>CM035101.1:25864215-27361715 GCA_020205505.1 Panax japonicus | reverse complement strand
AAAAGAACACAGCGTGAGCCAATTGCCCAGTACGGATATGAAAATGAATAAATATATCACAATAAGTAATGAATCTAAAAGAGTTGAATGAATGAACACATGTGAATTACAAACGAATTACGAATAGATCAGAATTTGTGAGTCAATTTACAAATGACTAACATTGTCAATCGAATAATTATAGCCAACAGAATACCAAACAAAATAAGGCTGAATCAAATGGTGGTAAGGTGACAACTTCATACTGAACTCAAATACAAATAGCCAAAGGCTAACAAAATACATCGGTACCATGATGTATACAAATCAAATCGGATAATACGCACGACACATACATCACTAATCCGCCAAACAAATCAAATCAAATCAAATCAAATACTGGGTCGACCCATACGTATCCTGAACAAATATATCAAATGGCCAAAGCTCATACCTAGAGCATACAAAAGGATACGTCGTGGACTAATCACACCGCCACGGAAGGTGTCATGCCCTTGTGTCAAGAGGACATGACTGTGGTACCCCCACAGGTGGTTAGCTCAAGTATACCTTAAGGACCAAACTACAAAATGTAAGCCAAAAGGGGTTCAAATCACAAGGCTTACATGACCATATTCAAATGAGGTCGAATTATCAAATACAAACATTATTGATTATCACAATATGTCAATGATCAAAATGACTCCCGAATGTGAACGAAATATACGAACAATGGTACAAACAAATAAAGTCTCCAAAATATACTGACATGATTAACTAGTTCAAAGAGTGCAAATACGAATTCAAATATCAACGCCAAAACGAAACTATCTCAATAATTTTGACAACAAGAAATAATCCTAAGAGACAATACCAAATTTCTAATCGAATAACATAACGAACGAATTATATTTAAAAGAGTCTCACTGAAAAAGTACGGAATTCGTACCTTAATATAGTACCAAA
The DNA here is from genome assembly GCA_020205505.1 of Panax japonicus. Taxonomy (NCBI): domain Eukaryota; kingdom Viridiplantae; phylum Streptophyta; class Magnoliopsida; order Apiales; family Araliaceae; genus Panax; species Panax japonicus. The sequence continues at coordinate 27,360,770 of CM035101.1, read as the reverse complement.
ATAATTTGCCGAATCCAACTATCACCCGCTAAACTCCCTCAATCCGATCTAATTATCAAAATAAAATATAATACACAATTAAATTATGAACTCACACAAATTATATTTTCATAAATTCAATAATTTTAATATACTATATTCAGTTTGTACTCAAAAGATATATTTTAATTGTAATAACAATATTATAATATTATAATATATATATTTATATATATATATATATATATATATTAGTCAGCCGCCGCAGGTTATACATACATATATATATATATATATATATATATGTGTGTGTGTGTGTGTGTGTGATGATCAGCCGCTGCAGGCTATATAAATATAGATAGAATTGGGTTATATATATATATATATATATATATATAAAGAATCTGCAGGAATATAACACATATATATGCAAGAATCAAGTAGCAGCAGGTTATATAAATATATATATACACGCGAATTGTATATATTTGCAGGTTATATGTATACATCATATATCTCAATTGATTGAGGGTTTTATGATTTTACTCACCTTTGTTAAATGAAATTCCTTCCTCTTTGTATTCAAATCTTTTGAACAACTACTTCCTCCTTTATCAGATTACGGCGCATTCCCTTTTTTCCCAATTGTGTACCGCTAGACTGAGATTAGGTTTTTTGTTATCTATTTACTAATTAATATGTTTTATTAATACCCTTAATTTTATTAGGATTTATAATTACACAAATATAATTTAGACCCAATTAATTAAAAGATCCAATTTAATAAAATCCTTTACTTACTATGGTCCACATTAATTAAATATAATCTGACCCAAACATAAGAAAAGTCCAATTAAATATTTTAAAGCTCACGTAAATATTTTATTATTATTTCTGCTGGGTATTACATCACCTTCCCCTTAAAAAGGATTCTGTCCCCGAAATCAAAAGAATAGAACGTACCTAATTTTCAAAAAGATGTGGATATTCCGTTCGAATAGACTCTTCCATTTTCCAAGTAGCTTCCTGTTCCGAATGGGTTTTCTACAAGACTTTAACAAAAGGAATTATCTTCCTCCTCGTAATCCGTTCTTGACGATCTAAAATCACCTCGGCTTCTTCCTCACAAGTAAGATCTTCTTGAATCTTATGTAACGGGTAATGCACAACATGAAGCGGATGATAGTTATATTTTCTTAACACTTAAACATGAAAGACATTATGTACATGAGATAACTGTGGAGGCAAAGCCACCCGATATGCCACTTCACCAACTCCCTCAAGGACTTTAAAAGGGTCAATAAAACGCGGACTAAGCTTCCCTTTCAAACCAAACCTTCGAACACCTTTCCATGTAAAAACTTTTAAAAACACGTGTTCACCAGGCGTGAATTCAAGAGCCCTCCTATGAATATCAGCATAACTCGTTTGCCGCGATCTAGCTTCTTTCAACTTTTGTTTAGCCACTACTACCTTCTCCGTAGTAATCCTAACCAAATTGGGTCCTTCTATTATCCTTTCACCAACCTCATCCCAACAAGTCGGAGCTCGACACTTCCTACCATATAATGCTTCAAAAGGGGCCATGTGACGCCCCCAAAATTAGGTATACATCACCCATCTTGGGTCTCCAGATACATGGTACAGAATTCAAATACAACTTACTAATACAACTGTCGTGTACAATACGACAAAACATAAACTGTGAGTTTGAATATAATTATTTTCTACTAGAGATTATACAAACTCAAAAGGAGTCCTCATTACAATTATTATCACACTATTTCACAAAATATTGAGGACTACTAATGCTATGCTTTGGACCATCACTCCGTTTCCCGACTCGTCCCAGCTATATTCCCATTTCCTGAAGATAACAGTGAAATAAAGGGTGAGCTCAACTAGCCCAGTAAGAAATATTATGACTAAGATAATACAGAATAAATTATCATTAGCCTCTAACAATGTTAAACTGATAAAATACAATAGACATCAAATTTAACTCCAGTGGAATAAGCAATCCATTAAAAGAGTCAAGTAGAGAATATAATCTACTATCTTTTATGATTTAAAAAGTTTTTCATCACTTTTATCGCTGAGACTCAGCTTAATAAATAATCCACATCATTAAATCATCCCTGCACTACAGGCCAAGGATATTCTTTAGTATCACGACCACGAATTATCCATGCATTACGGGCCAAAGATAATCGTGTTTTCATCAACGGTCCTGATCATGCCATAAAACAATTCATCTTTGTTTCCTTGGCCGAAGAGAATCCATAGCCATAATCATACCAAAAACTGTCCATCAATGCACTACAGGCCAATGAGGACTTTTAATTTTCACATCATTTGTAACATTACGATCATGATTATACCGAATAATTCTGGTCATAATCATACCAAGTCCATCTATACACTACAGGCCACAGATGACTTTCTACATAATATAAACATGAGGATGATGACAATGATATAAGAATTCAATTAAACAAGTTCAAGAATTAATTTTTCCAGGAACCAATAACGTCCAAATTGTCAACATGATACTTCTTTGTAGAATAAAATTCTAGAATGCTCAGAAGAATATTTTCATGAAAAGATACTAGATGAAGAGCAAATATCAAGGATATTCCACTAATTTCATGGAGTATAGAAGTTAAAATTTTAATCAACTGAGTATAATACCGAATGGAATAACAAAAGATATCACCATGCATGCGGTACTTCGCATAGACGGTTATTCCAACAGAATAATAATAACGGAAACAGGTCAGGTGAATTTCACATCGACAGGATGTTCCAACAGAATAATAAATGTGGAATAATAAATGATGGAACCAGGTCCGGCGTATAGCACAGACAGGATATTCTGATAGAATAATAAAGACGAAATAATAAAAATGGAACCAGGTCCGGCGTATAGCACAGACAGGATATTCTGACAAAATAATAAAGACAGAATAATAGAAAAATGTCACCAAGTATAGGGTAGCCCGCGTATACAGGTTATTCCAACAGAACAATAAAGAAATGGAATAACATAAGATCTCTTCTTGAATACAAAAGAATAATATCCCTTACCGTAAAATAATACTTGATATAAGAGTAGTGAAGTAGCAGAAAACTTTTCTTCTATTTCTCTATAGTCTCTCTCTATATTTTCTCTCTCTAGAGTTCAGTGAATTCGTAAGAAAATAATGAAGGAATGAGCTTCTATTTATAAGAAAATGAAATGCATAGTAACTAATCCATGAACGGTCCAGATTGATTTACTTTAATCTGACGGTCCATATTTAAAGAAAAATCTTTTAAATAAAATATAATATATTCTATTTATATATAAAGATTTTTACTATGCAAACACTATACGGGCACTATGCAAAGACTATGCATAATAAAATATTATATATTCTATTTATAGAATAACTTTAATAAAGTATTCTATTTTATATAAAAAGATTTTACTATACAAAACACTATGCATAATAGAATATAATATATTCTATTTATAGAATAACTTTAATAAAGTATTCTGTTTTATATAAAAAGATGTTTCTATTTTATTATGTTAATAATACGAATAAAACAAAACTTCTAAATCAACAATAATTGAATCAAATAATGTGAGATACTATGCAGCAACTATTGTAACAATAATTGAACAAAACTGAGTGACTTCTCACATAAATATCAATAATCAATACCGTGTGCTACTATGCAACAACACGTATTACTGTACTTTTATTACCGAGTAGTTCAACAGTATCAACGGTAAAATTTCCTCTGTTATTTTAAATAAAATATTTTTGTCGTTTTCTCAATCCGACAATAATTCTGTTGTGGGGTCCACCAATGATTGTGCCGACGTACGAATATTTCCTGTTTAAAGCGAATATTCCCCGACCAATCGAATATAATATGACAACTTGCATACTTTGCAAAATTTATAAATATTACCCACAACTATAACATTATCTCAAATTCACACCATAATATAAAAAAATTATTTCGAGAAAATTAATTCTTTATTCATAAAATCTGGGGTTTCACAATCTCCCCTCCTTGTGGAATTTCGCTCTCGAAATTTAAGTACGTACCTGGTATGCCGAACAGGTGAGGATACCTTGACTTCATTTCAGATTCTAACTCTTGACGTATAACCCTTGAGTGTTGGATACGATTCTTCTTATCCAAGATTTTAACACGAGATCTCATACGTTAAATCATCTGTTATCTCGTCCGATTCTAAATTAATAATGTGGTTCGGGTCATCCACATATTTACGTAACATTGATACGTTAAAAACGTTATGAGCACGTGATATACTTGGCGGTAAAACGAGTCTATAAGCCACAATTCCTACTCAATCGAGGATTTCAAATGGGCCAATTAAATCGAGGGTTGAGATTTCCTCTCTTCAGCAACTCTTGCTTCTATAATAACGCCCTCTTGAACCTTCTTCTACACATTCATCAGATTCGGGTATGTAGCTTGAGCGTCTTTAATTTTATCGATTAAAGTAGATTTTACTCGTATATTCGTTAACTTCACGTGGGTCCCTAGAGTCTTTAACTCTATCTTCATCATTTGCAAGTTATACGAAATGAGTCTTTGTGTTAACAACATCGCACTTGTAAACGCATACGATCTTCTACTCAACACGTCAGCTACCACGTTCGCTCTTCCACGATGATATTGAATAGTTCGATCGTAATCTTCAACAGCTCGAGTCAACGTCTTTGGCGCATGTTACGTTCGTTTTAGTTGAAGAAATATTTTGAGGGTTTAAGAAATGGGTTTTGTACTGGTGTTAATACAAAATCTGATTTCACGCTCTGGGGTAGGATAAGAAGTCTTTAGGAATACGTCAAGAGATTTATTAATGATAGAAATATAATTCAAAACTGTTACTCTCATCCAAGACTTGGATAGTACGTCACATTGATTCCAACTGTGACTTCTATCCCTTAACCTAGATAGCACCTCACAATGATACCTATCAACTTGTCATCGTCATTCACGACGTCACCTACAGAAAGTCTGGCTTCGGTGCATTCCACACAAGGAAGTCATTAACAAAAGGATCGGGGCTCTTTACTTATGGCTTGATATGACAATGATTGAATTTAGTGGTTTGGTTGCTTGAATTCGCATAATAGGTTGGTTAGGAATATGAAAGCTAACAATCTTACGAAAACATGATGAGTAGTTAACCAATCGTTTCAAAAAAAACCATATCAAAGCCAAGTATTTTCAAAGAGATAAGATCGACATGTAACGTGAAAGTGTCGATTTGAATCAAACAAGATTTATAAACAGTGGAGGTAACGAAGGTTTCTCCCAATAGAGTTTCAATAGATAAATCAAAGTTTAACTTCTCTGGAGTTAAGTACAAACATTGAACACAACTAGGTGAAATAAAAGATTGAGTAGAACCGGTATCTAACACGGTATAGACTTCTTAAGAGCTTATGATTAACTTACCCGTGATAATTTTATTCAGGTTCCTCGTCACGAGAAAAAAAACACTCTCTTAAACTACCGGCTTTGGCTTGTCTGGGACATCCTTTGGCATCACTATCCCAGTTGGACTTGACTTCACCATATGACAAAATCAATCTAGGTGGCCTTCTCTTTCGCAATTAAAACACGCTTTGGATTGTTGTGTACAGTTTGGACGGATGTATCCCTCTTATTTGCATTTGAAACATACGTCCGATGGGCGTTCTTCTTCCTTTGAAATGGGTGCTGGTGCCGACGTCTTCACGTCATTGTTGAACCTTCTCTTCTTAAAATGTCCATTCTTATTATCTTGGCCATGATTACCACCGAAATGGTTACCATTCTTGGCATGATAATATCCCCCATGATGGTTATCGTTGTTCCGATGACCGTTGCCACCGATATGATTATTATCGTGTTGTTGGTCGTTGCCTTTTGGTTGTGCTGACTCATTATCGCGCTCTAATAACTGAGCCTTATTCACAACATCTGAATATAAACAAAGTTTGTGAGATATGAGGTATTGACGTATATCGGGTTTCAAACCTCGCAAAAACATTCGCGTCATTCGCTCCTCATTATCGACCAAATGGGATGCAAACTAGGATAACTCCGCAAACTTAGCCTTGTACTGTGACACGGTCATATTGTTTTACTCCAGCTTGATGAATTCTACCTCCTTTATGTGACGAATACTTTCAGGAAAGTACTTGTCGTTGAATAATTCTTGGAACTTCTCCCAAGACATCTTGAGTGCGTCAGGCTAGGTACGTTTTACAGATTCCCACCAATGATTTCCTTCTTCACGCAACTTAAAGGTGGCAAATGGAACCTTTTGCTCCTCTGAGCATTCCAAGACATCAAATATCTTCGTAATTTGCTTTATCCATGTCTCCGCCTTAAGTGGTTCTGGCTTTCCCAAAAACTCCGGTGGTCCCAGCTCCTTGAACTGCTTAGCGGTGACCGTCCGAGAGTTATCAGTATTTCTACCTACATTTTGGACATGAGCTGCCTTCCCTTGTTGTTGCATGAATTGCATAAAGTCTCTGACCATCCCATCATTCACCATTTCATCGGTGTTATTATTTTCATGAGGAGTTTTTTCCTCTGGTTGCACATTATCCTGGAGACTCAACGGTCTCCTGTGCTCCATTGATAATCTCAACATTCTCGGATGCCATTTTCAAACACTGCCACAAAACAAGGGTTAATTAACATATCACATATTATCCCTATACTTTGACCGACCAACTAAATACCAAATAAACTTAGGTATGTCATACTAGCGAAGGAATTCCCCGTCTCTCCCCTCCTAGTTCTTATCTCACATCTTAGTCAGGGATCATATCCCTACGCTCTGATACCAACTGTGATGCCCCCAAAATTAGGTATACATCACCCATCTTGGGTCGCCAGATACATGGTACAGAATTCAAAAAAAAACTTACTAATACAATTGTCGTGTACAATACGATAAAACATAAACTGTGAGTTTGAATACAATTATTGTCTAGTAGAGATTATACAAACTCAAAAGGAGTCCTTATTACAATTATTATCACACTATTTCAAAAAATAGTGAGGACTACTAATGCTATCCTCTGGACCATCACTCCGTTTCCCGACTCGTCCCATCTATATTCTCATTTCCTGAAGAGAACAGTGAAATAAAGGGTGAGCTCAACTAGCCCAGTAAGAAATATTATGACTAAGATAATGCAGAATAAATTATCATTAGCCTCCAACAATGTTAAACTGATAAAATACAATAGACATCAAGTTTAACTGCAGCGGAACAAGTAATCCATTAAAAGAGTCAGGTAGAGAATAGAATATACTATCTTTTATGATTTAAAAAGTTTTTCATCACTTTTATCGATGAGACTCAGCTTAATAAATAATCCACATCATTAAATCATCCCTGCACTACAGGCTAAGGATATTCTTTAGTATCATAACCACGAATTATCCATGCACTACGGGCCAAAGATAATCGTGTTTTCATCAACGGTCCTGATCATGCCATAAAATAATTCATCTATGATCCCTTGGCCGAAGATAATCCATAGCCATAATCATACCAAAAATTGTCCATCAATGCACTACGGGCCAATGAGGACTTTTAATTTTCACATCATTTGTAACATTACGGTCATGATTATACCGAATAATCCCTGGTCATAATCATACCAAGTCCATCTATGCACTACATTCCACAGATGACTTTCAACATAACATAAACATGAGGATGATGACAATGATATAAGAATTCAACTAAACAAGTTCAAGAATTAATTTGTCCAGGAACCAATAACGTCCAAATTGTCAACATGATACTTCTTTGTAGAATAAAATTCAAGAATGCTCAGAAGAATATTCCCATGAAAAATACTGGATGAAGCGCAAATACCAAGGATATTGTGATAACCCAGGATTTCGAATAATCCAAAATTTACGAATAAATTTTTTTTTAATTAATATTAATATTAATATTAATTATCAATTTTGTGACAAGTATCTGTGATATGAGTCTCGAGAAAGTTAATTTGTGTATTAACTAATAAATTTAGAGTAGAGTTGTGCTTAACAACTTTAGAAAACCCTAACCCTAATTTTCGGATAGGGATTCGGTAGAAAATATAATTAAAATAATTATATTGCTAAGAATGTGTTTGCACTGTATAGGTATGTTGACCATTGTTTGACTGGATAAGGTTTAATATTAATAAACCCTAATAAGGGATTAGAAACCTCAATCTCAGTTGTAGAAAACCCAGTGTACAGTTAAAACCCTAATTATACATCGGGAAACCCTAATTTAAGATCTGAGAATTCCAAACCATAAATTAGGAAACCTTAATTCTATTTGGCAAACCTAATGGGTTCATTAAACTTAAATATGATTAGAAAACCCTAATTATATTATTGTATATTAAATTTCTATTTTAGAAACCCTAATTACATTTTAGGAATTTTATTTTCCAAATTATAAACCCTAAATTTGGAATTATGGGAGTTAAAATTTTCAAAACCTTAGTGCTAAAACCTTAGGGTTAAACCCTAAGGTTAAACCCTAAGGGTTTGGAGGATGTCAAGAATGCCATTAGATTTAATTTACAACATACCAAAATGCCCCTTTGTGTATTTTTATGAGCTAACTTGTGAGAAATTGCAAACCTAAAGGGTTTAAATCCTAAACCCTAAATAGTCTAAACCCTAATCCAAGCCCTAAACCCTAAGGATTTGTGTAAATTCTAAGAATGCCATTAAAAATAATTAGATAATGACCAAAATGCCCTTTTTGGTTTCTTTAATTAGTTAACTTGCAAAAATGGCTATAACTTTAGTGGGTGAACTACTTTGTTGACTTGGTGGCTCAAAATCTCAGCAAATCAGTCCTTCAATGCCAGCTCAACAGATTATACAATGCATCTAAGAGATTATATAAGAGATTGGGAGAGAGAAAATCAAAAAAAAAGTTGCCATTTTGCTCTCAAGCTCTCACCTACTCACCATCTCTCATAAGCTCCGAATTTCTGAATTAAATCAGTCATTTTATCAGCCCCAATATTAATCAATAACAATTGGAGAGCATAGATCAAGAATTTAAAGAGAAATGTATAAACCTATTTATTTTATTTTGATCTTTGTTGCTTGAGAAATTTTTGTGTTTATGTGTTTAAGATCTTGCTATTGGATGTTTTATGAAGATCTATGATGATCTATCATGAATCCATAACATCAAAATGGATAAAAATGCATGTTTTCAAAATCTGTTCTTGAGTCAAAAAGTCGCCTGACAAGCTAATGTCAGACACTCTAGATCTTTTTCTGTTCATGATCTGTAAGATGTTATGTGTTAGATCTATAGTTTGCTATGTTTTCTTTAATCTGAAAGTGGTAGAATTACCATCAGATGTCTAGATCATTAGATATAAGCGGTCAAAGACCGTTGACCGACCATGACCGAGCCGGATCTGGGCAAAGCCCAGAAATTCAAATCAGCCTCTGACAACGTTTTTGCAAAGCCGGATCTGACGAGTGTTATACTGTTTGATAATATGTTCGTAACGAAATTGTATCCTGTAATGTGTACTTGAGATCTAGACCTTTAGATCTCTTAAATAGCAAACATTTGGGATTATATGAATGGTCAAACCAGGTCATCCGGTCACGAATATGATTTTCTTGAAATTCCAGAAATTTTTTGGACGAACTTTCTGACATAGTTTGACCGCTTGATAAACTATGATTTGTTTGTTTTTGGACTGATATGTTGCTTTGGTATTGTTCCTTGACACACATTCTATAACTTACAACAGATAGATCACAATAAACATGACCGGAACCTAGATCAAATTGAGCTCAAATGTGCCTAGTAGAGTTTCTGCGTTTCTGGAGAAACCCAGAATGAGTCTGACAGCTTCTTTGAAGCTCTAGATCTTGCAGGATTCTTATTGTTTGATCAAGATGTTGATTGTGTGTTGTATTATTACATTTTGGCTACATGATCAAACTTCAAGTTTGTCCATAAACTTTGTGGATTGAGAATTACAAGCGGTCAAAGTAGCACCGTTGAAGCTGCCGGCTATCAGTGTTCTTGGGCTCAAGAACACCAACAGCGACGCTTTGTGTCGCTAAAGGGCTTTAGTGACCGTTTATTAATTTTTATTTTCTGAATATTCCGAAAATTATTTAAAAATATAAATAAATTCTAAAAATTACCAAAAATAGTTTTAAAAATTATTTTAATTTATGAAAAATAATTTTTGACCAATTGGAATATTTTTCTTTAATATTTATAATTATTTAAATATTAAAGGTATTTAATTTATTTAATTAGTGTATTAAATAAATTAGAAAAAAAATGATTTAATATTATGAAAAATCATTTTAAATAAGAATAATGTATTTAAAAATATTTTAAATTATAAAATATAATTTTTAATATTTTTGGAGAATTTTCATTAATAATTTAATATTAATGATATTAGATTTATTTGATTATTAAATGAAATAAATAAGATAAAAATGATTTAAATGATTTAAAAATCATTTTAATTTAGCATAAAGTGTTAGAAAATATTTTAAATTATAAAATATAATTTTTAATATTTTTGGAGAATTTTCATTAATAAATTAATATTAATGATGTTTGATTTATTTAATTATTATATTAAATAAATGAATTAAAAATGATTTTATTGATTTAAAAATCATTTAAAAATGAGAAAAATGGTTTAAAAATATTTAAATTTTAATTTATAACTTTTAATATTTGGATAATAATTTCATTAATATTTAAATATTAGTGGTGATGATTTAAAAATGATTTTAATTACTTTAAAAATTATTTAAGTAGAATATTAATGATTTAAAAATATTTTAAGTTATTAATAATAACTTTAATATTTTGACAAGTATGTTATTAATATTTTTATATTATTAAATATTAATAATGATAAGATTATTTGATAATTAAATCATTTAAAAATGATTTAAGTGTTTGAAAAATTATTATAAATTTTAATAATTGTTTATAAATTATTAAAAGCTTCCGAAAAATATTATAAACGATAATTGACTTATCTAAATTAATATTGAAACTTAGAGGCCAAGTGTAATTGATAGATAACTGTGTTAATTGTCGGATAGGGTGACCAGAACACCGAGAATGGACCGAAGTCAAACCAGACTAAATTAGTTTGACTTGTTAAGTGTTTATATAGGTTATAAACACTGTTGTGGCTATGTGGTAATATGTTTAGGAAAAGTTTGATTGTGAATTACAGTGTTGTGCGTTATGTGAATTATTGTGCTAATTGTTAGACCGATATTATTGGTTATAGGTCTTTCGAAAGCAGATAAGTATTTTGTGTAGCTGTAATCAGCGGAAGAGGCAAGTTTCCTAACTCAACCTTGAGTTAAATTCATTCAATTATTATAGTGGTTAATTATTGTTAATTACACCACATCCAGGGAATTTATTGTTGATTATTCACAGTTAGTGCATGTTTTGATTTAGAAATATATATTTGTAGAATAACTGTTGTTGGATATTCATATCTGTAAAAGTTAGAATTGACAATACAGATAATTTCTATTTATTGTCAAATTATACTGAGAAATATCTTAGCTAATTATTCTGGCTAGACAAACAATTGTTAGAACTTGATAGATTCGAGAAAATAAATTCAATTATTATTGACAGATCGATGCCAATTATTTTGGCTCGACCGAGAAGTAAATAGAATTTGAAATTCTATTATTTCATTATAAAATCAAAATCTTGATTCTAAAACTGAGAAGAACAACCTTTTATATAAAGGGAACATTTTGTTGGTCGTGAATTCGACCTTTGCTCGCGTTTTAAGTATTATGCATAATATAGGGTATAATAAGCTGATCACTTGTTATACTTGCAGAGGGGTATGATTTAATCTTTATGGTTATCTGATACACCTGAGTATATATCAAAGTAAATCTTCGATATCTACCCGAGAAAATAAGTTCAAGATCTTGTGTGATCGCTCAGTATTAAATCTGGAAAAAATTTCACTTTGCTATTTCGTAGAACTAATTCTTGATTATTCATTAGAATATCGTAGAAACTTTAAAAGCGCTGTACTCTTTCATTATTGAATTATTGTGTTGTATGGAATACGAGAAAACTTGTTATTGAATAACGATTTGTTCAGCTATTTTAAAGTTCCCCGAACTTTGATTTCATTCTATCAAAATAGATAGTCTGTTATTTTGAATTCTTATACATTTATTGTATGACTTAACTTGCGGGGCAAATTAGTTGCTCACCCTTGCTAAATAAAACTTTTCAGCTAGGGACGAAGTTGCAGAAGGTGCTGCGAAGAAGGATAAAGGCAAAGGCATAGTTATTAATTAGTTATGATTAGCATATTTATTATGTTGTATTTGTAAACCCTTTTTGTATATCTAAAGGGTATGTTTGTAAAGTTAAGGTTAGAAAACCTGGGTGATGTATTATTAAATTCTGATAAAAACTTATTAAAGTTACTATCTATATATATTATGGGTAGTTAAATGTTATTTATATTGTGGATATTGAACACCAAACTCGGGGGTCAGGTAACCCGGATTTTGGGGTGTCACAGGTTGGTATTAGAGCTGTAGTGACCAAGGTGTCACCAACTGGTAGTGGAGCTGTAGGTTATAAACCTTAAGTGGGGTGGGGGAAAAACCTAGGATTATGACCATAGCGAGATAGAGAATACTCATTTAGAGTACTAAGTGAGGGATCGTTGAAGTGTATTGATAGTAAGATAAGTAAATTCATATTGAGAGAAATTTGTACTGTTAAAGTACTAATCAAGTTATTTAAACTGATTGTATGATGTCGGGAGAAAATAAGATGAGTACGGAGATGCCAGCGGCTGTTGCACCAATACCAGTAGCCGAGGTTCCAGCACAGAGCGAATCGGTTGAAGAAGTGGGGAAAGATGAACCAATGATCAATCTTGGGATTGATCATGACGATTATCCTGAGATGTATCTAAGTGGTGATGAGGAGGCGGAGTCTGAAGAAGTTAAGGTGGAACTAAAGAATAAGATCAAGGTTGGTGAACAAGATCAGCTATCTGTGGAAGTCCAAGAACTCCGAAGCAAAGTATTTCTTTTGGAGGAGTTGTGGAAGACGGAGCGGGCGTTACGTGAAATGACTAAAGAACGGAATGAGCTGAAAGCGCGGGTAGAGAAGATGAAGGCTGAAGGTGGTAGATCTTCAGAAGTAACAAGTGTCCCAGCAAGAAGAAGATTGAGGAAGGGAGTGGTCGTTAGACAACTTAGATATAAGTTGTAGTATCTTTTGGTAGAAGTTTCTGGTATTAGGTTATGTAATATCGAGAATGATGTTTGAACTTATGTAAATATATATGTTTGTACGAATAAAATCTTTATTTTCTATATGAATATAAGATTATGATTAATTTGTGAGTTCTTAAAACTCATACTTATGGTAAGTTCATGACTCATAGTTATATGAGCTGTTTTGAACCCCTCAGCGAATGGACGCCAAAGGTCTGACTAGGATAAGTTCATACAATCATACAGTTGTGGCAAGTTACTGAACTCCTAAGTGTGGTAAGTTTGATGAACTGGAAATAGTAATGTGAAATTGGAGAATGTCAACTTTTTGTGTAAAGTTGGGGAATCGCAACTTTTGTAAAGTTGAGTGTGTTAATCCTAGAATTATTTTAAAGGGATAGTTATATGTGTTAAGTACTATAGGTACTATGTGCTATTTGAATAAATATGCGATTACTTGAGAATTATGTGTTAAATTCTTATTGTGTTAAGAATTTGTATAGAGAAAGAATATTAATATAAGATTTTCATTTAAATCAGATCATGCCGCCTAGATGACATAATCGAAACCAAAGAGAAGAACAATCTGTGAATAATGAAGGAAGTCAAGCGGACCCGATGCAAAATTTTGTGGATATGCTGGCCCAAGCTATGGAAAATAGGGCTCCAGCAAGGGGAAGACAAAGGAATCAGCCAGCCGACAGATTGATAATTTTAAGGATTTTAAAGCGGTAGGACCGCCGAAATTTAAGGGGACTATGGATCCAATTGAAGCCCAAACTTGGGTGAAAGAGATGGAGAAAGCGTTCGTGATTGCGCGAGTAACAGAAGAGCAAAAGACGGCTTTTGCAACATACTTAATGAAGGGAGAAGCCAATTATTGGTGGGAAACCAATCAAGCGAGAACGGGTACAGTGGTGGTGACGTGGACCAGATTTAAGGAATTGTTCTTTGAGAACTACTTCTCACCGAGTATGGAAGCTCGGATGGAAGTTAAGTTCTTGGAACTTAAGCAGGAAAACATGTCTGTTTCTGAATACGCGTCTAAATTCAACGAATTATCAAGATTTGCACCTCATCAGGTGGACACCGAAGCTAGAAAAGCAAGAAGATTTGAGAACGGAGTGAAACCAGGGATATTCAATAAGGTGGCAGTATTGCAGATCAACACGTTTGCGGCTTTACTGGAGAAAGCGTTAATTACTGAAGGAGGAAGCGAGGCTGCATCTCGTTTTCATCAGGAGAAGAAGAAGAAGACCAATGATGGTGGAAGTAGTGGTGGCAATAATCTAAACAAGAGGAAGTGGAGCGAGAATACCCAATCGGGTAGTAAAACTGAACGGAATAGGAAAGGAGGAGTGCCTTGTGCAAATTGTGGGAAGAACCATGCTGGTGTTTGTCTAAAGAAGAAGGGGGTTTGTTACAACTGCGGGCAAGAGGGGCACATGTCGCCCAATTGTCCCAGCCCGAAAAAGATTCAAGGTTGCTATGCGTGTGGATCAACTGATCATCTGGTTCGGAACTGTCCGAAGAAGAATGCAGAAAAAGAAAGTGCCAACAAGGGACCCAGTGGCGGAACCTTGGCAATTAGAGGACCTGCACAGCCAGGAAGACCAACGGCCCGTACATTTAATATGACGGCGCTAGATGCAGTGGTTACTCAAGAAGTGGCAGGTAACGATTTCGTTTAAAAATTTAATTACGCGAGTAATCTTGGTTAGTTATTGCTGTGAATTGTTTTCTTTTATAGATTCAAGTCATAGGTTAGAATTTGAAACACAAAGTAATATTGTGTTGATAAAAATGAATTGATGATACAACTTTAAAAGATTGTAGAGAATAGGAAAGTGGTGATTCCGAGGACGGAATCCTTTTAAGGAGGGGTGAATGTGATAACCCAGGATTTCGAATAATCCAAAATTTGCGAATAAATTTTTTTTTAATTAATATTAATATTAATTATCAATTTTGTGATAAGTATCTGTGATACGAGTCTCGAGAAAGTCAATTTGTGTATTGACTAATAAATTTAGAGTAGAGTTGTGCTTAACAACTTTAGAAAACCCTAACCCTAATTTTGGATAGGGATTCGGTAGAAAATATAATTAAAATAATTATATTGCTAAGAATGTGTTTGGACGGTATAGGTATGTTGACCATTGTTTGACTGGATAAGGTTTAATATTAATAAACCCTAATAAGGGATTAGAAACCCTAATCTAAGTTGTAGAAAACCCAGTGTACAGTTAAAAACCCTAATTATACATCAGGAAACCCTAATTTAAGATCTGAGAATTCCAAACCATAAATTAGGAAACCCTAATTCTATTTGGCAAACCTAATAAGTTCATTAAACTTAAATATGATTAGAAAACCCTAATTATATTGTTGTATATTAAATTTCTATTTTAGAATCCCTAATTACATTTTAGAAATTTTATTTTCCAAATTATAAACCTTAAATTTGGAATTGTGGGAGTTAGAATTTTCAAAACCTTAGTGCTAAAACCTTAGGGTTAAACCCTAAGGGTTTGGAGGATGTGAAGAATGCCATTAGATTTAATTTATAAAAGACCAAAATTCCCCTTTGTGTATTTTTATGAGCTAACTTGTGAGAAATTGCAAACCTAAAGGGTTTAAATCCTAAAGCCTAAAGAGTCTAAACTCTAATCCAAGCCCTAAACCCTAAGGATTTGTGTAAATTTTAAGAATGCCATTAAAAATAATTAGATAATGACCAAAATGCCCTTTTTGGTTTCTTTAATTAGTTAACTTGCAAAAATGGCTACAACTTTAGTGGGTGAACTACTTTGTTGACTTGGTGGCTCAAAATCTCAGTAAATCAGTCCTTCAATGCCAGCTCAACAGATTATACAATGCATCTAAGAGATTATATAAGAGATTGGGAGAGAGAAAATCAAAAAAAAGTTGCCATTTTGCTCTCAAGCTCTCACCTACTCACCATCTCTCATAAGCTCCGAATTTCTGAATTAAATCAGTCATTTTATCAGCCCCAATATTAATCAATAACAATTGGAGAGTATAGATCAAGAATTTAAAGAGAAATGTATAAACCTATTTATTTTATTTTGATCTTTGTTGCTTGAGAAATTTTTGTGTTTATGTGTTTAAGATCTTGCTATTGGATGTTTTATGAAGATCTATGATGATCTATCATGAATCCATAACATCAAATTGGATAAAAATGCATGTTTTCAAAATCTGTTCTTGAGTCAAAAAGTCGCCTGACAAGCTAATGTCAGACGCTCTAGATCTTTTTCTGTTCATTATCTGTAAGATGTTATGTGTTAGATCTATAGTTTGCTATGTTTTCTTTAATTTGAAAGTGGTAGAATTACCATCAGATGTCTAGATCATTAGATATAAGCGGTCAAAAACCGTTGACCGGCCATGACCGAGCCGGATCTGGGCAAGCCCAGAAATTCAAATCAGCCTCTGACAACGTTTTTGCAAAGCCGAATCTGACGAGTGTTATGCTGTTTGATAATATGTTTGTAACGAAATTGTATCTTGTAATGTGTACTTGAGATCTAGACCTTTAGATCTCTTAAATAGCAAACATGTGGGATTATATGAACGGTCAAACCAGGTCATCCGGTCACGAATATGATTTTCTGGAAATTCCAGAAATTTTTGGGACGAACTTTCTGACATAGTTTGACCTCTTGATAAACTATGATTTTTTTGTTTTTGGACTAATATGTTGCTTTGGTATTGTTCCTTGACACACATAATATAACTTACAACAAATAGATCACAATAAACATGACCGGAACCTAGATCAAATTGAGCTTAAATGTTCCTAGTAGAGTTTCTGAGTTTCTGGAGAAACCCAGAATGAGTCTGACAGCTTCTTTGAAGCTCTAGATCTTGCAGGATTCTTATTGTTTGATCAAGATGTTGATTTTGTATTGTATTATTACATTTTGGCTACATGATCAAACTTCAATATTGTCCAGAAATTTTGTGGATTGAGAATTACAAGCGGTCAAAGTAGCACCCTTGAAGCTGCCGGCTGTCAGTGTTCTTGGGCTCAAGAACACCAACAGCGACGCTTTGTGTCGCTAAAGGGCTTTAGTGACGGTTTATTAATTTTTATTTTCTGAATATTCCAAAAATTATTTAAAAATATAAATAAATTCTAAAAATTACCAAAAATGGTTTTAAAAATTATTTTAATTTATGAAAAATAATTTTTGACCAATTGGAATATTTTTCTTTAATATTTATAATTATTTAAATATTAAAGGTATTTAATTTATTTAATTAGTGTATTAAATAAATTAGAAAAAAATGATTTAATATTATGAAAAATTATTTTAAATAAGAATAATGTATTTAAAAATATTTTAAATTATAAAATATAATTTTTAATATTTTTAGAGAATTTTCATTAATAATTTAATATTAATGATATTAGATTTATTTGATTATTAAATGAAAAAATAAGATAAAAATGATTTAAATGATTTAAAAATCATTTTAATTTAGCATAAAGTGTTATAAAATATTTTAAATTATAAAATATAATTTTTAATATTTTTGGAGAATTTTCATTAATAATTTAATATTAATGATGTTTGATTTATTTAATTATTATATTAAATAAATGAATTAAAAATGATTTTATTGATTTAAAAATCATTTAAAAATGAGAAAAATGGTTTAAAAATATTTAAATTTTAATTTATAACTTTTAATATTTGGATAATAATTTCATTAATATTTAAATATTAGTGGTGATGATTTAAAAATGATTTTAATTACTTTAAAAATTATTTAAGTAGAATATTAATGATTTAAAAATATTTTAAGTTATTAATAATAACTTTAATATTTTGACAAGTATGTTATTAATATTTTTATATTATTAAATATTAATAATGATAAGATTATTTGATAATTAAATCATTTAAAAATGATTTAAGTGTTTGAAAAATTATTATAAATTATAATAATTGTTTA
Source organism: Panax japonicus (assembly GCA_020205505.1). NCBI lineage: Eukaryota > Viridiplantae > Streptophyta > Magnoliopsida > Apiales > Araliaceae > Panax > Panax japonicus. Next base: position 27,342,458 of record CM035101.1, on the reverse strand, counting down.
TAAATTATTAAAAGCTTCCGAAAAATATTATAAACGATAATTGACTTATCTAAATTAATATTGAAACTTAGAGGCCAAGTGTAATTGATAGATAACTGTGTTAATTGTCGGATAGGGTGACCAGAACACCGAGAATGGACCGAAGTCAAACCAGACTAAATTAGTTTGACTTGTTAAGTGTTTATATAGGTTATAAACACTGTTGTGGCTATGTGGTAATATGTCTAGGAAAAGTTTGATTGTGAATTACAGTGTTGTGCGTTATGTGAATTATTGTGCTAATTGTTAGACCGATATTATTGGTTATAGGTCTTTCGAAAGCAGATAAGTATTTTGTGTAGCTGTAATCAGCGGAAGAGGCAAGTTTCCTAACTCAACCTTGAGTTAAATTCATTCAATTATTATAGTGGTTAATTATTGTTAATTACACCACATCCAGGGAATTTATTGTTGATTATTCACAGTTAGTGCATGTTTTGATTTAGAAATATATATTTGTAGAATAACTGTTGTTGGATATTCATATCTGTAAAAGTTAGAATTGACAATACAGATAATTTCTATTTATTGTCAAATTATACTGAGAAATGTCTTAGCTAATTATTCTGGCTAGACAAACAATTGTTAGAACTTGATAGATTCGAGAAAATAAATTCAATTATTATTGACAGATCGATGCCAATTATTTTAGCTTGACCGAGAAGTAAATAGAATTTGAAATTCTATTATTTCATTATAAAATCAAAATCTTGATTCTAAAACTGAGAAGAACAACCTTTTATATAAAGGGAACATTTTGTTGGTCGTGAATTCGACCTTTGCTCGCGTTTTAAGTATTATGCATAATATAGGGTATAATAAGCTGATCACTTGTTATACTTGCAGAGGGGTATGATTTAATCTTTATGGTTATCTGATACACCTGAGTATATATCAAAGTAAATCTTCGATATCTACCCGAGAAAATAAGTTCAAGATCTTGTGTGATCGCTCAGTATTAAATCTGGAAAACATTTCACTTTGCTATTTCGTAGAACTGATTCTTGATTATTCATTAGAATATCGTAGAAACTTTAAAAGCGCTGTACTCTTTCATTATTGAATTATTGTGTTGTATGGAATACGAGAAAACTTGTTATTGAATAACGATTTGTTCAGCTATTTTAAAGTTCCCCGAACTTTGATTTCATTCTATCAAAATAGATAGTCTGTTATTTTGAATTCTTATACATTTATTGTATGACTTAACTTGCGGGGCAAATTAGTTGCTCACCCTTGCTAAATAAAACTTTTCAGCTAGGGACGAAGTTGCAGAAGGTGCTACGAAGAAGGATAAAGGCAAAGGCATAGTTATTAATTAGTTATGATTAGCATATTTATTATGTTGTATTTGTAAACCCTTTTTGTATATCTAAAGGGTATGTTTGTAAAGTTAAGGTTAGAAAACCTGGGTGATGTATTATTAAACTCTGATAAAAACTTATGAAAGTTACTATCTATATATATTATGGGTAGTTAAATGTTATTTATATTGTGGATATTGAACACCAAACTCGGGGGTCAGGTAACCCGGATTTGGGGGTGTCACAGGTTGGTATCAGAGCTGTAGTGACCAAGGTGTCACCAACTGGTAGTGGAGCTGTAGGTTATAAACCTTAAGTGGGGTGGGGGGAAAACCTAGGATTATGACCATAGCGAGATAGAGAATACTCATTTAGAGTACTAAGTGAGGGATCGTTGAAGTGTATTGATAGTAAGATAAGTAAATTCATATTGAGAGAAATTTGTACTGGTAAAGTACTAATCAAGTTATTTAAACTGATTGTATGATGTCGGGAGAAGATAAGATGAGTACGGAGATGCTAGCGGCTGTTACACCAATGCCAGTAGCCGAGGTGCCAGCACAGAGCGAATCGGTTGAAGAAGTGGGGAAAGATGAACCAATGATCAATCTTGGGAGTGATCATGACGATTATCCTGAGATGTATCTAAGTGGTGATGAGGAGGCAGAGTCTGAAGAAGTTAAGGTGGAACTAAAGAATAAGATCAAGGTTGGTGAACAAGATCAGCTATCTGTGGAAGTCCAAGAACTCCGAAGCAAAGTATTTCTTTTGGAGGAGTTGTGGAAGACGGAGCGGGCGTTACGTGAAATGACTAAAGAACGGAATGAGCTGAAAGCGCAGGTAGAGAAGATGAAGGCTGAAGGTAGTGGATCTTCAGAAGGAACCGACAAGAAGGACAAGAAGAAAAGAAAGAGGAACAATGACAGTGACAACTCTGGAAATTCGAACCCGAAGAAAAAGAAAGCATGTAGCAAGTGTGGTAAAACTCACGTGGGGGAATGCATGATGTGGAAGAACGTGTGCTTCAACTGTAAGCAGGAAGGACATATCTCTTTGCATTATCCTAAACCAAATATGAGGAAGAGTTTTTCCTGTGGGCAAACGGGGCATGGATTTAACAAGTGTCCCAGCAAGAAGAAGATTGAGGAAGGGAGTGGTCGTTAGACAACTTAGATATAAGTTGTAGTATCTTTTGGTAGAAGTTTCTGGTATTAGGTTATGTAATATCGAGAATGATGTTTGAACTTATATAAATATATATGTTTGTACGAATAAAATCTTTATTTTCTATATGAATATAAGATTATGATTAATTTGTGAGTTCTTAAAACTCATACTTATGGTAAGTTCATGACTCATAGTTATATGAGTTGTTTTGAACCCCTCAGCGAATGGACGCCAAAGGTCTGACTAGGATAAGTTCATACAATCATACAGTTGTGGCAAGTTACTGAACTCCTAAGTGTGGTAAGTTTGATGAACTGGAAATAGTAATGTGAAATTGGAGAATGTCAACTTTTTGTGTAAAGTTGGGGAATCGCAACTTTTGTAAAGTTGAGTGTGTTAATCCTAGTATTATTTTAAAGGGATAGTTATATGTGTTAAGTACTATAGGTACTATGTGCTATTTGAATAAATATGCGATTACTTGAGAATTATGTGTTAAATTCTTATTGTGTTAAGAATTTGTATAGAGAAAGAATATTAATATAAGATTTTCATTTAAATCAGATCATGCCGCCTAGATGACATAATCGAAACCAAAGAGAAGAACAATCTGTGAATAACGAAGGAAGTCAAGCGGACCCGATGCAAAATTTTATGGATATGCTGGCCCAAGCTATGGAAAATAGGGCTCCAGCAAGGGGAAGACCAAGGAATCAGCCAGCCGACAGATTGATAATTTTAAGGATTTTAAAGCGGTAGGACCGCCGAAATTTAAGGGGACTATGGATCCAATTGAAGCCCAAACTTGGGTGAAAGAGATGGAGAAAGCGTTCGTGATTGCGCGAGTGGCAGAAGAGCAAAAGACGGCTTTTGCAACATACTTAATGAAGGGAGAAGCCAATTATTGGTGGGAAACCAATCAAGCGAGAGCGGGTACAGCGGTGGTGATGTGGACCAGATTTAAGGAATTGTTCTTTGAGAACTACTTCTCACCGAGTATGGAAGCTCGGATGGAAGTTAAGTTCTTGAAACTTAAGCAGGAAAACATGTTTGTTTCTGAATACGCGGCTAAATTCAACGAATTAGCAAGATTTGCACCTCATCGAGTGGACACCGAAGCTAGAAAAGCAAGAAGATTTGAGAACGGAGTGAAACCAGGGATATTCAATAAGGTGGCAGTATTGCAGATCAACACGTTTGCGGCTTTACTGGAGAAAGCGTTAATTACTGAAGGAGGAAGCGAGGCTGCATCTCGTTTTCATCAGGAGAAGAAGAAGAAGACCAATGATGGTGGAAGTAGTGGTGGCAATAATCTAAACAAGAGGAAGTGGAGCGAGAATAGCCAATCGGGTAGTAAAACTGAACGGAATAGGAAAGGAGGAGTGCCTTGTGCAAATTGTGGGAAGAACCATGCTGGTGTTTGTCTAAAGAAGAAGGGGGTTTGTTACAACTGCGGGCAAGAGGGGCACATGTCGCCCAATTGTCCCAGCCCGAAAAAGATTCAAGGTTGCTATGCGTGTGGATCAACTGATCATCTGGTTCGGAACTGTCCGAAGAAGAATGCAGAAAAAGAAAGTGCCAACAAGGGACCTAGTGGCGGAACCTTGGCAATTAGAGGACCTGCACAGCCAGGAAGACCAACAACCCGTACATTTAATATGACGGCGCTAGATGCAGTGGTTACTCAAGAAGTGGCAGGTAACGATTTCGTTTAAAAATTTAATTACGCGAGTAATCTTGGTTAGTTATTGCTGTGAATTGTTTTCTTTTATAGATTCAAGTCATAGGTTAGAATTTGAAACACAAAGTAATATTGTGTTGATAAAAATGAATTGATGATACAACTTTAAAAGATTGTAGAGAATAGGAAAGCGGTGATTCCGAGGACGGAATCCTTTTAAGGAGGGGTGAATGTGATAACCCAGGATTTCGAATAATCCAAAATTTGTGAATAAATTTTTTTTTAATTAATATTAATATTAATTATCAATTTTGTGATAAGTATCTATGATACGAGTCTCGAGAAAGTCAATTTGTGTATTGACTAATAAATTTAGAGTAGAGTTGTGCTTAACAACTTTAGAAAACCCTAACCCTAATTTTGGATAGGGATTCGGTAGAAAATATAATTAAAATAATTATATTGCTAAGAATGTGTTTGGACGGTATAGGTATGTTGACCATTGTTTGACTGGATAAGGTTTAATATTAATAAACCCTAATAAGGGATTAGAAACCCTAATCTCAGTTGTAAAAAACCCAGTGTACAGTTAAAACCCTAATTATACATCGGGAAACCCTAATTTAAGATCTGAGAATTCCAAACCATAAATTAGGAAACCCTAATTCTATTTGGCAAACCTAATGAGTTCATTAAACTTAAATATGATTAGAAAACCCTAATTATATTGTTGTATATTAAATTTCTATTTTAGAATCCCTAATTACATTTTAGAAATTTTATTTTCCAAATTATAAACCTTAAATTTGGAATTGTGGGAGTTAGAATTTTCAAAACCTTAGTGCTAAAACCTTAGGGTTAAACCCTAAGGGTTTGGAGGATGTCAAGAATGCCATTAGATTTAATTTATAAAAGACCAAAATGCCCCTTTGTGTATTTTTATGAGCTAACTTGTGAGAAATTGCAAACCTAAAGGGTTTAAATCCTAAACCCTAAAGAGTCTAAACCCTAATCCAAGCCCTAAACCCTAAGGATTTGTGTAAATTCTAAGAATGTCATTAAAAATAATTAGATAATGACCAAAATGCCCTTTTTGGTTTCTTTAATTAGTTAACTTGCAAAAATGGCTACAACTTTAGTGGGTGAACTACTTTGTTGACTTGGTGGCTCAAAATCTCAGTAAATCAGTCCTTCAATGCCAGCTCAACAGATTATACAATGCATCTAAGAGATTATATAAGAGATTGGGAGAGAGAAAATCAAAAAAAAAGTTGTCATTTTGCTCTCAAGCTCTCACCTACTCACCATCTCTCATAAGCTCCGAATTTCTGAATTAAATCAGTCATTTTATCAGCCCCAATATTAATCAATAACAATTGGAGAGTATAGATCAAGAATTTAAAGAGAAATGTATAAACCTATTTATTTTATTTTGATCTTTGTTGCTTGAGAAATTTTTGTGTTTTTGTGTTTATGATCTTGCTATTGGATGTTTTATGAAGATCTATGATGATCTATCATGAATCCATAACATCAAATTGGATAAAAATGCATGTTTTCAAAATCTGTTCTTGAGTCAAAAATTCGCCTGACAAGCTAATGTCAGACGCTCTAGATCTTTTTCTGTTCATTATCTGTAAGATGTTATGTGTTAGATCTATAGTTTGCTATGTTTTCTTTAATTTGAAAATGGTTGAATTACCATCAGATGTCTAGATCCTTAGATATAAGCGGTCAAAGACCGTTGACCGGCCATGACCGAGCCGGATCTGGGCAAGCCCAGAAATTCAAATCAGCCTCTGACAACGTTTTTGCAAAGCCGAATCTGACGAGTGTTATGCTGTTTGATAATATGTTTGTAACGAAATTGTATCTTGTAATGTGTACTTGAGATCTAGACCTTTAGATCTCTTAAATAGCAAACATTTGGGATTATATGAACGGTCAAACCAGGTCATCCGGTCACGAATATGATTTTCTGGAAATTCCAGAAATTTTTTGGACGAACTTTCTGACATAGTTTGACCGCTTGATAAACTATGATTTGTTTGTTTTTGGACTGATATGTTGCTTTGGTATTGTTCCTTGACACACATAATATAACTTACAACAAATAGATCACAATAAACATGACCGGAACCTAGATCAAATTGAGCTTAAATGTTCCTAGTAGAGTTTCTGGGTTTCTGGAGAAACCCAGAATGAGTCTGACAGCTTCTTTGAAGCTCTAGATCTTGCAGGATTCTTATTGTTTGATCAAGATGTTGATTTTGTATTGTATTATTACATTTTGGCTTCATGATCAAACTTCAATATTGTCCAGAAATTTTGTGGATTGAGAATTATAAGCGGTCAAAGTAGCACCCTAGAAGCTGCCGGCTGTCAGTGTTCTTGGGCTCAAGAACACCAACAGCGACGCTTTGTGTCGCTAAAGGGCTTTAGTGACGGTTTATTAATTTTTAGTTTCTGAATATTCCGAAAATTATTTAAAAATATAAATAAATTCTAAAAATTACCAAAAATGGTTTTAAAAATTATTTTAATTTATGAAAAATAATTTTTGACCAATTGGAATATTTTTCTTTAATATTTATAATTATTTAAATATTAAAGGTATTTAATTTATTTAATTAGTGTATTAAATAAATTAGAAAAAAAATGATTTAATATTATGAAATATAATTTTAAATAAGAATAATGTATTTAAAAATATTTTAAATTATAAATATAATTTTTAATATTTTTGGAGAATTTTCATTAATAATTTAATATTAATGATATTAGATTTATTTGATTATTAAATGAAATAAATAAGATAAAAATGATTTTAATGATTTAAAAATCATTTTAATTTAGCATAAAGTGTTAGAAAATATTTTAAATTATAAAATATAATTTTTAATATTTTTGGAGAATTTTAATTAATAAATTAATATTAATGATGTTTGATTTATTTAATTATTATATTAAATAAATGAATTAAAAATGATTTTATTGATTTAAAAATCATGTAAAAATGAGAAAAATGGTTTAAAAATATTTAAATTTTAATTTATAACTTTTAATATTTGGATAATAATTTCATTAATATTTAAATATTAGTGGTGATGATTTAAAAAAGATTTTAATTACTTTAAAAATTATTTAAGTAGAATATTAATGATTTAAAAATATTTTAAGTTATTAATAATAACTTTAATATTTTGACAAGTATGTTATTAATATTTTTATATTATTAAATATTAATAATGATAAGATTATTTGATAATTAAATCATTTAAAAATGATTTAAGTGTTTGAAAATTTATTATAAATTATAATAATTGTTTATAAATTATTAAAAGCTTCCGAAAAATATTATAAACGATAATTGACTTATCTAAATTAATATTGAAACTTAGAGGCCAAGTGTAATTGATAGATAATTGTGTTAATTGTCGGATAGGGTGACCAGAACACCGAGAATGTACCGAAGTCAAACCAGACTAAATTTGTTTGACTTGTTAAGTGTTTATATAGGTTATAAACACTGTTGTGGCTATGTGGTAATATGTCTAGGAAAAGTTTGATTGTGAATTACAGTGTTGTGTGTTATGTGAATTATTCTGCTAATTGTTAAACCGATATTATTGGTTATAGGTCTTTCGAAAGCAGATAAGTATTTTGTGTAGCTGTAATCAGCGGAAGAAGAAAGTTTCCTGACTCAACCTTGAGTTAAATTCATTCAATAATTATAGTGGTTAATTATTGTTAATTACACCACATCCAGGGAATTTATTGTTGATTATTCGCAGTTAGTGCATGTTTTGATTCACAAATATATATTTGTAGAATAACTGTTGTTGGATATTCATATCTGTGGAAGTTAGAATTGACAATACAGATAATTCCTGTTTATTGTCAAATTGTACTGAGAAATGTCTTAGCTAATTATTCTGGCTAGATAAACCATTGTTAGAACTTGATAGATTCGAGAAAATAAATTCAATTATTATTGACAGATCGATGCCAATTATTTCGGCTCGACCGAGAAGTAAATAGAATTTGAAATCCTAGTATTTCGTTGTAAAATCAAAATCTTGATTCTAAAACTGAGAAGAACAACCTTTTATATAAAGGGAACATTTTGTTGGTCGTGAATTCGACCTTTGCGCGCGTTTTAAGTATTATGCATAATATAGGGTATAATAAGTTGATCACTTGTTATACTTGCAGAGGGGTATGATTTAATCTTTATGATTATCTGATACACCAGAGTATATATCAAAGTAAATCTTCAATATCTACCCGAGAAAATAAGTTCAAGATCTTATGTGATCGCTCAGTATTATATCTGGAAAATATTCCACTTTGCTATTTTGTAGAACTGATTCTTGATTATTCATTAGAATATCGTAGAAACTTTGAAAGCGTTATACTCTTTCATTATTGAATTATTATGTTGTATGAAATACAAGAAAACTTGTTATTGAATAACGAATTGTTCAGTTATTTTAAAGTTCCCCGAACTTTGATTTCATTCTATCAAAATAGATAGTCTGTTATTTTGAATTCTTATACATTTATTGTATGACTTAACTTGCGAGGCAAATTAGTTGCTCACCCTTGCTAAATAAAACTTTTCAGCTAGGGACGATGTTGCAGAAGGTGCTGCGAAGAATGATAAAGGCAAAGGCATAGTTATTAATTAGTTATGATTAGCATATTTATTATGTTGTATTTGTAAACCGTTTTTGTATATCTAAAGGGTATGATTGTAAAGTTAAGGTTAGAAAACCTGGCTGATGTATTATTAAACTCTGATAAAAACTTATGAAAGTTACTATATATATATATATATATTATGGGTAGTTAAATGTTATTTATATTATGGATCGTGAACACCAAACTCAGGGGTCAGGTAACCAGGATTTGGGGGTGTCATAGATATTCCACAAATTTCATGGAGTATAGAAGTTAAAATTTTAATCAACTGAGTATAATACCGAATGGAATAACAAAAGATATCACCATGCATGCGGTACTTCGCATAGATGGTTATTCCAACAGAATAATAATAACGGAACCAGGTCAGGTGAAATTCACACCGACAGGATGTTCCAACAGAATAATAAATGATGGAACCAGGTCCGGCGTATAGCACAGACAAGATATTCCGATAGAATAATAAAGACGGAATAATAAAAATGGAACCAAGTCCGACGTATAGCACCGACAGGATATTCTGATAGAATAATAAAGACAAAATAATAGAAGAATATCACCAAGTATAGGGTAGCCCAGGTATACATGTTATTCCAACAGAACAATAAAGAAATGAAATAACAGAAGTTCTCTTCTTGAATACAAATGAATAATATCTCTTACCGTAAAATAATACTTGATATAAGAGTAGTGAAGTAGCAGAAAACTTTTTTTCTATCTCTCTATAGTCTCTCTCTATAGTTTCTCTCTCTAGAGTTCAGTGAATTCTTAAGAAAATAATGAAGGAATGAGCTTCTATTTATTGGAAAATGGAATGCATAGTAACTAATCCATGAACGGTCCAGATTGATTTACTTTAATCTGACGGTCCATATTTAAAGGAAAATCTTTTAAATAAAATATAATATATTATATTTATATAAAAAGATTTTTACTATGCAAACACTATGCGGACACTATGCAAATATTATGCATAATAAAATATAATATATTCTATTTATAGAATAACTTTAATAAAGTATTCTGTTTTATATAAAAAGATTTTACTATACAAAACACTATGCATAATAGAATATAATATATTCTATTTATAGAATAACTTTAATAAAGTATTCTGTTTTATATAAAAAGATGTTTCCATTTTATTACGTTAATAATACGAATAAAACAAAACTTCTAAATCAACAATAATTGAATCAAATAATGTGAGATACTATGCAGCAACTATTTTAATAATAATTGAACAAAACTGAGTGACTTCTCAAATAAATATCAATAATCAATACCGTGTGCTACTATGCAACAACGTGTATTACTATACTTTTACTACTGAGTAGTTCAACAGTATCAACGGTAAAACTTCCGCTGTTATTTTCAATAAAATATTTTTGTCGTTTTCTCAATCCGACAATAATTATGTTGTGGAGTCCACCAATGATTGTGTCGTTGTATAAATATTTCCTGTTTAAAACGAATATTCTCCGACCAATCGAATATAATATGACAACGTGCATACTTTGTAAAATTTATAAATATTACTCACAAATATAACATTATCTCAAATTCACACCATAATATAAAAAAAAATATTTCAAGAAAATTAATTCTTTATTCATAAAATCTGGGTTTTCACAGGCCATACCAATACTAGTTTGCCAACTATTATTATATGCGAACTCCACCAAACTCAAATAATCATCCCAGTTTCCTGTCCACTCTAAAGCACAAGATCGCAACATGTCTTCTAATGTCTGAATAGTTCTCTCTGATTGGCCATCTGTTTGCGGGTGAAAAGATGTATTATAGTTAAGTCGCTTTCCCCAAGCTCGTTGAAATCCTTTCCAAAATTGAGAAGTAAACCGTGGATCCCGATTCTAAACAATAGAAACTGGAGTGCCATGAAGCCTAACAATCTCATGTTGAAAAATATATACTAACTTATTTATCGAAAAATCTTCACGAACAGACAGAAAATGAGCCGATTTAGTCAAACGATCCAGTACCACCCAAATAGTATCATTCTTTTTAAGAGTCCTCGGCAACCCAATCATAAAGTCCATCGAAATGTCATCCCATTTCCACACAGGAATCTCTAACTGTTGCAACAAACCACCAGGCTGCTGATGCTCTATTTTCACTTGCTGAAAAGTAAGACATTTACTCACAAATTCAGCTACATCCCTTTTCATTCCACTCCACCAAAAATTCTCCTTCAGATCCTTATACATCTTTGTAGACCCTGGATGAATAAAAAAGGGCGAACTATGAGCTTCAGTCAACACTGCCTCACGAATCATTGGATCCATCGGAACACATAACTGTTTACCAAACCATATCACACCTTGCTCATCAATGCGGAACTCTGGTTGCCTACCCTCATCCATATTTTGCGCTACAGCCCACAACTCGCCATCCTCCTTTTGGGCTTCATTGATACGCAAAATAAGAGAAGATTCAACCCTCATACCTTCTACCAATCCATCAGAACCACTATTATATATCTCCAAACCCACACACTCCATATCAGAGATAAGTTGAGGTTGTGTAACCAACGCAGCTACACTCCCTTAACTTTTCCGACTAAGAGCATCTGCAACCACATTAGCCTTACTGGGGTGATACTGAATCCTGGTATCATAATCCTTAAGAAGCTTCAACCAACGCCTCTGCCTCATGTTAAGCTCCTTCTGAGTAAAAATATATTTAAGGCTCTTGTGGTCGGTGAAAATGTCACAAATCTCTCCATATAAATAGTGCCTCCAAATATGTAGGGCAAAAATAACTGGTACTAACTCGAAGTCGTGGATAGGATAATTCACCTCATAAGGTTTAAGTTGTCTTGAAGCATAAGCAATTACCTTACCATGTTGCATCAAAACGCACCCTAATCCCTTCTTGGAAGCATCACTATAAATCTGATAACCTCCTATCCCCGACGGTAATGTAAGCACTGGAGCCGACACAAGCCTCTTCTTAAGCTCCTCAAAACTTTTCTCACGTTCCTCATTCCACACAAACTTTATGCCCTTCTTCATCAACTGAGTTAATGGTAAAGCTAACAAAGAGAAACCTTCCACAAATCGCCTGTAGTACCCTGCCAAACCCAAGAAACTCCTTATTTCAATTACCGTGGTAGGTCTTGGCCAATTAGTGATAGCCTCAACCTTCGCAGGATCCACCTTAATACCTTCAGCAGACACGACATACCCCAAAAATGCTACTTGTTCTAACCAAAACTCGAATTTGGAGAACTTAGCATATAATTTATTCTTTTGCAGAACCCTCAAAACAGTACAAAGATGCTCTTCATGCTCCTCCTTAGACTTGGAATACACCAAAATGTCATCAATGAAGATAATGACAAATTGGTCAAAATACTCGCTAAAAACCCTATTCATCATACCCATAAACACTGTCGGAGCATTAGTCAACCCAAATGACATCACCAAAAACTCATAGTGCCCATACCGAGTACGAAAAGCTGTTCTTGGAATGTCTTCTTCCCTCACCCTCAACTGATGATATCCCGACCTTAAATCTATCTTTGAGAAGAACTTCGCCCCTTGGAGCTGATCGAAAAGGTCATCTATCCATGGCAATGGATATCTGTTCCTGATAGTGATCCAATTTAGCTCCCTATAATCTATACACAATCTCATAGATCCGTCATTCATCTTCATGAATAACACTGGAGCACCCCATGGCGATATACTCGGTCTAATGAATCCACGATCTAACAACTCCTGCAATTGTTCCTTCAACTCTTGTAACTCTAATGGAGCCATTCTATAGGGTGCCTTAGAAATAGCTTCCGCTCCAGGAATAAGCTCAATAGTAAACTCAACTTCCCTTGGGGGTGGAAATCCTAGCAGATCCTTAGGAAATACCTCAGGAAATTCTCGCACAATTGGATAGTCATCAAGTTGGAGCTCATCCCTCGAGGTATCCTTAACATAAGCCAAATAACAATCATGTCCCTTAGAAATCATTTTTCTCGCCTTCAAAGCTGAGATCAACTTTACAACACCACTCAGCTTGGAACATTGAAACTCGAATCCTGGAGCCTCTAAGGTTGTAACATCCCCAAATTCGGGTCCCAAATCACCACGAATCCGGTGTACTATTTCTAGAACTATTGCGAAATATATAAAAATAAATTGTTTATACATTAAACATTACACACTATCCCCAAGGTCAAGAACCTTCACATAATACCTAAATCAATATCCTATCAGACATACAAAGCTATTATCATACATTGTTGTTATAACTTTAGCTGCACATATAATCCAAAGCTGACTTGTCTTGGACTTTTCTTGTAACCGATGTATTCGTCATAATCTGCAATGTTTATCATGATATAGCAAGGGTGAGCAACAATTTTGCCCAGCAAGTATAAGTTCAATTAAGGATATATCATGATCGAAAGAATTGAACAATAAGTTGGCTAACTTTCTACAATATATACATTGCGAAAGAGCATGAATAAATTTTCATAGTTGAACGAATAATGAACATGAATAAATCAACTGGACCAAATGGTAATGAAGTTGATCAGCCTTTCATACCTGATGAATACATGAAATGTGCACAGAGTGAGAATCAATAATTCATAGACATGGTATAATCAGTAATGATTAACCCCAAGCATATTTCAAAAATATCAATTCGAGATCGAGTTAGAGAACTTGCCTGTACCATTGATTACCGTTACGCAACCTATATCGCTTTTTCTGAAGACCTAATATAGATAATACCGATCTCCAAATATTAGAATATCATCACAGTATAGTACTGTTAAATACAGTTATAATATAACCTAATAAATTATCACATAATCCTATCAGTCTATAAAATACCTAAAATTCGGTATCAAGTCAAACTATTTCAGTCTGAGTTGAATTCGGTATAATTTCTGACATCCCAAAAAGTCTAGTCAGATAATTCATGAGTCTAATTTCCATAAGACTTTGCCTAAATGCTTTACATTTACCTTAGATAATTTCATTTTCAGTTAAAATATTTTTCAATGACTTATAATAATTTTCAGATAATTATTATCATTTATCATGATTTTTCAATAATTAATATCATATTAATATGAATTAAATACTACTTAATTCCATTATCATTAATATTAATTTATTAATGAAATTCATTACAAAATATTAAAAGTCATAAAAAATAACTTAAAATATTTCCTTACACTTTAATATAATTTCAAATGATTTTTAAAGTATTAAAATCATTTTTATGTAATTTATTTAATATAATAATTAAATAAATTAACTATCATTAATATTTAAAAATATTAAAATATCAGTGAAATATATTCCAAATTATTAAAAACCCATTTTTAGGCTTTAAAATAATATTTACAAATTTATTATGAATTTCAAATATTTATTTTCTATTTATTTTATAATTTTTGTTTAAAGTTGGGGTCCTCCACAGAAACACTTGCAGACGGTGATCTACAAGTCCGATTTGGGCCCACATGGTATTGTTAGAACCGTGACTTCCCGAGCTACGTTTTAGGCTCAAGAAACGGTCCATTTGGGATAGTATAGTTCCCTGAAAACAGGCCACTACCGACTGACCATTACATGCCTTGTAAACATTTTCAGTTTTGGAGTCTTTTACAGAAACGCTTGTATTACGAGATCCACAACTCCGATTGAGGCCCAATCAAACTTGTTGGATCCGTATCTTCTTGAACTATAGTTTTAAGTTATCAAATACCAAATTCCAATCTGTCTAGGTCCCTAAAATCCGGTCCAAAATGACTGGTCCGCAAGGTTTTCTTCAACAGTTGGTTCATTTTCCAGATTTGGGGTCCTTAACGGAAACGCTTATAAAACGAAATCTACAAATCGGATTTAGGTCCAATAGGTATCGTTGGATTCGTAATTTCCCAAACTACTATTTCCATATATCAAACATCTATTTTGGTTCTGCTTTGGTCCTGGAAAAATGGACAGAAGTGACTGATCAGTAGCTTGTGTTCAACAGTTAAGGTAGTTTGGGATTTAATTCATAACTTGCTCATTTCTTAACATATTTGAGTGATTCCAAAGGAGTTTTGCCCTTAACTCATGTATCTAGCATGCTAACATGTTTTAAACCATTAATCACATGAACCCAAAGAATCTAACATAAAAAATATATATATAGCATACAAAGGAAAGCTTTTTCTTAAACTTTTTGGTACAAAACTTGATTTCCTCACTTTGGATCTAACTTTTGATTTCAAAAATAATTTGATACACATATAAAATACCAATACTCATTTAAATCATGAGTTTTTATTGATACAAAACAAAAGTTGCTTGGTTCATAAAGATCTAACAAAAAGAGCACAAAAAGTGAAAACTTTCATTTTCTTACTTTTTTCTTCTTTCAAGCCTTCTTGATCCTTCAAAGTAGCTTATGATTTTAAGTTGTATGAAGATCCAACACCCCTCCTAGACTCCCTATAACTACCGAAATATGCAGCCTCCTTTCTCTCTCTGTTGTTCTTAGTTTATACTTAGGTTTAAAAATTAACATAACTTAGTGTATATACAATATACATATAACACATATAATTATAGAATATGTAACTTTCAATTAATTACATATACTTATTATCAATTTAATATATAAGTTACAAAAATTAGAATTTTTAATGCCCTAAGGCTTGTTTGGCAAAACCATATTAAAATAATGACTTAATCATTCCTTAAGCCTTTTGGCAAAACAAGATTAAAATAAGAATTTCAAAAGCTCTAAAGTTTTGTTTGGTAAAATCAAATTAAAACTCTTTTAATAAATATAGTTTATTGTCCTATATTGTTTACTTGGATTTTCATATCCAAACTTAATTAAATAAACTAATTTCCACATACTAAATAAATTTCCCACTTAACCAAATATCACAAAATTATAATCTCATTATAATTTTATTTAACAATTATTATATAATTCTTTAATTATTAAATTACGACATCAATATAGCAACTCATGTAATCTTTAACAACTCTCTAACTGTTAAATTAAATTAGAGTATTATTTAATTCACAAATATATACTAACAACAATCACATAAATACAATATTTATTTAATTTAATAAATATTTTAAATTACAAATAAAATTTTGGATTGTTACATCATTCCCTTCTTACAAGAATTCTGTCACCAGAATCACAACTCAAATAATTCATTCGTCACATTCTTCCTTCCTTATAAGGATTCCGTCCTCGGAATCACCGAAACCCTACCTTACTCAGGTTTTCGTCAAATCTCTTCATTGAATAAGTTCAACACATGACCTTAATATAGGTTTTATATTTTCTACTACATTCATTTCTTCAACAAATTCTAGGTTTTATTTCATAACTTTCACTTTAACTCAATTATATTCTAAGTATTATATATTCTTTAATCCATTTATTTCCTTTTCTAAAGATTGTTATCATAAACACTCAGGATATTCATTCACCCATTCTTCTAAGAATTTCGTCTTCGAAATTTTTATTTATTAATCTTTATTCATTCATTCTATCAAAATAGATTTTACGTTAATACTTTATTCACTCATTGGGTTTTATAACCACTTCTTTCCACAAAGGTCTTTCTTTAATTATTAAACTTTTCTATTAAGAGATTTATATTATTCTTTGATAACTCATCTCCTTCTCATTTCAAAATTTCTTTTCTCACCTATTCCATATATTCATCATTTAGTGTCGCATTCTATGGCTTACTTCTTTCTAAGGAATATCATCCTTATCACATTCACCTTTTAGAATTGCAAGAATCTTCCACAATTGCTCAATAATTGGGAAGAAGTATGAATAACTCAGGAATTTTAAAAGATTCCAAATCATGTTGAGGGGTCACAAGACCGTGAACTCTATTCTCGGTTTACTAGTGCTTCAACTCAATCCTTCACACTGCAAACCAGAGTGTTTATCAATCACAAAGACTGAAAACACCCTCCTCACGTACACTAGGTGGCCAGCCTATTGTACCACTACGTTGGGCCACAACGTAGTGTTTTGTAACGACTATATGCGTTACGCTCAGAACCATTGTCCCCGAAAATTTTTAGGTTTGTAATATTCAAGAACGCAATAAAATTGCATAAAATTAGCGGAAGCGTGGAAAATCAGAGTTCAAAATTTTTACAAACCATAAACTCGGATCACCCTTTATGCACAATTATTAATTAAACGAAAAGATAAAGAATAAAATCATACCCTTGAAGATCGAGCTTCCTCAGGTACAAGTTCACCTCCAAATCCTTTCACGCTCAACTTGAATCCACCGGGTTTGGTTCCTTCCTTTGATCAACATTAGCCACCCAAGTGTTTGGCCTCTAGAGGTGATCCACCAAGGAAGAAGAAGAATTCAAGAAGATGGGTATTTGGCTCAAACCCTAGTTTTCTATCTCTATAGAAAAAGGGGCGTACTCTCCCAACTATTGGAATTACGTATTCTAATAATACGTCAACCTCACCCCACCCATAATAAGACTCCTCTTATTTATAGATGTGGGCAACCCTCCTTAACAATTAAGGAATTGGGTTTTATTTTAATTAATTAAACTCCTTTAATTAATTAGGCTCCTAATCTTATTAGGAATAATTAATTAACCTTTTAATTAATTAACCTCCTAATCTTATTAGGAATAAATGAGAGTACTTATATTAAATTAATTCCTAAACTCTTTTAGAAATTAAAATAATAATAATTGTAATAATATTAATAAGACTCCTCTTATTAATTTATATTTAATATTTCTAAAATATTAAATAATAAATATTAAGCTATTTAATTTATTCTATCACCATAGATTAAATTAAATATACTTAACATATTATTACGATTATGACATTAACTTCTTAAATAATTATTCTTCCTTTTATGGTGTGACCCTTTAGGTTCTCCATATTAAACCGGTTGTGAATAAATCAATTAGAACAATTCTAATCTTATTTAAATAAATAAATTAAACTAATAATTTATTTAAATAAATAATATTTATTCTACAATAGGGATAAGCCTCCCTAGCGATCAACGACTTTCTAGATAATATAGATTTCAACATTAATCATAAAAGAACCTTTGAGTAAATAGTTACCGTACAATTCAATCCTTCCACCATACAATGTCCCAATTAAATATAAGACATGAAATTTCTGTCAAGTCTTATTTTATTTAATTATATGTATTTCGACTCTTAAATGCACAACTCTAAATAATGCAAATTAGAAACTCCTTTCTAATTTCATTCTGCCTTGGCCAAGGACTACTGGGTTGTCATTTATCGAATCACATAGGACATTTCTCTTCTTTTACTAGAAGTGGTAGATTCTTTATTGATCACACATTATCTCCATATATAACTTATTATACCCAAGCATATCCTTTGATATACCCTAAGGGTCTTAAGGAATAAGTCAAAGTATAACTCATCATACACAAGATACTATGATGATCTCAAGTCCAAGGATCACTTGTACTACTATCACTACAGGAATTCCTATTGACATGCAAGTAAAACTCCATTAGGTATTCCTTAGCGAGTCACGTTCAGTGAACTTATTCTCTAATAAGCACCTACATACTTGCTTTAATGTCTCCACACAAATGATCATGAGATCAATCATCCTCATCCAATGAGCAAGCAACGTATGTACCAATCTATCCGGATTCACTAATCCCCAATTTAGTAATCCAACGATTGGGAACTATTTTAGTTTTAAGCTTTCTAAGAATTTAGATCTCATTATAATGATCATCATCATTATTCTAAAAGCATTGCTTAAAACTATGGGTTTATCACATATTATAAAACAGCATCGTGTAGATAATTAAAAGCCTTTAATAAATAATACTTTTTATTAATAAATGAATAAGATTGTTACAAGGTATATGCTTTATCATCAAAAATGATTGTCTTGTGTGCATACTACTTTCAATCTCCCACTTGCACTAAAGTCAATCGTCATGGTATCTCATACTCTTCTTCTCTAAGTGACGATTATCCTGCTGTTGGATAAGCTTCAGTATATGGATATGTAATGTTGTTCTTGAGAGTCCACTATCTCTATAGTGATTTTCCATCTTTCAATGATTCTTATAATCAAATGAAAGTGCCACAACACATGTTTAGATCCAAGATGAGACTTAGGAACTATTCCCAGTTCTGTAATGAACTTTTCATCCAAACAATCATCTTGTAGCTTCATTTATAGCAATATACTTTGTCTTTATCACTAAACAAGCAACTCTTTGTTGTTTGGAACCTTTCCAATTCACTGCACCACCGTTCAAGGCAACCCTTTACCTTAAACTAGATTTACTGTAGTCTTGGTCTTTCTGAAAAACTTGAGTTTGTTAAGCCCTCTAGTTTTAATTCAGACCCGCCATGAATTATATCACATCCTTAGTGCTGGTTAAGTACTTTAAGATGTTTTTCACTGTCTCACAGTGAACTTCTCCAAAATATGACTGATCAACATCAGGTCGTGTATATTTCATTGCATACATGATTGTCACTCATGCGATCTCTCTTTTAAGAGTCTATGGGGACTATTAAGAGAGATACACTCCATGGCTCATCAACATGAGACATCCTATGGAGTTTTTCATGCTAAACAACTTTAGCATCAAATGAATATACGTTCCTTGGGTTAAGCCGAGCATCCTATTAAATCTATCTATATAGATTTGCATCCCCAATTAAGATACTCTTCCCAAATCATTCATGGAGGAATGTTTAGACAACTTTATCTTTATTGATTTTAGCATTGGCATGTCATTCCTTATCCGTATTATATCAACATATAATACCAGAAATGTCACGACGCTCCCACAGACCCTTTTATACACACTAGAACTCTTACCTATTCGTATGTAACTGGATCATCATCTTTTATGATACGTACTTCATCATCATTATCCATGATGAATCCATACCTCCCAGGTATCTTCGGTACTATTCCAGATTTACGATTTGGTTGTGGTACAATAGGTCTATCTATAGGTTCCTCTTATTTGACTTGTAGTGTTTTGTGGTTCTTGAACTTTTCAAGATGTATTATCCTCTCACTAGCCCTTTCAATGATAAACACCTTTATCTTAGAAGGCAGCATGTTTCGGAACAAAAACCTTTTGCTAAGTAGGATTATAGAACATATGCCCTAAACTTACTTTAGGATGTCCCACAAATCTGTACTTGTCAAATTTTGTCCCAAGCTTATCCTTTGAAACCGTTTCACATAAGTTGGACAACCCCTTATCTTAACATACTTAAGATTAGGAATCCACCCTGTCCATAACTTTTATGGAGTCTTGGGGCCGGATTTTGAGGTTACCTTTTCCGTAGATATGCAGCCATTTCTAGGACATTACCCCAGAAGGATACTGGAATGTCGGTAAAATCATTATGGACCGTACCATGTCCAACAATGTACGATTTTTCCTTTTAGATACATCAATCAATTATTGCATATCAGGAGGCGTCCATTATGAGAAAATAATTTAAGATGATCTAGAAACTTATTGCACAAGTATTCATTCCTTGATCTAATCAAAGAATCTTAATACTTTGTCAATTTGTTTCACTTCTGAATTCTTTGAACCTTTCAAATAATTAACATTTGTATTTCAACAAATACATACATTCAACTCTTTGAATGATCATCTCCTTTTCTTATATTAGTTTGTTCAATTTGCAAAAAATATATTTTTCACGTAAGTCAAGTATACAAAATCCATTAAGTAATATTTCAGTTCTATACAAAACATTATTATTATAAATAGAACAACAATTGTTCTTAAATATAATACCAAAGATTTCATTGTCCAACAATAAAATGGAAATAATGTTTCCAACGAGAACTGGAATACAATAACAACTTATTGACTTAATAGACTTGCTCGTAGGCATTGCTAAACTATAAGTTCCTATGGCTAATGCAGCAACCTTTGCTTCATTTCCCACACATAGGTTTACTTATATTTGTTTAGTTCTACTTCTACTTGGTCCCTTCATAAATCTATATTTATGATAACCAAAGTCGGTATCCAATACCCAAGTAGAACCTTGACTTAAAGAAAAATTTATTTTAAATCATAAACAAAATTGTATTTATAACCGAAACTTCACTAAGCTTCTTTGGTTAGCCTCTGCAAGATGCTTCTTGCAGTTTTCTTCCAGTGTCCAGGCTTATTGCAGTGGAAGCAAACTCCTTTGCTATCCGTATCAATTTTGTTCTTATTATCCTTTGTTTTTGCCCTTTCTATTTACCTTCTTAGAATCGTTCTTCTTTTCAGAAGATCCTTTGGCCCCTATCAGTAAGACTTGGTCTTTCTTGGTTGGAAAGTGACTCTCAATATTTTTCAACATGTTAAGCAAATCAGCGAGGCTGATATCTAGCTCGTTCATATGAAAAATTCACAACAATTGTGAAAGGAGTCCGAGAGTGAGTGCAAGATCAAATCTTAGTTCAACTCTCCATCCATGACAAAACCTGTTGTCCTAATTGATCAATTAAATTGATTATGTTAAGGACTTTTGTCTGTACTGTAGTGTCATTGGTCATTCTAGATCGGAAGAGCTCCTTAGATATCTGATATCTATTAGTCCTACTTTCCTCACCATCAACTACTTGATCTGCAGGAATATAGTAAGAGCATCCATAGTTTCATGCTGACGCTGAAGCTCGTTACTCATGGATGCGAGCATGATGCATTGAGCCAACTGTGCATCATCTTGCCATTTTCTAAAAGTAGCAATCTCTTCCTCAGAGGCATTGTCTGCAACCATTGCAGGGATAGGCGTATTAAGGACATAAGATAGCTTTTCAGCCGTGAGAACTATTCTCAATTACCTTAACCAATTCGTTTAATTCGGTCCGGTTAATTTAGCATCTAATATGCTACGCAGTGATAGTATTTTAGACATTGTAAAATTCTGTAAATGAATTTGAAATTAACAACATTTTAACATACATTCTTTTATTAATTACCAAAATAATTTAGGTCTTGTTTTAAATTGGTATCTCCCACTATTTTCTTCAAACTATATTACCCTCACTATATAGTTCGGCAAAATCTAATTAAAGATTTTCTAGTGAGAATAAGGATCCCATTTCAAATGTATATAGCCTTGTGTGTGCACAACAAACTATATATAAATAAATAGGTAGACAACTCTTGTCAATTACATCAACTATGTAACTCCTTGTATTTTGCCTCTTAAATCATGATGGTCAAGTGTGTGCACATCCGAACTAAAATGATTTAAGTTAAGTCAGACCCAGCATTTCCATATAAGTGAAGAGAAAACTACAGCCCTTGTGTGTGCACAACAAAGCAGTAATGTTCAATTCCTTATAAACATCATATGTAATAAAAACAACATCTTAAATATTTAATACTTGCCTTGTGCGTGCACAACAAACTCATATTAAATATTCAATACTCTATTGTTTCTATCATGCTAGAAGGCGACGTTCGATATTCCAAATATCTTTGAACATTACAACTTAATATAAAATATTTGAGGGTTTTGTTATTAATTTGTCTCATCTTGTTTAGCGCGCATGCACATATATATATAAAATACGCGTCATATTAATAAACATGCGAAGCATGTTTGCATAATATATAATATATATATATATATAGTATAAGCATGCACATATAGAATACTATATTCTACCCGGATTGATTATGGACTTTTATTCTAGTTTGGTTCACTAGAGCCACCAAGTGAACCAAAAGGTCAAACCCTAGGGGTGCAAGAATTAATATTTAAATATAACTATTACATTTAAACTCGGGCTCCATTACAAACGGGTCTTCAAGCGCTCCTTGCTCCTTGATCTCCAATTCTTCAAAATTAATTCTAACTATTCCTATTACAAAACTATTTAAAATAAATAGAAACCTTGATCAGCAGTCAAGGGGAAGTACATAAGAGGGAGATAGAATTTACATTAAGAAAAATTAGAGAAGTCGAGGTACGCAGACCCCATTTATTAAAACTCATACATTCATGCATCCAACTAAAATAAAATCCAATCACATTGGTCAATAGTCCATAATCAATCCCATTTATTATCATACACATCACCATATGCATCAATAAATAGCATTCATCTCATGAATAATAAACATTTAATATATATATTGATATCATTTAATGGGCAAATTTAGTTAGTATAAAATCTATTTTTTGAATCAAAATAAACTCCTTTATTTTAATCCAAATTTAAATCAAAATAAAACTATTTTATTTTAATTTATTTAATTTTGAATAAAATAAACTATTTTATTTTAATCAAAAACTTTAATCAAAATAAACTCCTTTATTTTAATTAATTATGGAATCCAATTCCATGTAAAAAAAAACTCCTTTATTAAAGGAAACACAGATTCTCTTTCCTATTCACAAATAAACTCCTTTATTTTGAATAATATGAAATCTTATTTCATATTTAAATAAACTCCTTTATTTAAGGAAACACGGATTTTCTTTCCTATTCACAAATAAACTCCTTTATTTTGAATAATATAAAATCTTATTCCATATCTAAAAAAACTCCTTTATTTAAGGAAATTAGGATTTTCTTTCCTATTCACAAATAAACTCCTTTATTTTGAATAATATGAAATCTTATTCCATATCTAAATAAACTCCTTTATTTAAGGAAAGATAAAATCCAATTTCAACTCCAATTAGTTATCTGGAATCCAATTCCAATTCTAATTAGTTAGCATGAAATTCTAATTTTAAAATTAAAATAAATCCTTTTTATTTTAAGATTAAAATAATTTTTTTTTTATTTTAAAATTAAAATAAATTTTTTATTTTAATTATAAAATTACTATATATATATATATATATATATATTGGTAGTCAAGTATTGCTGCAGGAACTTAGCAAATAAACTAACCACGTGATTCATCTTTGTCATGCATCTATCCCACGCCAAAAATCAGGCATGCCACGTGTAAACATGCACTCACGGAATTCTAGCAAAAAAAAATTGCTAACCACGTAGGATAGGTAATAGCAGGAACCATTAGAATCAATAAAAAAAGTTAACGCGAATCAGGATCTCCCAAAAAAAAAATCGCACTCAGCGAAATTAAAAAAAAACAGTTCGGGATTACCGTTTTTTTTAATTTAATAAATTTTATACAACAAAATTATGCCCAATTAAATTGTTCTAAACACATATCAATATACATATCAAATTATAACAATTAATAATTCGCATAAAGGTTTGGCTCTGATACCACTGTTAGGTTTGTAATATTCAAGAACGCAATCAAATTGCATAAAATTAGCGGAAGCGTGGAAAATCAGAGTTCAAAATTTTTACAAACCATAAACCCGGATCACCCTTTATGCACAATTATTAATTAAACGAAAAGATAAATAATAAAATCATACCCTTGAAGATCAAGCTTCCTCAGGTACAAGTTCACCTCCAAATCCTTTCACGTTCAACTTGAATCCACCGGGTTTGGTTTCTTCCTTTGATCAACGTTAGCCACCCAAGTGTTTGGCCTCTAGAGGTGATCCACCAAGGAAGAAGAAGAATTCAAGAAGATGGGTATTTGGCTCAAACCCTAGTTTTCTATCTCTATAGAAAAAGGGGCGTACTCTCCCAACTATTGGAATTACGTATTCTAATAATACGTCAACCTCACCCCACCCATAATAAGACTCCTCTTATTTATAGATGTGGGCAACCCTCCTTAACAATTAAGGAATTGGGTTTTATTTTAATTAATTAAACTCCTTTAATTAATTAGGCTCCTAATCTTATTAGGAATAATTAATTAACCTTTTAATTAATTAACCTCCTAATCTTATTAGGAATAAATGAGAGTACTTATATTAAATTAATTCCTAAACTCTTTTAGAAATTAAAATAATAATAATTGTAATAATATTAATAAGACTCCTCTTATTAATTTATATTTAATATTTCTAAAATATTAAATAATAAATATTAAGCTATTTAATTTATTCTATCACCATAGATTAAATTAAATATACTTAACATATTATTACGATTATGCCATTAACTTCTTAAATAATTATTCTTCCTTTAATGGTGTGACCCTTTAGGTTCTCCATATTAAACCGGTTGTGAATAAATCAATTAGAACAATTCTAATCTTATTTAAATAAATAAATTAAACTAATAATTTATTTAAATAAATAATATTTATTCTACAATAGGGATAAGCCTCCCTAGCGATCAACGACTTTCTAGATAATATAGATTTCAACATTAATCATAAAAGGACCTTTGAGTAAATAGTTACCGTACAATTCAATCCTTCCACCATACAATGTCCCAATTAAATATAAGACATGTAATTTCTGTCAAGTCTTATTTTATTTAATTATATGTATTTCGACTCTTAAATGCACAACTCCAAATAATGCAAATTAGAAACTCCTTTCTAATTTCATTCTGCCTTGGCCAAGGACTACTGGGTTGTCATTTATCGAATCACATAGGACATTTCTCTTCTTTTACTAGAAGTGGTAGATTCTTTATTGATCATACATTATCTCCATGTATAACTTATTATACCCAAGCATATCCTTTGATATACCCTAAGGGTCTTAAGGAATAAGTCAAAGTATAACTCATCATACACAAGATACTATGATGATCTCAAGTCCAAGGATCACTTGTACTACTATCACTACAGGAATTCTTATTGACATGCAAGTAAAACTCCATTAGGTATTCCTTAGCGAGTCACGTTCAGTGAACTTATTCTCTAATAAGCACCTACATACTTGCTTTAATGTCTCCACACAAATGATCATGAGATCAATCATCCTCATCCAATGAGCAAGCAACGTATGTACCAATCTATCCGGATTCACTAATCCCCAATTTAGTAATCCAACGATTGGGAACTATTTTAGTTTTAAGCTTTCTAAGAATTTAGATCTCATTATAATGATCATCATCATTATTCTAAAAGCATTGCTTAAAACTATGGGTTTATCACATATTATAAAACAGCATCGTGTAGATAATTAAAAACCTATAATAAATAATACTTTTTATTAATAAATGAATAAGATTGTTACAAGGTATATGCTTTATCATCAAACATGATTGGCTTGTGTGCATACTACTTTCAAAAATATATCCCCTTATAGGGTTGTTCACCTCAGTTTTTCAACATCTGAATTCGCACCAAAACAATTTGGTTTGGCATAACTTTTCAATAAACGCTTGAATTTCATGAACATCTTTCAATATTCGTCTAGCTGAATCAAATAGCATAGACTTTTACAACAATTCGGACATCAATCGAAATATACATATATATATATATATATATATATATATATATATATATTCTCATATCTTAAGGAAATCTCAAAAATCATTTTATGACGTCTTGATACCGCATTGTATTTACAGTCCGTTGAGGATTACGTCATTTGGTGATTTTATCATACTACATCATACCATAGTGGGCTGACGATCCTTAGATCACATCCAACACTATGTAATACTGCATTGATGACTCCATCATTTTTATCATCTTTGCACCAGGTTACATGATGCATTATTGATATAAAATACATTTTGATATATTACAAATCATTTTTGTCAAGCCGAAGCAATTAGCATAGACATACGAATAACAGTATTGTTGTTAAAACTCATTGGTTCCATCATTTGATCCAATGTTTTTTAAGAAAATAGAAGTGTAAACATCAGCACGAAGTCAATAAATTTCTAAAGTCTAGCATAGCTAGTAGATTTAGAGTACCTATGCTTCCACCATCAACTCCACTTTCTATAATGATCCATTTCTTAATAGGTCTATCTTTTCTTATCATCCTCAGTACTCCATTTACACTTATCTATACCCAGTTCGTCAAACTTACCACACGTTATGAGTTCAGGAACTTGCCACAATCATATGAGTTTAAGAACTTATCCTAGTCAGACCATAGGCGTCCATTCGCTGAGTGGTTCAAAAATATACCATATAATTATGAGTCACGAACCTACCATAAGTATGAGTTTTAAGAACTCGCACATAACCTTATAATATTCTCTAACTATACTCTACCTATCTGTTATACACATGAGAAAAGAATCACCTTCTCAACAGGCATATAACAAATAGTGAGACACAAACATTCCAATGATTATCAATGTGATAAACTGAGTGCAAGAACAAAACCCTCGCCCATACAAAGGTTTGTACAACTCAGCCATCACATGAGTCTTCAATTGAAATCCCACCTAACTCTATCTTGCTTATAACTTGCTCTTTGCTCGATACGAATTCCTCGTATCACATCATCTATAACTCCTCATGAGTTATCTCATATTATTTCATAGTTCTCCATCTTCATAGCATTAAGCTATAATTATTCTAACATTATAGACCATCTTTCTTTTATAACTTAAACAGACCACGTCGTGATCTTATTCTATAATCATCTCCCTTAAAATTCTTTTCTTAACTCGTGATCGTTTTGTTTTACGATCTTCTTTCTTTCTCTTTTTCATCATTTACGACATTATTCGTTATCTTGGCTTTTGGAGTTAGGAAACTCCCATTTCTTATCTTTATATGTCTTAGATTCTTCTTTGAATCTTCTTGTTTATAAAAAAATTTATTCCTTGAAGAATTTCTAACTTCATTTACATCGCTCAAAATTTCATTCGAGTTCTACACTTTCATCATACGTATTCATTTCTACACTTGGAACACATCGAGTCTCTAACAGTTTCAATATAGTACGCTGAGTGGTTTCCCACAAACAACCAATAAACTAGGTTCCGAGTTACTAGTTCGTATATACCTCCGCTCTATGAAGGAATCGTTTAGCCCAGATACCATACCTCAACTACTAAAGAGTACAACTGTACCATACTTAACTATAACTTTTCATTCTTAACTTCGTTACCAATCTCTTCTTATAGACATTGTCTATTTGTTATCACTTTACATTCTTATTATTGGAGTTGGGTAACTCCATAACTCTGAGAGATTCTTCTTTGAATCCTCTCACGCATGTTTTCATCCCTTCTTTATAAATTTCTTAAATTATTTCTTATTGTTCAAACTCTATTTGAGCGTATTAGTTTATTATCTTTACCTCTCTTCTCTAAGGTTATAGCCTAAGGAACTCCTACCTAAGGTTTATAACCTACAGCTTTGATACCAACTGTAACATCCCCAGATTCGGGTACCAAATCACCACGAATCCGGTGTACTATTTTTATAACTATTGTGGAAGATATAAACATAAATTGTTTATACATTAAACATTACACACTATCCCTAAGGTCGAGAACCTTCACATAATACCTAAATCAGCATCCTATCAGACATACAAAGCTATTATCATACATTACTGTTACAACTTTAGCTGCACATATAATCCAAAGCTGACTTGTCTTGGACTTTTCTTGTAACCGATGTATTCGTCATAATCTACAATGTTTATCATGATATAGCAAGGGTGAGCAATAATTTTGCCCAGCAAGTATAAGATCAATTAAAGATATATCATGATCGAAAGAATTGAACAATAAGTTGGCTAACTTTCTACAATATATACATTGCGAAAGAGCATGAATAAATTTTCATAGTTGAACGAATAATGAACATGAATAAATCAACTGGACCAAATGGTAATGAAGTTGATCAGCCTTACATACCTGATGAATACATGAAATGTGCACAGAGTAAGAATCAATAATTCATAGACATGGTATAATCAGTAATGATTAACCCCAAGCATATTTCAAAAATATCAATTCGAGATCGAGTTAGAGAACTTGCATGTACCATTGATTACCGTTACGCAACCTATATCGCTTTTTCTAAAGACCTAATATAGATAATAACGATATCCAAATATTAGAATATCATCACAGTATAGTACTGTTCAATACAGTTATAATATAACCTAACAAATTACCACATAATCCTATCAGTCTATAAAATACCTAAAATTCGGTATCAAGTCAAACTATTTCAGTCTGAGTTGAATTCGGTATAATTTCTGACATCCCAAAAAGTCTAGTCAGATAATTCATGAGTCTAATTTCCATAAGACTTTGCCTAAATGCTTTACATTTACCTTAGATAATTTCATTTTCAGTTAAAATATTTTTCAATGACTTATAATAATTTTCAGATAATTATTATCATTTATCATGATTTTTCAATCATTAATATCATATTAATATGAATTAAATAATACTTAATTCCATTATCATTAATATTAATTTATTAATAAAATTCATTACAAAATATTAAAAGTCATAAAAATAACTTAAAATATTTCCTTACACTTTAATATAATTTCAAATGATTTTTAAAGTATTAAACTTATTTTTATGTAATTTATTTAATATAATAATTAAATAAATTAACTATCATTAATATTTAAAAATATTAAAATATCAGTGAAATATATTCCAAATTATTAAAAACCCATTTTTAGGCTTTAAAATAATTTTTACAAATTTATTATGAATTTCTAATATTTATTTTCTATTTATTCTATAATTTTCGTTTAAAGTTGGAGTCCTCCACAGAAACACTTGTAGACGGTGATCTACAAGTCCGATTTGGGCCCACTTGGTATTGTTAGAACCACGACTTCCCGAGCTATGTTTTAGGCTCAAGAAACGGTCCATTTGGCATAGTATAGTACCCTGAAAACAGGCCACTACCAACTGACCATTACATGCCTTGTAAACATTATCAGTTTTGGAGTCTTTTACAGAAACGCTTGTATTACGAGATCCACAACTCCGATTGAGGCCCAATCAAACTCGTTGGATCCGTATCTTCTTGAACTACAGTTTTCAGTTATCAAATACCAAATTCCAATCTGTCTAGGTCCCTGAAATCAGTTCCAAAGTGACTGGTCCGCAAGGTTTTCTTCAACAGTTGGTTCATTTTCCAAATTTGGGGTCCTTAACGGAAACACTTATAAAACGAAATCTACAAATAGGATTTAGGTCCAATAGGTATCGTTGGATTCGTAATTTCCCGAACTACAGTTTCCATGTATCAAACATCTATTTTGGTTCTGTTTTGGTCCCGGAAAAATGGACAGAAGTGACTGATCAGTAGCTTGTGTTCAGCAGTTAAGGTAGATTGGGATTTAATTCATAACTTGCTCATTTCTTAACATATTTGAGTGATTCCAAAGGAGTTTTTCCCTTAACTCATGTATCTAGCATGCTAACATGTTTTAAACCATTAATCACATGAACCCAAAGAATATAACATAAATATATATATATATATATATATAGCATACAAAGGAAAGCTTTTTCTTAAATCTTTTGGTACAAAACTTGATTTCCTCAATTTGAATCTAACTTTTGATTTCAAAAATACTTTGATACACATATAAAATACCAATACTCGTGTAAATCATGAGTTTTTAATGTCCAAAACAAAAGTTGCTTGGTTCATAAAGATCTAACAAAAAGAGCACAAAAAGTGAAAACTTTCATTTTCTTACCTTTTTCTTCTTTCAAGTCTTCTTGATCCTTCAAAGTAGCTTATGATTTTAAGTTGTATGAAGATCCAAGACCCCTCCTAGACTCCATATAACTATCAAAATATGCAGCCTCCTTTCTCTCTCTATTGTTCTTAGTTTAGACTTAGGTTTAAAAATTAACATAACTTAGTGTATATACAATATACATATAACACATATAATTATAGAATATGTAACTCCCAATATAATTACATATACTTATTATCAATTTAATATATAAGTTACAAAAATTAGAATTTTTAATGCCCTAACGCTTGTTTGGCAAAACCATATTAAAATAATGACTTAATCATTCCTTAAGCCTTTTTGGCAAAACAAGATTAAAATAAGAATTTCAAAAGCTCTAAGATTTTGTTTGGTAAAATCATATTAAAACTCTTTTAATAAATATAGTTTATTGTCCCACATTGTTTACTTGGATTTTCATATCCAATCTTAATTAAATAAACTAATTACCACATACTAAATAAATTTTCCACTTAACCAAATATCACAAAATTATAATCTCATTATAATTTTATTTAACAATTAATATATCACTTTAATTATTAAATTACGACATCAATATAGCAACTCATATAATCTTTAACAACTCTCTAACTGTTAAATTAAATTAGAGTATTATTTAATTCACAAATATATACTAACAACAATCACATAAATAAAATATTTATTTAATTTAATAAATATTTTAAATTACAAATAAAATTTTGGATTGTAACAAAGGTTCCAAAAATGACCTTCCTCGCCTGACAATCAATAGTGGCGCGATGCTTACTCAGCCAATCTATACCCAAGATGATATCGAAATCATGCATCACCATCGGAAGTAAGTTAGCTTCGTACACCCTCCTCCCTAACTTCAAAGGACACTCGCGAAATTGCTCAGAAATAATCACAGAATTCCCCATCGGGGTAGCAATAGATAAATGAGGATCTAATATATTAGAAGGTACTCCAAGATGACGAATAAATGAAAGTGCAATAATTGAGTGTGTAGATCCGGTGTCAAACAAAACTGATACCTTGCGATTTCCTACAAGAAGGATGCCTGAAATAGTACCTGGTGCTTGGATCGACTGGTTAGCTGTCAATGCAAATACTCTCCCACCGGCATTACGCTGACCAGCATTACCAGCATTACCGCCTCCTTCATTACCACGCTGAACTGTGCAGTCCCTTGCTCTATGTCCCATCTGTCCACATAAGAAACAAGCCCCTGTATTTCGATAACACACCCTACCAGCAAGATACCCACCACAAGTATCACATGGAGCAGGTGGAAGTGGCAAAAGGTTCAGATTGCCCCCACCTGCCGGTCCTGGATACCACCCTTGAATTTGACCATGTTGGCGATGCTGACCCTGATTCTGATTTTGCTGGAAACCTCTGTTCTGTTGAAATCCCCTATTTTGATATTGCCCTCCAACTTTCCACTGACCCTGCTGTTGTCCTCCATGACCACCCTGCTGCATTGGGTAAGCAAAATCCCTTCGAGGATTAAACCACTGACCCGATGGAGGATCATTCCAATTATTTTGCCTTCTATTCGGATTTCTGCCAACCTGCCCCATTCTTTGCCCTTGCTGGTCATCTCTATCTCTCTTTCGACTCCCTTCTGATTTGGAAGCTCGAAAGTCCTTGTGCTCCATTTCCACACTCTTAGATGCATTAGCCACCTGTGATACATCTGTAAATATAGTGTGGATGATCGACCTCCTATACTCATATTTCAAAGCACATTTAAACTTTTCTGCCTGTTGTGCAGCTATCCCAGCTATTGAACCCGCAAAACCAGCCAATCTCGTAAACCTCGCTATAAAATCTGTAATAGTCTCATCATCCTTCTGCCGAATGGACACAAATTCCCTGATGTATGCATCCGTATCCGCATTTGGGAAATACTGCAGATAGAAAAGGTTATAAAAACTACTCCATATGAGTCCATCCATAAATTCATATCCCTGTGTAGCCTTCAACGATTTCCACCATCGCTGAGCATCATCCTCTAGCTTATAAACTGCTAATCTCACCTTCTAATTTTCTGAACACCCAATCACATCAAAAATCTTATCCAAGTGGGCGATCCAGTTCTCCGCATCAATTGGAGTCGAAGCAAAACGAAAACAATTGAGCTTCTACTTAATGAACCTCTCCAATAACACATACAACGGCTGCACTTGTTGACCCACTTGATCCTCGGGAGGAACATTCTGCTCATGTTGTGATATCTCTGCATCATCCCCCATGCCATTTGCATGCTGATCTCCTTGCATCTGCAGAATACCCTGCATAGCTTGTGTCACGGCCTACGTAACTGCCTCATTCAGCATCGCTGCAACCATAGCCGGGGTTATTATTGCATTACCCTGATTTCCATCATTTCCACCCTGGTTAACAGTCTCAACTTGGGGTTGCCTTTGACCCCTCCTACCATTATTACCGGCCTGCCTCCCAGCAATTCTCGAAGACTTACGAGCCATCTACGATACAAAATCAAACAGACGAGAACAAACAGATCAAAACAAATAATCAAGGCCAAATTTGTGCATAACAAAAATCAAACGCATTACAAATCTTATAAATACCCAGTGGTCTACCCATAACTCACAGGTCAAGCCTAAAAGGAAATCTACAAGATCATAACCTAAGCTCTGATACCCACTCTGTAACACCCCCTTTCCCAAAAAGAAAAAAGAACGTCACGCACAAACATAATAAATACAAACCTCTAATAAATCTCAAAATATCTCCAATAAAATTTAATGCCAAATGTCACATACTCCAATTTAAATAGAAAGAACTTCACATTTACACAGTCTCTACTAATAAGAAATAAATGTCAAAATAGGCCCCAAAACATCCAATTACAAAATCTTAGGAAAACCAAGTCTAATAATAATCTCAAAAGCTAAGCTACTCATTTGGATCAAAGGTAGCTCTCATCACACATATCCTGATCACCCCTGATTACCACTCTGTAACACCCCCTTTCCCAAAAGGAAAAAGGAACGTCACGAACAAACATAATAAATACAAACCTCTAATAAATCTCAAAATATCTCCAATAAAATTTAATACCAAATGTCACATACTCCAATTTAAATAGAAAGAACTTCACATTTACACAGTCTCTACTAATAAGAAATAAATGTCAAAATAGGCCCCAAAACATCCAATTACAAAATCTTAGGAAAACCAAGTCTAATAATAATCTCAAAACCTATGCTACTCATTTGGATCAAAGGTAGCTCTCATCACACATATCCTGATCACCCCTGATTACCACTCTGTAACACCCCTTTTCCCAAAAGGAAAAAGGAACGTCACGCACAAACATAATAAATACAAACCTCTAATAAATCTCAAAAATATCTCCAATAAAATTTAATACCAAATGTCACATACTCCAATTTAAATAGAAAGAACTTCACATTTACACAGTCTTTACTAATAAGAAATAAATGTCAAAATAGGCCCCAAAACATCCAATTACAAAATCTTAGGAAAACCAAGTCTAATAATAATCTCAAAAGCTAAGCTACTCATTTGGATCAAAGGTAGCTCTCATCACACATATCCTGATCACCCCTGATTACCACTCTGTAACACCCCCTTTCCCAAAAGGAAAAAGGAACGTCACGCACAAACATAATAAATACAAACCTCTAATAAATCTCAAAAATATCTCCAATAAAATTTAATACCAAATGTCACATACTCCAATTTAAATAGAAAGAACTTCACATTTACACAGTCTTTACTAATAAGAAATAAATGTCAAAATAGGCCCCAAAACATCCAATTACAAAATCTTAGGAAAACCAAGTTTAATAATAATCTCAAAAGCTAATCTACTCATTTGGATCAAAGGTAGCTCTCATCACACATATCCTAATCACCCCTGATTACCTGCCGGAAAAAGAACACAGCGTGAGCCAATTGCCCAGTACGGATATGAAAATGAATAAATATATCACAATAAGTAATGAATCTAAAAGAGTTGAATGAATGAACACGTGTGAATTACAAACGAATTACGCATAGATCAGACTTTGTGAGTCAATTTACAAATGACTAACACTGTCAATTGAATAATTATAGCCAACAGAATCCTAAACAAATAAGGCTGAATCAAATGGTGGTAAGGTGACAATTTCTTACTGAGCTCAAATACAAATAGCCAAAGGCTAACAAAATACATCGGTACCATGATGTATACAAATCAAATCGGATAGTACGCACGACACATATGTTACTAATCCGCCAAACAAATCAAATCAAATTAAATACTGGGTCGACCCATACGTATCCTGAACAAATATATTAAATGGCCAAAGCTCATACCCAGAGCATACAAAAGGATACGTCGTAGACTAATCACACCGCCACGGAAGGTGTCATGCCCTTGTGTCAAGAGGACATGCATGTGGTACCCCCACAGGTGGTTAGCTCAAGTATACCCTAAGGATCAAACTACAAAATGTATGCCAAAAGGGGTTCAAATCACAAGGCTTACATGACCATATTCAAATGAGGTCGAATTATCAAATACAAACATTATTGATTATCACAATATCTCAATGATCAAAATGACTCCCGAATGTGAATGAAATATACGAACAATGGTACAAACGAATAAAGTCTCCAAAATATACTGACACGATTAACTAGTTCAAAGAGTGCAAATACGAATTCAAATATCAACGCCAAAACGAAACTATCTCAATAATTTTGACAACAAGAAATAATCCTGAGAGGCAATACCAAATTTCTAATCGAATAACTAAACGAACGAATTATATTAAAAAGAGTCTCATTGAAAAAGTACGGAATCCGTACCTTAATATAGTACCAAAATAATTCGCCGAATCCAACTATCACCCGCTAAACTCCCTCAATCCGATCAAATTATCAAAAGAAAATATAATACACAATTAAATTATGAACTCACACAAATTATATTTTCATAAATTCAATAATTTTAATATACTATATTCAGTTTGTACTCAAAAGATATATTTTAATTGTAATAACAATATTATATTATTATAATATATATATATATATATATATATATATAACCTAATTCTATCTATATTTATATAGCCTGCAGTGGCTGATCATCACACACACACACACACACACACACACACATATATATATATATATATATATATATATATATATATATATATATATATATATATATACACGCAAATTGTATATATTTGCAGGTTATATGTATAAATCATATATCTCAATTGATTGAGGGTTTTATGATTTTACTCACCTTTGTTAAATGAAGTTCCTTCCTCTTTGTATTGAAATCTTTTGAACAACTACTTCCTCCTTTATCAGATTACGGCGCATTCCCTTTTTTCCCAATTGTGTACCGCGAGACTAAGATTAGGTTTTTTGTTATCTATTTACTAATTAATATATTTTATTAATACCCTTAATTTTATTAGGATTTATAATTACACAAATATAATTTAGACCCAATTAATTTAAAGATCCAATTTAACAAAATTCTTTACTTATTATGGTCCACATTAATTAAATAGAATCTGACCCAAACATAAGAAAAGTCCAATTAAATATTTTAAAGCTCACATAAATATTTTATTATTATTTCTGCTGGGTATTACAACAGAAATATGAGATTCTGATGCTCAAAAACAACAAAGTTTCCAAAATATGTTACACTTATATTTCATATTATATTGATTGCAATAACACTTAGATTCTGGCAGTTTTTTTCCAGAGTAAACAACGCACTCAACATTTTATAAAATAAACAATTTTGATATTCATTAAAATAGTAACACAAAGGTTTTCAATTTTCATATTCATTAAAATTGTAATTCCTTTCTAGAAGGATACTTCAGCACACCTTAGCAGATTTCTATTTTGTAGCCGTCTTTGTAAGACCCCAACTTTTAGTAATAAAAATGAATTTTTTATAAATATCATTTTTGAATATTATGGAATGAATTTGATATAATGTTATAGTTGTGGGTAATATTTATAAATTTTGTAAAGTACGCAAGTTGTTATATAATATTCGATTGGTCGGGGAATATTCGTTTTAACAGGGAATATTCGTATAACGACACAATCATTGGTGGACCCTACAACAGAATTATTGTCGGATTGAGAAAATTACAAAAATACTTTATGAAAATAACGGCGGAAGTTTTATCGTTAACTATTGAAACACCCGGTGTTAAAAGTACAGTAATACGCGTGGTTGCATAGTAGCACACGATATTGATTATTGGTGCTTACGTGAGAAGACACTCAGTTTTATTCAATTATTACTACAGTAATTGCTGCATAGTATCTCACGTTATTTGATTCAATTATTGTTAATATTTTATATATTATTAAATCAATAATTGAGATTACAAAGTTATTAATATTATTATTTGCAATATTAACGATGTCTAGAAGTTCTGTCAATGAGAGGTTTGGTCACCTAATTGCGCGCCAAAAGGGAGAAATCCTTATTGGAAAGCCCCCTCTTTCCTGGGAGCGACCTGGTCAATTAATATTATGAATTATAATAAAGGTGATAAATATTGTTAAAATTATTAAGGTGATTTTTATGAAGTTTTGCTTATTTTATGGACCCCCATTTGCCCATTTTTAAAATAATCGGTAGAAAGTTATTCAGTATATTTATAATGGGACCACTTGTGATTATAAGAAGTTGTTGGGAGGGGGACACGTGGGACCCACGTTGGAAGAAAAAATGGGGGGGGGTGGGAGGAATCTTGAAAATTTTTCACGGGGGAAGAAGTTTTTCAAACCAACATATGGTTATATATATATATATATATTATATTTTGTTTTATAAGTTGAATTTATTGAATTCTTGTAAAATGAAGGTTGCATATGATGTCCGTAAGTTGATGAATTATTTCGCCTGTGAGAAAAATCCTTACACAGTGCCTTTCCATTCTCCTATAAATAGAAGCTCATTCATTCATTATTTCTTACGAATTCACTGAAACTCTAGAGATAGAAAATTTTAGAAAGAAAGAAGAAGAGAAGTTTTCTACCTATCTTTTCCTATATCCAGTTTCTTCTAAGGTAAGGGGTGTTATTTCTTTCGTATTCATGAAGAGAACTTCTGTTATTCCATTCTTTATTGTTATGTTAGAATAACCTGTCAATGCGAAGTACCGCATACATGATGAAATTCTTCTGTTATTCCATTCTTTATTATTCTGTTGGGACATCCTGTCTGTGCGTTTACGAATGCATGACCTGGTTCTGTTATTTATTATTCTATTGGAATATCTTGTCTGTGCGTTTACACATGACCTGGTTCCATTATTTATTATTCTGTTGGAATATCATGTATGTGCGTTTACGCATAACCTGGTTTCGTTATTTATTATTCTGTTGAAATAACCTGTATGTGCGGTCTATCGCATGCCTGGTGATTTCTTTCGTTATTCCATTCTTTATTATACTCAGTTGGTTAAAGTTTTGGCTTCTATACTCCATGAAATTAGTGGAATATCCTTGATATTTGCGCTTCATCCAGTATCTTTTCATGGAAATATTCTTCTGAGCATTCTTGAATTTTACTCCACAAAGCAGTATCATTTGACAATTTGGACGTTATTGAGTTCAGGATAAATTAACTTATACATCTTTAAAATTTATTCTTGAACTTGTTTTATTGAATTGTCATCATCCTCATGTTTATAATATGTTGAAAGTCATCTGTGGCCTGTAGTGCATAGATGGACTTGGTATGATTATGACCAGGGATTATTCGATATAATCATGACCGTAATGTTACAAATGATGTAGTAAAAATCCTCATTGGCCGTAGTGCATTAATGGACAGTTGTTGGTATGATCATGACCATTGATGAATACATGAATATCCTTGGCCCGTAGTGCATGGATAATTTGTGGTCGTGATACTAATGAATATCCTTGGCCGTAGTGCAGGGATGATGTGGATTATTTATTAAGCTAAGTCTCATCAATAAAAGTAATGAAAAAAACCTTTTTAAATCATAGAAGATAGTAGATTTTATTCTCTACTTGACTCTTCTAATGGATTTCTTATTCTGCTGCAGTTAAACTTGATGTTTGTTATATTTTATCAGTTTAACAATGTTGAAGGCTAATGATAATTTATTCTGCATTATTTTAGTCATAATATTTCTTACTGGGCTAGTTGAGCTCACCCTTTTGCTTTCATTGTTCTCTTCAGGAAATGAGAACGTAACAGGTACTAGTCAGGGAACGGAGTGACGGTCCAGATGATAGCATTAATAGTCCTCACTATTCTATATGAAATAGTGTGATAATAAATGTATTGAGGACTTATTTTGAGTTTGAATACTGTCTAGAAGATAATATTTGTATTAAAACTCACAGCTCATGTTGTATATTTAAGGTTGTATTTGTATTTTGTACCATGTATTTGGCGACTCAGAATATGTGATGTATAACTATTTTGGGGGCATCACAGTCTTTACTCTTGGATTTAATATTTAATTTTTTTATCGAAATAATATCTTCTTCAATTGTTTTATTTATTTGATCAAAGATATTATTAACACGAGAACCAAATTGTGCAGGTGGATAAGTCTCTTAAGCTCTTGAAGGCAGGAAAACATGTTCTTCAAGGTGAATACATTTAAATCTTTGTCTTTTGAATTATGACCCTCATTATGGGAACAAGGTACTATATATAGTTTTGGATATAAATCTGTCTTTTGAATACATTTAAAACTTTGTCTTTTGGATATATAGTTTTGATTATTTTTTTGGGAGATGAGATTTAACGTAATTTGGAAATTGTATTTTAATTATGGTGATCATGTTTTTATTTTAATTTAAATTTTTTGAATTTCGAAATCAAAATCAAACAGATTAAACTATTATCGCTTAGAAAGATAAAGTAATTGACAAAGCCATCGAACAACCTATACATGAGCTTTTTTCACCGTCTTATCTAATTATTGTTTGGTAAATGAGGATCAATATTCAGGTATTGCAACTTATAACTATCTTTTTTCTTGGTCATGAGTACTATTTGTTAAAAAAATTTAACTTTAAAGTTTGCATTAAATAAACTAAATTGTATATGATTATATATGTTCATTGATGTTTTACTATGCAAAATTACATAGTTGCAGTGGTCGGATGAGACGGAATGCAACAGTTGCACACAGTGAAAGTATGCTAATTCGTTTGCATAGTGTACTATAAATTATCCTTGATAAGGTTAGATTCATTGCTACGTTGATTGTAACTTTGGCCCTAGGGTGAAGCCATGTTTATACATTTTTGAAAATGTCATGAAAATTTTTGGCATGTGATATATTTCCACTATCATTATAAGTTTTCATCAATCAAACTCTGTAAGCGATCATATATTTTCAGGCATACATTGAAGGATACTTGGTTTAAGCTGTAAAGAATATGAAGTTGTTTCTCTATTTTCTATATGTGTATATTTTTTGTGTTTCATCTTTTGTAAAGTTAACTAATTATAAATGGTTATGATGATTTTGGGTATGGAATGATGGTTGTTTTGGTGGTTTAAATATTTATTGATGATTGTAAGTTTTTTAGACAGATTTAGATTTTTTTGGATATCTATTTTTAAAAGAAACTTTGCCGAAATTTATTGAAATTAGTAACGACTAGCTTAATGTTTTGGTGGTTGGATATGTGTTGACGATCGAGTATGTATTAATTATTGTGGTTTGTATGGTGAATTATGATAATTGTTATGTCTGATTGTAAGTTATTTTAAGTTGCAAAGAGTCTTTAGGTAATATATTATTTTTTGAATTTTAATCTAATTTTTCGTTTCGTCATTCCTTCAGACACGAGCAAGGGTACACCAGTTTGCTGCTGCTGTTCGGAGTTGTAAACTGCCTGAGTTTATAAAGGCAAAGGCATAATGTATATAGATGAAGTTATCAAGAAGAAACAGGGGAAAAGTTGAAGTGAGCTGCAATGGTGCACAATATTTGCATAGGCATTCTTCTTTGTGGTTATTCTGATGACATTTTCAAAATGCAAGATGAGTTTGAGCATTGTACTAAGATTGTCTAATGACTGGAAGCCATCTCTTCTCTTTTACTGCAAATTCCCATAAAATTTAGAAAGTTTGTCAAATATTATAGATGCGAACCAAACACATGGTATATTAGTTGTATCAGTGTGTGTGTGTGTGTGTTATCGGATGACCAAGTCTCTCCTTTAAAATAGAATAGGTTAGGTTGCCTTTGAATATAATACATAATTTCATATGATTAGTTAAGATGAATCTTTTGCTAAAAAAATATTTATAATTGTTTCATACATTTATAACACCTAAATTTATATAATTTATACAATTTCGTAGAGATGTAACTCTCCTCTTTTATTTGTCGTGGTTCTTCATTTTTAAACTTCGTTGCTGAGCTAATTCTATATAACGACTTGCAATCAATTTTTGAATCAATTTACGGCTCTGCGAAATTGTATACCCATTTACGTGCGACAAAAAGAAGGGGTTGTTATAACAAGCAGACAATAATTTTTAATTGTCAAGCTACTATTTAAAAAGTTACAATCAATTAAAAAGGCTTATACATAATAAAAAAAATCTTGAAATGTAGTTAAATTTATGAGAATTTGATTATGAAAGTTGGATATTCTATATTTAAATTTATGTAGTTAAACTTAGTTTATTTATATTAAATTTATGAGAAATTGTCTTCATAAGAATTTTTCATTTACATGCTTTCTGAAGTATGTATGGAAAGTACGGGTGTGTTAATAATTAATTTAGGCTTTTAGTTTAGTGTGTATCTATATTCAGTGCTTCATTTTTTTGTGTTCATGATTATTATTTTTTTTGAATTATACAGTGCCTTCAGGCCCGGGTTATCGCTAGTATATATATATATATATATATATATATATATATATATATATATATATATATATATATATATATGTGTGTGTGTGTGTGTGTGTGTGTGTGTTCGTTCATATTTATTGCTATGTTACTTGTTGAGCATGTTTGTTGCTCACTATTGCTTCCTTTAAACATTTCAGTTTAAGATAGAGCAAGGTGACACTTCAGGAAAAGATAAAGGCAAGTGCAAGGCTACAGAATAGTTTTGTTCTTCAAAGATAGTATTGTTGGATAAAATCTAATTACGCACAACACGTAATAAAGTGAAAGTAGAGTATCGTTCCCACAAGAAATTGTTTAATAAAAATCACCAAGTACTAACTCGTAACCAACTCAATCTTATTTAAACAAATGAATTTCAATTTATAATTAAACTACTATTAAATTCCACTAGTTAAATTAAGATTACGGAGATTTAAGATCGCAACTTCACTTAGTGCTTCATTTAAGTTAACACACTTCTCATCAATTATTCTCTATCATGAATTGTTAATCAAGAACACTAAAGTAGACAAAACCATCTCTCGATGCATAATACCTATACTCACTTAAATCCATAGATGATATAATTAAGCAAGACACCCTAATTAACTAATCCACTATATCTCTATGTGAATTACAATTAAAAAGGATAAAGCACAAGTTCTCTATAAGATTACATATTGCGTAAATGCATATCTCTATCCTAAACACGAATCATGAATTCCATCTATGCAGAAATCACAAACACATGCTATCATGATCAAATCTAAATCTATACTTCATCTCTCGAGTTCATATAGATTATCACGGTAATTGTTA
The DNA here is from genome assembly GCA_020205505.1 of Panax japonicus. NCBI lineage: Eukaryota > Viridiplantae > Streptophyta > Magnoliopsida > Apiales > Araliaceae > Panax > Panax japonicus. The sequence goes on along the minus strand of CM035101.1, from coordinate 27,300,215 downwards.
GCTAGACAATTAATTCCAAATCACAATAGACAATCCTTACAATATAACATAATAATTGATAGCGAAGAATATTAAAATAAACTACACAATAAGATCCATTGTAATCTCAAACAAAGAATTAGTTCATGATTATTGAATTAAAACTAAGAATCTACAATTGAATAATCATTAAAAGACAAAAATAAAAGAAGATAAGAAGATAGAATCTGTTGTCTGTAGATTTGAAGCTCCATCCTTGCTCCTACTTTGAATCTTCAATGGTCTCCAAGTTGCTTCAATCTCCAAATCTAACAAGAACTAATATTTTGATCTAATTTACTCTAATATAATCTAATGGAATCCTCCAAAACTAGCCTATTTCTCTCTCTTGTATGCCTCTCATCATGTATTTATAGTTCAAATGGATACCCTAGCAAGTTAGGCAACTAAGAATCCTATTCTAGCTCAAATTGGACATCAAATAACCCAAATAAGTTGTTTCCCCGCCACCTAGCGTGCCCCGCGCTGTCCCTAGGACATTTTAGGCGTGGCCCGCGCTGGTAGAACAGTAGATGCTGGCATAGTAACGCGCCCTGCGCTATATCTAAGCTTTGGGTAGCACGGTCCGCGCTACTCTGTTTTTTGTTGCGACGTCCTTTGGTAAAATAGGTATAACTTTTGATCCGCTAGGAGTTACGGGGCCTGCCACCTGTCAAATAGAAGATATCGATGAGATCTACAACTTTCATTCTTTAACAATTGACAGATTCGGGCTGGAACAAGGCGGAAATCGAGCTTGAAGTAGATACTATGTAAATGGCAAGCATGGCAACTCTTAGCTTTGATCTTTGTTGATAAAAAGGCCATAACTCTCGTATCCGAACTCCGATTCAGACGATTCAAGATGTTCTGGAAAGCTAAAAGTTGATCTACAATAAATTCCAAATTCCAAGCCAAGAACATGCATCCAACTTAGTGTTAAAAGTCCTTCAATATTCCCTTCTTGCATTTGCATGCGTATTTTAGTCCAAAAGATATCCGAATTGCTTTCCCTTTCTTCTTCATGCCAACGTCGTGTCATCGCCTACAAAATAACATAAAATATATGAAAAGTAACTAAAAACATGAGATTAAGTAAATAATTCAAGTAATAGATACCGGATAAGTACGTATAAAACATAATTATCAAATACCCCCAAACTTAAACAGTTGCTTGTCCTCATGCAAAAACACGAAACAATAATGCAATGCAATGTAACTAATCTACAAGCCTACGAATCCAGTAGTAATGACAGAAACAAGTCTATTCAACCGGCCTTAGAGAAATCACATAAACATATAATACATCATATCAAAACAAATCATTAACTTCTCAATCAATCATCAAATCTTAGAATGGTATCACTAATATAGTGCGTGTGTGCTCCACAACAATGTTAACTGATATAAAATCAAATTTAACACATAAAGTCTTTTCGAAGGCATCATACAGTGTATACTCACGAAATCCAAAAACAAGCTAGATCCAACTAAAATTAAACAATTACAAATATCGAGGGTCAACATGGAATACTTATGCTTCATTTTTCATCTACGGGGGCTTTTTGCTCTTATTTCCCGTTTTATTCTTTTTTTTCTTTTTTATAGTGAGTGCGTTTTACGCTCCATCTTATGCCTGTGTTTATGGGGAGTGCATTTCATACTTCTTCTCAACCCACCACAGGACTCAATTTATTCAACTCAATATCTTTTCTTCTTTTTTTTTTCTTTTCTTAGAAACTTATATAGCCCACTTTTTCCCCCAAACTTAGGTTCATACCTAATTCTTCGCCTTCACTGCCTATCCTTGTCATTCTCTTATTTAAACTAGCATTATCCTTTAGAATCCCATTATGTATCAATTTAAACTCAATCATTCAATAAGTTATTTTTATTGTGCTATCCTTATTATACCAGTTTCAAACAGAAAAAGACTCAATTCATAACAAGAAATCACATCAAAGCTCTAATGGTCAGTACTATACTTGTTTACCCAATTCCAATCTCATCATTGGCCAAAAAACACTGTAAACTATCTAACAACTGGATTCATACAAATGAACATAGTAACTAACTAATAATGTTTTTTGAATTTTTGAATTTTTTTAAGAACTGAATAAAATGCTATTTAAACTACACTACTATGCAACTACTTATGCAGTTGTACTACATGAATGCACACCTAATGAACCTAACATATGCAAAATAACATAACATAAACATGAAACTAAACATGCAATAATGAACTAAACTAAACTCCCCCAAACTTAGCAATTACAATGTTTTCATTGTAAGAATATAGCGGTAAGTAGAAGAGAACTTCTCTGTAATCAACTAAGCGTGATGTGATGGTGACGATGGCGGTAACAATCATTTTCATATCCATTGAACCTCTAATACCTATAATGAAGTGACAACATGAATTAGAATAACACTTGGATTGGTACGAGAACTTAATAAGCAAATTAATTCATATCTACTAACTAAACTAGTAAAGCATATAAATATAAAAATTCCTGGGTTGCCTCCCAGTTAGCGCTTAAATTATAGTCTTTCAGCTTGACTTTGTCTGGTCAACGTAATCCAATTCCTCTTCAGTAATTGAGGAACCCTCCATCCATCGGAAATAATATAGCTTTTGGTAGGTTCCCATTTGTGATGACCAATGCATCAAAGTCACCCAGCATACTCTGATTTGGTATGCTCTTAATCAAGAACGTCCCATAGATAGGTATTTTCTCCATTGTGTATGTGATCACTTTAGGGCATGGAAGCTTGTCACACACAATGGGCTCTTCGTCTATCTTCTCTTTCTCGTCCCACCATGGATTAAAAATTGTACTTGCTTTTATGTCATCAAGAGCTTCGCCGACGATATGACTACCAAGTGGGCATGATTTTGAAAATCTGACTGACTCTTTGATCGTTGGTGGAGACCCATTTAGATCTTCGTCGACCTCTATTTCATTATCCCCAATTGTCTCCACACTTCTGATATCTTATGGCTCATTCAGTCGCAGATTTGGTTCAGGTTCTCCGTCAATTTCGTCATCCATGTCATAAGGCCAAGTGTTTGGAGGAAGTTTGCTTACGACTTTGGTCATTTGCTCTGTCTGATCCGTAAGATTTTGATTTGGCTTCGCTTGATTACTCATCTTCTCCTCATCTGCTATGAACTTGGACAATAATTCCCCCAGCCTTGAATTTTCTATTTCAGTCTCGGAAGTCGTGTATTGAGGACCATTGGTTGAGGTAGTGACTAGTTGTTCCATCAAATTATTAAAATTTTTGGTTGACAACTCTTGGCTAATACTCATCTCCTCTAAGTTTGCTATGCCCTTCAATATTACATCCCTCAGATTTGGCTTTTCTTCTTGTGGCAATGGAGGTGGACATGAAAATTATGGTGTGTATATTGGATTTGGAGCGTAGTATTGGTCTTCATAAGTATCGCTCCATGATGAATCCGGGTGATACCCCCAAACTTGATGATAATTAGCATATGTATAATCGTTGAGGTATTCACCACTGTGGTGTCCCAACCCAAAACTAACGGTGCATTGATGACTTGGATGATTACCAGCACAATAATTGCAATTAACTACTACCTTCGATTACGTTGGGCTGTAATAACGTCCAACCTCCTCGAAAGTGTCTCAAGTTGCGCTGATAATGCAGAAAATGCATTGAGACCATCAATCCCCGCTCCCCTTGGCTGAGTCATTCTCGTATACGGCCATTGATAATTAAATTCCGCCATGGTACCTGAAAAGAAAGAAAAATAGGAAGAGACTTAAATAAAAAGAAAAATGTTTAAATTAAGACTAATTTGATTGAAATTAATATTGGTAAATAATTATTAAATTAATTCCCCGGCAACGCCGCCAAAAATTTATTGGATAAAATCTAATTACGCATAACACGCAAGTATACGTGGTCAACAAGTAATAAAGTGAAAGTAGAGTATCGTTTCCACGAGAAATTATTTAATAAAAATCACCAAGTACTAACCCGTAACCAACTCAATTTTTTTTAAACGAATGAATTTCAATTTATAATTAAACTACTATTAAATTCCACTAGTTAAATTAAGATTACGGAGATTTAAGATCACAACTTCACTTATTGCTTCATTTAAGTTAACACACTTCTCATCAATTATTCTTTATCATGAATTGTTAATCAAGAACACTAAAGCAGACAAAACCATCTCTCGATGCATAATACTCATACTCACTTAAATCCATAGATGATAGAATTAAGCAAGACATCCTAATTAACTAATCCACTATATCTCTATGTGAATTACAATTAAAAAGGATAAAGCACAAGTTCTCTATAAGATTACATATGGTGTAAAGTCATATATCTATCCTAAACACGAATCACGAATTCCATCTATGCAGAAATCACAAACACATACTATCATGATCAAATCTAAATATATACTTCATCTCTCAAGTTCATATAGATTAGCTAGGCAATTAAAAAATTAAGTCCAAATCACAATAGACAATCCTCACAATAGAACATAATAATTGATAGCGAAGAATATTAAAATAAACTACACAATAAGATCCATTGTAATCTCAAACAAAGAATTAGTTCATGATTATTGAATTAAAACTAAGAATCCACAATTGAATAATCATTAAAAGACAAAGATAGAAGAAGATAAGAAGATAGAATCTTATGTCTACAGATTTGAAGCTCCCTCCTTGCAACTACTTTGAATCTTCAATGGTCTCCAAGTTGCTTCAATCTCCAAATCTAACAAGAACTAATATTTTGATCTAATTTACTCTAATATAATCTAATGGAATCCTCCAAAACTAGCCTATATCTCTCTCCTTTATGCCTCTCATCGTGTATTTATAGTTCTAATGGATACCCTAGCAAGTTAGGCAACTAACAATCATATCCTAGCTCAAATTGGACATCAAATAACCCAAATAAGTTGTTTCCCCGTCGCCTAGCGCTCCCCGCGCTGTCCCTAGGCCATTTTGGGCATGGTCTGCGCTGGGAGAATAGTAGATGCTGGCGTAGTATCGTGCCCCGTGCTGTGTCTAAGCTTTGGGTAGCGCGGTCCACGTTACTCTATTTTTTGCTGCGACGTCCTTTGGTAAAACAGGCATAACTTTTGATCCGCTAGGAGTTACGGGGCTTGAAACCTATCAAATCGAAGATATCGACGATATCTACAACTTTCATTCTTCAATAATTGACATATTCAGGTTAGAACAAGGCAGAAATCGAGCTTGAAGTAGATGTTGTGTAAATGGCAAGCATGACAACTCTTAGCTTTAATCTTTGTTGATAAAAAGGCAATAACTCTCGCATCCGAACTCCGATTGGGACGATTCAAGATGTTCTAGAAAGCTAAAAGTAGATCTATAATAAATTCCAAATTCCAAGACAAGAACTTTCATCCAACTTGGTATTAAAAGTCCTTCAATATTCCCTTCTTGCATTTGCTTGCGTATTTTCGTCCAAAAGATATTTGAATTGCTTTCCCTTGCTTCTTCATGCCAATGTCGTGTCATTGCCTACAAAATAACATAAAATATATGAAAAGTAACTAAGAAACATGAGATTAAGCAAATAATTCAAGTAATAGATACCTGATAAGTAGGTGTAAAACCTACTTATCAAGTATTATGATTTATATATGTATTAAGACTTACTTATGGTTATGTATTAAGTTATGTAGTGTATTAGTAATGATTGTTAGACTTAGGACGAGAATATTTATATTATATCAATGTAAATATTTCTATTATTCTACTATTAGTTAATATCAGTATGTTGTACGAGATAGATCGTGAAGCACCAGATTCGAGGTACATGTATTTGTATTTGAGGGGTCACAAAAATATTGTTACATGATGTGGTATGAGAAAGACATAAAATAATTTTTAGTATTTTGAATTGTTTAAAAAAGAGTCGATGACATTTTTTTCGACTAGACGCCTTTGATAAAAAAAATGATGAAATTCAAAAGTTGATTGAAATCTTCTAATCCAATTTGTTCTAGTGCAGAATCTTGTGCTAAGCCTGAGATGAAAAACCCTGATAAAAGGAACCTGATTCGGAAGATATGATTCCGAGATGTTTAAATTAATATGTTGTGCACAACATAGTGGTACGATAGGTTGATCCCCTAAAATACTTGTAGAAAGTATTTTCAGTCTTTGTGATTGATAAATATTTTGTTAAACCTTGTAAAGAGTTCATGGTCTATATAACCCTCAACATGATATGAAAATTTTCTTAAATGAATCTTTTTGTTTTATAGTTATTCATATTGCTTCACAATAAAATTACAATTAATAAGACTGCTAAAGGATATTCAATTATTTTGGGAATTAAATGTTTAGAAGGTATGAATTCCTTAGAGAAAAGTGATAATAAAATGTGATGATCAAAGAGAGATCCTCAAAGGAAGAAAGAGTTGGAGTAGTCATTCAAGTGAGAATGTAAATGTTAACTTGAAAACTAGTTTTGGTGAGTAGAATGAGCAAAGATAATTATACTGTAATTTTGAGGATGAAATTTTTAAAAGAATAAGTGAATGTAATATCCCAGATGTTTATGAGGATTGTAAATATGATCTTAAATTATAAAGGCGATTGGTACGATGATCCTTAGATAAGGAAGTGGGAGGATAGCCATTTAAATAAGAATGAGGTACATGATGTAATTAAATACAATTAAAGGTTAAGATGTAAAATGTAGATTTTGAATAAGAGAAATAGTTATTTTCCAGAGGCACACTAGAGATCTAGAAGGGAGGTTGAATATATCTTTAAAACTTTTTAATTAATTAAAATTGCATTACAAAATAATCAATAAATTATAAATTACAAATCAATGAATACCACAGAATAAATTTAATTCAATACAACATATATTAATTTTGTACAATAGTATAAATAATTAAGATATATATATACAGAATAAATGAAACTATATTATACCTTAATATAGGCAATATATTAATATTTACGCAAACAAAACCAGTAAACTTCTAATAATAACCCATATGGTTATAATATACCCATTATTATGATTTTAAAATTAATAAATGTAAACAAAATGATATACCTATATAGGTAAATTTATACGATATACAATATTTAATATGGAATAAAACATGCATAAATTGAATAAATTACTTATTTTTATTTTTCATATTATGTAGAGTCTAAAGTCATTAGCATAATATTTCATAATATTAAAATTCAAAAATTATAAAAATATTAATATCTTTCCAAATATATTAAAATTCAAATTCATCTATCTTTCTATATATTAATATTACGAGTCTAGATCATAATATCAAAATATGGAATAACATGGTAATACTAATATCTTTTCAAATATCTTAATCTAATATGAAAAATAAATCCAAATCCATTTATCTTTCTATAGTTTTTATTATTCAATTTAATATTAATGAGTAGATATTCAACTTAAAGTCTATAATCACTTAAATGGATTCAATTGAATATCCATAAATATCTATAACATTTTTAAAATAATATATTGTTCAATATTATACTAATTTTACAATCTCTCTCACTCTCTCTCTCTCTCTCTCTCTCTCTATATATATATATATATATATATATATATATATATGAAAACAAAAAGAATCTAATGTTATGCTTGAACTAAGTTTGGCCAAGACTACTTAATTAAAAGAAACAATTACATATTATAGTACATTTTTATAAGTAATTACAAAAATCATACATTCATAAAATAATTACAAAAATATGACACTTCATCATATATATTTACAATACTAATACAATTAAGAGTGCTTAAATTAAGGGATTAATATTAATGAGTTGACATAGCAAATTAGTTTCCATCTTCTTTCGCTCTCTCTCTCTACGCCCTTACTATTTCTCTCTCTTCTCCCTTACTACTTCTCTCTCTCCTCTCGAAGCCATTCGTTGTCGTCCTCTTCCGCCGCGGCCGCCACACCATAGTCTCTCAACTCTGACAGAAAATTGAATACGTGACTTTCAGGCTATGTTTTCAGGCTAATACGTGATTTTTATCTTACTGTCATGGCATGTTCTTAGCGCACCTCGTAATTAACATACAGAAGCTCAAGTTATGGTTAAATTCACTCTTTTTTCAAGAGGACTCTTCTTTCTTCTTAATCTGTCTTGCTTGATACTACTACTAGCCCTTGGGCCTTGGCTAATTTTCTTAATTTGTTACTCTGTATTTTTTCTTCTTTTCCTCTTGCGATTTATTTTCTTTCCATGTCTTTGACTTCTTAATTGGGGTGCTGTTGTCTCTTGTTTACATTGTCGGTCGGCATTAGTTAAACATAAGGTAATAATATTATAATAGTACCTGGGTAATAAAAAATAAAATTATGTTAAGAATTTAATTATATATATATATATATAATGTAATGGAGCAATTAGAGCAACTATCAGCAACAGTTCAGATTTTAACTGTGTATTTAAGTGCTCATTCATTTATTTCCAAATTTTTTTAAAGGTTTACTAATTTAAATTTTGTTATTGTTACTATCATATAACTGTTTGGTTACTTCTCTATTATGTTTTGGTTATTGTTAGCTTGTGATTTGGATACCATTTTTGTTACCTTGATTTGGTATTTTGGTTACTTTTTTATGTTGTTATGGTTACCATGTATTTGCTTAGTATACATGGTTGACTAAAATGGTTTTGGTGTACATGTTTATGTTTTGGTTACCATTAAAACATGTTTTGGTTACTATCATATAAATATTTGGTTACTTCTTTAGTATGTTTTTTGTTATTGTTAATTTCTGATTTGGATTCTATTTTTGTTCCCTTGAGTTGGGATTTTGGTTACTGTTTTTTGTTGTTCTGGTTACCATGTATTTGCTTAGTATATATGGGTTGACTAAACTGTGTTTGGTCTATATGTTGTTTATGTATTATTTACCATTAATATATGTTTTGGTGACTAACATATAACTGTTTGGTTACTTCATTAGTATATTTTTTGTTGTTGTTGGCTTATGATTTGGATACCATTTTTTTTTTCCTCAATTGGGATTTTGGTTACTTTTATATGTTGTTCTGGTTACCATGTATTTGCTTAGTATATATAGGTTGACTAAACTGTGGTTGGTATATATGTTTTTTATGTATTAGTTACCATTAATATATGTTTTGGTTACTAACATATAACTGTTTGGTTACTTCTTTAATATATTTTTTGGTATACATGTTTTTGTTTTGGTGACCTTTAAATTATGTTTTGGTTAATATTATATATAACTATTTGTTTACTGCATAAAATGGTCTGTACTACATGTTTTTATTTTGGTCACCATTAGATTATATAATATAACTTTTTGGTTACAGCTTTATTATGGTATGGTTAATGGTATATTATGATATGATAACTATTATTGTGCAGTCAATGTGGGATGTTGGTTATTTGTTATAGTCTGTTTTACTACTGTGTAATTGTTATATTATATTTTGGTTAGTATGCTTTTATTTGTTGGTCACTACGTAACTGTTTATGTTATAAATATTATTTATATATTATTTATTTGCAGTTATGAGATCTTTACTATGAGGAATGCAACAAAAAATTTACTGAAAAAATTATATATTAGTGTGACATGGAAGTCTCCAGCATTATTACCAAGAAATTGAACCCAAGTAAATTGGAGAAGTTTAAGGCATCATTAGTTTGTGGATATTTTATTTTTATAAATAATAAACCCAAGTCATAATAAACTATGTATTTGCTTAGTATACATTAATGTATTATTTTTTGTAAATTTCTTCAAATATATTCTACAAGGGTTATGCTCTTCTAGAAAATTTATTAGAAAAGTTATGGTTAAATGTACATGTGAGAGTATACATGGGTTGCCTAAACTTGGTTGGACATACAAGTTGTTTCTGTTTTAGTTACCATTAAAACATGTTCTACTTACTTTCATATAACTATTTGGTTACTTCTTTATTATGTTTTGGTTACTGTTACTTATGGTTTGGCTATTATTATTGTGTCCTCAATGTGGGATTTCAGATACTTTTATTTTTTATTCTGATCAATATGTAATTATTTAGTATACATGGATTGTCTAAATTGAGTTTCATTACATGATGTTTCTGTTTTGGTTACCATTAAAACCTGTTCCTGTTACTATCATATAATTATGTGGTTACTGTTTTATTATGTTACATTATGGTTACTATTATTAGTAACCAGATAGTTACAAGCTTTTATCAGGACAAACATCAATTGTTAAATGTATATGTGTGAGTGTCCTATTTATCTACAAGCTTGTTAGTAACCAGATAATTATCATAGATATAGTTACAAGCTTATTAGTAACCAGATAATTATAAGCTTGTATCAAGAATGTTATAAAATGTTAAATGTATATATTTTATTTATACCCTGTCATCATGATAGAATAAGAAACTCCAATTAAGAGTTCTCATTTATATATATGATGGTCACTTATAGATCTCATATTAAAATAAAAATAGTTTAAGAGGTGCAGTTGGTAACCAAACTTGCATATAATGGTAACCATTTTAGTTTTTGTTAGTAACCAAATAATTAAAAACTTATATCAGAACAATTTTCAAGTGCTTAATGTAATGTGAGGGTTCCCATTTATCTAGCTGATGGATACTTTTAAATTACGTAGTTATAAATTTTTTTTGGAAATGATCCATGCCAGTTGGTAACTAAATATGAATATAGAGGTAACCATTTTATTTTAGATGGGTAACCAAATTTACATAAAAATGTTTTAGAACAGTTACCAATTGTTCAATGTATATGTTTACTTTATATTGATAACTCATGATTGAATAAAAAATTAAAATATTAATCAATATCAATTTTAGTTACTGTACACCATCAAAAATGTTACCAACCATGTGGTTAATGGTTACTAACAGTAAACAATTATATATTCCTGTAAACAATTAAATTTGTTTTATTGTTTACTGTCAGTCTCCATTGTATAACAACTGAATAAACATTGTAAAGTAACCAAATCAATATTAGACAGTAACCAAATTACATAATCTTAGTAACCAGAATATATACCACATTTTTACAAGCAATTTTGAAGGCATAAATGATGGAATTTGACCAAAAAGCCCTGCAGTTCACCAGCAAAGCTGGTGACTTTAGATCATTGACCCATTTCCAATGAAATTAGGCTCCGAAAATGCCCAAATCCGACACTCCAAACTTGACAGAAATTGTCAAATTGTCACTGCAACCAATTAAACATTATTATGTAACCAATTAAATAGTATACAACAACCAATATATATATAATCAGATTAACAGTTGTATAAAGGTAACCAATGTAGTCAATAAGTAACCACCAATATAAAAGAAACAATTATAAAACTCAATAATATTATAGAGTAACCAATTAAACACCTTACAGTATTTAAATACATATTATACAGTAACCAAGATATATGTAATTAGTAGCCAATATTATAAAAAATATTTTTACATTCATTTTACAACCAAAACAATCACTAATGACTTTGTTACAAATTAAAGACTAACAGGTGTATGAAGGTAACCAATATAATTAATCAGTAACCATCAATATAAAAAATCAGTATAAAACACAGTAATATTATGTAGTAATCATGGTAATATTACACAGTAAACAAGTCAGAATTATATACTAACCAAATTTAGATTAGACAGTAACCAACATATATTTACTTAGTATCCATAACATAAAACATATTTGACATGCATTTTACAGCAAAAACAAAAATATAAAAATCATCAATATGTACTTAAAGATCCAATAGTTGCAGGAAGGTAACCAATGTATTTAATAATTAACCATCAATATAAAAAACATCAGTAGAATATATATTTAAAGTATACAGCAACCAAATAAATATTATATAGTAACCAAATCAATAATAAACAATAACCAATTTATATGTTCTTAGTAACCAGAATATAAAACATATTTTTACATTTATTTTGCAATCAAAACAGTCAGTATACTAACTGTGTGACCAATCAAAGAGCGAAAAACTTAAGAAAGGTAACCAATATACAAGTATATAGTAATCACGGGGTAACCAAATAAACATTAATCGAAAGTATACAACAACCAAATAAATATTATACAGTAACCAAATTAATAATAAATAGTAACCAATTTATATGTACTTAGTACCAGAATATAAAACATATTTTTACATGCATTTTGCAATCAAAAACAGTCAGTATACTAACTTTGTGACCAATTAAAGAGTGAAAAAATTAAGAAAGGTAACCAATATACGAGTATATAGTAACCACGGGGTAACCAAATAAACATTTAAAGTATACAGCAGCCAAATAAACATTATACAGTAACCAAATCAATAATAAACAGTAACCAATTTATATGTACTTAGTAACCAGAATATAAAACATATTTTTACATGCATCCTGAAATCAAAACAGTCAGTATACTGAAGAGAATTTGTAGAAAAAGAAGTTTGGGCGTCTTTCTAAAGAGAATTTGTAGAAAAAGAAGTTGGGTATCGAGTCATCTTCTCTAATCATTCACGTTATATATATATATATATATATATATATATATATATATATATATATATATATATATAATCCAAGAAGTTGTATACGATCATTGCATGCATTATTCTGATCTTCTGTTGATCTTGAAGTTGTTGTTGATCTTGAAGTTGTTGATCTTCTCCTCTATTATCCTATCTCAGAGTTGCATCTCGTCTACTCCGATCTTTCGTTGCTCTATTTTTTCTGATCTCAAAGTTACATTTTTTCTTCATTAGCGTGATTTTAGGACGAGTCAGTTGGAAATTTGAAAGTCGGTAACTGATGTATAGTGAGTTAATAATGCGTAATTTTAGTAAGGTAATATTGTATTGCGTTATTTTTGTAATTATTTTGTGGATGTTTTATTTTTGTAATTACTTTCTAATTGTTGTATATTAGTGTTAAGGACCCTAATTAAAAGGACGTAGTTTTTATCTCTTAGGGTTAAGTTTTTCATTTTAGAGTTTTTTTTTAAAAAAAATATGTATAAATTTTATGCAAAACTACATCGTCATCGACATGCCTAAAATTCTATTTTTTTCATATTAAATATATAATTTAGTAAGAAATGTCCACAAGTTAATTTTTATTTTTCAAAAACTTTCATAAGATTTACAAAAATATAAGTAAACGTTAATAATAATAACTCTCACATAGATGAAATATGCTATCCAAAATAGATTAAAAAGTCGTATTGAACATGTAATCTAATTTACTTAAATATTGAAGTTAAATTTACTTATATTCTTTATATAAAGATCATGTATTTTAAATCATCTTGAGGTAAAAAAGTTGTATAAATAATGAATAATGAAAAATTACTTTGTTTGTAAGATATTAATGTTATTATCATTTTTTATTAATAATTACTTTTTATATAAAAATATATATAAAATAACTCATGCTTTGCACGAAAATTAGAGTAATAACATATAATGGTAGTAATTGGGTGGTTTCTGAGGGCTCAGAATATACTAAGTGCCACCTATCATGTTGGGTCAGTTGTGGGTCAACAAGATGGGTCAAAGTGTTGATGACGGAGCAGAATAAGGGTGAGTTTTGAAATGGATCTCCAAGGCATAGAATCGGCCCTGATAAACAGTTATGAAATACTACTTATTTTATTTTTGGGTCCTTTACAATAATATACAACATTTAGAAAATAATTACACTATTAGTGTACTCATAAAATATTTACACAATTAATACACTTTTTATATTTATTTACAATATTAGTGCAATTATGATTCCTTAATTTAGGGAATTAGTATGCAATTAGGATTCAATTCATTATAATAAGGAAACCTAAAATAAAGAAGAAATAACTACCATAATTAATAATTCCAATATCTTGGATCTAACAACAAATTTAAATTCAAAAATAATAATTAAAATTCAAATATTCAAAGTTTGGCAACGTCATCTTCCTCCTCCCCTTCGCCGGTCATCTTCCTCCTCCCATTCGCCGCCGCTTCAACACCATGAACGCCGATCTCCTCATCTATTACGGCCACAACTGCTATTGTGACGAAGGTTGATTTAGTCCAGAAATTAAAAAGAGAAAAGGATAAATTTTAGTGCAGTTGGTATCCAAATATTTATACAAAGGTAACCATTTTAGTTTTTATGGGTAACCAAGAGAAATTTCAGTGTAGTTGATAACCAAAACTTTCAAAGGTAACAATTTTAGTTTTTGTTGGTTACATTTGTATTAAGATTTGGCTACCAACTGCACTATGAAAAAAAATCTATAATTGATTTTTTATAATTAATTGGTAACCCAATAAAAATGAATTGGTTACTTTTGTATTAAGGTTTGGCTACCAACTGCATTATAAAAAAATATATACAATAGAGTTTTTTTAATTAATTGGTAACCCAATAAAACTGAATTGATTACATTTGTATAAAGTGTTAGCTACCAACTGCACTATTAAATAAAAAAAATCTATAATAGATTTTTTTTTAAAATAAATTAAAAACCTAATAACACTGAATTGGTTACCTTGGTATGAATGTTTGGCTACCAACTGTACTATAAAAAAATTGCAACAACTGTACTGTGAAAATATTGCAGGTGGAGGATGGCATTAATGGTGGAGGAGGGCGGATGAGAAGGGCGTTAGTGGAGGAGAAGGGCGTTAATGGTGGAGGAGGGCGGAGGATGGGGACTGTCTAGGTTAATGGTGGAGGATGGCGTTAATGGTGGAGGAGGGCGGAGGAGAAGGGCGTTAATGGTGGAGGAGGGCGGAGGATGGCGTTAACAAATTGAGACTGTTAATGGTGGAGGAGGAGAAGACTAACAAAGACGAAGGAAGCGTGATTTTTATTAAGGAAAGAGAATGTGTGCTATATAATTAACTTATTAATTACTTAATTTAATAAGTAAATCAATATTAATCTCCTAAATTAAGGAATCCTAATTGCATACAAATTCCCTAAATTAAGGAATCCTAATTGCACTAATATTGTAAATAAATATAAAAGTGTATTAATTGTGTAAATATTTTATGAATGAACTATTGTTTTAATTATTTTTAAAAATGTAATAGAATATGTAATTGTTCATTTATTTTTTCAATGATAAATTAAGTAAATATTACTCAATTTATGAGAACAATTATTTGAATATATTATTATTTTATTTTAAACTTCTTTATTTTATTTTATTTTATTTTACAATTCTTTATTTTGTTTTATTTTAATGTATTTTATTCTAAACTTCTTTATTTTATTTTTTAAATTTTAATGTATTTTATTTTATTTTAATTTAAGGTTACTTTATTTTATTAGCTTTGATTTTATTTTTTTCAGGATATTTATTTTATTTTGAATTATATTATATTATATAATTTTTTAATAAATTTTATTTTGCTCTATTAAATTAAATTAATTAATTTATATTATATTCAATTAAATTTATTTTATTTTATTTCATTATCTAATTTTTAATTATTTTATTATTATGCTTAATTTAATTTATTTTTTAATTTAATTTAATTTATTTTGTATTACAATATATTATATTATTTATTTTTAAAATTAAATTAATTTATTAAATTTATTAGATATGAAATATTATTACTTATTAATTTTATTATATATTAAATATTTATTTTATTTTATTTATTTATTAGATATGATTTAAGTTATTTCATGTAGTTTTATTTTATTTAATTATTTTATATAAATTAATTGATTTTTGTTAGTAATAAGAAACTAAGTAAATGTTACTTAGTTTATTTTAATATTCGAAAACTAATTAAATAATACATAAATACATGTTTTTCAAATTTTGCAAATGCAACATTCAGACAAAAATTCCGTCCGAAATTTCGTCAGAAATAGCAAATATCACAATTCATATACCATTATCAATACCAATACCAAAGTAGTTAAATTAAGATTACGGAGATTTAAGATCACAACTTCACTTATTGCTTCATTTAAGTTAACACACTTCTCATCAATTATTCTTTATCATGAATTGTTAATCAAGAACACTAAAGCAGACAAAACCATCTCTCGATGGATAATACTCATACTCACTTAAATCCATAGATGATAGAATTAAGCAAGACATCCTAATTAACTAATCCACTATATCTCTATGTGCATTACAATTAAAAAGGATAAAGCACAAGTTCTCTATAAGATTACATATGGCGTAAAGGCATATCTCTATCATAAACACGAATCACGAATTCCATCTATACAGAAATCACAAACACATGCTATCATGATCAAATCTAAATATATACTTCATATCTCGAGTTCATATAGATTAGCTAGGCAATTAAACAATTAAGTCCAAATCACAATAGACAATCCTCACAATAGAACATAATAATTGATAACGAAGAATATTAAAATAAACTACACAATAAGATCCATTGTAATCTCAAACAAAGAATTAGTTCATGATTATTGAATTAAAACTAAGAATCCACAATTGAATAATAATTAAAAGACAAAGATAGAAGAAGATAAGAAGATAGAATCTGTTGTCTATAGATTTGAAGCTCCATCCTTGCTCGTACTTTGAATGTTCAATGGTCTCCAAGTTGCTTCAATCTCCAAATCTAACAAGAACTAATGTTTTGATCTAATTTACTCTAATATAATCTAATGGAATCCTCCAAAACTAGCCTATATCTCTCTCCTTTATGCCTCTCATCGTGTATTTATAGTTCTAATGGATACTCTAGCAAGTTAGGCAACTAAGAATCATATCCTAGCTCAAATTGGACATCAAATAACCCAAATAAGTTGTTTCCCCTTCGCCTAGCGCGCCTCGTGCTGTCCCTAGGCCATTTTGGGCATGGTCTGCGTTGGGAGAATAGTAGATGCTGGCGTAGTATCGCGCCCCGTGCTATGTCTAAGCTTTGGGTAGCGCGGTCCGCGCTACTCTATTTTTTGTTGCGACGTCCTTTGGTAAAACAGGCATAACTTTTGATTCGCTAGGAGTTACGGGGCTTGAAACCTATCAAATCGAAGATATCGACGAGATCTACAACTTTCATTCTTTAATTAATGACAGATTCGGGCTAGAACAAGGCATAAATCGAGCTTGAAGTAGATGTTGTGTAAATGGCAAGCATGACAACTCTTAGCTTTAATCTTTGTTGATAAAAAGGCCAAAACTCTAGCATCCGAACTCCGATTGGGACGATTCAAGATGTTCTAGAAAGCTAAAACTAGATCTATAATAAATTCCAAATTCCAAGCTAAGAACTTGCATCCAACTTGGTATTAAAAGTCCTTCAATACTCCCTTCTTGCATTTGCTTGCGTATTTTAGTCCAAAAGATATTTGAATTGCTTTCCCTTGCTTCTTCATGCCAATGTCGTGTCATTGCCTACAAAATAACATAAAATATATGAAAAGTAACTAAGAAACATGAGATTAAGCAAATAATTCAAGTAATAGATACCTGATAAGTAGGTGTAAAACCTACTTATCAAGTATTATGATTTATATATGTATTAAGACTTACTTATGGTTATGTATTAAGTTATGTAGTGTATTAGTAATGGTTGTTAGACTTAGGACGAGAATATTTATATTATATCAATGTAAATATTTCTATTATTCTACTATTAGTTAAAATCAGTATGTTGTACGAGATAGATCGTGAAGCACCAGATTCGAGGTACATGTATTTGAATTTGAGGGGGTCACAAAAACATTGTTACATGATGTGGTATGAGAAAGACATAAAATAATTTTTAGTATTTTGAATTGTTTAAAAAGAGTCGATGACATTTGTTTCGACTAGACGCCTTTGATAAAAAAAATGATGAAATTCGAAAATTGATTGAAATCTTCTAATCCAATTTGTTCTAGTGCAGAATCTTGTGCTAAGCCTGAGATGAACAACCCTGATAAAAGGAACCTGATTCGGAAGATATGATTCCGAGATGTTTAAATTAATATGTTGTGCACAACATAGTGGTACGATAGGTTGATCCCCTAAAATACTTGTAGAAAGTATTTTCAGTCTTTGTGATTGATAAATATTTTGTTAAACCTTGTAAAGAGTTCATGGTCTATATAACCCTCAGCATGATATGAAAAGTTTCTTAAATGAATCTTTTTGTTTTATAGTTATTCATACTGCTTCACAATAAAATTACAATTAATAAGACTGCTAAAGGATATTCAATTATTTTGGGAATTAAATGTTTAGAAGGTATGAATTCCTTAGAGAAAAGTGATAATAAAATGTGATGATCAAAGAGAGATCCTCAAAGGAAGAAAGTGTTGGAGTAGTCATTCTAGTGAGAATGTAAATGTTAACTTAAAAACTAGTTTTGGTGAGTAGAATGAGCAAAGATAATTATACTGTAATTTTGAGGACGAAATTTTTAAAAGAATAAGTGAATGTAATATCCCAGATGTTTATGAGGATTGTAAATATGATCTTAAATTATTAAGGCGATTGGTACGATGATCCTTAGATAAGGAAGTGGGAGGATAGCCATTTAAATAAGAATGAGGTACATGATGTAATTAAATACAATTAAAGGTTAAGATGTAAAATGTAGATTTTGAATAAGAGAAATAGTTATTTTCCAGAGGCACACTAGAGATCTAGAAGGGAGGTTGAATATATCTTTAAAACTTTTTAATTAATTAAAGTTGTATTACAAAATAATCAGTAAATTATAAATTACAAATCAATGAATACCACAGAATAAATTTAATTCAATAAAACATATATTAATTTTGTACAATAGTATAAATAATTAAGATATATATATACAGAATAAATGAAACTATATTATACCTTAATATAGGCAATATATTAATATTTACGCAAACAAAACTAGCAAACTTCTAATAATAACCCGTGTTATAATATACCCATTATTATGATTTTAAAATTAATAAATGCAAACAAAATGATATACCTATATAGGTAAATTTATACGATATACAATATTTAATATGGAATAAAACATGCATAAATTGAATAAATTACTTATTTTTATTTTTCATATTATGTAGAGTCTAAAGTCATTAGCATAATATTTCATAATATTAAAATTCAAAAATTATCAAAATATTAATATCTTTCCAAATATATTAAAATTCAAATTCATCTATCTTTCTATATATTAATATTACGAGTCTAGATCATAATATCAAAATATGGAATAACATGGTAATACTAATATCTTTTCAAATATCTTAATCTAATATGAAAAATAAATCCAAATCCATTTATCTTTCTATAGTTTTTATTATTCAATTTAATATTAATGAGTAGATATTCAACTTAAAGTCTATAATCACTTAAATGGATTCAATTGAATATCCATAAATATCTATAACATTTTTAAAATAATATATTGTTTAATATTATACTAATTTTACAATCTCTCACTCTCTCTCTCTCTCTCTCTATATATATATATATATATATATATATATATATATATATATATATATATATATATATATATATGCAAACAAAAAGAATCTAATGTTATGCTTGAACTAAGTTTGGCCAAGACTACTTAATTAAAAGAAACAATTACATATTATAGTACATTTTTATAAGTAATTACAAAAATCATACATTCATAAAATAATTACAAAAATATGACCACTTCATCATATATATTTACAATACTAATACAATTAAGAGTCCTTAAATTAAGGGATTAATATTAATGAGTTGACATAGCAAATTAGTTTCCATCTTCTTTCGCTCTCTCTCTCTCTACGCCCTTACTATTTCTCTCTCTTCTCCCTTACTACTTTCTCTCTCTCCTCTCGAAGCCATTCGTCGTCGTCCTTTTTCGCCGCCGCCGCTACACCATAGTCTCTCAACTCTGACAGAAAATTGAATACATGACTTTCAGGCTAATACGTGATTTTTATCTTACTATCTTGGCATGTTCTTAGCGCACGTCGTAATTAACATACAGAAGCTCAAGTTATGGTTAAATTCACTCTTTTTTCAAGAGGACTCTTCTTTCTTCTTAATTTGTCTTGCTTGATACTACTACTAGCCCTTGGGCCTTGGCTAATTTTCTTAATTTGTTACTCTGTATTCTTTCTTCTTTTCCTCTTGCGATTTATTTTCTTTCCATGTCTTTGACTTCTTAATTGGGGTGCTGTTGTCTCTTGTTTACATTGTCGGTCGGCATTAGTTAAACATAAGGTAATAATATTATAATAGTACCTGGGTAATAAAAAATAAAATTATGTTAAGAATTTAATTATATATATAATGTAATGGAGCAATTAGAGCAACTATCAGCAACAGTTCAGATTTTGACTGTGTATTTAAGTGCTCATTCATTTATTTTTAAATTTTTTTAAAGGTTTACTAATTTAAATTTTGTTATTGTTACTATCATATAACTGTTTGGTTACTTCTCTATTATATTTTGGTTATTGTTAGCTTGTGATTTGGATACCATTTTTGTTACCTTGATTTGGTATTTTGGTTACTTTTTTATGTTGTTATGGTTACCATGTATTTGCTTAGTATACATGGTTGACTAAAATGGTATTGGTGTACATGTTTATGTATTGGTTACAATTAAAACATGTTTTGGTTACTATCATATAAATATTTGGTTACTTCTTTAGTATGTTTTTTGTTATTGTTAATTTCTGATTTGGATTCTATTTTTGTTCCCTTGAGTTGGGATTTTGGTTACTGTTTTTTGTTATTCTGGTTACCATGTATTTGCTTAGTATATATGGGTTGACTAAACTGTGTTTGGTCTATATGTTGTTTATGTATTATTTACCATTAATATATATTTTGGTGACTAACATATAACTATTTGGTTACTTCATTAGTATATTTTTTGTTGTTGTTGGCTTATGATTTGGATACCATTTTTTTTCCTCAATTGGGATTTTGGTTACTTTTATATGTTGTTCTGGTTACCATGTATTTGCTTAGTATATATAGGTTGACTAAACTGTGGTTGGTCTATATGTTGTTTATGTATTAGTTACCATTAATATATGTTTTGGTTACTAACATATAACTGTTTGGTGACTTCTTTAATATATTTTTTGGTATACATGTTTTTGTTTTGGTGACCTTTAAATTATATTTTGGTTAATATTATATATAACTATTTGTTTACTACATAAAATGGTCTGTACTACATGTTTTTATTTTGGTCACCATTAGATTATATAATATAACTTTTTGGTTACAGCTTTATTATGGTATGGTTAATGTTATATTATGATATGATAACTATTATTGTGCAGTCAATGTGGGATGTTGGTTATTTGTTATAGTCTGTTTTACTACTGTGTAATTGTTATATTATATTTTGGTTAGTATGCTTTTATTTGTTGGTCACTACGTAACTGTTTATGTTATAAATATTATTTATATATTATTTATTTGCAGTTATGGGATCTTTACTATGAGGAATGCAACAGAAAATTTACTGGAAAAATTATATATTGGTGTGACATGGAAGTCTCCAGCATTATTACCAAGAAATTGAACCCAAGTCAGTTGGAGAAGTTTAAGGCATCATTAGTTTGTGGATATTTTATTTTTATAAATAATAAACCCAAGTCATAATAAACCATGTATTTGATTAGTATACATTAATGTATTATTTTTGTAAATTTCTTCAAATATATTCTACAAGGGTTATGCTCTTCTAGAAAATTTATTGGAAAAATTATGGTTAAATGTACATGTGAGAGTATACATGGGTTGCCTAAACTTGGTTGGACATACAAGTTGTTTCTGTTTTGGTTACCATTAAAACATGTTCTGGTTACTTTAATATAACTATTTGGTTACTTCTTTATTATGTTTTGGTTACTGTTACTTATGGTTTGGCTATTATTATTGTGTCCTCAATGTGGGATTTCAGATACTTTTATTTTTTATTTTGGTCAATATGTAATTGTTTAGTATACATGGATTGTCTAAATTGAGTTTCATTACATGATGTTTCTGTTTTGGTTACCATTAAAACCTGTTCTGGTTACTATCATATAATTTTGTGGTTACTGTTTTATTATGTTACATTATGGTTACTGTTATTATTAACCAGATAGTTACAAGCTTTTATCAGGACAAACATCAATTGTTAAATGTATATGTGTGTGTGTCCTATTTATCTACAAGCTTGTTAGTAACCAGATAATTATCATAGATATAGTTACAAGCTTATTACTAACCAGATAATTATAAGCTTGTATCAAGAATGTTATAAAATGTTAAATGTATATGTTTTATTTATACCCTGTCATCATGATAGAATAAGAAACTCCAATTAAGAGTTCTCATTTATATATATGATGGTCACTTATAGATCTCATATTAAAATAAAAATAGTTTAAGAGGTGCAGTTGGTAACCAAACTTGCATATAAGGGTAACCATTTTAGTTTTTGTTAGTAACCAAATAATTAAAAACTTATATCAGAACAATTATCAAGTGCTTAATGTACATGTGAGGGTTCCCATTTATCTAGCTGATGGATACTTTTAAATTACGTAGTTATAAATTTTTTTTGGAAATGGTCCATGCCAGTTGGTAACTAAATATGAATATAGAGGTAACCATTTTATTTTAGATGGGTAACCAAATTTACATAAAAATGTTTTAGAACAGTTACCAATTGTTCAATTTATATGTTTACTTTATATTGATAACTCATGATTGAATAAAAAATTAAAATATTAATCAACATCAATTTTAGTTACTGTACACCATCAAAAATGTTACCAACCATGTGGTTAATGGTTACTAACAGTAAACAATTATATATTCTTGTAAACAATTAAATTTGTTTTATTATTTACTGTCAGTCTCCATTGTATAACAACTGAATAAACATTGTAAAGTAATCAAATCAATATTAGACAGTAACCAAATTACATAATCTTAGTAACCAGAATATATACCACATTTTTACAAGCAATTTTGAAGGCCTAAATGATGGAATTTGACCAAAAAGCCCTGCAGTTCACCAGCACAGCTGGTGACTTTGGATCATTGACCCGTTTCCAATGAAATTAGGCTCCGAAAATGCCCAAATCCGACACTCCAACCTGACAGAAATTGTCAAATTGTCACTGCAACCAAATAAACATTATTCTGTAACCAATTAAATAGTATACAACAACCAATATATATATATATATAATCAGGTTAACAGTTGTATGAAGGTAACCAATGTAGTCAATAAGTAACCACTAATATAAAAGAAATAATTATAAAACTCAATAATATTATAGAGTAACCAATTAAACACCTTACAGTATTTAAATACATATTATACAGTAACCAAGATATATGTAATTAGTAGCCAATATTATAAAAAATATTTTTACATTCATTTTACAACCAAAACAATCACTAATGACTTTGTTACAAATTAAAGGCTAACAGGTGTATGAAGGTAACCAATATAATTAATCAGTAACCATCAATATAAAAAAATCAGTATAAAACACAGTAATATTATGCAGTAACCATGGTAATATTACACAGTAAACAAGTCAGAATTATATACTAACCAAATTTAGATTAGACAGTAACCAACATATATTTACTTAGTATCCATAACATAAAACATATTTGACATGCATTTTACAGCAAAAACAAACAATATAAAAATCATCAATATGTACTTAAAGATCCAACAGTTGCAGGAAGGTAACCAATGTATTTAATAAGTAACCATCAATATAAAAAACATCAGTAGAATACACATTTAAAGTATACAGCAACCAAATAAACATTATATAGTAACCAAATCAATAATAAACATAACCAATTTATATGTTCTTAGTAACTAGAATATAAAACATATTTTTACATTTATTTTGCAATCAAAACAGTCAGTATACTAACTGTGTGACCAATCAAAGAGCGAAAAACTTAAGAAAGGTAACCAATATACAAGTATATAGTAACCACGAGGTAACCAAATAAACATTAATCGAAAGTATACAACAACCAAATAAATATTATACAGTAACCAAATTAATAATAAATAGTAACCAATTTATATGTACTTAGTTACCAGAATATAAAATATATTTTTACATGCATTTTTCAATCAAAAACAGTCAGTATACTTACTTTGTGACCAATTAAAGAGTGAAAAACTTAAGAAAGGTAACCAATATATTAGTATATAGTAACCACGGGGTAACCAAATAAACATTTAAATTATACAGCAACCAAATAAACATTATACAGTAACCAAATCAATAATAAACAGTAACCAATTTATATGTACTTAGTAACCAGAATATAAAACATATTTTTACATGCATTTTGAAATCAAAACAGTCAGTATACTGAAGAGAATTTGTAGAAAAAGAAGTTTGGGCGGCTTTTTGAAGAGAATTTGTAGAAAAAGAAGTTGGGTATCGAGTCATCTTCTCTAATCATTCACGTTTTATATATATATATATAATCCAAGAAGTTGTATACGATCATTGCATGCATTATTCTGATTTTCTGTTGATCTTGAAGTTGCTGTTGATCTTGAAGTTGTTGTTGATCTTGGAGTTGTTGTTGATCTTGAAGTTGTTGATCTTCTCCTCTATTATCCTATCTCAGAGTTGCATCTCGTCTTCTCCGATCTTTCGTTGCTCTGTTTTTTCTGATCTCAAAGTTGTATTTTTTCTTCATTAGCGTGATTTTAGGACGAGTCAGTTGGAAATTCGAAAGTCGGTAACTGACGTATAGGGAGTTAATAATGCGTAATTTTATTAAGGTAATATTGTATTGCGTTATTTTTGTAATTATTTTGTGGATGTTTTATTTTTGTAATTACTTTCTAATTGTTGTATATTAGTGTTAAGGACCCTGATTAAAAGGACGTAGTTTTTATCTCTTAGGGTTAAGTTTTTCATTTTAGAGTTTTTTTTTAAAAAAATATGTATAAATTTTATGCAAAACTACATCGTCATCGACATGCCTAAAATTCTATTTTTTTCATATTAAATATATAATTTAGTAAGAAATGTCCACAAGTTAATTTTTATTTTTCAAAAACATTCATAAGATTTACAAAAATATAAGTAAATGTTAATAATAATAACTCTCACATAGATGAAATATGCTATCCAAAATAGATTAAAAAGTCGTATTGAACATGTAATCTAATTTACTTAAATATTGAAGTTAAATTTACTTATATTCTTATATAAAGATCATGTATTTTAAATCATTTTGAGGTAAAAAAGTTGTATAAATAACGAATAATGAAAATTTACTTTGTTTGTAAGATATTAATGTTATTATCATTTTTATTAATAATTACTCCCTCCGTCCCAAATTAATTGCTCAGTTTTGACTTTTTAAAGTCAAATTGACCATTTTTAAAACTAATCTTTTTACTATTTTTGCTAAAATATAGGTGAAGAGATTATAACCAAAAGAAAGTATATACAATTTATTACTAATCCTAATTTTTATAATTTTAGAAATATATTTATATATGCTTAATTATTAATTATAAAAATAGTCAATTTCACTTAAAAAAGTCAAAACTGAGCAGTTAATTTGGGACGGAGGGAGTACTTTTTATATAAAAATATATATAAAACAACTCATGCTTTGCACGAAAATTAGAGTAATAATATATAATGGTAGTAGTTGGGTGGTTTCTGAGGGCTCAGAATATACTAAGTGCCACCTATCATGTTGGGTCAGTTGTGGGTCAACAAGATGGGTCAAAGTGTTGATGACGGAGCAGAATAGGGGTGAGTTTTGAAATGGATCTCCAAGGCATAGAATCGGCCCTGATAAACAGTTATGAAATACTACTTATTTTATTTTTGGGTCCTTTACAATAATATACAACATTTAGAAAATAATTACACTATTAGTGTACTCATAAAATATTTACACAATTAATACACTTTTTATATTTATTTACAATATTAGTGCAATTATTATTCCTTAATTTAGGGAATTAGTATGCAATTAGGATTAAATTCATTATAATAAGGAAACCTAAAATAAAGAAGAAATAACTACCATAATTAATAATTCAAATATCTTGGATCTAACAACAAATTTAAATTCAAAAATAATAATTAAAATTCAAATATTCAAAGTTTGGCAACGTCATCTTCCTCCTCCCCTTCGCCGGTCATCTTCCTCCTCCCATTCGCCGCCGCTTCAACACCATGGACGCCGATCTCCTCATCTATTACGGCCACAACTGCTATTGTGACGAAGGTTGATTTAGTCCAGAAATTAAAAAGAGAAAAAGATAAATTTTAGTGCAGTTGGTATCCAAATATTTATACAAAGGTAACCATTTTAGTTTTTATGGGTAACCAAGAGAAATTTCAGTGTAGTTGGTAACCAAAACTTTCAAAGGTAACAATTTTAGTTTTTGTTGGTTACATTTGTATTAAGGTTTGGCTACCAACTGCACTATGAAAAAAAATCTATAATTGATTTTTTATAATTAATTGGTAACCCAATAAAACTGAATTGGTTACCTTTGTATTAAGGTTTGGCTACCAACTGCATTATAAAAAAAATATACAATAGAGTTTTTTTAATTAATTGGTAACCCAATAAAACTGAATTGATTACATTTGTATAAAGTGTTAGCTACCAACTGCACTATTAAATAAAAAAAATCTATAATAGATTTTTTTTTAAAAATAAATTAAAAACCTAATAACACTGAATTGGTTACCTTGGTATGAATGTTTGGCTACCAACTGTACTATAAAAAAATTGCAGCAACTGTACTATGAAAAGATTGCAGCTGGAGGATGGCATTAATGGTGGAGGAGGGCGGATGAGAAGGGCGTTAGTGGTGGAGGATGGCGGAGGATGGGGACTGTCTAGGTTAATGGTGGAGGATGACATTAATGGTGGAGGATGGCGTTAATGGTGGAGGAGGGCGGAGGAGAAGGGCGTTAATGGTAGAGGAGGGCGGAGGATGTCGTTAACAAATTGAGACTGTTAATGGTGGAGGAGGAGAAGACTAACAAAGACGAAGGAAGCGTGATTTTTATTAAGGAAAGATAATGTGTGCTATATAATTAACTTATTAATTACTTAATTTAATAAGTAAATCAATATTAATCTCCTAAATTAAAGAATCCTAATTGCATACAAATTCCCTAAATTAAGGAATCCTAATTGCACTAATATTGTAAATAAATATAAAAGTGTATTAATTGTGTAAATATTTTATGAGTGAACTATTGTTGTAATTATTTTTAAAAATGTAATAGAATATGTAATTGTTCATTTATTTTTTCAATGATAAATTAAGTAAATATTACTCAATTTATGAGAACAATTATTTGAATATATTATTATTTTATTTTAAACTTCTTTATTTTATTTTATTTTATTTTACAATTCTTTATTTTGTTTTATTTTAATGTATTTTATTCTAAACTTCTTTATTTTATTTTTTAAATTTTAATGTATTTTATTTTATTTTAATTTAGGGTTACTTTATTTTATTAGCTTTGATTTTATTTTTTTCAGGATATTTATTTTATTTTGAATTATATTATATTATATAATTTTTTAATAAATTTTATTTTGCTTTATTAAATTAAATTAATTAATTTATATTATATTCAATTAAATTTATTTTATTTTATTTCATTATCTAATTTTTAATTATTTTATTATTATGCTTAATTTAATTTATTTTTTAATTTAATTTAATTTATTTCGTATTACAATATATTATATTATTTATTTTTAAAATTAAATTAATTTATTAAATTTATTAGATATTAAATATCATTACTTATTAATTTTATTATATATTAAATATTTATTTTATTTTATTTATTTATTAGATATGATTTAAGTTATTTCATGTAGTTTTATTTTATTTAATTATTTTATATAAATTAATTGATTTTAGTTAGTAATAAGAAACTAAGTAAATGCTACTTAGTTTATTTTAATATTCGAAAACTAATTAAATAATACATAAATACATGTTTTTCAAAATTTGCAAATGTAATATTCTGACAAAAATTCCGTCCGAAATTTCGTCAGAAATAGCAAATATCACAATTCATATACCATTATCAATACCAATACCAAACTAAAAAAATTCAATAATCAAGTTTGTTTTCTCCAAACGTTCAATTAAGCTAACATATATGAACATTCACTATATCTGACTCAAATTACTCTAAAAGAACAAGAGGAACGAATTAAGCAGCTCAACCAAAACAATCTTTTGAAATTTTTTCAATTAACATGAACACGAGAAATATACACTAATCAGTGTATCATTAAATTAAACTTAAAACAAAACAATATCTATTGAAAATTTTCTCAAAATCCATTGTTCACCTTCAAACAAAACTCATAAAATACCAAATTAAACCTTCAGTATATAACAGTAGGTGCCTTTATACATCATATAACAATATTACAATCAATAATTTAATTTCTTCAATTTAGGGCTAACAACAATATAGGATTTCTTAAACCTAACTACAAAAAAAATTAAACCCTAACCTGTAAATTGAAGGTACTTAACTATGGAGGAAGAAGAAGACACTAGTCTTCGCCAGCACCACCGCACCTGACCCCAGTCGGTTTCACCTCCTCATATGGGTTTATCTATGGACCAAATTTGGGAGCTTACAAATGATGAAAAGTATTTTTGGCTATTGAAACTATTTTAACGGAAGAAATATGAAAAAGATGAGAATGAGAAGAAATATGTAGGAGATGAGAAGGAGAAGGACTCTGTCACTGCTGCTAAGAGAATATAAGAATGGAAAAGAATGAAAAGAGAGTAGGGCTGCTGGTGCGCCTTAAAAAAAGAATAAGCTCGACGGAATTCCGTCGAGTGTATTTCCGTCGATTTTAACTATTTTTGACGTACTATTCCATCGAGTTTAACACATATTCTGTTGACCTTAATACTCGCACTAGCGGGAAAGCTTGGCGAAAAGGAGGGGGCTTAGTTTCGACGGATTTTCGTCAGTCGACGTAATATTCCATCGAAATTAGATTAATGTCAATGGAATTCATTCGCTCGGAATTAATTCCTAATTCCGTCGGACCCTTTTTCTTATAGTGATCTATCTGTAGACACTCAAAATTTTCTTTGCCTGTTACTAACCATGCAAGAGGGCAAAAACGTCTTTTTCACACTCCAGAGATAACCCTGGAGGATCATAACATCAATTTTAACCCCGGGAAAATCAGTTTCAATCCCGGAGATAACCCCGGGGGATCAAGTTCAAAGCCTAGAAATAAACCCAGGAGGTCAATCCAACCTCAGAGATAACCCTGAGGACAGTCAGAGTCAACAGTAGGCCAACTTCTGAGATAACCCTGAGAAAAGACTGCTACAACTACGAGAAAACCAGAGATAACCCCTGAAGGGGGTAAAATGGTTATTTTGCCAACTCAACTTCAACTCACATCAAATCAACTCATTTCAACTCAAATTACTTCAATCGAAGTCTCACGAGAACCATATCTTAACTTTCGATCGCAAACTAAGTAAAACATCTTAACGGACTACCTGACGAAAACTTGGGAATGCCATTTCAGTCATGGACCCATCTTCCTGGAATCAAAAATGGGTAAATCCTATGTCATTTTGTAGCTCTCAGAAAGAGCTTTCCGGAATGGTATGACACGCTTCCATCGGACTCCCGGATTGAAAGTTATGAACGACCGAGCAAATAACGCGTTGTGTGAGTGTACGTACTTCGACACGGTGGGACCCACATGGCCCGGGGCACCCCAGGCAGTTAGAGGTACACCTACTGCTAGCCGCAGGTGCTCCCCCCTCTATAAATAGAGGGCTTGGGGTGGCCATATTTGCAAGAGAAACGGCGAGGAAGCCTTGTCCAATTTGCTCTGTACACACCCTAAACTGATTGCTTTCTCATTTTAAACACTTGTGAGCTCACATATAGTTACTTTTGTAGTGACAGAAGTTGAGTGTTCATCACTTTAAAGATATAGAAGTCTTTTTTGGCAGCCCACTATAAGCTTTCTCACATTCTTTGAAGCCTTTCTCTTCATCTTTGCACACACCCTTCTTCACGTTGAGAGTTTTGTTGCGTGTGTTTTCTCGGACTTCGGTCCGTGGTTTTATTTCAGTTTGTATATACATATATATATATATATATATATATATATATATATATATATATATATATATATATATATAAACGCTCCAGACCGAAGTCTAGACTCAATTGAGGCATAACTCGATAATGTTAGTCCATATATAAATATATATATATATATATATATATATATATATATATAT
The DNA here is from genome assembly GCA_020205505.1 of Panax japonicus. Taxonomy (NCBI): domain Eukaryota; kingdom Viridiplantae; phylum Streptophyta; class Magnoliopsida; order Apiales; family Araliaceae; genus Panax; species Panax japonicus. The sequence goes on along the minus strand of CM035101.1, from coordinate 27,269,820 downwards.
ATATATATATTCGTCCCACCTAGAGTTTACTTCGTGGTGGTTGATCGCTTTTACAGCTTTCTTTACGTTTCGTTCTGCATGGAGTTTACTTCGTGGCAGTTGATCGCTTTTACAGCTTTATTTACGCTTCGTCCCACCTGGAGTTTCCTCCATGGCGGTTGATAGCCTTTACAGCTTTATTTACATTTTCTGATCCCCCATGGAGGTGCTTCATGGTGGCTGATCATGTCTGTATATATATATTTACAACTTTTATATATATACCTGCTTACTGCTTTCATACAAATTGTGATATCATGTGAGCCTAGGAATCATGTGATCACAGATTCAGTCTATTGGATCTAGATTTGGTTCCCGTGATGGACATTTTCAGCTATAAGCAGCTTGTAAATTATTATGCGGTGTCTGAATTTCCTCAGATGGTTTTCATACCCACGAGGAAATCGACATTATTTTGTACATTATTTTCTTATAGATTCTTTGCATCTCGAAAATAAAATCAATAAAGCCGAACACTTAATAAAATAGAAGTGTAAAAGGTCTCAATTACTATTGAGCACAGGGGTTTGAAAAACCTCTTTTATAAAACATCACTTCTATATCATGCTAAAATTGAATTTTTACATAAATTAAAACCTATGTATATAGGTGCGAACGAGGCCTCGCACCACTTCCAAATAAACAACACATTGACCCACACACACATATTCAGATAATAGTTTCTTGAAAAGAGGCGGTCACCGTGGTAACACGAATGTCGGGGGGTGCCTAACACCTTCCCTCCACATAATCAAGTCCCCGGACACTAATGAATCTCGGTTTCACCGACCCGTTTAGCAGTGTCACATCACTGGGTCAATATGCGAACCTTTTCTCGGTTGTGTTGGTACAACCATTTAAAAAACCAACTGGCGACTCTTAACAGTCCATCGTCGATATTATACATGTAACACCCCCTCCCGAAAAGGAAAGGGAGGTCACGTATAAAGCACAACAAACCTCAAAATAAGTAAACAGAGCACTAATAACTTCAAAATATTAAAACTGGTGATCCATTATTAAAGTACTAGAAACAATTCTCCAAACATAGTCAAAATAATCAAAACCTAAAATTGAATCAAACTAAATGGTCAAAGGCAACTCTCCCATCACACTAACCCTGAATCACCCCTGCAAACCTGCCGAAAGAAAAACACAGCATAAGCCAATTGCCCAGTACGGATACAGATATACAAAAGATATACTACTGATATACGAAAACAATTGAGACAAAATACTGAACAAAGTCTCAAGTGTAAATACGGACGAAAATATAATCTCCAAAGATCTAAATGGAAAATATCTAAATAAACAAAATTGACGTAACCAATAGAAGAATAAAGAAATAACGAACTGAAATAACTAACTCAATGAATTGAACTGAACAGAAACAAATAAAACTAATACAATGAAATAATAGGTTGAATCAAATGGTTGAGTTTTATTTCATGCCGAGTGAGCTTAGAAATATACATTGCCACACAGGCAAGTCAAAATAATGCCACACAGGCAAGTCAAATGATGCAACATAGGCAACCAAAATAATGCCACACAGGCAAATCAGACATTGGACCGCGAATCCAAATGTATGCAAATCGGATAGGTGTGTTTTGCACAACATCACAAATCCGCAGAACAGAAAACTAGGGTTAACCCATACGCCTCCCACAACAAAATACTAAATGGCCCACTTCCTCCGGAGCCCAAAACGGAGACGCCGTGGACTAATCACACCGCCACGGAGAGTGTCATGCCTCTGGTGCCAAGACGACATGCCTGTGGTACCCCCACAAGTGGTTATAGTTCAGGTATACCCTATGGTATATTCTAACAAAAATATCATGTCACAACACATGCGACATAATGCCAATAAAAGGGTTCTATATGTACATGTTGAACCAAATCAAATTATAGTCACAAGGTTTCAAAAATAAGGTAGCAACATGTACCGCTCTACAATTATCAAAATAAATAGTACTAAACATGATAACATAATTTAAAGAGTACAAATACGAGTCATATGTATCAACTCCAAAATGAAACTAATATGTTTATTTCACAGGAACAATTATGTGAAATAATAATGAAATTTGAACAAGCAACAAAACGAACAAATCAAATTTAACAAGAGTATCGCTGAAAGAGTACGGAATCCGTACCTGATACTTCCAAACCATTTATAGCACACTCCACCAAATCTTATCCTCAAATGCCAACGATATCAAATACGAAACGTCATTCATAACCTAAACATATTCACCTTAATTTAAAATAATCCAAACTAATAATCCCCAAAATAATTCATAATCTATTTAATATGCCTTTAATCAATTATTAATACTCCAAAATTTATATTCCAAATATAACTCTTTAAATTCCCTTCGTTCGAAAAAATTACACAAAATAATAAATAAGTACAATTAATGAAATATTATTATTATTAATATATTCATGTAAATTTTAAATTTAAATTTTGAATAGTCCTACATAATTCCATAACAAATATTACAACAATTAATAATAAACTTAGCCTTATTCAAAATCTTGTTGGCAGATTCATTCAATTAAACATTATATATATATATATATATATATATATATATATATATATATATATATATTAAGCCGTTCCAATCAAAACATCCTCCAATTTTTATGTTCCTTTATTAACAATTATTTATTAAGACTAATTGAAAGATCCCTACCAGCCCAACATTAAAATTAAATTTTAATTTTTTTTTCACTTATATAATTAACACAATTTCACATAATCAATTAGCTTATTAAAAAGGCAATTAACGTTCATTAATTATATTAATTAACCTGTATCACATAATCCCACTATAATGTTGATTTCCATATGTAACTTACTCTTAGCAGTTTGATGAAGACCAATGAAATCCCATGATTTTGCAAAACATAATATGTGATATTTATTTTGGAAAACTGAGAGTACACCATGATGTAATATCAAATTTACATATCCTATTAGTTTATTTCTTTCATAATCACAGCCATGCAATACTCTTATGTTTGTATAACTATTAAATAATAAACTTACATAATTGTTGTATCCTTCACAATTCAATATCCTTTTCTCAGCCGCCGCAATCTTTCCTCTTTTTTTTTCTCCACTTCGCATAAGATGAGGAGGGTTAGGTTTTATTTATTGTCTTATTATTTCTCCTAATTATAATAGGATTTATTATTACCCACATTTAAATTAAACCCAATTGATTTTAAGGCCCAAATTGAAGAAATATCTTACTTATTTTAGTCCACTTAATTTAAAAAAAATAATGTTTAACCCAAACATAAGAAAGTCCAATTAAAATATGGATTTATATATTATTTATTTATTTTATTTTTATTTTTATCGGGTATTACAATACATCTCAGACCTTTTTCACTTGTTTTTTCAAACAAATCTCACCTAACATGAGAACACCAAAGAACAAGTAACGGAAAGGGACAACTAAAAATCCCGACGTCGACAGGTGGCGACTCAGCTGGGGACTCCAGTAAAAGGACTTAAGCCGCTATTATAAGCTTTTCAAACTGTTGTATGCATGTGTGTGAATGTTGCATTTACATTTGAATGAATGTGTACTAATGCATTTACTTACTGCACTTAGTGCTTCACACCATATCTGCATGTGATATTAGTGCTTCGCACATGTCATCATTTCCATACGGTGAGACGCGATGTATGTGATTGTATGTTGTGTGGTTCCTCCACCAGGAGGCTATCCTGTCGGTGTTTGATTACTGGACTCGTAGGAAGACTAATTCCAACGGGCTTAGGAAAGGCACCACCCAAATTCGCTCCAGTTGAAAGACAGGACCTTCATGCCAAAAAACCGCGAGAGTAACCTAAGATAGGTCAGCCTCTGATAAACCAAACGCGGAGGAAAGTCTCTTCATACTTTCACATTTCAATTACTTGTAAATTCAATTACTTGTAATTTCATTTCCATGTAAATCTCAATGTAATAGAAAATATGAAGTAATATATGTACATGCCTTCCCTTTATATCAAAACCAAAAATGCTATCTTGTCAAACTAAAATTCGTCTCGCAGGACGATACTCCTAAATGAACACATTACGTAATATTGCTATATTCACTAAGACTAAACTACATAAGTTTTTTTGTAGGGATATAATTGGTCCAATAATCCGGTCAAAATCCAAAAAGGCAACGAGCCTACATCCAATTATGTCTTCATCTGATCAGATTGATCTTAATCCAGTTTCTCGCAAAGAATTTGACGAATTAAGTTAACAAATCACATATTTGGATGTTCTGCTTAAAGAATTACACCAATCTACTCAAGGTACCAGGATACCCGTACATGCTGAATCCTCCACAGAAGGAGGAACCCAAGGTCCGAATACTACTAGTTCCAAACACAGGAATCCTCATAAGCACAGACAGATTCCTTCAGATTCAGCCACACAAAGATTATCTCCACCTACAGTTCCCGAGTCCGCACAACCTCCTGTAAAGGTGCCAACCAGCGTAATGTCTATGTTATGTCCCAAGCCGATACCGGTATAGGAGAAAGAAGTCTTTATTCCAGACCCCAAAGTGGAAGAAGAGGAACGAAGAATTAAACAAGACATCGTCAGAATGATGTTAGGCATTCGCGTAATTGTCCATGATGAACATATAAACAGATACACCCCAGACGATGATTACCCAGACATAATGGTCATCATTCGGGAAAATGAGGTCGTTGACAACCTGTGACACCCCCAAATTCTGGTACTTCATTTCCTCAAGATATGGTGTTCACTTAATCAAAACATTCATTTATATCTACCCAATCATAATAAAATTGAATAATAAAAGCCTGCACATACATGATTAAACTTAAATAAAAATATCCCAGGTTTTTTAACCTTTAATTACAACCATTCAAATGCGGAAAATTAAATAAACTTCCTTTGCCCTCGACAATTGGAGTAGCACTCCTTGCATTGGTCGACGAGGGTAAAACGGGAAGAAACTCAAACAAATCATTCAGTTACATTCTTCCCTACTTACAAAGATTCTGTCCCCGGAATCGAAGACACAGATTAAACAAATAACTCAGGGTACTCTTTCAACATTTTCTCTTCGAGTTCCCACGTAGCTTCTTCAGCCTTGTGGTTCCTCCATATCACCTTCGCAGAAAGTATCACTTTATTCCTGAGCACTTGTTCTTTTCTGTCAACTATCTGGATAGGAACCTCTTCATAAGACAAATCTTTCTCGAACTGCAACGGTTCGTACTCGATCACATGTTTGTAGTCAGGTTTATATGGTCGTAACACCGAAATGTGAAAAACATTGTGAATGTTTTCCAACTCTGGAGGTAGAGTTACCTCATAACCCATTTCTCCCACTCTTCGCAGCACTTTAAAGGGTCCAATAAACCTCGGGCTTAGCTTTCCCTTTTTACCAAAATGAATTTTCCCCTTCCAAGGAGAAACTTTTAGGAATACAAAAGTTCCTACGTCGAATGCACGATCTTGTCTGTGTTGATCAGCATATTTTTTCTGTCTGTCTTGAGCTGCTACCAATCTTGTCCTGATGAGTTTGACAACATCAACAGTTTATTGTACCAGTTCTGGTCCTAACAGTTGGCATTCACTGACTTCATCCCAGCACAGTGGAGTTCTGCACTTTCTGCCGTACAATGACTCGTAAGGTGGCATGCCGATGCTCGCGTGATAACTGTTATTGTAAGAAAATTCCACCAACGGTAAATGTTCTTCCCAACTTCCTTTAAGGTCCATGACGCATACGCTTAGCATATCTTCCAATGTCTGAATTGTTCATTCGCTTTGTCCACCTATTTGTGGATGATAAGACATACTCATTCGCAACTATGTCCCCATTCATTCTTATAGTCTCTTCTAGAAATTTGACGTGAATCGCATATCTCTATCGGACACAATTGATACTGGCACTCCATGCCTCAAAACGATCTCTTTAATGTACAATCTTGCCAACTGATCAAGATTGAATCTAATCTTTATTGGTAGAAAGTGTGCTATTTTCGTCAGTCTGTCCACTATCACCCAAATCGCAACGCATCCTCTCTGAGTAGTTGGAAGACCCACCACAAAATCCATCGTGATGTGTTCCCACTTCCATTCTAGTATTTCCAACAGTTGGAGTAATCCGCTGGGTCTTTGATGTTTGGCTTTTACTCTTTAACATGTCAAACATTTTGCTATGCATTCGGCGAAGTCCCTTTTCATATTCAGCCACCAAAAATGTCGGCACAAATCTTGATACATTTTCGTGCTTCCTGGGTGAATTGAATATTTGAGCTATGAGCTTCAGTCAAAATTTCTTCTTTCAGCTTTGGTGTTGCTGGAACCCGGATTCTTCCCTTAAACTGTAGTAGTCCTTCGGTATCGATCTTATATTTTACATCACTACCCTCAATCAGATTCTCTTTGATTTTCCCACATTCTTCATCTTGTAGTTGAGCATTCTTCACTTTATCCACTAAAGTTGGACCAACTTCTATCTGGAATAGTTGTTCGTCAGATTCTTTTCGAAATTTGATTTCCAACTCCAGTTTTGTCATTGCTGAAATGAGCTCTTCCTGAGTAGTTATCAGCATCAACTTTTCCCGACCTTTTCTGCTTAACGCATCCGCAGCCACATTCACTTTGCCCGGGTGATAAAAGATCTCACAATCATAATCTTTTATCAATTTCATCCACCTTCTTTGACGCATGTTCAAATCTTTCTGAGTGAAAATATACTTCAAACTTTTGTGGTCTGTGTAGATCTCACATTTCTCTCCATAAAGATATGTGTCTCCATATCTTTAGAGCAAATACAACTGCAGCCAACTCCAAATCATGAGTTGGATACCTTTTCTCATAATCCTTCAGTTGTCTTGATGCATAGGCAATAACTTTATCGTTCTGCATAAGAACACAACCCAACCTTTTGTGTGAGGCATCACTATACACCACAAAATTTCCTGTATTATCTGGTAATGTCAACACAGGTGCCACACTTAGCTTCTTCTTCAAATCTTGGAAACTCTCTTCACACTTCTCCGTCCAAACAAATTTTACAGCTTTCCTTGTCAAATTTGTTAGCGGAGTGGTTATCTTAGAAAAATCTTGAATAAATCTTCTATTATAACCGGCCAGTCCCAAGAAACTCCTCACTTCTGACGGTGTTCTTGGTTGTTCCCAATTGATTACAGCTTCCACTTTTGATGGATCTACTGAAATCTCATCATTGTCAATAACATGACCAAAAAATTATACACGGTCAAGCCTTTCTTAGTTAGTGTCTCCAATGTCAAACACAAATGTTCCACGTGTTCTTAAGTTTTGGAATACACCAGAATGTAATCAATAAATACCACTACAGACTTGTCTAAAAATGGTTTAAACACCCTGTTCATCAAATCCATGAATGCAACAGGGGAATTGGTTAAACCAAAAGACATCACCAAAAACTCGTAATGTCCGTACCGAGTTCTAAATGTCGTTCTAGGTATATCCTCCTTTCTTACCTTCAATTGATGATACCCACTTCTCAAATCAATTTTCGAGAAATATTTAGCACCCTTCAACTGATCAAACAAGTCATCTATTCTAGGCAACAAATATCTTTTCTTAATAGTGACCTTGTTTAATTCCCTATAATCAATGCAAAGACGCATTGTTCCGTCCTTCTTCTTCACAAATAAAATTGGCGCTCCCCACGGCGATACGCTTGGTTGAATATATTTCTTGTCCAGCAGCTCTTACAACTGTACCATCAGTTCCTTCATTTCTACCGGAGCCATTCTGTACGGGGCCTTCGATATTGGTGTTGTTTCCGGCGCCAAGTCGATCACGAACTCTATTTCTCTATCAGGAGGAAGTCCTGGAAAATCCTTTGGAAACACGTCTTCAAATTCCTTCACCATTGGTATTTCTTCTAGTTTCACACCCTTCTTCTGAGTATTGACTATGTAAGCTAAATAGCCCACACAACCTTGACTAAACAATTTCTTGGCCTGCATAATCGTCAGACATTTCATTTGTCTAGGCGACTTGCTACCATAAAATACTACCTTTGACGGAGTCATAAGGTTTACACACTTCTTTTGGCAGTCAATTACCGCTTCGTATTTGAACAGCCAATCAATTCCTAAAATCACATCAAACTCTCCAAGTCTAATCGGAATCAAATCTACCAACAAGATATTCTCCTTAATGTTCACCCTACAGTTCTTGTATACGAATCTAACAGGGATTACTTCCTTATTTGCAATTTCTATGTTCAAAGGAAAATTCAGTTCTTCTCTAAGCAATTCTAACCTCATAACAAATTCATCAGATATAAACGAGCAAGTAGCACCCAAATCAAATAATACATATGCATTAATATCATTGATTGGGTTAATACCTGATACCACATCTTTTGATTGCACAACATCTTGCACAGTCATGTTGAAGGTTCTGGCTGTGGGTTTGTTTGATGTTGCAGGTCCTGCAATGGCCCATTTACCTCCACTGTTACCTCCATTGCTTCTGGTTGTCACTCCATCATTCTTCTTAGGGCATTCACAAGTAAAGTGATCCTTGGATCCGCACGTGAAGCATACATTCTTCTTCGGTTGAGTGCAATTTGGGGCAATGTGACCCTCCTAGCCACAATTGAAGCATACTCGCTTCCCCGTCAAGCACGCACCCTTATGAAATTTCCCACATGCTTCAAACTTTTTGTTTTGCTGGTTACCCTGATGGTTTCCAGCACCCATGTTCCCATTCCACTTCCTCTTCAAGTTGTTGTTGTTGTTGTTGTTGTTTCCACTGCTACCACCTCCATTCTCATTCCCATTCTCATTCTCATTCTTCTTCTTCTTTTGTTCCTGATTGAACTTTGTCACTGCCTCGCCTCTACCTTCAGCGAGTACTGCCTTCTCCATCACTGCTGTAAACGTCTTCAACTGGAATAGGGAAACCCTACTGTACAGCCAGGGCTTAAGTCCCTGTTCAAATCTCTTCGCCTTACGCTCGTCTATGCTGACCTGATATGGCGTAAACCTCTCCAATTCATTGAACTTCGCGGCATACTCAGATACCGTCATCGTTCCCTGCTTTAATTCCAAAAACTGCACTTTTAGCTGACTCTTTGAACTCTCCGGGGAAATAGGTCTCGAAGAACAACTCGTTGAACCTATCCCAGGTCATCACTCCTGGCCCTTCACGAGTTTTATTGGCCTGCCACCAATAACTAGCTTCTACTTTCAACATGAATGTTGCGAAAGTAGTCTTCTGGTCATCCCCTACCCTAGCGACATCGAACACCTTTTCTAACTCCATAATCCAGGTTTGTGCTTCGATTGGATTCATGGACCCACGAAATTCGGATGGTCCAACTGCCTTGAAATCCTTAAACGGTATACCATGGTTTTGTGGTTGATCCTGCAACGCTCCTGTAATATCCCGAAAAAAAAAATATTAAATTTATATTCTTAAAACATATTGTTTGGAACTTGTCATTTATTTGGGTCAAACTAGTTATTTAAATTATGTGGGCTAATAAATATTAATAAGTGATAGATAATATTATGTGGTTAAAATTTGGGCCTTAATATTAATTTAAACCAAATAGAAGTTTATTAGGGCAACTTAATTAATAAATAACTTAAACCTAATCATACCCACCATAAGTATGATAAAACTGGCTATTGGAAATACACGGAGTAATAGAGGCGGCGTAAGAGAAAATAAATTAAGAGAGGAATTCCCTACTACTTCATCTCTTTTCTGGAAAGCTTCAAGGCATGTAAGTATGATTCACTCATTAATTAGTATGTTAAAATCTCTTTAATTGGTGCAGAGAAATATAATAGATGTATACCTATGGTTGACTACGTAGCTTGATGATGTAATCTTTATAGGAAATCTTGTATTCATGATCCTTGTGATGGTAATGCAAAATAATATATATATATATATATATATATATATATATATATATATATATATATATATTAAGTGACGCATATTGGCATTGTAATTTTTGAACGATTTCTTGTATAATATTGTTATGAATATGATATATTAATATATTATATATGTTGTACAATAATTTGGTTCTTTTTCCCATAATCATTAATAATATATATGATACATTTATGGAATAAAATTTCAAAATAAAAGAGAGATTATTATAATATTATACAACTCAACTACTACTTATACATATATAAAAACATATTTTATTTGAATTACTGACTATTTATACATATAGTGGGGAATTATTTCATAAATTCAAAGCTTATTCTTTTTATAAGAAAAGAACAGTTTAATAGTTGCTTACATATTTGAATATTAATTTAGAATACTTGTATTCATGAAGTTTTAAACAAGGAATGTGGAGTCATTATTGAATTACACTATAGTAAAATCTATCTCTTAATTACGGAATGTATATAATATTATTAAATTAAAGTGGGTAATTTAGAAAATGTAAATTTTATAAGTTAGTAATTTAATTAATGGTATGATATTGGTTTGATAATTATATAGATCAGATTGAGGAAGTCTAGCGATGTGATATTTGGATTCGGTGAATTATTTCGGTATTATATTCAGGTACGGATTCCGTACTCTTTCAGCAAGACTCTTTTATTTTTAATTTGTTCGTGTCGTTATTCGTTTCGAAATTTAGTATTGCTTCTCATAATTGTTCCTTGTCAATTATTGTGATAGTTTTATTTTGGCGTTGTATGAGAACTCATATTTGTACTCTTTAGACTAGTATATCTTGTCTAAATTTTATTTTGATATTTGTAGTGTTGTACATGTTAATATATATTTTGGAGATTTTGTGTTGATGATTCGTTCCAGTTTAACATGTACACGTTAGAACCCCTTTTGTTTGGTATTATGTCGTATGTGTTGTGACATGATATTTTTGTTAGAATACCGTAGGGTATACCTGAGCTATAACCACCTATGGGGGTACCACAGGCATGTCCTCTTGGCACCCAGGCATGACACCTTCCGTGACGGTGTGATCAGTCCACGGCGTCTCCGTTTTGTGCTCCGGTGGGAGTTGTCCATTTGGTATTTTGTTGTGGGAGGCGTATGTGTTAACCCTAGTTTTCTGTTCTACGGATTTGTGATGTTGTGCCAAACACACATATCCGATTTGCATACATTTGGATTCGCGGTCCAATGTGTGATTTGCCTGTGTGGCATTATTTTGGTTCCCTATGTGGCATCATTTGATTTGCCTGTGTGGCATTAGTTTAACTTGCATGTGTGGCAATGTGTATTTTTGAGCTCATTCGGTATAAAATAACTCTAGCCATTTGTTTCAGCCTATTATTTTATTGGATTAGTTTTGTTGGTTTCTGTTTAGTTCAAGTCATTGAGTTAGTTTTTTCAATTTGTTATTTTTTTATTCTTTTATTGGTTTCATCAATTACGTTGATTCAGATATATTCATTACTTTGATTTAGATATATTCCATTCAGATCTTTGGATATTATATTTTCGTTCATATTTGCACTTGAAGCTTTGTTCAGTATTTTGTCTCAGTTATTTTCATATATTTGTTGTATATCTTTTGTATATCTGTATCCGTACTGGGCAATTGGCTAATGCTGTGTTTTTCTTCCGACAGGTTTGCAGGGGTGATTCAGGGCTAGTGTGTTGAGATTTTTGCCTTTGATCATTTAGGTTGATTCGAATTTTAAGTTTTGATTATTTTGACTCAGTTTGGAGAATTGTACTTATTACTTTATTAATGGATCACCATTATTAATATTTTGAGGTTGTTAGTGCTCTGTTTATTTATTTTGAAGTTTGTTGTGCTTTGCACGTGACCTCCCTTTCCTTTTCGGGAAGGGGGTGTTACAGAGATGGTATCAGAGCTTAGGTTCTTTCTTGTAGAAAACCTATTTAGGTTTGACCTGTGAGTTGTGGGTAAATCAATGGGTAGACGTAGGAGTTTGAATTGATTTTGTTCTCTGTTTGGTTGGTCTTATTCTGACCAAGTGTTTTTTTAGTTCTTTGAGTTGTAGTTGATTTGAGAAAGGCGAGATAATTTGTTAAGATTATTATTGTTATGCGTTGGAACAATAATATTAGTTAAGGATTGTGATTGGATTATTAAGAAGAATAATATCATATATTTTTTAGTTAAGAAATGATTATACAATTATAATATGAGCATTTGTATAAGCAAGTTTTGATATGGGAGAATTATTTGTTAAGAGTTATTTCAGGTAATTACAAATTATTATGATTTTGGAATTGAGGATTTTGTTTGGGTTAGATTCTGATTTTTGTTAAGTTGTGAATAATTTGAGGTATGTGAATCGGTGGGATAATATGATAAAGTGAAAACTATTAAGTACAAAGGATCTCTTGTAATTTTGAGTTGTTGTAAAGATTTGAGGTAATTAGATTACATTTTTGGAGTAAATGAATTTTGCGATTATTTCCTAGTAGAATATTGGAGTTATCTTATAAGAAATTTTGAGTGATAGTATGAGGAGATTTTGGAATTTGTTGGGTTAAGGTTTGCACTAAGAGAATGATTGATTTATTAAATGATTAGATATTAAGTGATGAATCTTTAAGAGATTTTAAAAGCTATCGTTTGTTTATTCAGATAGTAGGATATATGATTTGGAGTTTGGTATGGTGATGGAGAGATCTTAGTAGTAGTATATTTTTGGTGTAATAATATTTGAGAACTAATTTGATTAGAGCTTATGATATTTTGAAACTCTTAAGGACTTAGGAAAGTTGGTGATAAAGAGATATTAGTAGTATATTCTTTGGTGTAATATTATTTGGTGAATATTTCAAATTAAGAATGAGATATTTTGAAGCTCTTGATGACTTGGGGAGAGTTGGTAATATGGTTTGCATAGTTGTTTTGGTAATCTGATGTCTTTAGAGTTTTGCTTGAATTTATGTAAAATTAAATAAAAATAATTTGTTAGATCTTTGTCATGTGTGGAATATAAACATTTTAACGATTTAAAAATAATTTTAAATATTTTGGTTATTTGAATCGTATTTAGATGAAGAAAACTGTTTGTGATTTCGAATTATGTTCCTAAGAGTACGTACGCTTGCAAGAATAAAACTCAAAGATATTAACGGGGGGCCCGTACCAACAGTGGATAATGTGATTTAACGCGAAGAACCTTACCAAGACTTGACAGGGTAGCTGACGAATCTTTTACAAGTACATTGATAATTACGTGGATCGATGACTTATCCACGTTGATCGTTACAAATGGCGACGCTACGTCGTAACTAAATTTATTTATTTATTTCTATAGCTTATTTGAATTCCGAGGACGGAATTATTTTTAAGGGGTGAAAAATGTAATAACCTATTTTTTTATAATTAAATATTAATTTATTTATCTTATACAATTGTGTTTAAATGGGAAAAGGTAAATAATTTTGTTTCCTTCTTTTCTTCCTTGTTTTGTTTGGAAAATTAAATTCTTTTAGTAGATAATTAAATAACTGATTAAATTAAAATTTGAGGAAGATAATTCCTTTTGTTAAAGTCTTGTGATAAAATTATTCGGAGCAGGAAGCTACTTGGGAGATAGATGAGTCTATTCGAGCGGAGTATCTGCATCTTTTTGATAATTAGGTATTTTTCATTCTTTTGATTCCGGGAACGGAATCCTTTTTAAGGGGGAGGTAATGTAATATCCCAAAAAAATATAATTTAAATTTATATTCTTAAAACATATTGTTTGGAACTAGTCATTTATTTGGGTCAAACTAGTTATTTAAATTATGTGGGCTAATAAATATTAATAAGTGATAGATAATATTATGTGGGTAAAATTTGGGCCTTAATATTAATTTAACCCAAATAGAAGTTTATTAGGGCAACTTAATTAATAAATAACTTAAACCTAATCATACCCACCATAAGTCTGATAAAACTGGCTATTGGAAATACACGGAGTAATAGAGGCGGCGTAAGAGAAAATAAATTAAGAGAGGAATTCCCTACTACTTCATCTCTTTTTTGGAAAGCTTCAAGGCATGTAAGTATGATTCACTCATTAATTATTATGTTAAAATCTCTTTAATTGGTGCAGAGAGGTATAAGAGATGTATACCTATGGTTGACTACGTAGCTTGATGATGTAATCTTTATAGGAAATCTTGTATTCATGATCCTTGTGATGGTAATGCAAAATTATATATATATATATATATATATATATATATATATATATATTAAGTGACGCATATTGGCATTGTAATTTTTGAACGATTTCCTGTATAATATTGTTATGAATATGATATATTAATATATTATATATGTTGTACAGTAATTTGGTTCTTTTTCCCACAATCATTAATTATATATATGATACATTTATGGAATAAAATTTCAAAATAAAAGAGAGATTATTATAATATTATACAACTCAACTAATACTTATACATATATAAAAACATATTTTATTTGAATTACAGACTACTTATACATATAGTGGGGAATTATTTCATAAATTCAAAGCTTATTCTTTTTATAAGAAAAGAAAAGTTTTATAGTTGCTTACATATTTGAATATTAATTGAGAATACTTGTATTCATGAAGTTTTAAGCAAGGAATGTGGAGTCAGTATTGAATTACACTATAGTAAAATCTATCTCTTAATTACGGAATGTATATAATATTATTAAATTAAAGTGGGCAATTTAGAAAATGTAAATTTTAAAGTTAATAAGTTAGTAATTTAATTAATGGTATGATATTGGTTTGATAATTATATAGATCAGATTGAGGAAGTCTAGCAATATGATATTTAGGTTCGGTGAATTATTTCGGTATTATATTCAGGTACGGATTTTATACTTTTTCAGTGAGACTCTTTTGTTTTTAATTTGTTCGTGTCGTTATTCATTTCAAAATTTAGTATTGCTTCTCATAATTGTTCCTTGTCAAGTATTGCGATAGTTTTGTTTTATCGTTGTACTAGAACTCATATTTGTACTCTTTAGACTAGCATATCTTGTCTAAATTTTATTTTGATATTTGTAGTGTTGTACATGTTAATATATATTTTGGAGATTTTGTGTTGATGATTCGTTTCAGTTTAACATGTACACGTTAGAACCCCTTTTGTTTGGTATTATGTTGCATGTGTTGTGACATGATATTTTTTTAGAATACTGTAGGGTATACCTGAGCTATAACCACCTGTGGGGGTACCACAGGCATGTCCTCTTGGCACCGAGGCATGACACCTTCCGTGGCGGTGTGATCAGTCCACGGCGTCTCCGTTGTGTGCTCCGGAGGGAGTTGGCCATTTGGTGTTTTGTTGTGGGAGGCGTATGGGTTAACCCTAGTTTTCTGTTCTGCGGATTTGTGATGTTGTTCCAAACACACATATCTGATTTGCATACATTTGGATTCGCGGTCCAATGTGTGATTTGCCTGTGTGGCATTATTTTGGTTGCCTATGTGGCATCATTTGATTTACCTGTGTGGCATTAGTTTAACTTGCATGTGTGGAAATGTGTATTTCTGAGCTCATTCGGTATAAAATAAATCCAGCCAATTGTTTCAGCCTATTATTTTATTGGATTAGTTTTGTTGGTTTCTGTCCAGTTCAAGTCATTGAGTTAGTCACTTCAGTTCGTTATTTCTTTATTCTTTTATTGGTTTCGTTAATTACGTTATTTCAGATATATTCATTACGTTGATTAAGATATATTCCATTCAGATCTTTGGATATTATATTTTCGTTCGTATTTTCACTTGAGGCTTTGTTCAGTATTTTGTCTCAGTTATTTTCGTATATCAGTTGTATAACTTTTGTATATCTGTATCCATACTGGGCAATTGGCTCATGCTGTATTTTTCTTCCGGCAGGTTTGCAGGGGTGATTCAGGGCTAGTGTGATGAGATTTTTGCCTTTGACCATTTAGGTTGATTCGAATTTTATGTTTTGATTATTTTGACTCAGTTTGGAGAATTATACTTATTACTTTATTAATGGATCACCACTATTAATATTTTGAGGTTGTTAGTGCTCTGTTTATTTATTTTGAGGTTTGTTGTACTTTGCACGTGACCTCCCTTTCCTTTTCGGGAAGGGGGTGTTACAGCTCCTGTCAGTAGTATCACTAGTTGTTGAACGGGGTTACCGTCAACATTGTCATTATTGGTTCCTTCAGTGGTTCTCTGCCGTGGTGGTTGACATCTGGGAGGCATTTTCTGTTAAAAGTACATTCATTAGATTATTATTCAATTCTTTTTAGTAATTTCTACTTAACTTGTCTCCAAAAAGAATTAACCACATAACACATAACACTTTGAATAAAGTAACAACTTTTATTTATTCATAACCTTTTTGAAAACATAAAATAATAGCATCACTGCTACCTGTATTACTTTCCTGAACTACAAAAGTTTCAGGGCAACATCATAGTCATATCCCATAGGTTGCATAACACTTGGGAATTACAATTTATTTAACCTTTCACTCATCGTACAATAACTACGATGTTCTATTGTTCTGCGATCTAACACGAATGATGGCAGCATCTCGAACTGAATAGGATATCCCATAACCCGATTTTGAGCTCGATTAATTGCGGTGTTAAATACTTTATCCATCTCTTTCATCTTCATCCTCTTTGCTTGTGTGTCTCTTGCTTCTAATCTGGTTCATTGAAAAGCTTCTTTGTAAGCATCTTCAACTCTTGCCCTCTTAGTAGTTTCTTCTCTCAGCTTGTTCTTCAGTTCAGCAACCACTTTGATCAGTTGTTCTTTCTCTCCTTCAGTCTGTACTAGTTTCTCCTCGACATTTGTCAGTCGTTCTTCACGATCCTGGATCTCGTCGTCTTTTTGTGTCATTGCAGTCTGTTATTCAGCTACTATCTCCTGCAACTCCTCAGCTGTATCCTAAAGTTCTACGTTACAGTTGTAGACTTCATCGTACATACGAGCAGCCATCGAGGTTAGTGGATGTGACGCCCCCAAATTCAGACACTCGTATCTCGAATTTGGTTCGCCACGTGCTAATTCTAACATCACACTAAAATCATCAACAACAGAATAATAGAATAATTTACATTGATATAATATAATTATTCTCGTCCCAAGGTTCCGTAACCATTACTACAACAATCCAGTGATTAAACTTAAACATAATTAATCATCCGTAATACATCATAATACGCATAGGAATAATAATACTAATACTCTTAAAAAACTAAGCTACTCCGTATCCTTGCCCTTCCCCTTGTCCTTTCCCGAGGTACCACCTTGCTCTGCCTTAACTGTAATGTTTTTAGGGAAGCAAGAATGAGCAACAAGTTTGCCCAGCAAGTAATATAGCAAAGCGAATGAATAATTATAGTATTTGAATCTTCAAGGGTATAACAGTAAATGGTAGTTCAAGGATATCAAGAAATATTAAAAGTGTTTGATAAATGTCACTAAAGATTGAAGGATATCAATAATATTTCAAGGTTTAATTATTTTGAGGTTCAATAAGAATGAACACTGAGCAGTCGTTAAAGACTATGAACTCTTACTAGAATTAACAGTATTATACTGCAATCCAAGATAAACGAGTACAACAGGTGATCAGCCTAAGGTACCCAACGTTATGCATAACATTTAATCATACTTGTGTGAGCACGTCGGTTCCCCGACAATATAGAATTTCCCCTTTTTAAGAGGGTTGTTCATCTCAGTAGATTTTCAAGAGTCCTTACCAAGTCAATTAGTTTGGATAGCTTTCTAACATATGATAACAGTCTAACCGAATCAAAGGTTTAGACAACTTTTATAATGCACTTTAAGAACAATAAGTCTAATGCTCGCAATAATGCCAAAGTAATTGATTTTTGAATAGTAATAGTCATTTGCTCAATATAAGTATGTCAATAATTCGGATTCATACAATATACAATGTAGGAAATTTAGATAACTTGTATTTGATATTGAATCAATGGAAGTTAGAGAACTCGCACAAAATCCAAAGTTGTGAGAGTTAGGAGACTTTCCTTTAGCGTTGATTACCACTTAAAGCGTAATATCACTTCAATGAACTACGTTATCCTATATTTGTATGTATATGTATTTATTAGTCATATATACTTGATATGCATTTTTACATACTTCCATCACACATATCTAAATTCATGTAGGCTACGCACATTCAAACTCATAGATCCGTAACTCACATTGATTTTACCTTTAAAGTCTTTTGTACCATATGCTCATCTTTTGTATTTTCAAAATACCTCTTAATTTACGTATTTTTAAGTTGTGTCACATACTAAAGAACCTTTAAGCTAGTTTTGACTCTTTATTAAAATTACTCATACATTTCCCTCTTTCAAAGTTAAAAGAGTTCATTACATCAATCAACTAGCCATAGTATTCATTATACCACATAATATTGCCAAACAACTTCTTTCTACACATGCTTGCATAATTTATAACAATGTTTAACTAGATGTGTGAACATGTCGAATATCTCTAGAGGCATACGCATCCTATTCTAATTGTTCCCAAGTTCACAATATAATTCATAGAGTTTGTCATCTCAATTGTTTTTCAATCACTAAGATGTCATGACTATCAATCTATACATGCAAGGTATGTTGAGTTCACATTTCATATGTATTTACGAGACTAACTAAGCTATAAACATATGCTCAATGGGTTAGATTCAAAAAGGCGTAAGGTTTTATAAACATGTTTTTTGTGTTTTAACTTTTCATTTAAAAATGTTAGGATTCAATTCCAAACCTACTAAACACCTTATTAAATACATTGATATATGTTTAGGGAGTATGTATGTTCTTGAAATTAAGTGGAGTGTAAGACTTCTTGCATCAAATAAGCAAGTAAAAATCCTTTTGCTGTTACAGCACCCCCCGCCGGGGCGGGCATTTGTACTACCCCCCGCCGGGGCGGGCAGGTACCCTGCTAAAACACGAGCAAGTATCCCCTGTTCGTCCCTGTTCGGATTTTTATAAAATTTCCCCCCCAATTCTCATCCAAGCAACAAAGGTAATGATGTATAATTGCTATAAACTTGCTACTTAACACTCCTAGCATTCTTCTAACATTCCTACACGTACAAACAATTAATTTCAAGGATCAATTCAAGGTTTTTGCTATTTTTTCAAAGTTTAACACATTTATTAATTTTCTTTCTTACGAATTCGTTACTTAATCATTTTACTTCGTTTAACTTTCGTTGAATTCGTTTTTGACCATATTCACAATATCTAGCATCCATTGATACATTCTAGCAAGTTTTAACTATAACATTTCAACTCCAAACAAGTGTTTTTGTACTTTTTCTAAGAACTTTGCAAGGCTTGAGTGTATGAACATTTAGAGGAGATTACCTTTTCTGAAGTTGTATTGCTTCTTCTAGCTTCAATTTGAAAATAATGTAAGCTCACACTGTTCACACTCCTACTAGAAATCTTAGAGAAATTAGCAACATGCTTATGAATGAGAAGGGCTTTATTTATAGGCAAGCTTGTGACCAATTTGGTTTTGTGCAATGAATCAAACCATTGGAATGGAGAAGAAGCTAATGGTTATGAAGGATTTGGTAGAAGAGTACTAATTAGCCCACTCCTTTCTCCATAATTTGCTAGCTATGAGGTTGGTATTGAGGTACTAGGCCAATGGCCTATAACGTGAAGAAAAGATGGAGTGACTCTCATTTTGGGACACCAACAAATTCTCATCACTTTAGTAGCACACTTAGGTCCATTTTGCCCTTTGTTCACACTTGAGCATACATATACACCCACTAATATACTACATATAAAATCATATAATCCATGTACATTAATTTATTTGAAATAATATTTATCCTAGACTAGGATATAATTTAATTGGATACCAATGTTACTTATTATTAATTTATTTATTCAAAGTTACTTTCCCTCATAGGTTTAAAATTCCCATTTAATTAATCCCACACACATCAAAATGTCATATAAGACTTTTCCATACAACTTGGTCAATTACCTAAGTCAAGCTTACTTTTATCACATAGCTTTATATAATAATTATTTTCATTTCAATGTCACACCTTACTTTATATTAAATGAAAACCTTATTATATGTGAGTTTTCTTCACACACTATAATTCATTATAATTAACGAATAAAAAATAAATCAACCTCATTATGAAATTATTTACTTATTAGTAATACTAATTAATTCCATCATTAGTTAAATTAGTATTTTCTCAATTCATCATCTTGCCACACTAGGCATAACTCCACAAGTTTGAACTAAGCTTCTCATTACTTTTGCTTCATTGTTTAATTATCACTTAGCTTAATCAATTAAACCACTTATCACAATATAAGTCGATACCATATATATTTATATTCAATTAAATAAGCATACAAATCCTTATTTTCAATATTATAATTTATTAAAATTCGCAGGTATTACAGTGGAGTTTCCTCCTCCTCGTCCTCGTCATCCTCATCCTCCTGTGGTAACTCAATGGGATCCTCCTCATCTGTTTCAACGTCATCATCCTCATCTTCAACTATTGTGACCAATGTGGCTGACTCTCGTGGCAGTAGTTGTTCCCAAACTACCTGAATGTCGCGAGACTCCCCCTCTATAGGCATTTGAGGTCCCTCCTCCCTAGCCTGACTAGATTCTCCGACATTAGTCATCCTGACAACAAAGTTTTAAAGTTTTAATTATTAATCATTACTACTCGACACTCACGAGTACATAAATTATAATCACAGAAGCACATCAGTGTTTTATTACTTCTTTCTTAAAACTCGATAAGAGTTATCTCCACTATCTTTTCAAAGGTTACTTCCTAAGGCTTCTCCCCCACCTAAGGTTCATAACCTAAAGCTTTGATACCAATCGGTGACACCCCCAAATCCTGGTACTTCATTTCCTCAAGATTTGGTGTTCACTTAATCAAAACATTCATTTCTAACTACCCAATCATAATAAAATTGAACAATAAAAGCCTGCCCATACATGATTAAACTTAAATAAAAATATCCTAGGTTTTCTAACCTTTAATTACAACCATTCAAATGCAGAAAATTAAATAAACTTCATTACAATCTTTAAATCAAAGTCTGATAATAAAACTATCAAAACTATTACAAGTCTTCATCACTTGTACATTTTTCTATTCCCTTTACTAGTAGTAGGTTCATTGACCTTCTCAACCTTAGCTGCAATAAGTATATAATATGCAAGAGTGAGCAAACAAGGCTCACTTGAAATAAGAATAAATACTTTACAACATTACAACCTTTGCCATAAATAGATTTAATAGAACTGAATGATAGTTTCTATTAACATTTTTAAACATAATACTGAGGGTCTAATGACCACAAATCATGTCCATAGTTAGAAGTAATCTTTCAACTTTAACTTTAACAGTTTAAGACTATAAGGACTCCACGTACTTAGGGGATCAACCCTTCGTACAATGTATTGTGCACAACCATTTCAACGCTAAGCATAAACCTCTAATAAAAGAGTTGTTCATCTCAGTATTTATAATACAAGTCCGCACCAAAGTAAGTTTGGTTTGGATTCATTACAGGATAATTTAGAATTCAACGGTAATCAACTAAGGATTAGTTGACTACAAAAGAAATAACTGTATGCTATGGAATAATCATAACTGAATTGATATTTGTAAATTAACATCATGCTTTAGGAATAATCTAATAGCATAAACATTGAATAATCATATCATAATTTGCTTTGAACAATATTAATTCAAAGTTATTGAGAATTGGATACCAAGCATGCATAATGAATAGTAATTTGAACGATAGAGTTGTTCAACACTAGAATATGAAAATATAGCGATTTCATGCTAAATAACAAGTTACATATTAAAGAAACTTGCTCAATACTAAATATACGATTTAGAATACTTGCATCCCTATGAACAACTAGATACAAAAGCTTTATCAATAATAAACCGTCTAGCTCTACGAAAATGCAGATTTAGCCATTTGTGTAATTGAAATTGAAATCAAAACAATAATGTACTCGACAAAATCAAACTCGCATAATGAAGTTTTAGAGTTAGAGAACTTGCCTTTAGCACAAGCTAAACCTTACAACTTGAATCAATGCCCTATACATATGTCATCATGACATAATTAGTCATTACCAACATTTTATATCTATATAAACAAAGATATACATCATGGGTCAAATTACTCATTCACATAATCAAACTAGGTTAATACTAGTTAACACTTGATAACATGCTTATTCATAGTTTAATACTATTGAAATCATCATTTAACATTCCTATCATTAACACAACATTTATTTTCAAAATTTGTGTAATAAACTAAAACTGTCAGACCATTCTGCTAACTCGCGCTGCGGTGCCACAATTTACATTGTGGTTGGCGCTGCGGCGCTAAGCTGGTGCTGCGGCGCGAGTTATAGGCCAAAGATTGGCGCTGCGGCGTGGCACCGCCAAATTTGTACTGTTGGGCCGCACTGTGGCTCCAGAGTCCAGAACTTGGCGACCAAGCTCGGCAACAGCATGAACAAAAAGCCAAATTGGTCTACAAGCTCCAATCTAATAAGCTAATTAACATGTAATTCATATATAGACTTCATATAAACATAATTTCGATACTCTTAACATGTTTTAACACATATAATAACGTAAACATCAACATTACAACAACCAATTTCATTGTTTTTGATAAAAACTCATTTTTTGATGTTTTCAATGAAAATCAACACTGTGATTTTGTTTTTCAACCAAAACAGTAAATTCAAAACACCATGGTTATGATTATACATATTCTATCACATTCAATAGTCAATTTATATATATTAACAATTAATCAAACCTTAATTTCATTTTAAACTAAGCCATACTCATATATTTTCATATAAACACTGTAATATGGTTTTCTTCACAAATTACATACATACATGACTTAATTTCTCTATAATCACATATAACTCATGAAACAACCTTTTACAACAATTCTAATACAAAACTATATACATACCAACAATTCATCTTTTACAAATATTTTATAGAGACTTTTTGGGAAGAGAAAAATTAAACTTTTAAAGAAGAGATTAAGCTCCTACCTTTGATTAAGAAGATGATGGATATCCTTTTGATTATCAAACTTCTTTTCCCAAATTCCTTTCTCAAAAACCTGCTAGAAATCACTCACTTTCTCTCTAGAGTTTTCTCAAATTTTCTCTGTGTTCTTCTTCTTCTTCTCTCCCTTTTATTCAACTAAGTCTTTCTTTTCCCAACTCTAGTTTACGTAGTAAAAATATAATGTATATAGCAATAATATATATATTAATTATATAATATAACTCTAGATATAATGATATCAGTTATGTAAGTTTTGAAATTCAAAAGCGATAAGGCTTGTTTGGCTAATCAAAATAAAATAACCCATTAACTCGTATACCTTGTTTGGTAAACCTAATCAAAATAAATCAATTAATCCTTATATATTGTTTGATAAAATACTATTATATTAAAGACTTATTACGCATTAAGACATGCTTGGCAAAACTAAATTAAACTCTTTTAATTTATTTTAATAACTCCTTTATAGCAAGGTTATTTGTCACACTTCTTATTAAATTAAATAATCAATTTAATCAATTCAAATACTAATCTATTAAATTACTTTAACACATGAATCAATATCACAAAACTATAACTTTCTTTATAATTATAATTTTATTTAATCAACTAACACTTTATTTTAATTACAATTTCCAATTAAAATATTATAATTCATTTAATCATTATAAACTCTCTAGCTTAACTGTTTAAAGTAAATTAGTATATAACCTCATAACAATAAATTTTCTTAGCTCCTTATTTATTTATTCAACAAATAATTAACTAAACCACATCAACTCAAATTGAACAATTATTTATTCAATAACAAACATATTCATTAAATATTTATATAAATTAATAAATATTTAATATTATAATTTAAAATTCTGGAATGTTACACAACCCCTCCATCACTGCAGTCCACCAGGACTTTGCCCTCAACAATTGGAGTAGCACTCCTTGCATTGGTTGACGAGGGTAAAACGGGAAGAAACTCATTCTGCCCTGTAGATAGCAATAACTGCTTACTTTTTCTGGACAGTAATAGCAGTTACTTTTGTCATTACATGCTAACACTTTGTGTGATTGAACAGTTTCATATATTATGTGAGAGCATTTTGGTTCAGGACTCTAAAGTTAGATGTGCCTAGACTTGCTGATGAGGTGCCTATTCTCCACAAGAACTGTAACTTTGATGTAAAGTTGGACTCAGACTTGATGGAAACAAAAGAAGTCTATGAGATACCTTAGGAGATCAAAGAATGGGTCGAAGACAAACCCAAGCCAAATCATGATCAAACCACCTCTTTTGAACCGCGAAAACCCCAAACAAATCCAGATTGGTACAGACCACACTCCAAACTAAAGGAATGACATGGTTACTCTATTAACCCTATTCCAGGATGTGTTTACATAGTCTCACGAAGACATGATTGGTTTATCCACGGGTATTATCATTCATCGCCTTCCCATCAAAGGGGGATTTAAGCCAGTCAGGCAGAAGCTCAGGCGATTAAAACCTAAGTGGAGGTTAAAAGTTAAAGAAGAAATTGTGAAACAATTTCAAGCCGGCATCATCATAGTGTTAACATACCCTGAATGGCTATCCAACACAGTACTCGTGCCGAAACCCGGAGGAGAGGTGCGAGTTTGCGTTGATTATAGTGATCTGAACAAAGCTTGTCTCAAAGATAGCATTCCCGTCCCATTCATCCATATACTCATTGAAAATACGACTCAGTATGACATATACTCCTTTACGGATTGCTTTGTGGGGTACCATCAAATCAGGGTTGCTGAAAAGGATCGTGAGAAAACTGCATTCATCACTGCTTGGGGAACCTTTTGCTACAAACGATTGTCAATAGACCTCATCAATGTCGGAACTACCTATTAGTGAGCCATAGGGCTCTTTTTCACGATCTAATGCAAGAAAAAAAATAAAGAAGATAAAAGAAAAAAAATAAAATAAAAAGAAAAAAAAAAGAAAAAAAAGAGAGAAAAAAGAAAAAAAAATCTCTTCAACAGGTTCTACAGTTGCTGCCTTACCATCGGCAGGTTCTACAGATGGCTTCAGAGTTTGAAGAAAAATCCTTCCTCCACATTCCTCGGAATATGAATGATTTTGCGGATGCTCTAGTAACCTTGGCCTCCTTGATCAACATACATGACAAGGAAGACATGCCAACCCTCACATTTGCCCAATAAAAGGCTCAAGCCTATGTGAATTACATTGGAGAAGTATCAGATGAGCTACCTCCCATCCAGCACCCTTGATATCAGCATGTCAATAAACACTCACAAGATATATCTACAGCCGCTGAGGTGAGCCCGACAGAGAAAAAGCGGATCCATCAACTTGCTATAAAATTCTAACTGAGCAGAGATGCACTCTACAAAAGAGAGGTAGGACTAGGTCTCCTCAGATGTCTGGACCAAGACCAAGCTCATAGACTCATGGATGAGATCCATGGTGGAGTCTGTGGCCCACACATGAGCGGCCCTTTACTTGTAAAGAAGATCCTACAACAGAAAAGTCTGACTACGGCAGTTCAAACAACACAACTTTTTTTTTGACAAAGATCATTGACAACCAAGCTCAATCTAAAGGAAAATTCTCCCAAACTGGGAAGGCCCGTTTATTGTCAAGGAGATATTAACAGGAGGAGCTTTCAAATTACAGGAAATGGACGGCAATAAATTTCCGCAACTCATCAATTCAGATACCGTGAAATGGTACTATGTCTGAGGTTACCATCAAACAAACATCCTGGTTTTGGATCATTAGATCACCAGTCATTTCAGGTTCTTTAACCCTCACTACATACATCATTTCCTTTTTACCCATCTGCCCCTCAGGGAAAAACACATATTTCAAACCAACAGTTTGGTTTCACTTCATTCCCTACAACTTTGGTTATCCCACCAGGGATTAAACCTTTCACACCTTCAATTTATCCTATACATGGGATTAAACTTTTCATCTACAATCCGCCCTATACCTGGGGTGAACTCCGTCGACCTGATCTCCCCAATACACGGGAGTACGTAGGCAGCCATGTTATATGGTCCGGTCTCACTCCTATCCATAACCACATACAGAAACCAGTCCCAAGACACCAAAGATGGTAGGGAAAACACACAGATCGACGATCCATTCTGAAAATCCTAAGACATCTCATTGTCCATCCATCAAGGGGGAGTTCAGAATACATCCAGATCACAAAGTCCTGGAGAAACAACTAAATATCAAGCAAGTAACAAGGCACAACTAAAAGGGAAGTGAATCAATATATGTTCCCCTGCCATATATAATGATGTTTGATATATACAATGTGTACTGTACATGACAAAATGGCTAAGCTAGTCTATGTAGGGAAATACAAGCCCATCTACAAGTCAGTGTGTATGCGGGCTATCAAGTCCAACATGGATTCCCTCTCAGAAGAAGGAGGTAACGCTGTGATCTCATGCCCAAGGGTTTCTACACGAGTCAACAGATCCACCGCTAACTACATGCGATATCTCAGGCAGATATAGCGCTATCCCGCTCATCAACAACGGTATCTCTATGAGTTAGAGCATTATCTCTCTAACAGAGCGACATCTCTACCAGAAAGACTTGTCAACATCAAATCCAAAATCCACCTTATTGTACAGAGGTAAAAGCTTCTTGCGATCTCGACGTCTTATCATCCCATCTGTCAAAGCAACTACCCCAGACAACAAGCAAGGTTGGGGCAATTTCAAAATTGGCGACAACCAGATATTGGGTCCTTTACAACAAGATTAGGGAAATCTCGGAAGCAGCGACAACTCAACACTGGGGCATTTATCAACCATCCTAAAGTGGAAAATGCACCAATCAGCGCCATCAACATGGTCCATCATCATCTTAAGGGTGATTAAGATATTATTCACTCGCGACTTCATCAACAAAGAGAGTTTCTCATTTGAATTCTCGGAATCAACATGCAAAAGGACTGGGGCATTTTTTTCAATTCCAAGAAATGGAAGGAGCTTAAGGCGAGATCAAGCTTCTCATCAAAAATAAAGGGGAGAACTCCTGAAAGAAATCATAGCGACATAAGCATGACCCTATGAAAGAAGGGGAAACTTCTCAAAAAAGTTCTTAACTCAGAAGTAGAAGGTCAACGACGAAAGGTCTAGCGAATGAAATCTACACCATCAACATGCGTTAAGTCCTCACGAGTTGAGGCCTCTACACCGAAGTTCAAATCTGAACAGCGAAAGAGCGAGTTGCACCCTCCAGGGATGTCAGCGGCATTCAGGTCATCAGTTCAGTCGAGTTGCGAATCAAACGCTCAAGAAAATGGGGCACAAGCATCCAACAGCGAAAGGAAACTCCAAATCACCTCAAAAAGGGTGAAACATCTGGTGGTTGTCATCAATCTAGCGTAACATCAAGCGAAGTCTAGTGAAGTAATTCGTGGAATATTACTTCAGCGAAGGTATCGAAAGATCCAGTATTCTAAAACCATTGGCATCAATTCAGTGCGACATCAAAACAGTTCAGCGATGAAAGCTTCGTATACCACCTTTCGAGTGGAAACCAAAAAAGTTTGGCGATCAGTAGGATAGGCAGTCTTGCAAACTACCAGCGAATACATCAGGGAGGGTCTGGTGATTTTAGAACGTCATCCCCATCAGAGATGTAGAAAATAACTCAACTTATCTTCATCAAACAAGCATCATCGATTAAATGCTAAACCATTGGATTCAACACCAGCATAGGCATCAGCAATGATCGGTAACGGTAAAACAATTTGCGAAAATATTTTAACATTCATCATAACATTCATTACATTGCGATTTGTGATTTTGTGATATACGATATGCAAAATGCGATGTACGATTGGCCAAATGTGAAAAGTGAAGTGTAAAATTCGATGTGCGATTTGCAAACTGCAATTTATGAAAACATTTTAAAATTCATTATAAACATTCATTACATTGTGATTTGCATAATTAGAAATACCTTGTCATATTTTCAAGTGTCTACTAATCTTTATCATGTCTATTCCATTGTATTGCATGAACCTGATAAAGAGGGACATCTGTAGACACTCAAAATTTTCTTTGCCTATTACTAACCATGCAGGACGGCAAAAGTGTCTTTTTCACACTCCAAATATAACCCTGGAGGATCACAACATCAATTTTAACCCCGGGAAAGTCATTTTTAACCCCAGAGATAGCCCTAGGGGATCAAGTTCAAAGCCTAGAGATAACCACAGGAGGTCAAGCCAACCTCAGAGATAACCCTGAGGACAGTCAGAGTCAACAGCAGACCAACTTCAGAGATAACCCTGAGAAAAGACTGCTACAACTGCGAGAAAATCGGAGATAACCCCGAGAGGTGCAAAATGGTCATTTTACCAACTTAACTTCAATTCTCATCAAATCAACTCATTTCAACTAAAATTACTTCAACAGAAGTCCCACGAGAACCATATCTTAACTTTCGAGTGCAAACTACGCAAAACGGCTCAACGGACTACCTGACGGAAACCTGGGATTGCCATTCTGGTCATGGACCCATCTTCCTGGAATAAAAAAGGGGCAAATCTTATGTCATTTTGTAGCTCTCAGAAAGAGCTTTCTGGAATGGTATGGCACGTTTTCATTGGACTCCCGGATTGAAAGTTATGAACAACCGAGCGAATAGCGCGTTGTCCGAGTGTACGTACTTCGACACGACGGGACCCACACTGCCCAGCGCACCTCGGGCAGCTGCAGGTATACCTGCTACTAGCTTCAGGTACACCCGAGGCTTCCCCCTCTATAAATAGAGGGCTTGGGGTAGCCATATTTGGAAGAGAAACGGCGAAGAAGCCCTGTCCAATTTGCTCTGTACACACCCTAAACTGAGTACTTTCTCATTTTAAACACTTGTGAGCTCACATATAGCTACTTTTGTACCGGCAGAAGTCGAGTGTTCATCACTTTAAAAATATAGAAGTCTTCTTTGGCAGCCAACTATAAGCCTTCTCACACACTTTGAAGCCTTTCTCTTCAACTTTGTACACACCCTTCTTCACGTTGAGAATCTTGTTGCGTGTGTTTGCCCAGACTTCGATCCGCGAATTTATTTCAATTTGTATATATATATATATATATATATATATTTATATATATGGACTAACATTATCGAGTTATGCCTCGATTGAGCCTAGACTTCTGTCTGGAGCGTTTATTCGCTTTATATATATATATATATATACTTATATATATGAACTGTTGTCGAACCCTGTTCGATGAGCCTAGATTTTACACCCAGTGCGTTTATCGCTTATATATATATATATATATATATATATATATATATATATATATATATTTGTCCCGCCAGGAGT
This sequence comes from Panax japonicus, assembly GCA_020205505.1. Lineage (NCBI taxonomy): Eukaryota > Viridiplantae > Streptophyta > Magnoliopsida > Apiales > Araliaceae > Panax > Panax japonicus. The sequence continues at coordinate 27,240,254 of CM035101.1, read as the reverse complement.
TTCCTCCGTGGCGGTTGATAGCTTTTAAAACTTTATTTACATTTTCTGATCCCCCATGGAGGTGCTTCATGGTGGCTGATTATGTCTGTATATATATATTTACAGCTTTTATATATATAACTGCTTACTGCTTCATACAAATTGCGGTATCATGTGAACCTAGGAATCTTGTGATCACATATTCAGCCTATTGGATCTAGATTCAGTTCCCGTGATGGACATTTTCAGCTGTAAGCAGCATGTAAATTATTCTGCAGTGTCTGAATTTCCTCAGATGTTTTTCATACCCACGAGGAAATTGACATTATTTTGTACATTATTTTCTTATAGATGTTTCGCATCTCGAAAATAAAATCAATCAAGCCGAACACTTAATAAAATAGAAGTGTAAAAGGTCTCAATTACTATTGAGCACAAGGGTTTGAAAAACCTCTTTTATAAAACATCATTGCCATATCTTGCTAAAATTGAATTTTTATATAAATTCAAACCCTGTGTATATAGGTGCGAACGAGGCCTCGCAACACTTCCAAATAAACAGCACATTGACCCCCACACACACATTCAGATAATATTTTCTTGAAAAGAGGCGGTCACCACGGAAACACGGATGTCTAGGGGGTGCCTAACACATTCCCTCCGCATAATCAAGTCCCCGGACCCTAATGAATCTCAGTTTCACCGACCCATTCAGCCTGTGTCACATTATTGGGTCAATATGCGAACCTTTTCTCGGTTGTGTTGGTACAACCATTTAAAAAACCAACTGGCGACTCTTAACAGTCCAGCGTCGACATTATACATGTCGGACCTTTTTCACTTGTTTTTTCAAACAAATCTCACCTAACATGAGAACACCAAAGAACAAGTAACGGAAAGGGACAACTAAAAATCCCGACGTTGAAAGGTAGCGACTCTGCTGGGGACTCCAATAAAAGGACTTCAGCCACTATTATAAGCTTTTCAAAACTGTTGTATGCATGCGTGTGAATGTTGCATTTACATTTGAATGAATGTGTACTAATGCATTTACTTACTACACTTAGTGCTTCGCACCATATCTACATGTGATATTAGTGCTTCACACATGTCATCATTTCCATACAGTGAGACGCGATGTATGTGAATGTATATTGTGTGGTTCTAATAACACTTCATCTTTTCTTTCAAAATGTTTTACAATAACAGTAGTATTAGTAAAACATTCACTCCGGTCAGAGACCTCGAGTATTCATTATTTATTGGAAAAGGACAACCCGTAAGTAAATCTGTAAGCCCGATATTCCTTACGAGCACTTCTAGGTGATCAACCTATTGTACGTTATGTTGATCAACACTACATCCGTTAAACGTATGTACGTTTAAGCAATTGGCAACCTCACGTGCCTGTCGTTTTTCCGACAAAACAATTGTTTAACATTTCAGTCTTCTTTTGAAAACCATATCAAGTAGTTGACAAAAGATAGCAACATTTGATAATACATGAATAGATTATCAATACATCAAGTCTAGCCAATGGAATTGGCTTTAACTTCATCATAACTCAATTCATGCGAAAGAATACATGAACCTCAAAAACTTGTTCAGGTTGAACTGAGACAAGAGTTAGAATACTTACCTTTAGCGTCTGCTACGGTGTTTTAACTTTATATTCAAGTCGTTCAAGTCGTTCAAGTCTCTACAATACATGATCACATAATGCCTTACATTAGGTCACATATAATCAAGTATGTATATGACTATATCATACTCTTTATTTCAATATAATTGTGTACTAGATTCAATTACTATTCGTTCCGGTTTGTCATTTACCATTGTATTTATATTTTACTAGGCTATCTTAACCTTTACATTACATTCCTTAAGGTTTTAACAAAGTTTAACAATGTTACATTACCTCCCTTAAGTTATGTTTACTTTCATTTCTTTTCTTTGCACTTAGAAAATTTCCTTAATATCTTTGTTCTGAGATTGGTGCTGTGGCGCCAGATTTATACTTACATCTCGCGCTGTGGCGCGAGCCTTTTTGCATCTCAGACCCGGACTTAGCACTGCGGATCCACTTATTGAACTAAGGTTTGCGCTGCGGCGAAATCTTACAGTATGCTTCCGTGACGCGGGTCTTTTGGCTAGTGTTGGCACCGCAACGCCAACTCTGTGCACCAGATAATAATATCAGTTTTGAAATTTTGTGAACTTTTCGGACGCATAACTTCTTCGTTATAAGTCCAAATTGGCTCGTTCAAAAGTCTACGGTTAAAATTTACGTACTCTACATGACCATTCAAGAATTTTATCTATTTGACTTTGTTTGCTAAAAATTCACCTATTGGTTCATTTTTAACATAAACAATAAACGTTCGTGAACGTTCAACGCTCGTTTCTTCATTCTAAGTCGGAATCCGGTCATTTTTGAGTCTGCAACTCTTAAATGCCAATTATGACTTGTCTCTTTTGGAAAACAAAGGTTTTGTGATCCAACACAAAACTTAACTTTCATTTCGAGAATTTTACGTATTCGACGTTTATCGTCCAATCGTGCAAATTCCGGCAATTCTTCATTCTTTTAATTTGTTCAACATTACAAATGACTTCCATTCATCATGTGAACATTTTAACATCCTTAATACAACAACTTATATTCATGGTTGGATTTTTGGACTTATTCTTCAAGAGCTCATAACTTGTCAAATTATAAATTACTTAAGATTTGATTATTTATGACTTATGACAATTAAAGTTTCTTAACCATCATTTCTCATATGTTCTCAACATATAACTTAACTTAGGTATACATGATACATATAATCATATAAGTTCTTTTACATTCATTTCATTTTTCTTAATAAACTTCTTACAAGTTCATATTATTTTCACATAAGTTTATAACTCATGCTAGCTTAAATGACTTATTACCAACTTAATTGGCTTAAGTTCATTACTTACTCATTCATGTTTCTTAATCCCACTTTTCTTATCATCCTATCATGATAGAGATAGAAGATATTTGGAGAAGAAGTCTTACTTTAGAAGTCTTTGATAAGTAGCTTCTTCTTTTCTTGGCTTATAGAAGTGACTTATTTGCAACTTAATCTCTCTAACACTTACACACTTTGTGATGTCTAGATTATTTGAGCAACCAACAAATGGCTTGCAAGCTTCTTCTATTTATAGAATTTCCAAGGTTAGGGTAGTTTAGTCTTTAAAACATCCCACCTCCTTAAACCACCTCCTTACTATTCATTACTTATAAGGCACAACTTAAATCCTACACTTGGTCATTACTCTTTAGTCTTGGTCAATACTCCTACTTGATCATCACACTTACTTGATCACCACATCACTTGGTCACCACACATTCAACCATATTAATATGGTTTGCCCCATGGGTCAACAAATTTATTGGACTTTAGTTTTGGGCTTGGATTAATAAATCCTTTGGGCTTTGCATTAATAAACACTTATTGGTTCATTAATAATAGTTGGGCCTCTCCCTTTAATTCATTTGGACTTGTCCCTAATTATTAATCAATCATCCAAGTCCATTAACATTTCTTGATGTATTTTCATATTCTAATTCTTATAGAATTTATATACGGTATTTCATCATTCATACCAACTCGTATAATACTTCGTATTATACTCGTTTTTATTACTTTGTACAATACCAACGTATCATAACATTATTACTTATTTCTTAACACTTCGCTTTACTTAACATTTATAAATTAAGTCCATAAGCAATTTATTACATTTTCCATAACTAGATTTTTATTACATAATCCATCTTACCTTGTTATTCCATCATTACATATTTCTTAGAAACTTAAAATTATATCCCGAGCAAATACCGATGAATAGTGTTTTTCAGAAAATTTCTCAGAAAACTTTTATTTTCATCTTGGAAATTCAAACACTTTAATTCATCCACGTAGCCCAAATACTAAGATATTCTAACATCAATAGGTTATACAATGACAACCATCTTGATAACACGTGGAATATGATTTTATTATTATTTAACTTAATAAAATCATTTTACAATAAGATCTGAATTTCTCGGTCGTTACAGATTAAGTTAACAAATCACATATTTGGATGTTCTGCTTGAAGAATTACACCAATCTACTCAGGGTACCAGGATACCCATACATGCTTAATCCTCCGCACAAGGAGGAACCCAAGGTCCGAATACTGCTAGTTCCAGTCACAAGAATCCTCATAAGCACAGACAGATTCCTTCAGATTCAGCCACACGAAGATTATCTCCACCTATAGTTCCCGAGTCCGCACAACCTCCTGTAAAGGTGCCAACCAGCGTAATGTCTATGTTATGTCCCAAGCCAATACCGGTATGGGAGAAAGAAGTCTTTGTTCCAGACCCCAGAGTGGAAGAAGAGGAACGAAGAATTAAACAAGACATCGTCAGAATGATGTTACGCATTCGCGTCATTGTCCATGATGAACATACAAACAGATACACCCCAGACGATGATTTCCCAGACATAATGGTCATCATTCGAGAAAATGAGGTCGATGACAACCCCTCCATCATTGCAGTCCACCAGGACTTTGCCCTCGACAATTGGAGCAGCACTCCTTGTATTGGTCGACGAGGGTAAAAGGGGAAGAAAGTCATTATGCCTTGTAGATAGCAATAACTGCTTACTTTTTATGTACAGTAATAGCAGTTACTTTTGTCATTACATGCTAACACTTTGTGTGATTGAACATTTTCATATATTAGGTGAGAGCATTTTGGTTCAAGACTCTAAAGTTAGATGTGAGTAGACTTGATGATGAGGTGCCTATTCTCCACAAGGACTGTAATTTTGATGTAAAGTTGGACTCAGACTTGATGGAAATACAAGAGGACTATGAGATACCTCAGGAGATTAAAGAATGGATCGAAGACAAACCCAAGCCAAATCCAGATTGGTACAAACCTCACTCCAAACCAAAGGAATGACATGGTTACTCTATTGACCCTATTCCAGGATGTTCTTGTATGGTCTCATGAAGACATGGTCGATTTATCCACGGACATTGTCATTCATCACCTTCCCATCAAAGGGGGATTCAAGCTAGTCAGGCAGAAGCTCAGGCAATTAAAACCTGAGTGGAGGTTAAAAGTTAAAAAAGAAATTGTGAAACAATTTCAAGCCGACATCATCATGGTGTCAACATACCCTAAATGGCTATCCAGTACAATCCCCGTGCCAAAACCCGAAGGAGAGGTGCGAGTTTGCGTGGATTACAATGATTTAAACAAAGCTTTTCTCAAAGATAGCTTTCCCATCCCATTCATCCATATACTCATTGAAAATACAACTCAGTATGACATATACTCCTTTGTGGATTTCTTTACGGGGTACTATCAAATCAGGGTTGCTGAAAAGGATCATGAGAAAATTGCATTCAGCACTCCTTGGGGAACCTTTTGCTATAGACGATTGTCATTTGGCCTCATCAATACCGGAGCTACCTATCATTGAGCCATAGGGCTCTTTTCCACGATCTAATGCAAGAAAAAAAAGAAGAAGAAAAAAAAGAAAATAAGAAAATAAAAAGAAAAAAGAAAAGAAAAGAAAAAAAAAGAGAAAAAGATAGAAAAAAGAAAAAAAATCTCTTTAACAGGTTTTACAGTTGCTTCCTTACCATCGGCAGGTTCTACAGATGGCTTCGGAGTTTGAAGAAAAATCCTTCCTCTACATTCCTCGGAATAGGATTGATTTTGTAGATGCGCTAGCAACCTTGGCCTCCGTGATCAACATACATGACAAGGAAGACATGTAAACCCTCACATTTGCCCAATAAAAGTCTCCAGCCTATGAGAATTACATTGGAGAAGTATCGGATGAGCTACCTCCCATCCAGAACCCTTGATATCAGCATGTCAATAAACACTCACAAGATATATCTACAGTCGCTGAAGCGATCCCGACTGAGAAAAGGCGGATCCATCAACTTGCTATGAAATTCTACCTGAGCAGAGATGCACTCTACAAAGGAGAGGCAGGACTAGATCTCCTCAGATGTCTGGACCAAGACCAAGCTCATAGACTCATGGATGAGATCCATGGTGGAGTCTGTGGCCCACACATGAGCGACCCTCTACTTGTAAAGAAGATCCTACAACAGAAAAGTCCGAACAACATGACTTGATTTTGAAAAAGATCGTTGACAACCAAGCTCAGTCTAAAGGAAAATTGATCCCAAACTGGGAAGGTCCGTTTATTGTCAAGGAGATATTGACAGGAGGCGCTTTCAGATTACAAGAAATGGACGGTGATGAATTTCTGCATCTCATCAATTCAGACACCGTGAAACGGTACTATATCTGAGGTTACCATCAAACAAACATCCTGGTTTAGGATCATCAGATCACCAGTCATTTCAGGTTCTTTAACCCTCACTACATACAGCCTTTCCTTTTTACCCATCTGCCCCTCAGGGAAAAACACATTTATCAAACCAGCAGCCTGGTTTGACTTCATTTCCTACAACTTTGGTTATCCCAACATGGATTAAACCTTTCACACATTCAATTTATCCTATACATGGGATTAAACTTTTCATCTACAATCCGTCCTATACCTGGGGTGAACTACGTCGACCTGATCTCCCCAATACACGGGAGTACGTAGGCAGCCATGTCATATGGTCCGGTCTCACTCCTATCCATAACCACATACATAAACCAGTCCCAAGACACCAAAGATGGCAGGGAATACAAATAGATCGACGATCCATTTCGAAAATCCTACGACATCTCATTGTCCATCCATCAAGGGGGAGTTCAGAATACATCCAGATCACAAAGTCCTAGAGAAACAAGCGAATATCAAGCAAGTAGCAAGGCAAAACTAAAAGGGAAGTGAATCAACATATATTTCCCTGCCATATATAATGTTGTTTGATATATACAATGTGTACTGTACATGACAAAATGGCTAAGCTAGTCTGTGTAGGGAAATACAAGCCCATCTACAAGTCAGTGTATATGCGGGCTATCAAGTCCAACATGGATTCCCTCTCAGAAGAAGGAGGTAATGCTGTGATCTCCTGCCCAAGGGTTTCTACACGAGCCAACAGATCCACCGCTAACTACATGCGATATCTCAAGCAGATATAGTGCTATCTCCCTTAGCAACAGTGGTATCCCTATGAGTTAGAGCATTATCTCTCTAACAGACCGAACATCTCTACCAGAAAGAGTTGTCAACATCAAATCTGAAATCCACCTTATGGTACAAAGGTAAAAGCTTCTTGCGATCTCGACGTCTTATCATCCCATTTGTCAAAGCAACTACCCCAGACAACAAGCAAGGTTGGGGCAATTTCAAAATTGGCGACAACCAGATATTGGGTCCCTTAAACAAAATTAGGGCAATCTCGGAAGCAGTGATAACTCAACATTGGGGCATTTATCAACTATCCTAAAGTGCAAAATGCACCAGTCAGCCCCATCAGCATGGTCCATCATCATCCCAATGGAAATTAAGATATTATTCACTCGCGACTTCATCAACAAAGAGAGTTTCTCATATGAACCCTCGGAATCAACATGCAAAAGGACTGGGGAATTTTTTTCAATTCCAAGAAATGGAAGGAGATTAAGGCGAGAACAAGCTTCTCATCAAAAAGAAATGGGAGAACTCCTAAAAGAAATTATAGTGACATAAGCGTGCCCCTACGAAAGAAATGGAAACTTCTCAAAAAAGTTCTTAACTCAGAAGCAGAAGGTCAATGACGAAAGGCCTAGCGAATGAAATCTACACCATCAACATGCGTTAAGTCCTCACGAGTTGAGGCCTCTACACCGAAGTTCATATCTAAGTAGCGAAAGAGCGAGTTACACCCTTCAGGGATGTCAGCGGCATTCAGGTCATCAGTTCAGTTGGGTTGCGAATCAAACGTTCAAGAAAATAGGGCAAAAGCACCTAACAACGAAAGGAAACTTCAAATCACCTCAAAAACGGTGAGACATCTGGTGGTTGTCATTAATCTAGCGTAACATCAAGCGAAGTCTAGTGAAGTAATCAATGGAATATTACTTCAATGAAAGTATCAGAAGATCCGATATTCTAAAACCATTAGCATCAATTCAGCGCGACATCAAAATAGTTCAGCGATGAAAGCTTCGTATACCACCGCTCGAGTGGGAACCGAAAATTTTTGACGATCAATAGGATAGGCACCGTTGCAAACTACCAACGAATACATTGGGAGGGTCTAGTGACTTCAGAACATTATCCCCATTAGAGATGTGGAAAACAACTCAACTTATCTTCATCAAACAAGCATCAACGATTAAATGCCAAACCATTGGAGTCAACACCAGCATAGGCATTAGCAATGATCGGTAAAGGTAAAATGATTTGGAAAAACATTTTAACATTCATCATAACATTCATTACATTGTGATTTGCAATTTTGCGATATGCGAAATGCGATGTGCGATTAGCCAAATGCGAAAGCGAAGTGCAAAATACGATGTGTGATTTGCAAACTGCGATTTGCGAAAACATTTTAACATTCATCATAAACATATTACATTGCGATTTGCATCATTAGAAATACCTTGTCATATTTTCAAGTGTCTACTAATCTTTATCATGTCCATTCCATTGCATTGCATGAACCTGATAAAGAGGGGCATCCGTAGATACTCAAAATTTTCTTTGCCTATTACTAACCATGTAGGAGGGCAAAAGCGTCTTTTTCACACTCCAGAGATAACCCTGGAGGATCACAACATCAATTTTAAACATGGGAAAGTCAGTTTCAACCCCGGAGATAGCCCTGGGGGATCAAGTTCAAAGCCTGGAGATAACCCTAGGAGGTCAAGCCAACCTCAGAGATAACCTTGAGGATAGTCAGAGTCAACAGCATGCCAACTTCAGAGATAACCCTGAGAAAAGACTGCTACAACTGCAAAAAAAACCGGAGATAACCCCGGGAGGGGCAAAATGGTTATTTTGCCAACTCAACTTCAACTCACATGAAATAAACTCATTTCAACTCAAATTACTTCAATAAAAGTCCCACGAGAACCATATCTTAACTTTCTAGCTCAAACTACGCAAAACGACTCAACGGACTACTTGACAGAAACTAGGGAATGCCATTTCGGTCATGGACCCATCTTCCTGGAATCAAAAAAGGGAAAATCCTATGTCATTTTGTATCTCTCGAAAAGAGCTTTTTGGAATGGTAGGGCATGTTTCCATCGAACTCTCGGATTGAAAGTTATGAACGACCGAGCGAATAACGCGTTGTTCGAGTGTACGTACTTCGACACGTCAGGACCCACACTTCCCGTGGCACCCCAGGCAGCCACAAGTACACCTGTGGCTCCCCCCTCTATAAGTAGAGGGCTTGGGGTGGTCATATTTGCAAGAAAAATGGCGAGGAAGCCTTGTCCAATTTGCTCTGTACACACCCTAAACCGAGTGCCTTCTTATTTTAAACACTTGTGAGCTCACATATAGCTACTTTTGTACCGGCGGAAGCCGAGTGTTCATCACTTTAAAGATATAGAAGTCTTCTTTGGCAGCCCACTATAAGCCTTCTCACACACTTTGAAGCCTTTTTCTTCATCTTTTCACACACTCTTCTTCACGTTGAGAGTCTTGTTGCGTGTGTTTGCCCAGACTTCGATCCGTGGTTTTATTTTAGTTTGTATATACATATATATATATATATATATATATATATATATATATATATATATATATATATGGACTAACATTATCGAGTTATGCCTCGATTAAGCCTAGACTTCGGTCTGGAGCGTTTATTCGCTTATATATATATATATATATATATATATATATATATATATATATATATATATATATATATATATATAAGAAGTAAACGCTCCAGACCGAAGTCTAGGCTTATCGAACAAAGTCCGACACACAGTTTATATATATAAAAGTATATATATATATATATATATATATATATATATATATATATATATATATATATATATTCGTCCCACCTCGAGTTTACTTCGTGGTGGTTGATTGTTTTTATAGCTTTCTTTACGTTTCGTCCTACCTGGAGTTTACGTCGTGGTAGTTGATCGCTTTTACAGCTTCATTTATGTTTCGTCCCGCCTGGAGTTTCCTCCGTGGCGATTGATAGCTTTTACAACTTTATTTACATTTTCTGATCCTCCATGGAGGTGCTTCGTGGTGGCTGATCATGTCTGTATATATATATTTACAACTTTTATATATATACATGTTTACTGCTTTCATAAAAATTGTAGTATCATGTGAGCCTAGGAATCATGTGATCACAGATTCAGCCTATTGGATCTAGATTCGATTCCCGTGATGGACATTTTCAGCTGTAAGCAGCTTGTAAATTATTTTGCAGTGTCTGAATTTCTTCAGATGGTTTTCATACCCACGGGAAAATTGGCATTATTTTGAACATTATTTTCTTATAGATGCTTCGCATCTCGAAAATAAAATCAATCAAGCCGAACACTTAATAAAATGGAAGTGTAAAAGGTCTCAATTACTTTTGAAAACAAGGGTTTGAAAAACCTCTTTTATAAAACATCACTGCCATATCTTGCTAAAATTGAATTTTTACATAAATTCAAAACATGTGTATATAGGTGCAAACGAGGCCTCGCACCACTTCTAAATAAACAGCACATTGACCCACACACACACAATCAGATAATAGTTTCTTGAAAAGAGGCGGTCACCGTGGTAAAACGGATGTCGGGGGGTGCCTAACACCTTCCCTCCGCATAATCAAGTCCCCGGACCCTAATGAATCTCGGTTTCACCGACCCGTTTAGAAGTGTCACATCACTGGGTCAATATGCAAACCTTTTCTCAGTTATGTTGGTCCTACCATTTAAAAAACCAACTGACGACTCTTAACAGTCCATCGTCGACATTATACATGTCAGACATTTTTCACTTATTTTTTCAAACAAATCTCACCTAACATGAGAACACCAAAGAACAAGTAACGGAAAAGGACAACTAAAAATCCCGACATAGACAGGTGGTGACTCTGCTGGGGACTCTAATAAGAGGACTTAAGCCACTATTACAAGCTTTTCAAAACTGTTGTACGCATGCGTGTGAATGTTGCATTTACATCGGGAGGGTCTGGTGTTTTCAGAACGTCATCCCCATCAGAGATGTGGAAAAAATCTCCACTTATCTTCATTAAACAACCATCAGCGATTAAATGCCAAACCATTGGAGTCAACACCAGCATAGGCATCAGCAATGATCGGTAAAGGTAAAGCGATTTTCCAAAATAATTTAACATTCATCATAACATTCATTACATTGCGATTTACAATTTTGCGATATGCGATATGCGAAATGAGATGTACGGGTTGCGATGTTCGATTAGCCAAATGCGAAAAGCAAAGTGTGATTTGCGAACTGTGATTTGTGAAAACATTTTAACATTCATCATAAACATTCATTACATTGCAATTTCCATAATTAGAAATACCTTGTCATATTTTCTAGTGTCTACTAATCTTTATCATGTCCATTCCATTGCATTGCATGAACCTGATAAAGAGGGGCATCTGTAGACACTCAAATTTTTTTTACCTATTACTAACCATGCAGGAGAACAAAAGCGTCTTTTTCACACTCCAGAGATAACCCTGGAGGATCACAACATCAATTTTAACCCCCGGGAAAGTCAGTTTCAACCCCGGAGATAGCTCATGGGGATCAAGTTCAAAGCATGGAGATAACCCCAGAAGGTCAAGCCAACCTCAGAGATAACCTTGAGGACAGTCAGAGTTAACAGCAGACCAATTTCAAAGATAACCCTGAGAAAAGACTACTACAACTGCGAGAAAAATGGAGATAACCCCGGGAGGGGCAAAATGGTCATTTTAATAACTCAACTTCAACTCACATCAAATCAACACATTTCAACTCAAATTACTTCAATAGAAGTCCCACGAGTACCATACCTTAACTTTCGAACGCAAACTACACAAAACGGTTCAACGGACTACATGACGGAAACCCGAGAATGCCTTTTTGGTCATGGACCCATTTTTATGGAATCAAAAAAGGGTAAATCCCATGTAATTTTGTAGCTTTCGAAAAGTGCTTTCTGGAATGCTATGTCATGCTTCCATCGGACTCCCGGATTGAAAGTTATGAACGACTGAGTGAACAGCGCGTTGTCAGAGTGTACGTACTTCGACACGGCGGGACCCACACTGCCCGGGGCACCCTGGGAAGCCGCAGGTACACCTGCTGCTAGCCGCAGGTACACCTTCTGCTAGTCGCAGGTACACCTTCTGCGAGTATGTTGACTGTTTCGTTAGGGCCAATGGTAATATTTCTGAGGAGAAGTGGTCCTTGGAAGATGTCACAGTCTTTCGTTACCGCGTCGCATGGGAGCTCTACAAGAAATCCGCAGGATTACTTCTTGCCTCTGAGATATAGAACTTGTCCAACGTTATCTAATGTACATATTAATTAATAAGAATGTCTATTTGGTTGAACTTTATGGGATTTTCAAATTCTTAACTTAGTAATATGAATATTATTGAATCACATAAAACCACTTCATATTATTAATACAAAAAAAAGTTATCTATTTAGTTGAACTGTATGGATATTTTTATTCAGACTAATATTAATAATCACATTATTTATATTAATATTAAAAATCATTATTAATATTATTTTTAATAATAGTAATACATGAATATAATAATAAATAGATAATGCATTCTTTTCCTATCATTGAAACTTAATATAATAATAATAGGGATAAGGTCCAAAAATGCCCTTGACATTTTCCCCAATGTCTACCGAACACCTTATACTTTTTTTTTTCCAAAAATACCTTCAACGTTACGTTTTTGGGTCAATTGTACCCCTGTCGTTGACAGACATGCCAAATAGACAAACGGAGTTGACAGCTAGACATATTTTCCTGATGTGGCTGCCACATGGAAGTCAAAAAAATTAAATTAAAATATTTATTATATTTATATTTAATATATTTAGTAAATTTACATATATGTATATTTAGTAAATAATTAGAGAGAAAATTTCATTTCCATAATTAAAAATGCTCCTACTTCTCTCCAGATCTCCAGATTCTTCTTCCAGATCTTCAGCCACGATCTTCCTCCTTCTCTCCCCTTGGTAGTAACCTTTGGCAGGTCATCCTCTGCGGCATAAAACCCCCTTCAAATCAATTCTCTCTCATCGGCCAGAAAAAATGGACGAACGCTGCCTCGCCAAATTCGGAACTGACGCCGATATCGACGATAACCTCATCGCCTTCCACGTGTACTCCTTCATCTCCTTCCTCTTCTCCGGCCTCATCGCTTTGGGACTCAAGCAGGCCATACGCATCGCAAAGAACTCGTCTGGATCTGAAGAACTCGTCTGGATCTGGATATGAAGATTGGGTTTCCCCTTTATAATAACTATTGATGCTTAGTTTTCTTAACTTTTTATGTGCTACATGTTAAATTATTCTTTGGATGATAAGATTTGGAGGCCACAAATCATCTGCCACCAATTGCCAATTTTTCTCCACATAATGTAAACTTTTGAGGGTAACCTGAAATTAATAGACGTAAAACTTTGATGATAATTTCTGGTTTATTATGTTTGTAATTTAAGCTTTTAATGAACAATAGTTTGATTTTTATTTGTTGGTGGACTGGTGGTGGTGGACTGCTGGTGGTGGTGGTGGTGGTGGACTGCTATTGGTGGTGGTGGTGGTGGTGGTGGGCTGGTGGTTTCGCCTGACCGGTTACAGCCACTGGAAGTCTAACGAGCTGAGAGGCTGGAACTGGCCATCGATATTCGGGAACCCTAGATTTCTGGTATCGTGTAATGTTTTTTAGAGTTTTGATTGGGGTCATGGCTGCTGCTCCTTTTTTAATTAGTGTAAGCAATGTAATTAGTATTTTACATATTTACAATGTAATATGTAAATATATAAATATTTTTATTTAATTATTTTACTAAATATTAGTATTATATATATTTTAAATACTAAAATACTATTTTATTTTATTTATTTTATTTTTATTATTATTATTATTATTATTATTATTGTTTTTATTATTAATATTTTAGTATTTTTTATATTAGTATTTAATCCGGACATGTGGCAGCCACGTAAGCAAAATATGTCCAACTGTTAACTCCGTTTGTCTATTTGGCATGTTTGTCAATGGTAGGGGTATAATCGAATCTTATCGAACGAATATTGCACCACGTGCAACGGATGATAATGATAACTCCTCAACACCGACACATGGAACACATTATGCACGTGAGCTAGTTGTGGAGGCAAAGCTAACTGGTATGCAACCTCACCAACCCTCTCCAAAATCTCAAATGGTCCAATATAACGCGGAATAAGTTTCCCTTTCAACCCAAATCGCTGAATGCCCTTCCAAGGAGAAACTTTTAGAAAAAAATGCTCACCAGGTTCAAACTCTAAAGTCCTCCTATGCTTATTAGCATAACTCTTCTGCCGTGATCGAGCTGACTTCAATTTTTCCTTAGCCACCGCTATCTTTTCCGTAGTGATTTAGACTAACTCAGGCCCTTCTATGGCCCTTTCGCCAACCTCATCCCAACAAGTTGGTGCCTTACACTTTTTACCATACAATGCCTCAAAAGGAGCCATCCTAATACTTGCATGCCAGCTGTTGTTGTAAGCAAACTCAATTAGGCTCAAGTAATCATCCCAATTACCCGACCACTCAAGTGCACAAGACCTCAACATGTCCTCTAATGTCTGGATAGTCCGTTCGAATTGCCCATCAGTTTACAGATGAAAAGAAGTACTAAAGTTGAGCCGAGTACCCCAAGCTCGTTGAAACCCTTTCCAAAATCGTGAAATGAACCGCGGATGCCGATCTGAAATAATAGACACTGGAGTACCATGAAGTCTAACAATCTCCTGCTGAAAGATATGTGCCAATCTATCCACCGAGTAACCCTCATGGATAGCCAAAAAGTGTGCCGATTTGGTTAGACGGTCCACTACTACCCAAATGGCATCATTCTTCTTAAAAGTCTTCGGCAAACCAGTCACAAAATCCATCATAATATCCTCCCACTTCTACACTGGAATGTCTAACTGTTTGCAGCAAACCACTAGCTTGTTGGTGTTCTATCTTCACTTATTGACAAGTAAGGCACTTCCCAATATATTCAGCCACGTCTCGTTTCTTCCCATTCCACCAAAAATTCTTCTTCAAATCCCTATACATCTTCGTAGAACCTGGATGAATTAAAAATGGAGAACTATGAGCCTCAGCCAACACAGCCTCTCGAATGATTGGATCTAATGGTGCACACAACCGCTCACCCAACCAAATCACACCCTGATCATCAATACAAAACTCGGACTGCTTGCCCTCATATAAAGTCTGCGCCATACTCCACAACTCCACATCTTCCTTTTGCGCTTCTTTGACCTATGAGATAAGAGAGGGCTCCACTCTCATACCCACCAAAAGCCCATCTGAACCTCGTACATACAACTCCAACTCAATCCGCTCCATATCCAAAATAAGCTGAGGTTGTGTAATAAGGGTTGCTACACTCCCTGAACTCTTTCGGCTAAGAGCATCTGCAACCACATTTGCCTTCCCCTGGTGATATTGAATCCTCGCATCATAATCTTTTAGAAGCTCCAACCAACGCCTCTGCCTCATATTGAGCTCCTTCTGAGTGAAAATATATTTAAGACTTTTGTGATCGGTGAAGATATCACAAGTCTCTCCATACAACTAATGCCTCCAAATCTTTAAGGCAATGATCACCACTACAAACTCCAAATCATGTGTGGGGTAATTCACCTTGTAAGGTTTAAGCTGCCTAGAAGCATAAGCAATCACCTTATCGTGTTGCATCAAAACACACCCCAAGCCCTTCTTAAAAGCATCACTATAAATCTGATAGCCTCCTGTCCCCGACGGCAATGTAAGTATAGGAGCTGACACAAGTCGTTTCTTCAACTCCTCGAAACTCTTCTCCCGCTCTTCATTCCACGTAAACTTCACGCCCTTTCTCATCAACTGAGTCAATGGTAAGGCAAGCAAGGAAAACCCTTCCACAAACTGCCTATAATACCCTGCCAAACCCAAGAAACTCCTAATCTCCGTCACTGTAGTAGGTCTTGGCCATTTAGTGATAGCCTCAACCTTCGCAGGATCCACCTTAATGCCTTCAACAGAAACAACGTGGCCCAAAATGCAACATGTTCCAACCAAAACTCGCATTTGGAGAATCTAGCATACAATTTCTCTTTCTGCAAAATCTCCAACACTGTGCGAAGATGCTCCTCATGCTCTTTCTTAGAATTTGAGTAAACCAAAATATCATCAATAAAGACAATGACAAATTTGTCTAAGTACTCTCTGAACACCCGATTCATCATATCCATAAACACCACCGGAGCGTTAGTCACACCGAAAGGCATCACCAGAAACTCGTAATGCCCATATCGAGTACGAAAAGCTGTCTTAGGGATATCTTCATCCCTCACTCTCAACTGATGATAGCCCGACCTAAAGTTTATCTTCAAAAAATATTTCGCCCCCTAAAGTTGGTCAAACAAGTCATTAATCCTCGGCAATGGATACCGATTCCTGATGGTGATCTTGTTCAACTCTTTATAGTCTATACACAGCCACATAGACCCATCCTTCTTCTTCACAAACAATACTAGAGCACCCCCACGGTGAAACACTCGGGCAAATCACACCACGATCTAACAATTCCTGTAACTATTCCTTCAACTCTTGCAACTCCAATGGTGCCATCCGATATGAAGCCTTAGAGATAGGCTCCGCACTAGGAACAAGCTCAATATCAAACTCCACCTCCCGCTGCGGTGGCAACCCGGACAACTCCTCAGGAAATACATTGGAAAAGTCACGAACAATAGGAACATCCTCATTACGAGACTCACCCTTAGAAGTATCCTTCACAAATGCCAAATACCCCTCACAACCCTTTGCTACCAACTTCCCAGCCTTCAAAGC
This sequence comes from Panax japonicus, assembly GCA_020205505.1. NCBI lineage: Eukaryota > Viridiplantae > Streptophyta > Magnoliopsida > Apiales > Araliaceae > Panax > Panax japonicus. Next base: position 27,223,198 of record CM035101.1, on the reverse strand, counting down.
TGAAATTAACTTCACCACTCTACTCGGTTGTGAACCCTGAAACACGAATTCTGGAGACTTCATATCTCCAAATATAACCTTCTTCGCCTGACAATCGATAGTGGCATGGTGTTTATCTAGCCAGTCCATCCCAAGAATGACATCGAAATCGTGCATACTCATCGGAAGAAGATTAGCCCTACGAATCCTATCCCCAAAACTGATCGGACACCCTCGATACAAATCAGTAATAACAACTGAAGTCCCCATCGGGGTAGCAATAGATATAATAGAATCCAAAGACTGAGATGGCACACCCAGGTGCCGAACAAAAGACTGAGCAACAACAGAATGAGTAGAACCCGTATCAAACAAAATAGATGCCTCACGATTGCTAACTAAAAGAGTACCCGAAACAGTAGCTGGTGCACATGTCGCTTGGTTATACGCCAAGGCAAACACTCGACCACCCTGACGCTGACCTCCATTGCCACCATTATCCCCACCTCCACCAACTGGTCCTGGATAACGACCCTGATTTTGCCCCTGCTAACGATTCTATCTATACCAAGGTAGCTGAAGCTGACGATTATGCCCCTGCTGAGGCATCTGTTGATAACCCCTGTTCTAATTTTGGCCACGCCACTGCCCCTGCTGGCCACCACGGTTTCTATTCCCCTGATCACCCTGACTTCTCCCATGTTGAGCTGAAGATTGACCCTGCTGGTCATCCCTGTCCCTCTTTCGGCTCCCTTCTGGTTTAGAAGACCGAAAATTCCTGTCACTCCATCTCAATATTTTTGGTTGCATTATCCACTGTTGACAAATATGTAAACTTGGTATTAACGAGATGTTGCCGATACCTATAATGTATCCGCCACTTAAACTTCTCCGCCTGTTCCGCTGCAGTCCCTGTAGAAGTTCCCGCAAATCCTGCCAACCTAGTAAACCTCATCATGAAATCTGTGATCGACTCATCATCTTTTTGCCGAATAGACAGATAGTCTCTAGCATAGGCCTCTATATCAGCAGCTGGGAAGTACTGCTGATAAAAGACCTCACAATACTCCGCCCAACTAAGTGTCTCGACATAACCATCACCCTTTGTTGTTTTTACTGCCTTCCACCACCTCTGTGCATCCCCTTCCAGCTTGTAAGCAGCAAGCAATACTCTTTGGTTATCCGAGCACCCCAACACATCACCCAAACACATCAAAAATTTTCTCTAGGTGGCCAATCAAATTCTCTGCATCAATTAGAATCAGAGCTGAACTGAATGACTGAGGTTTCTGCTTCTGGAACCTCTTCAACCATACATACATTGCAACCCCCTGCTGATCATGACCATCTATGTTCCCTTCCCCTTCGTTTGCATGCTGACCATTATTTCCCGGGTTCTCATGTTCAGGAATTTCTGGTGGTGGCTATTGCATTGCTTGTACAACCTGTGCCACTAACTGAGATAAAGCTTGGTTCACTGCCTGATTCACCAAGGTAGACAATTGAGCATTAATTTGATCATTAGGTTGCTCATTGGACCAACCTTTACCTCTTCCCCTATTGTTGCCTCGCCTCCCAACAATTCTAGCGGATCTATGAGCCATCTAAGAAAGAGATCACGAATATAAACAAAACAGATTAGAGACAAATCCGAATATAGCGAATATGATAGCTGAACAAAAAATTAAACAGAACAAAACCTAACCCAGAAGTCTACCCATAACTCACAGGTCAAACCTAAATAGGTTTTCTACAAGAAAGAACCTAAGCTTTGATACCATATGAAACAACCTGGGTCAAATCCCGAGTCCAGAACAAATCTTGGGTCAAATCTCAAGTCCGAATCGAATCAAATCCATCCAAATAAGGCCTCAAACCACTGACCCAATAATATCTTCTTGGGTCATCTAGCCTACCACAGGCTCCCAATATGTCATGCCTTGAAGGTACTATTGGTAGTAACTTTATTTCCTTATATGCAGAAAAAATTTTCCCCCTATCTTTCGATGTGGGACTGGGGTGTTACAAACTCCCCCACTTAAATTTCTGACGTCCCCGTCAGAATCGATCACACACACGGCCCAAAGATCTTTGCCTCTCTAGCCATTGTGGGATAATACCGGCTGGCTTCGTGTCCCCACCTCTGGACCTTCATCTCTCCATTGTGGGATAATACCACCAGCCTTCGTGTCCTCACCTCCGGCAACCCGATCGGATCACTCGACCCGAGCTTTCGAGAGTCAGCTTTGATACCAACTCTGTAACACCCCCTTTCCAAAATAGAAAGAGAGGTTACTCAAAACACAACAGAACTAAGGAAGATCACAAGGCTCTAAACCACAAAAGAATAATCACATAATAATTAAATCTCATAAGACAAACCATAATAAATGCCACACTTGATCAATCCACAATCTAAAATAATTATTACAACTTTAAATAAATCAATGTATCGAAACCTAACAAAATATATCAAAACTATTAGATTAAAGGAAGCTCTCGTCACACTTGCCCTTGGTCCCCCTGGTTACCTGCTGGAAGAGGAACACATCATGAGCCAAATGCCCAGTACAGATATAAAATACAAGAATTGAATCGAAATAACTAACTCAATTAATTGAACTGAACTATAACGAATAAAACCAACACAATGAAATGATAGGCTGAATCAAATGGCTGGGTGCTATTTCATACCGAGCTCAGAATAAATAGTAATATACCTTACCACACAGGCAAGTCAAATAATGCCACACAGGCAATTACACATCGGACTGCACAATCCAGATGCATACAAAATTGGAAGGCGTGTTTGGCACAAACATCACCAATCCGCAGAACAGAACAGAACAAAAAACTAGGGTCGACCCATACGCCTCCCACAACAAAACACCAAATGGCCAACTCCCACCGGAGCACAAAATGGAGACGCCGTGGACTGATCACACCGCCACGGAAGGTGTCATGCCTCGGTGCCAAGAGGACATGCCTGTGGTACCCCCACAGGTGGTTATAGCTCAGGTATACCCTACGGTATTCTAACAAAAACATCATGTCACAACACATACAACACAACAAAGGGGTTCTAACATATACATGTTAAACTGAAATGAGATATCAACACAAAGTCTCCAAAAATACTAACATGCACATTACTACAAATATCAAAATAAATTTAGACATGTTGGACCTGTCTACAGAGTACAAATATGAGTTCCAACTATGAACTCCAAACAAAACTATCACAATAAATTTGACAAGAAATAATTATGAGAGGCAATACTAATTTTCAAAATGCATAACGAAACGAACAAATTAAAAACAAAAGAGTCTCGAAGAAAGAGTACGGAATCCGTACCTGGAATTGATAATGCAATACCCAAATTAATATTCCAAAAATACTCCTTAAATTCCCTTTGACCGCTCTAATAAAAATAATATTGCAATTATAAGTTACTTTTTTTCAAGTTGATCTAATAGAATAAAATAAAATTTTATTACAAATTTAACCATTGATAACATAATATTTTTTAATTTATTATTAAGTAACTTTTTATAATTTTAACAAATAAATGATTTCGATATAAATTAGTATACAAAACTTTCAGTAAAGTTTCTAAATTCTAAGGATAACATTATAATTACTTATTTATGAAAATAGTATACTAACTTTTCACCCCGACTTTCAAATTCAGATATATTGCTACAAGAATTTATAGTTTTCATATACTGCCAAACATTATAGGTGCCAATCATTATAGTTATACATGCTTATTTTATTATTCTCCTAAACAATGTATATGCCAGTCTCTTGTCATCATAACAATACATTTGCACTACCGAATGACTACCATGAAAGATTATAATTAGAGAAATTTCAATCACTCACCGAAGAGAATTGGCAACTACAAATCTCATGCGCCGCCAGACACTGCTCCGCCTTATGAATAAAAATTAGGTTTTACTTATTTATTCATTAAAAAAATAGATTTTATTAATTAATATATTTATTAACTCTCCAAATTTTAATAGAATTTTAAATTTTATGCAATTATAAATTGACCCACTTAATTTAAAGCCCAATTTTACCAATTAATTTATTCAACACTTATTAAATTATTAGCCCAAAATAAATGACTAGTTTGACCGAAATACAAGACAAGGTCCAATTAGAATATGTTGTTAAAATAAATAATTGTTTTATTATCTAAATAATCTTTTTTTTTCGGGTATTACATATAATAACTAGGGTTATTATGCGTGAGAAATACGAGTATGATACGAGTTATTATACGAGTATATTACAAAGATTAGTATGACGTATAATACGAATATCGTACGAATAATATACGAAGAGAAGACGAGATTACGAGAAAGGAATGCGTAGAATACGATTAGTATTAATGGACTTTGTGTTCATAGACTTTTTTATAATCCAATTGGACTTGGAATATGTCAAGCCCAATGATTTGTGAAATCAAGCCCAAGTTAGGCCCAATAAGAATTAGGGTTAAGGCCCAAACCAAGAAAAGAGACCGCGGATCGAACCGATTTGTAAACGGATGGGTAAGAACCATTGGGGCAACCCATGGGGTGACCCGTGGGCATGTGGGTCGGCCACTTGGCCACCAAGTAAGGGTGGTGGCCATGTTAACTTGGTGGCTAAGATGTGGAGGAGGTGGGAATAGTAATTTTAGGGGCGAAATGACTATTTTGCCCCTAGCCTTGAAAATCTATAAATAGGAAGCTTATTTCATTTGTTTGGAAAATTGGAAAGTTTTCAAACATTTGAGAGAGAGATTTCAGATGAAGGAGAAGAGGAAAAGGAAGAGGAAAAGCGTGCTCGTGAGCAAACTTTGTCCGACGGAAGGAGATTAAAGAAGAAAGGTAATCCAAAAACCTAACTTCTAGATTATTTTATTTATTTTTCTATGTTATAACATAGTTTAATGAGAATAAGGAGTAAAAGATATTGAGAATGATTTCATATGGTTGAAATCACGAGAAAAGAAGAAATAAGAAATAAGAAATTTAGTTTATAAATTTCTTAAGGAAGTATAAGATTCGTAAGGATTTTGAGCGATCCGAATGAATCTTATGATTGAGTAGGCTAAATAAGTAAGGAATGGTGTTCTATAACATCAAATTCCAAGAAAAAGTGAAATTGTAATCCAAAATATCGATTAAAAATGAAGAACGAACGAAGAACACGAAGAACGTTGTTGATGGACAAATTTAAAACCATCGTAGTATAAATGTTGTTGATGGACAAGTTTAAAATCATCGCGTATAAGTTAGTTGCTTATTGCTTGGTTAGGAACGGTAGAAACATTCATGAAGAACGGATTAAAACTAAGTTATAACGAAGTTATGGAAAAAAATTTGTAAAAGAAGAACAAAAATTTGAAAGTTAGTAAATGAACCCGAACGTGTAGGGTTTCATAAGAATATAAGAGAACGTAGAAAACGTGAGTCGTGGACTCAAGAACGAATGAATTTCGAGTTCGGATGAACGAATTACGGACGAACGAATGAAGAACGTTAAAAACGTTAAAATGAAAGAAGAGTGAAGATTAGGCCAATTGAATGGCATGTTAACGGATTGAGAACGAAGTTCTGTCCATGGGTAATCAAAGTGCATAAGATAAGGAAGAAAATGGCTTTCGAACAACCTTGTTCCGAGTTATAACGAAGAAGTTATGAGATTTCGAAATCAGTGTCTCAAGCTTGTAAAAGACTTAGAAAAATTTTCTAGGTTTCATGCTCGGCATCGCAGCGCGAGTCGTGCCTTGGAGGCCGGCGCCGCAGCGCGAGATCGACCATAATCTTCTGGAGAGTGGCGCCGCAGCGCGAGATATAACAAAGGACTTGGCGCCGCAGCGCCAGCCCGGGAAGAGAGGAGAGAGAAGTAGGTCGCGCCGCAGCCCGAGAGTAAAGGAAGGGCACGGCGCCGCAGCGCCGGTGCAAGTCAATGTCCAAAAATGAGATTTTTAATTCTTAGTTACTGGAGGATGTGCAAGAAAGAAGTATGAACATATAGTTCACCTAAAATAACGCTTAAGCAAGTGAGTTAAACCTTTAGTGAAGGTTGAACGGAAAGATTTAACGAGATTATAAGATAAAGAATGCAAACGCGGGTTACGAAAACGATATCCGGGGACCGTAGTCACGATGAACGAACGTGAGGGATTACTGTGATTGTGATTCCTTAGACGTTGAGTGACGAAGGTAATGAATAACATTCCGATGTTATGTCATGGTAATGAGAGATAAGTGTAAAGCGTATAGACGCTATGGATGCAATGTTGTTGCGATGAACGATCGGTCTTAGCATACAATGATTTGTATGGCTTTGACATTAAGAAAGAATAATGAACATGGGGTTCATGGGATGGATAACGATTGAAAGTGATTAAAACCTTGAATAAAGGTTGAATGAGAGATTAAGAGACGAGCAACGTGAACGTTGAAGACGTAAACGATCCTCGTAAATCGTATTCGCGTTGGACGAATGTTCTAAGTATACCCTGGTTGTATGACTTAGACGTTGATGAAAGTAGTAAGTAAAATACGAATGGTATCAAGAAAGCCGTATCGATCGGTAATAAGATTAATGAAAGCCGAATGGGAGTTGGATAAGAACGAGTTCTGAGGTATGGCAATTACTTGCCAGAAAGCCAAAAGGAATGAGAAATTGACTTAACGAACATTATATTTAATAGTTCGTATAAGTTAAGAGAAAGTTAGGTTGCGGTACAATCATAACCTTTGATGGTTGACATATGGGAGCTGGGCTAAACAATTCCTTCAAAAAGCAAAGGTATATATGAAACTGGCAACCGATCTAACTCATTGTGATGGCAGTGTAGACGAGACGGGAACTTGTTTGTTGGATGTTTGTGGGAAACCACTCAGAGTACCATATGGACTACTAGCAGAGAAGCGATGTGTGATAAGTCTTAGCAAACTTATAAGAAGAAGATAAAAATGTAAATCATCAAAGATGATGAACGTATTAAGTAAGACATCTTCGTATGTCATGAAGCCATAAAACGGTAAAGAAAGTTGGTCGCGTAAACTTAGTTGTAAGAACGTGAACCTTAAGAAGTAAAGTAAAGTAAACCAATGCGTAAGTCAAGTATATGACTAATTGGTGTATGTGTTGTTTCCTTATGTGTTACATAGGAATTGGAATGAGCAGTTCAGCGTAAGTTGTAGCTGTGCATAAGGCAAGTTTCCTAACTTCATTCATATTTTAAATGAATGCTAGTTTCTTAAACTTCTCAAATGTTGAACTTGAGAACTTCTGTCTATGTGTGAATGTGCGATATTTGTGCAAGGTGGTAGAACGTATGAGGCCTTGTGCCACAATGTGAACACTTCGGTGTTTCTATGAGATTAACTGTTCTATGTTTGAATTGTTCAATAAATGAATGTTCTGTTTATACATGAACCGTTATTGTTAAGTCTGTGCAATTGATTCTAGCCAGACAGAATGTGCATGAAAGAGAGTAGAGAATGAAAGTATTTCAAAGTGCATGTAACTAATGTTTTAAGATGATAGGAATCAAGACTATTCATATTATTCAAGCTGCTTCGTAACCTTTGTTCGGTTATTGAAGTCTGAAAAGAATGTTTAAATTCTTGAAGTTGTTTGTTCAACTGTTATGACTTGCTGGGCAATTGAATTCTCACACTTGCTTTAAATGAAAAACATTTTTAGCGAACGATGTTAGACAAACTTAAGGATCCCGTATAGATCAAGTTGACGTTATCCAGATGAAGTGCCATTCAGAATAAGAATGAGCGAGAAGATCAAGTGAAGACTTGTAATGTAGAAAGATGAGAATTAAACTATAGAATAGTTTAATGAACGATTATGTATCCTTGGTGGCGGATAAAAGTCACTCGTACAAGATGTAAAGAATAATGTAATTATCATTATTTGTAATGAGAAAAGCTATAAGGTTTTTAGAACTTGGGATTTGAGAGTGTATGTTGTTATATTTCAGTATATAATGATGTATGCAGAATGAATGATGTACTCGTGACGTACGGAATCCAGGTGTGAAGCCAAATCGGATTTTGGGGTGTTACAGGTTGGTATCAGAGCTGATAGGTTATAAACCTTAGGTATGAGTACCTAAGACTATAATAGTAAAGAGAAGGATAAGAAGATCACCACGTGATCATAGTAAATCGTAGTAACAGATGAGCTGTTAAACGATGAATGATTTATAGCTAATGATATGAATGAATGGTACTACAAAGTAGTACGGGAAGAAGAACTCAAATTGAGTTGTAAAGGATAGTATACGAATTAAAGAAAACTCGTATTAAGTAAAGATAAAGATAGAAGTTGTAAGATTTTAATTGAGGACTCATGTGATGGCTGAGTTGTATGAATCTTTGTATGGTCAGAGGTTTGTGCTTGGTGTAACAACCACTTAGTTTATTATAGTGATAATCATTGAAATTGGTTGCGCTATCAAGATGTATATGACGAGAAGGTGAATCTTTTCTCATGTATATACTTGATATGTAGAAAATAATAAGATAGGTGCGGGTTCTTGAAACTCATACTTATGAAAAGTTTGTAACTCATAGTTATATGCTATGTTTCTGAGCCCTAAGCATATGGATAGTCCTTAATTTGTTCTTGGATTACATATTGCGAAGATATGTTCTTAAACACATATGGTTGTGGAAAGTTCTTGAACACATAAAGTGTGGTAAGTTGATGAACTATACTAAGGTATAGGAATGTTTAGACTGAAAGTAAGAATTTTCAGCAGACTTAGCATTGAAGGTGATAGAGAAGATGAAGTATTGTCGTAAGTAAGACAATGAAGGAAGATGGAGAATAGGATATTCCAAGTCATCTAGCTATGCTAGATTTCGAAATTTCTTGAAATCGTGCTGATGTGCTTATTTTGAAAATGAAAGAATTGGTTCAGCTTTTGGAACCAATGGGTTTTTAAAGAACTATTCTTGGTATGTCTATGCTAATTGTTTCAGCTAGACAGAAATTGGTTTAAAATATCAAAATGAATTTTATATCATCAGTGCATTTGATGCAAAGATGGTAAAAAGATGGAGTTATTAATGCAATTAAACCTGGTGTTGGATTTTATCTTAGGATCAACAACCTGCTATGGTATGATGTATAATGATGAAGTCATAAACTGACGAAGTCCTCAACATAATGTGAAGAGTGCGGTATCATGACGTCATGAAACGTTTTGATGTATTGCAAAAGAATTTAAAGAAGTAGTCGATGTCAAGCGAGTTGACTAGACGAATGTTTCAAGTTGATGTCCAATTTATTGGTATGGTCTAAACTACTTGATTTAGTTAAGACGAATGGTATGTCATGATTAAAAGAAAATCGAGCTTTCTTTGAAGAGTTATGCCAAACCAAATTGTTTTGGTGCAGAATCTAAGGAGTAAGTCTGAGGTGAACATACTCCGAAATGGGGTTATACGATGGGTTGATCACCTACGTATGGAAGAAGTAGTTTACCTTCTTTGTGATTATAAACTGACCGTGGAAAGAAAGGTTACGGCGTCATGCTGGTAAACCTAGTAAGAGTTCATGGTCAATTTGACCCCTCAGCAAACGTATGAAATGTTTTAAAGGAATCTTTATATTCCTTGTTATTCCTTTCACTTCATGATTCTTGATAAGTTATGAAGGTTAGAGAATGTTTGAAAGATAATAACTTCTTTGAAGAGAAGTTGAGAAGAAGGGTAAGCTAAAATTTCGAGGACGAAATTCTTTGAAGAAGGGGAGACTGTGAGAACCCGGGTAAGGGTTTGGTTTGAAGAAATTTCGAGGACGGAATTTTTATAAGGGGGGGAAGGATGTGACAACCCGAAAATCCGAATTGTCCAGAAATTAAGATTTAAAGAATTAGTTATTAATAAAATGAATTTTTATTAATACTATTATGTGCTATGTGTTTATTAATCGTTTTATAACCTAGAATGGTTATAAGTCGGGAGGATTCTGGCTACGAGCTAGATTTAACGAGTAAGAATTTTCAAGACGAAAGTGCAAGTTTTCCGGGAACAAAAATATTTTCGGGGAAAAAGAAGAAATAGGCACTATTCATCTGTTTCTGCTCGGAGATTTATTTTGAAATTCCGAGAAGTTATTGATTGCGTGAAATCTTGAGACGTGATGGAATATTCAATAAAATTTCAGTTATATCAAAAACGAAGTTTTCGCCTGCGGACTCAAAACCTAAGGGTTAGGGAAAGTGAGTTCCGATAATGTAATGAGTACGTATAATAACTAGGGTTATTATGTGTGAGAAATACGAGTATGATACGAGTTATTATATGAGTATATTACGAAGATTAGTATGACGTATAATACGAATATCGTACAAATAATAAACGAAGAGAAGACGAGATTACGAGAAAGGAATGCGTAGAATACGATTCGTATTAATGGACTTTGTGTTCATAGACTTTTGTAGAATCCAATTTGACTTGGATTATGTCAAGCCCAATGATTTGTGAAATCAAGCCCAAGTTAGGCCCAATAAGAAATAGGGTTAAGGCCCAAACCAAGAAAAGAAACCGCGGATCAAACCGATGGGTAAACGGATGGGTAAGAACCATTGGGGCAACCCATGGGGTGACCCATGGGCATGTGGGTCTGCCACTTGGCCACCAAGTAAGGGTGGTGGCCAAGTTAACTTGGTGGCTAAGATGTCGAGGAGGTGGGAATAGTAATTTTAGGGGCAAAATGACTATTTTGCCCCTAGCCTTGAAAATCTATAAATAGGAAGCTTATTTCATTTGTTTGGAAAATTGGAAAGTTGTCAAACATTTGAGAAAGAGAGAGAGAGATTTCGGATGAAGGAGAAGAGGAAAAGGAAGAGGAAAAGTGTGCTCGTGAGCAAATTTTGTCCGACGGAAGGAGATTAAAGAAGAAAGGTAATACAAAAACCTAACTTCTAGATTATTTTATTTATTTTTCTATGTTAAAACATAGTTTAATGAGAATAAGGAGTAAAAGATATTGAGAATGATTTCATATGGTTGAAATCATGAGAAAAGAAGAAATAAGAAATAAGAAATTTAGTTTATAAATTTCTTAAGGAAGTATAAGATTCGTAAGGATTTTGAGCGATCCAAATGAATCTTATGATTGAGTAGGCTAAATAAGTAAGGAATGGTGTTCTATAACATCAAATTCCTAGAAAAAGTTAAATTGTAATCCAAAATATCGATTAAAAATGAAGAACGAACGAAGAACACGAAGAACATTGTTGATGGACAAATTTAAAACCATCGTAGTATAAATGTTGTTGATGGACAAGTTTAAAACCATCGCGTATAAGTTAGTTGCTTATTGCTTGGTTAGGAACGGTAGAAACATTCATGAATAACAGATTAAAACTAATCTATTACGAAGTTATGGCGAAAATTTTGTAAAAGAAGAACAAAAATTTGAAAGTTAGTAAATGAACCCGAACGTGTAGGGTTTCATAAGAATGTAAGAGAACGTAGAAAACGTGAGTCGTGGACTCAAGAACGAACGAATTTTGAGTTCGGATGACCGAATTACGGACGAACGAATGAAGAACGTTAAAAATGTTAAAATGAACGAAGAGTGAAGATTAGGCCAATGGAATGGCATGTTAATGGATTGAGAACGAAGTTCTGTCCATGGGTAATCAAAGTGCATAAGATAAGGAAGAAAATTACTTTGGAATAACCTCGTTCCGAGTTATAACGAAGAAGTTATGAGATTTCGAAATCAGCGTCTCAAGCTTGTAAAAGACTTAGAAAATTTTCTAGATTTCATGCTCGGCAGCCGCAGCGCGAGTCGTACCATGGAGGCCGGCGCTGCAGTGTGAGATCAGCCATAATCTTCTAGAGAGTGGCGCCGCAACGCGAGAGATAACAAAGGACTTGGCACCGCTGCGCCAGCCCGGGAAGAGAGGAGAGAGAAGTAGGTCGCGCCGCAGCGCGAGAGTAAAGGAAGGGCACGGCGCCGCAGCGCCGGTGCAAGTCAATGTCCAGAAATGAGATTTTTAGTTCTCAGTTACTGGAGGATGTGCAAGAAAGAAGTATGAACATATAGTTCACCTAAAATAACACTTAAGCAAGCGAGTTAAACCTTTAGTGAAGGTTGAACGGAAAGATTTAACGAGATTATAAGATAAAAAATGCAAACACGGGTTACAGAACCGATATCCGGGGACCGTAGTCACGATGAATGAACGTGAAGGATTACTGTGATTGTTATTCCTTAGACGTTGAGTGACGAAGGTAATGAATAACATTCTGATGTTATGTCATGGTAATGAGAGATAAGTGTAAAGCGTATAGACGCTATGAACGCAACGTTGTTGTGATGAACGATCGGTCTTAGCATACAATGATCTGTATGGCTTTAACATTAAGAAAGAATAATGAACATGGGGTTCATGGGATGGATAACTATTGAAAGTGATTAAAAACTTGAATAAAGGTTGAATGAGAGATTAAGAGACGAGCAACGTGAACGTTGAAGACGTAATTGATCCTCGTGAATCGTATTCGCGTTGGACGAATGTTCTAAGTATACCCTGGTTATATGACTTAGACGTTGATGAAAGTAGTAAGTAAGATACGAATGGTATCAAGAAAGCCGTATCGATCGGTAATAAGATTAATGAAAGCCCAATGGGAGTTGGATAAGAACGAGTTCTGAGGTATGGCAATTACTTGCCAGAAAGCCAAAAAGGAATGAGAAATTGACTTAACGAACATTAAATTTAATAGTTCGTATAAGTTAAGAGAAAGTTAGGTTGTGGTACAATCGTAACCTTTGATGGTTGACATATGGGAGCTGGGCTAAACAATTCCTTCAAAAAGCAAAGGTATATATGAAACTGGCAACCGATCTAACTCATTGTGATGGCAGTGTAGACGAGACGGGAACTTGTTTGTTGGAGGTTTGTGGGAAACCACTCAGAGTACCATATGGACTACTAGCAGAGAAGCGATGTGTGATAAGTCTTAGCAAACTTATAAGAAGAAGATAAGAATGTAAATCATCAAAGATGATGAACGTATTAAGTAAGACATCTTCGTATGTCATGAAGCCGTAAAACGGTAAAGAAAGTTGGTCGCGTAAACTTAGTTGTAAGAACGTGAACCTTAAGAAGTAAAGTAAAGTAAACCAATGCGTAAGTCAAGTATATGACTAATTGGTGTATGTGTTGCATAGGAATTGGAATGAGCAGTTCAGCGTAAGTTGTAGCTGTGCATAAGGCAAGTTTCCTAACTTCATTCATATTTTAAATGAATGCTAGTTTCTTAAACTTCTCAAATGTTGAACTTGAGAACTTCTGTCTATGTGTGAATGTGCGATATTTGTGCAAGGTGGTAGAACGTATGAGGCCTTGTGCCACAATGTGAACACTTCGGTGTTTCTATGAGATTAACTGTTCTATGTTTGAATTGTTCAATAAAAGAATGATCTGTTTATACATGAACCGTTATTGTTAAGTCTGTGCAATTGATTCTAGCCAGACAGAATGTGCATGAAAGAGAGTAGAGAATGAAAGTATTTCAAAGTGCATGTAACTAATGTTTTAAGATGATAGGAATCAAGACTATTCCTAATATTCAAGCTGCTTCGTAACCTTTGTTCGGTTATTGAAGTCTGAAAAGAATGTTTAAATTCTTGAAGTTGTTTGTTTAACTGTTATGACTTGCTGGGTAATTGAATGCTCACACTTGCTTTAAATGAAAAACATTTTCAGCGAACAATGTTAGAAGAACTTAAGGATCCCGTATAGATCAATCTGACGGTATCCAGATGAAGTGTCATTCAGAATAAGAATGAGCGAGAAGATCAAGTGAAGACTTGTAATGTAGGAAAATGAGAATTAAACTATAAAATAGTTTAATGAACGATTATGTATCCTTGGTGGCGGATAAAAGTCACTCGTGCAAAATATAAATAATAATGTAATTATCATTATTTGTAATGAGAAAAGCTATAAGGTTTTTAGAACCTGGGATTTTAGAGTGTATGTTGTTATATTTCAGTATATGATGATGTATGCAGAATGAATGATGTACTCGTGACGTACGAAATCCGAGTGTGAAGCCAGACCGGATTTCAGGGTGTTACAATATCGGCCGGCATTTTAATATTATTTTAATGCCAGTCGTATCAGCCTGTACCGGCTGGCATTTATTTTGTTTTTTTATTTCATTTTAATGTGCTGAGTCATGACATATAATGGAGAAATAAAAAAAATAAAATAAAAAAATGTGTAAGCCGGTACAAGCTCTTCCGGCTGAATTATTTTAATAATAAATATTCATTTTAATGTGCTGAGTCATGACATATAATGGAGAAATAAAAAAATGGGTAAGCCTGTACAAGCTCTTTCGGCCGGATTATTTTAATAATAAATATTCATTTTTTATAACTATACTGACAATATAATTTTATGTGGGCCTCACTTATTAAAATAGAAGCCGGTACAGGTAAATAATTAGGCACAACAACCTGTGCCGGCTTATCAAATATAAAAGCTAATCTCAGCAATCAATTCAATTTATCAACGGTCCAAAAAGGGAGTGTTTCACAGTTCTCATAGCAACCGGCTGCTATGGAAGGGATCCCTATATATATACTTATATATATGAACTGTTGTCGAACTCTGTTCGATGAGTCTGGATTTTACATCCGGTACGTTTATCCCTTATATATATATATATTCGTCCCACCTGGATTTTACTTCATGGTGGTTGATCGCTTTTACAGTTTTCTTTACGTTTCGTCTTGCTTGGAGTTTACTTCGTTGCAGTTGATCGCTTTTACTGCTTTATTTACGTTTCGTCCCGCCTAAAGTTTCTTCCGTGGCGGTTGATAGCTTTTACAACTTTATTTACATTTTCTGATCCCCCATGAAGGTAATTCGTGGTGGCTGATCATGTCTGTATATATATATATATATATATATTTACAGCTTTTAAATATATACCTGATTACTGCTTTCATGCAAATTACGGTATCATGTGAGCCTAGGAATCATGTGATCACAGATTCAGCCTATTGGATCTAGATTCGGTTCCCGTGATGGACATTTTCAACTGTAAGCAGCTTTTAAATTATTCTGCGATGTCTAAATTTCCTCAGATGTTTTTCATACCCACGAGGAAATCAGCATTATTTTGTACATTATTTTCTTATAGATGCTTCGCATCTGGAAAATAAAATCAATCAAGTCGAACACTTAATAAAATGGAAGTGTAAAAGGTCTCAATTACTATTAAGCACAAGGGTTTGAAAAACCTCTTTTATAAAATATCACTGACATATCTTGCTAAAATTGAATTTTTACATAAATTCAAACCCTGTGTATATATGTAACAACCCGGAATTTTGGATTATCCAGAATTTAGGTTTAAAGAATTAGTTATTAATAAAATAAATTTTTATTAATACTATTATGTGTTATGTGTTCATTAATCGTTCTATAACCTAGAATGATTATTAATCGGGAGAATTCTGGCTACGAGCTAGACTGAACGAGTAAGAATTTTCAAGACAAAAATAAAAATTTATCGGGAACAAAAATATTTTCGGGGAAAAAGACGAAATAGGCATTATTCACCCGTTTCTGCTCGGAGATTTATTTTGAAATTCCTAGAAGTAATTAATTGCGTGAAATATTGAGATGTGATGGAATATTCAATAATATTTTAGTAATGGCAAAAACAAAGTTTTCGCCTGCGGACTCAAAACCTAAGGGTTAGGGAAACTGAGTTCCGAGAATGTAATGAGTACGTATAATAACTAGGGTTATTGTGCGTGAGAAATACGAGTATGATATGAGTTATTATACGAGTATATTACGAATATTAGTACGACTTATAATACGAATATCGTACGAGTTAAATACGAAGAGATTACGAGAAAGGAATGCGTAGAATACGATTAGTCTTAATGGACTTTGTGTTCATAGAATTTTGTAGAATCAAATTGGACTTGAATTATGTCAAGCCCAATGATTTGTGAAGTTAAGCCCAAGTTAGGCCCAAGAAGAATTAAGATTAAGCCCGATCCAAAGAAATTAACCGCGGATCGAACCGATGAGTCACCAGATGGGTAAAACCCATGGGGAAACCTATGGGGATGACCCATGGGCATAAGGGGCTGCCACTTGGCCACCAAGTAAGGGTGGTGGCCAAGTAAACTTGGTGGCTAAGTTGTTAAGGAGGTGGGAATAGTGACTTTAGGGGCTAAATGACTATTTTGCCCCTAGCTTTGGTTTTCCATAAATAGAAAGCTAGATTTTCATTTTCTAGGATTTTGAAAATCCTAGAATTTGAGAGAGAGAGAACTCGGTTGGGAGAGGAAGAGGAAGAGCGTGAGCATGAATGCTCGGATCAAAAGTGATCGAGAAATAGAAAAGCTCGCAAATAGCCGGCTTTGTTTAACGGAAGAGGATTAAAGAAGAACGGTAATCCAAACCCTAGTTCTTCTAATAATTTTCTTTAAGTTTTTATGTTTAAAACATAACTTAATGAGAATAAGGATTAAAAGATATTGAGAATGATTTCATATGGTTGAAATCATTAGAAAATAAGAAATAAGAAATAAGAAATTTAGTTTATAAATTTCTTAAGCAAGTATAAGATTTGTGATGATTTTGAGCGATCCGAATGAATATTATGAACGAGTAGGTGAATTATGTAACGGGACAAATTTTTGAGTTGTGATTTTGTGGACAGAATCCTTTTAAGAGGGGAAAAATATGACAACTGTAATTTTATAATTTAATTTTAATATTTATTGGATTGAATAAATATGTTTCGATGAATTAATTATTAGATTAAATAATTAATTGATGAAGTTGTGATAGATTAATTTAATTATATGTGTTACATTTATTAAATTAATGTGGAGAATTTTTATTATTCGAAGTTTGTGATTATGTGAGCTTATTGAATTAAAAGAAATATATTTAATAAGCCTATGTTATTTCAATTAATTAAATTATTAATTAGAGATTTAATAATTTAATATTATTATTAAATGAGAAATTTAATTATGTGACTATGTGAATTAATGAGAATTTACTGTATTAAATAAGATATTAGATTTATTTTATAATGGGTGTGACATTATTTAAACCTATATTAAAGGCTTTATTAAATTAAATGGTTTTAAAACCCATTCTTGTTAAGCCAAACGTGGCCTTAGTGGGAGTTGAGGGCAGTTACCCATGACTGGGTAACTGGCCACAAAGCGTCAGTCGCTTTTATTTATTGAATATGTCTTCCTTCTTCATTAATTTCCTAAGTCTGACATTAAGCAGAGAGGGAAAAGAGAAAGAGAGTTGAGAAAGTGTTAAGTAAAGTGTGAGTTGAGTGATTGATGAGTTTGAGAAGGGTTTCAATTCATCTCCTACTATTTCACAATACGCTTGGGTAATTTTCTTCAACCCAATTTATAATTTACGTCTTTTAAGTTTCATGAATATGGCTTAAGTTTTCTGTGATTCTCTGTAATTGGGAAATTATGGTGTTATGTGAATATATATAATAATTTGAGTTGTAAGGCATGTTATATATATATATATATATATATATATATATATATATATATATATATATATATATATATTGTGCTTCCATATCATTGGTTTCATAAGATTATAACGTATGATTTTGGCTTGTTATTCTAAAAATTTACAGAGTACTTGATATGACCATATGGCCCTTACGCATAAATTTAATGCGTTGATCATATATTATTGTAACACCCCCTTCCCGAAAAGGAAAGGGAGGTTACGTGCAAAGCACAACAAACCTCAACATTATTAAACAGAGTACTAAAGACTTCAAATATGTAATAATGATAACCATCAATAAGGCATTAAATACGATTCTCAACATAGAGTCAAAATAATCAAAACCTAAAATTTGAATTCACCTAGATGGTCAAAGGAAACACTCTCATCACACAAGCCCTGAATCACCCCTGCAAACCTGCCGGAAGAAAAACACAGCATGAGCCAATTGCCCAGTACGGATACAGATATACAAAAGATATACGAAAATATTGAGACAAAATATTGAACAAAGCCTCAATTGCAAATACGAACGAAAGTATAATATCCAAAGATCTGAATGGAATATATCTGAATCAACGTAACGAATATATCTGAATCAATGTAATTGATGAAACAAATAAAAGAATAAAGAAATAACGAACTGAAGTGACTAATTTAATGACTTGAACTGAACAGAAACCAACAAAACTAATCAAATAAAATAATAGGCTGAAACAAATAGCTGGAGTTATTTTATACCGAATGAGCTCAGAAGTATACCTTGCCACATAGGCAAGTCAAAATAATGCCACACAGGCAAGTCAAAATAATGCCACACAGGCAAGTTAAATGATGCCACACAGGCAAATCACACATTGGACCGAGAATCCAAATGTATGTAAATCGGATAGGTGTGTTTGGCACAACATCACCAATCCGCAGAACAGAAAACTAGGGTTAACCCATACGCTTCCCACAACAAAACACCAAATGGTCTATTTACTCCGGAGTCCAAAATGGAGACGCCGTGGACGAATCACACCGCCACAGAAAGTGTCATGCCTCTCGTGCCAAGACAACATGCATGTGGTACCCCCACAGGTGGTTATAGCTCAAGTACACCCTCCGGTATATTCTAACAAAAATATCATGTCACAACACATGCGACATAATAGCAACAAAAGGGTTCTATATGTACATGTTGAACCGAATCAAATTAATAGTCACAAGGTCTCAAAAGAAGGTAGCAACATGTACCGTTCTACAATTATCAAAAATAAATAGTACTAAACATGATAACCTAATTCAAAGAGTACAAATACGAGTCATATGTATCAACTCCAAAATGAAACTAATATATTTATTTCACAGGAAAATTATGTGAAATCATAATAGAATTCGAAATAAGGGACAAAACGAACAAATCAAATTTAACAAGAATGTTGCTGAAAGAGTACGGAATCCGTACCTTAATATAGTACCAAAATAATTCATTGAAGCCAAATATCACCCGTTAGACTCCCTCAAATGCCAACGATATCAAATACGAAACGTTATTCACAACCTAAACATATTCACCTCAAATTAAAAAATAATCCAAACTAATAATTCTAAAATAATTCATAATCTATTTAATATGCCTTTAATCATCGCCTTATATCAATTATTAATACTCCAAAATTTATATTCTAAATATAACTCTTTAAGTTCCTTCCGTCCGAACTAATTACACAAATTAATAATACTAAATGTAAGTACATTTATAAAAATATGAACACTTCTATTTGGTACCACTATAAAATATAATTACTTATAATATTAAAATTTAATTCATTCCATATAATCTTACATATTTATTTGTATAACATCTCTTGCAAATTATGCAAGTTTTCATAAACTTTAATTACTACTGTTATATATATTTTTTTATTTAAAGAAATCATCAATTTATTATTTTAGGATCTCCAAAATTAATCACAGACTACTCCTTCCGTTTAAAAATAAAATAAAAATAACATAAAAAAAATAATAATAAAAATAAAATCTGCTAGAATTATATGCAACTATAATATTTAGTATTAACAAAGTACAACACTACTAGCGAATAACTTATTTATTTTATATATATAAAAAAATAATAATCCACACATGAATTTAATTCTACTACTTATTCGGCTATTCATTGAAAACAACAAATTTACTGACTTTTAAGATTGGTACATGTATCAGATTATATACATATATGTATCCCTATTTACACTAGAAAGATAAAGGCTAAGATGATAGCATAAAGATAAAGAAAAAGAAGAAAACACATACTTGTTTCTAGTTCTCCCTTAATTTGTCTTTTACGCCACAATCATCTCTCTCTTTCATTCGGTTAAGCGGCTGCCACTTTATTTTCTTTCAGTGGGTATAAAATATGATGAAACAATTAGGTTTTGTTTATTTATTAATTAATATATCTCATTGTGTCTCCTAATTTTAATAGGATTTTAATATTACCCAAATACAAAATAGACCCAATTAGAATAAAAGCCCAAATTAATGTAATCACCTACTTATTATAAGTCACACAACTTAAATACAATTTGACCCAAACATAAGAAAAGCCTAATTAAAATATGGATTTAAATTTTTTTTTACCGGGTATTACATCACCTACCCCTTAAAAAGGATTCCGTCCCCGGAATCAAAAGAATGAATGTACCAAATTATCCAAAGATGCGAATACTCCGCTCGAATAGACTCTTCAATTTCCCAAGTCGCTTCCCGCTCCGAATGATTTTATCACAAGACTTTAACAAAAGGAAATATCTTTTTCAATTTTAATTTAATCAGTTATTTAATTATCTACTAAAAGAATTTAATTTTCTAAACAAAACAAGGAAAAAAAGAGGGAAACAAAATCATTTACCTTTTCCAATTTAAACAAATTTGTATAAAATAAAAAAATCAATTAATATTTAATTTTAAAAAAATATGGTTATTACATTTTCACCCCTTAAAAATAATTCCGACCTCGAAATTTAAATAAGCTACAAAAAAATTTTAGTTACGACGTAGCGCCGCCATTTGTAACGATCAACACGGATAAGTCTTCGATCCACGTAATTATCAATGTATTTGTAAAAGATTCGTCAGCTACCATGTCAAGCCTTGGTAAGGTTCTTCACGTTGCATCAAATTAGATCACATGCTCCACCATTGGTTCGCTAATATCTTTGAGTTTCATTCTTGTAAACGTACTCTTCGGAAAATAATTCAAAATCACAAAAATTTCTCTTCATCTAAATACGATTCGAATACCCAAAATATTTAAAATTATTTTTAATTCGTAAAACGTTTATATTCCACACATGACAAAGATCTAACCAATTGTTTTTATTTTATTTTACATAAATTCATACAAAACTCTAAAGACATCAGATAAACAAAATAACTATGCAAACTATATTACCAACTCTCCCCAAGTCCTCAAGAGCTTCAAAATATTATAACGTCAAATCAAATTAGTTCTCAAATAATATTACACCAAAAATATACTACTACTAAAATCTCTTCATCACCATACCAACTTCAAATCATATATCCTACTATCTGAATGAGCAAACTATAACTTTCAAAATCTCTTAAAATATATTGGATTCATCACTTATTATATATCTAATCATCCAATAAATCAATCATTCTCTTAGTGCGAACCTTAACACAACAAATTTCAAAATCTCCTCATACTATCACTCAAAATTTCATATAAGATAACTCCAATATTCTACTAGGAAATAATCGCAAAATTCATTTACTCCAAAAGAATATCTAATTACCTCGAATCTTTACAACTCAAAATTAGAGATCATTTGTACTTAATAGTTTTCACTTTATCATATTATCCCACCGATTCACATACCTCAAATTATACCTAACTTAACAAAAATTAGAGTCTAACCCAAATAAAATCCTCAATTCCAAAATCATAATAATTTGTAATTACTTGAAATAACTCTAACAAATAATTCTCCAATATCAAAACTCGATGATACAAATACTCATATCATAATCGTATAATCATTTCTTAACTGAACATAATATAACATTATTCTCCTTAATGATCCAATAACAATCCTTAACTAATATTATTGCTCCAACGCATAACCATAATAATCTTAACAAATTATCTCGCCTTTCTCAAATCAACTATAACTCAAAGAACTAAGAAAACACTTGGTCAGAATAAGACCAACCAAACAGAGAACAAAATCAATTCAAACTCCTATGTCTACCCAGTGATTTACCCACAACTCACAGGTCAAACCTAAATAGGTTTTCTACAAGAAAGAACCTAAGCTCTGATACCATATCTGTAACACCCCCTTCCCGAAAAGGAAAGGGAGGTCACATGCAAAGCACAACAAACCTCAACATTATTAAACAGAGAACTAAAGACTTCAAATATGTAATAATGATAACCATCAATAAGGCATTAAATACGATTCTCAACATAGAGTCAAAATAATCAAAACCTAAAATTCGAATTCACTTAGATGGTCAAAGGCAACACTCTCATCACACTAGCCCTGAATCACCCCTGCAAACCTGCCAGAAGAAAAACACATCATGAGCCAATTGCCCAGTACGGATACAGATATACAAAAGATATACGAAAATAACTGAGACAAAATATTGAACAAAGCCTCAATTGCAAATACGAACGAAAGTATAATATCCAAAGATCTGAATGGAATATATCTGAATCAACGTAACGAATATATCTGAATCAATGTAATTGATGAAACAAATAAAAGAATAAAGAAATAACGAATTGAAGTGACTAATTTAATGACTTGAACTGAACAGAAACCAACAAAACTAATCAAATAAAATAATAGGCTGAAACAAATGGCTGGAGTTATTTTATACCGAATGAGCTCAGAAGTATACCTTGCCACATAGGCAAGTCAAAATAATGCAACACATGCAAGTCAAAATAATGCCACACAGGCAAGTCAAATGATGCCACACAGGCAAATCACACATTGGACCGCGAATCCAAATGTATATAAATCGGATAGGTGTGTTTGGCACAACATCACCAATCCGCAGAACAGAAAACTAGGGTTAACCCATACGCCTCCCACAACAAAACACCAAATTGCCCATTTACTCCAGGAGCCCAAAATGGAGACACCGTGGACTAATCACACCGCCACGGAAAGTGTCATGCCTCTCGTGCCAAGACGACATGCTTGTGGTACCCCCACAGGTGGTTATAGCTCAAGTATACCCTACGATATATTCTAACAAAAATATCATGTCACAACACATGCGACATAATAGCAACAAAAGGGTTCTATATGTACATGTTGAACCGAATCAAATTAATAGTCACAAGGTCTCAAAAGAAGGTAGCAACATGTACCGTTCTACAATTATCAAAAATAAACAGTACTAAACATGATAACCTAATTCAAAGAGTACAAATACGAGTCATATGTATCAACTCCAAATTGAAACTAATATATTTATTTCACAATAATATTATGTGAAATCATAATAGAATTCGAAATAAGGGACAAAACGAACAAATCAAATTTAACAAGAATGTTGCTGAAAGAGTACGGAATCCGTACCTTAATATAGTACCAAAATAATTCACTGAAGCCAAATATCACCTGTTAGACTCCCTCAAATGCTAACGATATCAAATACGAAACGTTATTCACAACCTAAACATATTCACCTCAAATTAAAAAATAATCCAAACTAATAATTCTAAAATAATTCATAATCTATTTAATATGCCTTTAATCATCGCCTTATATCAATTATTAATACTCCAAAATTTATATTCTAAATATAACTCTTTAAGTTCCTTTCGTCCGAACTAATTACACAAATTAATAATACTAAATGTAAGTACATTTATAAAAATATGAACACTTCTATTTGGTACCACTATAAAATATAATTACTTATAATATTAAAATTTAATTCATTCCATATAATCTTACATATTTATTTGTATAACATCTCTTGCAAATTATACAAGTTTTCATAAACTTTAATTACTACTGTTATATATATTTTTTTATTTAAAGAAATCATCAATTTATTATTTTAGGATCTCCAAAATCAATCACAGACTACTCCTTCCGTTTAAAAATAAAATAAAAATAACATAAAAATAATAATAATAAAAATAAAACCTGCTAGAATTATATGCAACTATAATATTTAGTATTAACAAAGTACAACACTACTAGCGAATAACTTATTTATTTTATATATATAAAAAATAATAATCCACACATGAATTTAATTCTACTACCTATTCGGCTATTCATTGAAAACAACAAATTTACTGACTTTTAAGATTGGTACATGTATCAGATTATATACATATATGTATCCCTATTTACACTAGAAAGATAAAGGCTAAGATGATAGCATAAAGATAAAGAAAAAGAAGAAAACACATACTTGTTTCTAGTTCACCCTTAATTTGTCTTTTACGCCACAATCATCTCTCTCTTTCATTCGGTTAAGCGACTGCCTCTTTATTTACTTTCAGTCGGTATAAAATATGATGAAACAATTAGGTTTTGCTTATTTATTAATTAATATATCTCGTTGTGTCTCCTAATTTTAATAGGATTTTAATATTACCCAAATACAAAATAGACCCAATTAGAATAAAAGCCCAAATTAATGTAATCACCTACTTATTATAAGTCACACAACTTAAATACAATTTGACCCAACCATAAGAAAAGCCTAATTAAAATATGGATTTAAATTATTTTTTTTACCGGGTATTACAATTATCCCTAAATTTTACACTTATATATGATTATACATGCTAAAACGTACAAAATGAAACTTGAGTGATTGGATTTGACCTTATAACAAATCCATAGTAGTAAATTCTATATTTTTATTCAAAAACCTTCAAGAACATCAAGAACAGTATAACTTACATATTTTAATTCTGTAATTATGTGTTTTAATGGGTTTAAATTACTCTATAAATGTTGGGTAATGATTATGTATAAATTCTAGTATTTGGGTATGCTTAAACTAATATGTGGACAAGGAAATTGGAAGTTATGGCCATATTCATGTATAATTTTACGTGTGATTGATTTTTGGCCTAATTTGGCCTTGTTATGTTCGCGAACTGCAGAACTGCAGAAACTACAGAAAATGAGTCTGGGTAACCCCGCCCCCGGCGGGCATTACCAAACTAAATTACCCCGCCCCGGCGGTCAAAAAAAATAATAAAAAAATAAAAAAAAAATAATAAATATTTGATTAAAATTATTATTAAAATATTTATAAAATAAATTAAATATTTTAATTGAGATATTTATGGAATAAAATAAATATTTGATGAAAATTATTAAAATATTTATAAAATAAATTAAATATTTTAATTGAGATATTTATGGAATAAAATAAATATTCGATGAAAATTATTATTAAAATATTTATAAAATAAATTAAATATTTTAATTGAGATATTTATGGAATAAAATAAATATTCAATGAAAATTATTATTAAAATATTTTAATTGAGATATTTATTGAATAAAATAAATATTCGATGGAAATTATTATGAAATAATTTATTCGAGTGTAATAATAGTAAGAGAATGAAAATATTCTAATTTAATTCAGTAATTAAATTAGAAGGGTAATGATTTGTTAAATAAAGTGGAGTTTATATTAAATAATTAAGTGAAAATGTAACTAATGAATGTCATAAATACATATGGTATGTGTGTAGGATTTGTGGTGAACGGAAGTAGTAATCGTTTAGCCTACGCACAAGACAAGTTTTCTAACCCTACTTGTCATTATTGTTCAAGTTTATTATTTACCTCGAGTAAATTATCATTACTATTTTTCAAGTTCGAATTTTATATTAAAGATTTATTATCTTTTCAAAGCATGATTCAGTTATACAGTAATTGTTCTATTGTATACTTCTTGAGATTATTATTCGAATTGAATATCATTATTGTTGAACCTTATTAGACTAGTGAACTTTATTGATTCAACTAGTCCTTAGTTGATGAACGTTCTAAATTTCAGAACCCTTATTGAATTATCCAAACCAAACTTCCTTTGGTGCGGATTCGAATGTCAAACTGAGATGAACAACCCTGTAAAGGGATTTACTTATGTGTTAGAGTTAAGATATTGTGCATAGTATGGTACTAAGGGCTGATCCCCCTAAGTACGAGAAGAAAGGTCCATAGTCTTATGACTGTTAAAGGTTTCAAGTATAACCCTTGTTAACCTAGGACATAGTTCAAGGTCTTATGACCCTCAGAATTCTTTTGATTCTTGTTATTCATTCTTGATTCAAAAGTTGAACTTTTATTCAGATGTCTTTAATTCACTCGCATGTTATTATACTGTTATTTCATTGTTATACTTGTGGGCAATAGTGCTCACTCTTGCTTTATAATAACATTGCAGTTAAGAACGAAAGAACTGACGAACCTTCCACTAGTAAAGGCAAGGGCAAACTTAGCAAGTGTTGAAGACTTGTTATTTTATTTGATGATGTATTTATGTTAGACTTGAGTTAATGATGTTGTTTAAGACTTATTGTTTATATTTCTGCACAGATGTTTAAGGTTAGTTCAACCTGGGATTATGTTTATGATTCAGATGTTGTAACCCTATAAGGGGAAGATTTTTATTTCTATCTATTTGCATTTATTATGGGTAGATAGATAGATGATATTTGTACAGTGAACACCAAATCCCGTGGATTCGAAGTACCGGATTTGGGGGTGTCACAAATTAAGTAAGGAATGGTGTTTTATAACATCAAATTCCAAGAAAAAATGAGATCGTATTCCAAAATATCGATTAAAAATGAAGAACGAACGAAGAACGCGAAGAACACAAAGAACGTTGTTGATGGACAAATTTAAAACCATCGTAGTGTAATTATTGTTGATGGACAAGTTTAAAACCATCGCGTATAAGTTAGATGCTTATTTCTTGGTTAGGAACGTTAGAAACGTTCATGAAGAACAGATTAAGACTAAGCTATAACGAAGTTATGGCAAAAATTTTGTAAAAGACGAACAAAAATTTGGAAGTTAGTAAATGAACCCGAACGTGTAGGGTTTCATAAGAATGTAAGAGAACGTATTAAACGTGAGTCGTGGACTCAAGAACGAATGAATTCCGAGTTCAGATGACCAAATTACGGATGAACGAACGAAGAACATTAAAAACATTAAAATGAACGAAGAAAGAAGATTAAGCCAATTGAATGTCATGTTAACGGATTCAGAACAAAGTTCTGTTCAAGGGTAATCGAAGAACATAAGATAAGGAAGAAAATGGCTTTAGACAGACCTCGTTCCGAGTTATAACGAAAAAGTTATGAGATTTCGATATCAGCGTCTCAAGCTTGTAAAAGACTTAGATAAATTTTCTAGGTTTCATGCTCGGCGCCGCAGCGCGAGTTGTGCCTTGGAGGCCGACACCGCAGCGCGTAACAGTGTTCGAGCACACTGCAAGAGTTTGCCGCAGCGTGAACCGTAGTACAATTTGTGGCACCGCAGTGCCATGTACATTACGAAAATCTTCTGGAGTGTGGCGCCGCAGCGCGGTCCACTAAGCAAGGACTCGCGCCGCAGCGCCAGTCCGGCAAGGGAGGAGAGAGATGTAGGTCGCGCCGCAGCGCCGATGCAGAGTAATGCCCAGAAATGAGATTTTTAGTTCTCAGTTACTGGAGGATATGCAAGAAAGAAATATGAACATAATGTTCAACTAATGTAACACTTAATCAAGTGTTTTAAACCTTTAATAAAGGTTGAACGAAAAGATTAAATGAGAATAAAAGACAAAGAATGTAGATGCGGGTTATGGAACCGATGTAGGGGGACCGTAGTCGCGATAAACGAACGTGAGGAATTGCTATGGGTGTGATTCCTTAGACGTTGGTTGACGATGTTAATGTATAACATTTTGATGTTATGAAATGGCATTGAGAGATGAATGTAAAGCGTTTAGACGCTATGAATGCAACATTGTTGCGAAGAACGATCGATCTTAGCATACAGTGAACCGTATGGCTTTGACATAAAGAAACAATAATGAACAAGGGGTTCATGGGATGGATAACGATTGAAAGCAATTAAAACCTTGAGTAAAGGTTGAATGAGAGATTAAGAGACGAGCAACGTGAACGTTGAATATGTAAACGATCCTCGTGAATCGTATTCGCGTTTGACGTGCTAGGTATACCCTGGTTGTATGACTTAGACGTTGATGAATGTAGTAAGTAAGATATGAATGGTATCAAGAAAGCCGTATCGAACGGTAATGAGATTAATGAAAGCCGAATGTGGATCGGATAAGAATGAATCCTGAGGTATGGCAATTACTTGCCAGAAAGCCAAAAAGGAATAAGAAATTAACTTAACAAACATTATAATTTAATAATTCGTATAAGTTAAGAGAAAGTTAGGTTGTGATACAATCGTAACCTTTGATGGTTGATATATGGGAGATGGGCTAAATAATTCCTTCAGAGAGAGAAGGTATATACGAAATTGGTAACCGATCTAACTCACTATGATGACAGTGTAAATGAGACGGGAACTTGTTTGTTGGTTGTTTGTGGGAAACTACTCAGAGTACCATATGGACTACTAGCAGAGAAGCGATGTGTACTGAGTCCAAGAGAAGTATACGAAAAAGATAAGAATGTGAATCATCAAAGATGATGAACGTGTTGAGTAAGACATTTATGTATGTCATGAAACTGTAAACCAATAATGAAAGTTAGTCGCGTAAAATTATATTGCAAGAACGTGAACCTTAAGAAGTAAAGTTAAGTAAACCAATGCGTAAGTCAAGTATATGACTAATTGGTGTATGTGTTGTTTCCTTATGTGTTACATAGGAATTGGAATGAGCAGTTCAGCGTAAGTTGTAGCTGTGCATAAGGCAAGTTTCCTAACTTCATTCATATTTTAAATGAATGCTAGTTTCTTAAACTTCTCAAATGTTGAACTTGAGAACTTCTGTCTATGTGTGAATGTGCGATATTTGTGCAAGGTGGTAGAACGTATGAGGCCTTGTGCCACAATGTGAACACTTCGGTGTTTCTGTGAGATGAATTGTTCTATGTTTGAACTATTCAATAAAAGAATTTTCTGTTTATACATGAACCGTTATTGTTAAGTTTGTGCTATTGATTCTAGCCAGACAGAATGTGCATGAAAGAGAGTAGAGAATGAAAGTATTTCAAAGTGCATATAACTAATGTTTTAAGATGATAGGAATCAAGACTATTCCTATTATTCAAGCTGCTTCGTAACCTTTGTTCGGTTATTGAAGTCTGAAAAGAATTTTTAAATTCTTGAAGTTGTTTGTTCAACTTTTATGACTTGCTGGGCAATTGAATGCTCACACTTGCTTTAAATGAAAAACATTTTCAGCGAACGATGTTAGAAGAAATTAAAGATCCCGTATAGATCAAGCTGACGGTATTCAGATGAAGTGCCATTCAGAATGTGAATGAGCGAGAAGATCAAGTGAAGACTTGTAATGTAGAAAGATGAAAATTAAACTATAGACTAGTTTAATGAACTGTATGTATCCTTGGTGGAGGATAAAAGTCATTCTTGTAAGATGAAAGGAATAATGTAATTATCATTATTTGTATAGAGGAAGGTTATAAGGTTTCCAAAACCTGGGATTTGAGAATGTATGTTATTATATTTCAGTATATAATGATGTATGTTGGATGAATGATATACTCGTGACGTACGGAATCCGGGTGTGAAGATAGACTGGATTTCGGGGTGTTACAGGTTTGTATCAGAGCTGATAGGTTATAAACCTTAGATATGAGTACCTAAGACTATAATCGTAAAGAGAAGGATAAGAAGATCACAACGTGATCATAGTAAATTGTAGTAACAGATGAGCTGTTAAATAATGAATGATTTATAGTTAATGCTATGAATGAATGGTACTACAAAGTAGTACGGGAAGAAGAACTCAGATTGAGTTATAAAGGATAGCATACGAATTAAAGAAAATTTGTATTAAGTAAAGAGAAAGTTAGTAGTTCTAAGATTTCGATTGAGGACTCATGTGATAGCTGAGTAGTACGAACCTTCGAATGTGAGGGGGTTTGTGATTACTTAGTTATTATAGTGATAATCATTGGAATAGTATGTCGTGCTATCAATATGTATATGACGAGAAGGTGAATCTTTTCTCATGTATATACTTGATAGGTAGAAAATGATAAGATAGGTACGGGTTCTTGAAACTCATACTTATGAAAAGTTTGTGACTCATAGTTATATGCTATGTTTCTGAGCCCTAAGCATATGGATAGTCCTTGATTTGTTCTTGGATTACATATTGCGAAGATAAGTTCTTAAACACATATGGTTGTGGAAAGTTCCTAAACACATAAAGTGTGGTAAGTTGATGAACTATACTAAGGTATAGAAATGTTTAGACTGAAAGTAAGTATTTTCAGTAGACTTAGCATTGAAGGTGCTAGAGAAGATTAAGCGTTGTCGCAAATAAGACAATGAAGGAAGATGGATAATAGGATATTCCAAGTCATCTAGTGCTAATGTATGCATTTTGAAATCGTGCTAATGTATGCATTTTGAAAATGAAAGAATTGGTTCGACTTTTGGAACCAATGGATTTTAAAAGATCTATTCTTGGTATGTCTATGCTAATTGTTTCGGCTAGACAGGAATTGATTTGAAATATCAAAATGAATTTTATATCATCAGTGCATTTGATGCAAAGATGGTAAAAGGATGGAGTTATTAATGCGATTAAACCTGGTGTTGGATTTGATCTTAAGATCAACAACCTGCTATGGTATGATGTATAATGACAAAGTCATAAACTGACAAAGTCCTCAACGTACTGTGAAGAGTGCGGTATCATGACGTCATGAAACGTTTTGATACGTTTTAATGTATTGCAAACGAATTTAAAGAATTTGTCGATGTCAAGAGAGTTGACTAGACGAATGTTTCAAGTTGATGTCCAATTTATTGGTATGCTCTAAGCTACTTGATTTTTCTAAGATGAATGGTATGTCATGATTAAAAGAAAATTGAGCTTTCTTTGTAGAGCTATGCCAAACCAAATTGTTTTGGTGCGAAATCTAAGGAGTAAGTCTGAGGTGAACATTCTCCGAAATGGGGTTATACGATGGGTTGATCACCTACGTATGGAAGAGGTAGTTTACCTTCTTTGTGATTGTAAACTGACCATGGAAAGAAAGGTTATGGCGTCATTCTGTTTAACTTAGTAAGAGTTCATGGTCAATTTGACCCCTCAGCAAAAGTATGAAATGTTTTAAAGGAATCTTTATATTCCTCGTTATTCCTTTCACTTCATGATTTTTGATAAGTTATGAAGGGTAGGGAATGTTTGAAAGATAATAACTTCTTTGAAGAGAAGTTGAGAAGAAGAGTAAGTTAAAATTTCGAGGATGAAATTCTGTGAAGAAGGGAAGAATATGATGACCCGGGTAACGGTTGGTTTTAAGAAATTCAGAGGACGGAATTTATATAAGGAGGGAAGAATGTAACAACCCGGAATTTTGGATTATCCAAAATTTAGGTTTAAAGAATTAGTTATTAATAAAATGAATTTTTATTAATACTATTATGTGTTATGTGTTCATTAATCGTTCTATAACCTAGAATGATTATTAATCGGGAGGATTCTGGCTATGATCTAGACTGAACGAGTAAGAATTTTCAAGACAAAAATAAAATTTTTCCGGGAACAAAAATATTTTCAGGGAAAAAGACGAAATAGGCACTATTCACCCGTTTCTGCTCGGAGATTTATTTTGAAATTTCAGAGAAGTTATTGATTGCGTGAAATCTTGAGACGTGATGGAATATTCAATAATATTTCAGTTATGGCAAAAACGAAGTTTTGCCTGCGGACTCAAAACCCAAGGGTTAGGGAAAGTGAGTTCCGAGAATGTAATGAGTACGTATAATAACTAGGGTTATTACGCGTGAGAAATACGAGTATGATACGAGTTATTATACGAGTATATTACGAAGATTAGTACGACGTATAATACGAATATCGTACGAGTTAAATACGAAGAGATTGCGAGAAAGGAATGCATAGAATACGATTAGTCTTAATGGACTTTGTGTTCATAGAGTTTTGTAGAATCCAATTGGACTTGAATTATGTCAAGCCCAATGATTTGTGAAGTTAAGCCCAAGTTAGGCCCAAGAACAATTAAGATTAAGCCCGGTCCAAAGAAATTAACCGCGAGTCGAACCGATGAGTCACCGGATGAGTAAAACCCATGGGGCAACCCATGGGGATGACCCATGGGCATAAGGGGCTGCCACTTGGCCACCAAGTAAGGGTGGTGGCCAAGTAAACTTGGTGGCTAAGTTGTTAAGGAGGTGGGAATAGTGACTTTAGGGGCTAAATGACTATTTTGCCCCTAGCTTTGGTTTTCCATAAATAGAAAGCTAGATTTTCATTTTCTAGGATTTTGAAAATCCTAGAATTTGAGAGAGAGAGAGAGAGAGAGAGAGAACTTGGTTGGGAGAGGAAGAGGAAGAGCGTGAGCATGAATGATCGGATCAAAAGTGATCGAGAAATAGAAAAGCTCGCAAATCGCCGGCTTTGTCTAACGGAAGAGGATTAAAGAAGAACGGTAATCCGAACCCTAGTTCTTCTAATAATTTTCTTTAAGTTTCTATGTTTAAAACATAACTTAATGAGAATAATGATTAAAAGATATTGAGAATGATTTCATATGGTTGAAAACATGAGAAAATAAGAAATAAGAAAATAAGAAATTTAGTTCATAAATTTCTTAAGCAAGTATAAGATTTGTGAGGATTTTGAGCGATCCGAATGAATATTATGATTGAGTAGGTGAATTAAGTAAGGAATGGTGTTCTATAACATCAAATTCCAAGAAAAAGTGAAATCGTATTCCAAAATATCGATTAAAAATGAAGAACGAATGAAGAACACGAAGAACACGAAGAACGTTGTTGATGGACAAATTTAAAACCATCGTTGTGTAATTGTTGTTGATGGACAAGTTTAAAACCATCGCGTATAAGTTAGATGCTTATTGCTTGGTTAGGAACGTTAGAAACGTTCATGAAGAACAGATTAAAACTAAGCTATAACAAAGTTATGGCGAAAATTTTGTAAAAGAA
This sequence comes from Panax japonicus, assembly GCA_020205505.1. Taxonomy (NCBI): domain Eukaryota; kingdom Viridiplantae; phylum Streptophyta; class Magnoliopsida; order Apiales; family Araliaceae; genus Panax; species Panax japonicus. The sequence goes on along the minus strand of CM035101.1, from coordinate 27,190,404 downwards.
GAACGAAAATTTGAAAGTTAGTAAATGAACCCGAACGTGTAGGGTTTTATAAGAATGTAAGAGAACGTATAAAACTTGAGTCGTGGACTCAAGAACAAACTAATTCTGAGTTCGGATGATCTAATTACAGACGAACGAACGACGAACGTTAAAAACATTAAAATGAACGAAAATAGAAGATTAAACCAATTGAATGGCATGTTAACATATTTGGAACAAAGTTCTGTTTGAGGGTAATCGAAGAACGTAAGACAAGGAAGAAAATGGCTTTGGAACGACCTCGTTCCGAGTTATAACGAAGAAGTTATGAGATTTCAAAATCAGCGTCTCAAGCTTGTAAAAGACTTAGAAAAATTTTTCAGGTTTCATGCTCGGCGCTGTAGCGCGAATTGTGCCTTGGAGGCCGACGCCGCAGCGCATAACAGTGTCTGAGCACACTGCAAGAGTTCGTCGCAGCACGAACCGTAGTACATTTTGTGGCACCGCAGCGCCGTGTACAGTACAAAAATCTTCTGGAGTGTGGCGTCGCAACGCGGCCCACTAAGTAAGGACTCGCTCCGCAGCGCCAGTCCGGGAAGAGAGGAGAGAGAAGTAGGTCGTGCCGCAGTGCGAGAGAAAGGGAAGGGCACGGCGCCGTAACGCCGGTGCAGAGTAATGCCCAGAAATGAGATTTTTAGTTTTCACTTACCAGAGGATGTGCAAGAAAGAAATATGAACATAATGTTCAACTAATGTAAGACTTAATCAAGTGTTTTAAACCTTTAATAAAGGTTGAACGAAAAGATTAAACAAGAATAAAAGACAAAGAATTTAGATGCGGGTTACGGATCCGATGTCCGGGGACCATAGTAGCGATAAACGAACGTGAGGGATTGCTATGGGTGTGATTCCTTAGACGTTGGTTGACGATGTTAATGTATAACATTTTGATGTTATGACATGGCATTAAGAGATGAATGTAAAGCGTTTAGACGCTGTGAACGCAACATTGTTGCGATGAACGATCGGTCTTAGCATACAACGAACTGTATGGCTTTGACATAAAGAAAGAATAATGAACATGGGGTTCATGGGATGGATAACGATCGAAAGCAATTAAAACCTTGAGTAAAGGTTGAATGAGAGATTAAGAGACGAGCAACGTGAACGTTGAATACGTAAATGATCCTCGTGAATCGTATTCGCGTTTGATGAACGTGCTAAGTATACCCTGGTTGTATGACTTAGACGTTGATGAATGTAGTAAGTAAGATACGAATGGTATCAAGAAAGCCGTATCGAACGGTAATAAGATTAATGAAAGCCGAATGTGGATCGGATAAGAATGAATCCTGAGGTATGGTAATTACTTGCCAGAAAACCAAAAAGGAATAAGAAATTAACTTAACAAACATTATAATTTAATAATTCGTATAAGTTAAGAGAAAGTTAGGTTGTGGTACAATCGTAACTTTGATGGTTGACATATGGGAGCTGGGCTAAACAATTCCTTTAGAGAGCGAAGGTATATACGAAACTAGCAACCGATCTAACTCACTGTGATGGCATTATAGATGAGACGATAACTTGTCTATTGGTTGTTTATGGGAAACTATTCAGAGTACCATATGGACTACGATGAGAAGCGATGTGTACTGAGTCCTAGAGAAGTATACGAAAAAGATAAGAATATGAATCATCAAAGATGATGAACGTGTTGAGTAAGACATCTCCGTATGTCATGAAACTGTAAACCGGTAATGAAAGTTAGTCGCATAAAATTATATTGCAAGAACGCGAACCTTAAGAAGTAAAGTTAAGTAAATCAATGCGTAAGTCAAGTATATGACTAATTGGTGTATTTGTTATTTCCTTATGTGTTATAGGGATTGGAATGAGCAGTTCAGCGTAAGCTATAGCTATACGTAAGGCAAGTTTCCTAACTTCATTCATACTATATGAATGCTAGTTTCTTAAACTTCTCAGATGTTGAACTTAAGAAGTCTGTCTATGTGCGAATGTACGATATTTATACAAAGTGGTAGAACGTATGAGGCCTTATGCCACAATGTGAACACTTCGGTGTTTCTGTGAGATGAATTGTTCTATGTTTGAACTATTCAATAAAAGAATGTTCTGTTTATATATGAACCGTTATTGTTAAGTCTGTGCTATTGATTCTAGCCAGACAGAATGTGCATGAAAGAGAGTAAAGAATGAAAGTATTTCAAAGTGCATGTAACTAATGTTTTAAGATGATAGGATTCAAGACTATTCCTATTATTCAAGCTGCTTCGTAACCTTTGTTCGATTATTGAAGTCTGAAAAGAATGTTTAAATTCTTGAAGTTGTTTGTTCAACTGTTATGACTTGCTGGGCAATTGAATGCTCACACTTGCTTTAAATGAAAAACATTTTTAGCGAACGATGTTAGAATAACTTAAAGATCCCGTATAGATCAAGCTGACGGTATCCAGATGAAGTGCCATTCAGAATGTGAATGAGCGAGAAGATCAAGTGAAGACTTATAATGTAAAAAGATGAAAATTAAACTATAGACTAGTTTAATGAACTGTATGTATCCTTGGTGGAGGATAAAAGTCACTCTTGTAAGATGAAAGGAATAATGCAATTATCATTATTTGTAATGAGGAAGGTTATAAGGTTTCCAAAACCTGGGATTTGAGAATGTATGTTATTATATTTCAGTATATAATGATGTATGTTGGATGAATGATGTACTCGTGACGTACGAAATTCGGGTGTGAAGATAGACCATATTTCTGGGCGTTACAATATAGGTGCGAACGAGGCCTCTCACCACTTCCAAATAAACAACACATTGACCCCATACACACACATTCAGATAATAGTTTCTTGAAAAGAGGAGGCCACCGTGGTAACACCGACGTCGACAGGTGGCGACTCTGCTGGGGACTCCAGTAAGAGGACTTAAGCCGCTATTACAAGCTTTTCAAAACTGTTGTATGCCTGCGTGTGAATGTTGCATTTACATCGGGAAGGTCTGGTGATTTCAGAACGTCATCCCCATCAGAGATGTGGAAAACATCTCAACTTTTCTTCATCAAACAAGCATCAACAATTAAATGCCAAACCATTGGAGTCAACACCAGCATAGGCATTAGAAATGATCGGCAAAGGTAAAACGATTTGTGAAAACATTTTAAAATTCATCATAACATTCATTACATTGTAATTTGCAATATGTGATATGCGAAATGCGATGTGCGAGTTGCGATTGGCCAAATGCGAAAAGCTAAGTGCGAAATACGATGTGCAATTTGCGAAAACATTTTAATATTCATCATAAACATTCATTACATTATGATTTGCATCATTAGAAATACCTTGTCATATTTTCAAGTGTCTACTAATCTTTATCATGTCCATTCCATTGCATTGCATGAACCTGATAAAGAGGGACATCTATAGACACTTGAAATTTTCTTTGCCTATTACTAACCATGCAGGAGGGCAAAAACGTCTTTTTCACACTACAGAGATAACCCTGGAGGATCACAACATCAATTTTAACCTCGAGAAAGTCAGTTTCAACCCCGAAGATAGACCTGGGGGGTCAAGTTCAAAGCCTGGAGATAACCCCAAGAGGTCAAGCCAACATCAGAGATAACCCTGAGGAAAGTTAGAGTCAACAGTAGACCAACTTCAGAGATAACCCTGAGAAAAGACTACTACAACTGCGAGAAAACAGGAGATAACCCCGGGAGGTACAAAATGGTCATTTTGCCAACTCAACTTTAACTCACATCAAATCAACTCATTTCAACTCAAATTACTTCAATAGAAGACCCACGAGAACCATATCTTAACTTTCGAGCACAAAGTACGCAAAACGGCTCAACAGACTACCTAACGTAAACCCGGGAATGCCATTTTAGTCATGGACCCATCTTCCTTGAATAAAAAAAGGAAAATCCTATGTAATTTTGTAGCTCTCAGAAAGAGATTTCTGGAATGGTATGGCAAGCTTTCAGTGGACTCCCGGATTGAAAGTTATGAACGACCGAGCGAACAGCGAGTTGTCCGAGTGTACGTACTTCGACACGGTAGGACCCACACTACCTGGGGCACCCCGGGCAGCCGTATGTACACCTGCTGCTAGCCGCAGGTACACCTGTGGCACCCCCCTCTATAAATAGAGGGCTTGGGGTGGCCATATTTGCAAGAGAAACGGCGAGGAAGTCCTGTCCAATTTGCTCTGTACACACCCTAAACTGAGTGCTTTCTCATTTTAAACACTTGTGAGCTCACATATAGCTACATTTGTACCGGCAGAAGCCGAGTGTTCATCACTTTAAAGATATAGAAGCCTTCTTTGGCAGCCCACTGTAAGCCTTCTCACACACTTTGATGCCTTTCTCTTCATCTTTGCACACACCCTTCTTCACGTTGAGAGTCTTGTTGCGTGTGTTTGTCCAAACTTCGATCCATGGTTTTATTTCAATATATATATATATATATATATATGGACTAACATTATCGAGTTATGCCTCGATTGAGCCTAGACTTCGGTCTGAAGCGTTTATTCGCTTATATATATATATTTATATATATATGAACTGTGTGTCGAACTTTGTTCGATGAGCCTAGACTTCGGTCTGGAGCGTTTACTGCTTTAATATATATATATATATATATATATATATATATATATATATATATATTAACTGTGTGTCGGACTTTGTTCGATGAGCCTGAATTTTACATCCGGAGCGTTTACTAGATTATATATATATTCGTCCCACCTGGAGTTTTCTTCGTGGCGGTTGATAGATTTTATAGATTTATTTACATTTTCTGATCCCCCGTGGAAGTTCTTCGTGGTGGCTGATCATGTCTGTATATATATATATATATATATATATATATATATATATATATATATATATATATATATATATATATATATATATTTACAGCTTTTATATATAGACATGTTTACTGCTTTCATACAAAATGTGGTATCATGTGAGCCTAGAAATCATGTGATCACATATTCAGCCTATTGGATCTAGATTCGGTTCCCGTGATGGACATTTTCAACTATAAGCAGATTGTAAATTATTATGCGGTGTCTGAATTTCCTCAAATGATTTTCATACCCACGACGAAATCGACATTATTTTGTACATTATTTTCTTATAGATGTTTCGCATCTCGAAAATAAAATCAATCAAGCCGGACACTTAATAAAATGGAAGTGTAAAACGTCTCAATTACTATTGAGCACAAGGGTTTGAAAAACCTCTTTTATAAAACATCACTGCCATACCTTGCTAAAATTGAATTTTTACATAAATTCAAACCCTGTGTATATAGGTGCGAATGAGGCCTTGCACCATTTCCAAATAAACAGCACATTGACCCACACACACACATTCAGATAATAGTTTCTTGAAAAGAGGCGGTCACCGTGGTAACAAGGATGTCGGGGGGTGCCTAACACCTTCCCTCCGCATAATCAAGTCCCCGGACCCTAATGAATCTCGGTTTGACCGACCCGATTAGCAGTGTCACATCACTAGATCAATATGCGAACCTTTTCTCTGTTGTGTTAGTACAACCATTTAAAAAACCAATTGGCGACTCTTAACAGTCCATCGTCGACATTATACATGTCGGACCTTTTTCACTTATTTTTTCAAACAAACCTCACCTGACATGAGAACACCAAAGAAAAAGCAACGAAAAGGGACAACTAAAAATCCTGACGTCGACAGGTGGCGACTCTGCTGGGGACTCCAGTAAGAGGACTAAAGCCGCTATTACAAGCTTTTCAAAACTATTGTATGCCTGCGTGTGAATGTTGCATTTACATTTGAATGAATGTGTACTAATGCATTTATTTACTGCGCTTAGTGCTTCACACCATATCTGCATGTGATATTAGTGCTTCGCACATGTCATCATTTCCATACGGTGAAATGCGATGTATGTGAATGTATGTTGTGTGGTTCCTCCACCAGGAGGCTATCATGTCGGTGTTTGATTACTGGACTCGTAGGAAGACTATTTCCAACGAGGCTCAGGAAAGGCACCGTCAAGTAAATTCCCGTCAAGTAAATTGCGATGATTTGGGAACCTTCATGCCGAAAAACCGCGAGAGTAACCTAAGATAGGTCAGCCTCTGATAAACCAAACGCGGAGGAAAGTCTCTTCATACTTTTACATTTCAATAACTTGTAAATTCAATTACTTGTAATTTCATTTCCATGTAAATCTCAATGTAATGGAAAATATGAAGGAATATGTGTACATGCCTTCCCTTTATATCAAAACCAGAAATGTTATTTTGTCAAACTGACATCTGTTTCGCAGGACGATACTCCTAAACGGACACATTACGTAATATTTCTATATTCACTAAGACTAAACTACATAAGTTTTTTTGTAGGGATATAATTGGTCCAGTAATCCGGTCAAAATCCAAAAAGGCCACGAGCCTACATCCAATTATGTCTTCATCTAACCAGATTTATCTTAATCCAGTTTTTCACGAGGAATTTGACGGATTAAGTTAACAATTCACATATTTGGATGTTCTGCTTAAAGAATTACACCAATCTACTCAGGGTACCAGGATACCCATACATGTTGAATCCTTTGCACAAGGAGGAACCCAAGGTCCGAATACTGCTAGTTCCAGTCGCAGGAATCCTCATAAGCACAGACAGATTCCTTCATATTCAGCCACACAAAGATTATCTCCACCTACAATTCCTGAGTCCGCACAACCTCCTGTAAAGGTGCCAGCCAGCGTAATGGCTATGTTATGTCCCAAGAATACCGGTAAGGGAGAAAGAAATCTTTGTTCCTGAACCCAGAGTGGAAGAAGAGGAACGAAGAATTAAACAAGACATCGTCAGAATGATGTTAGGCATACGCGTCATTGTCCATGATGAACATACAAACAGATACACCCCGGATGATGATTGCTGTAGCGCCCCCAAATCCGGGTATCTTCCAACCCGACAGATGGTGCTATACTGTACAACATTCATACATTCATTCAATTGAAAAGTCTCAAAGAACGAACATAACTTCTATATATTTAAAGTAATATTTACATTTCCCAGGGTTCAATTTCCATTACAAAGATTCTTTGTTATAATATCAGTTACATTACAACAATAGACCTATACTATTACAAGACAGCTTAGTAATCTGCCTTAGTTTTTCCTTTATCCTTTTTCGATCCTTTGGGACGTTCAGTCTTAGCTGCATTCATATGGTTCAAGCAAGAGTGAACATAACTAGCTCATCAAGTATAACAATTTAATAACAACATGCTTGACACATACAAATCGTATATCTTCGATAACTGAACAATAGTATGAAGTACTATTGATAATTCAAAATAGCACTTCATCTTTTCTTTCAAAATGTTTTACAATAATAACAATATTTAGTAAAACATTCACTCTGGTCAAAGACCTCGAGTTTTCATTCTTTATTGGAAAAGGACAACCCGGAAGCAAATTCGTAAGCCCGATATTACTTACGAGCACTTCTAGGTGATCAGCCTATTATACTCTATGTTGATCAACACTACATCCATTAAACGTATACACGTTTAAGCATTTGGCAACCTCACGTGCCTGTCGTTTTACGGACAAAACATTTGTTTAACATTTCAGTCTTTTTTTGAAAACCATATCAAGTAGTTGACAAAAGATAGCAACATTTGATAGTAATTGAATAGATTATCAATACATCAAGTCTAGCCAAAGGAATTGGCTTTAACTTCAACATACCTCAATTCATGCGAAAGAATACATGAACTTCCATAACTTGTTCAAATTGAACTGAGACAAGAGTTAGAATATTTGCCTTTAGCGTCTGCTACGGTATATTAACTTTATATTAAAGTCATTCTAGTCTCTACAATACATGATCACATAATGCCTTACATTAGGTCACATATAATCAAGTATGTATATGACCATATCATACCCTTCATTTCAATCTAATTGTGTATTAGATTCAGTTACTATTTGTTCTGGTTTATCATTATCCTTGCATTTATATTCGACTAGGTTATCTAAACCTTTATACAACATCCTTAAGGTTTAACAAAGTTTAAACAATGTTACATTACATTCCTTAAGTTGTGTTTACTTTTAAATCAATTAGCTTTCCTTTCTTTGTACTTAGATACATTCATTATCATTCTTATTCTGAGACTGGCGCTGCGGTGCCAGCTTTATACTTACATCTCACGCTGCGGCGCGAGCTTATAGTAGGATTGTCCCGGACTTGGCGCTGCGGCGCGAGTCCTTACTTAATGGGCCGCGCTGCGGCGGCACTCTCCAGAAGATTTTCGTACTGTACATGGCGCTGCGGCGCCACATATTGTACTATGGTTCGCGCTGCGGCGAACTCTTGCAGTGTACTCGGACATTGTTACGCACTGCGGCGCGACTTATTTTGCCCACTCTCTGCACCAGAAAACAATTTCAGTTTTTGAATTTTGTGAACTTCCCGGACGCATAACTTCTTCGTTATAAGTCTGAATTGGCTCGTTCAAAAGCCTACGGTTCACAAATTATGTAATCTACATGTTCATGCAAGAATTTTATCTATTTGACCTTGTTTACTAAAAATTCAACTATTGGTTCATTTTTAACGAAAACGATAAACGTTCGTGAACGTTCAACGCTCGTTTCTTCGTTCTAAGTCGGAATCCGGTAATTTTTGAGCCCGCGACTCTTAAATGCCAAATATTACTTGTCTCCATTAGAAAACAATGGTTCCTAGTTCAAACAAAAAATTTGACTTATATTCTGAGAATTTTACGAATTCGACGATTATCGTCCAATCGTACAATTTCTGATAAATCTTCATTCTTATGATTTGTTCAACATTACAAATGAATTCCATTCATCATGTGAACATCTCAACATACTTATTACAACAACCTGTATTCATTGTTGGATTGTTGACTTATTCTTAATGAGCTTATAGCTTGTCAATTTATAAACTACTTAAGATTTGATTATTCATGACTTATGGCAATTAAAGTTTCTTAATCATCATACTTTATATGTTCATAACATATAACTTTACTTATGTATTTATGATACATATGATCATATAAGTTCTTAATTCACTTCTCTTAATAAACCTCTTACAAGTTCATAATTTTTATACTTAACATTCAAGGTTAACTTATAATAAGTTTATAACTTTTATAAGTTCAAATGACTTATTACCAACTTATGTGGCTTAAGTTCATGACTTACACATTCTTCTTACTTCTTATCATTCATGTTTCTTAATCCATCTTTTCTTATCAACCTATCATGGTAGAGATAGAAGATAATTTAGAGAAGAATTCTTACTTTTGTATTCTTGGAAAGGTAGCTTTCTTCTTCTTCTTATAAATGAAATGACTTATTTGTAGCTTATTCTCTCTAACACTTAAGCACTTTTGAAATGTTGGATTGTTTGAACAATTAATAAATGGCTTGTAAGCCTTCTCTATTTATAGAATTTGCAAAGCTAGGGTAGATTAGTCATTAAATCAACCCACCTCCTTAAGCCACCTCCTTACTATTCAATACTTGGCTAGCACAACACTTATCCTATACCCAATCATTACTCATTTAACTTAGTCATTACTCTTAATACTTGGTCATTACTTCTAATACTTGATCATTACATTAACTTGGTCACCACATATTAACCATATTGATATGGTTTGCCCCATAGGTCATACAACTCATGGATTCTAGTTTGGGCTTACATTAAATCAACCTTTGGGTTTTGCATTAATAAACACTAGTTGGTTCAATCATTAATGATTGGGCCTTAACATTTTATTCCCTTGGACTTGTAGTAATTCCAATCAATTTTCCAAGTCCATTAACATTACTTAATACATATAGTTTATGTATTATTGTCGTATTCTAATTCATATAGAATTTATATATGATATTTCATCCTTCATACAAACTCGTATAATACTTCGTATTATACTCGTTTTCATTACTTTGTACAATACCGAGGTATCATACCATTATTACTTATTCATTACTACTTCGCCTTCCTTAACGTTTATAAATTAAGTCCGCAAGCGAAATATTACATTTTCCATAACTAGATTTTTATTACATAATCCATCTTACCTTGTAATTCCATCATTACGTATTTCTCAGAAATTCAAAAATATATCCCGAGCAAATACCAATGAATAGTATTTTTTGGAAAATCTCTCGGAAAACTTTTATTTTCGTCTTGGAAATTCAAACACTTTAATTCATCCACGTAGCTCAAATACTACGATATTCTAACATCAATAGGTTATACAATGACAACCATCTTGATAACGCATATAATAGGATTTTATTATTATTTAATTTAATAAAATTATTTTACAATAAGATCCGAATTTCTCGATTGTTATAATTGCCCAGACATATTGGTCATCATTCGGGTAAAGGATGACGATGACAACCCCTCCACCACTGCAGTCCACCAGGACTTTGCCCTCCACAATTGGAGCAGCATTCCTTGCATTGGTCGACGAGGGTAAAACGGGAAGAAACTCATTCTGCCTTGTAGATAGCAATAACTACTTACTTTTTCTGTACAGTAATAGCAGTTACTTTTGTCATTACATGCTAACACTTTGTGTGATTGAACAGTTTCATATATTAGGTGAGAGCATTTTGGTTCAGGACTCTAAAGTTAGATGTGCCTAGACTTGCTGATGAGGTGCCTATTCTCCACAAGGACTGTAACTTTGATGTAAAGTTGGACTCAGACTTGATGGAAATACAAGAGGACTATGAGATACCTCAGGAGATCAAAGAATGGGTCGAAGACAAACTGAAGCCAAATCTTGATCAAACCACCTCTTTTGAACCGCAAAAACCCAAAAAAATCCAGATTGGTACAGACCTCACTCCAAACCAAAGGAATGACATGGTTACTCTATTGACCCTATTCCAGGATGTGCTTGCATGGTCTCACGAAGACATGGTCGTTTTATCCACGGACATTGTCATTCATCGCCTTCCCATCAAAGGGGGATTCAAGCCAGTCAGGCAGAACCTCAGACGATTAAAACCTGAGTGGAGGTTAAAAGTTAAAGAAGAAATTGTAAAACAATTTCAAGCCGGCATCATCATGGTGTCAACATACCCTGAATGGCTATCCAACATAGTCCCCGTGCTGTAACCCGGAGGAAAGGTGCGAGTTTGCGTGGATTACAGTGATCTGAACAAAGCTTGTCTCAAAGATAGCTTTCCCGTCCCATTCATCCACATACTCATTGAAAATACGACTCAGTATGACATATACTCTTTTACGGATTGCTTTGTGGGGTACCATCAAATCAGGGTTGCTGAAAAGGATTGTGAGAAAACTGCATTCATCACTCCTTGAGGAACCTTTTGCTACAGACGATTGTCATTCGGCCTCATCAATGCCGGAGCTACCTATCAGTGAGCCATAGGGCTCTTTTCCACGATATAATGCAAGAAAAAAAAAGAAGAAAGAAGAAGAAAAAAATAAAATAAAAAGAAAAAAGAAAAGAAAAAAAAGAGAGAAAAAAGAAAAAAAATATATTCAACAGGTTCTACAGTTGTTGCCTTACCATCGGCAGGTTCTACAGATGGCTTTGGAGTTTGAAGAAAAATCCTTCCTCCACATTCTTCGGAATAGGAATGATTTTGCGGATGCGCTAGCAACCTTAGCCTCCTTGATTAACATACATGATAAAGAAGACATGTCAACCCTCACATTTTCCCAATAAAAGGCTCTAGCCTATGTGAATTACATTGGAGAAGTATCGAATGAGCTACCTCCCATCCAGCACCCTTGATATCAGCATGTCAATAAACACTCACAAGATATATCTACAGCCGCTGAGGCGATCCCGACTGAGAAAAGGTGGATCCATCGACTTGCTATAAAATTCTACCTGAACAGAGATGCACTCTACAAAAGAGAGGCAGGACTAGGTCTACTCAGATGTCTTGACCAAGACCAAGCTCATAGACTCATGGCTGAGATCCATGGTGGAGTCTGTGGCTCACACATGAGCGACCCTCTACGTGTAAAGAAAATCCTACAACAGAAAAGTCCGACTACGGCAGTTCAAACAACACGACTTGATTTTGAAAAAGATCGTTGACAACCAAGCTCGGTCTCAAGGAAAATTCTCCCCAAACTGGGAAGGCCCGTTTATTGTCAAGGAGATATTGACAGGAGGTGCTTTCAGATTACAGGAAATGGACGACGATGAATTTCTGCAACTCATCAATTCAGACACCGTGAAACGGTACTATGTCTGAGGTTACCATCAAAAAAACATCCTGGTTTTGGATCATCAGATCACTTGTCATTTCTGGTTCTTTAACCCTCACTACATACAACCTTTCCTTTTTACCCATCTGCCCCTCAGGGAAAAACACACTTTTCAAACCAGCAGCCTGGTTTCACTTCATTTCCTACAACTTTGGTTATCCCAACAGGGGTTAAACCTTTCACACCTTCAATTTATCCTGTACATGGGATTAAACTTTTCATCTGCAATCTGCCCTATACCTGGGGCGAACTATGTCGACCTGATCTCCCCAATACACGGGAGTACGTAGGTAGCCATGTTATATGGTACGGTCTCACTCCTATCCATAACCACATACAGAAACCTGTCCCAAGACACCAAAGATGGCAGGGATACACACAGATCGATGATCCATTCAGAAAATCTTGAGACATCTCATTGTCCATCCATCAAGGGGGAGTTCAGAATACATCCAGATCACAAAGTCCTGGAGAAACAAGCGAATATCAAGCAAGTAGCAAGGCACAACTAAAAAGGAAGTGAATCAATATATATTTCCCTGCCATATATAATGTTGTTTGATATATACAATGTGTACTGTACATGACAAAATGGTTAAGATAGTCTGTGTAGGGAAATACAAGCCCATCTACAAGTCAGTGTATATGCGGACTATCAAGTCCAACATGGATTCCCTCTCAGAAGAAGGAGGTAACGCTGTGATCTCCTGCCCAAGGGTTTCTACACGAGCCAACAGATCCACTGCTAACTACATGCGATATCTCGGGCAGATATAACGTTATCCTACTCAGCAACGGCGGTATCCGTATGAGTTAGAGCATTATCTCTCTAACATAGCGACATCTCTACCAGATAGAGTTGTCAACATCAAATTCCAAATCCACCTTATGGTACATAGGTAAAAGCTTCTTGCGATCTCAACGTCTTATCATCTCATCTGTCAAATCAACTACCCCAGACAACTAGTAAGGTTGAGGAAATTTCAAAATTGGCAAAAACCGGATATTGGGTCCCTTACAACAAGATTAGGGCAATCTCGGAAGCAGCGACAACTCAACACTGGGGCATTTATCAACCATCCTAAACTGGAAAATGCACCAGTCAGCGCCATCAGCATAATCCATCATCATCTCAATGGCGATTCAAATATTATTCACTCGCGACTTCATCAACAAAGAGAGCTTCTCATATAAACCCTCAGAATCAACATGCGAAAGGACTGAGGAATTTTTTTTAATTCCAAGATATGGAAGGAGCTTAAGGCGAGATCAAGCTTCTCATCAAAAAGAAAGGGGAGAACTCCTGAAAGAAATCATAGCGACATAAGCGTTCCCCTACGAAAGAAGGGGAAACTTCTCAAAAAAGTTCTTAACTCAGAAGCAGAAGGTCAACGACGAAAGGCCTAGCGAATGAAATCTACACCATCAACATGCGTTAAGTCCTCATGAGTTGAGGCCTCTACACCGAAGTTCAAATTTGAGCAGCGAAAGAATGAGTTGCACCCTCCATGGATGTCAGCGGCATTCAGGTCATCAGTTTAGTCGGGTTGTGAATCAAACACTCAAGAAAATGGGGCACAAGCACCCAACATCGAAAGGAAACTCCAAATCACCTCAAAAAGGGTGAGACATCTGGTGGTTGTCATCAATCTAGCGTAACATTAAGCGAAGTCTAGTGAAGTAATCCGTGGAATATTACTTCAGCGAAGGTATCAGAAGATCCGGTATTCTAAAACCATTGGCATCAATTCAGTGCGACATTAAAATAGTTCAGTGATGAAAGCTTCGTATACCACCGTTCGAGTGGGAATCGAAAAAGTTTGGCGATCAGCAGGATAGCCACCGTTGCAAACTACCAGCGAATACATCGGGAGGGTCTGGTGATTTCAGAACGTCATCCCCATCAGAGATGTGAAAAACATCTTAACTTATCTTCATCAAACAAGCATCAGCGATTAAATGTCAACACCAGCATAGGCATCAGCAATGATCGGTAAAGGTAAAATGATTTATGAAAACATTTTAGTATTCATCATAACATTCATTACATTGCGATTTGCAATTTTACGATATGAGATATGCGATATGCGATGTGTAAGTTGCGATGTGCGATTAGCCAAATGCGAAAAGCGAAGTGCGAAATACAATGTGCAATTTACGAACTGCGATTTGCAAAAACATTTTAACATTCATCATAAACATTCATTACATTGCGATTTGGATCATTAGAAATACCTTGTCATATTTTCAAGTGTCTACTAATCTTTATCATGTCCATTCCATTGCATTTCATGAACTTGATAAAGAGGGGCATAACCCCAAGAGGTCAAGCCAACCTTAGAGACAACCCTGAGGACAGTCAGAGTCAACAGCAGGCCAACTTCAGAGATAACCCTGAGAAAAGACTGCTACAACTACGAGAAAATAAGAGATAACCCCGGGAGAGGCCAAAATGGTCATTTTTCCAACTCAACTTCAACTTAAATCAACTCATTTCAACTCAAATTACTTCAATAGAAGTCCCACGAGAACCGTATCTTAACTTTCGAGTGCAAACTACGCAAAACGGCTCAACTGACTACTTGACGAAAACCCAGGAATGCCATTTCGGTCATGGACCCATCTTTCTAGAATCAAAAAAGGGCAAATCCTATGACATTTTGTAGCTCTCGGAAAAATCTTTCTGGAATGGTATGGCACGCTTCCATCGGCCTCCCGGATTGAAAATTATGAATGATCGAGCGAACAGTGCGTTGTTCGAGTGTACGTACTTTGACATGGCGGGACCCACACTGCCCGGAAGCAACCAGGGCTGCCGCAGGTACACCTGCTACCTACGGCTCCCCCCTCTATAAATAGAGGGCTTGGGGTGGCCATATTTGTATGAGAAACGGTGAGAAAGCCATGTCCAATTTGCTCTGTACACACCCTAAACTGAGTGCTTTCTCATTTTAAACATTTATGAGCTCACATATAGCTACTTTTGTACCGGAAGAAGCCGAGTGTTCATCACTTTAAAAATATAGAAGTCTTATTTGGCAGCCAACTATAAGCCTTCTCACACACTTTGAAGCCTTTCTCTTCAACTTTGTACACACCCTTCTTCACGTTGAGAGTCTTGTTGCGTGTGTTTGCCCAGACTTCGATCCGCGGATTTATTTCAGTTTATATATATATATATATATATGGACTAACATTATCGAGTTATGCCTCGATTGAGCCTAGACTTCGGTCTGGAGCGTTTACTGCTTTAATATATATTTATATATATTAACTGTGTGTCAGACTTTGTTCGATGAGACTGGATTTTACATCCGGAGCATTTACTCGCTTTTGTATATATATATATACACACTTATATATATGAACTGTTATCCAACTCTGTTCGATGAACCTGGATAACAGTTCATATATATAAGTGTGTGTATATATATATATATATATATATATATATATATATATATATTCGTCCCACCTGGAGTTTACTTCATGGTGGTTGATCGCTTTTACAGCTTTCTTTACGTTTCATCTTGCCTGGAGTTTATTTCGTGGCAGTTGATCATTTTTACAGCTTTATTTACGTTTCGTCCCGCCTGGAGTTTCCTCCGTGGCGGTTGATAGCTTTTACAGCTTTATTTACATTTTCTGATCCCCCGTAGAGGTGCTTCGTGGTGGCCGATCATGTCTGTATATATATATATATATATATTTACAGCTTTTATATATATATACATGATTACTGCTTTCATACAAATTGCGGTATCATGTGAGCCTAGGAATCATGTAATCACAGATTCAGCCTATTGGATCTAGATTCGGTTCCCGTGATGGACATTTTCAGCTGTAAGCAGCTTGTAAATTATTATGTGGTGTCTGAATTTCCTCAGAAGGTTTTCATACCCACGAGGAAATCGACATTATTTTGTACATTACTTTCTTATAGATGTTTTGCATCTCGAAAATAAAATCAATCAAGCCGAACACTTAATAAAATGGAAGTGTAAAAGGTCTCAATTACTATTGAGCACAAGGGTTTGAAAAACCTCTTTTATAAAACATCACTGCCATATCTTGCTAAAATTGAATTTTTACATAAATTCAAATCCAGTGTATATAGGTGCGAACGAGGCCTCGCACCAATTCCAAATAAACAGCACATTGACCCACACACACACATTCAGGTAATAGTTTCTTGAAAAGAGGCAGTCACCGTGATAACGCGGATGTCGGGGGGTACCTAACACCTTCCCTCCGCATAATCATGTCCCCGGGCCCTAATGAATCTCGATTTCACCGACCCGTTTAGCAGTGACACATCACTGGGTCAATATGCGAACTTTTTCTCGGTTGTGTTAGTACAACTATTAAAAAAATAATTGGCGAGTCTTAATAGTCAATCGTCGACATTATACATGTCGGACCTTTTTCACTTGTTTTTTCAAAGAAATGCCACCTAACATGAGAACACCAAAGAACAAGTAATGGAAAAGGACAACTAAAAATCCCGACGTCAATGTGACGCCCCCAAAATAGGTATACATCACCCATCTTGAGTCGCCAAATACATGGTACAAAATTCAAATACAACTTAATTATACAACAGTCGTGTAAAATACGACTAAACATATGCTGTGAGTTTTAATACAAATATTGTCATCTAGACAATATACAAACTCAATGGGGTCCTCATTACATTTATTATCACACTATTTCATAGAATAGTGAGGACTACTAATGCTATTATTTGGACCATCACTTTGTTCCCCGACTTGTCCCTGCTACGTTCTCATTTCCTGAAGAGAACAATGAAAATAAAAGGGTGAGCTCAACTAGCCCAATAAGAAATATAATGACTGAGATAATGCTGAATAAATTATCATTAGCCTTCAACAGTGTTAAACTGATAAAATATAACAAACATCAAGTTTAACTGCAGCGGAACAAGAAATCCATTAGAAGAGTCAAGTGTAGAATAAAATCTACTATCATATATGATTTAAAAGGTTTTTCATGACTTTAATCGCTGAGACTGAGCTTAATAAATAATCCACATCATCCCTGCACTACGGCCAAAGATATTCATTAGTAT
This sequence comes from Panax japonicus, assembly GCA_020205505.1. NCBI lineage: Eukaryota > Viridiplantae > Streptophyta > Magnoliopsida > Apiales > Araliaceae > Panax > Panax japonicus. The sequence goes on along the minus strand of CM035101.1, from coordinate 27,172,982 downwards.
CACGACTGCAAATTATCCATGCACTACGGACCAAGGATATTCGTGTTCATCAATGGTCATGATCATGCCAACAATTGTCCATCAATGCACTACGGCCAATGAGGCCTTTTACCACATCATTTGTAACATTACTGTTAATGCCAAGATCTTCTCCAACGTCCCAATCACGTAAGATGTCTTGATCCTGCACAGTAAACACGATAAACACCACAAGCTTGACGGCCGGACCGCCGGGGGATAGCTCAGGCGTGAGAGTAAGTACGCGTGTTCACAAGGTTAACAATGGAGGAATGTAATGTCTAGTGTATTGAGAGAGATAGTAGTTCAGTTGTGTGTGTGTTTATGAATGTTCACGTGCCTCATTGTAAAGACTTGGTTGATAGATTATACTCCCTTGCCTGGTTTACTATGCCACCCACTACCTCTGACGCAGCCCCCGTGATCTGATGGATCCTATCGTCTGCCTGTAGTCTACTCACTACTTTTAGCCACTGTTTATATCGTCGCCCGGCTATAATCCCATCCACATTAATGCATGGCAGGTGCCTTAGTCAACTGTCATGCTTTTTCATCATTACAAGTCAAAGTAATAGATATTAAATGATCCAATGATATGATGACTAGGCCCATTTGTGTTATCAACCATTAATGAAGACTTAATGGACTAATCAGAATAAGTAGGCCCAATCCATTCGGCCCAATAGGAGAAATATCATGACTCAACATTGCCCCCTAGTTTTTTATTAAACAAGAGGTTTAATAGGAAACTATAAATGGTCCATGATATTAGAATTTGATAAAGGCCCATAACAGGAGGTAATTGAGACGTGCCCAATTTGGTCCATAAGATGAGACAGGGGACGACTGAATGTTCAGTGTAAAAGGTCCAGTCAATGAAAGACTGAATTTGAAACAAATGGCCTAAAAACCGGAAGTCCAGCAGAGAGGCCCAATTTGACAAAATATCTAAGACTTGATCCGGACGCTTCCCCTTCGAATTCTCATCATTACTAACATTTAATGTGCCGACCTCGTACACCGTACAACCGTCGATATAAAGGATAAACTTTACCAATTTCGACGGTTTTACCTGCTAATTTGAATTTTGAATCTTTGAGCTTTCTTCTCCTTCTCAAAAATTCTCTATTGCTCTACGAAACTCCAACAATGGTGACTGGGAACTCTAGCAAAAATTCCCCCGCTTCGTGTGACCCCTGTTAGCATCGTCTCCCGCAATTCAAAACCTAACCAAGAGGGTTCGAGCTCAAATCTCCAAATCCCTTCTATGCCTCCTTCCGACTTCTTCAAGGATGGGGAACAGTTTCCTCATGCCAATATCCCCTCGACTGTTATGAAATCTGAGATATGTTTCCTCCGGACTCGTTATCAGATTCCAGATATGTATGCTATAAGGGCTCCGGCCCCTGAGGAACGTATGTACCAGCGACCAGATGGTTGGGTCGCTATGTCAGTCACTTTCCTTAAAAAGGGGATTCGTCTACCCCTTCACGCCTTCGTCATTACCCTCCTAGGGTTCATAGGAGTGGGTTTTGCCCAGCTAGTACCTAACTCCTACATCCACATCCTGGTATTCATTTCCTTCTGTAACGAGCTAGGGATTCCCCATTCTGTAGACATCTTCTTCACCCTCTTCTCAGCCGGTAGGTCCCGAGAACGAGGTTTCAAAATGTTGAACAAACAGTCTCCACGACCCAACTCCAAATTTGAGAAGAGGCCTTTGATGGATACCCCTTCAAGCAACAAGGGTTGGCATGAGAAATGGTTTTTTGTTACGTGACCCGAGATCTCTTCTCTTCCAGATTGGACTATCTCTGATCGGATCTCTACTGACTTTGGAGATATCCCCGAAGATCGTGTGAAGGAGATGGCCGATTTTTTGAAAAAGATTCCTCCGAAGGAATGGAGTTTTTCTCTTTTGACCAAGAAAGCCTGGCTGTATGACCATAAATGTATGTTTTGAACAACTTTGAAACACAATTTTTTGAGATATTTAAGTGATATGGGTTTTGATGTATGGTTTTCTGCAGTGTCTCTGATCAGACCAACTTCTACAGAAGTAAAAGAACTGGAGGACTTTCTGGCAGGGAAGATTACTGATGTGAGTGAAGAGCTTCCAACCGAAGAATCTTCCCGAGCCGATCCTCCCGTCACCGATCCACCAACCTTTTCCCTTCGGGACGAAGAACCCCAAACTGACGAACCCATCGTCCCCGAAGAATCCCTTAGACCTCGCCGAAGAAAAAGGGCTGCCAAGAGGTCAAAATCAACTCATCCGGAGACAAACCCCGAAAGTGATACGGAAACACTCCTCGAAGCAATCCCACAAGCGGCCCCTTCATCTCATCCTAGCTCTGCACCTTCCGAACCCGCCCCGATTAAGAGAAGCTTGCTTGACATACCCATACAAGATCGGGCGAAGGTCCTTCGTGCTAAGAAAGTAAGGACGAAGATCACTCCCTTGACAGCCGATGAGCTTCGGGTTCCTCCATCTTCGACGGTCATTCCTCCACCGGTCCCAACTGGAACTCAAACACCTGGTGATGAGTGGGTTGAATCTGTATCCATCTTATCTCGAAAAAGGAAACAACCATCAGGTGGCCATCCAGGTTCATCCTCTGCTCCTTCATCAGTCCCCGAACCCCCTCCTGCCCGATCTTCTGTACCAGAAAATACACATGCGGATTCCTCACCAATTCACAATCAGTCCATGTCTTCTCCTCCAAGGCAGTCGACTTCCGAATTTCAGCAGGACGCTATGGCTTCTCCGACCATGTGGCCTCGGTTCAACGCCAACTTTTTGTTTCAACTGCTCGACACCTTTGTTCGTGAAACTGACGACCATCGATTTAGGAATAGTTCGAACGGGGATTTGCTTACCGAAGGCATGAGCTACCTGGCGAAGGTAAATAGTTCTCTCCTGTCTTTCTGTATTTTCCTTCATACTTATGCATCTAAAATTGATCAAATAATGTTGGTTATGTATAGGCCAATGCTGTATTCGGGCGTCTGCGTCCAAGGTCTATCGATGCTGAATCTGAAGAAGAGGCCTTGAAGAAGGAGAACGCCATCTTGAAGTCGGCTCTGGCTAAGGAAAGGACTCAACGCGAAGGCATTCTGCATACGAATGAAGGCCTTCGAAAAGAGCTGGCCCAAGCCAAAGAAGACGCGAAGACCTCCAATGAAGAACTAAAGTTAACTAAAGCTCAGTATGAGGAGATTGTCAAAATGAATATTGACTTGGTTCAGAGGAGCGAAATAAGGATGCAGAAGATCGAAGAGCTGAAGGTTGATGCTAAGATCTTGACCAAAATGATCCAGGAATATTCCTTATGAGTACAACAAATAATATCTCTTACGAGTACAACAAATAATATCTCTTACCATAAAAGAAGAGTATTTTGACTGGTAAGACGAGGATATACTCAAAGAAAACTTGCACTACACTCAAAGCTTTCTTTAACTCTAAAGAAATACGCTCAAGATTATAGAAGAAGAACTCTCTCTATAGTTTCTCTCTCTAGAGTTTCAGTGAATTCGTAAGAAATAATGAAGGAATGAGTTTCTATTTATAGAAGAATTGACTGCATAGTAACTAACTCCTGAACAGTCCAGATTGATTTACTTTAAACGGACGGTCCAGATTGGTTTACAATAAAATACAATATATTCTATTTATAATCTAATAAAACGAATAACTTTATAAAAGTAATTTATTTTATATAAAAAGATTTTATTATGCAAATACTATGCAGGCACTATGCAAACACTATGCATAATAAAATATAATATATTCTAATTATTGTCTAATAAAACATATAACTTTATAAAAGTATTCTGTTTTATATAAAAAGCTTTTCTGTTTTATTACATTAATAATACTAATAAAACAAAATTCATCATCATTATTATAATTAATAATATTAATCGATCAGGTCGTTCCCAGGAAAGAGGGGGCTTTTAAATAAGGATTTTTCCCGATTAGCGCGCAATTAGGTGACCAAACCTCTCCTTGACAGAACTTCTAGACATCGTTAATATTGTAAATAATAATATTAATAACTTTGTCATCTCAATTATTGATTATAAAATATTGACAATAATTGAATCAAATAACGTGAGATATTATGCAATAATTACTGTAACAATAATTGAACAAAACTGAGTGGCTTCTCACGTAAGCATCAATAATCAATATTGTGTGCCACTGTGCAACTACGCGTATTACTGTACTTTTAACACCGGGTGTTTCAACAGTTAACGATAAAACTTCCGCCGTTATTTTCATAAAGTATGTTTGTAATTTTCTCAATCCGACAATAATTCCGTTGTGGGGTCCACCAATGATTGTGCCATTGTACGAATATTCTCTGTTAAAACGAATATTCTCCAACCAATCGAATATTATATAACAACTTGCGTACTTTGCAAAATTTATAAATATTACCCACAACTATAACATTATATCAAATTCATTCCATACTATTCAAAAATGATATTTATAGAAAATTCATCTTTATTCATAAAAGTTGGGGTCTTACTACCTCTCCTTCTTATGAAATTTCGCCCTCGAAATTAGGGTACGTACCTGGTATGTCGAAAAGGTAAGGATACATTGATTTTATTTCAGATTCTAACTCCCAAGTCATTTCCTCAACATCGTGGTTTCTCCACAAAACTTTGACTTGAGGTATAACCTTGGAGCGTAGAATATGTTAATTCTTATCCAAGATTTGAACAGGAACCTCTTCATACGTCAAATCTTCTGCTATTTCATCCGGTTCTAACTCAATAATGTGGTTCGGGTCTTCCACATATTTACATAACATGGATATGTGAAAAACGTTATGAACACGAGACATACTTGGCGGTAAAGTGAGTCTATAGACCACAGTTCCTACTCGATCGAGGATTAAAAATGGGCCGATGAATCGAGGATTGAGCTTTCCACTCTTTCCAAATCTCGTAACTCCTTTCCATGGAGCAACACGTAACAACACATGATCTCCTATATCGAATTCGACGTCCTTTCGATGAAGATCAGCATAACTCTTTTGTCGATCTTGTGAGGTTTTTATACGTTGTCGGATCGTTTGAATCTTTTCCGTAGACATACGTACCAACTCCGGTCCCAACAACGTTGTTTCACCCACCTCATCCCAGCATACTGGAGAATGACACTTTCTTCCATACAACGCCTCAAATGGAGCCATGTCAATACTTGCTTGATAACTGTTGTTGTAGAAAAACTCCACCAATGGTAAGAACTTGTCCCAACTTCCCTTGAAATCAAGGACACAGAGTCTTAATAGATCTTCAAGAGTTTGAATAGTCCTCTTCGACTGTCCATCCGTCCGAGGATGATATGCCGAGCTAAATCGTAAATCCATGCCCATAGCTTTTTGCAAACTAACCTAAAATCGTGAAGTGAATCTTAGGTCTCGATCAGACACTATGGATACTGGCACACCATGCAATCTTACAACCTCGTTTATGTACATACGAGCAAGATGTTCAAGTGTATAAGTTTCTCGTATATGTAAGAAGTGAGCAAACTTGGTCAATCTATCAACAATGACCCAAATTACATTTATGCCTTGAGAAACCTTGGGAAGACCAGTAACGAAATCCATGGTAATGTGCTCCCACTTCCATTCTAGAATTTCAAGTGGTTGCAATGGACCTTTTGGTACTTGATGTTCCGCTTTAACTCGTTGACAAGTTAGACACCTTGATATAAACAACGCTATCTCTCTCTTCATATTGCTCCACCAAAATGTATGACGAAGATCATGATACATTTTGGTACTCCCAGGATGGATTGCAAACAGTGTGTTGTGCGCCTCCATCATGATTTTATACTTTAAATCAGGATCGTTAGGAACACAAAGTCTGGAGTTGACTCGAAGTATTCCTTCTTCGTCGATTCTTGCTTCCGGCATAGCACCTTCTTACACTTTCTTCCTCATACGCATCAGCTCCAAGTATGTAGCTTGAGCAGCTTTAACTTTATCAATTAAAGTCAGTTATGTAACGTCCCGAGATCCGATCTATCTTCACACCCGGATTTCGTACGTCACGAGTACATCATTCATTCTGCATACATCATTATATACTGAAATATAACAACATACACTCTCAAATCCCAGGTTCTAAAAACCTTATAGCTTTTCTCATTACAAATAATGATAATTACATTATTCTTTACATCTTGCACGAGTGACTTTTATCCGCCACCAAGGATATATAATCGTTCATTAAACTATTCTATAGTTTAATTCTCATCTTTCTACATTACAAGTCTTCACTTGATCTTCTCGTTTATTCACATTTTGAATGACACTTCATCTGGATACCGTCAGCTTGATCTATACAGGATCCTTAAGTTCTTCTAACATCGTTCGCTGAAAATGTTTTTCATTTAAATCAAGTGTGAGCATTCAATTGCCAAGCAAGTCATAGCAGTTGAACATACAACTTCAAGGGTTTAACATTCCTTTCGAACTTTGATAACCGAACAAAGGTTATGAAGCAGCTTGAACAATAGGAATAATCTCGATTCCTATCATTTTAAAATATTAGTCACATTCACTTTGAAATACTTTAATTCTCTACTCTTTTTCATACACATTATGTCTGGCTAGAATCAATAGCACAGACTTAACAACAACGATTCATGTATAAACAGAACATTCTTTTATTGAACAGTTCAATCATAGAACAGTTCATCTCACAGAAATACCGAAGTGTTCAAATTGTGGCACAAAGCCTCATACATTCTACCACCTTGTACAAATATCACACATTCGCACATAGACAGAATTTCTCAAGTTCAACATCTAAGAAGTTTAAGAAACTAGCATTCATTTAAAATATAAATGAAGTTAGGAAACTTGCCTTACGTACAGCTACAACTTATGCTGAACTGTTCATTCCAATCCATATAACACATAAGGAAATAAAAAATACACCAATTAGTCATATACTTGACTTACGCATTGGTTTACTTAACTTTACTCCTTAAGGTACACGTTCTTACAATATAATTTTACGCGACTAACTTTCATTACCGGTGTAAGAACCCAACTTTTTAAATAAAAATGGATTTTCTATAATTATCATTTTTGAATATTATGGAATGAATTTAATATAATGTTATAGTTGTGGGTAATATTTATAAATTTTTCAAAGTATGCAAGTTGTCATATAATATTCGATTGGTCGGAGAATATTCGTTTTAAACAGAAAATATTCGTACAAAATTATTGGTGGACCCCACAACAGAATTATTGTCGGATTGAGAAAATGACAAAAATATTTTATTGAAAATAACGGCGGAAGTTTTACAGTTGATACTGTTGAACTACTGGGTAGTAAAAGTACAGTAATACGCGTTGTTGCATAGTAGCACACGGTATTGATTATTGATATTTATGTGAGAAGTCGCTCAGTTTGATTCAATTATTGTCGATTAATAATATGAATTATTATAGCGATAATGACGTTTTGTTTTATTCGTATTATTAACGTAATAAAACAGAAACATCTTTTTATATAAAACAGAATACTTTATTAAAGTTATTTTATAAATAGAATATATTATATTTTATTATGCATAGTGTTGCATAGTATTTTGTATAGTATTGCATAGTGTTTGCATAGTAAAAATCTTTTTATATAAATAGAATATATTATATTTTATTTAAAAGATTTTTCTTTAAATATGGACCGTCAGATTAAAGTAAATCAATCTGGACCGTTCATGGATTAGTTACTATGCATTCCATTTTCCTATAAATAGAAGCTCATTCCTTCATTGTTTTCTTACGAATTCACTGAACTCTAGAGAGAGAAACTATAGAGAGATAGAAGAAAAGCTTTTTGCTACTTAACTTTTCTCTTCCTATATCCAGTTTCTGTTACGGTAAGGGGTGTTATTCTTTCTTATTCATGAAGAGAACTGTTGTTATTCCATTTCTTATTATTCTGTTGGAATAACCTGTATACGCGGTCTACCCTATACTTGGTGACATTCTTCTATTATTCTGTTGGAACATCCTGTCTGTGTGTTTTACACCGGACCTGGTTCCGTCTTTATTATTATTCCGTTGGAACATCCTGTCTGTGTGTTTTACACCGGACCTGGTTTCGTCTTTATTATTATTCCGTTGGAACATCCTGTCTGTGTGTTTTACACCGGACCTGGTTCCGTCTTTATTATTCTGTTGGAACATCCTGTCGGTGTGAATTTCACCTGACCTGGTTCCATTATTATTATTATTCTGTTGGAATAACCTGTCTGTGCGGTCTATCGCATGCATGGTGATATCTTTTGTTGTTCCATTCTTTATTATACTCAGTTGGATAAAACTTTGATTTCTATACTCCATGAAATTAGTGGAATATCATTGATATTTGCGCTTCATCCAGTATCCTTTCATGGAAATATTCTTTTGATCATTCTTGAATTTTACACCACAAAACAGTATCGTGTTGACAATTTGGACGTTAATAATTCCTGGATAAAATAATTCTTGAACTTGTTTTATTGAATTCTTATATCATTGTCATCATCCTCTTATTTATATTTTTGAAAGTCATCTGTGGCCTGTAGAGCATGGATGGACTTGGTATGATTATGACCAGGGATTATTCGGTGTAATCATGACCGTAATGTTACAAATGATGCGGTAAAAGTCTCATTTGCCGTAGTGCATTGATGGACAGTTGTTGGCATGATCATGACCATTGATGAATACACAAATATCCTTGGCCCGTAGTGCATGGAATTTGTGGTCGTGACCCTAATGAGTATCCTTGGCCGTAGTGCAGGGATGATGTGGATTATTTATTAAGCTGAGTCTCAGCGATAAAAGTGATTAAAAACTTTTTAAATCATAAAAGATAGTAGATTCTATTCTCTACTTGACTCTTTTAATGGATTGCTTGATCCGCTGCTGTTAAACTTGATGTTATTATATTTTATCAGTTTAACACTGTTGAAGGCTAATGATAATTTATTCTGCATTATCTTAGTCATAATATTTCTTACTGGGCTAGTTGAGCTTACCCTTTCTTTCACTGTTCTCTTCAGGAAATGAGAATATAGCTGAGACGAGTCAGGGAACGGAGTGATGGACCAAAGAATAGTATTAGTAGTCCTCATTATTCTATTAAATAGTGTGACAATAATTGTATTGAGGACTCCTTTTGAGTTTGTATGATCTCTAGTAGACAATTATTGTATTCAAACTCACAGTTGTATTTTGTCGTATTATACACGACAGTGGTATTAGTAAGTTGTATTTGAATTATGTACCATGTATTTGACGACTCAAGATGGGTGATGTATACCTAATTTTGGCGGCGTCACAGTTGGTATCAGAGCTTAGGGATATGATCCCTGGCTAAGATGTGAGACTAGAACTAGGAGGGGAGAGACGGGGAATTCCTTCGCTAGTATGACCTACTTAAATTTATTTTGTATTTAAATTAGTTGGTCAAAGTTTAGAGATATTATGTTACATGTCAATTAATCTTTGTTTTGTGGCAGTATCTGAAAATGACTTCCGAAAATGTTGAGAATAACAATGGAGCACAAGAGACCGTTGAGTCTCCACATATCAATAATCAGGAGAATGTGCATCAGGAAGGCGACAATCCTCATGACCAAATCATGAATGATGGATTGTTCAGAGGCTTTATGCAATTCATGCAACAGCAAGCGAGAGCGGCTCCTGTTCAAAATTTAGGTGGAAACACTGAAAATTCTCGGGCGGTCACCGCTAAACAGTTCAAGGAGCTGGGACCACCGGAGTTTAAGGGAGAGCCAAAACCACTTATTGCGGAAGCATGGATAAAGCAGATCACCAAAATATTTGATGTCTTGGGATGCTCCGAGGAGCAAAAGGTTCCCTTTGCCGCCTTTATGTTGCGCGGAGAGGCAGATTACTGGTGGAAATCGGTAAAACGTACTCAACCTGCCGTACTGAAGATGTCTTGGGAGAAGTTCCAAGAGCTGTTCAATGACAAATACTTTCCCGAAAGTATCCGTCACATGAAGGAGGTGGAGTTTATCAAATTGGAGCAAAATAATATGACCATGTCGCAATACGAGGCAAAATTTGCGGAGTTATCCCGGTTTGCGTCCCATTTGGTGGATAATGAAGAGAGAATGGCACGATTATTTTTAAGAGGTTTGAAGCCGGAGATACGTCAACATCTTATTTCTCATAAACTGTGTTTGTATTCAGATGTTGTAAATAGGGCTCAGTTGGTAGAGCGCGATAACGAGTCAACGTAATCAAAAGAGAGCAGCCGGCAAAATGATAATAACAGTGAGAGCAGCCATCGAAGCGGTGACAACAAGCGTGGAAGAAATCATCAGGCCAGAAATGGTAACCACTTCGGTGGTAATCAAGGCCAAAACAATAAGAATGGACATTTTAAGAAGAGGAGATTCAACAATGATGGAAAGACGTCAGCATCAGCAACCGTTGTTAAGGAAGGAGAAAGACCACCTATCATATGCTTCAAATGCGGAGGGGAGGGACACATCAGTCCAAATTGCGCGATGCCGTCCAAAGCATGTTATAATTGTGGAAGAGAAGGCCACTTAGCCCAATTTTGTCGTTCACCGAAGACAAATTCAACTAGGATGGAGGCACCAAAGGCTGTCCCAGAAAAGTCAAAGCTGGTAGTGCAAGGGAGAGCGTTTGTTGTGACCTCCCAGAAAGCAAGGAACCCGCATGAGGTCATCACGGGTAAGCTTATCATAAACTCTAGTGAAGTCTACACTTTATTTGATACCGGTTCTACCCATTCTTTTATTTCTCCTACTTGCGCTCAACGATTAAATTTGATTCCGGAAAAATTAGACTTTGACTTATCTGTGGAAACTCCGTTGGGAGAAAACTTCATTACATCCACGGTTTATAAGTCTTGTTTGGTTCAAGTTGGTACCCACGCATTACCTATCGATCTTATTGCATTAAAAATACTTGCATTTGATGTAATTCTAGGGATTGATTGGTTAACTACTCATCATGCAAAAATTGATTGTTTTCGTAAGGTTGTTAGCTTTCATATTCCTAATCGACCTATTATGCGAATTCAAGCAACCAAACCATTAAAATCAATCACTGTCATCTCAAGCCATAAAGCTATTCGTTTATTGAAAAACGGATGTCAAGCTTTCTTAGCTCATGTCACAGATCTAAACAAAAATACGTTAGTTTTGAATAATATTTCTATTGTTAATGAATTCCCTGACGTATTCCCTGAAGAACTTCCTGGCCTACCCCCAGAGCGTGAAATTGAATTTTGTATCGACCTTGAACCCGGTACAAAACCCATTTCCAAAGCCCCATATCGAATGGCTCCTATTGAACTTCAGGAGTTAAAGACTCAACTGCAGGAATTGTTAGACATTGGCTTTATTCGTCCTAGTACTTCTCCTTGGGGTGCTCCTGTTCTATTCGTGAAGAAGAAAGATGGGAGTATGCGACTTTGTATTGATTATCGGGAGTTAAATCATGTCACCATCAAAAATAGGTATCCATTGCCACGTATTGATGACCTGTTTGACCAGTTGCAAGGAGCCAAATTCTTTTCAAAGATTGATCTTCGTTCCGGATATCACCAATTAAAGATTAGAACCGATGACATTCCAAAGACGGCTTTCAGAACTCGGTACGGGCATTATGAATTCCTAGTCATGTCCTTTGGATTGACTAATGCTCTTGCTGCCTTCATGGATTTGATGAAGCGAGTATTCAAGGAATATTTGGATCACTTTGTGGTCGTCTTTATTGATGACATCCTTATTTATTCCAAAAGCCGTGAAGATCATGAGGAACACTTGAGGCTAATACTCCAAAAGCTTCGTGAATACAAGCTTTATGCTAAGTTGAAGAAATGCGAGTTCTGGCTTGAGGAAGTATCATTCCTTGGGCACGTGGTATCAAGTCATGGAATATCTGTTGACCCAGCAAAGATTGAAGCTATTCAAAGCTGGGAGCAACCTAAATCAGTGACCGAAGTACGTAGCTTTCTCGGCTTAGCTGGTTATTATCGGAGATTCGTAGAAGGGTTTTCTCGAATCGCTACTCCACTAACTCAGCTGACTCGGAAAGATACAAAGTTCGGTTGGAGCGAGTAATGTGAGAAGAGTTTTCAAGAACTCAAGAGGAGACTCATTTCAGCACCTGTTCTGACAATACCATCTGGTTCGGAGGGATTTGTCATCTATAGTGATGCTTCGGGCAAAGGGTTAGGATGTGTTCTCATGCAACATGGGAAAGTCATAGCCTATGCCTCACGACAACTCAAAGAATATAAGAGAAATTATCCTACTCATGACCTAGAGTTAGCAGCTGTTGTCTTCGCACTTAAATATTGGAGGCATTACTTGTATGGGGAGAAAGTGGAGATCTTTACGGATCATAAAAGCCTCAAATATTTCTTCACTCAAAAGGAAGTCAACATGCGACAACGACGTTGGCTTGAACTGTTGAAAGATTATGATCATACCATCCAATACCATCCTGGAAAAGCAAACGTGGTAGCTGACGCATTGAGTAGAAAGTCATATGCGGATGCGAGTGCAATATTGTCAACGCAAAGGCCCATTTTGGATGACTTGCAAAGGATGGAGATAGAGATAAAGACTCCAAGGACCCACGTTATGATGGCGAATATACGAGTAGAACCGACTTTAATTAATAAAATTAAAGCTGTTCAAGTTACAGATCCGGAGCTGATGCGTATGAGGAAGAAAGTACAAGAAGGTGCGATACCGGAAGCAAGAATCGATGAAGAAGGAATACTTCGAGTCAACTCCAGACTTTGTGTTCCTAACGACCCTGATTTAAAGTATAAAATCATGATGGAGGCGCACAACACACCGTTTGCAATCCATCCTGGGAGTACCAAAATGTATCATGATCTTCGACATACATTTTGGTGGGGCAATATGAAGAGAGAGATATCGCTTTTTATCTCAAGGTGTCTAACGTGTCAACGAGTCAAGGCGAAGCATCAAATACCAAAAGGACCATTGCAACCACTTGAAATTCCAGAATGGAAGTGGGAGCACATTACCATGGATTTCGTTACTGGTCTTCCCAAAGTTTCTCAAGGCATAGATGCGATTTGGGTCATTGTTGATAGATTGACCAAGTCTGCTCATTTCTTACCGATACGAGAAACTTATACACTTGAACGTCTTGCTCGTATGTACATAAACGAGGTTGTAAGATTGCATGGTATGCCAGTATCCATAGTTTCTGATCGAGACCCAAGATTCACTTCGCGATTTTGGGTTAGTTTGCAAAAAGCTATGGGCGCAGATTTACGATTTAGCTCGGCATATCATCCTCAAACGGACGGACAGTCAGAGAGGACTATTCAAACTCTTGAAGATCTATTAAGACTCTGTGTCCTTGATTTCAAGGGAAGTTGGGACAAGTTCTTACCATTGGTGGAGTTTTCCTACAACAACAGTTATCAAGCAAGTATCGGCATGGCTCCGTTCGAGGCGTTGTATGGAAGAAAGTGTCGTTCTCCAGTATGTTGGGATGAGGTGGGTGAAGCAACATTGTTGGGACCGGATTTGGTACGTATGACTACGGAAAAGATTCAAACGATCCGGAAACGTATAAAAACCTCACAAAATCGACAAAAGAGTTATGCTGATCTTCATCGAAAGGACGTGGAATTCGATATAGGAGATCATGTGTTGTTACGTGTTGCTCCATGGAAAAGAGTTACGAGATTTGGAAAGAGAGGAAAGCTCAATCCTCGATTCATCTGCCCATTTTTAATCCTCGATCGAGTAGGAACTGTGGCCTATAGACTCGCTTTACCGCCAAGTATGTCTCGTGTTCATAACGTTTTTCACATATCCATGCTACGTAAATATGTGAAAGACCCGAACCACATTATTGAGTTAGAACCGGACGAAATAGCAAAAGATTTAACGTATGAGGAGGTTCCTGTTCAAATCTTGGATAAGAAGGAACATATTTTACGCACCAAGGTTATACCTCAAGTAAAAGTTTTGTGGAGAAACCATGATGTTGAGGAAATGATTTGGGAGTTAGAATCTGAAATGAAATCAAGGTATCCTTACCTCTTCGACATACCAGGTACGTACCCTAATTTCGAGGGAGAAATTTCTTAAGAAGGGGAGGTTGTAAGAACCCAACTTTTTAAATAAAAATGGATTTTCTATAATTATCATTTTTGAATATTATGGAATGAATTTAATATAATGTTATAGTTGTGGGTAATATTTATAAATTTTGCAAAGTATGCAAGTTGTCATATAATATTCGATTGGTCGGGGAATATTCGTTTTAAACAGAAAATATTCGTACAAAATTATTGGTGGACCCCACAACAGAATTATTGTCGGATTGAGAAAACGACAAAAATATTTTATTGAAAATAACGGCGGAAGTTTTACCATTGATACTGTTGAACTACTAGGTAGTAAAAGTACAGTAATACGCGTTGTTGCATAGTAGCACACGGTATTGATTATTGATATTTATGTGAGAAGTCGCTCAGTTTGATTCAATTATTGTCGATTAATAATATGAATTATTATAGCGATAATGACGTTTTGTTTTATTCGTATTATTAACGTAATAAAACAGAAACATCTTTTTATATAAAACAGAATACTTTATTAAAGTTATTTTATAAATAGAATATATTATATTTTATTATGCATAGTGTTGCATAGTATTTTGTATAGTATTGCATAGTGTTTGCATAGTAAAAATCTTTTTATATAAATAGAATATATTATATTTTATTTAAAAGATTTTTCTTTAAATATGGACCGTCAGATTAAAGTAAATCAATCTGGACCGTTCATGGATTAGTTACTATGCATTCCATTTTCCTATAAATAGAAGCTCATTCCTTCATTGTTTTCTTACGAATTCACTGAACTCTAGAGAGAGAAACTATAGAGAGATAGAAGAAAAACTTTTTGCTACTTAACTTTTCTCTTCCTATATCCAGTTTCTGTTACGGTAAGGGGTGTTATTCTTTCTTATTCATGAAGAGAACTGTTGTTATTCCATTTCTTATTATTCTGTTGGAATAACCTGTATACGCGGTCTACCCTATACTTGGTGACATTCTTCTATTATTCTGTTGGAACATCCTGTCTGTGTGTTTTACACCGGACCTGGTTCCGTCTTTATTATTATTCCGTTGGAACATCCTGTCTGTGTGTTTTACACCGGACCTGGTTTCGTCTT
Source organism: Panax japonicus (assembly GCA_020205505.1). Classification (NCBI taxonomy): domain Eukaryota; kingdom Viridiplantae; phylum Streptophyta; class Magnoliopsida; order Apiales; family Araliaceae; genus Panax; species Panax japonicus. Next base: position 27,157,689 of record CM035101.1, on the reverse strand, counting down.
TATTATTATTCCGTTGGAACATCCTGTCTGTGTGTTTTACACCGGACCTGGTTCCGTCTTTATTATTCTGTTGGAACATCCTGTCGGTGTGAATTTCACCTGACCTGGTTCCATTATTATTATTATTCTGTTGGAATAACCTGTCTGTGCGGTCTATCGCATGCATGGTGATATCTTTTGTTGTTCCATTCTTTATTATACTCAGTTGGATAAAACTTTGATTTCTATACTCCATGAAATTAGTGGAATATCATTGATATTTGCGCTTCATCCAGTATCCTTTCATGGAAATATTCTTTTGATCATTCTTGAATTTTACACCACAAAACAGTATCGTGTTGACAATTTGGACGTTAATAATTCCTGGATAAAATAATTCTTGAACTTGTTTTATTGAATTCTTATATCATTGTCATCATCCTCTTATTTATATTTTTGAAAGTCATCTGTGGCCTGTAGAGCATGGATGGACTTGGTATGATTATGACCAGGGATTATTCGGTGTAATCATGACCGTAATGTTACAAATGATGCGGTAAAAGTCTCATTTGCCGTAGTGCATTGATGGACAGTTGTTGGCATGATCATGACCATTGATGAATACACAAATATCCTTGGCCCGTAGTGCATGGAATTTGTGGTCGTGACCCTAATGAGTATCCTTGGCCGTAGTGCAGGGATGATGTGGATTATTTATTAAGCTGAGTCTCAGCGATAAAAGTGATTAAAAACTTTTTAAATCATAAAAGATAGTAGATTCTATTCTCTACTTGACTCTTTTAATGGATTGCTTGATCCGCTGCTGTTAAACTTGATGTTATTATATTTTATCAGTTTAACACTGTTGAAGGCTAATGATAATTTATTCTGCATTATCTTAGTCATAATATTTTTTACTGGGCTAGTTGAGCTTACCCTTTCTTTCACTGTTCTCTTCAGGAAATGAGAATATAGCTGAGACGAGTCAGGGAACGGAGTGATGGACCAAAGAATAGTATTAGTAGTCCTCATTATTCTGTTAAATAGTGTGACAATAATTGTATTGAGGACTCCTTTTGAGTTTGTATGATCTCTAGTAGACAATTATTGTATTCAAACTCACAGTTGTATTTTGTCGTATTATACACGACAGTGGTATTAGTAAGTTGTATTTGAATTCTGTACCATGTATTTGACGACTCAAGATGGGTGATGTATACCTAATTTTGGGGGCATCACAACCGGTTTACGGTTTCATGACATACGGAGATGTCTTACTCAAAACGTTCATCATCTTTGATGATTTACATTCTTATTTTCTTCTTATACTTCTCTAGGACTCAGCACACATCGCTTCTCTGCTAGTAGTCCATATGGTACTCTGAGTGGTTTCCCACAAACAACCAACAAACAAATTCCCGTCTCATCTACACTGCCCGCACATTGAGTTAAATTCGGATGCCAGTTTTGTATATACCTTCGCTCTCTAAAGCAATTGTTTAGCCCAGCTCCCATATGTCATGTAGTAGCCCCGAATCCGGGCCCCGAATCGTCGCGGACTCGGTACACTAATTCTTTCACTATTTGCGGAAGATATAAACATAAATTATTTATACATTACATTACACACTATTCCCCAAAATCGAGTAACCTTAACTTATAACACAATTCATAAGTTATCTAACTCATAACATTATTTTCAAACTATTCTATTACAAGATAGCCGCACATATTGCCCCAAGCTGAACTTGGCATTATCTTTTCTATCGATGATTCATTTATTTAAGAATCATATATATTCTCAATCCAAAATAAATCTTATTTATCTATTCAACATTTCAAACTGTACATAGCTAAAAATTACATTTGATAAATCTATCAATCATAGATCTACCATTTCTAAATCAAGAAAATGTATTCATTTTATGCATCACTCAATCTTCATCATCCGTATAGCAAATAATATTGTCTAACATCATTAACCTGCAAAAAGTTTATGTTTGCAAGATTGAGCTCGACAGCCCAGCAAATTTAACAATCTATCATGTTTCACATAGCACACAATTCTATATGCACTACATTTCCTTTAATATGCATAGCTTCATGCAACATATATTCTTTACTAAACATATCCTACAGGCATCAATAATTTATTACAAAATAATAATTCATGCATTATACATTTCTAATTTATCGAGTTACATTATACAACATGTAATCACATATTGATTGAGTTCCATAACCCAATTAACTTAGTCATATTTTGACTTCAACAATTCATAGAGCATAATATGTAATTTAACACATAACACATTTCATCCACAAACATAATAGAACTTATAAAACTTGCCTGCACCGTTGATTACCGCAACGCAATTTATAACGCTTTACCCGAAGACCTAATATTAATAATATAGATCTTCAATAATTAGAATAATATCATCACAGTATAATACTGTTATATTTATATCCATAGAATAACCTAAACACATTACCACATAACCATTTCAGTCTTTACAGCACATAAGACTAGGTATCAAGTCAAACTATTGCAGTCTGAGTTAGAACTGACACAATTCTATCATCCCGACGGTCTAGTCGGACTTTTATCGAGTTTAAGTTCAATTAAACTCTGACTTAACAGTTAACAATTATCACAGATAATTTCTAACCAGACAAAATATTTTTCCTAGGCTCGTAATAATTTTCGGATAATTATTACCATTTATCAACATTTTTCAATCCTTAAAATCGTATTTAAATGAATTAAATACCACATAATTCCTTAATCATTAATATTTATTTATTATAACATATTAATGAAAATTATTACATAATATTATAATATAATTATAATATCACAAAGTATTTTTAATACTTTAAAAATCATTATTATATGATTTTTAAACACTTAATTCCATTATCCGATAATTGCTATTAATATTAAAATATTAATATTTTCATGCCAAAATATCAAAAGTTATAATTTATAACTTAAAATATTTTTATAACACTTAAATCATTTTTATATGATTTTTAAATCATTAATTCTATTTTTCCTTAATTTATTTAATATATGTATTAAATAAACTAATTATCATTAATATTGATTAATTAATGAAATTCATTCCAAAATATTAAAAGTCATCAAAAATAACTTAAAATATTTTCTTATACCATAAAATAATTTTTCATGATTTTTCATGAATTAAAAACTATTTTTAAATAATTTATTTAACATTATAATTAAATAAATAAATACCATTTACATTCCAAAAATACCAAATATTTTTGAAATATACTTAAAATAGTTAAAAACTATTTTTCAGACTTTAAAATAATTTTTCATAATTTATTTTGTATTTTTAATAATTAAAAACCATTTTTTTCTATTTTTTTAATCATTTTCCAGAAATTAGGAAATAAACTGTCGCTAAAGGCCTATAGCGACACTTTCTGTCGCTATAGGTGTTCTTGAGTCAAACCCAGAATTTTGGCAGTGAGCGAGGGACTAGGTTTGACCGAGTTTAATTCATTGATCCTTGCGTTTCTGGGTTGGTTAAAACTTTTATGTTGTAGTACTAATGTAGTACTACAAGTATACACCAATTCCATAGTCAAAACATGAACAACCTGCAAGATCTAAGCTTCCTAAAACGTTGTCAGACCTTGTTCTTCAAATTCTGGGTTTACCAGAACCGAAGAACAACCTTAGGTACCTACTTTGATTACATATAACTTGGTGATCGTGCAACGTTTATGAGATCTATCAATTACAGTTTGTAGACAACATGTAGTACTACAACTATCAAGCATTATAACACAAAAATATCACAGCATGAGCAAGATATGGCCGGTCAAAGTAGGACACGGACTCTGTTCTTCAAGTTTCTGGGTTCGCGATTTTTGACAGATTGGTCAACGGGTTTTGACCAATTATATCTTGCGATCTATAATAGATCTAGGTCTGATTCTTTTTGAACCTTAAAGAACACATATCGGGCTACATGTTAAAAGTTTTAAACATCAAAAACACTTAACACACACGGATCTATTGGGTCTGACATTTGGCTGCAAAACACGAAAATTTCTCATTTCCAGATTTTGAAAAACTTTAAATTCGTGATCATTGATGTTATAGGTCATGGATTTAACAACCCAGAACATCAATTGACACCCTATTACACCACTTTCAACAATCAATTGCAACTTTTAACAAAGAATCGAAGGATTTCTAAAAATTAGGATTTTATACCTTTTGAGCTTTGATTTTGATTTTCTGCCTTTGATCTGTTTCTGGTACATGTGGGGCTTGATTTTGGGACTGATTTATCATTGGAATTTCGTGGGTTTGGTGAGAGAGGGAGTTGGTGAGAGCAAACAATGAAATTGGCTATGTTTTTGTGCTTTTCTCTCTCCAAAACCTTAAATATTGCTTAGATGCATTGCATGATCTGATCTTGCTACTGATTTTGCTGGATTGTCACATGGCTATGCTAGGTTTAGACTAGGGTTGTTCACCAACCCAAAGATTTTGCAAGATTTACAAGAAACCTAAACTAATACACAAAAGGGCATTTATGTCCTTTCCTTTAATTTCTAGATTTTTCCATTTCATGAAACTCTTAGGGTTTAGCATACTAAGATTTTGAGTTTGGACAAATTTACGGTTTAGGTTTTAACCCTCAAATATTAAGCAACTTGGATTTCAAAAAATTTCTAATTAAATTTTAAAATAGAAAATTTTAAATTTCTAACTTATAATTAGGACTTCCTAATTATATCATAATCTCCTAATCATGAATCAATCTTTTCTAATTAGGATTAATTTATCCTAATTAAAATTGCTAATTAAGCAATTAGGGTCTGTTAACGCCAAGATCTTTCTCCACGTCCCAATCACGTAAGACGTCCTGATCCTGCACAGTAAACACGACAACACCACAAGCTTGACGGCCGGACCGTCGGGGGATAGCTCAGGCGTGAGAGTAAGTATATGTGTTCACAAGGTTAACTCAAGAGGATGATAAAGTCTAGTGTAATGAGAATTGTGTTAATCTATGGTCGTGTGTGTGTAATACATACCTCTCTCCATGAAGACTTACTCGGTGGGAAATAATATCTTTGCCTGGAATATTGTGCCACCTACTACCATCTGACATATCCCCATGATCTGATGGGTTCTGCCGGCTGCATGAAACCTGTACATTGCTTTTTGCTGCTGTTCACATCGCCGGCCGGCTATAATCCCATCCACATTAATGTATAGCAGGTATCTTGGTCAACTGTCATACTATATCATCATTACAAGTCAAAGTAATAGATATTAAATGACCCAATGGGTTGATCCATTGATCCAGCCCGGTTTCTATAGGATTTAATGAAGTCAATATAATGATTGGGCCCAATGAGCCCAATGACTTAATTAATAAGTGAGCCCAATGTACCCGGCCCAATATAGGAGAAATATCATGACCCAACATTACCCCCTAGTTTTTTAGTTAAACAGGACGTTTAATAGAAAACTATAAATGGTCCATGATATCAAAATTTAATGAAGGTCCAAAAATAAGAAGTAATTGTAACATACCCACTTTGATGTGTGTCATAGGATAAGGGATGGCAGGATGCCCAGAATAATAAGCCCATTCTGATATAGGATTTGAATTTAAACAGGATGGACCAAGACCGGAAACTCAATAGTTTGGCCCAATCGGGTAAGATATCCAAAGGTCATCCAAACACGCCTCATTCGAATTCTCATTATTACTGATAATTAATGCGCCGGCCTTGATTCCTGTGCAACCGTCAGTATAAAAAAGCTAACTTTACCAATTTGACGGTTTTACCTGCTAATTTGAAATTCGAACCTTTGAGCTTTCTCTTGCTTCTCAGAAAATTTCTTTCAAGCTTTCCAGATCTCAACAATGGTGAACCCAAACCAGATTCCTTCAAGTTCCTCACACTTAAAACCTAACCCGGAAGGCTCGAGCGCAAACCCCATACATCATGTCGACTTCTTCAAGGACGAGGAACAATTTCCTCATGCCAACACTAAGTCCATCATTACGGAATCGGAGGTATGTTTCCTCCGAACTCAATATCGGATTCCAGAAACATATGATTTAAGGGCTCCCGCTCCTGAAGAGCGTATGTATCAGCGACCGGATGGTTGGGTCGCCATGCCTGCTACCCTTCTAGAAAAGGGGATTCGCTTACCCCTCCACGCCTTCATCATTACCCTATTAGGGTTCATAGGAGTGGGATTCGCACAAATGGTGCCCAACTCCTATATCCATATATTGGCATTCATCGCTTTCTGCCACGAGTTAGGGATTACCCCCTCTGTGGACATGTTTTTTACCCTCTTCTCAGCCGGCAAATCCCGAGAACCAGGGTTTAAGATGATAAGCAAACAGTCTCCGCGCCCGAACTCCAAATTTGAGAGGAGGCCTCTGATGAGCACTCCCTCAAGCAACAAAGGATGGCACAAAGAGTGGTTCTTCATCAATGGACCAGAGATCTCTTCTCTTCCAGACTGGACTACTTCAAATCGAATCTCTGCCGACTTCGGAGATATTCCCGAAGCACGCATAAGGGAAATGGGAGATTTCTTGATGAAGATTCCTCCCAAAGAGTGGAGTTTCACTCTTCTGACCAAACAAGCCTGGCTGTACGATCACAAATGTAAGTTCGACTGATTTTGTGGCATAATTTCTTGAGGTATTTATGTGATGTGGACTTTAATACATGGTTTTTTGCAGTGTCTCTGATCAAACCAACTTCTTCGGAAGTGAAAGGTTTACAAGACTTTATGGCGGGAAAGACTTCGGAGACCCATGAGGAGCTTCCTGTTGAAGACTCTTCTCAAACAAACCCTTCCGCCTCCGTCCCACCAACCATCCTCCCTCAAAATGTTGAGCCCGAAGCTGAGGAGCCTACCAATCCTGAAGAAACTCTCAAACCTCGCCGAAGGAAGAGAGCTGCTAAAAAGGTCAGGACTACCCAACGCGAGGTTGATCCTGAAAGCGACGAGGAGGTCCTTCCTGAGGCGGATCCACAACCTAACCCTTCCGAGACAATTTCACAACCAACTCCTTCTGAAACAATTTCACAACCAACTCCTTCAACCGAGCCTATTACCATACCATCCAACCCAAACCCGAAAAAGAGGAGTTTACTTGACATACCTCCCCAAGACAGGGCAAAGGTTTTTCGTGCCAAGAAGATAAGGACAAAAATAATTCCTTTTACGGCCGAAGAACTTCGTGTCCCTCCTCCTTCAACACCAACTAACCCTCCAACTACAACACAAACACCCGAGGCCCCTTCTTCTGCCCCTTCCTCGGCTCCCGAGCCTCCAACTGCTCGATCTCCTCCCCCAGAGGCGATACCTGCGAATCCATCTCCGGTTCGCAGTCAGCCTGTGCCTTCGCCTCCAAGACGAACGACTACCGAATTTCAGAATGACGCCATGGGTCCGCCAACTATGTGGCCCCAATTTAATGCCAACTTCCCCTTCCAACTGTTCGAGGCCTTCGTCCGCGAGACCGATGACCACCGATTCGGTAACAGTTCGAATGGGGACTTGCTCAAAGAAGGCATGAGCTATTTGGCGAAGGTAAATGACTCTTTCCTTCCTTTTCGTACTTACGTTTGTACTTGTGTATCTGGAACTGATTGAATAACACTGAACATGTGTAGGCAAATGCTGTGTTCGAGCGTCTGTATCCACGATCTCTTGAGGCCGAATCTGAAGAAGAAAGGCTGAGGAAGGAGAATGCTATTTTGAAATCAACCCTGGCTCGGGAAAGGACTCAACGTGAAGGTATCCTTCATACAAATGAAGGTCTTCATAAAGATTTGGCCCGAGCCAAGGAAGATTTGAAGATCTCCAATGAAGAACTGAAGTCGACTAAGGTTCAACATGCCGAGATCGTCAAGATGAACGTTGACTTGGTTCTGAGGAGTGAAATAAGGATGAATGAGATCAGTAATCTGAAGTCTGACGCTAAGGTTTTGACCAAGACGATCCATGATCTGGAAAATGAAGGAACCCGTCAGATGAACATACGGCAGCAGCTCGAGCAAGAAATCCGAGAACTCAAGGCTCTCCGGGACCTAGGGCCTCCTTTGACTGATGCTCTTCGCAAAGAAATCTGTGAAGAGTATCGGAATTCGGACGAAATAAGTGGAGAGATAATGAGGATCTTTTCGGAAAGCTACGCGCTCTGCCGAAGTCGTGGCAAGGATAAGTTGTTCAAAGCCAACTTAGATCCACACTTGCTCGACTCTTCAGATGATGATGGAGCTGCCTGAAATGACATCTTTTGTAATTTCCTTACTTTTGTAAATAAATTGAACATTAATGAAAAGTGATCTTCTTCCTTATGACTTCAGTGTATTTTCTTTCTGTCAATATTTCAATATGAATTAATACGGACAAATGTGTAAAAAACTCCTTCGAGGATTTAACTCAAATAGCTGATTAACAATTAAGCAAATCATATGACAGATAAAATGAGGTTATATAACAATGCGTTCTGAACTCAACACTTAGAGAAAATTCAGGTGATAAAGTAAAGGGATACTTATTCAGTTTATCGAAGTGTGAGATAGATCTGCTTCATTGAAGGTTAGTTTACCCCGAAAGGCCTAACAGAACCAAAAGATGACACTTGCCTACCAGAAAGGGCCTGACAAGGTCTAAGTGGCGACAATTGCCTACCCCGAAGGGCCTGACAATGCCAAATAGTGGCGACAATTGCCTACCCCGAAGGGCCTGACAATGCCAAATAGTGGCGACAATTGCCTACCCCGAAGGGCCTGACAATGCCAAATAGTGGCGACAATTGCCTACCCCGAAGGGCCTGACAATGCCAAATAGTGACGACAATTGCCTACCCCGAAGGGCCTGACAATGCCAAATAGTGGCGACAATTGCCTACCCCGAAGGGCCTGACAATGCCAAATAGTGGCGACAATTGCCTACCCCGAAGGGCCTGACAATGCCAAATAGTGACCACCTGCCGAAAAGGCTACCATCGAATGGTCAGCAAGTCCTCCCGAACCTCCTAACACCTATGAACTGTGCAGCAACAAAGACAACACTGATTTGAGGTAAAAGATGAACTTTTATTGATGATGATGTAGATATTTACAGACTTTTGATGTATTGACAACAAATCTACTGAAAATATTTTCTGAGCCTGCCAGCGTGCCAAGTGTTTTTGATTACTGAGCCATCTAATGCCTTCAAACGATAAGTCCCTGGCTTCGGAACCTCTGTGACTTCATAGGGTCCTTCCCAATTTGGCATCAGCTTTCCCAAATTCTGAGGTGTAGACGCTTCGACTTCTCTGAGAACAAAATCTCCTACTTCAAATCTGCGAAGCTTTACCCCTTTATTATAATGTTTGGCCACTCTTCGTTGGTATGCCGCCAATCTGATTAAGGCTATTTCCCTGACTTCTTCCAACAGATCAAGATTGGTCTTCAGTCCTTCCTCGTTGTAGATCTCACTGAATTGACTGACTCGAAGACTCGGAGATCCAATTTCAATTGGGACTAAGGCATCAGTACCATAGGCCAATCTGAAAGGTGAATCCCCTGTTGTAGTCCTCGGTGTAGTTCGATAGGCCCATAATACACTTAACAGCTCTTCTAGTCATCTGCCTTTAGCTTCATCCAGTCTGCGTTTGATTCCGTTCAGGAGCGTTCTGTTGGTCACTTCGACTTGTCCGTTTGATTGAGGATGAGCCACCGAAGTCTTTCTGTGCTGAATTCCCAGTTCTTCCAAAAATGCTTCGAACTTCGATCCCACAAATTGACGGCCATTATCTGATATTACCACCTTAGGAATTCCGAAACGGAATACCACTGATTCTTTCATGAATTTCAAACATTCCTGTTCCGTTATTGACCTAAGTGGCTTTGCTTCTACCCATTTGGTCATATAGTCTATGGCAACTATAACAAAATTGACCTGACCTTTTGCTTTCGGTAGTGGCCCCAATATATCAATCCCCCAGACAGCGAAGGGTATAGGAGATAGGATCGAGTATAGCTCTTCTGGTGGCTGATGCGGTATTGGACTGTTGAGCTGGCACTTCTCGTACTTCTTTACATATTCGGTAGCTTCCTTGAAGATTGTAGGCCAGTAGTACCCCTGACGAAGTACTTTATATGCTAATGATTTGGCAGCCATATGGTCGCCACAAATGCCTTCATGCACTTCTCTAAGAGCGTATTCAGCTTCTGTTGGAGTCAGACATTTCAATAAAGGAGACGAGAAGGCCCTTCGGAAGAGATCCCCATCGATTAGAACAAAATTAGAACTTTTGTACTTGATTTTCTTAGCGAGCATCCGATCCGAAGGTAAGACGCCATCAGCCAAATATTCTATGTAGGGAGTCAACCAGCAGTTGGTTCGGTCAATGCACGTTACCACTTCATGATGAACACTAGGATGTTGTAGAATTTCCAAGTATACTGATCCTTCAAAAACATTAACATCCGTAGTGGCTAGTTTGGCAAGTGCGTCAGCAATAGAATTGTTGCTACGTTCGACCCCCTGAAACTCATAGGATGAGAAATATTGAAGCCGATCCTTTAATTCTTTCAAATACTTGATCATTCTCGGACCTCGAGCTTCGTATTCCCCAGTAAACTGTTTAACGACTAACTGAGAATCACTGAAAATGATTATTCTCTATACTTCCAGACTCTTCGCTAGTCGTAAGCCGGCCAACACTGCCTCGTACTCAGCTTCATTGTTCGTCGCTTTGAACTGAAAACGGATAGCCTGCTGCACCTTGAATCCCTCCGGACTTGTCAAAATAATCCCTGCTCCACTGGCGTCTGAAGTAGAAGATCCATCTGCAAACAGCGTCCACGAACTCTCTTTCTGTTGAAGGACGACAACTGCCCTATCAGACCCTTCAGCTTCGACCACGGCTTCATCAGCTTCAGAAAATGAGCATTCGATCATAAAATCAGCTAAAGCTTGCCCCTTGATGGCGGTTCGGGGATGATATTCAATGAAGAATTGAGACAATTCCATCGTCCATGCAACCAATCTTCCTGATACCTCTGGTCTGCTCATAATCTTCTTCAAAGGTTGATCCGTGTATACTATTACCAGTCTACCCTGGAAGTATTGCCTAAGCTTTCGACTAGCAGTTATTAAAGCGAAAGCTAACTTTTCAATGTTTGGGTACCTGGTTTCGGCATCCCGAAGGACATGGCTCACATAATAAACTGGGTGTTGATTACCCCCAACTTGGCGTACCAACACAGCTCCTATTGCCAACGGACTAGCTGCGAGGTACAAATATAAAGGCTCGGTCGGAACGGGTTTCACCAGTAAAGGTGCCGAAGACAGATAGGACTTTATGCCTTGAAAGGCGTCTTCACATTCTGAAGTCCATTGGAATGTTTTTGAATTCTTCGGCCCCTTCAATGTATCAAAAAACGGTAAACATTTTTCTGCTGACTTGGACATAAACCTCCTCAAAGCTGCAATCCTTCCAGTCAGACGTTGAACATCCTTAAATGACTGAGGAGTCTTCATATCCAGAATCGCTTGAATCTTCTCTGGATTGGCTTCAATTCCTCTCCGACTGACAAGATAACCCAGAAATTTGCCAGCACCCAGACCGAAAGTGCACTTAGTGGGGTTCAGCCTCAAGTTGTGATGACGAATAGTCTGAAAGCATTCTTCTAAATCATCCAAATGTTTATGTACCAACATGCTCTTAACAATCATGTCATCTACATAAACCTCAATGTTTCTGCCCAACTGATGTCTGAAAATATGGTTCATCATTCTCTGGTATGTGGCTCCGGCATTAATGAGGCCGAAAGTCATTTTCTTATAGGCATATACTGAACGATGCGTAATGAACGCCGTCTTCGGTATATCCTCTTTACACATGGAGATCTGATGATACCCAGAAAATGCGTCCATAAAACTTAATAGAGCATACCCCGAAGTGGCATCAATGAGTTGATCAATGTGGGGCAGCGGGTAGAAATCCTTCGAACAGGCCTTGTTCAGATCGCTATAATCAATGCAGACTCGCCATTTGCCATTATGTTTCTGGACCAGAACCACATTAGCCATCCACTGCGGGTAGTCGATTTCAAAGATGAAATCAGCTGCCAGCAATTTTGCAATCTCCTCATCAATGATCCGTTGACGCTCCGGTGCAAAGATCCTTCTCTTCTGCCGCACTGGCTTCTTTGACGGGTCCACCTCCAATCGATGCTCCGCAATATTCCTGCTTACTCCCGGCATGTCCTGAGGTTCCCATGCGAAAATATCGACAAAACACCTCAGGAGCTCTATAAGGTTCGTCCGGAGAGGTTCCGGCAAGCCCGAACCTATTTTCACCGCTTTGTCCTCTTTGCCAGGAATGAGCTCTATTTCTTTTGTTTCTTCAGCTGGTGTGACCAACGGTTCGGAACTGCTTTCAGTGAAGGGTTCGATCTCAATCGCCATGGTTTGCTGCTGCTTCGATACCCCCACTCCCGAAGTGATAACGACATTTCTATAACACCTTCTAGCCAGGTCCAGATCTCCTTTCACCTCACCGACCCCATGAGCAGTAGGAAATTTGATTTTGAAATGAGGTATTGATGTTATAGCTTGCAGAGCAATTAAAGTGGGCCTCCCCAGAATAGCATTATAAGCAGAATCCACATGCACAACATAAAACTTGCAAATAATTTCTACCTGTTGGGGGGCCGTTCCAAATATGACTGGTAGCTCAATAGTTCCTGCCACCTTAACCGGATCATTGCTGAAACCATACAGAGGAGCCTCCTGGCCTATCTCCATCTTCTGTCCCTCCAGATTCATTCTTTGGTAAGCATGAGCATATAGGATGTCCACAGAAGACCCGTTATCCACCATCATCCTTTTCATGTCCACTGAACCTACCTGTGCAGTCAGCACCAACGATCCTTCGTGTGGTTCGATGACTTCCGAAGGGTAATCCTCATCAGTAAAAGAGATTACCGTATTCGGATAAGGTCTATCGGTTTTCGGGAAGGTACCCGCCACCGACATGACCGAATCCAAATGACTTCGGCGCTTCCTCCCAACTAGCTTTCCAGAAGTACCCCCGGTGATGACATCGATCACATGCCTGGCTGGTTGTCCCGTAGCTGGTAACGTTTGCTGAACTGGTTGAGCTGCCTGGACGGGTGTCCGACCTTGCTGTTGATTATCTCTGGCAGCTATGTACTGAACTAAAGATCCACCCTGTATCTTTCTTTCGATAAAATCTTTTAAACTGGCACAGTCGTTCGTATCGTGACCTGAGGCTTGATGATAATCACAATACTTGCGAGGGTTACCTTTTCCGGGCTTGATGTTATCTCGAGGCGGTTCAAAGATAGGTTGGTTTTTGATTTGGTCCAAGATAACAGCCCTATCTGCATTAAGTGCCGTGTAAACTCTATTCACCCTTTGAGGTGGAGCGGACGAACGTCCTCCACCTTGCCTCCAATTGTTGTATCTCTTTGATCCGCCTTCATGGCGGTCTTTACTCCCCTCATGTCTCTTCTGGTCCGCATCGGCCTTATCCCCATCTGTCTCTTTGAACCGATCTGAAGGACGTTTGAGACTGTTCATGGCTTCTTCTACCACGATATAACCTTCGGCTTTGTCGAAGGCTTCGGCGAGACTCTTTGGGTGGTTAAACATAAGTTTTTTCACCAATTTTTCCGATTTAACCAGATCTAAACCATTTTGAAACAGTCCCACAGCTTGTAGATCATTCAAATCTGCCACTTGGTCGACTGCTTCTCGGAATCGTTTCACGTACTGGCCCAAAGACTCGTTAGAGGACTGTCGGACTTGAGCCAATGAACCAGTTGGCTTTCCTCTTCTTCTGTTGCTCCCAAAACGAGCATGAAACTTACTGCACATATCTTCCCAGGACGAGATAGAATCCGAGGGTAAGGTTCCCATCCACTGTCGGGCATCTTTTCTGAGTGTTGTGACAAAAGTATGGCATTTAGCTGCATCGCTAAAGTCATAATAGTCCATAAGTCGGTCGAATGCCTGACTATGGTCATAAGGATCCCCCGATCCATCATAACTCTCGATATGGGGCAATTTCTTGGTGGGATCAGCTTTTTCACTAAGAATCTCCGCGGAAAAAGGGGATGCCTTCTTTCCCGGAGTGTCTTTGGTTTTCTGTACTTCGGCAAGTTGCTTCCGAAGCTCTTTCAATTCTTTAACCAGATACTCCACGCCTTCTGGTTGTGATGATGCCTCTTTCTCTGGTAATTCCTTCTTTCTGTGAGTAGATCGGATTTTCTCAACAGATCCTTCCATTCTAGAGGGACTCCTCCTATGACGAGTATCTACAGGGCGGGGTACCCTCAGTAGACTCTCGGGAGTATGTCCTCTGGATACACTTCGCCTTTGACTTCGGGCACTGTGACGAGAATGTGCAAAGACAAGTGCTCTCTTTGCATGCTCTGGAGTGCGATCCCTGGATCGACCTCTTTGTTGACTCCGTCCCTGCTCTCTGGACTCGACAGGGAGATATACCCTCCTCGATCTCTAAGGAGTAGGGCTCCGAGACCTTCTTCTTTCCCTGGTTCGACCTAGAGACTCTCGTACTGAGTGAGCAGGCTCTTTTCCGCTCCGATGCCCTTGCTCTTCGGATTGGACATAACTGAGCTCCTCATCTCTTAATTCTGCCACACGAGCCATTTGCTCGGCTATGTCCTGACGTTGTTTCATAAGTGCTTCCATGGCCTTATCTGCTTCATCTGCCATCTTTACCAAACGGGAGGCTTTTGCGTTTTGGTCATCTCGGTTTCGAGTTCTAGGCGAGGTGCCTTCTACTCGTTTCCGACCATGGCCAGGTTCTCTCTCTGTGGGAAATACAAGCTTACGCTTTGCTTTGCCTACCGCCTTCGGTCGAGAATCTTCAGGTGAACGTTTGGATGCTGTGCTAGCATGGACACTTATAGTTGGTCCCAAACGATCTTTGGCAGATATTCGCGGTGCTGAATCACTGACAGCCATCGGCTGTCCTTCGGGTGTAGATGTTCTACTCTTCCCCATGAAAACTGGATAGAATAAAACAAGATGAGTGATTGAAAAATACTCAGGACACTAGAACTCAGCCCTCCTTCTAGCGCCAATGTTAACGCCAAGATCTTTCTCCACGTCCCAATCACGTAAGACGTCCTGATCCTGCACAGTAAACACGACAACACCACAAGCTTGACGGCCGGACCGCCGGGGGATAGCTCAGGCGTGAGAGTAAGTATATGTGTTCACAAGGGTAACTCAAGAGGATGATAAAGTCTAGTGTAATGAGAATTGTGTTAATCTATGGTCATGTGTGTGTAATACATACCTCTCTCCATGAAGACTTACTCGGTGGGAAATAATATCTTTGCCTGGAATATTGTGCCACCTACTACCATCTGACATATCCCCATGATCTGATGGGTTCTGCCGGCTGCATGAAACATGTACATTGCTTTTTGCTGCTGTTCACATCGCCGGCCGGCTATAATCCCATCCACATTAATGTATAGCAGGTATCTTGGTCAACTGTCATACTATATCATCATTACAAGTCAAAGTAATAGATATTAAATGACCCAATGGGTTGATCCATTGATCCAGCCCGGTTTCTATAGGATTTAATGAAGTCAATATAATGATTGGGCCCAATGAGCCCAATGACTTAATTAATAAGTGAGCCCAATGTATCCGGCCCAATATAGGAGAAATATCATGACCCAACAGGGTCAATATCACAGATTAGGGTTTATAACCTAATAATTAGGGTTTCTAATAGAAAATTTAATTTTCTAATTTAGAAATTAAATATTCGTAATTAGATTAGTGTTTTCTAATTACTCAAAAATTGAAATAATTAGGATTAGAGTTTCCTAATTAACATTGCTAATTTTAGCAATTAAATCCACAATTGCGCATTAGGGTTTCTAACGGAACAATTACGGTTCCATAAATTGAAAATTAGGGTTTGCTAATAAATTAACCTTTACCCTAATTAGTACTTAATTCATAGCACTAAAGCATTAAAATTCTCCGTTATATTCCCCGATTAGGGTTTCATTTTATCAGAAACTGAAACTAGGGTTTCCAGAACCGGTTTCTAGGGTTTCTTATCAGACATTAGGGTTTTCTAACTGAACGCTGTCGTTCTTAATATAAACTTAGGGTTTGTCACAGATGTAATTTATCTGATCAACCCATGACCTTTAACCACATTCTGAACACATCATTAACCATAAACACAGAACATAATCACATAAATCCTTAATCCTGAATAATTCACCTATATCCTTCACCGAATTTTGAAATCCTCAAAATTCAATCCCAATAACATTAAACGCATACACTTATTTTCTGTCTAGGTCTAATATTTGACCTTAAATCAATCATTTAAGAATTTCATAATTTGCCTAAATTCTCGGGTTGTCACATGTCAACCATCAAAGGTTACGATTGTACTACAGCCTAACTTTCTCTTAACTTATACGAACTATTAAATTATAATGTTTGTTAAGTTAATTTCTTATTCATTATGGCTTTCTGGCAAGTAATTGCCATACCTCAGAACTCGTTCTTATCCAACTCCCATTCGGCTTTCATTAATCTTATTATTGTTCGATACGGCTTTCTTAATACCATTCTTATCATACTTACTACTTTCATCAACGTCTAAGTCATACAACTAGGGTATACTTAGAACGTTTATCAAACGCGAATACGATTTACGAAGATCGTTTACGTATTCAACGTTCACGTTGCTCATCTCTTAATCTCTTATTCAACCTTTACTCAAGGTTTTTAATCGCTTTTGATCGTTATCCATCCAATGAACCCCATGTTCATTATAATTCCTTAATGTTAAAGCCATACGATTCACTGTATGCTAAGACCGATCGTTCATCGTAACAATGTTGCGTTCACAGCGTCTAAACGCTTTACATTCATCTCTCAATGCCATGTCATAATATCAAAATGTTATACATTAACATCGTCAACCAACGTCTAAGGAATCACAACCATAGCAATCCCTCACGTCCGTTTATCGCGATTACGGTCCCCAAACATCGGTTCCGTAACCCGCACCTACATTCTTTGTCTTTTAATCTCGTTTAATCTTTTCGTTCAACCTTTATTAAAGGTTTAAAACACTTGATTAAGTGTTACAATAGTTGAACATTATGTTCATATTTCTTTCTTGCACATCCCCCGAGAAATTGAGCAGTTAAAATCTCATTTCTGGGTATTGCCCTGCACTGGCGCTGCAGCGCCGTGCCCTTCCTTTCCTCTCGCGTTGCGGCGCGACCTACTTCTCTCTCCTCTCTTCCCGGGCTGGCGCTGCGGCGCCAAGTCCTTTGTTATCTCTCGCGCTGCGGCGCCACTCTCTAGAAGGTTATGGCCGAACTCGCGTTGTGGCGTCGACCTCCAAGGCACGACTCGCGCTGCGGCACCGAGCATGAAACCTAGAAAAATTTTTCTAAGTCTTTTACAAGCTTGAGACGCTGATTTCGAAATCTCATAACTTCTTCGTTATGACTCGGAACGAGGTCGTTCCAAAGCCATTTTCTTCCTTATCTTACGTACTTCTATTACCCTTGGACAGAACTTTGTTCTGAATCCGTTAACATGCTGTTCAATTGGCTTAATCTTCATTCTTCGTTCATTTTAACGTTTTTAACGTTCTTTGTTCGTTCGTCCGTAATTCGGTCATCCGAACTCAGAATTCATTCGTTCTTGAATCCACGACTCACATTTTATACGTTCTCTTACATTTTTTATGAAACCCTACACATTCGAGTTTATTTACTAACTTTCAAATTTTCGTTCTTCTTTTACGAAATTTTCACCATAACTTCGTTATAGCTCAGTTTAATATGTTCTTCATGAACGTTTCTAACGTTCCTAATCAAGCAATAAGCATCTAACTTATACACGATGGTTTTAAACTTGTCCATCAACAACAATTACACTACGATGGTTTTAAATTTGTCCATCAACAACGTTCTTCGTGTTCTTCGCGTGTTCTTCGCGTTCTTTGTTCGTTCTTCATTTAAATCGATATTTTGGATTACGATTTCACCTTTTCTTGAAATTTGAGTTATAGAACACCATTCCTTACTTATTTGATCTACTCAGTCATAGGATTCATTCAGATCGTTCAAAATCCTTACGAATCTTATACTTCCTTAAGAAATTTATAAACTAAATTTCTTATTTCTTATTTTCTCATGATTTCAACCATATGAAATCATTCTCGATATCTTTTACTCCATATTCTCATTAAACTATGTTTTAACATAGAAAAATAAAGAAAATAATCTAGAAGTTAGGTTTTTGGATTACCTTTCTTCTTTAATCTCCTTCCGTCGGACAAAGTTTGCTCACGAGCAAGCTTTTCCTCTTCCTTTTCCTCTCCTCCTTCGTCCAAAATCTCTCTCTCTCTCTCTCTAATGTTTGACAACTTTTAAATTTCCAAACAAATGAAATAAGCTTCCTATTTATAGATTTTCAAGGCTAGGGGCAAAATAGTCATTTAGCCCCTAAAATCACTATTCCCACCTCCTTACTATTCAAGACTTAAGGACTAAGTTAACTTAGCCCTCAAGTTTGCTTAGCCCTTAAGTTTCGTAGTTCCATCTTTCGGGTTTCGTCCGACAGTTTTAAAAACTGCGATTCTCGGAATCCAAATATTTTTGGATATTTCGTCTTTCCTTTACCGATTAACTTTTACGTATTCTTCGAATTTCTGAAAAACTGAAAAACTCTTTTCCACGTTAAGCATTTTCCTTCACGTTTTCCCCTAACGTAGCTAAACGAATGAAAAGTACACAGCAGTACTTTTCGTCGTTTTTATTTCGTCCGATTTCTGCACGTTTTTTGAGAAAAACTTTTATCGGCTTACTTAACTTTTCACGATATATTATCGTCAAATCTTTTGACGGAATTTCATTTTGACATACTGAACTCTCGGAAAGGCTTAGGTTATTCAAACCCTAACCCTTAGGTTTCGTCGGGTAAATAGTGCATATTTCGTCTTTTTCCCTGGAAATATTTTGTTCTCGGAAAAATTTTATTATCGTCTTAAAAATTCTTACTCGTTCAATCTAGCTCGTAGCCAGAATCCTCCCGATTAATAATCATTCTAGGTTATAAAATGATTAATAAACACAGCACATAATAGTATTAATAAAAATTCATTTTATTAATAACTAATTCTTTAAATCTTAATTTCTGGATAATCTGGATATTCGTCATCATCACATGGGTTCCTGGAGTCTTTAACTCTATCTCCATCCTTTGCAAGTCACACAAAATGGGCCTTTGCGTTGACAATATCGCACTCGTACTTGCATATGATATTCTACTCAATGTGTCAGCTACCACGTTCGTTTTTCCAGGATGGTATTGGATGGTATGATCATAATCTTTCAACAGTTCAAGCCAACATCGTTGTCGCATGTTGAGTTCCTTTTGAGTGAAGAAATATTTGAGGCTTTTATGATCCGTAAAGATCTCCACTTTCTCCCCATACAAGTAATGCCTCCAAATTTTAAGTGCGAAGACAACATCTGCCAACTCTAGATCATGAGTAGGATAATTCCTCTCATATTCTTTGAGTTGTCTTAAGGCATAGGCTATGACTTTCCCATGTTGCATGAGAACACATCCCAACCCTTTGCCCGAAGCATCACTGTAGATGACAAATCCCTCCGAGCCAGATGGTATTGTCAGAACAGGTGCTGAAATGAGTCTCCTTTTGAGTTCTTGAAAACTCTTCTCACATTCTTCGCTCCAACCGAACTTTGTATCTTATTGAATCAGCTGAGTTAATGGAGTAGCGATTCGAGAAAATTCTTCCACAAATTTTCGATAATAACCAGCTAAACCAAGAAAGCTACGTACTTCGGTCACTGATTTAGGTTGCTCCCAGTTTTGAATTGCTTCAATCTTTGCCAGGTCAACAGATATTCCATGACTTGATACTACGTGCCCAAGGAATGCTACTTCCTCAAGCCAGAACTCACATTTCTTCAACTTGGCATAAAGCTTGTATTCACGAAGCTTTTGGAGTGTTAGCCTCAAGTGTTGCTCATGATCTTCACGGCTTTTGGAATAAAAAAGGATGTCATCAATAAAGACGAACACAAAGTGATCCAAATATTCTTTGAATACTCGGTTCATCATATCCATGAAGGCAGCAGGAGCATTAGTCAATCCAAAGGACATGACTAGGAATTCATAATGTTCGTACCGAGTTCTGAAAGTCATCTTTGGAATGTCATCAGTTCTAATCTTCAATTGGTGATATCCGGAATGAAGATCAATCTTTGAAAAGAATTTGGCTCCTTGCAACTGGTCAAACAAGTCATCAATACATGGCAATTGGTACCTATTTTTGATGGTGACATGATTCAACTCCCGATAATCAATACAAAGTCACATACTCCCATCTTTCTTCTTCATGAATAGAACAGGAGCACCCCCAAGGAGACGTACTAGGACGAATGAAACCAATGTCTAACAATTCTTGCAATTGGGTCTTAAATTCCTGAAGTTCAATAGGAGCCATTTGATATGAGGCTTTGGAAATGGGTTTCGTACCGGGTTCAAGGTCGATACAAAATTCAATTTCACGCTCTGGGGGTATGTGACAACCCAAGAATTTGGAGAATTTATTAAAATCTTAAATGATTGATTTAAGGTCAAATAATAGACCTAGACAAAAGATAAGTATATGCATTTGGTGTTATTGGGATTGAATTTTGAGGATTTCAAAATTCGATAAAGGAAATAGGTGAATTATTCAGGATTAAGGATTTATGAGAATATGTTTTGTGTTTATGGTTATGTATGTGTTCAGAATGTGGTTAAGGGTCAAGGGTTTACCAGATTAATTATATATGTGTCAAACCCTAAGTATATATTAAGAACGTCAATGTTCTATTAGAAAACCCTAACGTCTGATGAGAAACCCTAGAATCGGTTCTGAAAACCCTAGTTTCAGTTCCGGGAATCCGAAACACTAAAATCATGATATGAATATGGTGATTAAGTTAGAAAACCCTAACGATATGTTCAGAAACCCTAATTTGGGAAATCAAAGGCTAAATATAATGGCTTATGTATTTTGATAATATATTAGAGATAACCCTAATTGCTAAATTAGAAACTCTAATGCTATGTATAAAATCCTAAGGATTAATAGTTATGTGAGTAATGAATATGAACATTATGTGATGGTTTATATTTGTTTATTATATAAACAAACCAAAAGAAACTAGTGAAACCCTAATTATATATTAGGAATGAAGGATTTAATAACTTAAGGGTTATGGGAAAAGAGAATTGTGGTATTTAGAATACTTACTAATTCTAGGAGATTTATTTTATATATCTCAAATGATTAATTTTATAACCTAATTATAGCAAGTCTAATTGGGTTAAGAAAATAAGTGTGCATGAGCAAGGATTGGTGTTATAATTGATGAAGTAAAAACCCTAAGTAAATGGTTTGGGTTGGGTAAGAATTTAAGGTATTGGACTATGTATTTTTTATAGCTCAAGAGTTGACCCAATTTATTTGGTGGAGGAGTCCAAGTTATTAGCTAATTAATTTCAAGCTCAAAAGATGGAAGTGGTAGCCCAATTTTTAGCCCAATTGTGGAGGAACACTTTAGACTTTTGGTACACTAGATATTACATTAAAAAGTGAAGCAAGACTTGGGGCATTCAATGGCCAAGTGGCCGGCCATACAAGAGAGAAAAGAGGGGGAATGAATGTGTATTAATTGCTAACTTTAGTTGGTGACCAACTTCCCTACTAACTCCACCTATGTGTCCAATTTTGATTAAGCCAACACTTTGGTATTTCTTGCAAGCAACATCTTGGTGGTTTAATGAGAGAAGGAAAGAGAGAATAGGTGGAGATATGTTGGTAGATTTTGTATAGATATACCAAATCTATCCATTGATATTTTTTTCTTCCAACACTTAAAACATCTTTCTCTTTCATCTTATTACTAGTTATCTAAACTAAAGAAAGAGAGAAGAGGAGAAAGAGAGGAATGGGAGAGAGAAAGAGGGAGCTGTATGGTTTGGTAGAGGAGGAGAAGGAGAGAAGATTTTGATGTTTCATTCCATCCAAGCTCCATGATTAAACTAAGAAGAAGGAGAAGAAGAAAAGCTAAGGTATAGCAAAAATGTCTACTTATGTAGTCTATTTCCTTTATGTTTTAATTTGAGTTTTGACAACTTGAAGTTGTGATCTTGAGGTTTAAAATCTTAGATCTACATGATTTAGAGTATTTTTGTATGGATCTATCCATCTTGTGTGTTAGAAGTTAGATCAAAAGCAAGAAAAGTGAAGCTAGGTTTTCAAAGTGTAGAAAATCTTATTCTTCTTACTCTTGATTGTATTTAATCTTGTGGTTGATGCTTGTTTGATGAAATAAAAAACATTGTTTCTAAAACTCAAAAACCATGAATATATGTGTTTATGAGTGTTTCATGTTTAGATATAACCATATTGGGTGTTGATTTCGGTTGGAATCAAAGGAAGAGAAAAAAATGTAATTTTCCGGAAAAGTTAAACTTTTAAAAAGTGTGATCAAGCTTTTGGATCTTTGAAATATATGATGGATATTTATGATTTATTTTCTTGGGATGCTAGATATATGTGTTAAGGGTAAAATCCCTTTGGAATTACTCGAATAGGTTGAATATTGAACAAGTTATGGGATTTCTCCCAAACTACACAAAGATAAGAAAACTGTTAAAAGGACAGTTTTGTAAGAGCCACTTCCGGGCTAAATTCCGGGAGCTTAACATATCCAAATATTGATTGTGATAGATGAAAACTGTAGTTCGGAAAGATAGAAATCCAACAAAAGTGACAGATCATTAATCGGACTTACAAATTTCGTTTTATTTAAGTTTTGGTGAAGGACTCCAAAACTGCCAAATGACAAAAAGTTGCTGCCCAAACTTTTCCGGGGGCTGTTTTGGACATTTAGTTAATGAGAAAAATTCCAGGCTTTTGGGAAATGAAAATATATGGTATTATGTAGCTCGTGTCCAAAAATGAGCTAATTCCGAGTTAAAACGACCAAGTTATGACCGTTCTAATTTTTGTGATTTTCCGACGGAAATCGCTATAACCGGAGTTCTACAACTCCGATTGCCACGAAATTTAAAATGGAGCATCACGTTAACATATAAGGTTATGTCAAAAGATGGGAATTACTGGAGTTAAGCACGAGATAGCTAATTTCTTAAGCTACGCACTAGAAATGATTTTTAAATAAATACTAAAGGAAGTTAGAAAATTATGGAAAAATAATTTTTGTGCATGAAATACATGTATATGTGTTTGACCAAAGGATAGGAGAATAATACACTGATTTGGTATTTTCGTGATACGGATATAGAATACAGCTTGCTGGATTAGGTAAATTGTGATTCCAGTTTGCTGGAGTGAAATACAGTTTGATGAATTGAAAATTTGTTGAATCCAGTTTACTGGATTGCAGTTTAGGTTGCTGGATTTGGAATCCAAGTTGCTAAATTATAAATTTGGTTGTTAGATATAGAATCCAGGTTGCTGGATTAGTATTTGACTTAGTAGGTGTTAACGAATACTTATGAAATGAAAAACCGAGTGTTAAATCATATAAATGTGATTCTATGGCATTGTTAAGTGCTTAAGCGGGGTTTAACTGAACTTAAACTCGAGTGTTGACCGACTAGACCGTCGGGATGTTAAAATTGTGTCAGTTTCAACTCAAACTTAATAGTTTAACTGATACTAAGTCTTATGTGAATTATAGACTGATATGGTTATGTGGTAATGTGTTTAGGTTATCCTGTGGATATAAATATAACAGTATTATACTGTGATGATATTATTCTAATATTGGAGATCTATATTACTAATATTAGGTCTTCGGGTAAAGCGTTAAAAATTTGCGTTGCGGTAATCAACGGTCCAGGCAAGTTTCTTTGCACTAAACTCTATTAAGAGTATTTTATTCAAGCTGATGGTTAATCATTGCTGATTGCCACGAAAATTGTATTCTGTACATCTTGCATGTATAAATCATGTATGAAAGGCTGATCACCTTCATTACCAGTTGGTTCAAAAATGTTTGTTCATGTATAATACTTGTTCAGTCAAAAATTTGTTCGTGCTAGTTCTCAATTATATTGATGAATTATAGCAAGCCCATTATTCATATTCTTCAATCATGATATATCGTTATATTGTTGTATATAAACTTGCAGGGAAACTTTCATGCTCACCCTTGCTATATCTTGATAAAACATTGTAGATAAGGCGAACGTGTTCGGATACAGGAAAAAGATAATGCCAAGTTCAGCTTGGGATATAAAGTGCGGCTAGTTTGTAATAGCGTATTTTGATAAATGTGTTGTATTTTAGATAGTTTATGAATTGTGTATTAAGTTAAGGTTACTCGACTTTGGAATAATGTGTAAAGTTTAATGTATAAACAATTTATGTTTATATCTTCCGCAAACAGTTATAGAAATAGTATACCGGATCCGAGGTGATTTGGGACCCGGATTCGGGGTTATCACAGGGTAGGCCAGGAAGTTCTTCAGTGAATACGTCAGGGAATTTATTAACAATAGAAATATCATTCCAAACTGACGTATTTTTGTTTAGATCCGTGACATGAGCTAAGAAAGCTTGACATCCGTTTTTCAATAAACGAATAGCTTTATGGCTTGAGATGACCGTGATTGATTTTAATGGTTTGGTTGCTTGAATTCGCATAATAGGTTGATTAGGAATATGAAAGCTAACAACCTTACGAAAATAATCAATTTTAGCATGATGAATAGTTAACCAATCAATCCTTAGAATCACATCAAATGCAAGTATTTTCAATGAAATAAGATCGACATGTAATGTGAGGGAACCGATTTGAACCAAACAAGACTTATAAACAGTGGATGTAATGAAAGTTTCTCCCAACGGAGTTTCCACAGATAAGTCAAAGTCTAATTTCTTCGGAGTCAAATTTAATCGTTGAGCGCAAGTAGGAGAAATAAAAGAATGGGTAGAACCGGTATAAAATAAAGTATAGACTTCGCTAGAGTTTATGATAAGCTTACCCGTGATCACCTCATTCGGGTTCCTTACTTTCTGGGAGGTCACAACAAACGCTCTCCCTTGCACTACCGGCTTTGACTTTTCTGGGACGGCCTTTGGTGCCTCCATCCTAGCTGAACTTGTTTTCGGTGAACGACAAAATTGGGCTAAGTGACCTTCTCTTCCATAATTATAACATGCTTTGGATGGCATCGCGCAGTTTGGACTGATGTGTCCCTCCCCTACGTATTTGAAGCATATGATAAGTGGTCGTTCTCCTTCCTTAACAACGGGTGCTGGTGCTGACATCTTTCCATCATTGTTGAATCTCCTCTTCTTGAAATGTCCATTCTTATTGTTTTGGCCCTGATTACCACCGAAGTGGTTACCACTTCGAGCCTGTTGATTCCCTCCACGCTTGTTGTCACTGCTTTGATGACTACTATCACTAGTATTATCATTTTGCAGGCTGCTCTCTTTTGGTTGTGTTAACTCGTTATCGCGCTCTACTAACTGAGCCCTATTTACAACATCTGAATACAAACACAGTTTATGAGAAATAAGATGTTGACGTATCTCCGGCTTTAAACCTCTTAAAAACATCCGCGCCATTCTCTCTTCATTATCCACCAAGTGGGATACAAACCGAGATAACTCGGTAAACTTAGCTTCGTACTGCGACAAGGTCATATTATTCTGCTCCAACTTGATGAACTCTACCTCTTTTATGTGACGAATACTTTCGGGAAAGTACTTGTCGTTGAATAGTTCTTAGAACTTCTCCCAAGATATCTTCAGTGCGACAGATTGAGTACGCTTTACCGATTCCCACCAGTAATCTACCTCTCCTCGTAACATAAAGGTGGCAAAGGGAACCTTTTGCTCCTCGAAGTGTAAGACCCCAACTTATTATTAATGAAATTTAATTTTCTCTATTTATTATTTTGAAATAGTAAGGGTTGATTTGATTAATGTGAATAGTTATGGGTAAAATACGCAAATATTTTAAAATAAGCAAGTGGTTATAAAATATTCATTGTTGTCGGGGAATATTCGTTTGGTCGTGGAATATTCGTACTGTCGGGGAATATTCGTACGACGGCACAGCCATGTGTGGGCCCCATAACGGAAAGCGATTGGATGAAGAAAACGACAAATATAAGTTGTTTAAAAATAACGGCGTAGTTGTTACCGTTAATACTGTTAAAATACTCGGTGGTTAAAACACAGTAGCATACGGTATTGCACCAATTATTGATTCTTACATAAGAAGGCACTACTCAATAATGGTTACAGTAATTACTGTTCAGTATTTTATTTTATTGATTTAATAATTGTTGTGTTGATATTTTATATTGCTGTTATTTTAATAATTGTCATTACACGGTATTTTTTATTATCGAAGCAATAATTCATATTATCTGAATAATATTGTTAGATAACATTATTGACAATGTCTAGAAAGTTCTGTTTAAGGAGAGGTTTGGTCACTTAATTCCGTGCCAGTAAGGAGATATTCTTATTAGAAAGCCACCTCTTTCTTGGGAACTGCTTGGTTGTCAATATTGTGATTCTGTAATATTATTTGTGAATAATTAATTATTGATTTATATGATGAGAAAAATATTGATTTTATGTGGATATAGATGGAGAAAATTTTTAATGTGACAATTGTTGAAAATTAATATTTTATTTTTTTCTGATAAAATAATTCATTTAAATATACTATTTTAATAATATATTAACGGTGATATTTTTATAATGAATGTGGGATATTTGAGTATATGAGGAAGAGTATTTGTGTGGCATTAAATGTTTAACACATATTTTGTGTGTTGGTGGACACAATTATTGACCGAAATTTGATTATAGCCTGTAAAATCGCCCGTTTGTGGATTTCGGTCAATTTCTGTTTAGAATTTGGAAAAAATTTCTTCTGCAAAGTTGTAGAGAATTGAATTTCCTATAAAAAGTCGCGAGATTCGAATTTTCTGATAAAAGGGCTATTTATTATGAATTATTGAAGTTCCGAAGCTCCTAAATAATTGATATTTGGAAGTTTAAAATATTTAAAATAGGAAAAACATTTTTTTTGTTTGGTGGGCAGCCCTAGCATGTGCAAGATAAGCTGAAATCAGTTGTCGAAATGTGCGTAGAGAATTTGTAATATATATAATATTATTTTATTAAATTTTTTACTTTGGTGTTCTAAGCATTTTCCTATAAATAGGGTGCTTAGGTTAGAATTGAAAATCACACCAGAATCTGAAGTTTTCTCTCTCTATATTATCGAGCGTATTCTTGTGAGTATTTTGAGTATACTTTGAGTATTGTTATACGGTGCAAGTTCAAGTCATAGCCTATATCCGGTGTTTCAACTAGAAGTACTGTCTTTCGAGGTAAGGGATATTATTTTTTAAAAAAAATGATATCATTTCTTCTAATATCATTATGCCGAAGTATTGATCTGAACTTTTAATCAAATTTAGAACTTTTTGTGTCGGAGTTACTATTCACGTATACGGTACTATTCACGTATACGACACTATTCACGAATACGGCACTATTCATCGAAAAATGAAAATTTTCCTTTTCATCTAAAATATCTATTGTGGTTACTAGCTTTAATTGTATCCATGTTTTGATCATTTTTGAATTTTACACCACTATGAATATTTTTGAGGTATTTTTGGACATGGTTAAAACAAAGTACGAATCCTTAATCCTTAATCTTTGTCATTTTGTTTCACTGGATTCGTTTCTTTAAAAATATTTTTCATCATCCTCAGTCTCAAATGATGATATTATTGAATATCTTTGGCCTGTAGTGCAAAGATGAATGATTTCTGATGAATATCTTTGGCCCGTAGTGCAAAGATGAACAGGTGTTTAGATGAACATGACCAACTGATGAATATCTTTGGCCTGTAGTGCAAAGATGAATATTTGATTCCAAATATATATTGATTGATGTTACAGGGATAAAAGATAGACGATGAACTTTTAAATTCATACATAGAAGATAGTAGTTTGCATTCTCTTCTTAACTCTTCTAATGAATTATTATTTCTGCTGCAAATATTGATTTAAAACTTGTTGTCTATTGTATTCTATTAGATTTTTTTCCCTGTTGAAGACTAATGATAATTTGTTGTATATTTTCTTAGTCATAATATTCTTTACTGGGCTAGTTGAGCTCACCCTTTTCCTTTTTGTTCCATTTTTCTTCTCAGGAGGCGAGAATATAGCGAGTACGAGTCAGGGTATGGAATGAAGGTTCTAGAGAGAGTTGTTTAGTAGTCCTCACAGTTTTTGTTAAATAATGTATCAATAAATGTGATGAGGATTTATTTGTGTATAGATATTGTCTAGAAGATAATGTTTATATTCAAACTCACAGTTTTACTGTTGTAATAATAAAGTTGTAGTTATTTCTGTACCATGTATTGACAACTCAGAATGGGTGATGTATACCTATTTTGGGGGCGTCACAGTTGGTATCAGAGCTTAGGGATATGATCTCTGGTGGAGATCGGGGAATAGAACTAGGAGGGGAGAGACGAGTAAATCCTTCGCTAGTGTGTCCTACCTAAGCTTATTTGTTAGTTGGTCAGTATATAGGGATATTATGTGATATATTGATTTCCTTAATTAACTCTTGTTTTATGACAGTATTTGAGAATGTCGACTGAGAATATTAACAGTGGAAATGAGACCGTGGAGACGCCTGTACTCACCAACGAGGAGAACGTGCAACAGGCTGGCAATGTTCCTCCTATGAACAACACCACTGAGCAGATGATGAACGAGGGGATGTTTAGAATCTTTTTGCAGTTCATGCAAAATCAGACGAGGGAGACTCGTGTTCAAAATACAAGAGGAAATGATAACAATTCACGAGTTGTCACAGCCAAGCAGTTCAAAGAGTTGGGACCACCAGAATTTAAGGGAAAGCCAGATCCGATCATGGCGAAAACATGGGTCAAGCAAATTACCAAGATATTCGATATCTTGGGATGCACAGAGGAACAGAAGGTTCCATTCGCCACCTTTATGTTCCGTGGAGAGGCAGACTACTGGTGGGAGTCTGTGAAGCGTACCCATCCAGCCGCACTCAGCAGGTCTTGGGAGACGTTTCAGAAACTATTTAATGACGAATACTTTCCTAAAAGTGTTCGTCATATGAAGGAAGTGGAGTTCATCAGATTAGAACAAAACAACATGACGGTGTCTCAGTACGAGGCAAAGTTTGCAGAGTTATCCAGGTTTGCACCACATTTAGTGGAGAACGAGGAACGTGTGACGCGGATGTTTCTGAGAGGTTTAAAACCCGACATACGACAATATCTCATTTCTCATAAATTTTCTCTCTATTCAGATGTTGTAAACAGGGCTCAATTATTAGACCGAGATAACAAGTACGGGCAACTGAGGGACCACAATCAGGATCATACCAGAGATAGCAGTCAACAAAACAACGATAACCAGCAGAGAAAGAAAAAGACGAACAAAAATGGTAACCACTCTGGTGGTAATCATGGCCATGAAAATAGATAGAAGAAGGGAGTCAGGAGGAGATTTTAAAAAGAGGAGATTTAACAACGACCATGTGAAGACGACAGTGCTGACAGTAACTGGTTCTAAGGGAGGAGAACGACCACCGGTCATATGCTATAAATGCGGGAAAGAGGGACATATCAGTCCAAACTGCCCACAACAGTTCAAGGTATGCTATAATTGTGGAAAGGAAGGACATATCGCTCGAGATTATACGGTAGCGAAACCTAGTTCAGCGGGGACGGTGACTCAAAAGACTGTCCCAGAAAAGTCAAAGTCAACAGTTCCTGGAAGAGCGTTTGTTGTGACTGGTCAAAATGCGAGGAACCCAAACGAGGTGATCATGGGTAAGCTATTTATAAATTTTTACGAAGTTTATACGTTACTTGATACCGGTGCTACCCATTCATTTATCTCTCCTACTTGTGCTCAATGTTTAAACTTGACTCCGAAGAAATTAGACTTTGACCTATTTGTGGAAACTCCTTTAGGAGAAACTTTCATTACATCCACTGTTTATAAATCTTGTTTGATTCAAGTTGGCACCATCACCTTACCTGTTGACCTTATCTCTTTAAAGATACTTGCTTTCGATGTGATTTTAGTGATTGATTGGTTAACTACTCATCATGCCAAAATTGATTATTTTTGTAAGGTTGTTAGTTTTCATATTCCTAACCAACCTGTCGTACGAATTCAAGAAACTAAACCATTAAAATCAATCACTGTCATATCTAATTATAAAGCTATTCGTTTATTGAAAAACGGATGTCAAGCTTTTTTAGCCCATGTAATGGATTTGAATAAAGACACGTCAAATTTGAATAATATTCCTGTTGTTATTGACTTTCCTAACGTATTTCCTGAAGAACTTCCCGGTCTACCCCCAGAACGTGAAGTTGAATTCTTCATTGATCTTGAACCTGGTACAAAGCCCATTTCTAAAACCCCATATCGAATGGCTCCTATTGAACTTCAGGAGTTAAAGGTTCAACTACAGGAATTGTTGGACATCAGTTTCATTCGTCCTAGTACATCTCCTTGGGGTGCTCCTGTTTTATTCGTAAAGAAGAAAGACGGGAGTATGCGACTTTGTATTGACTATCGGGAATTGAACCATATCACCATCAAGAATAGGTATCCTCTACCTCGTATTGATGACCTGTTTGACTAGTTGAAAAGAGCACAATTCTTTTCAAAGATCGATCTTCGTTCTGGATATCATCAGCTGAAGATTAGAACTGAGGATATTCCAAAGACTGCCTTGAGAACTCGGTACAGGCATTATGAATTCTTAGCCATGTCTTTCGGATTGACGAATGCTCCTGCGGCTTTCATGGATATGATGAACCGAGTATTCAAGGAATATTTGGATCAGTTCGTTGTTGTTTTTATTGATGACATCCTCATATATTCCAAAAGTCGCGAAGATCATGAGCACCATTTGAAGCTGGTACTCCAAAGGCTTCGCAAAAACAAACTATATGCCAAATTGAAGAAATGCGAGTTCTGGCTTGAGGAAGTAGCATTCCTTGGGCACGTGGTGTCAAAACATGGAGTATCTGTTGATCCGGCGAAGATTGAAGCACTACAAAGTTAGGAGCAACCAAAGTCGGTGACTGAAGTACGTAACTTTTTGGGCTTAGCTGGTTATTATCGGAGATTCATAGAAGGGTTTTCTCGAATCGCTACTCCATTAACCCAGCTAACTCGGAAGGATACAAAATTCGTTTGGAGCGAAGAATGCGAGAAGAGTTTCCAAGAGCTCAAGAGGAGACTCATTTCAACACCTGTTCTAACAATACCATCTGGTACGGATGGATTTGTTATCTACAGCGATGCTTCAGGCAAAAGGTTAGGATGTGTTCTCTGCAACGTGGGAAAGTCATAGCCTATGCCTCGCGACAACTTAAAGAGTATGAGAGGAATTATCCTACTCATGATCTAGAGTTGGCAGCAGTCGTTTTCACGCTAAAGATCTGGAGGCACTATCTATATGGGGAGAAAGTGGAGATATATCCAGACCATAAAAGCCTTAAATATTTCTTCACTCAAAAAGAACTCAACATGCGGCAGCGACGTTGGCTCGAGCTATTAAAAGACTACGACCACACTATTCAATACCATCCTGGAAAAGCGAACGTGGTAGCTGACGCGTTGAGTAGAAGATCATATGCAGGAACGAGTGTGATGATGTTAAGTATAAACATAGAGCCAACTTTAATAGAAAAGGTTAAGGTTGCTCAAGACACCGACCCGGAGCTGATGCGTATGAAGAAGAAAGTACAACAAGGAGCTATTTCGGAAGCGAGAATTGATGAAGAAGGAATACTTCGAGTCCACTCTAGACTTTGTGTTCCTAACGACTCTGATTTGAAGTACAAGATTATGATGGAGGCACACAATACACCATTTGCAATCCATCCTGGAAGTACTAAAATGTATTGTGATCTTTGACATATATTTTGGTGGAACAATATGAAGAGAGAGATTGCAAAGTTTATCTCGATGTGTTTAACTTGTCAACGTGTAAAGGTGGAGCATTAGTACCTAAGGGTCCGTTGCAACCACTTGAGATTCCGAAATAGAAGTGGGAACACATTACCATGGATTTCGTTACGGGTCTTCCTACAGTTTCTCAAGGCATTAATGCTATTTGGGTTATTGTTGATAGATTAACCAAATCTGCTCATTTCTTGCCGATACGGGAGACTTATTCCCTTGAACGTCTTGCTAGTATATATGTAAATGAGATTGTGAGGTTGCATGGCATGCCAGTATCCATAGTTTCAGATCGTGACCCAAGATTCACTTCAAGGTTTTGGGTTAGCTTGCAAAAAGCTATGGACACGAATTTACGATTTAGTTCGGCATACCATCCTCAAACGGACGGACAATCAGAGAGGACTATTCAAACTCTTGAAGATTTATTAAAACTCTGTGTCCTAGACTTCAAGGACAGTTGGGATAAGTATTTACCATTGGTGGAATTCTCCTACAACAACAGTTATCAGGCAAGTATAGGTGTGGCTCCATTTGAAGCATTATATGGACGAAAGTGTTGCTCTCCAATATGTTGGGCTGAGGTGGGTGAAAAAACATTATTGAGACCCGAGTTAGTACGTATGACTACCGAAAAGATCCAAATGATTCGACAACGTATACAAACGGCACAAGATCGACAAAAGAGTTATGTAGATCTTCATCGAAATGACGTGGAATTTAGTATAGGGGATCATGTATTGTTGCGAGTTACTCCATAGAAGGGAGTTACAAGATTTGGGAAGAAAGGAAAACTCAATCCACGATTTATTGGTCCATTTCAAATTCTTGACCGAGTAGGAAATGTAGCCTATAGACTTGCGTTACCTCCGAGTATGTCTAGTGTTCATAATGTGTTTCACATATCTGTACTTCGTAAATATGTGAAAGACCCGAACCACGTTATAGAGTTAGAACCGGACGAGATAGCAGAAGACTTAACATACGAAGAGGACCTGTCAAGATTTTGGATAGGAAGGAGCATGTCCTACGCACAGGTCAGACCACAAGTTAAAGTTCTGTGGAGGAATCATGCTATAGAGGAAATGACCTGGGAATTGAAAACAGAAATGAAAGCGAGGTATCCTCACCTTTTCGAAACACCAGGTACGTATGTCAATTTTGAGGACGAAATTTCATAAGGAGTGGAGGTTGTAAGACCCCAACTTATTATTAATGAAATTTAATTTTCTCTATTTATTATTTTGAAATAGTAAGGGTTGATTTGATTAATGTGAATAGTTATGGGTAAAATACGTAAATATTTCAAAATAAGCAAGTGGTTATAAAATATTCATTGTTGTCGGGAAATATTCGTTTGGTCGTGGAATATTCGTACTGTCGGGGAATATTCGTACGACGGCGCAGCCATGTGTGGGCCTCATAACGGAAAGCGATTGGATGAAGAAAACGACAAATATAAGTTGTTTAAAAATAACGGCGTAATTGTTACCGGTAATACTGTTAAAATACTCGATGGTTAAAACACAATAGCACACGGTATTGCACCAATTATTGATTCTTACGTAAGAAGGCACTACTCAATAATGGTTACAGTAATTACTGTTCAGTATTTTATTTTATTGATTTAATAATTGATGCGTTGAAATTTTATATTGTTGTTGTTTCAATAATTGTCATTACACAGTATTTTTCATTATCGAAGCAATAATTCATATTATCTGAATAATATTGTTAGACAATATTATTGGCAATGTCTAGAAAGTTCTGTCTAAGGAGAGGTTTGGTCACCTAATTACGCGCCAGTAATGAGAAATTCTTATTGAAAAGCTCCCTCTTTCTTGGGAACTGCCTGGTTGTCAATATTGTGATTCTGTAATATTATTTGTGAATAATTAATTATTGATTTATATGATGAGGAAAATATTGATTTTATGTGGATATAGATGGAGAAAATTTTTAATGTGGCAATTGTTGAAAATTAATATTTTATCTTTTTCTGATAAAATAATTTATTTAAATATATTATTTTAATAATATATTAACGGTGATATTTTTATAATGAATGTGGGATATGTGAGTATATGAAGAGGGAGAGTATTTTTGTGGCATTAAATGTTTAACACATATTTTGTGTGTTGGTGGACACAATTATTGACCAAAATTTGATTATAGTTTGTAAAATCGCCCGTTTGTGGATTTCAGTCAATTTCTGTTTGAAATTTGGAAAACCTTTCTTCTGCAAAGTTGTAGAGAATTGAATTTCCTATTAAAATTTGCGAGATTCAAATTTTCTGATAAAAGAGCTATTTATTATGAATTATTGAAGTTCCGAAACTTCTAAATAATTGATTTTTGGAAGTTTAAAATATTTAAAATAGGAAAAACATTTTTTTTTGTTTTGTGAGCAGCCCTAGAATGTGCAAGATAAGCTGAAATCAGTTGTCAAAATGTGCGTAGAGAATTTGTAATATATATAATATTATTATATTAAATTTTTTACTTTGTTGTTCTAAGAATTTTCCTATAAATAGAGTGCTTAGGTTAGAATTGAAAATCACACCAGAAACTGAAGTTTTCTCTCTCTATATTATCGAGCGTATTCTTGTGAGTATTTTGAGTATACTTTGAGTATTGCTATACGGTGCAAGTTCAAGTCATAGCCTATATCCGGTGTTTCAACTAGAAGTACTGTCTTTCGAGGTAAGGGATATTATTTTTTTAAATGATATTATTTCTTCTAATATCATTATGTCGAAGTATTGATCTGAACTTTTAATCAAATTTGGAACTTTTTGTGTCGGAGTTACTATTCACGTATACGGTACTATTCACGTATACAACACTATTCACGAATACAGCACTATTCATCGAAAAATGAAAATTTTCCTTTTCATCTAAAATATCTATTGTGGTTACTAGCTTTGATTGTATCCATGTTTTGATCATTCTTAAATTTTACACCACTATGAATATTTTTGAGGTATTTTTGGACATGGTTAAAACAAAGTACGAATCCTTAATTCTTAATCTTTGTCATTTTGTTTCACTGGATTCGTTTCTTTAAAAATATTTTTCATCATCATCAGTCTCAAATGATGATATTATTGAATATCTTTGGCCTGTAGTGCAAAGTTGAATGATTTCTGATGAATATCTTTGGCCCGTAGTGCAAAGATGAACAGGTGTTTAGATGAACATGACCAACTGATGAATATCTTTGGCCTGTAGTGCAAAGATGAATATTTGATTCCAAATATATATTGATTGATGTTACAGGGATAAAAGATAGACGATGAACTTTTAAATTCATACATAGAAGATAGTAGTTTGCATTCTCTTCTTAACTCTTCTAATGAATTATTATTTCTGCTGCAAATATTGATTTAAAACTTGTTGTCTATTGTATTCTATTAGATTTTTTTCCCTGTTGAAGACTAATGATAATTTGTTGTATATTTTCTTAGTCATAATATTCTTTACTGGGCTAGTTGAGCTCACCCTTTTCCTTTTTGTTCCATTTTTCTTCTCAGGATGCGAGAATATAGCGAGTACGAGTCGGGGTATGGATTGAAGGTTCTAGAGAGAGTTGTTTAGTAGTCCTCACCATTTTTATAAAATAATGTATCAATAAATGTGATGAGGATTTATTTGAGTATAGATATTGTCTAAAAGATAATGCTTGTATTCAAACTCACAGTTTTACTGTTGTAATAATAAAGTTGTAGTTATTTCTGTACCATGTATTGACAACTCAGAATGAGTGATGTATACCTATTTTGGGGGTGTCACACGGAGCATCCCAAGACATCAAATATCTTGGTGATCTGCTTTATCCATGCTTCCGCCTTAAGTGATTTTGGCTCTCCAATAAACTCAATGGTCCCAGCTCCTTGAACTGTTTAGCGGTGACCGTCCGAGAGTTTCTAGTGTTTCCACCTACATTTTGGACAGGAGCTCTCGCCTGTTGTTGCATGAATTGCATAAAGCCTCTGAACATTCCATCATTCATCATTTGGTCAGTGTTGTTGTTTGCATGAGGATTGTCGCCTTCCTGATGCACATTATCCTGATTATTGATATGTGGTGAACCAACGGTAGCCTGTGCTCCATTGCTATTCTCAACATTCTCAGATGTCATTTTTATATACTGCCACAAAACAAAGGTTAATTGACATGTAACATATTATCCCTATATTTTGACCAACCAATTAAATACCAAATAAACTTAGGTAGGTCATACTAGCGAAGGAATTCTCCGTCTCTCCCCTCCTAATTCTATT
Organism: Panax japonicus; assembly: GCA_020205505.1. Classification (NCBI taxonomy): domain Eukaryota; kingdom Viridiplantae; phylum Streptophyta; class Magnoliopsida; order Apiales; family Araliaceae; genus Panax; species Panax japonicus. Next base: position 27,121,202 of record CM035101.1, on the reverse strand, counting down.
CTCCCATCTTAGCCAGGGATCATATCCCTAAGCTTTGATACCAACTGTGATGCCCCCAAAATAGGTATACATCACCCATCTTGAGTCGCCAAATACATGGTACAAAATTCAAATACAACTTAATTATACAACAGTCGTGTAAAATATGACTAAACATATGATGTGAGTTTTAATACAAATATTGTCATCTAGACAATATACGAACTCAATGGGGTCCTCATTACATTTATTATCACATTATTTCATAGAATAGTGAGGATTATTAATGTTATTATCTAGACCATCACTCTGTTCCCCGACTAGTCACTACTACGTTCTCATTTCCTGAAAAGACCAATGAAAACAAAAGGGTGAGCTCAACTAGCCCAGTAAAAAATATTATGACTAAGATAATGCAGAATAAATTATCATTAGCCTTTAACAGTGTTAAACTGATAAAATATAACAAACATCAAGTTTAACTGCAGCGAAACAAGCAATCCATTAGAATATTCAAATAGAGAATAAAATTTTGCTATCTTCTATGATTTAAAAGGTTTTTCATGACTTTTATTGCTGAGACTCATCTTAATAAATAATCCACATCATCCTGCACTACGGCCAAGGATATTCATTAGTATCACGACCACAAATTATCCATGCACTACGGACCAAGGATATTCGTGTATTCATCAATGGTCATGATCATGCCAACAGCTGTCCATCAATGCACTACGGCCAATGAGACCTTTACCACATCATTTGTAACATTATGGCCATGATTATACCGAATAATCCTTGGTCATAATCATACCAAGTCCATCTATGCACTACAGGCCACAGATGACTTTCAACATAATATAAACATGAGAATGATGATAATGATATAAGAGTTCAATAAAACAAGTTCAAGAATTAATTTATCCAGGAATCAATAACGTCCAAATTGTCAACATGATACTTCTTTGTGGAGTAAAATTCAAGAATGCTCAGAAGAATATTTCCATTAAAAGATACTGGATGAAGCACAAATATAAAGGATATTCCACTAATTTCATGGAGTATAGAAGTCAAAACTTTAACCAACTGAGTATAATAAAGAATGGAATAACAAAAGAAATCACCAAGCATGCGATAGATTGCACAGACAAGTTATTTCAACAGAATAATAAATAACGGAACCATGTCATGCGTAAACGCACATACATGATATTCAAACATAATAATAAATAATGGAACCAGGTCATGCGTAAAACACAGACAAGATATTCTAACAGAATAATAAATAATGGAACCAGGTCAGGCGTAATACGCACCGACAGGATATTCCAACAGAATAATAAAGAATGGAATAATAGAAGAATTTCAACATGTATGTGGTACTTGGCATAAAAATGTTATTCCAACATAATGATAAAGAATGGAATAACAGAAGAATTTCACCAAGTATAGGGAATCCAGCGTATACAGGTTATTCTAACAGAATAATAAAGAATTGAATAACAGAAGTTCTCTTCACGAATAAGAAAGAAAGAATACCCCTTATGAGTACAACAAATAATATCCCTTACCGTAAAAGAAGAGTATTTTGACTGGTAGGACGAGGATATACTCAAAGAAAACTTGCACTACACTCAAAGCTTTCTTAAACTCTAAAGAAATACGCTCAAGATTATAGAAGAAGAACTCTCTCTATAGTTTCTCTCTCTAGAGTTTCAGTGAATTCGTAATAAAATAATGAAGGAATGAGCTTCTATTTATAGAAGAATGAATTGCATAGTAACTAACTCCTGAACGGTCCAGATTGATTTACTTTAAACGGACGGTCCAGATTGGTTTACAATAAAATACAATATATTCTATTTATAATCTAATAAAATGAATAAATTTATAAAAGTATTCTGTTTTATATAAAAAGATTTTACTATGCAAATACTATGCAGACACTATGCAAACACTATACATAATAAAATATAATATATTCTAATTATTTTATAATAAAATAGATAACTTTATAAAAGTATTCTGTTTTATATAAAAAGATTTTACTATTAGTCTAATAAAATGAATAACTTTATCAAATTATTCTGTTTTATATAAAAAAATTCTGTTTTATTGTATTAATAATACTAATAAAACAAAACTCATCATCATTATTATAATTCACAATATTAATCGACCAGGTCGTTCCCAAGAAAGAGGGGACTTTTCAATAAGGATTTCTCCTCATTGGCGCGCAATTAGGTGACCAAACATCTCCTTGACAGAACTTCTAGACATCGTTAATATTATAAATAATAATATTAATAACTTTGTCATCTCAAATATTGATTATAAAATATTGACAATAATTGAATCAAATAACGTGAGATACTATACAACAATTACTGTAACAATAATTGAACAAAACTGAGTGACTTCTCACGTAAGCATCAATAATCAATATTGTGTGCCACTGTGCAACTACGCGTATTACTGTACTTTTAACACCGGGTGTTTCAACAGTTAACGGTAAAACTTCCGCCATTATTTTCATAAAGTATTTTTGTCGTTTTCTCAATCCGACAATAATTTCGTTGTGGGGTCCACCAATGATTGTGTCGTTGTACAAATATTTCATGTTAAAACGAATATTCCCCGACCAATCGAATATTATATAACAACTTGCGTACTTTGTAAAATTTATAAATATTACCCACAACTATAACATTATATCAAATTCATTCCATAATATTCAAAAATGATATTTATAGAAAATTCATCTTTATTCATAAAAGTTGGGGTCTTACAGTCAACACTATTAATATTACAAGACAAAATAAACAATAAAAGGAACACTTGTCAGGAAAATAAATATCCACAAACGATGACCATCAAATGGACTTTTTGGTTGGTTGTTTGACTAGGAAGTAGCTCATTCTAAGAGCGTGATGGAGAGTATGGCAACACTTGAAGTAGCATCACATATCGTAGGAAAGATAAAAGTCCTATGGATCTCAATGTTCCTTTCTTTTATCTTTCTAAATCTCTAGATCCATCTTCTTCCATGGATCATCCCTTAGGTTAATGGTGGATGAATAATGTATCCTCTCTTCTCCATCTCCTTGTAACGTGCTCTGTATGGGAGTTTGTTGCATCTGATCTCTCTCTGGTCTCTCCCCTTTTTTCTTTATCCCAGTCTCTCTCCTACTTAGTTATATCTTTTTTATATCTTTGTTGTAACGCCCCCAGAAAATTTGGATTTTTGAGAATTAAATTTTTATTTTGATTATATGGATTAAATAAATTTAATTGATTATTTATGGGAGTAAGCTAATGGAAGGTCTTTCTATGACTTAGATATGTCGGAACATTGTAGTATTTTGGCTACGTGGTAGAATTAAAGTGTTTGAATTTCCAAGACGAAAATAAAAGTTTTTCGAGAAATTTTCTAAAAAACACTATTCACGCATTTTTGCTCGGGAATTATTTTTGAACTTTTGAGAAATACGTAATGATATAATATCGAGGTGAGATAGAATATCCAATAATATTTCAGTTATGGCAAACGAAGTTTTTCGCCTGCGGACTTAAAACTTAACGATTAGGGAAAATGAATTTCGAGAAGGAATTTAAATGCGATTAATGAATTAAAGTAATGATTGTATAATACATGGGTATTGTACGAAGTAATGAATATGAGTATGATACGAGATGTTATACGAGTATGAATGAAGCATGGTATGTCATATATGATTAAGTATATGAGTTAGAATACGAGATTAATACATAAATTATACGTTATAAGGCTTTAAGCCATATGTATTGAATTTGTAGAATTGTGTAAGAAATTGTAAAGTCCAATAAGATATTGATAAGGCCCAAGTGTAGAAAGGTGTAAGCCCAAGTGGTTGATTAATGAGAAGCCCAAAGTAACTTAATGCAAGCCCAATGTATAAGTTAGTTTAATTAAATCTTAAGCCCAAAGTAAGAATCCAATGGATTAGGAGGATCCATGGGGCAACCCATGATTATATGGGTGAATTAGTGATCAAGAATTAAGTGTGATGAGCAAGTAGACTTAAGGATTAAGAAAAGGATAAGTTAAGTAACTTAAAAGGCTAAGTAAAGTTCTTATGTGTGATGAGTAAGCAAAGTGCTTTTATGTGATTAACAAGTTAACTTAATGGCTAAGTATTGTGATGGCCAAGTAACTTATTTGGTGAGCAAGTAATGGATAAGCTAGGTGACTAGCAAGTATACTTAATGGCTAAGTGTGGTGGCCAAGTTTACTTAATAGCTAGGTAATGAATAGTAAGGAGGTGGAGTGACTTTAAGACCATTATACCCTCACTTTGAGATTTCTATAAATAGGAAGCTTGCTAGTTCATTTGTTAGTTGTTAGACTTTCATCCAATAACTTATAGCTTATTGGTTAGAGAGAATAAGTGAGAATAGCTAGAAAGCTAGTCTTCATAATTCAAGAAGCAATAAGAAGAATAAGGATTAAGCAAGTGATCTTCATAGGTAAGAACTTAAACCATAATTCTCTTTCTCTTCAATCGTTAGAGGAGTGGGTAGTGGTAGAACATGTATGCTAAGGAATGATAAGAATGAGTAATCAAAGGGCTTAAGTCTTAATAAGCCGTATAAGTTATGAATAAGCTATTCATAATTATATAAGTTATGAAACAAGGAAGAACTTGTAGGAACTTGTTTTATGTTGAAATAATAAGGTTGTATGATAATAAGAAGCAAGGATGATGGTTAAAAGATTTAAGCTATGATAAGTCATGCAAAGTGAATTCATAAGTAGTTTATACTTCTACAAGTTATAGGCTAATGAAGAACAAGTAATAACTTATCATGAAAATAAGTTAATGAAATATGTATGTCAAGATGTTGGTATGATGGATTGAATCCAGTTAAAACAATGAACAAATCATAAGAAATGAAGTTATGCCAGAATTCACACGATTGGACGTTAATCGTCGAATTCGTGAAAACCTCGGAATAGAAGTCGAATTTCGATATTGAGCTTGGAAACATTGATTTTCAATGGAGACAAGTCTTATTTGGCATTATAGAGTTGCAGACTCGAGAATGACCGAATTCCGACTTAGAACGAAGAAACGAGCGTTGAACGTTCACGAACGTTTACCGTTTTCGTTAAAAATGGACTAATAGGTGAATTTTGAGTAAACGAAGTCAAATAGATAAAATTCTTGCATGAACGCATAGAGTATGTAATTTGTGAAGCGTAGGCTTTTGAACGAGTCAATTCGGACTTATAACGAAGAATTTATGCATCCGGGAATTTTGCAAAGTTGAAAATCTGAAAAAAATTCCAAGGCAACAGAGTTGGCGCCGCAGCGCCAACCAAGGCCAAAAGATGGCGCCGCAGCGCCGGAACAGTGTTTAAACCTATTGAACTTTCGCGCCGCAGCGCGACATGAAGAGCAAGGACTCGCGCCGCAGCGCTGAGTCCGGTCTGTACCCACTATTAACTCGCGCCGCAACGCGGTACAAAGAAGGAAGGGTGGCGCTGCAGCGCCAACCCAAGGGTTTGGACTGTGATGAATGTTTACAAGTATAGAAGGAAAAATAACACATTAGTAATGAACTAAGGTGTTAATATAACATTATTATAGCATTGTTAGACACTTAATGTATGATGATTAAAGGTTGAATATAAGACAATCGAATGAGAACGTGAATGGTAAGCAATAAGAGTATGTGACCAATAACGATCGAGTCTCGGTTAGTGATGTTATAACGTTAATAAGCCGTGAGGGAGGATGATAACTCAAAACGAGTTGTACTAATGAACGATTCCTGTTAAGGGAAAGAAGTTGGTAAGAACAATGTAAAGAACGACGGTAAGCCGGAACCAATAATAACAATCTAAGTCAGGATTTAGATTGAGATGAAGGGTAAGATTCATTAGGAATCATGTATGTTCATTCATGACCTAATGTGGTATGTTATGTGGTTATGTATTGTAGAGACTGTAAAGACTCAAAGGAAAAGTTATTATACTGTAGCAGATGTTGAAGGCAAGTTTTTCATAAACGCTTGTCTAACCTTCGTGTTAGCCAAGTTTTCTGTAATTCATGTTATGAGATGCATGAAATGTTTTACTAAAAGGTCGATGCCAGTTTTACCTCGGCTAGACTAATCTTGAAGAGTTGATTGATTTATTTACAAGTCTTTCAATATAGAATTGCTAACGCTATCCTACGCCAATTATTTGGTACGGATTCAAGGTAAGCTTGGTTATGAATAAACAAATGTATTTTTCATCGATTATTCGATGGGCACACGAGGTTGCCAAAACTTAAACGTACATACGTTTAATGGATGTAGTGTTGATCAACATAGAGTACTATGGGCTGATCCCCCAGAAGTGCTCGTAAGATATGCCGGACTTACGGACTTAGTGTCGGGTTGTCCTTTTCAAAGAAATTATGAAATGCTCATGGTCTTGGACCAGGATTGATGTTTTACTGAATATTGTTATTGTAAAACATTTTGAAGGAAAAGAAGTGCTCTTTTGAATTATTGATAGTACTTCATAACTATTATCCAGTTACTGAAGATATACTATTCCTATGTTTCAAGCATGTCATTTAAAAGAAATTGTTCTACATGCTGAGCTTGTTATGCTCACTCTTGCTTGAACCATATAAATGCAGCTTAGACCGAACGGACCAAAGGATTCAACAAGGATAAAGTGAAGGCTAAGGCGAACTTGTAGATTACCTATGTAATAGTATAGGTTTGTAATGATAATATTTGATATTATGACAAGAACAAATGTAACAGTTATAAAGAACCTGGGGTATGGTAATATTATTTTGGAATATATAAGACATAGTCGTTCTTTTGAGGCATTTCAATTGAATGTTTGTGTGAACTGTAGCACCGTGAAGCATCATCTGTCGGGTTGGAAGAGACCTGGATTTAGGGGCGTCACATTTGTTATATCCTTCCTAGCCATCCCACTCTATTTCCCACATGTCTAATAAGTTATTTGTTTCTTCCCTAATGGTTATCATCTCTCTATAGAGTGGGTCCCTCTTAGAATTTGTCCCCCCTTAGGCAACACAATCTATGACTATTCATAAGAATATCTATAGATATTTCCTTCAATATACTTTTATTCCCCAAATAGCCCCCAGGTATATGAGTTGGAGGAGACAAACTTGGAGGTTTTACTCTTCATTATTTGGGGGGCAAAGACAATGCCATCATTCTTTACTTCAACATCAATTCATTGCCCTTCTTCCATTGATGCTCTCCAAGTATGCCCTTTGCCTGCTTCATGTCTGGATCCTGCTCATCCATTTATGCCCCTTGAGGATAAGATTCAGTCATGCAGGTTTCTTTGCGAATGTTTCCTATCCTCGGTCATGGGGAAGATAGGAAGCCGTGGAGATCCTAGAACCATGCCCAAAGCAACCCTTCCCTTCCTAGTCACCAAACCAACCCATTACTATCCATTCTTAGCCCTAAATTGGCCTAATGTCTTGCCATTTGGGATATAGCCAAGGTATACCCCTACATCCTCAATAACCATTCTAAAACCAATAAATCCTTCATGAATTGGCCTTTAATCAGATCCATGAGGGGATGACAAGATGTCCTTTAACCTTTCCCATTTCCCTATGATGGGCTTTGCCACATTCATGTGAGGGCCCATATATTCCTAGTCAGGGAATATTGCCAAGTTTAACGTTTCTCAGGGCAAGCTTCTTGCCCTAGATTCCATCACCCATTGGGGCATATATTCAATATATTCAACCCATGGATCAGTGTCTTCGGTTCATGCCCAGTCATTCCATCATCCATGGGGCCATATTCAACACATGGATTCGTATCTTGGGTTCATGTCCAGTCATTTCATCATCCATGGGGCCATATTCAACCCATGTATCCGAGTTTTAGGGATGGAGCCCCAACCTCAAGTTTCATGGGCCTTTCAATAATGATCTTCATTAATTATTTCTTAGGCCCAACTCACTTGTTTAGCCTTTTCTAATAAAGGTTTATCACACTCATCAAGGGATAACCCATTTAGTTTATCTAGGCATTTTCTATGTGTACATGTACGTCCATATTCATCTGATCAAATATTCAACTTGCTTAGTTGATCATATTCTCTAAGACTTTAATAATGTAACCATTATTGAGTACCAACTTTAGGACCAAACCCGACCCAAACATGAAATGGGTGGGGCGGGCATATCTCTCAACACTTTCCCCAAAGCTTAGGAAACTTCTCCCACTAAACTTTTTCAAACTCATCATGAGTATCTAGGACATTTCTACAAATCTCTTACACTAATTTGCACTTGTAACTGTTCCCTTTCTTTTCTCACAACATAGTTACCAAGGATATGCACGTGGTAGCAGTTGTTTCCTTAATTGTCCAGTAATGCTACTATAACATAAAGGTATCACATACCGCTCACATACTGCATGGGTGACACCCATGGATTTGTTGTTGAGTTAAGTGGGTCATGCCAACAACAAATCCATGGGTGTCACCCTATGCAGTATGTGAGCATTATGTGATACTTTTATGTGATAGTAACATTATTTTTAATTGTCAACCCCTTCTCTCTCCTCATTAAACGTGGTGGTTCGCTCCAATTTTCCTTACAAATACTCCTTTTCTCTTCCTTTTGTTTTCTTACCAACTCTCAAATCCTTTCAGATTCTATAACTCCCATTTCTGTTTCTTTTTCCTTTATCCATTCCCTTCTTCCTTACCTGATTTCAAACTCCATTTTCACTCTTACCTGTGAAATATTTCCTTTCTTTTACTTCAATCATCTCCATTTTCTCAGGGAAACTTATATCCACCATGGCCTTTACCACTAGTTCATCACCGTCTTCTTAAAAGAAGAAACCTTCTAGTCCTACGATAGCAGAATGGGAAGCAAAGGCAAAGCCCTCATGCTCTGATAAATTTTGGCAGAAATTAGAGAAACCCATCGCTATAGTCCTCTACCAACACACAATATCACTACCTTGGGTTGGCTTAGTGAAGTTATTAGCCCTAACAAGTTTCTCCGTCTTCGGTTGGAAAGAGGGGATTTCCCTTACACCCCTATCACTTTTCATTCTGCCACAGAACTCACACATGATTGGGACGCATGGGTTAAGGATATGCTCTCTACTCCAGAGTACACAAAGGCGTTGAAGAAAGTAGGGGTTTGGGAAGCTATTTCCCTTACCAAGTACTTCTCTATTGGAAGTGATACAACGTCCTTGGAGAAGTTAATGTTGCGATGGAGTGCAGATACACATACCTTCATCACCGCGTGGGGCGAGTTTACACCCACACTCTTGGATGTGCATGCCCGCCTGGCACACCCAATGCTTGGTGACACGACTTTGTTTTTTACTCAACTAAGCAATGAGGAAGACGTTGCTATGGGTGCCCTTACTAGTGTCATATATGATTCTCGCTCTATCTCTCTAGCTACATGTAAGAGGAAAAAGTGAGGGCTAACTTTAGAGGTTGGTTGAGACATTTCCATGCGGATTCAGTCCCTAGCGTGGCAGCAGATCGGACCAAGACTGTGACAATAGTGGATGGTAAAGGATTACATTCTCCTCTTTGTTTTTTTGCTTTCATTGTTATGTGGTTAGCCAGGCATAATTTCCCGGGGGTCCTAAAAATGGTACGAGTATTAGATATTTTCGTTTAGCCATGCACATTGCTAGGTGTCATAGGGTGTACAATCTGACACTATTTTTTTCGCGTCTATGCTCCTTGTGATGCACTGGTTCGCCCAACCAGTTAGCAATCTGTCAACCACACAAGCACGGTATATACTTTCAAGCCACGCACACAAGCCAACACACTGTTTACAGGACAACGTCCCAACCTTTTATTGCTCACTCAATAACAAGGAATACAATATATGATTAGGGGCTCGGTAATCTCTGTCTTACCAAGCCCCTTGTTGTATATATAAATACACATTAGGCTGCAGTTGACACTCCCAATTGCTAAAACATTCAGAACCAATAGGAAATCAACATTTTAAATTTGTAACAGCCCACCAGCAGATATGTGTGCACTCCAAGATGTGCAACTGGATGGAGACATGTCAGTCATGTGCATGGAGGTTGACTGTTAGCAACTGCCCATAACTGCATGTCAGTTGGGTCTTACTCCAGTCATCCAATCCTAACTGCCCACAGTGTCAGCCCACGAAGTTGACCAACATGTTGCCATAATTTGCTCTGTCCATTTAGCCCACGAATTTCCAACTAGCCCAACACTTGCCCAAGGTGTTGTCCAAGTCTGTTGTGCACATCCAGCCCATGCGTCTATCCACATGCTTTAGCCTTGTTGCATGTTAGGCACCACCTCATGCCATACTTTGACATGCCAAGCTCAACGCATGTGTCATGCCCAACGTTCTTGCTCGTTCATGCCCAGCCCATGAACGAGTCTTTGATTCGATCCAAGCCAGCAATCCGATGTTTGACATTGTTGTAGGGGAGCCCAACAATGTCCCAACGTCCAGCACACTTCGCCTATGGTACATGTTCATGGTCCCGGGTGACCTTCACGGCGCACCCCTCCTATAGTAGCACTTACTAAATTTCCAAAGTGTCACGACTAGACATCAGAACTGCTTGAGGAAGCATAATGCTAACCATGTAGATTTGCTAGTTTTCTGACATAGCCCATTTGCTGCACAATGACCCAATTTGCTGCCTAGTGTCGCCCACTGCTGCACAACGCTGCTCATTGCTGCTCAACTGACTAAGTGTCAACTTGTTTGCCAACTAAGTGTGCCCAGCACCCTTAGCTATCGCCTGCTGCCACACGATGTTGCTAACTAGCGCACACATACGCCTTGCCCCACAAATGAGTGCCAAGGCTTGGCTTGGCATGCTATCTGGGCGTCTTGCATGCATAATCTGTGTCAACCCTCTAAAGGGATAACAAACCACCCCCACCAGAAGAGCCTGACGTCCTCGTCGGTGGGTGTGCCCAATACTCTTCAATCAATTTCTCAAACTGCCATAATATTACATTTCGTTACCAATTTGCGTCTACCTCGTTTTAACCTTTCCAATGCACCAAGTAGTCTGTCCTTCGATTTTTCTTACTCTGACCTTCAGTCTTATGAGCCAAAATCTTCTCAACATCCTTGTTAAACTGCTTTCTAATCACTAGCGGAGCCCTCTTAGCTTGTTTTCTGCCAGCATCAAGTAAATCCTGCTGGAATGGCTTCAGATAACTCACATGGAACGTTGGATGTACTTTCAATCTGTCTGGAAGCTTAAGTTTTTTCACAGTCCCAACTTTCTTTAGCACTCGAATGGGCCGTCATACTTTGGAACCAATCCTCTATGCACCGACTTACTACTGATCTTCTTCCAAATCTGAGGTGTTAGTTTCAGCAACACCATATCTCCCAGTTTGAATTCCAGCGGCCTTCAATGTGCATCTGCATACTTCTTCATCCTTCTCACTGCCTTGCTCAGGTTGTCTCGTGTTATCTCAAGCAACTCTGTTCTAGCCCTTGCAAACCGATAGGCAACATGACAATTACCTAATGTACGCTGCACCGCCACATCATTCGGAGTCCTTGGCTGAAAGCTCATGTTTATCTCAAAGTGACTCATACCCGTTGCAGAAGATTGATGCAAGTTATAGCAAAACTATGTTGGTTCAAACAACTCCAACAAGTTCTTTTGACTCGCAGTCACATTATCGCAGATACTTTTCGAGTAACTGATTCATTCTCCCCGTTTGACCATCTGTTTGTGGGTGGTTCGCCGTACTGAATTTTAATTCTAACCTAACCAAGCCAAACAGAACCGTCCAAAATCTGCCCATGAACCTTGTATCTTGATCACTTATGATATCTTCAGGCAACTCAAAGTACTTCACAACATTTTTAAAGAACAATCCAGCAGCCACATCTGCTGTGCAAGCATGAGGTACTGGGATGAACACCGCATACTTGGAAAAACGATGAACCACTACAAAAATTGATCTCATCCCATCAACCTTCGGCAACCCAAAAATGAAGTCCATCGATACTGACTACCAGGGTCTGTCAAGAATGGGAAGAGGCTGCAACAAGCCCACTTCACTTTTCTTCTCAAGTTTGTCTACTTGACATACTAGACAAGATTTGACGTACGCCTCCATCTCAATCTCCATCTTGGGCCAGTAGTATGAGCGAGACAGCAATGCCAACATTCTTTCAATGCCTGGGTGACCAGCCCATTTTGTATCATGCGTCTCATGCATGATTTGCCTCCTCAAGTTCCCTCTGCTAGGAACATATAACTTACTGCCCTTTGCATACAGCAAATCATCTTCAATCCAATATCTTCGAACTAGACCTTCTTGTACTTGTGTTCAAAGCTTTTGGTATACAACATCATTTAGGGACTGTTTTCTGATCTTATCTAGGTACTGGGTCTCAACCACTATGAGAGCAACAACAAACTCCTGGACAACCTTCCGACTTAAGCCACAGAATTTTGCAAGCCCGACTTGTGTACCCACACAAAATCAAATTCTGCCAAAAATTTCTACCAACGAGCTTGCTTAGGAGTAAACTTCTTCTGAGTCTTGATGTAGGTGTTGGCTACATTGTCAGTCACCACCACAAACTTCGTACCCAGTAAATAATGCTTCCATGTTTCCAAGCAATGCACCATTGCAGTCATTTCTTTCTCATGTGTGCTGTACCGTTGCTCAACGTCCTTCAGCTTCCGACTCAATTCGGAAACTTTTGTAGGAGCAGTTCATTCAACAATGGCTTGGACTTTCCTCTCGTCCATTATCACTTGTCCTTGGCTAATCCAGTGCCCAAGGAATATAATTTCTGCCCTACAGAACTCGCATTTCTCCTTTTTGACATATAATTGATATTCCCTTAACTTCTGGAATACCAATCTCAGATGTTACACATGACCATCTAATGTTTCACTATACACCAAAATGTCATCTAGATAGACTACCACAAATCTATCTAGGTATTTATAAAATACATCACTCATAAGATTATAGAAAATTGTTGGAGCGTTGGTTAAGCCAAACGACATTACAAGAAATTCGTACGAACCATACCTTGTCACACATTCAGTCTTAGTTTCATCACCAGCGGCAATCCTCACTTGCCAATAACACGATTTCAAGTTCAACTTTGTAAAGTACTTGGCTTGAGACAATCTATCAAACAAGTCAACTACATTCAGAATAGGATACTTGTTCTTGATAGTAACCTTGTTCAGTGCTCGATAGTCGACACATATTCTCAAAGGCCATCTTGTTTCTTTTGAAACAGCATCGGGGCACCATAAGGAGCTTTTGAGGGTCGAAGGAAACCAGAATCCAACAACTCCGTTAGTTGTTTCCTTAATTCAATCAACTTAGCAGGGCCCATCCGATAAGGGGCTTGAGCAGGGGGTCTCGCACCTGGCTCCAACTCAATCTTATGATATCAACAGTAGGCCTTGGAGGAAAGGTCTTTGGGAGTTCTGGAGGCATCACATCTTTGAATTGTTCCAGCAACTCGCCCACAACATCTGGCACCTCTTGAGTCTGACCAGGCTTGATCTCTATCAAGGCACATAGGTAGGTCTCATTTCCTCTTTCGAGTCCAGACTCTAGTTGTACTGTAGACAACTAGTCAACCTTTTGCGTGCCTTCCTTCTTCTCAAGGTTTGGGTATATAGCATTCATGAAACTCGGCATCTTGTCATCGATGATCATCAGTCCACCAAGATGAGGCATCACCATGCCCTTAGCCGTCATCAGAAAATCAATTCCTAGGATGAGGTCAAAGTCATCCAAAGGAACTGTCACCAAACTGCACTTTCCCTCCCATAGGCCAACCTTCAAATCTGCTACCACCATTCCACGAATAGGTTGTGCCTCAGAGTTTACAGCCTTGATTTTTCTTGCATTTCGCTGCAAGTCCAACTTCAAATTCCCCACTTCTCTTTCAGCAACAAAATTGTTGGTAGCACCAGTATCCACCATTGCCAGCACATCTCTACCATTTACAACCACTGATACATACATCAGTCCATGCGGAGTGGGTGTCTTTGCCTTTTGGGTCTGCAAAGTACCTAATAATTGCAAAGGGTTCATCCGTGGTCCTTCTGATGTTCCTTCATCATTCGAGTCAGCAACTAGGGCATTCACCTTCTCACGTTTTGGGCATTCCTTCATCCAATGGGAACCCCCACATAGGAAACAACATTTGTTCATGTCCATCACTTTTAGTCTTTGACTGTTTGTCACCACCTTTCTTCGATTTCTTATTCGTCTTTGAAATCGCCCTTGTCTTTCTTTCCCACTTCCTTCTTTTTGCCATCAGCAGCATTTGGGCCAGAGAATTTATAGTCTACAAGACTGTCAGCCGCTGCAATTGCTATGGGAAGGTCTTTGACACCCTACCTACGCATTTCAGTCTGCACCCACTAATGCATACCTGACTTGAAATTGATCATTTTGTTCTCTTCGGACATGTTCTTGATGTCCAACATCAACGAACTAAATTCCTTCACGTACTCTCGAACATATCCAGTCTGTTTCAAATGCTTCAAACTGTCCCTTGCCAGCCATGAAGTATTAAGAGGTCAGAATTGATCTTTCAATTCCTTCTTGAGAACATCACATGTCTCAAACTTAGGCCTGCCCGCACTAACATCATCCTAAGTCCGAGTTCACCACCAAAGTTTAGCATCCTCCGTCAGGTGCATGCTTGTAATCGTGACCGTCTCTCGGTCTAGGATATGGGTAGCCACGAAGAATTGCTCCATGTCCCATAAAAAGGTTTCCTATTCCTTAAAATTCCAATTGCCTCCAAAGGATTTGGGTTCAGGAACTCTCAACTTCGAGTGATGTCCATCTCCACCCATTGGACCACTAGCCACAGCACGTCTAACCAGCGCCATGTCGTCAGTCATTTTCTCGAATCGTTCAAAAACTTCGAGGGTTCGATTTGACACAACCAACACATCGACAACCATGTCGTCCATCTTCTTATTGAACTCCACGATATGTTCTGCCACTTCAGCGCGAAGGTTCTCCAAGAGAGCATATGGTGCTCTGATTTGGTCCGCCAACGAACCTTCTTTCACCAACCAACCGCATGCCCACATAAGTTTCTAGCAACTGCAACTTCTCTTGCAGTTCATTAATCAGACTTGTATTGTTCGCCATCGTTCTCTAACGAAGCTCTGATACCAATTGTCACATGGTGTACAATCTGACACTATATTTTTCGCGTCTATGTTCTCCTTGTGATGCACTGGTTCGCCCAACCAGTCAGCAACCTGTCAACCACACAAGCACAGTCTATATTTTTAAGCCACGCACACAAGCCAACACAGTGTTTACAAGACAACGTCCCAACCTTTTATTGCTCACTCAATAACAAGGAATACAATATATGACTAAGGGCTCGTAGGCTCACACTTGCTCAGTGATCTCTGCCTGCCTAGTCATATATTGAATTCCTCGTTATTGAATGAGCAATAAAAGGATACTATCGTCACAACCCTTTCTTAAAAGTTTTCTAGTTTGTGTCATCGTAAGGCAACACGGACGTCCTGGCAATTTACTACCGTAAAATACTACAGGAGGTTGTTTCAACGTCCTGATGCTCACACATTTCTTTTGGCAATCTATAATTGCTCAATGGTTAATTAACCAATCCATCCCGAGAATTACGTCGAATTCTCCTAACTTTATCGGGATCAAATCTACCGATAGTTTACAACCACGTACCTCTACGCAACAACTCCTATGAATATTTTCAATAGGAATTATCTCTTCGTTTGCTACTTTAATGTTTAAAGGTATAGGCAATTTTTCGGGAAATAATTCTAGTCTTCTAGCAAAATCGCATGCTATAAACGAAGTAGCACCCGAATCAAATAGCACGTATGCATTTATATTGTTGATCGGAATAATACCTGCAACTACATCCCTTGATGCCACCGCATCTTGGACCGTCATATTAAAAGTGCGGGCCATTGATTTCCCCGGCTGAGCTGGACCACTAATAGCTAACTTCCCGCTATTAGGTCCCTTATTTCCTTCTATCCCCTTCTTCGGGCAGTTCTTTGCTATGTGGTCAGTTGATCCACATACAAAGCATCTGTGATTCTTCTTCGGATTGGGACAGTTGGGCGTAATGTGCCCTTCCTTTCCACAATTATAACATATCGCCTTACCTTTGAGATAGACTCCTAAGTGAGTCTTCCCACAAGTTTTACAGGCCTCCATCCTCCTCTTAGAGTCTCCTTGTTTTACTCAGGTATTCCCAGAGTTAAAACTCTTCCTCTTCTGACCGTCGCCACTTCCACTGGCTCCCTCGGTCTTGGTTCCTCCATCAACCCTGCCTTTGGTCTTCTTATCTTTGTGGTACTGGCTAAGAGTTTCATTCCCACCTTCGGTAATTATTGCCTTTTCTAGTATGGTTCCAAAGGAAGTACTTTGGAACACAGAGATTCGGCTATAGAGCCAGGGTTTCAAGCCCTGCTCGAACCTTTTAGCCTCTCACTTCAGTGTCCACTTGATGTGGAGCAAATCGTGCCAGTTCATTAAACTTGGCAGCATACTGGGGAACTGTCATATCCCCTTGTCTCAATTCCAGAAACCTCATCTCCATCCTCCCTTGCATACTCGTGGGAAAATAGTTCTCGAAGAAAATCTCCTTGAACCTCTCCCACGTTAGGTTTTCTATATGCCTAGCCTGGTTTGCCTTCCACCAGAAGTTGGCCTCTCCTTTCATCAAATAGGTTGCAAACGCAACCTTTTGACCTTCCTCAACATTTGCTATTACAAATGCTTTCTAAATTTCTTTTACCCATGTCTGGGCTTCTATAGGGCCCGTAGTTCCCTTGAACTCCGGCGGACCTACACTTTTAAAATCCTTAAAAGTAGTAGCTCGTACTACTCCAGGAATTACAGGTACATTAGCCCCCGTTCTATTAAATGCAACCGTTAACAGATTAACGAACTCCTACATTTGATTAACCGGACCACCCTCCGGTTGGTTAACATTAGCGCCCTGATTTCATTGTCTCCTTCTTGGTGGCATTTCGCTGTTAAGAAAACAACACATCATTATTACTTTATTCTTGTTGGTTCGTTATTGTTTGTAATAAAACAACTCATACTCATTACTCAATATATTCCATAAAAAGATTTATATTGATTCATAACTTGTAGTATAACACTACATTGTTTACATACTCAGCCTTAGCTGAATACATTTCCATCCCGCAATTACTTTCCAAAAATTGGAATTTACAAAAGACTACCCTTTTTTATACAAAAGAGGGTTTTACGTCACTACTAGATACATAATATTTACATATCTATTCTACTCTAGCTATTGCTAGATTACATCTGCTGTAAGGCATTCTCAAAATCTGCTCTGGCCAAACCGATAATAACATCTCTACTGATGATATGACGGGTCTGTCCTGCTTCTACCTGATATCCAGCTACCTGCTGCTAGAAATCTACATGAGAACTCCTATGAATATAGGACATCATCTCCAACTTCCGCTTCTTAGTCTTTAGCTCCAGCTTGAGCTCAAAGACTTCACCTCTCAAATTTCGGACTTTCTCCATAGCTAGGACTCTATCATCGTGCTCCTCTTTCCACATTCCTTCCATACTAGTTTTGTCCTCACGGACAGCTCGGAGTTCCTCCTTCAACTCCTTAACCTCTTGGCAGTAATGGACATTCCTATCCAATACCGACATAAACAGTGCCTTCATTGATTCCCCCGTAGACATTTCCTCTGTAGGTGGAACCTGGGTCTCTGTAGGTGGAACCTGGTCAAAGGACATCACATCCACCTCCTCCTCTAGCATGCCATCAAATATAGACATGTAGTCTAAATTGTCTGAGTCTCCTGACTCGATGGTCACCAACTCTGGTTCTACGACTACGGGATTTGGTAGTATTTCTACCCGATTAACTGAATCCTCGCTTATTACATGTATATCTCTATACATATCATTTTCTCCTGACATCTACAATAAAACAATATAGTTTGATTAGCACACGTCAGTAAAATAATAAAAATACATAACATAATATAATGCATTTTTATAAGGTTACTTTCCATCTTTTACTTCTTTATTATTTCGTAAGGTTATGACTTAAGGTTCTACTTTTCCCATTAAGTTTTATAACCTAGGCTTTGATACAAACTTGTAGCGCCCCCAAATTCGGGTATCTTACAACCCGACAGATGGTGCTACACTGTACAAAATTCATGCATTCATTCAATTGAAAAGTCTCAAAGAACGAACATAACTTCTATATATTTAAAGTAATATTTATATTTCCCAAGTTCTATACCCGTTACAAAGGTTCTTTGTCATAATATAATTTAAATTACAACAATAGACCTATACTATTACAAGACAGCTTAGTAATCTGCCTTAGATTTTCCTTTATCCTTTTTCGATCCTTCGGGACATTCAGTCTTAGCTGCATTCATATGGTTCAAGCAAGAGTGAGCATAACTACCTCAGCAAGTATAACAATTTAATAACAACATGCTTGACACATACAAATCATATATCTTCGATAACTGAACGATAGTTATGAAGTACTATTGATAATTCAAAATAGCACTTCATATTTTCTTTCAAAATGTTTTACAATAACAACAGTATTAGTAAAACATTCACTCCGGTCAAAGACCTCGAATATTCATTCTTTATTAGAAAAGGACAACCCGGAAGCAAGTCCGTAAGCCCGATATCAGTTACGAGCACTTCTAGGTGATCAGCCTATTGTACTCTATTTTGATCAACACTACATCCGTTAAACGTATGCACGATTAAGCATTTGGCAACCTCACGTGCCTGTCGTTTTACCGACAAAACATTTGTTTTAACATTTCAGTCTTTTTTTGAAAACCATATCAAGTAGTTTACAAAAGATAGCAACATTTGATAGTACGTGAATGGATTATCAATACATCAAGTCTAGCCAAAGGAATTGGCTTCAACTTCAATATACCTCAATTCATGCGAAAGAATACATGAACCTCAAAAACTTGTTCAGATTGAACTGAGAAAAGAGTTAGAATACTTGCTTTTAGCGTCTGCTACGGTATTTTAACTTTATGTTCAAGTCGTTCAAGTCTTTACAATACATGATCACATAATGCCTTACATTAGGTCACATATAATCAAGTATGTATATGACTATATCATACCATTTATTTCAATCTAATTGTGTATTAGATTCATTTACTATTCGTTCCAGATTATCATTATGCTTGCATTATATTTGACTAGGTTATCTCAACCTTTACATTACATTCCTTAAGTTATGTTTACTTCTATTTCTTTTCTTTGCACCTAGAAAACTTTATTACTATCTTCGTTGTGAGACTGGCGCTACGGCGCCATCATTATGCCTGCATCTCGCGCAGCGGCGCAAGCTTAATGTATAATTGTCCCAGACTTGGCGTTGCGGCGCCATCATTATGCCTGCATCAGATCGTGATCCACGATTCACATCGAACTTTTTGAGAAGTTTGCAAGAGCAGTTGGGAACACAGCTGAGGTTAAGCACAACTTATCATCCACAAACCGATGGGCAGAGCGAAAGGACAATTCAGACGCTTGAAGACATGTTGAGGTCTTGCATCATGGATTTCAAGGGTAGTTGGGATGATCACCTACCACTAGTAGAGTTTGGATATAACAACAGTTACCATGCAAGCACAGGTATGCCGCCGTACGAAGCTTTGTATGGAAGGAAGTGAAGAACACCTTTGTGTTGGGATGAGGTGGGAGAACGTCGGATGCTAGGACCAGAATTGGTGCAGCAGACAGCGGATGTGGTGAAGTTAATTCGGATGCGTCTCGTCACAGCTCAGGACAGACAAAAGAAGTATGCGGACTCACATAGACTAAGTCGAGAGTTTGAGGTGGGCTCGTATGTGTTTCTAAAGGTATCTCCCTAGAAAGGAAAGATACGCTTTGGAAAGAAGGGAAAGTTAAGCCCAAGGTTTATAGGAACTTTTGAAGTATTAAAACGGGTGGGAGAGGTAGCGTATACGATAGCATTACCTCTAGACCTAGAACGAATACATAACGTGTTTCACATATCTGTATTACGTCCATATAAGTCGGACTATAAGCATGTAATCGAGTATGAGCAGATTCATATCGAGAAAGACTTATCATATGAAGAGTCGCCGATGCAGAACATTGATAAAAAGGAACAAGTTCTGAGGAACAAGGTAATACCATCAGTAAAAGTATTATGGAAGAACCACGACGCTGAAGAAGCAACGTGGGAACTAGAAGAAAAGAAAGTAAGACGAGATTTTGGGGACAGAATCTTTATAAGGGGGGAAGAATGTAACGACCGAGAAATTCGGATCTTATTGCAAACTGATTTTATTAAATTAAATAATAATAAAATCATATTCCATGTGTTATCAAGATAGTTGTCATTGTATAACCTATTGATGTTAGAATACCGTAGTATTTGGGCTACGTGGATGAATTAAAGTGTTTGAAATTCCAAGACGAAAATAAAAGTTTTTCGAGAAATTTTCCGAAAAACATTATTCATTTGTATTTGCTCGGGATATAATTTTGAGTTTCCGAGAAATACGCAATGATGGAATAACAATGTAAGATGGATTATGTAATAAAAATCTAGTTATGAAAAATTTAATAATTCGCTTGTGGACTTAATTCCTAAACGTTAAGGAAGTTGAAATAGTAATGAATGGGTAATAATGGTATGATATGTTGGTATTGTACAAAGTAATGAAAACGCGTATAGTATGAAGTATTATACGAGTTGGTATGAATGATAAAATACCGTATATAAATTCTATACGAATTAGAATACAAAAATACATCAACAATATATACTTAGAAATGTTAATGGACTTGGATGATTGGTTAACAATTATATGCAAGTCCAAGTGAATTAAATAGAGAAGCCCAACTATTAATTAATGAACCGACTAGTGTTTGTTAATATAAGGCCCAAGGATTTATTTAATCCAAGCCCAAACTAAAGTCTAATAAATTTGTTGACCCATGGGGCAAACCATATTAATATGGTTGAATGTGTGGTGACCAAGTGATGTGGTGATCAAGTAAGTGTGATGATCAAGTAGGAGTATTGACCAAGACTTTGAAGTAATGACCAAGTGTAGGATAAGTGTTGTGTTATACAAGTAATGAATAGTAAGGAGGTGGCTTAAGGAGGTGGGATGTTTTAAAGACCAAACTACCCTAACCTTGAAAAATCTATAAATAGAAGAGCTTTGTTAGCCATTTGTTGGTTGATCAAATAATCCAACACTTCTAAAGTGCTTAAGTGTTAGAGAGAATAAGCTACACATAAGTCATTCCATAAGTAAGAAGAAGAAACAAGCTACTTACCAAGTCAACAAAAGAGTAAGACTTCTTCTCAATTATCTTCTATCTCTTCCATGATAGGATGATAAGAAAAGTTGGATTAAGAAACATGAATGAGTAAGTAATGAACATAAGCCAATTAAGTTGGCAATAAGTCATTTGAACTTATAAAAGTTATAAACTTATTATAAGTTAACCTTGAATGTTAAGTATGAAAATATGAACTTGTGATGAGTTTAGTAAGAAAAGTGAATTACAAAGGTTCTTTGTCATAATATCAGTTAAATTACAACAATAGACCTATACTATTACAAGACAGCTTAGCAATCTGCCTTAGCTATTCCTTTATCCATTTTTGATCATTCGGGACGTTCAGTCTTAGATGCATTCGTATGGTTCAAGGAAGAGTGAGCATAACTAGCTCAGCAAGTATAACAATTTAATAACAACATGCTTGACACATACAAATCGTATATCTTCGATAACTAAACAATAGTTATGAAGTACTATTGATAATTCAAAATAGCACTTCATCTTTTCTTTCAAAATGTTTTACAATAACAACAGTATTAGTAAAACATTCACTACGGTCAGAGACCTCGAGTATTCATTCTTTATTGGAAAAGGACAACTCGGAAGCAAGTCCGTAAGCCCGATATCACTTACGAGCACTTCTAGGTGATCAGCCTATTGTACTCTATGTTGATCAACACTACATCCGTTAAACGTATGCACGTTTAAGCATTTGGCAACCTCACGTGCCTGTCGTTTTACAGACAAAACATTTGTTTAACATTTCAGTCTTCTTTTGAAAACCATATCAAGTAGTTGACAAAAGATAGCAACATTTGATAATACATGAATAGATTATCAATACATCAAGTCTAGCCAAAGGAATTGGCTTCAACTTCAACATACCTCAATTCATGCGAAAGAATACATGAACCTCAAAAACTTGTTCAGATTGAACTGAGACAAGAGTTAGAATACTTGCCTTTAGCGTCTGCTACGGTATTTTAACTTTATGTTCAAGTCGTTCAAGTCTCTACAATACATGATCACATAATGCCTTACATTAGGTCATATATAATCAAGTATGTATATGACTATATCATACCCTTTATTTCAATCTAATTGTGTATTAGATTCATTTACTATTCGTTCCAGTTTATCATTATGCTTGCATTATATTTGATAGGTTATCTCAACCTTTACATTACATTCCTTAAGTTATGTTTACTTCCATTTCTTTTCTTTGCACTTAGAAAACTTCATTACTATCTTTGTTCTTAGACTGGCGCTGTGGCGCCATCATTATGCCTGCATCTCGCGCTGCGGCGCGAGCTTAATGTATAACTGTCCTGGACTTGGCGCTGCGGCGCGAGTCCTTACTTATTGGGCCGCGCTGCGGCGGCACACTCCAGAGGATTTTGTCACTGTTCATGGCGCTGCGGCGCCACTTATTGAACTAAGGTTCGCGCTGCGGCGAACTCTTGCAGTATGCTCGATTATTGTTCTGCGCTGCGGCACGGGTATTTTGTCTAGGGTTGGCGCCGCGGCGCCAACTCTGTAACAACCAAGAAATTTGGATCTTATTGTAAAATGATTTTATTAAATTAAATAATAATAAAATCATATTCCATGTGTTATCAAGATGGTTGTCATTGTATAACCTATTGATGTTAGAATACCGTAGTATTTGGGCTACGTAGATGAATTAAAGTGTTTGAATTTCCAAGACGAAGATAAAAGTTCTTCGAGAAATTTTTTGAAAAACATTATTCATCGGTATTTGCTCGGGATATAATTTTGAGTTTCGAGAAATACGCAATGATGGAATAACAAGGTAATATGGATTATGTAATAAAAATCTAGTTATGGAAAATGTAATAATTCGCTTGTGGACTTAATTCCTAAACGTTAAGGAAGTTGAAATAGTAATGAATGAGTAATAATGGTATGATACGTTGGTATTGTACAAATTAATGAGAACGCGTATACTATGAAGTATTATACGAGTTGGTATGAATGATGAAATATCGTATATAAATTCTATATTAATTAGAATACGAAAATAATATATAAACTATAAGTATATGTATTAATAAATGTTAATGGACTTGGATGATTGGTTAACAATTATATACAAGTCCAAATGAATTAAAGAGAGAAGCCCTACTATTAATTAATGAACCAACTAGTGTTTGTTAATATAAGGCCCAAGGATTTATTTAATCCAAGCCCAAACTAAAGTCCAATAAATTGGTTGACCCATGGGGAAAACCATATTAATATGGTTGAATGTGTGGTGACCAAGTGATGTGGTGATCAAGTAAGTGTGATGATCAAGTAGGAGTATTGACCAAGACTTTGAAGTAATGACCAAGTGTAGGATAAATGTTGTGTTAAACAAGTAATGAATAGTAAGGAGGTGGCTTAAGGAAGTGGGATGTTTTAAAGACCAAACTACCCTAACCTTGGAAAATCTAAAAATAGAAGAGCTTTGCTAGCCATTTGTTGGTTGATCAAATAATCCAACACTTCTAAAGTGCTTAAGTGTTAGAGAGAATAAGCTACACATAAGTCATTCCATAAGTAAGAAGAAGAAGCAAGCTACTTACCAAGTCAACAAAAGAGTAAGACTTATTCTCAATTATCTTATATCTCTTCCATGATACGATGATAAGAAAAGTTGGATTAAGAAACATGAATGAGTAAGTAATGAACTTAAGCCAATTAAGTTGGCAATAAGTCATTTGAACTTATAAAAGTTATAAACTTATTATAAGTTAACCTTGAATGTTAAGTATGAAAATATGAACTTGTGATTAGTAAGAAAAGTGAATTAAAGGACTCGTATGATTATATGTATCATGTATACCTAAATAAAGTTATATGTGAAGAGCATGTAATGTAGGATGATTAAGAAACATTAATTGTCATAAGTCATGAATAATTACATCTTAAGTAGTTTATAATTTGACAAGTTATAAACTTATGAAGAACAAGTCAAAATCCAACAATGAATCTATGTTGTTGTGTTAAGTATGTTAAGATGTTCACATGATGAATGAAGTTAATTTGTAATGTTGAACTAATCATAAGAATGAAGAATTGCCGAAATTTGCACGATTGGACGATAAACGTCGAATACGTAAAATTCTCGTAATGGAAGTCAAATTTTGTATTTGAACTTGGAACCATTGTTTTCCAAAAGAGACAAGTCATATTTGGCATTTAAGAGTTGCGGACTCGAAAATGACCGGATTCCGACTTAGAACGAAGAAACGAGCGTTGAACGTTCACGAACGTTTATCGTTTTCGTTAAAAATGAACCAATAGGTGAATCTTTAGCAAACAAAGTCAAATAGATAAAATTCTTGAATGGTCATGTAGATTACGTAATTTCTGAACCGTAGGATTTTGAACGAGCCAATTCTGACTTATAACAAAGAAGTTATGCGTCCGGAAATTTCACAAAATTTTAAAAACTGAAATTGATATCTGGTGCACAGAGTTGGTGCCGCGACGCCAACCCCAGGAAAAAGACCCGCGCCGCAGCGCGGAACAGTAACCGAGCATACTGCAAGAGTTCGCCGCAGCGCAAACCTTAGTTCAATAAGTGGTGCCGCAGCGCCATGAACAGTGACAAAATCCTCGGGAGTGTGGCGCGCAACGCGGCCCATTAAGTAAGGACTCGCGCCGCAGCGCCAATCCGGGACAGTTATACCTTCAGCTCGCGCCGCAGCGCGAGATGCAGGCATAATGATGGCGCCACAGCGCCAGTCTCAGAACAAAGATAGTAATGAAGTTTTCTAAGTGCAAAGAAAATAAATGGAAGTAAACATAACTTGAGGAATGTAATGTAAAGGTTGAGATAACCTAGTCAAATATAATGCAAGCATAATGATAAACTGGAACGAATAGTAAATGAATCTAATACACAATTAGATTGAAATAAAGGGTATGATATAGTCATATACATACTTGATTATATGTGACCTAATTTAAGGCATTATGTGATCATGTATTTTAGAGACTTGAACGACTTGAACATAAAGTTAAAATACCGTAGCAGACGCTAAAGGCAAGTATTCTAACTCTTGTCTCAGTTCAATCTGAACAAGTTTTTGAGGTTCATGTATTCTTTCGCATGAATTGAGGTATGTTGAAGTTGAAGCCAATTCCTTTGGCTAGACTTGATGTATTGATAATCTATTCATGTATTATCAAATGTTGTTATCTTTTGTCAACTACTTGATATGGTTTTCAATAGAAGACTGAAATGTTAAACAAATGTTTTGTCGGTAAAACGACAGGCACGTGAGGTTGCCAAATGCTTAAACGTGCATACGTTTAACGGATGTAGTGTTGATCAACATAGAGTACAATAGGTTGATCACCTAGAAGTGCTCGTAAGTGATATCGGGCTTACAAACTTGCTTCCGGGTTGTTCTTTTCCAATAAAGAATGAATACTCGAGCTCTCTGACCGGAGTGAATGTTTTACTAATACTGTTGTTATTGTAAAACATTTTGAAAGAAAAGATGAAGTGCTATTTTGAATTATCAATAGTACTTCATAACTATTGTTCAGTTATCGAAGATATACGATTTGTATGTGTCAAGCATGTTGTTATTAAATTGTTATACTTGCTGAGCTAGTTATGCGCACTCTTGCTTGAACCATATGAATGCAGCTAAGACTAAACGTCCCGAAGGATCGAAAATGGATAAAGGAAAAGCTAAGGCAGATTGTTAAGCTGTCTTGTAATAGTATAGGTCTATTGTTGTAATTTAACTGATATTACGACAAAGAACCTTTGTAACGGGTATAGAACTTGGGAAATTTAAATATTACTTTAAATATATAAGTTATGTTCGTTCTTTGAGACTTTTCAATTGAATGAATGTATGAATGTTGTACAGTATAGCATCATCTGTCGGGTTGGAAGATACCCGGATTTGGGGGCGCTACATGGCATGGGATGGTGCCTAGCATGCAACAAGGCTAAAGTATGTGGACAGATGCATGGGCTGGACGTGCACAGCAAACTTCGACAGCACATTGGGCAAGCGCTGGGCTAAATGGACAGAGCATCTTGTGGCAACATGTTGGGCAACTTCGTGGGCTGAGACATCAACAATGTGGACTGACACTGTTGGCAAGGACATCAAAAAGGTGGGCTAACATTGTGGGCAGTTGGGTCTTGCTCCCACTACTGCACAACACTGCTCATTGTTGCTCAACTGACTAAGTGTTAACTTGTTTGCCGACTAAATGCGCCCAGACTTGTTGATGAGGCGCATATTCTCCACAAGGACTGTAACTTTGATGTAAAATTGGACTCAGACTTGATGGAAATACAAGAGGACTATGAGAGACCTCAGGAGATCAAAGAATGGGTCGAAGAAAAACCCAAGCCAAATCTTGATCAAACCACCTCTTTTGAACCGCGAAAACCCCAAACAAATCCAGATTGGTACAGACCTCACTCCAAACCAAAGGAATGACATGGTTACTCTATTAACCCTATTCTAGGATGTGCTTGCATGGTCTCACGAAGACATGGTCGGTTTATCCACGGACATTGTCATTCATCGCCTTCCCATCAAAGGGAGATTCAAGTCAGTCAGGCAGAAGCTCAGGCGATTAAAACCTGAGTGGAAGTTAAAAGTTAAAGAAGAAATTGTGAAACAATTTCAAGCCAGCATCATCATGGTGTCAACATACCCTGAATGGCTATCCATCATAGTCCCCGTGCCGAAGCCCGGAGGAGATGTGCAAGTTTGCGCGGATTACAGTGATCTGAACAAAGCTTGTCTCAAAGATAGCTTTCCCGACCCATTCATCCACATACTCGTTGAAAATATGACTCAGTATGACATATACTCCTTTGCGGATTGCTTTGCAGGGTACCATCAAATCAGGGTTGCTGAAAAGGATCGTGAGAAAACTGCATTCATCACTCCTTGGGGAACCTTTTGCTACAGACGATTGTCATTCGGCCTCATCAATGCCGGAGCTACCTATCAGTGAGTCATAGGGCTCTTTTCCACGATCTAATGCAAGAAAAAAAAAAGAAGAAAAAAGAAAAAAATAAAAAGAAAAAAAAGAAAAAAAAGAAAAAAATCTCTTCAACAGGTTCTACAGTTGCTGCCTTACCATCGGCAGGTTCTACAAATGGCTTCGGAGTTTGAAGAAAAATCCTTCCTCCATATTCCTCGGAATAAGAATGATTTTGTGGATGCGCTAGCAACCTTGGCCTCCTTGATCAACATACATGACAAGGAAGACATGTCAACCCTCACATTTGCCCAATAAAAGGCTCCAGCCTATGTGAATTACATTGGAGAAGAATCGGATGAGCTACCTCCCATCCAGCACCCTTGATATCAGCATGTCAATAAACACTCACAAGATAGATCTACAGCTCCTGAGGCGAGCCCGACTGAGAAAAGGCGGATCCATCAACTTGCTATGAAATTCTACCTGAGCAGAGATGCACTCTACAAAAGAGAGGCAAGACTAGGTCTCCTCAGATGTCTGGACCAAGACCAAGCTGATAAGCTCATGGATGAGATCCATGGTGGAGTCTTTGGCCCGCACATGAGCGACCCTCTACTTGTAAAGAAGATCCTACAACAGAAAAGTTCGACTACGGCAGTTCAAACAACACGACTTGATTTTGAAAAAGATCGTTGACAACCAAGCTCAATCTAAAGGAAAATTCTCCTGAAACTGGGAAGGCCCGTTTATTGTCAAGGAGATATTGACAGGATGCGCTTTCAGATTACAGGAAATGGACGATGATGAATTTTCGCAACTCATCAATTCAGACACCGTGAACAATACTGTGTCTGAGATTACCATCAAACAAACATCCTGGTTTTGGATCATCAGATCACTAGTCATTTTAGGTTCTTTAACCCTCATTACATACAGTCTTTCCTTTTTACCCATCTGCCCTTCAGGGAAAAACACACTTTTCAAACCAGCAGGCTAGTTTCACTTCATTTCCTACAACTTCGGTTATCCCACCAGGGATTAAACCTTTCACACCTTCAATTTATCCTATACATGGGATTAAACTTTTCATCTGCAATCCGCCCTATATCTGGGGTGAACTACGTCGACCTGATCTTCCCAATACACAGGAGTACGTACGCAGCCATGTTATATGGTCCGGTCTCACTCCTATCCATAACCACATACAGAAACCAGTTTCAAGACACTAAAGATGGTAGGGAATACACAAAGATCGACGATCCATTCTAAAAATCCTGAGACATCTCATTGTCCATCGATCAAGGGGGAGTTCAGAATACATCCAGATCACAAAGTCCTAGAGAAACAAACGAATATCAAGCAAGTAGAAAGGCACAACTAAAAGGGAAGTGAATCAACATATATTTTCCTACCATATATAATGATGTTTGATATATACAATGTGTACTGTACATGACAAAATGGCTAAGCTAGTCTGTGTAGGGAAATACAAGCCCATCTACAAGTCAGTGTATATGCGGGCTATCAAGTCCAACATGGATTCCCTCTCAGAAGAAGGAGGTAACGCTGTGATCTCCTGCCCAAGGGTTTCTACACGAGCCAACAGATCCACTGCTAACTACATGCGATATCTCGGGCAGATATAGCGATATCCTGCTCAGCAACAGTGGTATCCCTATGAGTTAGAGCATTATCTCTCTAACATAGCGACATCTCTACCAGAAAGAGTTGTCAACATCAAATCCCAAATCCACCTTATGGTACAGAGGTAAAAGCTTCTTGCGATCTCGACGTCTTATCATCTCATTTGTCAAAGCAACTACCCCAGACAACTAGCAAGGTTGGGGCAATTTCAAAATTGGCGAAAACCGGATATTGGGACCTTTACAACAAGATTAGGGCAATCTCGGAAGCAGCGACAACTCAACACTAGGGCATTTATCAACCATCCTAAACTGGAAAATGCACCAGTCAGCGCCATCAGCATGGTCCATCGTCATCTCAATGGCGATTCAGATATTATTCACTCGCGACTTCATCAACAAAGAGAGTTTCTCATATGAACCCTCGGAATCAACATGCGAAAGGACTGGGGCATTTTTTTCAATTCCAAGAAATGGAAGGAGCTTAAGGCGAGATCAAGCTTCTCTTCAAAAAGAAAGGGGAGAACTCCTGAAAGAAATCATAGCGACATAAGCGTGCCCCTACGAAAGAAGGGGAAACTTCTCAAAAAAGTTCTTAACTCAGAAGTAGAAGGTCAACGACGAAAGGCCTAGCGAATGAAATCTACACCATCAACATGCGTTAAGTCCTCACGAGTTGAGGTATCTACACCGAAGTTCAAATCTGAGCAGCGAAAGAGCGAGTTCAACCCTCTAGAGATGTCAGCGGCATTCAGTTCATCAGTTCAGTCGGGTTGCGAATCAAACACTCAAGAAAATGGGGGCACAAGCACCCAACAGTGAAAGGAAACTCCAAATCACCTCAAAAAGGGTGAGACATCTGGTGGTTGTCATCAATCTAGCGTAACATCAAACTAAGTCTAGTGAAGTAATTCGTGGAATATTACTTCAGCGAAGGTATCGGAAGATCCGGTATTCTAAAATCATTGGCATCTATTCAGCGCGACATCAAAACAGTTCAGCGATGAAAGCTTCGAATACCACCGTTCGAGTGGGAACCGAAAAAGTTTGGCGATCAGCAGGATAGGCACCGTTGCAAACTACCAGCGAATACATCGGGAAGGTGTAGTGATTTCATAACGTCATCCCCATCAGAGATGTGGAAAACATCTCAACTTATCTTCATCAAACAAGCATCAGCGATTAAATGCCAAACCATTGGACTCAACACCAACATAGGCATCAACAATGATCGGTAAAAGTAAAACAATTTGCGAAAACATTTTAACATTCATCATAACATTCATTACATTGTGATTTTGCGATATGCGAAATGCGATGTTCAAGTTGCGATGTGCGATTGGCCAAATGTGAAAAGTGAAGTGCAAAATACGATGTGCGATTTGCGAACTGCGATTTGCGAAAACATTTTAACATTCATCATAAACATTCATTTAATTGCGATTTGCATCATTAGAAATACCTTGTCATATTTTCAAGTGTCTACTAATCTTTATCATGTCCATTCCATTGCATTGCATGAACCTGATAAAGAGGGCATCTGTAGACACTCGAAATTTATTTTGCCTGTTACTATCCATGTAGGAGGGCAAAAGCGTCTTTTTCACACTCCAGAGATAACCTTGAAGGATCACAACATCAATTTTAACCCCGGGAAAGTCGGTTTCAACCCCGGAGATAGCCCCGGGGGTAGGGGTGGGCAACCGGTAAAAATCGGCCCGAACCGGACCGGTACCAAACCAAACCGGTACTGAAATTACTCAAATTTAAGTACCGATTGGACCAGTATATCGAACCGGCGGTACCGGTTCGGTACCAATTTTTATCAAAAATTAATATAATTAATATTTTTATTATTATTTTATTATTTTTATTATTATTATTATTAATATTATTACTATTTTTATTATTATAATCAATATTTTATTACTATTATTATTATTAATATTAATAAAAATAAAAAATTAGAAAATCGGTATATACCGGTCCGGTCCGGTTCGGTTTATACCAAACCATAAATGTGCCGGACTGAAATCGGTACCGAAAAACCGGATCGATTTATATTTATACTGAACCGACCAGTTCGGACCGGTCTGGTTCGTCCAAAAACCGAAAAAATCGGTTTATTTGCCCACCCCTACCCGGGGGATCAAGTTCAAAGCTTGGAGATAACCCCAGGAGGTCAAGCCAACCTCAGAGATAACCCTGAGGACAGTCAGAGTCAACAGCAGGCCAACTTCAGAGATAATCCTGAGAAAAGACTGCTACAACTGCGAGAAAACCAGAGATAACCCCGGGAGGGGAAAAATGGTCATTTTGCCAACTCAACTTCAACTTAAATCAAATCAACTCATTTCAACTCAAATTACTTCAATAGAAGTCCCACAAGAACCATATCTTAACTTTCGAGCGCAAACTATGCAAAACGGCTAAACGGATTACCTGACGGAAACCCGAGAATGCCATTTCCGTTATGGACCCATCTTCCTGGAATCAAAAAAGGGCAAATCCTATGTCATTTTGTAGCTCACGAAAAGATCTTTCCGGAATGGTATGGCACGCTTCCATCGGACTCCCGAATTGAAAGTTATGAACGATCGAGTGAACAGCGCGTTGTCCGAGTGTACGTACTTCGACACGGCGGGACCTACACTGCCCGGGGCACCCCGGGCAGCCGCAGGTACACCTAATGCTAGCCGCAGGTACACATACGGCTCCCCCCTCTATAAATAGAGGGCTTGGGGTGGCCATATTTGCAAGAGAAATGGCGAGGAAGCTCTGTCCAATTTGCTCTGTACACACCCTAAACTAACTGTTTTCTCATTTTAAACGCTACTTTTGTACCAGCGGAAGCCGAGTGTTCATCACTTTAAAGATATAGAAGTCTTCTTTGGCAGGCCACTGTAAGCCTTCTCACACGCTTTGAAGCATTCCTCTTCATCTTTGCACACACCCTTCTTCACGTTGAGAGTCTTGTTGCATGTGTTTGCCCGAAATTCGGTCCGTGATTTTATTTTAGTTTGTATATACATATATATTTATATATATGGACTAACATTATCGAGTTATGCCTCGATTGAGCCTAGACTTTGGAACCAATCCTCTATGCACTAATTTACTACTGATCTTATTCCAAATCTGAGGTGTTAGTTTCAGC
This sequence comes from Panax japonicus, assembly GCA_020205505.1. Lineage (NCBI taxonomy): Eukaryota > Viridiplantae > Streptophyta > Magnoliopsida > Apiales > Araliaceae > Panax > Panax japonicus. The sequence goes on along the minus strand of CM035101.1, from coordinate 27,089,005 downwards.
AACACCATATCTCCCACTTTGAATTCCAGCGGCCTTCGATGTGCATCTGCATACTTCTTCATCCTTCTCACTGCCTTGCTCAGGTTGTCTCGTGCTATCTCAAGCAACTCTGTTCTAGCCCTTGCAAACCGATAGGCAACAGGACAATTACCTAATGTACGCTGCACCGCCACATCATTCGGAGTCCTTGGCTGAAAGCTCATGCTCATCTCAAAGGGACTCATACCCGTTGCAGAAGATTGATGCAAGTTATAGCAAAACTGTGTTGGTTCAAGCAACTCCAACAACTTCTTTTGACTCGCAGTCACATTGTCGCGGATACTCTTCGAGTAACTAATTCATTCTCCCAGTTTGACCATCTGTTTGTGGGTGGTTCGCCGTACTGAATTTTAATTCTAACCCAACCAAGCCAAACAGAACCGTCCAAAATCTGTCCGTGAACCTTATATCTTGATCACTTATGATATCTTCAGGCAACCCAAAGTACTTCACAACATTTTTAAAGAATAATCCAGCAGCCACATCTGCTGTGCAAGCATGAGGTGCTGGGATGAACACTGCATGCTTGGAAAAACGATGAACCATTACAAAAATTGATCTCATCTAATCAACCTTCGACAACCCAAAAATGAAGTCCATCGATACTGACTACCAAGATCTGTCAGGAATGGGAAGAGGCTGCAACAAACCCACTTCACTTTTCTTCTCAAGTTTGTCTACTTGACATACTAGACAAGACTTGACGTATGCCTCCATCTCATTCTCCATCTTGGGCCAGTAGTATGAGCGAGACAGCAATGCCAACATTCTTTCAATGCTTGGGTGACCAGCCCATTTTGTATCATGCGTCTCATGCATGATTTGCCTCCTCAAGTTCCCTCCGCTAGGAACATATAACCTACTGCCCTTTCCATACAGCAAATCATCTTCAATCCAATATCTTCGAACTAGACCTTCTTGTACTTGTGTTCGAAGCTTTTGGTATACAACATCATTTAGGGACTATTTTCTGATCTTGTCCAGGTACTAGGTCTCAACAACTATGAGAGCAACAACAAACTCCTGGACAACCTTCCGACTTAAGACACACAATTTTGAAAGCCCGACTTGTGTACCCACACAAAATCAAATCCTGCCAAAAATTTCTACCAACGAGCTTACCTAGGAGTCAGCTTCTTCTGAGTCTTGATGTAGGTGTTGGCTACATTGTCAGTCACCACCACAAACTTCGTACCAAGTATTCCACGTTTCAAAGCAATGCACCACTGCAGTCATTTCTTTCTCATGTGTGTTTTACCGTTGCTCAACGTCCTTCAGCTTCCGACTCAATTCGACAACTTTTGTAGGAGCAGTTCATTCAACAATGGCTTGGACTTTCCTCTCGTCCATTATCACCTGTCCTTGGCTAATCCAGTGCCCAAGGAACATAATTTTTGCCCTACAGAACTCGCATTTCTCCTTTTTGACATATAATTGATATTCCCTTAACTTCTGGAATACCAATCTCAGATGTTCCACATGACCATCTAATGTTTCACTATACACCACAATGTCATTTAGATAGACTACCAGAAATCTATCTAGGTATTTATACAATAAATCACTCATAAGATTACAGAAAATTGTTGGAGCGTTGGTTAAGCCAAACGGCATTACAAGAAATTCATACGAACCATACCTTGTCATAAATGCAGTCTTAGCTTCATCACCAGCGGCAATCCTCACTTGCCAATAGCCCGATTTCAAGTTCAACTTTGTAAAGTACTTGGCTCGAGACAATCGGTCGAACAAGTCAACTACATTCAGAATAGGATACTGGTTCTTGATAGTAACCTTGTTCAGTGCTCGATAGTCGACACACATTCTCAAAGGGTCATCTTAGTTCTTCTGAAACAGCTTTGGGGAACCATAAGGAGCTTTTGAGGGTCGAAGGAAACCAGAATCCAACAACTCCGTTAGTTGTTTCCTTAACTCAATCAACTTAGCAGGGCCCATCCGATAAGGGACTTGAGCAGGGGGTCTCGCACCTGGCTCCAACTCAATCTTATGATATCAACAGTAGGCCTTGGAGGAAGGGTCTTTGGGAGTTCGGAAGGCATCGCATCTTTGAATTGTTCCAGCAACTCGCCCACAACATCTGGCACCTCTTGAGTCTGACCAGGCTTGATCTCTATCAAGGCACATAGGTAGGTCTCATTTCCTCTTTTGAGTCCAGACTCTAGTTGTACTATAGACAACTAGTCATCCTTTTGCTTGCCTTCCTTCTTCTCAAGGTTTGGGTATATAGCATTCACGAAACCCGGCATCTTGTCATCGGTGATCATCAGTCCACCAAGATGAGGCATCACCATGCCCTTAGCCGTCATCAGAAAATCAATTCCTAGGATGAGGTCAAAGTCATCCAAAGGAACTGTCACCAAACTGCACTTTCCCTCCCATAGGCCAACCTTCAAATCTGCCACCGCCATGCCACGAATAGGTTGTGCCTCAAAGTTTACAGCCTTGATTTTACTTGCATTTCGCTGCAAGTCCAACTTCAAATTCTCCACTTCTCTTTCAGCAACAAAATTGTTGGTAGCACCAGTGTCCACCATCGCCAACACATCTCTACCATTTACAACCACTGATACATACATCAATCCACGCGGAGTGGGTGTCTTTGCCTTTTGGGTCTGCAAAGCACCTAATAGTTGCAAAGGGTTCATCTGTGGTCCTACTGATGTTCCTTCATCATTCGAGTCAGCAACTAGGGCATTCACCTTCTCACGTTTTGGGCATTCCTTCATCCAATGGGGACCCCCACATAGGAAACAACATTTGCTCATGTCCATCACCTTTAGGCTTTGACTGTTTCTCACCACCTTTCTTCGATTTCTTGTCTGTCTTTCCATCTTTGAAATCGCCTTTGTCTTTCTTTCCCACTTGCTTCTTTTTGCCATCAGCAGCATTTGGGCCAGAGAATTTATAGTCTACAAAACTGTCAGCCGCTGCAATTGCTGTGGGAAGGTCTTTGACACCTTACCTACGCATTTCAGTATGCGCCCACTAATGCATACCCGACATGAAATTGAACATTTTGTTCTCCTCGGACATGTTCTTGATGTCCAACATCAACGAACTAAATTCCTTCACGTACTCTCGAACATATCTAGTCTGTTTCAAACTGTCCCTTGCCAGCCATGAAGTATTAAGAGGTCAGAATTGATCTTTCAATTCCTTCTTGAGAACATCACATGTCTCAATATTAGGCTTGCCCGCACTAACATCATCCTCAGTCCGAGTTCACCCCCAAAGTTTAGCATCCTCCGTCAGGTACATGCTTGTAATCGTGACCTTCTCTCGGTCTAGGATATGGGTAGCCACGAAGAATTGCTCCATGTCCCATAAGAAGGTTTCCAATTCCTTAAGATTCGGATTGCCTCCAAAGGATTTGGGTTCAAGAACTCTCAACTTCGAGTGACGACCATCTCCACCCGTTGGACCACTAGCCACAGCACGTCTAACCAGCGTCATGTCTTCAGTCATTTTCTCGAATCGTTCAAAAACTTCGAGGGTTCGATTTGACACAACCAACACATCAACAACTATGTCGTCCATCTTCTTATTGAACTCCACGACATGTTCTACCACTTCAGCGCGAAGGTTCTCCAAGAGAGCATATGATGCTCTGATTTGGTCCGCCAACGAACCTTCTTTCACCAACCAACCGCATGCCCACATAAGTTTCTAGCATCGGCAACTTCTCTTGCAGTTCATTTATCAGACTTGTATTGTTCGCCATCGTTCTCTAACAAAGCTTTGATACTAATTGTCACACGGTGTACAATCTGACACTATATTTTTCCCATCTATGATCTCATTGTGATGCACTGGTTCGCCCAACCAGTCAACAACCTGTCAACCACACAAGCATAGTCTATATTTTCAAGCCACGCACACAAGCCAACACAGTGTTTACAGGACAACGTCCCAACCTTTTATTGCTCACTCAATAACAAGGAATACAATATATGACTAGGGACTCGCAGACTCACACTTGCTCAGTGATCTCTGCCTGCCTTGTCATATATTGTATTCCTCGTTATTGAATGGGCACTAAAAGGTTGGGATGTTGTCTTGTAAACACTGTGTTGGCTTGTGTGCGTGGCTTGAAAATATAGATTGTGCTTGTGTGATTGACAGGTTGGTGACTGGTTGGGTGAACCAGTGCATCACAAGGAGAACATAGACACGAAAAAAATAGTGTCACATTGTACACCTTGTGACAATTGGTATCAGAGCATCGTTAGAGAACGATGGCGAACAATACAAGTTTGATCAATGAACTGCAAGAGAAGTTGCAGTTGATGGAAACTTATGTGGGCATGCGGTTGGTTGGTGAAGAAGGTTCGTTGGCGGACCAAATCAAAGCATCATCTGCTCTCATGGAGAACCTTCGCACTAAAGTGGCAGAGCACGTCGTGGAGTTCAATAAGAAGATGGACGACATGGTTGTTGATATGTTGGCTGTCACAAATCGAACCCTCGAAGTTTCTGAACGATTCAAGAAAATGACTAAAGACATGGCGTTGGTTAGACGTGTTGTGGCTGGTGGTCCAACAAGTGGAGATGGACACCACTCGAAGTTGAGAGTTCCTGAACCCAAATCCTTTGGAGGCAGTCAGAATGCTAAAGTATTGGAAAACTTTGTATGGGACATGGACTAATACTTCGTGGCTGCCCATATCCTAGACCGAGAGAAGGTCACGATTACAAGCATGTACCTGACGGAGGATGCTAAACTCTGGTGGAAAACTCGGACTGAGGATGTTGTTAGTGCGGGCAGGCCTAAGATTGAGACATGAGATGTTCTCAAGAAGGAATTTAAGGATCAATTCTTGCCTCTCAATACTTCATGGATGGCGAGGGACAGTTTGAAGCATTTGAAATAGACTGGATTTGCTCGAGAGTACGTGAAGGAATCCAGTTCATTAATGTTGGACATGAAGAACATGTCCGAGGAGGACAAATTGTTCAATTTCATGTTGAGTATGCAACAGTGGGAGCAAACTGAAATGCGTAGGCAGGGTGTCAAAGACCTGCCCACAACATTGCAGCGGCTGACAATCATGTAGACTATAAATTCTCTGGCCCAAATGTTGCTGATGGCAAAAAGAAACAAGGGGAAAAGAAAGACAAGGGTGGTTTCAAAGATGGAAAGAAGGACAAGAAATCGAAGAAAGGTGGTGACAAACAGTTAAAACCTAAAGGTGATGAACAGTCCAAGGACAAGAGCAAAGGTTGCTTCCTATGTGGGGGTCCCCATCGGATGAAGGAATGCCCAAAACGTGAGAAGGTGAATGCCCTAGTGTTTGACTCGAATGATGAAGGAACATTAGAAGGACCACGGATGAACCCTTTGCAACTATTAGGTGCTTTGCAGACCCAAAAGGCAAAGACACCCACTCCGCGTGGACTGATGTATGTATCGGTGGTTGTAAATGGTAGAGATGTGCTGGCGATGGTGGACACTGGTGCTACCAACAATTTTGTTGCTGAAAGGGAAATGGAGAATTTGAAGTTGGACTTGCAGCGAATTGCAAGCAAAATCAAGGTTTTAAACTCTGAGGCACAACCTATTCGTAGCACGACGGTGGCAGATTTGAAGGTTGGCCCATGGGAGGGAAAGTGTAAGTTGATGGCAGTTCCTTTGGATGACTTTGACCTCATCCTAAGAATTAATTTTCTGATGACGGCTAAGTGCATGGTGATGTCTCATCTTGGTGGACTGATGATCACCGATGACAAGATGCCGAGTTTCGTGAATGTTGTATATACAAACCTGGAGAAGAAGGAAAGTAAGCAAAAGGTTGGCTTGTTGTCTGCAGTACAACTAGTGTCTAAACTCGAAAGATGAGAGGAGACTAACCTATGTGCCTTGATAGAGATCAAGCCTAGTCAGACTCAAGAGGTGCCAGATGTTGTGGGCGAGTTGCTAGAAAATTTCAAAGATGTGATGCCTCCAGAACTCCCAAAGACACTTCCTCTAAGGCGCGTTGTTGATCATAAGATTGAGTTGGAGCCGGGTGCAAGACCCCCTGCTCAAGCCCTTTATCGGATGGGCCCTGCTAAGTTGATTGAGTTAAGGAAACAACTAACGAAGTTGTTGGATTCTGGTTTCCTTCGACCCTCAAAAGCTCCTGATGACATTGTGGTGTATAGTGAAACATTAGATGGTCATGTGGAACATCTGAGGTTGGTATTCCAGAAGTTAAGGGAATATCAATTATATGTCAAAAAGGAGAAATGCGAGTTTTGTAGGGCAGAAGTTATGTTCCTTGGGCACTGGATTAGCCAAGGACATGTGAGAATGGACGAGAAGAAAGTCCAAGCCATTGTTGAAAGGACTGCTCCTACAAAAGTTGTTGAATTGAGATCGTTTTTTGGGACTGGAAAATTATTACAGAAATTTCATTAAGGGCTACTCGAAGAAGGTGGCTCATTTAAATGATTTGCTGAAAAAAGGATTGCAAGTGGGACTGGACAGTGGGGTGTCAAGAGGCATTTGATAACTTGAAAGTGGTAGTGTCGTCTGAGCCGGTGCTGAGACTCCCAGACTTCGAAATTCTTTTTAAAGTGCACACTAATGCATCAGACATGGCTATTAGCGGGGTACTAGTACAAGACAATCACCCAGTTGCCTATAAGAGTCGGAAGCTGAAGGACACTAAGCAGCGGTACAGTACACATGAGAAAGAAATGGCTGCAGTGGTGCATTGCTTGGAAATTTGGAAGCATTATTTACTGGGTACGAAGTTTGTCGTGGTGACTGATAATGTAGCCAACACCTACTTCAAGACTCAAAAAAACTGACTCCTAAGCAGGCTCGTTGGCAAGAATTTTTGGCAGAATTTGATTTTGTGTGGGTACACAAGTCGGACTTGCAAAATTCAGTGGCTGATGCATTAAGTCGGAAGGTTGTCCAGAAGTTTGTTGCTACTCTCACAGTAGTTGAGACCAAGTTCATAGACAATATCAAATAACAGTCCCTAAATGGTGATGTTTACCAAAAACTTCGGACGCAAGTACAAGAAGCTCTGGTTCGAAGATATTGGATTGGAGATGATTTGTTGTATGCAAAGGGCAGTAGATTATATGTTCCTAGCAGAGGGAACTTGAGGAGGCAAATCATGCATGAGGCGCATGATACAAAATGGGCTGGTCACCCATGCATTAAAAGAATGTTGGCATTGTTGTCTCGCTCATACTACTGGCCCAAGATGGAAAATGGTGTGGAGGCGTACATCAAGTCTTATCTAGTATGTCAAGTAGACAAACTTGAGAAGAAAAGTAAAGCAGGCTTGTTGCAGCCTCTTCCCATTCCTGAAAGACCATTGCAGTCAGTATCGATGGACTTCATTTTTGGGTTGCCAAAGGTTGATGGGATGAGATCAATTTTTGTAGTGGTTGATCGTTTTTCCAAGTATGTGGTGTTCATCTCAGCACCTCATTCATGCACAGCAGATGTGGCTACTAGATAATTCTTTAAAAATATTTTGAAGTACTTTGGGTTGCCTGAAGATATCATAAGTGATCGAGATACAAGGTTCGCGGGCAGGTTTTGGACGGTTCTGTTTGGCTTGGTTGGGTCAGAATTAAATTTAGTACGGCGAACCACCCACAAACAGATGGTCAGACTGAGAGAATGAATCAGTTGCTCGAGGAGTATCTGTGACATTATGTGATTGCGAGTCAAAAGAACTGTCTGAAGTCGCATGAACCAGCACAGTTTTGCTATAACTTGCATCAATCTTTTGCAACGGGTATGAGTCCCTTTGAGCTGAGCATGGGCTTTCAGCCAAGGACTCCAAATGATGTGGCGGTGCAACGTACAGGAGGTAATTGTCCTGCTGCCTATCGGTTTGCAAGGGCTAGAACAGAGTTGCTTGAGATAGCACGAGACAGTCTGAGCAAGACAGTGAGAAGGATGAAGAAGTATACAGATGCACATCGAAAGCCGCTGGAATTCAAAGTATGAGATATGGTGTTGTTGAAACTAACACCTCAGATTTGGAAGAAGATCAGTAGTAAGTCAGTGCATAGAGGATTGGTTCCAAAGTATGACGGCCCATTCGAAGTGCTAAAGAAAGTTGGGGATGTGGCTTATAGACTGAAGCTTCCATACAGATTGAAAGTACATCCAACGTGGGGCAAGGCGGGACGCCCATATAACATGTCAAGCCAAGCCTTGGCACTCATTTTGTGGGGCAAGGCGTATGTGTGCGGCAGTGAGCAACAGCGTGCGACAGCAGGCGGTAGCCAAGGACGTTGGGAGCACTTAGTCGACAAACGAGTTAACACTTAGTCAGTTGAGCAACAATGAGCAGCGTTGTGCAGCAGTGGGCGACACTAGGCAACAACTTGGGTCATTGTACAGCAAATGGGCTATATAAGAAAACTAACAAATCTACATGATTTGCATTATGCTTCCTCAGACAAATCTGATGTCTAGTCTTGACACGTTGAAAATTTTTATAAGTGCTACTATAGGGGGTGCTCTGTGAAGGTCACCTGGGACCATGGGCAGGTGCCATGGGCGAAGTGTGCTGGTCGTTGGGATATTGTTGGGCTCCCTTACAACAATGTCAAACATCAGATTGTTGGCTTGGATCAAATCAAAGACTTGTTCATGGGTTGGGCATGAACGAGCAAGAACGTTAGGCATGACATGGCATGTGATGGTGCCTAGCATACAACAAGGCTAAAGCATGTGGACAGATGCATGGGCTAGACGTGCACAGCAAACTTGGACAACACCTTGGGCAAGCGCTGGGCTAAATGGACAGAGCATCTTGTGGCAACATGTTGGGCAACTTCGTGGGCTGAGACATCAACAATGTGGGCTAACACTGTGGGCAAGGACATCAAAAAGGTGGGTTGACACTGTGGGCAGTTGGGTCTTACTCCCACTACTGCACAACACTGCTCATTGTTGCTCAACTGACTAAGTGTTAACTCGTTTGCCGACTAAGTGTGCCCAACGCCCTTGGCTACGCCTGTTGCCGCACGTTGCTGCTCACTACCGCACGCATACGCCTTACCCCACAAATGAGTGTCAAGGCTTGGCTTGGCAGGCTATCTAGGTGTTCCGCATGCCAAGTCCGTGTCAACCCTCTAAAGAGGCTAACACTAAGGGTCAAAAATTTCATTCAAATCTATTGTATTTGGGTAGTCTTTATGTTCGTTTGGATGAAGTTAAATCTGCATATGAAAGATTTGTAGGTAGATGTAGAGTAGATACTTTTGTTGATGCTTTCTTCTTGTAATTGGTTATGTGGGACAATGTTAATGAAGATGGGTCATTATACCCTAGGGTTTTCTTTTGGAGTGGGGCTAGGTACATGAAGTCCCCTCCATTGATTAAGTTGGTTGATGATATAGATGAATTCTTCCATCGCCCTTATGCCACACCATTTCCCAAGTGCGAAGGGATTATAAGTTGCCCTGAAGAAGATATAGTTTTATCTTTCACTACAAGAGAAGATGTTTTCTAAAGAGTTTCTATTATTGATTACTTTCTTCTATCCTTGCTTGTTACTTGATTTCCAAAGCACCTCTAGGCAGCGGAAAAGGGTCCTCTCCATTTCAAGTAAATAGAGACTCCATTTCAAGTCCAGATTTAAAATGTGCTCTCTCTCCTGTCAGCATGATATCACATTCCAACACATTTTAAATCTGGACCATGAAATGGAGAGTCTCCATTTACTTGAAATGGAGAGGATCCTAGTCCCTAGGCAGCGTGGAGAATATCTTTCATGCAGATGTGCTTATAATCCACATAAGGTTGTCAGGCAGTTTGACTTTTGACTTGATGAATCCCACCCCAGGACTAGCATTTCCCGAGGGCGCTTCATTTGATGATCTCTGCAGTCAGTTTGCATATCCTATGTGTAAGACTATTCATCTATCAGTTTGTGGATGTCATTGTCCCTAACATCCCTTCAATCAGCAAGGAATGGTGATATATTGGTATGAAGTTGTGATTGTATTTAAGGAGTTTAAGGATGCTCCAGCCATGCAATTGGTGGCTCAACCACTCCTTGCTTTATAAACAAGAATGAAGCAAAGGTAGAGAAACCTACTCCTCTTCAGCAACCTATCTCCTTTCAGAGGGGTTTCTCTAATCCTTCACTTCATCTTATAATGTTGTTAGGAGCACAAGGAAGAGGTTGGACAGATATATCCAAAACCACTCCCCAAAAGGTAGCCTCAGTCTCTTCCTCCAGTCCTCAAGGGGTACAACTGTGCCCTGAGTAGGATGAGTTGATCAAGGTATAACTTGGTTTCTTCTTGTACTCATCATGCACACATTTGTGAGCATAAGCACGTGTATATATTGACCTTCATTCATGGCTTGAGATTGATAATAATTGCTTGATTCTTGTCGTAGGACTTGGCGAAGAAGAAGAAATCCCAGAAGAGGGAAGGAATCTGCTCATTTCTCCTGAGATGAGGCTAATAAAAGCAGTAGGGTCAGGGTGGCTAGGTGTTTTTACATTGCATTAACTTGAATGAATATATTAACAACAATATATAATAACATTTGGTTTGGTTCAAACACACTGGGGGCATTCTAACCACATTTATATACTCCCTCTGAGCATCAAAAATTGGCAAAGTTCAACTTTTAAGTCGAATTGACCAATTTTGTAATCAAAATTTATACTATTTTCTTTTAAATATAGGTGCAATAACTATAACCAATAGAAACTACAACAAATTACCTACTACTTCCAAATTTCATGATTTTGAAAATATAAATAAATATGCTTAATTTTTAACTCTAAAATTGGTCAATTTAACTAGAAAAAACAATCTTAAGACAGATTTTGAAGGACAGATAATATATTTTGAGGTGTTTGATAAAAACAGAATGAATCTAAATATGAATCTGAATGAGTTGAATCTGAATAAAAAAAATTGTTTGATAATTGACATGTCTGAATGAACTGAATTTGAATCTGAATGAAAAAAAATTATTTGTCTGAAACATCTGAATAACATATTTTCTTATTATTTTACCTCTCTAAAAAATTCAAAATTATTGTAAATTTATTTAATATTACTTAATATAATAGTTAATGTTGTAAAAAAAACTTCATTCAGTCCATTCAGCCAAAAAATGATACTAAACCATTCAGCCCAAATCGTCTGAATGGCTGAAAAATGGCTGACCGATTCAGCCATTCCGACGATTGGTTTGCCATTCAGACAATTTTTCTTTTCAAAACAGACGCACTAAATGGCTGACCAATTCAGTCATTCGACCCTAAACAAACAGCCCCTTACTCTCCCTCCTTCCTCAAAAGGATAACTAAAGTGGTAAAATCTTGTCCTCAAAAGCATAACAAAAGTATTATATAAATTTTTATTTCGACAAATTTATCATTGACTTACTATCATATTTTACTTACCTCAATAGTCGATCCCTCATATCACTATTTCTCTTTCTATCTAAAACTCAATTAAATAAATTAACCCATACAAATATCAACTCATCACAATACTTGAGGACAAGGGCATATATATATATATATATATATATATATATATATATATATATATATATATATATATATATACTCTCCTAATTTTTTTACTATCTTTAATTTGTGTAAAAATTGTACTTCAATCATCTTTTGGGAACAGATGGAGTAATAGATAATCACTTAAATATGTCATTTCTAAAATTTATATGATATGTAATTTTTAAAGTTTATACGTGCTTTGTTCTCCCGAAAGCATTTTAAAGATCAGTCAATATATGGATCCAAAAACACTTTTAGCTTAATCAGAAAATTTATACTTATATTATAAAAAGAAATAAAATCTCATACCATATAACCTTAACTTTGTCATTAATATTTCTATAAGCACTTCTAAAATTTTGTAACCAAACCATTAATAACTTTCTTATAAAAGTATATTTGAACAAAATTCTACAATTAAAAGTAATTCATCTCACCTCTCCACACAGCACAGCTTCACAAAACAGGCAATCTGTTAGAACCTCATTAAGTCACAAAAACTGGAATGCCTCTGTTTGAACCTATATTAAGTTACAAAATCTAGAATGAGGCATAATTTGATAAATTTACATGGAGGCAAACTTCAAAATCAGGCTAGCCAATCTTTAAGTTATGCACATAATTACATATAACTCATACCTTCTTATCATTCTTCTGGGATTGATGAACTTTGTTGCAATGTCATGGTGCTACTAGAAAGATAATCCCAATACTTATTTAGCATGTGATCAGTCGGTCTCACCTGTTCCCACTTTCCGGTGCAGAAGATTGCATATGCATCCGCTGCATACCTGATGATTCAAAGGGGAAAGTTTGATCATTTAATTTGTAAAGACTAATCAACTTGACAACAGCATGGAATCAAAAATAAAAATAATGGCAACTTGCTTTCCAATCCCATGTAATTCAGTGACATAGGTCCAATGTTCTTCCAAATATTCTTGAGAAAAGCGTTGAATCATCATCGCCCTCTTCTTCTGCAAGCCGAGTGATTTAATCACCTTTTCTATCTCCTCTGTGGCGATCTCTGTAGCAATCTTTGCATTTGGACAAAGCGTGAAAAGGTCCAATATAACTCTTCTAGCCTTCGAAGTTTGAACAGGTCAAAAAAATAAATCTATCAGCAGACATGTTGCATCTTATTCAATGGGGGACAAAATCAAGTCCAACCAACGTATAATTAAACTTGATGGAAAAAGCAATATTTTGGTCATGTGATACCACTTTGCATTTCAAGGATGCATAACTGCTTTATAATAACTTCTACAAGTAGATAAGTAGGTACAACTTCTCAGGATTAAAAGCCACAATATCCATCAACTACTCAAAAGGGTAAACATCATAGCACTGCATTTAACGCTTGAAAATTGACTAATATTAAAGCTGTTTTAATATATAAATCCCAATGATAAATCCATCAAACATGATATATCTGTTCATTTTAAGTTATTCAATCAAGAATGAATAAGAACACCCTTAAAGATGCTCAGAGCTGGAAATAGACGGAGTTGTTTAGTAAGGAGAGGAGAAAAGAGTTTAGAACTTCCAACAGTTGTAGAGTTGTAAAAGACACTACCCTATCCAAGCTTCAAGCCTCTTACTCTAAATTTGTTGCAAGAAATGATGGATGGGATAATACTATTTGTGCTAACTTATTACGATTAGTGATGTAAGACAAGATGGAGGAAGGAATAAAGGAGGTTAAAAAGGAGATAAAGAGGCTAAAAGCCACAAAGCACAAAACTTAATTTAATAATAATATCAATAATTCAATATATGAACAATAATGATAGAGTATATCTCTTTAAATAGGACTAAAAAAACGCTAAACTTAACGAAAAAATCATAAGTAATCTAAAAAGGAAACAGATCCCTAATATTAATCCAGTAATGGACTACTATAAATAAAAGCTCTAAAATAATCTACCTAATAATTAAATATAATAATTACAGTATCTTTATCTCTAGATAATAACGTAATATATTTAATAATAACAAATAATCATTTAATAATAACAAATAATCTTCTCTTTGTTTCATCCGCATGAAAAAGTCTAAACTAATACATAACATACATAATAAACATAAATCATCCATGTTGATGACGATGCATGGATTGATCCCATCAGGTAAATATGATGATCAGGTATGGTTAGTGGATTTTTTTTTACAGCAGGTAGCCAGTTACATTTCGTTAATAGAGTCAAACCTTGGAGTCACTTCAAAGAAGAGAAAATCATGACGTGATTAAGATGCAAATTGTCTAATCTTGTCAGCTGTCCTTCTATTTACACATAATACAAAGACAGCAACAAATTTTGAACTTGTGAGATGAAATACATGTTTTAAAACTACCAAACCATGTTTATTATAATTAGTGTGCGCCAATAAGCTTTTACACAAAATAATCCAACCCTCTCATAGCATTGATGAAGGTCACGAATATTTCAATTGAAACAATAAGCTTATCTGTGTGTAGAATTGTATAGAATGTCTAAACAATATAGAATGAGAGAGTGGTTCAAAGCAAAGGTAATTTAAATCTGCTATTCTTTATGGCAGAGTTATCACCTAAAACAAAAGCTGTAAAAGCTACGGAACTACACCACCAGCAAACAACAAACCCAAAAGTAGTCAAAAGAACACCAAACATAAGAACACAACACCCAGTAGCCCAGTAGGTTATTGAAAATAAACAGAACAATTCCCATGACGCAGAGAGAAAAGAATCTAAGAATGCATGTACAATTCAGAAATGCATGTACAATTCAGAAATTTGTCTGCCTCACTACCAATAAAACCATATAATGTACATTGTTCAGTATTAGGTACAAGCTTTGCAAATAGTCTACACATAATGCCCTCAAGAATTAGTAGATAAATTTTGTGAATTATTTCATACTCAATTGATGTAGTTAATAAAATCTGAACGGTTGATTTTATTTAATTGATCAGCAGCAAAAAATAATGTTGGAACTCACAAGAATCTGCAAAGAACGGATTCGACTACCCTTGTAAAGTCATCAAGAAATGTAGCACTTGCCATACAACTTTTAATAATTGATATTGTAATAGGCGAGTCAAATAAATCCAAAAGCATCATTAAACAATAATCCCTCTATCCACCAAAGGATGGTACCACACAAATTAAGAAAATTAGTTTAGAGGAGAGAGTATAGTGTATGTTCCAGGTTTACCCTTACACTTGAATATAAAATAATGCGCCCCACTTAAGTACTAAGAGCTAATGCTTAAATATAATAACGGTCCCCACTTAAGTAATAATGGGTAGTCATGATTACTTTGAGGGTAATAATGTCTTTGTAATACCAAATTATGTTCTTAAGTCATCCTTTTGTTGACAAAATATGTGCCATCCTTTAGTGGACGAGAGAGTAGTATATAACACTATAAGCCTGCAAGGGGCACAAGATTAATAACTAAGAAAGGTAGTGAAAAAAACAAAAATCTAAGTCATCGATGAAGAAGTAGTCATATCATATTCAACCCCAAATGTGAATACAAGCCAAAAATCTAAGGCCACCAGTTGATCCACGCCCCAGGATAGGTTATGGGAGTTACACCTTATGTTCTTCACCCTTAGACATAAAAAAACCAGTTTGAAAGATATTCCTTCTTCTAACCAAATCATGATGACTCAAAATCTTCTTTAACACAGTATTCAACCACCTTTCAGAGGAGTAATAAACAACATATTACCTACTATGGAACCAGAATTTTTCCCTTCTCCTTTTCAACAACCTAAATTGCAAAGGCACCTTAAAATGGCCACTTGTTAAGGCAATCCATGCAAGGAATCCTCACAAGCATCACCATTTACAGCATTCGCTAACATCAAAGAAAGCAAGGCCCACCTTCACAAACCTTGGAAGCCACAATATCTCTATCGGATTGCCTTCATAAGGCCATTCTGCACAACCCATATCCAAACTCCCAGGCAAAAAGGCTGTCCACTGGAAAATAGTTATCAAGATTCGAAGACTATCAAATATGTTTATGTATATTCAGATCATTTATAAGTTAACCGTCCATTTAGGGTATGCTCATCATTTATACAACCTTACTAATTCCTAAAGTGACAAAATGTGTATAATTCAAACTTTAATCTTTCTTTTTTCGAAAAAAAACTTGAATCTTTCTAATTCTTGCAAATTCACGAAAAGACATAGCTTGTATATACGTCAACGAATTTGAGAAAACAAATGAAATAACAAGGCTACCTGCAAACCAGTTGTGCGATTAAGAAGCATGCATATCACCAAGACCCTCCAAGGATCATGGGCATGGTCCTCCTGGAGGAGATTGAAATGGGATCTAGGAGGCTTCCATGAGTTATCTGGACTTTTCCGGTGGTAAGCCTCATCTCGTTTCTGCACAGAAGAAAGTGCGGACTTAATTTTCTTTGCAGTTTTAACCTTTTCCTGCAGTAATGTGCTCTCAGTTCTGCCTCCAACTGACTCAGTAACTCCATTCTCCCTTTCTTTCTTTACATTCTGGAAGTATGGAGACACATTTATTTTCACTGAACATTTCTTCCCACATGGTCTGGGTTTTTTGATTCTCAGACGCTTCCCTTCTGTTAAAGCTACCTCTTCCCCGGTTGGGTGCTTGAAGTAAGGAGAAAAGACTTGAACCTCTGCACCAGGTTTTTTGTGATAATTTTGAATCATTCTCTTTTTTTTGGGCAAAACCTTTTCAAGTTCAGTCTCATTTTCTAGACTCACATCTTTTTTGATGTTTTGATAAATTTTACGCAAACTCTGACCCTCATTGGCTTGATCCTTACAACCCTCACCACCATTAATGAACGGATGGACCTCATTCTTGACTATGAAGTCAGGTTCTGCAGCCTTCTCGTTCTCCTTGTCCTCCCTTCTCTTCTCCCGCACAATTCCCTGGAAATAAGGACGACGAATTTGCATACGTTGAGTATTCTTCACATCTTCGCCCCTCCACTTCATTTCTCTACCACCCTTATAAGCAAATCGAGAAAGCATATCATCCAAACTTAACTTATTAGAGACAACAGGATCACCAAAACCATCATTCTCAGGAATCAAATTACTATTCTTTCCATCTACTGGGTAACTGGGCTGTATCTTCTCCTTTTCCAGATCCTCCTTTCTCTCTTCTTTCACTCTCTTATGTAAACAGGGAGCAATTGATACAATCCTTTTCCTCTTACTCTTTGTCTTCTCTCCACTACAATGAATATGTTCATTGGGAGAACTCAAATTCAATTTACTTTCATCTGTTTTCTCTGTACCCGTTAATTTTTCTATATAAGGAGATATAACCTCTTCATGTTTCTGACCCCTTCTCTTCATCTTCCCATATCCACGATTCCCATTAGTGTCTTCCAAAACCACATCCCCACTGGCTACACTACTCTTTGAATTCATCACAGAAGCAGGTTCTTCACCTTTCTGATCCCTCTTTTCTGAAGTAACTAATTTACCACAGAAGTATGGAGAACAGGTAGATACCCGAGATTGCTGAAATTCCTCCCCCTTTTCCTCATTCTTGATCTTCTTCTTCTTCTTCTTCTTCTTCTTCCCTTTGCCACCACTCTCACTAGTTTCTGGTAAAATAACGGCTTCACTGAGTCTGCAAATATTTGACTCCATATTTGCTTCAATATCTTTCTCATTGCTCTGTTCTAAATTAACCAGTTTATCATAAAAATAAGGAGAACAACTTATCACCTGAGATTGCTGAGACTCATCCCCATTTTCCTTACTTTTTTTCTTCTTCCTTCTTTTCCCACTTCTGTCACTGGTTTCTTGTATACTCTCAGCTACATTGGGTACACTAATAATTGTTTCAGAATGTTTATTATTCCTCTTTCCTATACTAACTACTTTATCAGAAAAGTAAGGGGAACAAGTTGTTACCTGAAATTGATGAAAATCTTGCCCCTTCCCCTTATTTTTGATCCTTTTCTTATTCTTCTTGCCGCTGCCTTCATTAATTGTCCTCAAAACAGTGACCCCATTTTGTACTTCGGCTTTGGCTTTCTCATCATCATCATTTTTCTTCTTTTGGATGATGGGTTCTAAGACAGTATTCGAATTTGTGAGTGACCATTCAACATTTGCGGAAATTGAGAAGTTGGAGTTCCTCTTCTCCCACTTCTCCTTCTCATCTGGGAGGAAAAATTCACCATTCGATCCAGAAGCAGATTTGGGTTTTCTCTTCTCATCTGGGAGGGAAAATTCAATATTTGATTCAGTAGCGGATTTGGGTTTTCTCTTCTTCTTCTCATCTAGGAGGGAAATTTCAGTATTTGATTCAGTAGGGGATCTGGATTTTCTCTTTTTCCTCTTCTCCTTCTCATCTGGGAGGCAAATTTCATTCTCATCTGGGAGGGAAATTTCAGTATCTGATATAATAGCGGGTTTGGGTTTTCTCTTCTGCTTCACCTTCAAAACGTTTTCTTCTGTCTCTAGGCGCATGTCTCTGCATTTCTCGAAATATGGAGAAACATTCATCTTCATCATCTCCAATTTCTTCGATACAGCAATAACATTATAAATATTAGGATTTGTATTTTACTACACACTACTTTATGGCCTTATGGGGGTATTTGAAAGCAAGTTTTCAAGCCCTTGCTGTAAACTCCGAGACATGTTTGATTGTTTGCAAGGATCGCGAGATTATAATTTATAGAATTATAATTTTTAGATTATAATTTTAGAATTATAATTATAATGTCAAAATTATTAAATTATTTTATAATTTCAATAATAAAAGTCTTAAATTTAAATTAAAAAATAAATAAAATATTTAAAATTAATAATACTATTCCAAGTATAATTTTGCAAACAAACATAATCCAAGAACAAGAATAAAAGAAGATGGAAGAAGGTTCAAGTAGGAATTTTCATTTGATAAATCTCACACTAGTGTTTGTTTGTGTGTTAATTTTTTGCAAGTTAAAATAAAACGTGATATTATTTCATTTTTTAAAACTGAAAATTTCTTTCAACCATAATGATGGTTTTTAGATGTGTGTAATTGACAACAATATAAAATTTTAAAATATTTAATAAATGATATTTGTTCAGATTATGGTGTCATGACTTTTTTGTAATATAAAGCTGTATAATGATAATGTTATATAAGAAAGAATTCGTAACGAGGATTGAGTTGTATATACCGATATCTACTTTGATAAGATGAATCATAAAATAAATATAATACTAAAATTCAAAAAAATTGTAAAGATATTGATTTAGGGAATAAAATAAAGAAGATAGAAAAGTTTTAAATAATACGCACTTTCAGCTATTATTTTATCTTAGTATGATATAAAGTTGAATCAAAATAGTATCTAACACACAAGGTTGAGATTAAATTAGTTCTGATTATGAATTAAGTTGGTCTCAATTTTGGGGTCGTTATCTTAATTCACCTGTCTCTATTCGGTCGGAGACAAATATTGTTAGGTAAATTTTTGTTGCCTCATAATGCATCTTAATCGGTAAGACAGAAACTCAAATTTTAACTATTAAGAGTTGTCTCTTAATAGTTTATTTAAAATTTAAGGACAAAAATAGTCTTAATAAGTATTGTACTCCTTCAATTTCAAATTTTAAGATCATTCAAATACATTTTTAAATAACTCGGAGGGTTAAAATGGTAAAATAGTGTTATTTAGATGTTTTACACTTTTTAGTTATCAAACAGTTTTTTAGATTCAGATGTTATTTCTTTCAGATGATCTAATTTATTAATATGTATTAACCATTCAGATCTTAATTACTCAATTTTATCAAACACTTATTGGTCTTTATACTCTTTATAACTACAAAAGTAATCATAACGCTTTCTATCTCTTTATTGCACAAATCTCACCCTTGGTTTACACAGCCTAATGACAGTTGTAATGCCTTTAACTAACTATCTCTCATTTTCCCCCGCTTTTGTTCTCTTGATCACTAACATAATCAGACATTCAAGATGGATTCTTCTTTGCCCTCTTCGACTTCCTTATTTTTGATGAAATTATTAGCTCCTCTGGATCTTCATTTTCTACCTTGCTAGTTGAGCTTGCTATCTTCCCAACTTTCCATGTCATCTTGTGAATTATCTTCATTCCTTTCTGTTCAGGAGTGTTTTACCAACCTTCATTTGGGCCGAAGGCTTTCTGACGGAAGGGTTTGGGAGACTGATGGGTTGAAGCCCACAAGAATGTTGGAGGTGTTCGGGTCGGCTTCTGAGTCCTTCGGGACAGAGCTGAACCCAGTCTGGTGATGTTCGGGGTCGGGTCTTCGAGTCCTTTGGGCCGAAGCCCGGACCATGTTATTGGACTAGTTGGGCTTGCATAGTGGGCTCTCCTGCGTGCAGAGCCCGAGTATCTATTCATACGCAAATAAGGTAACTCCAAAGGTAGTGGTAAGATTGGATTCTACTTGCGCCTTTTAAGGAGATTGTGTTGGACCCAAGTTATGGTAACTACCATACACTAGGAGTCCTAATCCGACTGGGAGAAGGATTCTAAGGTAATGAGTACTATAAATACAAGGTCTAGGTTAACATTATGAGGTAATACCTACTTTTGAGCACTAAATACATAGCCTCCATTGTTTATCCTTGTAACGGCCTGTACTCATTCTCACACCGGAGCTATCCCCCGGCGGCACAAGCCGTCAAGCTTCTGTGTGATCTGTTACTGTGCAGGTTCTAGCGTGTGGATTCTGTGATTGGACGCGTCGGCGAAACTTGGCGTTAACACTTTTCATTACAGATGTATCAACATTGCTTAACTCGAAGCTCTCTCTGTCTCCTCATTTCTCCTTCCTCTTTTGCTCTATATTCCTTTTATCACCGGTCTTTTCGTA
This sequence comes from Panax japonicus, assembly GCA_020205505.1. Classification (NCBI taxonomy): domain Eukaryota; kingdom Viridiplantae; phylum Streptophyta; class Magnoliopsida; order Apiales; family Araliaceae; genus Panax; species Panax japonicus. The sequence goes on along the minus strand of CM035101.1, from coordinate 27,068,574 downwards.
TAACGCAGTAGGTCAATGGCATAGTGATGGTCAACCCGCTGAATGACTCGATTTAGTCAAGTTTTTTGATTTTGGTCCAGACCAAATAGTTGGGATGAACATGTCCATAGTTACACAACAAATTCAACTATCTATTATGTAACGCCCCCAAAATAGGTCCAATCCAACCAACCTATTCTGAGTCGCCAAAAACATGATACAAAAAACAACTACAACTTTATTACTACAATTGTTATGCAAAATACAACAACATATATGTTGTGAGTTTTTATACAAATATATACCAAATATGACTCATGACCCAACCGTGGATAGCACCTCACAATGGTACCTTACATAAAGGTACAATCAATAACTGTTTTTGAAATTAAAATCTTTGGGAAGTGCTCAAGGAAACCTTCGTACATGGGTGGCTAGACGTCTAGGTTATAATAGATATCATATGCTCACAGAATTATCCTTGGTCGACCCAATAAACCCCAAAGAAAAACGAGAAGATTACTATCATATTCTTTCCAATGGTGAGTCTTCTCTTGACATATCATTATCTCCACCGTCTCTAATTGAGAATTATACTTTAACCAAACTCCAAGATCATATAGGTAGTGCTTGTAGATATACTCAGCAAGTGGATGTGCACAACCTTGTCTTATGATAACACGAAGTCGCATGTCATTAGACATCTTGTATGATAGTGGCAAAACACCCTTCCAACGTTGGGTTCGCCTCACCCTATTTGGTTCACCAAATATAACTACTAAATGATGTATAAAATACAACACACTTTTATATACTGTTTAGGGAGAACCTCCACAGCTAGAGACCACCGTTCTATTCCCCTGTTACCCTTGCTCGACCCAGCTACACTCTTATTACCTAAAAGAAATTGTGAAGCAAAAGGGTGAGCACAACTAGCTCAGTAAAGAATATTATGACTAAAGATAATTAAATTCTCAATAGCCTTCATCAATAATAAATCAGAGATTTAGAACATATGGTAGATGATAAAACTTTTCAACTATAGTTGCAGCGGAACGAGCAATCCATTAGAAGAGTCAAATAGACCATAAAGTCTATTATCTTCTCCATGTTAAAAGTCCATCAACAATGTTTTATCCCTGTAATATCAATCAACAGTTCTGGTCCACAATCATATGAATAACTCATAATCATAATTGTGGTTCTAAATTTCTCTTCTCATCCAAGACGAAAATAATTTTCATCATCTGTCTTTACCTGAAACATCAAAGATCATGGTTATACCAAATCACAGTTCCTGTTCATAATCATACTAATAAATTCATCTTTGCACTACGGGCCAAAGATATTCATCAATAGTTCATCTTTGCACTACAGGCCAAAGATATTCATATCTCAAAGAAATACATAATCATTTCAGAATTTATATAAACCATAATTATAACCATGTTGATCAATTCACCTTGCACTTAAGCTAAAAATATTCCATTGTAAATTCAATGGTCATGATCATACTAGTCAACAATTCAACTTTGCATTACTGGGCAAAGAGAACCCATAGTCACGATCATACCAATACTTTACCCATCTTTACACTCAAGTCAAAGAAAAATTCTATCACCAGAGTTATAAAAATGTTATATATGATAATAAAAATAATAGGATCAACAACTACATTTAATTTTAAGAGCAATATTCATAAATCAACGATAATTTGGTCAGAAAAAGAAATCAATTTTGTCGTGAATAGTACCCGTGAATAATAACTCGTAAATAGTAACTCATGAATAATAACTCATGAATAGTAACTCGTGAATAGTAACTCATGAATAGTAACTTGTGAATAGTACTCCGTATTTGTACATAGTACCGTATACGTAAAAAATGTTATATACATAAATAGTGTCGTATACGTGAATAGTGTCGTATACGTGAATAGTGCCGTATACGTGAATAGTAATCCCGACACAAAAAGGTAGAACTTCCACAATAAAATCCATACCAATATTTCGGTATAATGATATTGAAACAATAACATCATTACGAAAAAAACATCCCTTACAATCCCTTAAAATCCCTTACTATTCCTTACCTCAAAAAGACAGTACTTCTGATTGGAATACTGGATATAGTGCTGAAGGAACTTGCACCGCATAGCAACACTCAAAATATCAAAATACTCACAAGAATACGCTATAATCAAAAATAAGGTCCAAATTTACAAATTTACAGAAGAAAGTTTTTCCAAATTCTAAACAAAAATTGACCGAAATCCACAAACGGGCGATTTTATAGGCTATAATCAAATTTCAGTCAAGAAATAAGGTCCACCGACACACAAAACATGTGTTAAACATTTTTTGTAACAAAAATACTCTTCCTCCTCATTTACTCATATATCACACATTTATTGCAAAAATATCACCATTATTATATTTTTAAAATATAATAATATATTTAAATGAATTATTTTATCAGAAAAAGATAAAATATTACTTTTCAACAATTATCACATTAAAAAAATTTCTCCATCTATTCCACATAAAATCGATATTTACTCATCATATAAATAAATAATTAATTATTCATAAATAATATTACAGAATCACAATAATGAGAACCAGGCCGTTCCTAGGAAAGAGGGGGCTTTCCAATAAGAATTTCTCCTAACTGGCGAGCAATTAGGTGACCAAACCTCTCATTAGACAGAACTTTCTAGACATTGTCAATAATGTTATCTACTAATATTATTAAAATAATATGAATTATTGCTCCGATAATGGAAAATATTGTGTAGTGACAATTATTGAAACAACAGTAATATAAACTATCAACGTAGCAATTATTGAATCAATAAAATAAAATATTGAATAGTAATTACTGTAACAATTATTGAGTAGTGCCTTCTTACGTAAGAATCAATAATTGGTGCAATACTGTGTGCTACTGTGCAACAACGCGTATTACTGTGTTTTAACCCCCGGGTATTCCAACAATATTAACGGTAACAACTACGCCGTTATTTATAAAAACTCATACTTGTCGTTTTCTTCATCCAATCGCTTTCTGTTATGGGGCCCACACAAGGCTGGGCCGTCGTACAAATATTCTCCGACAGGAAAAATATTCCACGACCAAACGAATATTCCTCGACAACAATGACTATTTTATAACCACTTGCTTATTTAAAATATTTAGATATATCACCTTTGACTTTAAACTTTTATCAATTTAACCATTTACTGAATAATAATTATAAGAAAATTGAATACTTTTATTTCATAAAATTCAGGGTCTTACATATTATGTACTCCCTCTGTTCCTTAATATAGGTCATTTTAGAGTTGTGCACAAATATTAAGGTAATAATTGTATAACATTAACTATAATATCAATTGTCTATATTGTCCTTGTATTGGAATAAGAGATTGTTATTTATTGGACAAAAAATAGTGAGAAAACCAAAGTTACATTTAATACTTGGGGTAATATTGGAAACTAAGTAATTAATGCTTACTTAAAATTCTTAAAAGACTTATATTAATGAACAAAAACATTTTTCTAAAACGACTTATATTAAGGAACGGAGGGAGTATTACTTAATACTTATTATAATAAAACAAATAGTACGAGTAAACTATGATTTTTTTTGGTCCTGAACTGAGTTGATTCATAGATTTAATTGATTGATATTTTTTTATATATATATTTTCTTATTCATGAGATATATATTAAAAGTTATATATCCATTAATTCTACCCATTTAGAATCCTTTTTTAATTATTCTTCTTCTTTCTCTTTTTTATTTTTACTTTTAATCAAGATTTTTCTGTTGATCCTAAGTGATACGGACATGCCTAGCTTGTTTTCAAATGTAGGTTATGGATCAGTTCTGGTGCATGTTGGAATTGTGACGAGAGGCCAAGCTAGAAGGTTTAAGGAAGGTCTTTATGGGTTTGGTGCAAGCAATGTGGGTCGAGAATGGCGTGATAATGTGCTCTAAGATGATTGAAAATGATACTAAGTTCATTAATGTGGTCGAAGTGAAGATATCAAATCAGGTGGATCACATCAAGACATACATGCTTAGTCAAAGGATTGAGATTCGACACAGCCTGACCAGAGCGGCCGCGCCGCTCTACAGATTTGGAAAAATGGAGTTCGCCTAGACAAACTCAGCAAGTCTAGCGAGTTTGCCCTGGCGAGTTCATCTTTGTACTTCTTTGTCCCATCGCATTTTGAGCTCGTCCCAACGTAGACCTCTCTACCTAAGCCAAACTTCCAGTGCGGTCGCGCCGCGCCTTAGTACATTTGAAGCGTGGCCACAGGGAAAATTCAGTTGACGCATTTTTAAATATTTGGACGCGGATTTACTTTATTAATTAGCTATTTTCAATATCTTTTCAGATTCATATTGTAGTTCAGATACTTTTGTGTTGGAGTTGGTTTCCAAATTGATTGTAATTCCTTATAAGGATTCTAGAGTTTCAATTACTACTATAAATAGGTTTATGGATGTAATTCACATTAACATTCAATAATATTCAGATTTATTAATTATTATGAGAAATTTTTCTCTACTTTTAGTTCTTTGAAAAATTCTTAAGCTAATTTCTTAGTTGTTCTTTGAGATTCAATTTGACTTATCATATAACAATTCATAGTTGTTTGTGGCGTCTTCTACCTCATCAATCGTCGATTGTACTAAGGTTCCTGTTTCAATATAAACATGGGGTTTAGGTGTCGTTGGTGTTCCATTCAATGCAAACTTCATTGCTTGATCGATTGTACCAAGGTTCTCGTCTCAATATAGACATTGGGTTGAGGTATTAAGAGAGTTTCACTCTATCAACTGTATTTGAAATGATCCGGGCGACGACCACCTTATGCAAGCATGTCGTGGAGTCTATCATTTGGTATTAAAGCTAAGATTTTCTAGCGAGTTACTTATCCTTTAAGATTCTTTTTGAATTACTGAGTAAAAATTATATATATATATATATATATATATATATATATATACACAAAATTTTCTTCAAGTTATTTTGATTACTTATTATTGTTGGAAACTTCAAACCTTCTATGTTTTGTTTTGTGATAAGTTATATTTGAATTGATTAGCTAAATCGACAATTTTGCTAGGTGAATTCGAGAAGAACCTATTAGAGAGAATATTTATAGGTAAGAGGCTCAATATTGATATTAATTGAGGGTAAAAGTCAAATTTGAGTGTATACACGAGTGAACCATTGATTCGAGCGAAACACGTAAGGGAGTGGTGAAGAAATTGTTTTCTACTAACCCTTATTTTGTAGAAAATATGTCTATCTCCAAAGATAAATGAGTTTTTGAAGAACAATCTTCCACAATTTTTGATATGAAATTTATGTTGGAAACAATGAATAAGGAATGGAATAGAAGATGGGAGGTGATGACTTAATGTCTTGATCAGATAAATGAGACCCGAGGAGAATCTGTTGGGAGAATGCAGATTATGATTTGATGTTTTAATGTATATGTTCATGATTATTTGTAAGGTCCTTAAATGAATATATGTACAAGGACTTAGTGATAGATCAAAATTGTTAGGATGATCTAAGCTTTCAACGTGTACCATTCTGATAAAGAATGTATAGATAGAAAGATCAAAATTGTTAGGTTGATCTTAAGATGTAATAGATTAGTCTTGAAGAAATCGTAATGCATCCATCTTATCAACATTGCAGGAGTCAAGGCAGAAAACGTAGAGCCTGAAGATCGTAGTGTGCCTGCCTTGAAGGGGACTCTTCGGAAATCATAGAGTGGTCCCAACGTTTGTCGAGCCAACTCCACAATCGTAGTATGCTGAAGGAAACATGAAGTTTACAAGTCATCGATCGTAGTGTGCTCTCGCGAACGTAGAGTCAACAACACGAGCAAGTGAAGATCGTAGTGTGCAAAGGTTTAAGGGAAATCGTAGTGCTCTCGACTGATAGCATTGTAGTGTGCAAAGATGTCAAAGACACTATGATCTAAATCGTAGAACACCACGACCCAAATCGTAGAGTATCATCTGTCTCATGTCAGAAAACGTCGAGCCTCATGATCTGTGTTTTCAACAAGTTATAAGTGAGGAATGGATCCAAGATGCTGCAGTGCTCATCAGTCCTAGAATATATATGAAATATCCTTAGTATGCAACAAAGAAGCGTATTGAAGAAGCTAAGGATAGTACCATGGGTAAGAGGGACAAAACACCTTTTCAGGTAGTGGGTGAGAAAGCAGCCTGCAATGTCAGTGGGCCAGAATGCAGAATTCAGAAGATGTGCAGAAATGTCTCCATCACAGTACAAAAAGTTCAGACGGATTTAATGCCACAACGGATGGATCCAACGGATAGTTTTCAACATCACATATATACAGATCAGACAGATGAGAGATAATTAAGCAAGCATTAATCAAACAATGTGAACATCTCTCAAGCTCAACTCTACGATCTGAGATATTGCAAAGCTTGCTCAGCTACTCAGTTCTTAACGAACCAGTACTTACACAGCAACTGAGAAGCAACCATCAAGAACTCAACAACTGTCAATCAACTGAAGAAGAGTACCAAGTCTTCTGGACTTGAAGAGTTCGTAGTGAACTGTAAGAAAGCCAAGTCTGCTGAACTTGAAGAGTTCAAGAGTGAACTAGAGAAGTTCCTAGACTGCTGGTCTAGAAGGAATATGTGTGATTCAGAAGATTGTAAAAGACATCCTTAGTGGATATCCTACTCGTTGAGTAGAAGAGTGGACTAGGAGCTTTGAGTACTCTGAACCACTTAAAAACAACTGTGTCATTTACATTCATGCTATATCTGCTATATCTGCTATAACTACCTTACTCACTTATAACTCCATTGCTTGGTAAAGAAGATTAAAACAAATACTAATTCCGCTAAGTTTTAATCATTATCTTAGAACAAGTTTAAAAAGGAAAGATTTTCAAATATCTATTCAACCCCCCCTTCTAGATAACTTGTGCCTACTAGGAACTAACAATTGGTATCAAAGCAGGTTCTATTTTATAGCTTACACACTTTAGTAGATCCAAATGGCACTCGTACCAAGCGAATCCAGGACCGGGGGAGGCAGCAAGCCACCAATGTGCAACAAGGATAAATTTGCTAACTGGAAAGTCAGGATGCAAGCTTACATGGACTCAATAGATGAAGATCTATAGACTGTTCTTAATGGGCCCTATATACAAACAAAGCTTGCACCAACCATTGACGATCCAAACAGAGTACAAATCAAGGTTAAAGAAGAATGGACAGACACAGAGAAGAGAGCTGTCCAACTTGATAAAAAGGCGAAGAACATCCTGTTCTAATCCTTAGAGGACGATCTATTTTAAAATATTGTAAACAACAAAATAGCTAAGGAAGTTTGGGAAGCACTGCTAATTATGCACGAAGGAACTGAAGAAGTTAGAGAGAACAAGCAGTCTCTCCTGACACAGCAGTATGAAATTTTCGCTCATGTGCAGGGAGAAAACGTGACCGCAACCTATGAAAGATTCAACATTCTGCTCAACTCTCTACGAGCGTATGAGAAGATCTATCCTAACAAGGATCTAACCATAAAATTCATGAGAGCCCTACCGAGCAGGTGGGATGCATAGACCACATCAATAAGAGAATCAAAGAATCTTAATGAGATGACAGTTCAACAACTGTATGGAAATCTCCTGACCTACGAACTGGAGTTGACCCAACACGCCGAAACCTTATCAGAAGGAAGAAGAAAGGATAAGGGTGTTTCTCTCAAGGCAAATGAAGGTGTATCAAAAGTCATCACTGAGATTGACTCTGATGATGATGAAGATGATGACGATGACTTTGCTATGCTGGTAAAGAGACTAAGAAGGTTCATGCGACAAGGCAGAACCGACAAGCCAAAGAAAGTTAGCAACTACATCAGCCAGGAACAAATGAATGATTTATGCTACAACTGCAAGAAACCTGGTCATTTCATTGCCAACTGCAACAAGCCTATCAAAGAAGAACTAAAGAAGAAATCTCATGCAAAGAAAGAATACAAAGGAACCAAGAGGCCTCAGAAAAGAGACAAAGGCCTGGTTGCCGGAGGATCGTGGAGTGATTCAGATAATGACTCAAATGCAGACTCCAGAGATGAGGAAGAACCACATATGGCCAATCTATGCTTAATGGCCAAACATGCAAAGGACAAATAAAGCCTAAACATACATGATCTAAGTCTCGATGAGGTATTTGATTTTAATTCTTCTAATGTAGATATAAGTGACTTAAGAACTGCTTTGTATGGCATAACCACTGATCTACATCAATACATGAAGTGGTTCAGAGTCTTGTCTAAAGATCATTCACTTCTTCAAGAGGAAAAGAAGAGAGTTCAAGAAGAGCTTGAAACAGCCCTTCTAAGTACCAATCTTCTGTCCAACCTTGAGGCTGAGAATGAAACTTTAAAATAGATAAACACACTCAATGCACAAAGAGAGTCTAAGCTAACCTCTAAAATTGAGGATCTAGAGAAGACTATCTCTGCATGGAATAAATCCTCATCATCCACGGACTGCCTGCTCTCTAGCCAGAGAAGTACATATGACAAAATAGGTCTAGGCTTTGAGGAATTCATCTCAGAGCTTTGTGTGGAAAAGACAATAGAAACTAGCATTAGTAGTGCCTCAAGTTTTGGTAGAGGCATTATCTTTATAAAATCCTCACAGTTGGAAGAGCCAGTTCAAACTTGTTCTACTGTTTCTAGTTATACTCAAAGAAGTAAAGGATCTCACGCTGGTCTGGGTTTCATAAAGGAGAAGAGTAACCCAACCTCTACTTACCAACCTCGAAGAATTGTAGAGTCAAGCAAAACCAACTCTATGAATCAACTGGGAAGGTACAGTAGAGGTAAGGCACACTCATCACTATTTATGAAACCTAAGGACACGTGGAAGAAAGAGAATCAGTTTAACAAAAGGTTAACTAAGGAACCACACAAGTCCAAGTGGAAGATGAATCACCACACACACACATGCATGCATCATAATAGATGTTTCATATGCAATAAATATGGTCATAGGGCTACAAAGTGTTATTATAACTCCATGCATGTGAGACCCAATATTAGACAAGTTTAGGTCCCCAAAGACACTAACAAATAAGGACCCATGCAAATATGGGTACCAAAATGAAGGTTCAAATGTTTTGACAGGAAAAGAGCTCCACGACCTCAACATGGTATCTGGACAGTGGATGCTCCAGGCATATTGTGACACCCCCAAATTCGGGTTACCTGACCCCCGAGTTTGGTGTTCACGATCCATAATATAAATAACATTTAACTACCCATAATATATATAGATAGTAAATTACATAAGTATTTATCAGAGATTAATAATACAATACCTAGGTTCTCTAACCTTAACTTTACAAACATACCCTTTAGATATACAAAAAGGGTTTACAATACAACATAATAATTATGCTAATCAGAACTAGTTAATAACTATGCCTTTTCCTTTATCCTTCGCAGCACCTCCTGCAACTTCGTCCCTAGATAAAAAGTTTTATTTAGAAAGGGTGAGTAACTAATTTGCCCCGCAAGTTAAGACATACAATAAATGTATAAGAATTCTAAAAACAGATTATCTATTTTGATAGAATGAATTACCAAAGTTCGGGGAACTTTGAAATAGCTGAACAAATCGTTATTCAATAACAAATCTTCTCGTATTCTATACAACACAATAATTCAATAACGAAAGAGTACAACGCTTTCAAAGTTTCTACGATATTCTAATGAATAATCAAGAATCAGTTCTACAAAATAGCAAAGTGGAATGTTTTCCAGATTTATACTGAGCGATCATACAAGATCTTGAACTTATTTTCTCGGGTATCTATCAAAGATTTACTTTGATATATACTCAAATTTCTCGGGTATCTATCAAAGATAATCAAACTTCTTAGGTATCTATCAAAGATTTACTTTGATATATACTCAGGTGTATCAGATAACCATAAAGATTAAATCATACCCCTCTGCAAGTACTCAGAGTTGGCCAACTCTTTGTACCCTATATTATGCATAATACTTAAAACGCGCGCAAAGGTCCAATTCACGACCAATAAAATGTTCCTTTTATATAAAAGGTTGTTCTTCTCAGTCTCAGAATCAAGATTTTGATTTTACAACGAAATACTGGGATTTCAAATTCTATTTACTTCTCGGTCTAGTCGAAATAATTGGCATCGATCTGTCAATAATAATTGAATTTTTTTCCCGAACCTATCAAGTTCAAATAAATGTTCGTCTAGCTAGAATAATTAGCTAAGACATTTCTCAATGTAATTTGACAATAAACAAGAATTATCTGTACTGTCAATTCTAACTTCTACAGATATGAATATCCAGCTATAGTAATTCTACGAATATATATTCTTCGAATCAATAATTAAATTTGAACTATTAAGCTTGCACTAACTGCGAATTATCAACAATAATTCCCTAGACGTGGTATAATTAGAAATAATTATCCACCAATAATAATTGAATGAAATAAGTCAAGGTTGAGTTAGGGAACTTGCCTCTTCCACTGATTACAGCTACACAAAATACTTATCTGCTTTCGAAAGACCTATAACCAATGATATCGGTCTAATAATTATCACAATAATTCACATAACACACAACACTGTAATCCACAGTCAAACTTCTCATAGACACATTACCACATAGCCACAACAATGTTTATAACCTATATAAACACTTAACAAGTCAAACTAATTCAGTCTGGTTGGACTTCGGTCCATTCTCGATGTTCTGGTCACCCTATCCGACAATTAACACAGTTATTGTCAATTAAACTTGGTCTCTAAGCTTCAATATTAATTTAGATAAGTCAATTATCAATTATAATATTTTTCGGAAACTTTTAATAATTATCAAGCAATTATTATAATTTATAATAATCTTTCAAATATTAGAATCATTTTTAAATGATTTAATTATCAATTAATCGTATCATTATTAATATTTAAAAATATCAAAATATTAATAACATACTTGTCAAAATATTAAAGTTATTAATAACTTAAAATATTTTTAAATCAACAATATTCTCCTTAAATGATTTTATAATAATTAAAAATCATTTTTAAATCATCACCATTAATATATAAATATTAATAAAGTTATCATCTAAATATTAAAAGTCATTAATTATAACTTAAAATATTTTTAAATCATTTTTCTCATTTTTAAATGATTATTAAATCAATAAAATCATTTTTAATTTATTTATTTAATATAACAATTAAATAATTCTAACATCATTAATATTAATTTATTAATGATAATTCTCCAAAAATATTGAAAATTATATTTTATAATTTAAAATATTTTCTAACACTTTATTCTTAATTAAAATGATTTTTAAATCATTAAAATCATTTTTATCTTATTTATTTAATTGAATAATCAAATAAATCTAATATCATTAATATTAAATTATTAATAAAAATTCTCCAAAAATATTAAAAGTTACATTTTATAACTCAAAATATTTTTAAATTCATTATTCTTATGTAAAATGATTTTTCATAATATTAAATCATTTTTCTCTAATTTATTTAATACATTAATTAAATAAATTAAATATCATTAATATTTAAATAAATATAAACATTAATGAAAAATATCCCAATTGGTCAGAAATTATTTTTCATAATTTAAAGTAATTTTTAAAATCATTTTTGGTAATTTTTATAATTTATTTCTTATTTTTAATTATTTTTCGAAAAAACAGAAAATAAAACTAATTAAACCGTCGCTAAAGGGCTTTAGCGACAAAAAGCGTCGCTGTTGGTGTTCTTGAGCTCAAGAACACTGACAACTCCATGATCAAGGCTACTCGTTTGACCAGCCATTATTCTCAGTGTATTAATGTTCTAGGCTAAATTAAACCTCACTCGTGTAGTACTCATGTAACACTACAACATCCAACAGGAACTTTGATCAAACAATAACACAGCAAAAAGATCTGGACTCTCAAAGTCCCTATCAGACCATACCTGGGTTTTCTGGGCAAACCCAGAAACCCAGGCAGCTTGCAGTGTCACTTTCCAGCCCATTTTAATCTAGGTTTCGTTCACTGTTTTGATGATTTTATGATTCAAACGGGTAGTATACATGACATAGAGTAATGACATGTCAAGATCTCAGTCTAAAAACATCACAGGTGCCAGATCTAACTCGGTCAAAGTATGTCAGACGGCTTTTTCTTAGAATCTGGAAATTCCCAAAAAATTCCAGTCGTGACCAAATGTCCTAGTTTGACCATTTATCATGATCGATCTACTGGTTTTTTTAATGTTCTACAAGCATGAATCTATAGTCCACCTTACAGGCTACAAGATGAATATCATAACATCAACAAACATCACCAAATTGGACAGATCAAGCGGCTAAGAATTCTTGTCAGACGCTGTTTAACTCTTTCTGGGTTACCCAAAAAGTTCATGGTCATGCCTGGTCAACGGGTTTTGACCATGAATAACTTCAAATCTAGACATCAAATTTCTATTCTATCACTTGCAGATTAAAGCCTACATACCAGGCTACCAATATCAAGTTTAAAACAACACATAACATATACGAGCAAGGATCTGTGGCCACTGACATTTCTTGTCAGACCACTTTTCAAACTCAAGAACAGATTTTTAAAAATCACTTTTTTACCCACTTTGATGATATGAATCCATCATGGATCAACATAGATCATCTATAAACACCTTATAGCAAGACTCTAAACACAAAAACACAAAAAAATTCTAAGCAACAAAGATCAAAATAATTTTGAGCTTTATACCTTTCTATCCAAATTTTTGATCCTTGATCTACTGAACTGATATTGTTGATCTAGAAGGTGATAAAGTGACTGATCTACTAGAGAAATTCGGAGGTTAGGAGAGAGAGAGAGTTTGTTGAGTGTTGGGCATAAATTTTGTTATTTTTATGAACTTTCTCTCTCCAAATCCATTTATATATAACTTGATTCATGTATGGCTGTCAATTGGAGCTTAAATGGCTGATGAAATAAGTCATACAAGTCAAAAGAGTTGGTTACCTAACACATATTCACCAAGATTTGCAAGTTACCTAATAATTTATACAAAAAGGGCATTTTGGACTTTTGCAATTTCATTTTTAATGGCAAATTGGACAATAACCAAACCCTTAGGGTTTGACCCTAAGGTCTTAACCCTTAGGTTTTAAAAATTCTAGTTCCCACAATTTTCAAATTTAGGGTTTAATTAGAAAAGTAAAATTTCTAGAATATAATTAGGGTTTCTAAAATTGAAATTGAATATACCAAAAATATAATTAGAGTTTTCTAATCATATTTAATTTTAATAAACCCATTAGGTTTGCCAATTAGAACTAGGGTTTCCTAATTTAGGGTTTATAATTCCCGGTTTTGAAATTAGGGTTTCCCGACTATCGATTAGGGTTTCTAACAGCACGTTAGGGTTTCTAATCTCGAGATTAGGGTTCCTAATCCCTTAATAGGGTTTAATAATATTAAACCTTATCCAGTCAAACACTGGTCAACAACCCTAAACAGTACAAACACATATTCAACAGTACAATTATTTTAATTATATTTTCTATCGAATCCCTGTACAGAATTTAGGGTTAGGGTTTCTAAAGTTGTTAAGCACAACTCTACTCCATTTTTTTAGTCAATACACATATTGACCAATTCTCGAGACTTGTCTCACAAATTCTCAGTACAATATTAACAGTCAATGTCAATATATATAAAAAAAAATTTATTCGTAAAATTTTGATTATTCGAAATCCCGGGTTATCACACATATGACAGGGAACAAAGCTCTACTATCTAACTATGTAGAAAAAGAGGGTCCCTCAGTCATCTTTGGAGATAACGGCTCAGGCAAGATAAGAGGATTTGGCTCTGCTGGTAATGGTGCAGTATCTTTCAGCAAAGTAGCTTATGTGGAAGGATTCCAACACAACCTTCTAAGCATCAATCAACTCTACGACAAGGGTCACCAAGTAACATTTCTCAACAACCAATGTCTAGTCAGAGATTTGAAGACATCTGCCATAAAGCTGACCGGAATAAGAGAACGAAATGTCTACACAGTAGATCTTGGTCAACTAAGCTCTGATGAGATAATATGTTTTCTGGCAAAAGCATCCGAGGAAATGAGTTGGCTATGGCATAGAAGGCTATCTCACTTAAACTTCAAAAGCATGTCCAAACTGGCATCAAAAGACCTCGTAGCTGGTCTACCCAAGTTCAACTTTGTGAAGGAAAGGCCATGCAATGCCTGCCAGTTGTGAAAGAAAACCAAAAGCTTATTCAAGAGCAAGACTGCCAACTCCATTGACAAACCCCTGCAGCTGCTCCACATGGATCTTTTTGGGCCAATCCCAACAACTAGTCTTGGAGGAAAAAGATACTCTCTAGTCATAGTCGACGAGTACACCAGATTCATATGGGTATTTTTCTTAAACTCAAAGGATGAGACAAGCTCCGAATTAATCAAGATGTTTAGACTGGTGATGAACGAGAAAGGAGAGAAAATCAAGGACATAAGGAGTGATAATGGAAGAGAATTCGATTTCTCAGAAATAGACAAGTTCTGCTCAGACAATGGCATCAATCATAACTTCTCAGCTCCACGAACTCCTCAACAAAATGGAGTTGCTGAAAGAAAGAACAGAACCCTCATAGAGGCTGGAAGGACTCTACTAGCAGCAGCTCGTCTGCCTGAATACTTCTGGGCAGAAGCTATCAACACTGCATGCTACACACAGAATAGATCATTAATTCACTCTACGATCAAGAAGACACCCTACGAATTGTGGAAAGGAAGGAAGCCAAGTGTAAGCTATTTCCATGTCTTTGGTTGTGCATGCTATATTCTCAACAATGGAAAGCAGTATCTGACAAAATTCCAGCCCAAGTCAGACGAAGGGATTTTTCTTGGATATGCCACAGACAGCAAAGCTTACAGGGTGTTTAACAAGAAGACACTGAATGTCGAAGTCTCAATACACATTATCTTTGATGAAACTGACTTAGACAAAGCAGTGCCTCAAGACACTACGACCGATAGTGCAGATACTACGAATGAAATCATCGAGCTCAACACTACGATTGTAGTGCCAGATAGTGAAATTGTATAGCATGATAATGAAATTGTAGAGGTCTATCCAAGACAGCGAGCCTCCACTCCAAGAAGAAGAGATAAACCTTGAAGACCTAAGAAAGGAAGGCATCAGGACAAATGTCCCAACCGGGAACAGATGGGCAAGAGATCACACTCAGGATCTAATCATTAGAGATCCAAGTGCAAGAGTCAAAACAAGAGCTGTTACTTAGAATGAATGCTTTTATCTAAGCTTCCTGTCATAGATAGAGCCCAAGAAGATAGAGGATGATATGGAAGACTCTAGTTGGATAGAAGCCATGCAGGAAGAACTCAACTAATTTGAACGAAGCAAAGTTTGGAGATTGGTGCCCAGATCAAAGAGTCATCCTGTCATAGGAACCAAGTAGGTCTTAAGGAACAAAATGGATGAAGATGGGGTCATTACCAGAAAAAAGGCAAGATTAGTGGCAAAGGGCTATTTTTAAGAAGAAGGTATTGACTATGATGAGACATTTGCACCTGTTGCCAGACTAGAAGTCATCAGAATCTTTCTTGCCTTTGCTGCCCACATGAAGTTCAAAGTCTTTCAGATGGATGTAAAGAGTGCATTCCTAAATGGAGAGCTTCAAGAATAAGTCTACGTAGAACAACCTGCAGGTTTCATCAATCCATCTCTTTCTAATTATGTCTATAGATTAGATAAAGCTTTATATGGTCTTAAACAAGCACCTAGAGCATGGTATGAAACACTGACTAACTTCTTAATAGAAAATGGGTTCACTAGAGGTAGAGTAGATACCACACTGTTTCTTAGAAAGCATAAAGACAAAGTCTTACTAGTTCAAATATATGTTGATGATATCATTTTTGGTTCTACTGACGAAAAGTTATGTAAGAGATTCTCTAAGCTAATGCAGAGCAAGTTTGAAATGAGCATGATGGGTGAGCTGAATTTCTTCCTTGGACTGCAAGTAAAGCAGACTGATGAAGGAATATTCATCAATCAAGCCAAATACATCAAAGACTTACTAAAGAAGTATGACATTGAATCAGCCTCTCCTATGAAAACACAAATTGCTCCTGCAACCAAGCTTGACAAGGATGAGAATGGTAAATGTATTGATATAACTCAATATAGAGGTATGATAGGTTCTCTTTTATACCTAACTGACAGTAGACCAGATATAATGTATGCAACATGCATATGTGCTAGATTTCAGGATAACCCTAAAGAGTCACATTTGTCTGCTGTAAATAGGATCTTCAGGTATCGCAAGGGTGCACCCTACTTGGGGCTGTGGTATCCCAAGGAATCCTCATTTGAACTAATAGGATACACAGATGCTAATTTTGCAGGATGGAAAATAGATAGAAAAAGTACCTAGTGGCACCTGTCAACTTCTTGGAAATAGACTTGTGTCCTGGTTTAGCAAAAAGCAAAACTCAGTGTCTACTTCAACTGCAGAAGTTGAATATATTGATGCTGGCAGCTGTTGTGCCCAGATCCTATGGATGAGAAATTAGCTAGCTGACTATGGGTTCGATTTCAAATCTATTCCCATACACTGTGATAACACAAGTGCTATAGCAATAACTCATAATCCTGTCATGCATTCTAGGACCAAGCATATATAAATAAGGTATCACTTCATTAGGGATCATGTGAAAAATGGAACAATATCTTTACAATATATCCATACTGAAAATCAACTTGCTGATGTTTTTACAAAACCACTAGATGAATCCAGATTTAATAAGTTAATAAGTGAGCTAGGAATGCTAAATCTAAAACCATGAAATATATTCTCTAGATTGTGTTAACCATGACAAATACAAAGGCTGAACTCAGGATTGTAGACATGATTAAGGAAAGTTCACGATCGTAGAGCTGAACAGACAACTATCTCAACGATCGTAGCAAGGACTCAACCATCTTAGTGCAGACTCAACGATGACAAAAGCTCATCCTGTGATGACAAGCTTCATAACAAGGCAATCTCTCTAAGAGGTAGCTCAGGAACAAACCTAACCATTGAATCTCTCCAAGAGGTTGGCCCTTCCCGAGCTGCCTTAAAAGAATGTTTTATCAAAACTCATCACAAGGATTCGGATAGACTCGACGATCGTAGGACAGACTCAACGAATGATGATCAGACTCAACGACTGCCAGACAGACTCGACGATCGTAAGACAGACTCGACGATCATAGGACAGACTCAACGAATGCTGATCAGACTCAACGACTGCCAAACAGACTCGACGATCGCAGGACATACTCAACGAACATAAAACTACCTCAATGATCATAGTCTTTCTAAGGACACCTCAGCTCTGAAAAGGCCAAAGGAAAATCAGTACATTCCTGCATAGTCAAAATCGTAGAGCCAAGCAAAAGGCGACACCTGTCCCACTAGGTCAAAAAGAGAGAGGGAAGTTACAAGTATAAATTAAAACCGTGTTTTTGAAATCTGAAGTTCAAAAGATTATCTCTCCCATTCTCTCTCTCTCTTAAAGCAAAACCCTAAATCAATAGAAAGCTCAGTCGTATCTCACTTCTCAACTACAGAATCAATGGCTGTTTCAAATGTAATTTCAGGCTACAGACTCTGCTTCGACGAGTTCAAGGATGCTCCACCAAAATTTCACAAGACCTTAGCGCTACTAAAGAAGGCAGGTCTCGAAGATGCGCTGAGCACCGACACCCTCATCTATCCCAAGCTAGTGAAGGAGTTCTACAAGAATGGTGTGTACGAACACAACACCATCACTACACGAGTAAAAGGAGTTGAAATGAGACTAAGGGAAGAAGACTTCAATCTGGCCCTAGATTTTAAGAATGTAGGGCACCCATTTCTCGACAACATAAGCTTCCAAGAGGGATTAAAGAAAATGCACCACAAGAAGAATCCCTCTGTGAAAGGCTATAAAAAGAAGGAGTTCCCTTAAAGGTACGAATTTTTGGCTGACATTATTGGGAAATGCATCTGCTGCAAGAGCTCAGGTCATGACTCGGTAAATGAGACTCAGTGTGACACCCCCAAATCCGGGTATCTTCCAACCCGACAGATGGTGCTACACGGTGCTACAGTTCACATAAACATTCAATTGAAAAGCCTCATAAGAACGGATATGTCTTATATATATATCAAAAGAATATTTATATACCCCAGGTTCTTTATAACTAATACATTGTCTTTGTCATAATATCAATATTATTCCTTACAAAACCTATACTATTACATACGCAATCTACGGGTTCGCCTTTGCCTTCCCTTTATCCTTGCCGGATCCATCGGTCCGTTCTGTCTTAGCTGCATTCATTTGGTTCAAGTAAGAATGAGCCTAACTAGCTCAGCAAGTACAACAATTCAAGGAAAATAGCATGCTTGAAACATAGGAACCATATATCTTCAATAACTGGACAATAGTTACGAAGTACTATTGAGAATTCAAAATAGTACTTCTTTTCATTCAAAACATTTTACAATTATAATAATCAGTAAAACATCAATTCCGGTTCAAGACCGTAAGCATTTCATAAGTACTTTGAAAAGGACATCCCGACACAAAGTCCGTAAGTCCGGTATAGCTTACGAGCACGTCTAGGTGATCAGCTTATAGTACTCTATGTTGATCAACATTACATTCATTAAACGTGTATACATTTAAGTTGTGGCAACCTCACGTGCCTGTCATTTGACGACAAAACATTTTATTATACTCAATCTACTTTTGAAAACCACAACAATATTAGTTTGGTAAATCCTTATCAACACTTGATAGAATAACATAGCATACTTTTAGCCGAAAGGATTGGCTTTGACATTCCTCAAATACTAACTCATGCGAAGAATACATGAATCACAAAGACTTGTCCAGATCGAACTGGAACAAGGGTTAGAGTACTTGCCTTTAGTGTCTACTACAATTTATAACACGTGGACTTTACGTCTTTAAGGTCTCTACATTAGATGATAGCATAACATAGAACATTAGGTCATGAATGATAACATATGGTTTCTAAAGAATCTTACCCTACTTCTCAATCTAATTACATATTAGATTTGTTATTAAAGGTTCCAGCTTTCCATTACGTCATTCTCACACTCATAAGTAATTGGCTTAACTTAACTCTAAGTGTTCATGCTTAAGACTTAATAATGTCTTAACAATGTTTCTTTTAAAATCTTTGGTTAATGTTCATCCATTACTAAACATGTTCAACATGTAAAGATTCATTACAATCTAGGTTATGAAGCAGGCGTTGTAGCGTCGGCTATTGTACTTGGTGCCGCGCTGCGGCGTCGCCACTTACTCCTCAAAAATCCGGACTCGGCGCCGTAGCGCGAGTCTTTGTGTTACTTGTCATGCTGTAGCGCGAGTTTACAGGGTTTGAAGGCCACTTTGGCGCTGCGGCGTGGGACTATTTGCCTTGTGCTGGCGCCGCGGCGCCAGCTCTGTGCGCCAGACATTTTTGGACAGATTTTTCATAAGTTGAGATTCCCTGACTCGTTACTTCTTCGTTATAAGTCTGAATTGGCTCGTTCAAGAACCTACGGGTCAGAAATTACGTACTCTATGCGTTCATTCAAGAATTTTATCTATTTTACTTTGTTTGCTAAAATTCCACCTATTAGTCCATTTTTAATGAAAACGATAAACGTTCGTGAACGTTCAACGCTCGTTTCTTCGTTCTAAGTCGGAATCCAGAAATTTTTGAGTCCGCAACTCTATAATGCCAAATATGACTTGCCTCCATTGAAAACCAACGTCTCCAATGCCAAACACAAAATATGACTTCCATTCCGAGAATTTCACGAATTCGACGATTATCGTCCAATCGTGCCATTCCGGCGAAACCTCAATACTAATCATTCTAAGTGGATTTTAATCAACATGTAGACATTACAAGTTACTTATTACACCAACTTATTAACAAAGTAGGTTTTGACTTATTTCCCTTATTATCTATAATTCTCATGCTTATGATAACAAAAGCTATTCTTAATAAGTTCATTAACTTTATTTAAGTTCAAGTTGCTTACTCAACTTATTCGGCATAAGTTCATTGCTTATCAACTTCTCCTATGTTCTTAGTATCTAAGTTCATTAGATTACACTTCTCTTATCCTCCTAATATGTTAGAGATGAAGAGGACAAGATCATTTACCTTTGATGATTACTTCACTTGCTTTGAAAATCTACAAGGAAAGGTTAAGCTCAAAGTGCTTATTGACTCTAATAAATGAGTTGTTTGAGAGAGAGTTGTTGGATGAAATAACAAACCCCAAATGAATGAAAAAGGCTTGCTATTTATAGAGCTTTCAAGGTTAGGGTAAATAGGTCATTATGTCATCCCACCTCTTTAAACTAACCTCCTTATTATTAATTGCTTATTAACCAACTCTACTTGCTAACCACTCTTATTTACTTGGCCAATACAACACTTGGTCACCACACAAAAGGTTTGCCCATGAAGTCTACCCATGGGTTACCCCATGGATCCTTATTAACTAATGGATCAAAGATTGGGCTTAATGCTAAATTAATTAGCTTATCCTTTGGGCTTGCTAATAATAATAGCTTGGACTTCATTAACTAAATACATGGGCTTAATATAAATCCCACATAGGATCACATCTTATTCCTATTGGACTTGTATTATAAACCAAGTTACCTTAATTCATTTCATTAGGTTTTAATACCTATATTCCCAAATTAAGTCCACATTCGAATTATTGAATTTTCCATACTTAGATTATTATTACATAATCTATCTCGCCTCGATATTATAACATTACATATTTCTTGGAAGTTCAAAAATAATTTCCGAGCGATAATCGGTGAATAGTGTTTTTCGTAAACTTTCTCGGAAAACATTTATTTTCGTCTTGAAAAATCAAACACTTTAATTCTCTCACGTGGTTCGAATACTACAATATTCCGATGTTTTTAGGTTATAGAACGACATACATCTTATTAACACATATAATAACAATTAATATTATTTTATTCAATATTTAATTCTTTCAAATGTTTTTACAAAGGATTCGAATTTCTCGGGCATTACATTCTTCCCCCCGTATAAAGATTCTATCCCCAGGATCTCGTCCTACATCACTCAAACAAAAGAGGGTATTTCTTTCTCATCTTTCTTCAAGTTCCCATGTTGCTTCTTCTAAATCGTGGTTCTTCCATAACACCTTTACAGATGGTATTACCTTGTTTCGCAGAACTTGCTCCTTTCTATCGATGATTTGAATTGGCATCTCTTCATATGTTAGATCCTTCTCAATTTGAATAGGCTCATATTCTATCACGTGCTTGTAATCCGATTTGTAAGGACGTAGCACTGAAACGTGAAATACATTATGTATTCGCTCTAGGTCTGGAGGTAACGCTACCCTATAAGCTACCTCACCTACCCGTTCTAATACCTCAAAAGGTCCTATAAACCTTGGGCTTAGTTTTTCCTTCTTTCCAAAGCGTATCTTACCTTTCCAGGGAGATACCTTTAGAAATACGTACGAGCCTACCTCAAATTCTCTATTTTCTCGATGTAAGTCTGCGTATTTCTTCTGTCTATCTTGAGCCGCTACAAGACGCATTCGAATCAACTTCACCACTCCCGCTGTTTGCTGCACCAATTCTGGTCCTAGCATCCGGCGTTCTCCCACTTCATCCCAATACAACGGTGTTCTGCATTTCCTTCCATACAAAGCTTTATACGGTGGCATACCTATGCTTGCATGATAACTGTTGTTATATGCAAATTCTACTAATGGTAGATGATCATCCCAACTACCCTTGAAATCCATGACGCAAGATCTCAACATATCTTCTAACGTCTGAATTGTCCTTTCTCTCCGTCCATCGGTTTGTGGATGATATGCCGTACTCAACTTCAACTGCGTCCCCAACTGCTCTTGAAGACTTCTCCAAAAGTTCGATGTGAATCGTGGGTCATGATCTGACACTATCGAAACAGGTGCTCCATGTCTGGAAATAATTTCCTTAACATAGGGTGTAGCTAACTGATCTAAGTTGTA
Source organism: Panax japonicus (assembly GCA_020205505.1). NCBI lineage: Eukaryota > Viridiplantae > Streptophyta > Magnoliopsida > Apiales > Araliaceae > Panax > Panax japonicus. Next base: position 27,046,356 of record CM035101.1, on the reverse strand, counting down.
CTTAATTCGAATTGGCAAAAAGTGAGCCGACTTCGTCAACCGGTCCACTATTACCCAAATTGCATCATATCCCTTCTGAGTCGTCAGAAGTCCCACCACAAAGTCCATCGTGATATGCTCCCACTTCCACTCCGGAATCTCTAGTGACTGTAACAAGCCACTCGGTCGTTGATGTTCGGCTTTAACTCTTTGACAAGTCAAGCACCTACTCACATACTCGGCTATTTCTCTCTTCATGTTCGGCCACCAAAAACTTCATCGAAGGTCTTGATACATCTTAGTGCTACCAAGATGAATCGAGTACCTCGAACTATGAGCCTCTTATAAAACTTTCTCCTTTAATTCTGTCTCATTCGGAACCCAAATTCTTCCCTCAAATCTTAATAATCCCTCATTATCAAGACTAAACTTAATATCTTTTTCATTGGTCAACCGCTTCTTCATCTGGTTACACTCATCAGTTTTGAGCTGCACCTCCTTGACTCTCTCTACGATGGTAGACCGAATCTCCGTCGCAAATAGTCTCTGATCCACTTCAATTGGCAATTTCACCTCTAACTCCATCCTAGCCATCTCCGTTATTAACTCCGCTTGAGCTGTTAACAAAGATAACTTTTCCCGACCCTTTCTACTCAAGGCGTCGGCCACTACATTGGCTTTTCCAAGGTGATACAGGATTTCATAATCGTAATCTTTTATCATCTCCAACCACCTTCTCTGTCTCATATTCAACTCCTTCTGTGTGAAGATATACTTTAGACTCTTGTGGTCCGTATATATCTCACACTTTTCCCCATAAAGATAATGTCGCCATATCTTTAAGGCAAACACCACCGCGACCAGTTCTAGATCATGAGTAGGGTAAACTTTCTCATAATCCTTTAACTGCCTAGATGCATACACAATGACCTTGCCATATTACATGAGCACACAACCCAGTCCTTTATGCGAAGCATCGCTATAAACTACGAAATTTCCTGTGTCATCGGGTAATGAAAAAACAGGCGCTTCACTCAACTTCTTCTTCAGTTCTTGAAAACTATCTTCGCATTTCTCAGTCCATACATACTTCACCGTCTTCCTCGTCAAGTTAGTCAGCGGAGTAGCTATCTTCAAAAAGTCCTGAATGAACCTCTGATAGTAACCCGTTAACCCTAGGAAACTCCGTACCCCGGTCGGTTTTTTCGGTTGTTCCCAATTCATCACGGCTTCCACCTTCGTTGGATCTACCGAAATCCCTTCGTGGTCAATAACATGACCTAAAAACTGCACCCTCTCTAACCAAAATTCACACTTAGTGAACTCCGCATATAACTTCTCCTTTCTTAGTGTCTCCAACACTATTTTTAGGTGTTCAACATGATCTTCTGGAGTCTTAGAGTAGACTAGAATATCATCGATAAACACCAAGATAAACTTGTCCAAATATTGTTTGAACACTCTGTTCATCATGTCCATAAATGCAGCAGGTGCATTAGTCAACCCAAATGACATCACCAGAACTCGTAATGACCATACCGAGTCTTGAATGTTGTCTTTGGCACATCTTCATTCCTAACCTTCAGCTGATGATACCCCGTTCTTAAATCTATTTTGGAAAAATATTTTGCCCCCTTCAACTGATCAAAAAGATCATCGATCCTGGGCAATGGATACTTATTCTTTATCGTTAACTTGTTCAACTCTCGGTAGTCGATACAAAGTCTCAACGATCCATCCTTCTTCTTGATAAACAACACCGGTGCTCCCCACGGCGAAACACTCGGTTGAATGTACTTCTTGTCCAACAATATTTACAGTTGTACCATCAATTCCTTCATCTCCACTGGTGCCATACGATACGGTGCCCTGGAAACTGGTGCCACTCCTGGCACAATGTCTATTACGAACTCGGTCTCCCTATCTGGTGGAAGACCCGGTAACTCACTTGGAAATACATCCATGAACTCACTCACTATAGGTATTTGTTCTATGGTCGCTCCCACTCTCTGGGTATCTACCACATGACACAAATAGCCTACACACCCCTTCCTCAATAATTTCCTAGTTTGTGTCATGGTAAGACAACACGAACGTCCCGACAATTTATTCCCGTAAAATATTACATGAGATTTAATTGATGTTTTAATATTTACACATTTCTTTTGACAATCTATAATTTCCCCATGATTTATCAACCAATCCATTCCGAGAATTACATCGAATTCTCCTAACTTTATCGGTATCAAATCTACCGCTAATTTACAACCTCTAATGTCTACGCAACAACTTCTATGAATATCTTCAACATGAATTATCTCCTCGTTTGCTACCTTAATGTTCAAAGGTATAGGCAACTTTTCGGGAAGTAGTCCTAGTCATCTAGCAAAATCACATGCGATAAACGAACAAGTAGCACCCGAGTCAAACAGTACGTATGCATTTAAGTCGTTGATCGGAATAATACTTGTAACTACGTGCCCCGAATCCATCGCATCCTGGACAGTCATATTAAAGGTACGGGCTGTAACGACCAAGAAATTTGGATCTTATTGTAAAATGATTTTATTAAATTAAATAATAATAAAATCATATTCCATGTGTTATCAAGATGGTTGTCATTGTATAACCTATTGATATTAGAATATCGTAGTATTTGGGCTACGTGGATGAATTAAAGTGTTTGGATTTCCAAGACGAAAATAAAAGTTTTTCGAGAAATTTTCTAAAAAACACTATTCATCGGTATTTGCTCGGGATATAATTTTGAGATTTCGAGAAATACGCAATGATGGAATAACAAGGTAAGATGGATTATGTAATAAAAATCTAGTTATGGAAAATGTAATAATTCGTTTGTGGACTTAATTCCTAAACGTTAAAGAAGTTGAAATAGTAATGAATGAGTAATAATGGTATGATACGTTGGTATTGTACAAAGTAATGAAAACGCGTATAGTACGAAGTATTATACGAGTTTGTATGAATGATGAAATACCGTATATAAATTCTATAAGAATTAGAATACGAAAATACATCAACAATATGTATTAAGATATGTTAATGGACTTGGATGATTGGTTAACAATTATATACAAGTCCAAGTGAATTAAAGAGAGAAGCCCAACTATTAATTAATGAACCAACTAGTGTTTGTTAATATAAGGCCCAAGGATTTATTTAATCCAAGCCCAAGCTAAAGTCCAATAAATTGGTTGACCCATGGGGCAAACCCTATTAATATGGTTGAATGTGTGGTGACCAAGTGATGTGGTGATCAAGTAAGTGTGATGATCAAGTAAGAGTATTGACCAAGACTTTGAAGTAATGACCAAGTGTAGGATAAGTGTTGTGTTAGACAAGTAATGAATAGTAAGGAGGTGGCTTAAGGAGGTGGGATGTTTTAAAGACCAAACTACCCTAACCTTGGAAAGTCTATAAATAGAAGAGCTTTGCTAGCCATTTGTTGGTTGATCAATTAATCCAACACATCTAAAGTGCTTAAGTGTTAGAGAGAATAAGCTACACATAAGTCATTCTATAAGTAAGAAGAAGAAGCAAGCTACTTACCAAGACTACAAAAGAGTAAGACTTCTTCTCAATTATCTTCTATCTCTACCATGATAGGATGATAAGAAAAGTTGGATTAAGAAACATGAATGAGTAAGTAATGAACTTAAGCCAATTAAGTTGGTAATAAGACATTTAAGCTAGCATAAGTTATAAACTTATGTGAAAATAATATGAACTTATAAGAAGTTTATTAAGAGAAATGATATGAATGTAAAAGAATTTATATGATCATATGTATCATGTATACCTAAGTAAAGTTATATGTGAAGAGTATGTAAAGTATGATGATTAATAAACCTTAATTGCCATAAGTCATGAATAATCAAATCTTAAGTAGTTTATAATTTGACAAGTTATAAGCTCATGAAGAATAAAGTCAAAATCCAACAATGAATATAAGTTGTTGTATTAAGTATGTTGAGATGTTCACATGATGAATGAAGTTCATTTGTAATGTTGATCAAATCATAAGAATGAAGAATTGCCGAAATTTGCACGATTGGACAATAAACGTCGAATACATAAAATTCTCGGAATGGAAGTCAAACTTTTTGTTTGATCAAGAGACCATTGTTTTCCGATAGAGATAAGTCATAATTGGCATTTAAGAGTTGCGGACTCAAAAATGACCGGATTCTGACTTAGAATGAAGAAACGAGCGTTGAACGTTCACGAACGTTTATCGTTTTTGTTAAAAATGAACCAATAGGTGAATTTTTAGCAAATAAAGTCAAATAGATAAAATTCTTGAATGGTCATGTAGATTACGTAATTTGTGAACCGTAGGCTTTTGAACGAGCCAATTCGGACTTATAACAAAGAAGTTATGCGTCTGGGAAGTTCACAAAATTTCAAAACTAAAATTGTTTTCTGGTGCACAGAGTTGGCGCCGCGGCGCCAACCCTAGGAAAAAAGACCCGCGCCATGGCGCGGAACAGTAACCGAGCCTACTGCAAGAGTTCACCGCAGCGCGAACCTTAGTTCAATAAGTTGCGCCGCAACGCCATGAACAGTGACAAAATCCTGTTGAGTGTGGCGCCGCAGCGCGGCCCATTAAGTAAGAACTCACGCCGTAGCACCAAGTCCGGGACAGTTATACATTAAGCTCGCACCGTAGCGCAAGATGTAGGTACAAAGCTGGCGCCGCAGCGCCAGTCTCAGAACAAAGATAGTAATGAAGGTTTCTAAATTCAAAGAAAAGAAATGGAAGTAAACATAATTTAAGGAAGGTAATGTAACATTGTTTAAACTTTGTTAAACCTTAAGGAATGTGATATAAAGGTTGAGATAACCTAGTCGAATATAGATGCAAGCATAATGACGAACTGGAATGAATAGTAACCGAATCTAATACACCATTAGATTGAAATGAAGGGTATGATATAGTCATATACATACTTGATTATATGTGACCTAATCTAAGGCATTATGTGATCATGTATTGAAGAGACTTGAACGACTTGAACATAAAGTTAAAATACCATAGCAGACGCTAAAGGCAAGTATTCTAACTCTTGTCTCAGTTCAATCTGAACAAGTTTTTTTTTATTCATGTATTCTTTCGCATGAATTGAAGTATGTTGAAGTTAAAACCAATTCCTTTGGCTAGACTTGATGTATTGATAATCTATTCATGTATTATCAAATGTTTCTATCTTTTGTCAACTACTTGATATGGTTTTCAAAAGGAGACTGAAATGTTAAACAAATGTTTCGTCGGTAAAATGACAGGCACGTGAGGTTGCTAATTGCTTAAATGTACATACGTTTAATGGATGTAGTGTTGATCAACATAGAGTACAATAGGCTGATCACCTAGAAGTGCTCGTAAGTGATATCGGGCTTACGGACTTGCTTCCGGGTTGTCCTTTTCCAATAAAGAATGAATACTCGAGGTCTCTGACCGGAGTGAATGTTTTACTAAATACTGTTGTTATTGTAAACCATTTTGAAAGAAAAGATGAAGTGCTATTTTGAATTATTAATAGTACTTCATAACTATTGTTTAGTTATTAAAGATATACGATTTATATGTGTCAAGCATGTTCTTATTAAATTGTTATACTTGCTGAGCTAGTTATGCTCACTCTTGCTTGAACCACATGAATGCAGCTAATACTGAACGTCCCGAAGGATCGAAAAAGGATAAGGGAAAAGCTAAGGCAGATTACTAAGCTGTCTTGTAATAGTATAGGTCTATTGTTGTAATTTAACTGATATTATGACAAAGAACCTTTGTAACGGGTATAGAACTTGGGAAATGTAAATATTACTTTAAATATATAGAAGTTATGTTCGTTCTTTGAGACTTTTCAATTGAATGAATGTATGAATGTTGTACAGTATAGCACCATCTGTCGGGTTGGAAGATACCCAGATTTGGGGGCGCTACACGGGCCATCGGCCTACCCGGCTGCGCTGGACCCCCAATAGTTAACTTACCACTATTGGCACCCTTATACAAGTCTGTCCCCTTCTTTGGGCAGTTCTTTGCCATGTGGTTCATAGACCCACATAAAAAGCACGCATGATTCTTCTTCGGGCTTGGACAGTTTGGCGCAATATGCCCTTCCTGTCCACAGTTATAACACACGGCCTTACCTTTGAGACAGACTCCTAAATGAGTCTTCCCGCAGGTCTTGCAGGCCTCCATCTTCCTTTTCAGGTCCCTTAGTTTCACTTTGGGATTCCTTGAACTACTCACCTTCCGCTTATACCCTTCGCCACTCCTGCTGGAACCTTCGACCTTCACTCCTCCATCTACCTTCCCTTTGGTTTTCTTGTCCTTATGGTATTGGCTCAACGCCTCGCTACCAACTTCGGCAATTTTTGCCTTCTCTAACACAATCCCAAAGGAAGTACTTTGGAATACAGAGATACGATTATAGAGCCAGGGTTTCAAGCCTTGCACGAATCGTCGAGCTTTCCTCACCTCGGTATCCACTTGATGTGGAGCGAACCTTGCCAGTTCATTAAACTTGGCGGCATACTGGGGAACCGTCATGTCTCCTTATTTTAAATCGACAAATCACATCTCCATCCTTCCCTGCATGCTTGTGGGAAAGTAGTTCTCGTAGAGTATTTCCTTGAACCTCTCCCACGTTATAGCATCTATTCCGTCCCTCGCCTGATTGGCCTCCCACCAAAAGTTGGCCTCTCCCTTCATCATGTAGGTTGCAAAGGCAACCTTTTGGACCTCGTCGACATTTGCTATTACAAATGCCTTCTCAATCTCCCTAACCCACGTTTGCTATCATCTGTCGGGTTAGAAGATACCCGAATTTGGGGGCGCTACAAGTTGGTATCAAAGCCTAGGTTATAAAACTTAAGGGGGAAAGTAGAACCTTATGTCATAACCTTACGAAAGAATAAAGAAGTAAAAGATGGAAAGTAACCTTATAAAAATGCATTATATTATGTTATGTATTTTTATTATTTTACTGACGTGTTCTAATCAAACTATATTGTTTTATTATAGATGTCAGGAGAAAATGATATGTATAGAGATATACATGTAGTAAATGAAGATTCAGTTAATCGGGTAGAGATACTACCAAATCCCGTAGCCGTAGAACCAGAGTTGGTGACCATCGAGTCGGGAGACTCAGACGATTTAGACTACATTTCTATATTTGATGGCATGCTAGAGGAGGAGGTGGACGTGATGTTCTTTGACCAGGTTCCACCTACAGAGGACCAGGTTCCACCTACAGAGGAAATGTCTACGGGGGAATCAATGAAAGCACTATTTATGTCGGTATTGGATAGGAATGTCCATTACTGCCAAGAAGTTAAGGACTTGAAAGAGGAACTCCAAGCTATCTGTGAGGACAAGGCTAGTATGGAAGGAATGTGGGAAGAGGAGCACGATGATACAGTCCTAGCTATGGACAAAGTCCGAGATTTGAGAGGTGAAGTCTTTGAGCTCAAGCAGGAGCTAAAGACTAAGAAGCGGAAGTTGGAGAGGATGTCCTATATTCATAGGAGTTCTCATGTAGATTTCCAGCAGCAGGTAACTAGATATCAGGTAGAAGTAGGACAGACCCGTCATACCATCAGTAGAGATGTTATTGCCGGTTTGGCCAGAGCAGATTTTGAGAATGCCTTACGGTAGATGTAATCTAGCAATAGCTAGAGTAGAATAGATATGTAAATATTATGTATCTAGTAGTGACATAAAACCCTCTTTTGTATAACAAAGGGTAGTCTTTTGTAAATCCCAATTTTTGGAAAGTAATTGCGGAATGGAAATGTAATCACCTAAGGCTGAGTAATGTAAACAATGTAGTATTATACTATAAGTTATGAATCAATATAAATCTTTTTATGGAATATGTTGAGTAATGAGTATGAGTTGTTGTTTTATTATAAACAATAATAAACCAACAAGAATAAAGTAATAATGATGTGTTGTTTTCTTAACAACAAAATGCCGCCAAGAAGGAGACAATGAAATCAGGGCGCTAATGTTAACCAACCAGATGGTGGTCCGGTTAATCCAATGCAGGAGTTTGTTAATCTATTAACGGATGCATTTAATAGAACGAGGGCTAATGTACCCGTAATTCCTGGAGTAGTACGAACTACTACTTTTAAGGATTTTAAAAGTGTAGGTCCGTCAGAGTTCAAGGGAACTACGGACCCTATAGAAGCCCAGACATGGGTAAAAGAAATTGAGAAAGCATTTGCAATAGCAAATGTTGAGGAGGGTCAAAAGGTTGCCTTTGCAACCTATTTGATGAAAGGAGAGGCCAACTTCTGGTGGGAGGCAAACTAGGCTAGGGCTGATATAGGAAACCTAACGTGGGAGAGGTTCAAGGAGATTTTCTTCGAGAACTATTTTCCCACGAGTATGCAAGGGAGGATGGAGATGAGGTTTCTGGAATTGAGACAAGGGGATATGACAATTCCCCAGTATGCTTCCAAGTTTAATGAACTGGCACGATTTGCTTCACATCAAGTGGACACTGAAGTGAGAAAGGCTAGAAGGTTCGAGCAGGGCTTGAAACCCTGGCTCTATAGCCGAATCTCTATGTTCCAAAGTACTTCCTTTGGAACTATACTAAAAAAGGCAATAATTGCCGAAGGTGGGAATGAGGCTCTTAGCTAGTACCACAAAGATAAGAAGACCAAAGGCAGGGTTGATGGAGGAACCAAGACCGAGGGAGCCAGTGGGAGTGACGACGGTCAGAAAAGGAAGGGCTTTAACTCTGGGAATACTGGAGTACAACAAGGGGACTCTAAGAGGAGGATGGAGGCCTGTAAAACCTGTGGGAAGACTCACTTAGGAGTCTATCTCAAAGGTAAGGCGATATATTATAATTGTGGACAGGAAGGGCACATTTCGCCTAACTGTCCCAATCCGAAGAAGAATCACAGATGCTTTGTATGTGGATCAACTGACCACATAGCAAAGAATTGCCCGAAGAAGGGGATAGAAGGAAATAAGGGACCTAATAGCGGGAAGTTAGCTATTAGTGGTCCAGCTCAGCCGGGGAAATCAATGGCTTGTACTTTTAATATGACGGTCCAAGATGCGGTGGCATCAGGGGATGTAGTTGCAGGTATTATTATGATCAAAAATATAAATGCATACGTGCTATTTGATTCGGGTGCTACTTGTTCATTTATATCATGTGATTTAGCTGGACGACTAGAATTATTTCCCGAAAAATTGCCTATACCTTTGAACATTAAGGTAGCAAACGAAGAGATAATTCTTGTTGAAGATATTCATAGGAGTTGTTGCGTAGATGTACATGGTTGTAAGTTATCGGTAGATTTAATACCGAGAAAGTTAGGAGAATTCGACGTAATTCTCGGAATGGATTGGTTGATTAACCATGGAGCAATTATAGATTGCCAAAGGAAAAGTGTGAGCATCAGGACGTTGAACCAACCTCCTGTAGTATTTTACAATAGTAAATTGCCGGGACGTCCGTGTTGCCTTACGATGGCACAAACTAGAAAACTTTTAAGGAAGGGTTGTGTAGGTTACCTATGCCATGTTATTGATACCCAAAGAGTGGGAGCAACAATGGAACAAATACCTATAGTAAATGAATTCATGGATGTATTTCCAAGTGAATTACCGGGTTTACCGTTGGATAGGGAGATCGAATTTGTGATAGACACTGTGCCAGGAACGGCACCGGGCTCAAGGGCACCGTACCGTATGGCACCTGTGGAAATGAAAGAACTAATGGTTCAGCTATAAGAACTATTGGATAAGAAGTACATTCAACCAAGTGTTTCACCGTGGGGAGCACCGATGTTGTTTGTCAAGAAGTAAGACAGATCGTTAAGGCTTTGTATCGACTATCGGGAGTTGAACAAGTTAACGATAAAGAATAAATACCCATTACCCAGGATTGATGATCTCTTTGATCAATTGAAAGGGGCAAAGTATTTTTCTAAAATAGATTTGTGGACGGGGTATCATCAGTTAAAGGTTAGGAAGGAAGATGTACCAAAAATTTCAGTCAGGACTAGTTATGGTCATTACGAGTTTCTGATGATGTCATTTGGGTTGACGAATACATCAGCTGCATTTATGGATATGATGAACAGAGTGTTCAAACTATATTTGGACAAGTTTGTCGTGGTGTTTATCGATGATATTCTAGTCTATTCTAAGACGCCAGAAGATCATGACAAACACTTAAGGTTAGTGTTGGAGACACTAAGGAGGGAGAAGTTATATGCAAAATTCACCAAATGTGAATTTTGGCTGGAAAAGGTACAGTTTTTAGGTCATGTCATTGACTAAGAGGGGATTTCAGTGGATCCAGCGAAGGTGGAAGTAGTAATGAATTGGGAACAACCGAAAATGCCGACTGAGATGCGGAGTTTCCTAGGGTTAGCAGGGTACTATCGAAGATTTAGCCAAGATTTTTCGAAGATAACTACCTCATTGACTAACTTAACAAGGAAGATGGTGAAATACGTATGGACAGATAAATGTGAAGACAGTTTTCAAGAACTGAAGAAGAGATTAAGTGAAGCTCCTGTTTTGTCATTGCCAGATGACACGGGAAATTTTATAGTGTATAGTGATGCTTCGCATAAAGGACTTGGTTGTGTGCTTATGCAGCTTAGCAAAGTCATTGCGTATGTATCTCGGCAGTTGAAGGATTATGAGAATGTTTACCCTACTCATGATCTGGAACTGGCCGCGGTAATGTTTGCCCTAAAGATATGGAGACATTATCTTTATGGGAAAAAATGTTAGATATATATGGACCATAAAAGTCTAAAGTATATCTTCACTCAGAAGGAGTTAAATATGAGACAGAGAAGATGGCTGGAGTTGATAAAGGATTATGATTGTTAAATCCTGTATCACTTTGGAAAGGCCAATGTAGTTACCAACGCCTTAAGTAGGAAGGGTCGGAAAAAGTTGTATATGTTAACAGCTCGAAATGAGTTAATAACAGAGATGGCTAGGATGGAAATAGAAGTGAAGATGCCGAGTGATTCGGGGTAATTACTCTTTGCGACGGAGATGAAATCTACCATCATAGAAAGAGTCAAGGAGGTACAACTCAAGACGGATGAGTGTAACTAAATGAAGAAGCGGTTATCCGAGAAGGAAGATGTTAAGTATAGTCTTGATAATGAGGGATTATTAAGATTTGAGGGAAGAATTTGGGTTCCAAATGAGACAGAATTAAAGGAGCAAGTATTACAAGAAGCTCATAGTTCGAAGTACTCGATACATCCCGGCAGTACTAAGATGTATCAAAACCTTCGACAGAGTTTTTGGTGGCCAAACATGAAGAGAGAAATAGCAGAGTATGTGAGTACGTGCTTAACTTGTCAAAAAGTTAAGGCCGAACATCAATGACCCAGTGGTTTATTACAGTAATTGGAGATTCCAGAATGGAAGTGGGAGCATATCACGATGGACTTTGTGGTGGGACTTTCGACGACGCAAAAAGGGTACGATTCGATTTGGGTAATAGTGGACCGGCTGACGAAGTTGGCTCACTTTTTGCCAATTAGGGTCAAGTATAACTTAGACCAGTTAGCTAAAATTTATGTTAAGGAAATCATTTCCAGACATGGAGTACCAGTATCGATTGTGTCAGATCATGATCCACGATTCACATCGAACTTTTGGAGGAGTTTGTAAGAACAGTTGGGAACACAGCTGAGGTTAAGCACGGCTTATTATCCACAAACTGATGGGCATAGCGAAAGGACAATTTAGATGTTAGAAGAAATGTTGAGGTCTTGCGTCATGGATTTCAAGGGTAGTTGGGATGATCACCTACCACTAGTAGAGTTTGCATATAACAACAGTTATCATGCAAGCATAGGCATGCCGCCGTACGAAGCTTTGTATGGAAGGAAGTGCAGAACACCTTTGTGTTGGGATGAGGTGGGAGAACGCCGGATGCTAGGACCAGAATTGGTGCAGCAGACAGCGGATGTGGTAAAGTTGATACGGATGCATCTCGTCACAGCTCAGGACAGACAGAAGAAATATGCGGACTCACATAGACTAAGTCGAGAGTTTGAGGTGGGCTCGTATGTGTTTCTAAAGGTATCTTCCTGGAAAGGAAAGATACGCTTTAGAAAGAATGGAAAGTTAAGTCCAAGGTTTATAGGACCCTTTGAAGTATTAAAACGGGTGGGAGAGGTAGCGTATATGTTAGCATTACCTCCAAACCTAGAACGAATACATAACGTGTTTCACGTATCTGTATTACGTCCATATAAGCCGGACTATAAGCATGTAATCGAGTATGAGCTGATTCATATCGAGAAAGATTTATCATATGAAGAGTCGCCGATGCAGATCATTGATAGAAAGGAACAAGGTAATACCATCAGTAAAAGTATTATGGAAGAACCACGACGCTGAAGAAGCAACGTGGGAACTAGAAGAAAAGTTGAAGAAAAATTTTCCTCATCTATTTGATTAAAGTAAGACGAGATTCTGGGGACAGAATCTTTATAAGGGGGAAGAATGTAACGACCGAGAAATTCGGATCTTATTGTAAAATGATTTTATTAAATTAAATAATAATAAAATCATATTCCATGTGTTATCAAGATGGTTGTCATTGTATAACCTATTGATATTAGAATATCGTAGTATTTGGGCTACGTGGATGAATTAAAGTGTTTGGATTTCTAAGACGAAAATAAAAGTTTTTCGAGAAATTTTCTGAAAAATACTATTCATCGGTATTTACTCGGGATATAATTTTGAGATTTCGAGAAATACGTAATGATGGAATAACAAGGTAAGATGGATTATGTAATAAAAATCTAGTTATAGAAAATGTAATAATTCGCTTGTGCACTTAATTCCTAAACGTTAAGGAAGTTGAAATAGTAATGATTGAGTAATTATGGTATGATACGTTGGTATTGTACAAAGTAATGAAAACACGTATAGTACAAAGTATTATACGAGTTTGTATGAATGATGAAATACCGTATATAAATTCTATAAGAATTAGAATACGAAAATACATCAACAATATGTATTAAGAAATGTTAATGGACTTGGATGATTGGTTAACAATTATATACAAGTCTAAGTGAATTAAAGAGAGAAGCCCAACTATTAATTAATGAACCAACTAGTGTTTGTTAATATAAGGCCCAAGGATTTATTTAATCCAAGCCCAAGCTAAAGTCCAATAAATTGGTTGACCCATGGGGCAAACCCTATTAATATGGTTGAATGTGTGGTGACCAAGTGATGAGGTGATCAAGTAAGTGTGATGATCAAGTAAGAGTATTGACCAAGACTTTGAAGTAATGACCAAGTGTAGGATAAGTGTTGTGTTAGACAAGTAATGAATAGTAAGGAGGTGGCTTAAGGAGGTGGGATGTTTTAAAGACCAAAATACCCTAACCTTGGAAAGTCTATAAATAGAAGAGCTTTGCTAGCCATTTGTTGGTTGATCAATTAATCCAACACATCTAAAGTGCTTAAGTGTTAGAGAGAATAAGCTACACATAAGTCATTCTATAAGTAAGAAGAAGAAGCAAGCTACTTACCAAGACTACAAAAGAGTAAGACTTCTTCTCAATTATCTTCTATCTCTACCATGATAGGATGATAAGAAAAGTTGGATTAAGAAACATGAATGAGTAAGTAATGAACTTAAGCCAATTAAGTTGGTAATAAGTCATTTAAGCCAGCATAAGTTATAAACTTATGTGAAAATAATATGAACTTATAAGAAGTTTATTAAGAGAAATGATATGAATGTAAAAGAATTTATATGATCATATGTATCATGTATACCTAAGTAAAGTTATATGTGAAGAGTATGTAAAGTATGATGATTAATAAACCTTAATTGTCATAAGTCATGAATAATCAAATCTTAAGTAGTTTATAATTTGACAAGTTATAAGCTCATGAAGAATAAAGTCAAAATCCAACAATGAATATAAGTTGTTGTATTAAGTATGTTGAGATGTTCACATGATGAATGAAGTTCATTTGTAATGTTGATCAAATCATAAGAATGAAGAATTGCCGGAATTTGCATGATTGGACGATAAACGTCGAATACGTAAAATTCTCGGAATGGAAGTCAAATTTTTTGTTTGATCAAGAGACCATTATTTTCCAAAAGAGATAAGTCATAATCGGCATTTAAGAGTTGCGGACTCAAAAATGACCGGATTCCGACTTAGAATGAAGAAACGAGCGTTGAACGTTCACGAACGTTTATCGTTTTCGTTAAAAATGAACTAATAGGTGAATTTTTAGCAAGCGAAGTCAAATAGATAAAGTTCTTGAATGGTCATGTAGATTACGTAATTTGTGAACCGTAGGCTTTTGAACAAGCCAATTCGGACTTATAACGAAGAAGTTATACGTCTGGGAAGTTCACAAAATTTCAAAACTGAAATTGTTTTCTGGTGCACAGAGTTGGCGCCGCGGCCTACTGCAAGAGTTTTTCATAGCGCGAACCTTAGTTCTATAAGTTGCGCCGCAGTGCCATGAACATTGACAAAATCCTGTTGAGTGTGGCGCCGCAGCGCGGCCCATTAAGTAAGAACTCACGCCGTAGCACCAAGTCCGGGACAGTTATACATTAAGCTCGCACCGTAGCGCGAGATGTAGGTATAAAGCTGGCGCCGCAGCGCCAGTCTCAGAACAAAGATAGTAATGAAGGTTTCTAAATACAAAGAAAAGAAATGGAAGTAAACATAACTTAAGGAAGGTAATGTAACATTGTTTAAACTTTGTTAAACCTTAAGGAATGTGATATAAAGGTTGAGATAACCTAGTCGAATATAGATGCAAGCATAATGACGAACCGGAACGAATAGTAACCGAATCTAATACACCATTAGATTGAAATGAAGGGTATAAAATAGTCATATACATACTTGATTATATGTGACCTAATCTAAGGCATTATGTGATCATGTATTGAAGAGACTTGAACGACTTGAACATAAAGTTAAAATACCATAGCAGGCGCTAAAGGCAAGTATTCTAACTCTTGTCTCAGTTCAATTTGAACAAGTTTTTTTTTATTCATGTATTCTTTCGCATGAATTGAAGTATGTTGAAGTTAAAGCCAATTCCTTTGGCTAGACTTGATGTATTGATAATCTATTCATGTATTATCAAATGTTTCTATCTTTTGTCAACTACTTGATATGGTTTTCAAAAGGAGACTGAAATGTTAAACAAATGTTTTGTCGGTAAAATGACAGGCACGTGAGGTTGCTAAATGCTTAAACTTACATACGTTTAATGGATGTAGTGTTGATCAACATAGAGTACAATAGGCTGATCACCTAGAAGTGCTCGTATGTGATATCGGGCTTACGAACTTGCTTCCGGGTTGTCCTTTTCCAATAAAGAATGAATACTCGAGGTCTCTGACCGGAGTGAATGTTTTATTAAATACTGTTGTTATTGTAAACCATTTTGAAAGAAAAGATGAAGTGCTATTTTGAATTATTAATAGTACTTCATAACTATTGTTTAGTTATTAAAGATATACGATTTATATGTGTCAAACATGTTCTAATTAAATTGTTATACTTGCTGAGCTAGTTATGCTCACTCTTGCTTGAACCACATGAATGCAGCTAATACTGAACGTCCCGAAGGATCGAAAAAGGATAAGGGAAAAGCTAAGGCAGATTACTAAGCTGTCTTGTAATAGTATAGGTCTATTGTTGTAATTTAACTGATATTATGACAAAGAACCTTTGTAACGGGTATAGAACTTGGGAAATGTAAATATTACTTTAAATATATAGAAGTTATGTTCGTTCTTTGAGACTTTTCAATTGAATGAATGTATGAATGTTGTACAGTATAGCACCATCTGTCGGGTTGGAAGATACCTAGATTTGGGGGCGCTACACGGGCCATCGGCCTACCCGGCTGCGCTGGACCACTATTGGCACCCTTATACATGTCTGTCCCCTTCTTTGGGCAGTTCTTTGCCATGTCATTCATAGACCCACATACAAAGCACGCATGATTCTTCTTCGGGCTTGGACAGTTTGGCGCAATATGCCCTTCCTGTCCACAGTTATAACACACGACCTTACCTTTGAGACAGACTCCTAAACGAGTCTTCCCGCAGGTCTTGCAGGCCTCCATCTTCCTTTTCAGGTCCCTTAGTTTCACTTTGGGATTCCCCGAACTACTCACCTTCCGCTTATACCCTTCGCCACTCCCGCTGGAACCTTCGACCTTCACTCCTCCATCTATATTCCCTTTGCTTTTCTTGTCCTTATGGTATTGGCTCAATGCCTCGCTACTACCTTCGGCAATTTTTGCCTTCTCTAACACAATCCCAAAGGAAGTACTTTGGAATACAGAGATACGATTATAGAGCCAGGGTTTCAAGCCCTGATCAAATCGTCGAGCTTTCCTCACCTCGGTATCCACTTGATGTGGAGCGAACCTTGCCAGTTCATTAAACTTGGCGGCATAGTGGGGAACCGTCATGTCCCCTTATTTTAAATCGAGAAATCGCATCTCCATCCTTCCCTGCATGCTTGTGGGAAAGTAGTTCTCGTAGAGTATTTCCTTGAACCTCTCCCACGTTATAGCATCTATTCCGGCCCTCGCCTGATTGGCCTCCCACCAAAAGTTGGCCTCTCCCTTCATCATGTAGTTTGCAAAGGCAACCTTTTGGACCTCGTCGACATTTGCTATTACAAATGCCTTCTCAATCTCCCTAACCCACGTTTGGGCTTCGATAGGGTCCGTAGTTCCTTTGAACTCCGGCGAACCCACACTCTTAAAGTCCTTAAATATAGTAGCTCGTACTACACCAGGATTCACAGGGATATTAGCCCCAGTTTGGTTAAATGCTGGGGTTGAAAGTTTCAAAAATTCTTGCATGGGGTTAACCGGACCTCCCTCCGGTTGATTCGTGTTCGCATCTTGGATACGTGGTACTCTTCTTGGCGGCATTTTGCTGTTACAATAAACACATATTTCGTTATTATACATTTCCTGTCATTAAGTTATTATTCCATGCTAAACAATAACTTACACATTCGTTACTCTACATTTTTCAAAAATGAAAACTTATATTAATTCATTGTAGTATAATATTACATCGGTTACACAGCCCAAGCTGGATACATTACTTTCCTGCTATTGCTTTTCCAAAAATTGGGAATTACAAAAGACTACCCTTGATTATACAAAAGAGGGCTTTACATCACTACTAGATATACAAATATGTACATACCTAACTATTCTAACAACTACTCAATCATATCTGCCTTAAGGCATTCTCAAAATCTGCCTTGGCAAGACCGATAATAATATCACGGCTGATAGTATACCGTGTCTGCCCTGTCTCTACCGGATACCCAGCTACCTGCAATTGGAAATCCTCATGAGTACTCCTATGAATATAGAACATTCTCCCTATCTTTTGTTTCTTGGTCTTTAGCTCGCTCCTAAGCTCAAAGACCTCCTGTTTTAGCTCATGGACCTTGTCCTTAGCCAAAACTCTCTCGTCATGTTCCTGCTCCCACATGGACTCCACGTCCGTCTTGTCCTCTATAACCGCTTGGAGCTCCACCTTTAGCTCCTTAACCTCCTGACAGTAGTGTACGTTCCTATCTATCACTGATATGAACAGTGACATCATCGACTCCCCTGGAGTTATCTCTGCTACTATAGCCACTGGATTGAAGGATACCACCTCCACTTCTTCTTCCAATATGCCGTCAAATACCGACATGAGGTCTAAGCTTTTGGAGTCTCCAGACTCCACCACAACTATCTCAGGATCTGCTGCTATAGGGTTCGGTATGATTTCTATCTGGTTTACCGACCCTTCGCTGACTACCTGTACATCTCTATTTTCACCTGACATCTATAACAACACAAAGAGTTGATTAGTAAACGTCAGTATAATAAAACACATAACATATATGATGCATTTTTATAAGGTTAACTTCCATCTTTTATTCTTTGACTTTTCTTAAGGTTATGACTTAAGGTTTTTATTTCCCCCCTTAAGTTTTATAACCTATTGCTCTGAAACCAACCTGTGATGCCCCCAAATCCGGGTATCTTCCAACCCGACAGATGGTGCTTCACGGTGCTACAGTTCACATAAACATTCAATTGAAAAGCCTCAAAAGAATGGATATGTCTTATATATATATCAAAAGAATATTTACATACCCCAGGTTCTTTACAACCAATACATTGTCTTTGTCATAACATCAATATTATTCCTTACAAAACCTATACTATTACATAAGCAATCTACGAGTTCGCCTTTGCCTTCCCTTTATCCTTGCCGGATCCATCAGTCCGTTCTGTCTTAGCTGCATTCATATGGTTCAAGCAAGAATGAGCCTAACTACCTCAGCAAGTACAACAATTCAAGGAAAATAGCATGCTTGAAACATAGGAATCATATATCTTCAATAACTGGACAATAGTTACGAAGTACTATTGAGAATTCAAAATAGTACTTCTTTTCATTCAAAATGTTTTACAGTTACAATAATCAGTAAAACATCAATTTCGGTTCACGACCGTAAGCATTTCATAAGTACTTTGAAAAGGACATCCCGGCACAAAGTCCGTAAGTCCGGTATAGCTTACGAGCACGTCTAGGTGATCAGCCTATAGTACTCTATGTTGATCAACACTACATTCATTAAACGTGTATACGTTTAAGTTGTGGTAACCTCACATGCCTGTCATTTGATGACAAAACATTTTAGCATACTCAATCTACTTTTGAAAACCACAACAATATTAGTTTAGTAAATCCTTATCAACACTTGATAGAATAACATGACATACTTTTAGTCGAAAGGATTGGCTTTGACATTCCTCAAATACTAACTCATGCGAAGAATACATGAATGACAAAGACTTGTCCAGATCGAACTGGAACAAGGGTTAGAGTACTTGCCTTTAGCGTCTGCTACAATTTATAACACGTGGACTTTACGTCTTTAAGGTCTCTACATTATATGATAGCATAACATATAACATTAGGTCATGAATGATCAAATATGGTTTCTAAAGAATCTTACCCTACTTCTCAATCTAATTACGTATTAGATTTGTTATTAAAGGTACCGACTTTCCATTACGTCATTCTCACATTCATAAGTAGTTGGCTTAACTTAACTCTAAGTGTTCATGCTTAAGACTTAATCATGTCTTAACAATGTTTCTTTTAAAATCTTTGGTTAATGTTCATCCATTACTAAACATGTTCAACATGTAAACATTCATTACAATCTAGGTTATTACGCTGGCATTGTAGTGCCGGCTATTGCACTTGGTGCCGCGCTGCGGCGTCGCCACTTACTCCTCAAAAATCCGGACTTGGCGCCGCGGCGTGAGTCTCTGTGTTACTTGTCACGCTGCAGCGCGAGTTTGCAGGGTCTGAAGGCCACTTTAGCGTTGCAGCGTGGGACTATTTGCCTTGTGCTGGTGCCGCGGTGCCAACTTTGTGCACCAGACATTTTTGGACAGATTTTTCACAAGTTGAGATTCCCGAACTCGTAACTTCTTCGTTATAAGTCCGAATTGGCTCGTTCAAGAGCCTACGGGTCACAAATTACGTACTCTATGCGTTCATTCAAGAATTTTATCTATTTTACTTCGTTTGCTAAAATTCCACCTATTAGTCCATTTTTAATGAAAACGATAAACGTTTGTGAACGTTTCAACGCTCGTTTCTTCGTTCTAAGTCGGAATCCGGTCATTTTCGAGTCCGCAACTCTATAATGCCAAATATGACTTGCCTCCATTGAAAACCAATGTCTTCAATGCCAAACACAAAATATGACTTCCATTCCGAGAATTTCACAAATTCGACGATTATCGTCCAATCGTACAATTCCGGCGAAACCTCAATACTAATCATTCTAAGTGGATTTTAATCAACATGTAGACATTACAAGTTACTTATTACACCAACTTATTAACAAAGTAGGTTTTGACTTATTTCCCTTATTATCTATAATTCTCATGCTTATGATAACAAAAGATATTCTTCATAAGTTCATTAACTTTATTTAAGTTCAAGTTGCTTACTCAACTTATTCGACTTAAGTTCATTGCTTATCAACTTCTCCTATGTTCTTAGTATCTAAGTTCATTAGATTACACTTCTCTTATCCTCCTAATATGTTTGAGATGAAGAGGACAAGATCATTTACCTTTGATGATTACTTCACTTGCTTTGGAAATCTACTAAGGAAAGGTTAAGCTCAAAGTGCTTATTGACTCTAACAAATAAGTTGTTTGAGAGAGTTGTTGGATGAAATAACAAACCCCAAATGAATGAAAAAGGCTTGCTATTTATAGAGCTTTCAAGGTTAGGGCAAATAGGTCATTATGTCATCCCACCTCCTTAAACTAACATCCTTACTATTCATTGCTTATTAACCAAGTCTACTTGCTAACCACTCTTATTTACTTTGTGATAACCCAGGATTTCGAATAATCCAAAATTTATGAATAAATTTTTTTTAATTAATATTAATTATCAATTTTGTGACAAGTTTCTGTGATACGTATATCGAGAAGGTCAATTTATGTATTGACTAATAAAATTAGAGTAGAGTTGTGCTTAACGGAGAATAGAAACCCTAACCCTAATTTTTGGAACGGGATTCGATAAAAAATATAATTAAAATAATTATATTAATATGTATGTGTTTTAACGGTATAGAATTTTTGATCAAGGATTGATCGGATAAGGTTTAATATTAATAATACCTAATATGAGATTAGAAAACCTAATCTCAGGATTAGAAACCCTAACGTACCGTTAGAAACCCTAATTGTACGCTGAGAAATCCTAATTTCAAAACTGGGAGTTATAAACCCTAAATTAGGAAACCCTAATCCTAATTGACGAGCCTATGGGTTCATTAAACTTAAATATGATTAGAAAACTCTAATTATATTCTTGTATGTTAAATTTCTATTTTTGAAACCCTAATTTTATTTTAGAAAATTTATTTTTCTAATTAAACCCTAAATTGAAAATTGTGGGAACTAAAAATTTTTAAAACCTAAAAGGGTTCAAGCCCTAAACCTTAATGTCCAAACCCTAAACCCTAAGGGTTTCATCAAATCCAAGTTCTAGAAAAAATTGGAAATGACCATAATGCCCTTTATGGATATTTTATGTAATAACTTGAAAATCTTGCCAAATCAAGAGTTGTTCACCAACTCTCTTGACCTTGTGACTCCATATCTCAGCAAATCTATCAATCCCAGCCGAAAGTCATCAGATCTAGCAACTTTGCAAGCAATATATAAGGATTCAAGAGAGAGAAAGTTCATAAACTTTGCCATTTTTCATTCAAGATCTCACCAAATCTCTTTCTCTCTCAAACCCACGAAGATCATAAGTAGATCAGTCCTAGAAACAGTCCATAGATCATCCATAAACATATTAGAGAACCAAGATCAAAATCAAAGTTCAAAAGAGGTATAACCCCTAATTTTGAAATCCTTCAATTCCTTGTTAAATATTGCAATTGATTGTTCAAAGTTGTGTAATAAGGTGTCAATTGATGATCTGGGTTGATAAATCATGAACCAATAACATCAAAGTGCACGAATTTAAAGTTTTTCAAAATCTGGAAATCTGGAAAATTGTGTTTTTTAGTCAAATGTCAGATCTTATAACGCCGTATGCGTTAAGTGTTTTTGATGTTTAAAGCTTGTACCATGTAGCCTGATATGTGGTCTTTAAGATGCAAGAAGAATGAAATCCAGATAATTTGTAGATAAAAAGTTATAGACGGTCAAAACCCGTTGACCGAAATTTGTCAAGAACACCAACCCAGAAATTTTGAGCCCAACTTCCGTGTTCAGGTTTGACCGGATAGATCTAGCTCCTGTTTTGATGTTTTAGTGTTATTATGATCGGTAGTTGTAGAACTACATGTTGTCTACACACTGGAATTGATAGATCGTATAATAGTTGCACGATCATCAAGTTATAGAGGTCCAAAGTAGGTACCTCGATCTGTTCTTCGTGAAGAACAGCTTTGTCAGAGACTTTGGAGACTTAGATCTCTATGATCTGTTGTTGTTTAGTGATGAAACTTGTTATATAGTTGTAGTATTACAAATATACTACAACATGAAAGCAATTACAAGATCAGAAAGTAAGAGAATCAAAGATTAAATTTCGGTCAAAATAGGCAGCTCGCAACTGGCGATTTTCTGGGCTTGAAGCTCAAGAACACCTATAGCGACAGAAAGTGTCGCTATAGGCCATTAGCGACGGATTAATTATTTATTTTCTGATTTTTCGGATTTTAATAAAAAAAATAGAAATAAATTCTAAAAATTACCAAAAATAGTTTTAAAAATTATTTTAAATTATGAAAAATAATTTTTGACCAATTGGAATATTTTTCTTTAATATTTATAATTATTTAAATATTAAAGGTATTTAATTTATTTAATTAGTTTATTAAATAAATTAGAGAAAATGATTTAATATTATGAAAAATCATTTTAAATAAGAAAAATGTATTTAAAAATATTTTGAGTTATAAAATGTAACTTTTAATATTTTTGGAGAATTTTCATTAATAATTTAATATTAATGATATTATATTTATTTGATTATTAAATTAAATAAATAAGATAAGAATGATTTAAATGATTTAAAAAATCATTTTAATTTAGAATAAAGTGTTTTAAATTATAAAATATAATTTTCAATATTTTTGGAGAATTTTCATTAATAAAGTAATATTAATGATATTTGATTTATTTAATTATTATATTAAATAAATGAATTAAAAATGATTTTATTGATTTAAAAATCATTTAAAAACGAGAAAAATGATTTAAAAATATTTTAAGTTATAAATTATGACTTTTAATATTTAGATAATAATTTTATTAATATTTATATATTATTGGTGATGATTTAAAAACGATTTTAAAAATCATTTAAGTAGAATATTGACGATTTAAAAATATTTTAAGTTATTAATGATAACTTTAATATTTTGACAAGTATGTTATTAATATTTTGATATTATTAAATATTAATAATGATAAGATTATTTGATAATTAAATCATTTAAAAATGATTGAAGTGTTTGAAAAATTATTATAGATTATAATAAGTGTTTATAAATTATTCAAAAGCTTCCGGAAAATATTATAAACGATATTTGGCTTATCTAAAATAATATTGAAGCTTAGAGACCAAGTTTAATTGACAATCAATGTGTTAATTGTCGGATAGGGTGACCAGAACACCGAGAATGGACCGAAATCCAACCAGACCGAAATAGTTAGACGTGATAAGTGTTTATATAGGTTATAAACACTAATGTGGCTATGTGGTAATGTGCCTAGGAGAAGTTTGACTGTAAAATACAGTGTTATGTGTTATAAATGTTTGTACTAATTGTGAGTCCGACATTGTTGAATATAGGTCTTACGAACGCAGTTAATTATATTGTGTAGTTGTAATGAACGTGGAAGGCAAGTTTCCTAACACAACCTTGAGTTATATTTCCTTCAATTATTATAGTGGTTAGTTATTGCTAATTACACCACATCTAGGGAAGTTATTGTTGATTATTCGCAGTTAGTGCATGCTTAATAATTCAAATTGAGTTACTGATTCAGAAATATACATTCGTAGAATTACTGTTGTTGAATATTCAAATCTGTAGGAGTTAGAATTGACAGTACAGATAATTCCTGTTCATTGTTAAATTGTGTTGAGAAATGTCTTAGCTAATTATTCTGGCTATACAAACATTTGTTAGAACCTGATAAATTCAAGAAAATAATTCAATTGTTATTGGTAGAATCGATGCCAATTATTTCGGCAAGATCGATAAGTAAGTAGAATTTGAAATCACAGTATTTCGTTGTAAAATCAAAATATTGATTCTAAAACTGAGAAGAACAACCTTTTATATAAAGGGAACATTTTGGGTCGTGAATTCGACCTTTGCGCGCGTTTTGAGTATTATGCATAATATAGGGTACAAGGAGTTGGCCGGCTCTAAGTACTTGCAGAGGGGTATGATTTAATCTTTATGGTTATCTGATACTCCTGGTATATATCAAAGTAAATCTTTGATAGATGCCCGAGAAAATAAGTTCAAAGATCTTGTGTGATCGCTCAGTATAAATCTGGAAATTATTCCACTTTGTTATTGTGTAGAATTGATTCTTGTAGAATTTTGAAAGCGTTGTACTCTTTCATTATCAAATTATGGTGTTGCATAGAAAAGGAGAAGCTTTGTTATTGAATAACAAATTGTTCAGCTATTTCAAAGTTCCCCGAACTTTGGTTTCATTCTATCAAAGTAGATAGGATATTATTGTTGATACATATACATTTATTGTATGTCTTAACTTGTGGAGCAAATTAGTTGCTTACCCTTGCTAAATAAAATTTTTCAGCTAGGGGCGAAGTTGCAGGAGGTGCTGCAAAGGACAAAGGCAAAGGCGTAGTTATAAATTAGTTATATTAAACAGTATTATTTATATTGTTGTATTGTAAACCCTTTTTGTATATCTAAAGGGTATGTTTGTAAAGTTAAGGTTAGAGAACCTGGGTGATGTATTATGAAACTCTGATAAAAACTTATGTAAGATACTATATATATATATTATGGGTAGTTAAATGTTATTTATATTGTGGATCGTGAACACCAAACTCGGGGGTCAGGTAACCCGGATTTGGGGGTGTCACAGGTTGGTATCAGAGCTGAAGTGACCAAGGTGTCACCAGTTGGTAGTAGAGCTGTAGGTTATAAACCTTAAGTGGGGTGGGGAAAGACCTAGGATTATAACCATAACCGAGATATAGAATACTCATTTAGAGTACTAAGTGAGAGATTGCCGAAGTGCAATGATAGTGAGAAATGGGGACACATAGTGTGAGGAGTTTGTACTAATGAAGTACTAATCAAGTTATTTAAATTGATTGTAGGATGTCTGGAATAAATCAAATGAGTACGGAGATACTAGCGGCTGTTGCACCAATGCCACAAGTCGAGGTGTCAACGCAAAGTGAATCGGTTGATAAAGTGGAAGAAGATGAACCTATGGTTAATCTGGGGAGCGATCATGACGATTATCCCGAGATGTATCTGAGTAGAGATGAGGAGGTAGAGTCTGAGCCAGCTATGGTAGAGATAAAGAATAAGGCTACAGTTGAAGAACAAGATCAACTAGTTGCAGAAGTTCAAGAACTCCGGAGTAAGGCGTTTCTCTTGGAGCAGCTATGGAAGACAGAACGAGCACTAAGCGAAATGACTGAAGAAAGGAACGAACTCAAGGCACAGGTAGACAGAATGAAGGCGGAAGGTGGTGGATCATCTGAAGGGATGATCAAGCAGCAGAAAGACAAGAAGAAAAGGAAGAGGGACAACGATAGCCCTAATTCAGAAAAGTCAAGCTCGAAGAAGAAGCAAGCCTGTGGCAAGTGTGGAAAGAGCCATTTGGGGGAATGTATGTGGGGTTAGAATGTATGTTATAATTGTGGTCAAGAAGGACATCTGTCACCAAATTGTCCTAAACCAAAGAAAGGAGGATGTTTTGCATGTGGTGGAACGAGTCATAAGGTTAAGAATTGTCCTAAAAAGAAGAAAGATGGAGAAAGTGGACTGAAGAAAGATTAAGTGTGTGGAGAATAATATTTTCTTTGATAGGAGATAACTTTTGTATGCCTCCACTTTTTGTGTAAAGTTGTAGTAATGAATCCCGACTTTTGTCACAAAGGGATAGTACCTATTTGTAGTTGTATGGGTAGTGTACTGAAAAGTACTATGTAATATTTGCATGAATATAAATGCAATGATATGTTTGTATGAATGAAATCTTTATTTTCTATATGAATATAAGATTAAAATAAATTTGTGTGTTCTTAGAACTCATACTTATGGTAAGTTAATGACTCATAGTTATATGAAATGTTTTGAACCCCTCAGCGAATGGACGTCAAAGGTCTGACTAGGATAAGTTCATACACTCATATAATTGTGGCAAGTTACTGAACTCCTAAGTGTGGTAAGTTTGATGAACTGGATATAGTAATGTGAAAATGGAGAATAACAACTTTTTGTGTAAAGTTGTGTTGTTAATCCTGATATGATTTAAAAAGGGATGGTAATATGTGAAGTACTAAATGTACTATGTGCTATTTGAATAAATATGCAATTACTTGAGAATTATGTGTTGAATTCTTATTGTGTTAAGAATTGGTATAGAGAAAAAGTATTAATATAAGATTTTTTTTATTTAAATCAGATCATGCCGCCTAGACGACAGAATCGAAACCAACGAGAAGAACAATCGGTGAATAACGAAGGAGGTCAAGTTGACCCAATGCAAAATTTTGCAAATATGATAGCCAAAGCTATGGAGAATAGAGCTCCCGCAGGAAGAGGAAGAGCGAGAGAACAGCCCGCTGATAGATTAGCCAATTTCAAGGATTTTAAAGCGGTAGGACCGCCGGAATTCAAAGGAACCACCAACCCGATTGAAGCCCAAACTTGGGTAAAGGAAATGGAGAAAGTATTTATCATTGCACGTGTGGCAGAAGAGTAAAAGACGGCTTTTGCAACTTATCTGATGAAGGGAGAAGCCAATTACTGGTGGGAGACGAACCAAGCAAGAGCTGGTATAGATGTGGTGTTGTGGACGACATTCAAGGAGTTGTTCTTTGAGAACTACTTCTCACCGAGTATGCAAGCTCGGTTGGAAGTTAAGTTCTTGGAACTTAAGCAGGAGAACATGTCGGTATCTGAATATGCTGCCAAATTCAACGAACTGGCAAGATTTGCACCTCATCAAGTAGACACAGAAGCAAGAAAAGCGCGAAGATTCGAGAATGGGCTGAAGCCGGGGATATTCAACAAAGTAGCTGTGCTGCAGATCAACACTTTTGCGGCTCTATTGGAGAAAGTGCTAATTGCTAAAGGAGGGAGCGAAGTAGTGTTTCGATTTCATCAGGAAAAGAAGAAGAAAACAAATGATGGTGGAAGTAGTGGAGGAAGTAATCCGAATAAGAGAAAATGGAATGAGAATACCCAGTCGGGTAATAAGACAGAAGATAATAGGAAGGGAAGGGAGCCATGTTCGAATTGTGGGAAGCACCACGCCGGGGTTTGCCTGAAAAAGAAGGGTGTTTGCTATAATTGCGGGCAAGAGGGGCATATGTCACCCAATTGTCCCAGTCCAAAGAAAATTCAAGGTTGCTTTGGATGCGGATCGACCGACCATATTGTTCGAAACTGTCCGAAAAGAAATACTGAGAAGGCAAGCGCCAACAAGGAACCCGGTGGCGGAAGCTTGACGATTCGAGGACCTGCACAGCCAGGAAGACCAACGGCCCGTACATTCAACATAACGGCGCAAGATGTGGTAACTCAGGACGTGGCAGCAGGTAATGATTTCATTAGGCGAATAATAATAGTTAGATAATTCTGTGAACTACTTTCTTTTATAGACTTAAGTCACAGGTTAGAATTTGAAACCAAAATTATTATGGTGTTGATTAAAATAAATTGATGATACAACTTTAAAAGATTTTAGAATATAAGAAAGCGGTGATTTCGAGGACGGAATCCTTTTAAGGAGGGGTGAATGTGATAACCCAGGATTTCGAATAATCCAAAATTTATGAATAAATTTTTTTTAATTAATATTAATTATCAATTTTGTGACAAGTTTCTGTGATACGTATATCGAGAAGGTCAATTTATGTATTGACTAATAAAATTAGAGTAGAGTTGTGCTTAACGGAGAATAGAAACCCTAACCCTAATTTTTGGAACGGGATTCGATAGAAAATATAATTAAAATAATTATATTAATATGTATGTGTTTTAACGGTATAGAATTTTTGATCAAGGATTGATCGGATAAGGTTTAATATTAATAATACCTAATATGAGATTAGAAAACCTAATCTCAGGATTAGAAACCCTAACGTACCGTTAGAAACCCTAATTGTACGCTGAGAAATCCTAATTTCAAAACTGGGAGTTATAAACCCTAAATTAGGAAACCCTAATCCTAATTGACGAGCCTATGGGTTCATTAAACTTAAATATGATTAGAAAACTCTAATTATATTCTTGTATGTTAAATTTCTATTTTTGAAACCCTAATTTTATTTTAGAAAATTTATTTTTCTAATTAAACCCTAAATTGAAAATTGTGGGAACTAGAAATTTTTAAAACCTAAAAGGGTTCAAGCCCTAAACCTTAATGTCCAAACCCTAAACCCTAAGGGTTTCATCAAATCCAAGTTCTAGAAAAAATTGAAAATGACCATAATGCCCTTTATGGATATTTTATGTAATAACTTGAAAATCTTGCAAAATCAAGAGTTGTTCACCAACTCTCTTGACCTTGTGACTCCATATCTCAGCAAATCTATCAATCCCAGCAGAAAGTCATCAGATCTAGCAACTTTGCAAGCAATATATAAGGATTCAAGAGAGAGAAAGTTCATAAACTTTGCCATTTTTCATTCAAGCTCTCACCAAATCTCTTTCTCTCTCAAACCCACGAAGATCATAAGTAGATCAGTCCTAGAAACAGTCCATAGATCATCCATACACAGATTGGAGAACCAAGATCAAAATTAAAGTTCAAAAGAGGTATAAACCCTAATTTTGAAATCCTTCAATTCCTTGTTAAATATTGCAATTGATTGTTCAAAGCTGTGTAATAAGGTGTCAATTGATGATCTGGGTTGATAAATCATGAACCCATAACATCAAAGTGCACGAATTTAAAGTTTTTCAAAATCTAGAAATCTGGAAAATTGTGTTTTTTAGTCAAATGTCAGATCTTATAACGCCGTGTGCGTTAAGTGTTTTTGATGTTTAAAGCTTGTATCATGTAGCCTGATATGTGGTCTTTAAGATGCAAGAAGAATGAAATCCAGATCATTTGTAGATAAAAAGTTATAGACGGTCAAAACCCGTTGACCGAAATCTGTCAAGAACACCAACCCAGAAATTTTGAGCCCAACTTCCGTGTTCAGGTTTGACCGGATAGATCTAGCTCCTGTTTTGATGTTTTAGTGTTATTATGATCGGTAGTTGTAGAACTACATGTTGTCTACACACTGGAATTGATAGATCGTATAATAGTTGCACGATTATCAAGTTATAGAGGTCCAAAGTAGGTACCTCGATCTGTTCTTCGTGAAGAACAGCTTTGTCAGAGACTTTGGAGACTTAGATCTCTATGATCTGTTGTTGTTTAGTGATGAAACTTGTTATGTAGTTGTAGTATTACATATATACTACAACATGAAAGCAATTACAAGATCAGAAAGTAAGAGAATCAAAGATTAAATTTCGGTCAAAGTAGGCAGCTCGCAACTGGCGATTTTCTGGGCTTGAATCTCAAGAACACCTATAGCGACAGAAAGTGTCGCTATAGGCCATTAGCGACGGATTAATTATTTATTTTCTGATTTTCTGGATTTTAATAAAAAAAATAAAATAAATTCTAAAAATTACCAAAAATAGTTTTAAAAATTATTTTAAATTATGAAAAATAATTTTTGACCAATTGGAATATTTTTCTTTAATATTTATAATTATTTAAATATTAAAGGTATTTAATTTATTTAATTAGTTTATTAAATAAATTAGAGAAAAATGATTTAATATTGTGAAAAATCATTTTAAATAAGAAAAATGTATTTAAAAATATTTTGAGTTATAAAATGTAACTTTTAATATTTTTGGAGAATTTTCATTAATAATTTAATATTAATGATATTATATTTATTTGATTATTAAATTAAATAAATAAGATAAAAATGATTTAAAAATCATTTTAATTTAGAATAAAGTGTTTTAAATTATAAAATATAATTTTCAATATTTTTGGAGAATTTTCATTAATAAAGTAATATTAATGATATTTGATTTATTTAATTATTATATTAAATAAATGAATTAAAAATGATTTTATTGATTTAAAAATCATTTAAAAACGAGAAAAATGATTTAAAAATATTTTAAGTTATAAATTATGACTTTTAATATTTAGATAATAATTTCATTAATATTTATATATTATTGGTGATGATTTAAAAACGATTTTAAAAATTATTTAAGTAGAATATTGATGATTTAAAAATATTTTAAGTTATTAATGATAACTTTAATATTTTGACAAGTATGTTATTAATATTTTGATATTATTAAATATTAATAATGATAATATTATTTGATAATTAAATCATTTAAAAATGATTTAAGTGTTTGAAAAATTATTATAGATTATAATAAGTGTTTATAAATTATTCAAAAGCTTCCGGAAAATATTATAAATGATATTTGACTTATCTAAAATAATATTGAAGCTTAGAGACCAAGTTTAATTGACAATCAATGTGTTAATTATCGGATAGGGTGACTAGAACACCGAGAATGGACCGAAATCCAACCAGACCGAAATAGTTAGAAGTGATAAGTGTTTATATAGGTTATAAACACTAATGTGGCTATGTGGTAATGTGCCTAGGAGAAGTTTGACTGTAAAATACAGTGTTATGTGTTATAAATGTTTGTACTAATTGTGAGACCGACATTGTTGAATATAGGTCTTACGAACGCAGTTAATTATATTGTGTAGCTGTAATCAACGTGGAAGGCAAGTTTTCTAACTCAACCTTGAGTTATATTTCCTTCAATTATTATAGTGGTTAATTATTGCTAATTACACCACATCCAGGGAAGTTATTGTTGATTATTCACAGTTAGTGCATGCTTAATAATTCAAATTGAATTACTGATTCAGAAATATACATTCATAGAATTACTGTTGTTGAATATTCAAATCTGTAGGAGTTAGAATTGACAGTACAGATAATTCCTGTTCATTGTCAAATTGTGTTGAGAAATGTCTTAGCTAATTATTCTGGCTAAACAAACATTTGTTAGAACTTGATAAATTCAAGAAAATAATTCAATTTTTATTGGTAGAATCGATGCCAATTATTTCGGCAAAATCGATAAGTAAGTAGAATTTGAAATCACAGTATTTCGTTGTAAAATCAAAATATTGATTCTAAAACTGAGAAGAACAACCTTTTATATAAAGGGAACATTTTTGGTCGTGAATTCGACCTTTGCGCGCGTTTTGAGTATTATGTATAATATAGGGTACAAGGAGTTGGCCGACTCTAAGTACTTGCAGAGGGGTATGATTTAATCTTTATGGTTATCTGATACTCCTGGTATATATCAAAGTAAATCTTTGATAGATGCCCGAGAAAATAAGTTCAAAGATCTTGTGTGATTGCTCAGTATAAATCTGGAAATTATTCCACTTTGTTATTGTGTAGAATTTATTCTTGTAGGATTTTGAAAGCATTGTACTCTTTCATTATCAAATTATGGTGTTGCATAGAAAAGGAGAAGCTTTGTTATTGAATAACAAATTGTTCAGCTATTTCAAAGTTCCCCGAGCTTTGGTTTCATTCTATCAAAGTAGATATGATATTATTGTTGATTCATATACATTTATTGTATGTCTTAACTTGTGGAGCAAATTAGTTGCTCACCCTTGCTAAATAAAATTTTTCAGCTAGGGGCGAAGTTGCAGGAGGTGCTGCAAAGGACAAAGGCAAAGGCGTAGTTATAAATTAGTTATATTAAACAGTATTATTTATATTGTTGTATTGTAAACCCTTTTTGTATATCTAAAGGGTATGTTTGTAAAGTTAAGGTTAGAGAACCTGGGTGATGTATTATGAAACTCTGATAAAAACTTGTGTAAGATACTATATATATATATATATTATGGGTAGTTAAATGTTATTTATATTGTGGATCGTGAACACCAAACTCGGGGGTCAGGTAACCCGGATTTGGGGGTGTTACATACTTGGCCAATACAACACTTGGTCACCACACAAAAGGTTTGCCCATCAAGTCTACCCATGGGTTTCCCCATGGATCCTCATTAACTAATGGATCAAAGATTGGGCTTAATGCTAATTTAATTAGCTTATCCTTTGGGCTTGCTAATAATAATAGCTTGGACTTCATTAACTAAATACATGGGCTTAATATAAATCCCACATAGGATCACATCTTATTCCTATTGGACTTGAATTATAAACCAAGTTACCTTAATTCATTTCATTAGGTTTTAATACCTATATTCCCAAATTAAGTCCATATTCGAATTATTGTATTTTCCATACTTAGATTATTATTACATAATCTATCTTGCCTCGATATTTTAACATTAAGTATTTCTCGGAAGTTCAAAAGTAATTTTCGAGCGATAATCGGTGAATAGTGTTTTTCGTAAACTTTCTCGGAAAACAATTATTTTTGTCTTGAAAAATCAAACACTTTAATTCTTTCACGTGGTTCGAATACTACGATATTCCGACGTTTCTAGGTTATAGAACGACATACATCTTATTAACACATATAATAACAATTAATATTATTTTATTCAATATTTAATTCTTTCAAATGTTTTTACTGTGACAACCCGATATTTTCTAAATAAATAAAACTAAAATTTTGCGTATAATTTTTTTTTATTTAAAAGATGAGGATTTGTACAAGATATTGTGAATATGTATTTATGTGGTAAATAAAAAAAAATATATTACATGAATATTTACAAGTAAATTTATTTTAGAATTATTGATTATTATAAAGTATATTCTTATAATAATTAATTTTAAGATAGAAATGTTTTTATTAATTATTTTCTATGAAAATATAATCTTATATTATTTAAATAATATATGAAATGAATTTAGAATAATTATAATGATTATTTCATTATATGAATTTGTTCAGGATGTTAAATTAAATATTTTAACTTAATTAAGAATGTTATTTATGCAAGATAAATCAGATATGGAATCCAAACCTTAATTCTGGGTTTTGATCAAGGAATGAGAATAATAATATAATATTATTATTTGTCAGTGTTATAGATATGTATGGCTAGGTGTGAAATGTTAATGTGTGGAACAATTTTATTATATTACAACTAAACTCTAATAATATTTTAATAAACCCTATTTCTGGTTCTGGAATAAGGAATAATGATGATAATATTATTATATTAATTATATTTTGATTTTTCAGTGCTATAGATATGTACTGTATGTATGTGAGCGAGTAATGATTGAGTAATTGTGGTGCAGTATTTGAAAACCCTAGTTTTACTGTGGGAAAACCCTAATTTTGAAACTCAATTGTGAGTTTAAGGCTATTATATAACTGTGTTATGTGATATATGTTATGTGCTACTTCATGATATGCTAATTAGGAAACCCTAATTATAAATATTAAAACCCTAGATTGTATTTATATTTTCTAGATATTAGAAAACCCTAAGGGTTGGATCAAAGACCAAATTGCCATTAAAATATGGGACAAAAAGACTATTTTACACTTTTGTGCATTATTGGAAATAACTCGCAAATCTAGCAATATTTGAGTTGGCCACCAACTCTAACCACTCCATATGCTCTATATCAAAAACATCAGCCATCTAGAATTGCTAGATACATTACATACAATATTTATATAGATTAAAAGTAAGAGAAAGCCTTACTTTATTTCTCATTATATCCAAGTCCCTTTTCTCTCTAACTTTTTGAAATCTAGTGTGAGAAGGAGTGAAAAGTTGAGCCATGGTCAGTTCATACCAAGCCAAAGACAGAATTCAAGGACAGAAAATCAAAAATCAAAGTTAGAATGGTATAAAACCCTAATTTTGTAAATCTATGTTTGTTATGTTAGAGGTTGTTGTTTAAAAGTGTGTTAAGAGATGTTATTTAGTGATCCAAGATGTAATATCAAGGATCCATAACATCTAGATGTTGGAAGTCAAGTTTTAAAAACTGGTCAAGAACCCTAATTTTGTTGTCTGACAAGCCAATGTCAGGGCTCTTAGATTCTTGTGTATTAAGGATTTATGGTGTTTGAAGTTATAGATTTATAGTATGCCATGTTGTCTGTGATCTGGAACTGGAAACAAGGCCATATCATGTGTAGATTTCAAGAAATAAGCAGTCAAAGGTTGTTGACTGACCATGACCAACTGGAATCTGGGCAGCCCAGAATTTCCCAGATGGTCTGACAGTCATTTTCAAGGCTTTAAATCATGTTGTTGTTTGCTAGTTTGGTCAAGTTGTTGTTGTTGTTGTTGTTGTTGTTATGTTGTATTATGGTATAAGGACCACTTACTCAAGCTTTTATCTCACCCAAAAAGTGTGTAGAATCAAAGATAATCACGGTCAAAATAGCGTTGACCGACTGCCTTATGAAGAAATCTGGGAAACCCAGATTTCTCAAGAACACCAGTCTGACAGTAGTTTGACCAGTCTTAATCTTTCTTGTGTAAAGATATTATGATGTTATGATGATATAGAATTGTAGCCGGACATGTATACTACATGTGTGAACTTGTAGATCATATAAATAGAACACAGAACTCAATCTATAATGACCCAAAGTAGGTACCTCGAATATGGAAAACCCAGAAAGTTAAGAACAGTGTCTGACATGAACTTCAAAGGCTTAGATCTGGCATATTTAATATGTTTTGGCTATGAAACGTGATAGAGATTATAGTATTACATCAATACTACAATCATATTACATTATACTTCCCAAAAACCTTATGCTCAAGAAATTAATGATGGTCAAACCAAGACCCTCGGCCTCTGACAAGAATTTCTGGGTTTTCATCAAGAACACCAAGAACACCTATAGTGATGGTTATGTCGTTATAGGGCCCTTTTAGCGACAGTTTATTTAAGAAATTAATTATTTTAATTAATAAATTGAAAAAATTGGTTTTAATTATTAAAAATACTAAATAAATTCTAAAAAATTATTTGAAAGTCTGAAACATAGTTTTTAATTATTTAAAGTATATTTCATAAATATTTAATATTTTTGGAATATAAATGGTATTTAATTTATTTAATTATAATGTTAAATAAATTATTTAAAAATAATTTTAATACATGAAAAATCATGAAAAATAATATTATGGTATAATAAAATATTTAAAGATATTTTCAGTAACTCTTAATATTTTTTGATGAATTTTATTAATTAATTAATATTAATGATAATTAGTTTATTTAATAAATATATTAAATAAATTATAGAAAAATAGAATTAATGATTTAAAAATTATATAAAAATGATTGAAGTGTTATAAAAATATTTTAGGTTATAACATATAACTTTTGATATTTTTGTCATGAAAATATTAATATTTTAATATTAAAAGTAATTATCGGATAATGAATTTATTCATTTAAAAATCATATAAATGTAATTTGAAGGTATTAAAAATACTTTAATATATTATAATTATATTATAATATTATGTTATGATTTTCATTAATATTTAGTATTAAATAAATATTAATGATAAAAGAATTATGTGGTATTTAATTCATTTAAATACGATATTAATGATTGAAAATTCATGATAAATAGTAATAATTATTTAAAAATTATTACGAGCTTATGAAAATTATTATAAATGATAATAAAATTATTTAAGTTAATTGTTAAGTGTTACGCATAGTTTAATTGAACTTAAACTCAAAATTTTGTCCGACTAGACCGTCGGGATTTCAGATTTGTGTCAGGTTCAACTCAGACTGTAATAGTTTGACTTGATACCGAGTCATATATGTGTTATAGACTGATAGGGTTATGTGTAATGTGTTTAGATTATTCTATGTGTGTGTGTGTATATATATATATAATAGTATTATATTGTGATGATATTATTCTAATATTGGAGATCTATATTACTAATATTAGGTCTTCGGATAAAGCGTTATAAACTGTGTAGCAGTAATCAACGGTTCAGGCAAGTTTTTACTTAACTCTACTAAGAGTTGTTTCATTCAGATATGCTTATATATAATCATTGCTGATTGTCATTGTAGAATTGTACTCTGTACATATTGCATGTATAAGTCAAGTATGAAAGGCCGATCACCTTCATTACCCTTCGGTCCAGATATATTTGTTCATGTTATATACTTGTTCAGTCAAAAGTTTGTTCCTGCTAGTTCACAATTATATTGTTGAATTATAGCCAGCTTATTATTCAGATTCTTTCAATCATGATATATCGTTAAATTATTGAACTTAAACTTGCTGGGCAATCTTATGTTCACCCTTGCTATATCATGATAAACCATTGTAGATTAAGGCGATTACGTCGAATACAAGGGAAGGTTAAAGACAGTTCTAGCTTAAAGTTAATGTGCACGATTAGATTTGTAATAAGTATTATATATAAATGTTATTGCAAGTTAAATAAGTTATGAATGTGATTAAGTTAAGGTTACTCGACCTTGGGGAATAGTGTGTAATGTTTAATGTATAAACAATTTATGTTTATATCTTCCGCAAATAAGTAATAGTTGTATAGTGATCGAACCGGATTCGCGGTGATTCTGGACCTCGGATTCGGGGCAGTCACAGAGGGAATCAACATGTCAGAAATGGTAACCACTTCGGTGGTAATCATGGCCAAGACAATAAGAATGGACATTTCAAGAAGAGGAGATTCAATAATGATGCAAAGATGTCAGCATCAGCATCCGTTGTTAAGGAAGAAGAACGACAACCTATCATATGCTTCAAATGCGGAGTGGAGGGACATATCAGTCCAAACTGTGCGCAGCAGTTCAAAACGTGTTACAATTGTAGAAGAGAAAGTCACCTAGCTCAATTTTGTCGTTCAGGGAAGACAAGTCTAGCTGGGATGGAGGCACCAAAGGTCATTCCAGAAAAGTCAAAACTAGTAGTTCAAGGGATAGCAATTGTTGTAACCTCCCAGAAAGCAAGGATCCCAAACGAGGTCATCACGGGTAAACTTATCATAAACTCTAGCGAAGTCTATACCTTATTTGATACCGGTTCTACCCATTCTTTTATTTCTCCTACTTGCGCTCAACGTTTAAATTTGACTCTGGAGAAATTAGACTTTGACTTATCTGTTTAAACTCTGTTGGGAGAAACCTTCATTACATCCATTGTTTATAAGTCTTGTTTGGTTTAAATCGGTACCCTCACATTACCTGTCGATCATATTTCATTGAAAATACTTGCATTTGACGTAATTCTAGGGATTGATTGGTTAACTACTCATCATGCAAAAATTGATTGTTTTTGTAAGGTTGTTAGCTTTCATATTCATAACCAACCTATTATGTGAATTCAAGCAACCAAACCATTAAAATTAATCACTGTCATCTCAAACCATAAAGTTATTCATTTATTAAAAAATGGATGTCAAGCTTTCTTAGCTCATGTCACGGATTTAAACAAAAATACGTCAGTTTTGAATGATATTTCTATTGTTAATAAATTTCCTAACGTATTCCCTGAAGAACTTCCTGGCCTACCCCCAGAGCGTGAAATTGAATTTTGTATCGACCTTGAACCTAGTACAAAACCAATTTCCAAAGCCCCATATTGAATGGCTCCTATTGAACTTCAGGAGTTAAAGACTCGATTGCAGGAATTGTTAGATATCGGTTTCATTCATCCTAGTACTTCTCCTTGGGGTGCTCCTATTCTATTCTTAAAGAAGAAAGATGGAAGTATGCGACTTTGTATTGATTATCGGGAGTTGAATCATGTCACCGTCAAAAATAGGTACTCATTGCCACGTATTGATGACTTGTTTGACCAGTTACAAGGCGCCAAATTCTTTTCAAAGATTGATCTTCGTTCTGGATATCACCAATTGAAGACTAAAATCGATGACATTCCAAAGACGGCTTTCAAAACTCGGTACGGGCATTATGAATTCCTATTTATGTCTTTTGGATTGACTAATGCTACTGATGCCTTCATGGATATGATGAACTGAGTATTCAAAGAATATTTGAATCATTTTGTGGTTATCTTTATTGATGACATTCTCATATACTCCAAAAATCGTGAAGATCATGAGCAACACTTGAGGCTGATACTCCAAAAGCTTCGTGAAAACAAGCTTTATGCCAAGTTGAAGAAATTTGAGTTCTAGCTTGAGGAAGTAGCATTCCTTGGGCACGTAGTATCAAGTCATAGAATATTTATTGACCCAGCAAAGATTGAAGCTATTCAAAGCTGGGAACAACCTAAATTCGTGACCGAAGTACGTAGATTTTTCGACTTAACTGGTTATTATGGGAGATTCGTAGAAGGGTTTTCTCGAATCGCTACTCCATTAACTCAGCTGACTCAAAAAGATACAAAATTTGGTTGGAGCGAGGAATGTGAGAAGAGTTTTTAAGAATTCAAAGGAAACTCATTTCAGCACCTGTTCTGACAATACCATCTGGCTCGGAGGGATTTGTCATCTACAGTGATGCTTCGTGGAAAGGGTTAGGATGTGTTCTTATACAACATGGGAAAGTCATAGCCTATACCTCTCGATAACTCAAAGAATATGAGAGAAATTATCCTACTCATGATCTAGAGTTGGCAGTTGTTGTCTTCGCACTTAAAATTTGGAGGCATTACATGTATGGAGAGAAGGTGGAGATCTATACGGATCATAAAAGCCTCAAATATTTCTTCACTCAAAAGGAGCTCAACATACGACAATGACATTGGCTCAAACTGTTGAAAGATTATGATCATACCATTCAATACCACCCTGGAAAAGTGAACGTGGTAGCTAATGAATTAAGTAGAAGATCATATGCAGGTACGAGTGTGTTATTGTCAATGCAAAGGCCCATTTTGTATGACTTGCAAAGGATGGAGATAGAGTTAAAGACTCCAGGGACCCACATAATGATGGCGAATATACGAGTAGAACCGACTTTAATCGATAAAGTTAAAGATGCTTAAGCTATAGACCTAGAGCTTATGCGTATGAGGAAGAAAGTGCAAGAAAGTGTTATGCCGGAAGCAAGAATCGATGAGGAAGGAATACTTCAAGACAACTCCAGACTTTGTGTTCCTAACGACCCTGATTTAAAGTATAAAATCATGATGGAGGCGCACAACACACTGTTTGCAATCCATCCTAGGAGTACCAAAATGTATCGTGATCTTCGATATACATTTTGGTGGAGCAATATGAAAAGAGAGATAACAGAGTTTATCTCAAGGTGTTTAACTTGTCAACGAGTTAAGACGGAGCATCAAGTACCAAAAGGTCCATTGCAACCACTTAAAATTCTAGAATGGAAGTTGGAGCACATTACCATGGATTTCGTAATTGGTCTTCCCAAGGTTTCTCAAGGCATAGATGCAATTTGGGTCATTGTTGATAGATTGACCAAGTCGTCTCATTTCTTACGTATACGAGAAATTTATACACTTGAACTTCTTGTTCGTATGTACATAAACGAGATTATAAGATTGCATGGTATGCCAGTATCCATAGTTTCTAATCGAGACCGAAGATTCACTTCAAGATTTTGGGTTCGTTTGCAAAAAGCTATGGGAACGGATTTATGATTTAGTTCGACATATCATCCTCACACGGACTGACAGTCGGAGAGGACTATTTAAACTCTTGAAGATCTATTAAGACGTTGTGTCCTTGACTTCAAGGGAAGTTGGGACAAGTTCTTACCATTGGTGGAGTTTTTCTACAATAACAGTTATCAAGCAAGTATTGACATGGAACCATTTGAGGCGTTGTATAGAAAAAAGTGTCGTTCTCCAGTATGCTGAGATGAGGTGGGTGAAGAAACGTTATTGGGACCGGAGTTAGTACGTATGACTACGGAAAAGATTCAAACGATCCGACAACATATAAAAACCTCCCAAGATCGACAAAAGAGTTATGTTGATCTTCATCGAAACGACGTGGAATTCAATATTGGAGATCATGTGTTGTTACATGTTGTTCCATGGAAAGGAGTTACGAGATTTGAAAAGAGAGGAACGCTAAATCCTCGATTCATTGACCCATTTTTAATCCTTGACCGAGTAGGAACTGTGGCCTATAGACTCGCTTTACCGCCAAGTATGTCTCGTGTTCATAATGTTTTTCACATATCTATGTTACGTAAATATGTGAAAGACCCGAACTACATTATTGAGTTAGAACCAGACGAAATAGCGGAAGATTTAACGTATGAAGAGGTTCCTGTTAAAATCTTGGATAAGAAGGAGCATATTTTACGCTCCAAGGTTATACCTCAAGTCAAAGTTTTGTGGAGAAACCACGATGTTAAGGAAATGACTTGGGAGTTAGAATCTGAAATGAAATGAAGTATTGTCGGAGTTAGAAAACGACAGAAATATCTTTTTATGAAAATAAAGGCAGAAATTTTACGGTTAACTGTTGAAATAACCGATGTTAAAAGTACAATAATACGCGTGATTGCATAGTAGCACACGGTATTGATTATTACGTGAAAAGTCAATCAGTTATACTCAATTATTGTTACAGAAATTGCTGCAGCATATCTCTCGTATTATTGATTCAATTATTGTCACAGTATCATCTGCATAATATTTTATATTATTAAATCAATAATTGAGACGATAAAGTTATTATTATTATTATTTACAATATTGACGATGTCTAGAATTTCTGTCAAGGAGAGGTTTGGTCACCTAATTGCACGCCAATAAGGAGAAATCCTTATTCGAAAGCCCCCTCTTTTCTGGGAACGACATGGTCGTTAAATATTGCGAATTATAATAATGATAATAAAGGTTGTTAAAAATATTGAGGGGATTTTTATGAAGTATTTGTTGTATTTATGGACCCCCCCCCCCATTTACCCATTTTTCAGAATAATCGGTAGAAAATTATTTAATATAATAAAGGTGAGGACCACATGTTGGGGACAACATGTGGGGCCCACGTGTGGAAAAAAAGATTATTTGAGATGGATTTTTGCAGGCACGGGTGAAGTTAACTTATATATATATATATATATATATATATATATATATATATATATATATATATATATATATATAAAGTGGTTAATGGGATGGGGGGTTGGTTATATATGTATATGTATAGAATATATATGTCATGGGAGTACTATATGTATTATATATATATATATGATAATTTGAATGGTTGGCACGTTATATATATATATATATATATATATATATATATATATAATATTTTATTTAAAAGTTTTCATTTTATTAGAATATTTTATTGCATAGTATCCTTTTCATTCACCTATAAATAGGATGCTTAGTTAGAATTGAAAATCACACCAGAATCAGATAATTCTTCTTCTATAATCTTGAGCGTATTTCTTTAGAGTTTTAGAAAGTTTTCAGCGTAGAAAGTAGTGAAAGTTTTCTTCAAGAATATATTTGCCCTACCAGTCGAAATACTTTTCTTTTCAAGGTAAGGGATGTTATTTTTGTTCAATATTCTCTTGAAATAATATTTTCTTCCATACTCTGTAGTATGTAAGTAATATTATTTTGTTTCAGATTTCAAATTTTATACTCGTTTTGTTAAAGTTTTGGCTTCTAAACTCCATGAAATTAGTAGAATATCCTTGATATTTGCGCTTCATCCAGTATCTTTTCATGGAAATATTATTCTGAGCATTTTTGATAAGTTTTAACATTTTTATGTCGGAGTACTATTTACGGGGTTACTATTCCTAAAGTACTATTCACGTGGTACTATTCACTCAAGTACTATTCACCCGTGGTACTATTCATGATAAAAATTGATTCGTTTTCAGTCCAAATTATTTTTGGTTCAATATTATTCTTGATTTTTTCTCCACAAAGCAGTATCATGTTGACAATTTGAACGTTATTGATTTCTGGATAAATTAAATTATAAATCTTTAAAAATTTATCCTTGAACTTGTTTTATTGAATTCTTATATCATTGTCATCATCCTCATGTTTATATTATGTTGAAAGTCATCTGTGGCCTGTAGTGCATAGATGGACTTGGTATGATTATGACCAGGGATTATTTTATATAATCATGACCGTAATATTACAAATGATGTGGTAAGAGTCCTCATTAGTCCGTAGTACATTGATGGACAGTTGTTGGCATGATCATGACCATTGATGAATACACGAATATCCTTGGCCGTAGTGCACGAATAATTTATGGTCGTGGTACTAAAGAATATCCTTGGTCGTAGTGCAGGGGTGATTCGATGATGTGGATTATTTATTAAGCTTAGTCTCAGCGATAAAAGTGATGAAAAACCTTTTAAATCATAGAAGATAGTAGATTTTATGCTCTACTTGACTCTTCTAATGGATTGCTTGTTCCGTTGCAGTTAAACTTGATGTTTGTTATATTTTATCAGTTTAACACTGTTGAAGGCTAACGATAAATTATTCTACATTATCTTAGTCATAATATTTCTTATTGGGCTAGTTGAGCTCACCCTTTTACTTTCATTGTTCTCTTCAGGAAATGAGAATGTAGCCGGAACTAGTTGGGGAACGGAGTGACAGTCCAGATGATAGCATTAGTAGTCCTCACTATCCTATAAAATAGTGTGATAATAAATGTATTGAGGACTCCATTTGAGTTGAATACTATCTAGAAGACAATATTCGTATTAAAACTCTCAGTTTATGTTTTGTCATATTTTACGCGACAGTTGTATTATTAAGTTGTATTTGAATTTTGTACCATGTATTTGGCGATTCAAGATGGGTGATGTATACATATTTTGGGGGCGTCACATGTTTTCTCCTTGAACGTGTGCAAACATCTCATATTGCTGAGTCAGGAGAAATTGTTTATTTTCTCTGACTTCTTCTGTTCCTTCATGCATGATGAGCACTGCTTCCCAAACCTCCTTTGCTATTTTGTTATTGACCACATTTTTGAACAGATCATCTTCTAAGGATTGGAACAAAATGTTCTTGGCCTTCTTTTCGAGTTGAACAGATCACTTCTCGTTGTCTGACCATTCTCCTTTGACCTTGATCTGTAATCTGTTTGGGGCGTCTGTAGTTGGTGCAAGCTTTGTAGGAATGTAGGGCCCATTCTGAATAGTTTTAAATAGATATTCATCTATTGAATCCATGTATGCTTGCATCCGAACTTTCCAGTTGGCGAATTTATCTTTGTTGCACATAGGTGGCTTGCTGCCTCCTCCAGTCTTTGATTCGCTTGGTAAGTGTGTCATTGGATCTACTTAAGCTTTGTAGGCTATATAATAAAACTTTCTCTAATACCAATTGTTATTTCCCGGAGGCACAATAGTTATCTAGAAGGGGGGGTTGGATAGATATTTAAAATTCTTTTCGAAATACTTTGTTAGTTTTGTTAACGATTTAAACACAACGGAATTACAATTTGTTTAATCTCCCTTTTAGATATGGTGAGTTAATGAGAGTGAGGCAGTTATAACAGTTATAGCAGTTATAGAAGTTATAGCAAGAATGTAAGAGACACAGCAGTTTTAAGAGGTTCAGAGCACTTAATGCTCCAAGTCCACTCTTCTACTCCTCGAGTAGGAAATCCACTAAGGATATCTTTTACACTTTTTGAATCTCACATATTCCTTCTAGACCAGCAGTCTAGGCACTTCTTAGTTCACTCTTGAACTCTTCAAGTCCTGCAGACTTGGTTCTTTACAGTTCACTTAGAACTCTTCAAGTCCTTCTGAGTTGGAACTTCTTTCTTCACTTGATTGGTAGTTTATGAGTTCTTGTTTGATGCTACTCAGTTGCTGTTAAGCACTTATTCGAAAGAACTGAGTAGCTGAGCAAGCTTTCTCTTTTTTAGATCATAGAGTTGAGCGTTGAGTGTTCTTCAGCGTTTTGTTCAATGCTTGCTTAGTTGAATCATCTGCAGATGTTTTGCATATATGTGATCCTTGAAATCTATACGTTGAAGCCATCCGTTGAAGCATTAAATACGTTTGACATTTCTAAACTTTGATGGAGACTTTTTTGCACATCTTCTGAATTGTATTCTGGCCCACTGACACAGCAAACTGCTTTCTCACCTAACACCTGAAAAGGT
The DNA here is from genome assembly GCA_020205505.1 of Panax japonicus. Classification (NCBI taxonomy): domain Eukaryota; kingdom Viridiplantae; phylum Streptophyta; class Magnoliopsida; order Apiales; family Araliaceae; genus Panax; species Panax japonicus. Next base: position 27,002,342 of record CM035101.1, on the reverse strand, counting down.
GTTTTTCTTTGACCCATGGTCCTTTCCTTAGCTTCTTCAATACGTTTCTTTGTTGTATACTAAGGATATCTTTTTCCATTGGGACTGGTGAGTACTTCAACGTTTATAACCCATTCCACATTTGTTGAGATTTATCTTTAAACAAATGGTCAAGGCTCGATGCTTCTGACACAGGTAGATAATACTCTACGATTCAGATCGTGGTGTCTTTCCACCTTGGTGCTTGATCCGATACTAGCAAACGAGAACACTACGATTTCTCTTGAGGACTAGCACACTACGATCTTCATTTGCTTATCTTGCAGACTCTACATTTTTTAGAGCACACTATGATCTCTGAGTTGGCTCGACAAATGTTGGGACCACTCTACGATTTCCGAAGAGGCCCTTGAAGGCAGGCACACTACGATCCTCGAAGCTCTACGATTCTGCCTTGGCTTTTTGAAATCTCTTGATCAGCTTGATAGACTACGATCTCATTTAAGCCTATCTATTACATCTCAAGATATAGATCAACCTAACATCTTTGATCTCTTTATCTATACATTCATTTACAGAATTATAAACATTAAAAGCATAGATCAATCTAACAAATTTGATCTATCACTAAGTCCTTGTACATATATTCCTTAAAGGACTTTACATATATTCATGAGCATTTACTTTAAACATCAAATCAAAATATGCAGTCTCCCAACATACTCCTTGAAATTAGTAGAACATCCTTGAAATTTGCGCTTCATCTAGTATCGTTTCACAAGAATATTTTTTTCAACATTCTTGTTAAATTTTAAGCTTTTCATGCCGGAATACTATTCATGGGTACTATTCATACATACGACACTATTCATATATATGGTACTATTCATATGTACGACACTATTCACAAAGTACTATTCACGGGGTACTATTCCCCCGAAAAAAATTAATTTCTTTTTTGTCCAAATTATTTTTGATACGTGAATATTATTCTTGAATTTTTACTCCACAATGCAGTTATCATGTCGTCAATTTGGACATTTTTAAAATCTGGATAAATTTAAAGTCTTTAATATTATCATTGATTTCGTTTGATTGATGTTTATATCATTGTCATCATCTTCATGATTATATTGTGATGAAAGTCATCTTTGGCCCGTAGTGCATAGATGGACTGTTGATTGGTATGATTATGACCAAGGATTATTCGGTATAATTATGAGCTATAATATTACAAATGATGTGGCAAAAGTCCTCATTGGCCCGTAGTGCATTGATGGACAGTTGTTGGTATGATCAGGACCATGCGTTCTCTTCGGCCAAGGGTGCAAAGATGAATTATTGTTTGGCATGATCATGACCATTAGTGATAACATGAATATCCTTGGCCCGTAGTGCATGGATAATTCGTGGATGTGATACTATTGAATATCATTGGTTCGTAGTGCATGGATAATTCAATGATGTGGATTATTTATTAAGCTGAGTCTCAGCGATAAAATTGATGATAAACTTTTAAATCATAGATGATAGTAGATATCATGCTCTACTTGACTCTTCTAATAGATTATTGTTTCGCTGCAGTTAAACTTGTTGTCTATTGTATTCCATCAGTTGTTATACTATTGAAGGCTAAGGATAATGTATTCTACATTATCTTAGTCATAATATTCTTTACTGGGCTAGTTGAGCTCACCCTTTTCTTTAATTGTTCTCTTCAGGAAATGAGAATATAGCTGGGACTAGTCAGGAAATGGAGTGATGGTCCAAGATGATTGCTATAGTAGTCCTCAATATTCTATAAGAATAGTGAGATAATAATTGTAATAAGGAACTTATTTTGAGTTTGGATATTGTCTAGAAGACAATATTTGTATTAAAACTCACAACTTATGTTTTGTCGTATTCTGCACGACACTTAACAGTTGTATAAATTAATTTGTATTTAAAATATGTACCATGTATTTAGAGACTCAGAATGGGTGATGTATACCTATTTTGGGGGCGTCACAATAGATGCTAAAGTAGAATGATACCTTATTGCTGAAATTGTGGCTAGTAAAATGCTTGATATGAGAGGGAGAATATGCATAGTGCTGGAGGAAAGAGGAAAACCTCTCTTGCCAAGTGCAATAAGTAAGAGGAATGTTCAACTTATGAGAGTTACTATCGAGGAAGCCTACAACCAAACATGGAAGATCTCGTTGGTAGAAGATTTTTGGACACCCATGATATCTTGCACTTCATGTGACAAAAACAGTACTAGCAATTTTGGTGCTACTACCCCTTGTTCTTGATTGGTTGGCAACAATTGAGTAAATAACTGCCAATGACAAGTTGGATAAGGGGGGAAAAGTGGAACCAAAAATTGTTGTTGAGATATGACCAAAAGTCACCAAAATTAACTAATTAGAAGAACCATAACTGACCTCACAACCACTATAGTCCATGGTAGGAGGGTACTTTATATTGTACTCATGATCAACTATAGAACTTGAAGGTCTATTCATATCAGCATTTTTTTCATATAAGTAAAACAACTCATCATTTTTTCCTAAGGTCAAACACTCCTTCAATTGTTACACCATCTCCTTCAATTTCATTCTGATGGTTAGTTGTTCCTCGTTCAAGCTTTTTATCAAACACCTTATCTGCAACAGGATATCCCTTTTTATTTGCACAGATCATTCCTACTGTTGTGTTGGTGGATAAGTTAGGAGATGAAAAATCACTTTGAGGAAAAGACTTTACCTTATCTTGAATCAATGATCGGGAAGTTGATGAATTAGTGGGTTTGGACATTCAATTTTTGTCTAAAAACCTTCATTATCTCCAAACTCAAAGACAATAGGATCATCAACTTGTTGAATCTACAAATGGTTTTGATAGCCATTTTCTCTTCAAACTCCACAACCGCATCATCTAGATCATATTCCGACTCCATGATTTCTATAGCTACACAAAAGCAGTCCTCCTCTTCCATATAACCACAAATAAGCACTTTACGATCACATTTTGTGTCAGATATTGGCTGAGGTTGCTTCATAGTTTTTACAAATTCATTAGTCCATGTTTTTGTAGAAGCTGTAAATTTCTCTACGAACTTGTCGAGAGTTGCCTCGATAGGATCCAAATCAACAAACGGAGCTCTCAATGAAAGTACTATTGTTACCGATTTATAGTTTCAGATAGACTTTGATAGAATTTGTAGGGAGAAATAGAGAGAAAGAAGAAAGATTAGGGAAGAAGTTTTTAATTCATTTCATTTGATTGATATCTCCCTCAATACAAACTAAGACTTTATATAATAATAATGTAAAAGCTAGAAACTAATCCTACCCATTAGATTTAAGAACTTATCTTAGCCCTTAGATCCCTTTAACAACTTGAAATTGAAAGGATAGTTTGTGCTGCCTTTATATTTAAGGATTGATAACTCGACACCAACTCGGTAGAACTCAAGCCAAATTAAAAAAAATTACACATTCGAATCATTAGCGGATCATCTTTGCGTTTGTTATAGATAGGTATAGATATGTATTGTAGATGGTTATTTTTATTTTTATAGATTGAGTGAGTGCCAATGATATTGGTGGGGGGTTCATCTTGGATTTTAATTGGACTGTGATCGTATATATTCAACTTTTACAACATCTTGTATTCGATAATGTGCATTCAATTGTTTATATCAATATGAAAATTGATTAAAAAATTCTATTCTTATCAATAAAATCAAAGCAATAGTATATAGATATGTTGTTTTCTACTATTTTTCATAAATAGATTAGGTATGATCAAATTGTAGATTTCGATAATGATACCCTTGATATAAAATAATACCTCCCTTAAACAAAATCATAATATCATCTTATCATAATTACCATAATAATCGGATATATATATATATAATATATATATATATATAATAAAATATAACCTATTTTGAATTTGGGTGGGAAAGCACAATGACGGTTCAGATTCATTCTAATTGATTTGGGCAGGAAAACACAAGGACGATTCAAATTCATTCTAATTTTCATTCAAAATAATAATAATAATAATAATATAATAATAATAATAATAATATAGTAATAATAATAATATTAATAACAATAACAATAACAATAATAATAACAATAATAATAATAATTGTAATAATAATAATAATAGTAATAATAATTATTATACTAATTATTATTATTATTATTATTATTATATTAGTAAGAATAATCATAATTATAATAATAATAATAATAATAATAATAATAATAATAATAATAATAATAATAATAATAATAATAATAATAATAATAATAACAACAACAACAACAACAACAACAACAATAATTATTATTATTATTGTGGTGGTGGTGATGAATTATGATAATTGTTATTGATGATTGTATGTTATTTTAGGTTGCAAAGAGTTTTTAGGTAATGTAATATTTTTCGAATTTTAATTTAATTTTTCGTTACGTCGTGCCTTCAGGTACAAACAATTACTAGTATATATATATATATATATATATATATAGATGTGTGTGTGTGTGTGTGTGTGTGTGTGGAAAAATAGAAGTGCACAACTCTGCACAGTCTACTATCGTAGAGTTAAGTCACCCTACGATCGTAGAGTAGTCGCTCTACGATCTGAGAATTCACTCTACAATTCTACAGTAGTAGAGTGACTTAACTCTACGATTGTAGAATGTGTATATTTGGGAGATTTCGTAGTTGTGACACCCCTAAATCTGGGTACTGCATTCCCACAAGATTTGGTGTTCACTGTCTAAACATTCATTTCTAACTACCCAAATATAATAAAATTTAACAATAAACCTTCCCATTAAAGGATTACATCAATAAGTTCAATCAAATCTCCTAGGTAATCTAACCTTTAAATACAAACATTAAGTGCGAAAAATTAAATAATTACATCTCACCAATTAAAACAAAGTCTGACAATATAGAAATCAACAGATTTACAAGTCTTCAACACTTATTCATCTTTCTCTTTCCTTTACTGGTGGTAGGTTCATCGACCTTCTAAACTTTAGTTGTAATGGTTATATAAGCAAGAGTGAGTAAACAAATTCTCACTTGAAGTGACAATGAATAAAAATATCATAACAATTGCCAAATGAATAGGCTCAATAGAACTGAATAATATTCTCTATCAATGATAATCAGGAACAAAATTTGAAATATATGTATCTGAGGGTCACAAAACTACGAACTATGTCCAAAGTTATAAGTATTCTTTCAACTTAAACCTAAACGTCGTAAGACTATAAGGACTTCTCGTACTTAGGGGGATCAACCCTTCGTACAATGTATTGTGCACAAACATCTAAATGTGTACTCGTAAATAATCCCCTATAATAGGGTTGTTCATGTAAGACCCCAACTTTTATGAATAAAGATTAATTTTTCTCAAAATATATTTTTGAATATTATGGTGTGGATTTGATATAATGTTATAGTTGTGGGTATTATTTACAAATTTTGCAAAGTAAGCAAGTGGTTATATAATGTGACGCCCCCAAAATTAGGTATACATCACCCATCTTGGGTCGTCAGATACATGGTACAAAATTCAAATACAACTTACTAATACAACTGTCGTGTACAATACGACAAAACATAACTGTGAGTTTGAATACAATTATTGTCTACTAGAGATTATACAATCTCAAAAGGAGTCATCATTACAATTATTAACACACTATTTCACAGAATAGTGAAGACTACTAATGCTATCCTCTGGACCGTCACTCCGTTCCCCGACTAGTCTCTGCTATGTTCTCATTTTCTGAAGAGAACAGTGAAAGAAAGGGTGAGCTCAACTAGCCAGTAAGAAATATTATGACTAAGATAATGCAGAATAAATTATCGTTAGCCTTCAACATTGTTAAACTGATAAAATATAACAACATCAAGTTTAACTGCAGCGGAACAAGCAATCCATTAAAAGAGTCAAGTAGAGAATAAAATCTACTATCTTTTATGATTTAAAAGGTTTTTCATGACTTTTATCGCTGGGACTCAGCTTAATAAATAATCCACATCATCGAATCAACCCTGCACTACAGCCAAGGATATTCTTTAGTATCACAACCACAAATTATCCATACACTACAGCCAAGGACATTCGTATATTCACTAATGGTCATGATCATGCCAACAACTGTCCATCAATGCACTATGGGCCAATGATAACTTTTACCACATCATTTGTAATATTACAGTCATGATTACACCGAATAATCCCTGGTCATAATCATACTAAGTCCATCTATGCACTACAGGCCACAGATGACTTTCAAAAATATAAATAAGAGGATGATGACAATGATATAAGAATTCAATAAAACAAGTTCAAGAATTAATTTATCCTGGAACTAATAATGTCCAAGTTGTCAACATGATACTGCTTTGTAGAGTAAAATTCAAGAATGATCAGAAGAATATTTCCATGAAAAGATACTGGATGAAGCGCAGATATCAAGGATATTCTACTAATTTCATGGAGTATAGAAGTCAAAACTTTAACCAACTGAGTATAATAAAGAATGGAATAACAAAAGAAATCACCATGCATGCGGTACTTCGCATAGACAGGTTATTCCAACAGAATAATAATAACAGAACCAGGTCAGGTAAAATTTGCACCGACAGGAGGTTCCAACAGAATAATAAAGACGGAAACAGGTCCGGTGTAAAACACAAAGACAGGATGTTCCAACAGAATAATAATAAAGATGGAACCAGGTCCGGTATAAAACACATAGACAGGATGTTCCAACAGAATAATAATAAAGACGGAATCAGGTCCGGTGTAAAACACACAGACAGGATGTTCCAACAGAATAATAGAAGAATGTCACCAAGTATAGGGTAAACCGTGTATACAGGTTATTCCAATAGAATAATAAGCAATGGAATAACAACAGTTCTATTCATGAATAAGAAAGAATAACACCCCTTACATTAGTAGGAGATTGAATACTGCAGTAGTATAGTAACAGAATACTCTTCTTCTTTCTCTCTTATTCTCTCTATACTTTCTCTCTCTATAGCTTGAATGAATTCGTGAAAAATAATGAAGCACTAGGCCTCTATTTATAGAAGATTTCTAGCTTAGCACTTGAAATGTGAAAAGGCAAGTGGCTTAATGACTGGTGATGTGAAAAGAAAAGTGGTTTGACGCCTGTAATGTGAAACGAAAATTGGTTCGACGCCTGTAATATGAAACGGCAAGTGGTTTGACGTCTGGTAAAGGTAATTAGTATTGACGAAGGTAATTACTATTGACGAAGAAACTCTTAGATGATGACATATGGGACCCCCCCATAAAATAACAAAACTTACCACAAACGTTTTATAATAGACTCTTTATATACATCAAGGATTGAATAAATATTACCACAGATCATTTTATTTTTAATCAACACATATTTAATCTTTCAACAATTATTAATCATTTATAACTTGTCGTCTCAATTATTGATTTAATAATATAATATATTATACAGATGATACTGTGACAATAATTGAATCAATAATATAAGTGATATGATGCAGCAATTACTGTAGCAATAATTGAGTATAGCTGAGTGACTTCTCACGTAAGCATCAATAATCAATACCGTGTGCTACTTGTTGGGCTTCGGCACAGAAACGCACAGCGGAAATTAAAATTTTAAAACAATTTCCGAAACCCTAAAACAGGATCCATGCGAAAAACAATTAATTCAGAGGTTTAGAGATTATACCAGATATAAACAAAAACGAGAATCTGAAATCGACCGCGCCTCGAATCTCCAACGCAATACAAACCGATTGCGCCTCTACGGTATCCACACGAACGCCGCACGAACCGTCGAACGATTCTGCAATAAGAAGGACTTGCGGTACTAGCCACCAAAAGGAACGGATTTTGAAACTATTTTCTCTCTAGTCTCTCTCTAAGAGCGGCTAGGGTTTTTTCAATTCTGATCTCTTACCCTAAGTAGCTGCTATATATCATATATATAGTAGTTAAAAGGAATTAATCAAAATCAAAACCTAATTTTATAAAATCCGAATATATATATATATATATATATATATATATATATATATATATATATATATCTCTTAATTAAGTCTTACTTAATTAATATACATATATAAAAATTCTCCTTTTAATTTAAATTCGTGATTTAAATACTATTAATCATATTAATATATTTAAATCCTTAAAATTTAAATTAATTCCCTTTTAAATAACGTTCTATGTGTGTGACCCTATAGGTTATTATTACGTTGGCAATAATTTTAAAATCATATTATAAAATTATAAACAGTGAGCGGCATCTAGTAATGCATCACTGCTACCCAAGTAATAATAAGATCGATGATTCGATGCAACCTTTTGTGACCAATGTTTCAATGCAATTTAATCCTTTTAACCTTAATATCCTAGATTAAACTCGAGTCATGGAATGTGTCATACTCTTCATAATTTAATCTGAGTTTTCTTGATCAATGAGTAGACTATATGAAACAAATCACTATTTGAGCATGACCATGCATTTCATAGTCCTACTCAATCAAGAGGCCTATGGATATCACCCATAATATATATGATGGTTAAATTCCATCTAGATCACTCATATTTCTCACATGATTAATGATGAACCCAATAATCACCTTTATAGTCCACCCTATTAAAGGTGACATTTGATGATATCAAAGTACATAAATTCTCGTGTAGTAATATAGCGATTTCAGGTCGGAGGACCATTACATCATTGTCACTATGAGAATTGCTAATGACACTTCGCATAATGCTCCATATAGAATTCTCATGGTGGGTCTGTCCAGTACATCGTTCTCTAACATGTACCTATGCATTGACTTAATATCTCATATATTTATGACCAATGAGATTTGGTCATCAGTCAATCCACATACTAGTCTCAATGCATCATTGTTGTCCCATCAACAATGATACTCGACTAGGGACATTTAAGAACACTGATACTAATGGTAATATATAATCTCATGTTCAAGTCACATACTTGAAACTATATAATTTGTATCACTATTCTAAGGAATTTTATTATGTTAACAATTATATTACGCAGTAAATAAAACCATAATAAAATCATATATTTATTCAATCAAATATAATATCAAAACGTTAAGCAATTATATCAAATAATTGGCCTCTAGGGCATAAACTCTAACACTACTATGCAACCACGCGTATTACTGTACTTTTACTACCAGGTAGTTCAACAGTTTTAACGGTAACACCTCCGCCGTTATTTTCATAAAGTATTTTTGTCGTTTTCTCAATCCGACAATAATTCTGTTGTGGGGTCCACCAATTATTGTGTCGTCGTACGAATATTCCCCGACAAAAAGAATATTTCCCGACCAAACGAATATTTTATAACAACTTGCTTACTTTGTAAAATTTATAAATATTACCCACAAATATAACATTATATCAAATTTACTCCATAATATTCAAAAATAATATTTATAGAAATTTCATCTTTATTTATAAAAATTGGGGTCTTAGATATAATATTCGATTGGTCGGGGAATATTCGTTTTAACAGAGAATATTCGTACGATGGCACAATCATTGGTGGACCCCACAACGGAAGTATTGTCGTAGTTAGAAAATAACAGAATTATCTTTTTATAAAAATAATGACGAAAGTTTTATCGTTAAACTGTTGAACTATCCAGTGGTAAAAGAACAGTAATACGCGTGGTTGCATAGTAGCACATGGTATTGATTATTGATGCTTACGTGAGAAGTCACTCAGTTATACTCAATTATTGCTATAGTAATTGCTGTATAATATCTCTCATATTATTGAATCAATTATTGTCACAGTATCATCTGCATAATATTTATTATTATTAAATCAATAATTGAAACGACAAAGTTATTCATATTATTATTTCCAATAATGGCAATGTCTAGAAAGTTTTGTCGAGGAGAGGTTTGGTCACCTAATTGCGCGCCAACAGGGAGAAATCATTATCGGAAAGCCCCCTCTTTCCTAGGAATGATCTTGTTATAAAATATTGTGAGTTATAATATTAATGATGAATAAGTTCGTATTGATTAAAGATGAAATTTATATTTTCATTGTGTTGGGATTATTAGTGTTAATAGAAATAGACATATATTTCGATAATAATTGATGTCTAAAGGGTATATTGACCAATAAGGTAATTAATCAGATAAATAAGCAATTAATTGCTATTAATTCACATACTTATAACTATTTGTTCACATGCATGTACTATTAGGGGAAGTGGTGCAAGATTGATAATACTTGCATGACTAAATTAAAAATAGAGGTATAGATGAAGGTAATATACCGTAACTATTTTTTTTCATATGTGTGTACTATTGATTCACATGAATGTACTATTGATTCACATGGTGTACTATTAGGGGAGGTGGTGCAAGTTTGATAATATTTGTAGGACTAAATTAAAAATGAAGAAAAAGATGAAGGTATTATACTGTAATATTTCGAGCCCCAAAACGTGCAATTATCAAAACTATATTTTCCTATAAATAGAAGCTCATTCTTCTATCATTCTCATCAATTTACTAAGACTCACAAGAACAATTATAGAGAGAGAAGCTATAGAGAGAAAGAAGAAGAGAAGTCTGCTACCTCACTATTCCAATATTTAGTCTTCTTCAGAGGTAAGGGATATTATTTTGTTCAGAATTCATAGGAATAATATTTTTTTCCTTACTCTGTAGTATGTGAGTAATATTATTTCGTCTCATATTCCTGATTATACCCTCATTTGGTTAAAGTATTGCTTCTATACTCCATGAAATTAGTAGAATGTCCTTAAAATTTGTGTTTCATCTAGTATCGTTTCACAAGGATATTTTCTACACATTCTTGTTAAATTTTTAGCTTTTTCATGCCGGAGTACTGTCCATGAGTAGTATTCATTTTTACGATACTATTCATGGGATACTATTCACAAAGTACTATTCATGGGTACTATTTACAAGTATTATTCATAAAGTACTATTCACGAGTACTATTTACAAAGTACTATTCACGAGGTATTATTCCCAAATTACTATTCACGGGGTACTATTCACTCTGGTACTATTCACCTGAGAAATTATTCATGACAAAAATTGATTTCTTTGCTGTCCAAATCATTTTTGATACAATATTATTCTTTAATTTTACTCCACAAAACAATATCATGTTGACAATTTGGACATTATTGAATTCTGGATAAATTAAGTTCTAAATCGTAAAAAAATTATCATTTGCTTTCTTTTAATTGAATTCTTATATCATTATCATCATCCTCATGCTTATATTGTGATAAAAGTCATTTGTGGCTTACGTGCATAGACGTATTATTGATTGGTATGATTATGACCAGGGATTATTCGGTATAATCATGACCGTAATGTTACAAATGATGTGGTAAAAATCCTCATTGGCCTGTAATGCATTGATGGACAGTTGTTGGTATGATTATGACCAGGGATTATTCGGTATAATCATGACTATTGATGATTACATGAATATCATTGGTCCGTAGTGCAGGGATGATTCGATTATGTGGTTTATTTATTAAGCTGAGTCTCAGCAATAAAATTGATGATAAACTTTTTAAATCATAGAAGATAGTAGATATCATGCTCTACTTGACTATTCTAATAGATTGCTTGTTCCGCTGCAATTAAACTTGATATTTATTATATTTTATCAGTTTAACACTGTTGAAGGCTAACGATAATTTATTCTGCATTATCTTAGTCATAATATTTCTTACTGGGCTAGTCGAGCTCATCCTTTGTTTTCATTGTTCTCTTCAAGAAATAATAATATAGATGGGACTAGTCGGGGAACGGAGTGACGGTCCAGATGTTTGCATTAGTAGTCCTCACTATTCAGTGAAATAGTGTGATAATAATTGTAATAAGGACTTTATTTGAGTTTGGATACTCTCTACGAGACATTATCCATGTTGAAACTCTCAACTACGTTTTGTCGTACTGTATAAAAGAAGTTTGTATTTAAATTCTGTACCATGTATTTGACGACTCAACATGCGTGATGTATACCTATTTTGGGGGTGTCACAATTGGTATCAAAGCTTAGGGATATGATCCCTGGCTGAGATGTGAGACAAGAACTAGGAGGAGAGAGATTGTGACACCCCCAAATCTCGGTACTTCAATACCTCAAGATTTGGTGTTCACTTAATTAAAACATTCATATCTAACTACCCAATTAATATAAAATTGAATAATAAACCTGCCCATACAAGATTACATTAAATAAAAATGTCCCAGGTTATCTAACCTTTACAAACAATCATTCATATGGAAAATTTAAATAAACTTCATTACAATACTTAAGCCAAAGTCTGATAATAAAACTATCAAAACGATTACAAGTCTTCAGTACTTGTTCATCTTTCCCTTTCCTTTACTGGTGCTAGGTACGTCACCCTTTTCATCTTTAGCTGTAAGGATTTTACAGGCTGAGCAAACAAGGCTCACTTGGAATAACAATAAATAAAACTTTAATCTTTACATCAATAGCCAAATACTAGGCTCAATAGAACTGAACAATGTGTTCTATTAATGAAAAACATAACATTCCACTGAGGGTCTAATGACCACGAACCATGTCCACAATTATAAGTAATCTTTGAACTTTAACTTTAACAGTCATACGACTATAAGGACTCCAAGGTACTTAGTGGGATCAATCCATCGTACATGTATTGTTCACAAACATTTCAGCGCAAAGTATAAACTAAGCGTAACCCCTAATACTAGGGTTGTTCATCTCAGTATTTAGAGTACAAGTCCGCACCAAAGTCAGTTTGGTTTAGATACACTTCAAGGTAATTTGGAATTCAATGGACATCAACTAAGGATTAGTTAAATAAAAGATAATAACACTATGTTATTGAATAATCATAAGTGAATAAACATTTCATTCTAAGTTTGTGAGACCCCAAATTTTATGAATAAAGATTTAAATTTCTCGAAATATTTTTTTAATATTATTGTGTGGTTTTGATATAATGTTATAGTTGTGGGTAATATTTATAAATTTTTGCAAAGTATGCAAGTTGTTATAAAATATTCTTTTTTTCAGGGAATATCCGTACGATGGCACAATCATTGGTGGACCCCACAACGGAAGTATTGTCATAGTTAGAAAATGACAGAATTATCTTTTTATAAAAATAACGGCGAAAGTGTTACCGTTAAAACTATTGAACTACCCGATAGTAAAAGTACAGTAATACGCGTGGTTACATAGTAGCACACAGTATTGATTATTGATGCTTACGTAAGAAGTCACTTAGTTATACTCAATTATTGCTACAGTAATTGTTGCATCATATCTCTCTTATTATTGATTCAATTATTGTCACAGTATCATCTGCATAATGTGTTATATTATTAAATCAATATTTGAGACGACAAAGTTATTCATATTATTATTTACAATATTGAGAATGTCTAGAAGTTCTGTCAAGGAGAGGTTTGGTCACCTATTTGCGCGCCAATAAGGAGAAATCTTTATCGGAAAGCCCCCTCTTTCCTAGGAATGACCTGGTTGTTAAATATTATGAGTTATAATATTATTGATGAATAAGTTCGTGTTGATTAAAGATGAAATTGATAGTTCCATTGTGTGGGAATTATTAGTGTTAGTGGAAATCGACATTTATTTTGATAATAATTAATGTCTGGAGGTTATATTGACAAATCGGGTAATTCACCGGATAAATGAGCAATTAATTGCTATTAATTCACATGCTTATAACTATGTGTTCACATGTGTGTACTATTGATACACATGATTTACTATTAGGGGAGTTGGTGCAAGATTGATAATACTTGCATGACTAAATTAAAAATAGAGGTATAGATGAAGGTACTATACTATAATTATTTTTTCACATGTATAGAACTATTGAGTCACATGATTTACTATTGATTCACATGATTTACTATTACGGGAGGTGGTGCAAATTTGATAATACTTGCAGGATTAAATTAAAAATGAAGAAAAAGAGGAAGGTATTATACTGTAATATTTCGAGCCCCAAAACGTGTAATTATCTAAACTATATTTTCCTATAAATAGAAGCTCATTCTTTCTTCATTTCTCACCAATTAACTAAAGCTTTAGAGCAATTATTATAGAGTGAAATTATAGAGAGAAAGAAGAAGAGAAGTATGCTACCTCACTATTCTAGTATCCAGTCTTCTTTTGAGGTAAGGGGTACTATTCTTTCGTATTCATCAAGAGAGTTATTTTCTTTCAATACTCGTATGGGTTGTTATTCCATTCTTTATTATTCTGTTGGAATAACCTGTCTATACAAAGTACCGCATACATGGTGAAATTCTTCTGTTATTCCATTCTTTATTATTCTGTTGGAATAACCTGTTTATGCGGTCTATCGCATGCCTGGTGAATTCTGTTGTTATTCCATTTTTTATTATTCTGTTGGAATATCATGTCTGTACGGATTACGCATGACCTGGTTCAGTTGTGATGCCCCCAAAACAGGTATACATCACCTATCTTGGGTCGCCAGATATAAGGTACTTAATACAAATACAAACTAATTATACAACCGTCGTATAAAATACGACAAAACATAATCTCAGAGTTTTAATACGTATATTATCCTCTAGACAGTATACAAACTCAATGAAGTCCTCATTACATTTATTATAACACTATTTCATAGAATAGTGAGGACTACTAATGCTATCATCTCGGACCGTCACTCCATTCCCCGACTAGTCCTGGCTACGTTCTCATTTCCTGAAGAGAACAATGAAAGCAAAAGGGTGAGCTCAACTAGCCAGTAAGAAATATTATGACTAAGATAATGCAGAATAAATTATCATTAGCCTTTAACAATGTTAAACTGATAAAATACAATAGACATCAAGTTTAACTGCAGCGGGACAAGCAATCCATTAAAAGAGTCAAGTAGATAATAAAATATACTATCTTTTATGATTTAAAAAGGTTTTTCATCACTTTTATCGCTGAGACTTGATATGTAGGTTTTATACCTACTTATTCAGTATCTGTTACTTGAATTATTTGCTTAATCTCATGTTTCTTAGTTACTTTTCATGCATTTTATGTCCATTTTGTAGATTATATGCTTGGGAGTTGAAATCGCAAAGAATTGACATGAAATCGCAAAGAAAAACAAATTCGGAAATCATTTGGGGTTTCATGTTCTTGGTTTGGAACTTGGATTATATTGTAGAGCTTCTTCTTATCTTTTCGTAACATCTTGAATCATCCCAATCGGAGTTCAGATGCAAGAGTTATGACATTTGTGCCAACGGACGTCGAACGTCACTATTTTGGGTGGCTATTTGCACAGCAGTCACTTCCAGCCCGATTTCAACCTTCATATTTTCGTTATTTCTAAACTCATAAAGAATGAAAGTTGTAGACCTCGTCGATATCTTCGATTTGATAGGTGGCAGGCCTCGTAACTCGTCCTGGACCAAAAGTTATGGCCGTTTTCCCAAGGGACGTAAGAGCAGAAACTTTTCCGTCATAAAACCGCCGTCGGGGTGAGCGTACCAGCCATAAGTCAGAACCCTAGCCCACCGGGACGGGACCAAATCAAGCATAAACCCCCGTCGGGGCGGGGGTAGCCCAGAAAATGCACAAAAATGCGAATTTTATACCAATTCGAGTCCAAGAAGGATTGTTTCGATCCGATTTACACAAGGACTTCCAAGAGAACTTCCAAGAGGACTTAAAGACATATGAAGAGACTTATAAAAGGAGGAGAATCACAAGGATTATGGGAGATGAGAGACTAGATAGATGATTCAATTAGATTAGATTAGAGTAAATTAGAGCAAAACATTAGTTCTAATTAGATTTGGAGATTGAAGTAACTTGAAGACCATTGATGATCAAGAGCAGGAGCTTGAGGAAGATGGAGATCTTCTGCAAACAGATTTATTCTTTACTCTACTCTTATTTTTATCTTTTAATGTGTATTCAATTGTGGATTCTTAGTTTTAATTTAATAATCATGAACTAATTCTTTGTTTGAGATTACAATGGATCTTATTGTGTAGTTTATTTTAATATGCTTCGCTATCAATTATTATGTTCTATTATGAGGATTGTCTATTATGATTTGGACTTAATTGTTTAATTGATTGGCCATCAATTACCGTGATAATCTATATGAATTCGAGAGATAAAGTATTGATTTAGATCTTATCATGCTAGCATGTGTCATGGATTTTGTCAATAGCAGATTTTTTATTATTGTTAAGGTAGAGATATGCTTAACATCGCATGTAATCGGATAGAGAACTTATTCTTCAACCTCCTTCAATTGTAATTCACATAGAGATATAGTGGGTTAGTTGATTAAGGTGTTTAACGGATTTCTGTCTTAATTATGGATTGACGTTAATATGGGTATTATGCATCGAGAGGTGGTTTTATCTGCTTTAGTGTTCTTGATTAACAATTCAGGATAGAGAATAATTGATGAGAAGTGTGTTAACTTAAATGAAGCAATAAGTGAAGTTATGGTCTTAAATCTCCGTTATCTTAATTTAACTAGTGGTAATTAGAATTAGTTTAATTTATATAATTTGAAGTTCATTCGTTTAAATAAGATTGAGTTGGTTATGGGTTAGTACTTGGTGATTTGTATTAACAATTCCTCCTGGGAACGATACTCTACTTTAACTTTATTACTTGTTGACCACGTATACTTCTGTGTTGTACGTAATTAGATTTTACCCAACAAGTTTTTGGCGTCGTTGCCGGGGAATTAGTTAATAAATTTTTGCCAATATTAATTTCAATCAAATTAGTCTTAATTTAAAAATTTTTATTTTTATTTTTAATTTTCTTCCTATATTTCTCTCTTTTCAGGTACCATGGATGACTTTGCGTATCAATGGCCATACACGAACATGACTCAACCAAGGGAAACAACGATTGATGGACTTAATACATCTTCTATAGTGCCAATACAAATTAAGGCAACTTCGAAGACGTTGGAGGTTATTTGAGCCCAACGGAGTAGAAGGATGGCAAGAATGACTCATCCAAGGGGAGTGGAGATTGACATACTCGCGACACTTGCCGCAATGTCAGCACAGATTGAAGAACTTTCGAGGAAGTTGGATGTTTTTGCAGCCCAAAGGAGTCGAAGGATTGCAGTTATTTGCGCCTATTGTGCTGGCAATCACCCGAGTAATCAATGCACCATCAATCTTGGGCCGGTACAGTATTGTGGTAACCACCTCAATCAGTATGCATATGATAATTATGATCAAGTTTGGGGGTATCACCCGGATTCTTCATGGAGCTACAACTATTAAGACCAATACTCTATTCCAGATCCAACATACACGCCAGATTTCTCATATCAACCTCCATTAAAAGAATAAAAGTCAAAGTTGGAGGAATTGTTGTCCAAGTTCATAGCATCAAATGAGGAGAGGAGGATAAATCAAGAGATATCACGTCACAATCTGCAGAACTAGATAGATCAAATGCTCAAAGCCTTGAACAACTGTTCTCAAAACAATTGGTGTTATGACGAGGATTCCGAGATTGATGAAGTGCCCGAGCAAAATCAACACCTGGATGAGCCACAAGATATCAAAAGTGTGGAGACAATTGGGGATAATGAAATAGAGGTCGACGAATATCTAAATGGGTCTCCACCAAAGATCAAAGAGTTGGTCAGATTTGTAAAATCATGCCCACTTGGTAGTCATGTCGTCGGCGAAGCTCTTGTTGACATAAGAGTGGATACAATTTTTAATCCATGATGGGAAAAGAAAGAGAAGATAGACGAAGAGCCCATTGTGTGTGACAAGCTTCCATGCCTCAAAGTGATCACATACACAATGGAGAAAACACCTAGCTGTGGGACATTCTTGATTGAGAGCATTCTAAATCAGAGCATGCTAGGTGACTTTAATGCAATGGCTATCACAAATGGGAACCTACCAAAAGCTACATTATTTCCAATAGATGGAGGGTTTCTCATTTATCGAAGAGGAATTGGATAGCATTGACCAGACAAAGTCAGGCTGAAAGACTATAATTCAAGCGCTAACTGGGAGGCAGCCTAGGAATTTTTATTTTTTTTTATTTATATGATTTCCTAGTTTATTTAGTAGATAAGAATCCAAGTGTTATTCTAATCCATGTTGTCTCTCTTCATTGTAGGTATTGGAGGTTCAATGGATAGGAAAATGATCGTCGCCGCCAACGCCACCATCACCACAAGCTTAAATGATTACAGGGAAGTCCTCGTCCACTACATGCTTTATTTTACAATGAGGACATTATAATTGTTAAGTTTGGGGGAGTTAAATAATTTAGGTTTATTTATGTTTGCATTCATGTAGTGTAATTGCATAATAGTTTGCATAGTAGAATAGTTGCATAATAGTTTGTATTTATAACTTTTAAAAAAAATTCAAAAATTTAAAAAAAATTATTAGTTAGTTACTATGTTCATTTGCATGAATCCAGTTGTTAGATAGTTTACAGTTTGTTTTGGCCAATGATGAGATTGGAATTGGGTAGACAAGTATAGTACTGACCATTAGAGCTTTGATGTGATTTCTTGTTATGAATTGAGTCTTTTTCTGTTTGAAACTAGTATAATAAGGATAACACAGTAAAAATAACTTGTTGATTAATTGAGTTTAAATTGATACATAATGGGATTCTAAAGGATAATGCTAGTTTGAATGAAAGAATGACAAGAATAAATAGTGATGGCTAAAGTTAAACAAGAACCTAAGTTTGGGGGAATATTTGGGATATATAAGCTATAAAAAAGGAAGAAAAAAAAGAAAAAAATGGAAAAAAAAGAAAAAGAAAAAGAAAAAGAAAAAGTATGAATAAACACCGTGACGTGCTTGTCTAATTTTGTGGCCTTTGTTACTTGAGTAAGTAAGCCCGAGGGGATTGTCTTTACACCTAGCGCCCTAAGGTCTTAATGGTCTTGGAGTCGTTGGTCGAAAGCTCGTTAAGGTAGCATTGAAAAGCCTAACGGAATAAGACATTGCATAGCTATGTGTATGTAAACCAAAAGAAAAAAATGAATAAAACGGGAAATAAGAGCAAAAAGCCCCCGTAAGTGATAAATGAAGCATAAGTATCCCATGTTGACCCTCGATATTGGTAATTATTTGATTTTAGTTGGATCTAACTTGTTTTGGGATTTCTTGAGTTTACACTGTATGATTCCTTTGAAAAGGCTTGTTATGTGACAACCCGATATTTTCTATATAAATAAATTATAAATTTTGCGTATAATTTTTTTTTTAAATATGAATCATATGTGTCAAGGTAATGTGTAATTATAATAAATAAAATTTATTTATTACATTAAGTATTGCATATAAATTTATTTTAGAATTATTGATTATTATCAATTATAATTTTTATACTAATTAATTCCTTATTGGAAATGTTTTATTAATTATTTTTCAAGGAAAATATAATCTTATATTATTTAAATAATATAAGAAATGATTTTAGAATAATTATCTATTTTAAAGGTAAGAATGCGTGAAAGGAATTATGTATGTATCTATGTGATGAATATAAAATATATTTATTACATGAATGGTTATGAATAATTTTATTTTAGAATTATTGCTCATTATAAATTATATTCTAATAATAATTAGTTTTATAGTAAAAATGTTTTTAATGTGTATTTTCCATGAAAATATGATAATTATATTATATATGATATGAATATAGAATTTTTATAATACTTATTCTATTATATGAATTTTGTTCAAGATATTAAGTAAATTATTTCTACTTAATTATAAGGTTAATTATGGCAGATAAATCAGATATGGAATCGAAACCCTAATTCTGGGTTTTGATCAAGGAATGAAAATAATAATATTATATTATTATTTATCAGTGTTATATATATGTGTGGTTATGTATGTAATGTTAATGTGTGGAACAGTTTTAATATATTTCTATCAAACCCTAATTATGGGTCTGAATTAAGGAATGATAATAATATTATAATATTATAATATTTTAATTTTTCAATGCTATAAATATGTACTGTATGTTTGTGGACTGACAATGGTTGGTCAATTATGGTGTAAAATGTCAAAACCCTAGTTTAAGCTGTTAAACCCTAAGTTAAAGCCGAATGCCGACTTAAGACTGTTATGTAATCATGTTAATGTGATTTATGATCGGTGTTTATATATTAACCCTAATTAGGGAGAATCGTAACTATTCAAAACCCTTATTATTAATATTATTATTATTATTATTATTCTATATTATAATCCTTAATTATAATTTTGGAACCCTAATTGAATTGAAACTCTAAAGCGAAAGTCATTCACGACTTTGAGAATTTGTAATCACAATAATGTGATTAACGACTAGTGATATAGAATTAAAACCCTAATTTCTTAAATTAGAAACCCTAAATAATAATTAGCTAATTGCTAAATGAAAAATCCTAATTTAAAACTCAGGATGAGTCCGACACTGTTCTATAACCGTGTTATATGGTGCATGCATGTTATGTATTATATAATTCTATATTGATTAAGTAAACCCTAATTAATATTTAGAAATAATAATTTCTAGAAACCCTACTTTGGTATTTTAGAAACTAAAATTTTATTATTTATTTATTTTAAACCCTAAATTGGAAATTATAAAAATTATTTTTAAATCCTAAAATGGTCCAAACCCTGAACCCTAACCCAAACCCTAAACCCTAAGGGTTTGCCAAGATTATAATTTTACCATTAAAATGAAAAACCAAATGACAAAAATGCCCCTCTTACATAATTGAGGCTAAAATGTAGGGTTTGACAATAGGCTAAGTTGTTGAACAACTTTAACCACTCCATGTGACCAAAGCCAGCACATTTCAGCCACCTAGCATCCTCATTCATTGCATCTAGCATGTCTATATAAGAGATTAGAGAGAGAAAATTTCGTTTTTGTTCACTAAAATTTCACAACACTCAACCAACTCTCATTCTCTCTCAAACCATCGAAATTTCCAAGCATTTCAGTCCTAAATCAAAGCCCCACGTTTACCAAAAATAGATCAAGAAGTTAGAATAAAGAATTGGATCGAAAAGGTATAAACCCTAGCCCAAAAATCTGTCCAATTTTCTGTTGTTAGATTTTATGTTTGATGTGTTAAACATGTTGATTATGGTGTCAATAGATGATCTGGGTTGCTAGATGTTAGTTCCATAACATCTAGAGGCTCGGATTTGATGATTTTGCAAATCTGGAAAAATTATGTTTTGTGGTCTGACAACGAATGTCAGTGGCCTCAGTTCCTTGATGGTTTATGATTTATGTTGTTTTTAAGTTGTTACGTGTAGCCTGTATTGTGGTCTGTAATCTGAAAGTGGCCTCAAGGTCATTTGATGTCTAAAATAGAAGTTATTTACGGTCAAAAGTAGTTGACCGGCCATGACTGGGCGTTTCTGGGTAACCCAGAAACAGCCAAGAACCGGTCTGATAAGATTTTTATCCGGCTAGATCGTTCAGTGTATTTATGTTTTGTTGTTTGTGTTGAATCTAAATTATAGTATGTTAGTTCAACTCATGATATGTGCTTTTAGAACCTATAAATAATTCTTGTACTGGTTTTGGAAGTTGGTCAAAGGAGGTTAGACGATCATGAACTTAGTTTTCTAGGTAACCCAGAAAACTGATGAACAAGATCTCTGACAGACTTTGACTGGATCGAATATGCTTTATTTATTGTTGATATGTTGATGTTTTGTAATGGAATTGTAGTATCACATGTTGTCTACAAGCTGGAACTTTTAGATCAAAAAACTATCACCTAGATCACAAGTTGTGGAAGCCCAAAACTGGCCAGTCGAACTGTTCTTCATTTCTGGGTAACCCAGAAAATGAAGAACAGCTCTGACAGCTTGTTCAAGGCTTCAGATCTCGTTGATTATATGTTGTAAGAACTTGTTTGTTGTTGGATCTTATAATCGTGCATTAGTACTACAATATCTGACTAATAACATGCCCATTAACATCAGGATCTGACCGGAAATCTTGGTCAAACTCGGTACCTGGTAAACTGCTATGAATGTTCTTGAAGGCTCAAGAACACCTATAGCGACGGTTCTGTCGCTATAGGGGCCTTCAGCGACGGTTTTTATTATTTATTTCCGGAAATTAATTAAAAATAGAAAAAAAATAGTTTTAATTATTAAAAATACAAAATAAATTATTAAAAATTATTTTAAATTCTAAAAATTAGTTTTTAATTATTTTAAATATATTTCATAAATATTTAATATTTTGGAATATTAAAAGTAGTTAATTTATTTAAGTATAATATTAAATAAATTATTTAAAAATGATTTTAATATTTGAAAAATCATTTAAAATTATATTATGGTATAAGAAAATAATTTAAAGTTATTTTTGATAACTTTTAATATTATGTGATAATTTTCATTAATAAATTAATTTTAATGATAATTAAGTTATTTATTAAATGAATTAAATAAATGAATTAAAATGATTTTATTTAATTAAAAATCATTTTAAATAAGAATAAGGTATTTAAAAATATTTTAAGTTATAAAATATAGCTTTTAATATTTAAAGGTAAATTTCATTAATTAATTATTATTAATGATGTTAAAGTTCTTTAATAATTATATTAAATAATTTAGTTTAAAAATGATTTTAATATTATAATAATCATTTTAAATGAAAATAAAGTGTTTAAAGATATTTGAAGTTATAAAATATAACTTTTAATATTTAGAGAATAATTTCATTAATAATTTAATATTAATGATATTTATTTAATGATTAATGATATTAAGTTTATTTAATAATTATATTAAATAAATAGTTTAAAAATGGTTTTATTTATTTAAAAATCATTTAAAAAGGATATAAGTGAATTAAAAATATTTTAAGTTATAATTAATGACTTTTAATATTTGGTTAAATAGTTCATTAATATTTAAATATTAATGGTAATTATTTAATAATGATTTTAAATGTTTTAAAAAATCATTTAAGGGTTATATAAGTACTTTACAAATATTTTACGTTATTATAAATAACTTTAATATTTTGGCAATGGTTTCATTAATAATTTAATATTGAATAAATGTTAATGATAATAGAATTGTTTGATATTTAAATCATTTAATAATGATTCTGATATTTCAAAAATTATGGTAAATGGTAATAATTATTATAAGGTCATGAAAAATGATATGACTGTTATTTAATTAGTCTAAATGGATATTGAACAACTGTTTAGAGTCTTAGACTCGATATATACCCGATAAAGCTGTCGGTAAACCGACATGGTTCAGAAATTGATCTGGACTTAGAAATTTAGTTAGTTAATTATTTTATTTGTGATTCAATGGTGGATAAAGTTGTGTGACAATGTGATTAGGAATGAGTTAACTGTTTGTTTGTGATGCAATGACTGTGAAACATGTATGACAATGTGATTAGGTTATGTGCTGACTGCAATAAGCAGTACTATGTGTTATGATATGTGATTCTAATCGATAGAATGATCTTATTAATGATAGGTTTCGGTATAACAGATAGATCTAAGTTGCGTAATTGTAAGCAGCGCATCAGGCAAGTATCCTAACTTTGCATTTTCTTTATGCATTGGACAAGTGTAAGAATGTTTCAAAGTTATATTATTATTGTACAAATTGTAAAGCCTATATTATATACGCCCATTGATTATCAACATGTTAGTATATGATAATTCAAATATATATTATGTTCGTTAATTTCTATAAATAGTTATACAAGTGTCCCCACTTGGATAATCATTGTATTCAATCGCATGTTGATATACCTTTGATATACATATATGTTGAATTATATAAGACCTTTGTTATAAAAACCCGACAGGTATGAACATCCCGATAATGGGAAAATTTTTATGCGCTACGGCGGACAAAGGATAAACGATAATATCGTTCTAGCAATGTAGTATTGATCAAAATAGGGCCCATGGACTGTACACCCGCAGGCCCGTAAGCAATGCCGGTTTACAGATGAATTTTTGTTTAACCTATTCGAAAATGAAAAAAAAATGTTCATAGTATGTCACAGAAACCCCATTTATAGTCAATACATAATTTCAAAAATTTGAACGAGGGTTGTTATGTTATTATTATTGGTACATATTACTTCACAACTATTGATTGGTTGTAGAAGAATATTATAAAGAAAACATTTAAATTCTTTCAGCTTATACATATATATATATAATACTTGTTGGGCACTCAAATGCTCATCCTTGCTTTATTTAAATGTTTTCAGCTAAGTGTGAAGGACTGGAAAGCTCATGCCAAAACAAGTGAAAAGGAAAGCAAATAGGATTTGTGTATTTGTATCTTTTGTAATAGTTAAACTGTACTAAGTTAATGATATGT
This sequence comes from Panax japonicus, assembly GCA_020205505.1. Taxonomy (NCBI): domain Eukaryota; kingdom Viridiplantae; phylum Streptophyta; class Magnoliopsida; order Apiales; family Araliaceae; genus Panax; species Panax japonicus. Next base: position 26,977,819 of record CM035101.1, on the reverse strand, counting down.
ATTATATATCATGTAATGAATGTAGTAAAGGTTGCGTACTTGGGATTAGACTCTGATAAATGTAAGTTAAGTTCAAAATTTATATTATTGTTATTATTATTAGTATTATTCCGCTCATAGAAATGGTATCGTGCAGTACCAAATTCGGGTTTCAAGTATCCGGGTTCGGGGACTTTACAGGTTGGTATCAGAGCTATAGGGTTAGAAACCTTAGGTGGGTTAGACCTTAGGCTATAACCTTAGGACAGAGGGAAACGTTGAAAATACAAATAACTCATATAGAGTTTAAAGATAGATGAATTGAATAAATTCATCGTCAAACAAAATAAAAGATAATTTATAAAACTATTATGTGATGCGTGTATTTATTATTTATTTATCAAGATAATTTTTGTGCGTAGGTGTTAGAAAGGAACAGAATTTGGATACCCTTAAGTCGTAAAGAATAAGTCAACCTCCATGACTGAGCCAATATCAAAGCTAATAGCTGCAATAGAGGCTCACGTTGAAAGCTACCTCAAAGAGGTGGTTATTTTGGAAAGTATAGTACGGTATCAAGAAACGTTAAGTATAACTGATAGGTAAAGTATAGCTAAAGGATTATAAGTGGTCAATGTCGAGTTCTTAAACTCGTATGTTTGTGATGAGTTCTTAAACTCATAAGGTGTTGAAAGTTGTGACAAATTGGATATAATTATGTGTAAATGGATATGGAGGATAATGGAAATAGATAGATTACTAAGCAATTGATCGTTAGTGAATGTGTAAGGAATAGGTAGTATTAGTATTAGTTGGATATGTATAATTTTAAATTGGTATATATGATAGGTATGTTGGTGTAATGTAATGTTTTGTATAAGTTATGGCAGCGATTCCCTACTTTCGAGTCACAAAGGGATAGCGGATGTTTAAAGCAGTGTGTGCTAAGGCATGTCAAGTGGTATAAATATGAGTTTATGTTGGATTAATGGGATAAATTGGTATAAAGATAGTAAATATTAATCTGGTCACTGGATATTACAGTGGACCGAGTTTTCAAAATATAATATTTTGAGTACATGATTATTTGAATAGAAAGTTTTGCGTTATATGTTAAGCGTTTACGATAAGGCTTAGAATGTAAGAATAATTTATGAAAATGCTGTCAAAATGAAAACGAAACCAAATGATAGAAGGACCTATGAACAAAGTTGGAGGACAACCAGACCCGACACAGAATTTTGCGAATACGGACGATCAAGCTATGCAGAACGGAATACCAGTCGCGGGAAATCAACTAAACAATCGATCGACAAACTTCAAAGACTTCAAGACAATCGTATCGCAAGGATTTAGAAGATCAAATGACCTTGTAGAAACGTTAGTGATAGCTAGGATAACGGAGGGACAAAAGATAACTTTTTGTCACCTATATGATAAAAGAAGATAATTTTGATAATACCAAAAATAAGCCAGGAATGTGATTAAAAGAAAAGTTTGTGTGTGGAAAGTAAGGACAGAAGGGATATATATCTTTCCTAAATGTCCCAATCCAAGAATGTATAGTGAATGTGTTGTGTGCGAATCAATGAAGCATAAGGTAAAAGACTGTCCAAGGAAGGAAATGGAGACAAGGAATGCGAAAATACGGAACAAGGCAACAGGACATTGGTGACAACGGGATCAACTTCAACAAATAAACCAACGAAATCAACCGCAAACGTCTTCAGCGTTACTGTTCAAGATATCGTGGCAGCCGGGGATGCAACTCCAGGTATTAATCTAACCAATTTTTATTTTCTTATTATTTTCTTATATATAGTAAATTATTTTTATAAATTATTTTGAAGGAGGAAAATTGAGTTCTATTAGAAATCAATTTTCCGTATAAGCAGATAAATAAGCGTTATGTGAATAGTTAAAGATCGGATCGATCAATTATGATCGAGATCTACTTGCAATGATTGTGTATACTATGTACTCTGGTATGTATAGGTTTTAAAATGGTGATTCCGGGGACGGAATCTTTATAAGAGAGGGTGAATGTGACAACCAGATATTTTCTATATAAATAAATTATAAATTTTGCGTATATTTTTTTTTTTTAAATATGAATCATATGTGTCAAGGTAATGTGTAATTATAATAAATAAAATTTATTTATTACATTAAGTATTGCATATAAATTTATTTTAGAATTATTGATTATTATCAATTATAATTTTTATACTAATTAATTCCTTATTGAAAATGTTTTATTAATTATTTTTCAAGGAAAATATAATCTTATATTATTTAAATAATATAGGAAATGATTTTAGAATAATTATCTATTTTAAAGGTAAGAATGCGTGAAAGGAATTATGTATGTATCTATGTGATGAATATAAAATATATTTATTACATTAATGGTTATGAATAATTTTATTTTAGAATTATTGCTCATTATAAATTATATTCTAATAATAATTAGTTTTATAGTAAAAATGTTTTTAATGTGTATTTTCCATGAAAATATGATAATTATATTATATATGATATGAATATAGAATTTTTATAATACTTATTCTATTATATGAATTTTGTTCAAGATATTAAGTAAATTATTTCTACTTAATTATAAGGTTAATTATGGCAGATAAATCAGACATGGAATCGAAAACCTAATTCTGGATTTTGATCAAGGAATGAAAATAATAATATTATATTATTATTTATCAGTGTTATATATATGTGTGGTTATGTATGTAATGTTAATGTGTGGAACAGTTTTAATATATTTCTATCAAACCCTAATTATGGGTCTGAATTAAGGAATGATAATAATATTATAATATTATAATATTTTGATTTTTCAGTGCTATAAATATGTACTGTATGTTTGTGGACTGACAATGGTTGGTCAATTATGGTGTAAAATGTCAAAACCCTAGTTTAAGCTGTTAAACCCTAAGTTAAAGCCGAATGCCGACTTAAGACTGTTATGTAATCATGTTAATGTGATTTATGATCGGTGTTTATATATTAACCCTAATTAGGGAGAATCGTAACTATTCAAAACCCTTATTATTATTATTATTATTATTATTATTATTATTATTATTATTATTATTATTATTATTATTCTAAAATATAATCCTTAATTATAATTTTGGAACCCTAATTGAATTGAAACTCTAAAGCGAAAGTCATTCACGACTTTGAGAATTTGTAATCACAATAATGTGATTAACGACTGGTGATATAGAATTAAAACCCTAATTTCTTAAATTAGAAACCCTAAATAATAATTAGCTAATTGCTAAATGAAAAATCCTAATTTAAAACTCAGGATGAGTTCGACACTGTTCTATAACTGTGTTATATGGTGCATGCATGTTATGTATTATATAATTCTATATTGATTAAGTAAACCCTAATTAATATTTAGAAATAATAATTTCTAGAAACACTAATTTGGTATTTTAGAAACTAAATTTTTATTATTTTATTATTTATTTATTTTAAACCCTAAATTGGAAATTATAAAAATTATTTTTAAACCCTAAAATGGTCCAAACCCTAAACCCTAACCCAAACCCTAAAGCCTAAGGGTTTGCCAAGATTATAATTTTACCATTAAAATGAAAAACCAAATGACAAAAATGCCCCTCTTACATAATTGAGGCTAAAATGTAGGGTTTGACAATAGGCTAAGTTGTTTAACAACTTTAACCACTCCATGTGACCAAAGCCAGCACATTTCAGCCACCTAGCATCCTCATTCATTGCATCTAGCATGTCTATATAAGAGATTAGAGAGAGAAAATTTCATTTTTGTTCACTAAAATTTCACAACACTCAACCAACTCTCATTCTCTCTCAAACCACCGAAATTTCCAAGCATTTCAGTCCTAAATCAAAGCCCCACATTTACCAAAAACAGATCAAGAAGTCAGAATAAAGAATTGGATCGAAAAGGTATAAACCCTAGCCCAAAAATCTGTCCAATTTTCTGTTGTTAGATTTTATGTTTGATGTGTTAAACATGTTGATTATGGTGTCAATAGATGATCTGGGTTGCTAGATGTTAGATCCATAACATCTAGAGGCTCGGATTTGATGATTTTGCAAATCTGGAAAAATTATGTTTTGTGGTCTGACAACGAATGTCAGTGGCCTCAGATCCTTGATGGTTTATGATATATGTTGTTTTTAAGTTGTTACGTGTAGCCTGTATTGTGGTCTGTAATCTGAAAGTGGCCTCAAGGTCATTTGATGTCTAAAATAGAAGTTATTTACGGTCAAAAGTGTTAGGTTTGTAATATTCATGAACGCAATCAAATTGCGCAAAATTATGCGGAAGCGTGTAAAAACAGAGTTTAAAATATTTTACAAACCATAAACCCGGATCACCCTTTATGCACAATTATTAATTAAACGAAAAGATAAAGAATAAAATCATACCCTTGAAGATCGAGCTTCCTCAGGTACAAGTTCACCTCCAAATCCTTTCGCGTTCAACTTGAATCCACCGGGTTTGGTTCCTTCCTTTGATCAACGTTAGCCACCCAAGTGTTTGGCCTCTAGAGGTGATCCACCAAGGAAGAACAAAATTCAAGAAGATGGGTATTTGGCTCAAACCCTAGTTTTCTATCTCTATAAAAAAAAGGGGCGTACTCTCCAACAATTGGAATAACGTATGTTTGATATCTGATATAAGACTCCTCTTATAAAGATATCAAGTAACCCTATTAAAAATAAGGTATTATTTATTTAATTAAACTCCTTTAATTAAATGGGCTCCCTAATCTTATTAGGGATAATTAATTAAACTCCTTTAACTAATTTTCCCTCCTAATCCTATTAGGAATAAATGAGAGTACTTATATTAATTAATTCCCAAATTCCTTTAGGAATTAAATAATAATAATAGTAATAATAATAATAAGACTCCTCTTATTAATTTATATTTAATATTTCCAAAATATTAAATAATAAATATTAAGCTATTTAATTTATTCTATCACCATAGATTAAATTAAATATACTTAACTTATTATTACGATTATGCCATTTACTTCTTAAATAATTATTCTTCCTTTTATGGTGTGACCCTTTAGGTTCTCCATATTAAACCGGTTGTGAATAAATCAATTAGAACAATTCTAATCTTATTTAAATAAATAAATTAAACTAATAATTTATTTAAATAAATAATATTTATTCTACAATAGGGATAAGCCTCCCTAGCGATCAACGACTTTCCAGATAATATAGATTTCAACATTAATCATAAAAGAACCTTTGAGTAAATAGTTACCGTACAATTCAATCCTTCCACCATACAATGTCCCAATTAAATATAAGACATGGAATTTCTGTCAAGTCTTATTTTATTTAATTATATGTATTTCGACTCTTAAATGCACAACTCCAAATAATGCAAATTAGAAACTCCTTTCTAATTTCATTCTGCCTTGGCCAAGGACTACTGGGTTGTCATTTATCGAATCACATAGGACATTTCTCTTCTTTTACTAGAAGTGGTAGATTCTTTATTGATCATACATTATCTCCATGTACAACTTATTATACCCAAGCATACCCTTTGATATACCCTAAGGGTCTTAAGGAATAAGTCAAAGTATAACTCATCATACACAAGATACTATGATGATCTCAAGTCCAAGGATCACTTGTACTACTATCACTACAGGAATTCCTATTGACATGCAAGTAAAACTCCATTAGGTATTCCTTAGCGAGTCACGTTCAGTGAACTTATTCTCTAATAAGCACCTACATACTTGCTTTAGTGTCTCCACACAAATGATCATGAGATCAATCATCCTCATCGAATGAGCAAACAATGTATGTACCAATCTATCCGGATTCACTAATCCCCAATTTAGTAATCCAACGATTGGGAACTATTTTAGTTTTAAGCTTTCTAAGAATTTAGATCTCATTAGAATGATCATCATCATTATTCTAAAAGCATTGCTTAAAACTATGGGTTTATCACATATTATAAAACAGCATCATGTAGATAATTAAAAGCCTTTAATAAATAAATACTTTTTATTAATAAATGAATAAGATTGTTACAAAGTATATGCTTTATCATCAAACATGATTGGCTTGTGTGCATATTACTTTCAATCTCCCACTTGCACTAAAGCCAATCGTCATGGTATCTCATACTCTTCTTCTCTAAGTGACGATTATCCTGCTGTTGGATAAGCTTCAGTATATGGATATGTAATGTTGTTCTTGAGAGTCCACTATCTCTATAGTGATTTCCCATCTTTCAATGATTCTTATAATCAAATGAAAGTGCCACAACACATGTTTAGATCCAAGATGAGACTTTAGGAACTATTCCTAGTTCTGTAATGAACTTATAATCCAAACAATCAACTTGTAGCTTCATTTACAGCTATATACTTTGTCTTTATCACTAAATCAACAACTCTTTGCTGTTTGGAACCTTTCCAATTCACTGTACCACCGTTCAAGGTAACCCTTTACCTTAAAGTGGATTTTCTGTCATCTTGGTCTGTCTGAAAAACTTGAGTCTGTTAAGCCCTCTAGTTTTAATTCAGACCCACCATATATTATGGTCACATCCTTAGTGCCGGTTAAGTACTTTAAGATGTTTTTCACTGACTCATAGTGAACTTCTCCAGAATATGACTGATCAACATCAGGTCTCGTATATTTCATTGCATGCATGATTGTCACTCATGCGATCTCTCTTTTCAAGAGTCTGTGGGGACTATTAAGAGAGATAAACTCCATGGCTCATCAACATGAGACATCTCTTGGAGTTTGCCATGCTAAACAACTTTAACATCAAATGAATATACGTTCATTGGGTTAAGTCGAGCTCTTCCCAAATCATTCATGGAGGAATGTTTAGACAACTTTATCTTTACTGATCGTAGCATTGGTATGTCATTCCTTATTCGTAGTATATCAACATATAATACTAGGAATATCACGACACTCCCACTGTCCCTTTTGTACACACTAGGTTCATTCTTGTTTTTGATAAAATCAAACTCTTTTGATTGTCTCATCAAAACGAATGTTCCATAATTTGAGAAACTTGTTACAATCCATTTCTCTAAGTGTCTACAACTCTTACCTCATCGTATGTAACTGGATCATCATCTTCTATGATACGTACCTCATCATCATCATCCATGATGAATCCATACCTCCTAGGTATCTTCGGTACTATTCCAGATTTACGATTCGGTTGTGGTACAATAGGTCTATCTATAGGTTCCTCTTATTTGACTTGTAGTGTTTTGTGGTTCTTGAACTTTTCAAGATGTATTATCCTCCCACTAGCCCTTTCAATGATAAACACCTTTATCTTAGAAGGCAGCATGTTTCGCAACAAACACCTTTTGCTAAGTAGGATTATAAAACATATGCCCTAACTTACTTTAGGATGTCCCACAAATCTGTACTTGTCAAATTTTGTCCCAAGCTTATCCTCTGAAACCGTTTCACATAAGTTGGACAACCCCTTATCTTAACATATTTAAGATTAGGAATCCTCCCTGTCCATAACTTTTATGGAGTCTTGGGGCCGGATTATGAGGTTACCTTTTTCGTAGATATGCAGCCATTTCTAGTACATGATCCTAGAAGGATATTGGAATGTCGGTAAAATCATTATGGACCGCACCATGTCCAACAAGGTACGATTTTTCCTTTCAGATACATCAATCAATTATTGTGTATTAAGAGGCGTCCATTATGAGAAAACCATTTGAGATGATCTAGAAACTTATTGCACAAGTATTTATTCCTTGATCTAATCAAAGAATCTTAATACTTTGCCAATTTGTTTCACTTCTGAATTCTTTGAAGCTTTCAAATAATTCACACTTGTATTTCATCAAATACAAACATTCAACTCTTTGAATGATCATCTCCTTTTCTTATACTAATTTGTTCAATTTGTAAAATAATTTTTCACGTAAGTCAAGTATACTAAATCCATTAAGTAATATTTCAGTTCTATACAAAACATTATTATTATAAATAGAACAACAATTGTTCTTAAATATAATACCAAAGATTTTATTGTCCAACAATAAAATGGAAATAATGTTTCCAACAAGAACTGGAATATAATAACAACTTATTGACTTAATAGACTTGTCCGTAGGCTTTGCTAAACTATAAGTTTCTATGGCTAATGTAGCAACCTTTGCTTCATTTCCCACACATAGGTTTACTTATATTTGTTTAGCTTTCTACTTCTACTTGGTCCCTTCATAAATCTATATTTATGATAACCAAAGCCGGTATCCAATACCCAAGTAGAACCTTGACTTAAAGAAAAATTTATTTCAAATCATGAACAAAATAGTATTTGCAACCGAAACTTCACTAAGCTTCTTCTGGTTAGCCTCTGCAAGATGCTTCTCGCAGCTTCTTTCCAGTGTCCAAGCTTATTACAGTGGAAGCAAACTCCTTTGCTATCCGTATCAGTTTTGTTCTTATTATCCTTTGTTTTTGCCCTTTCTATTTACCTTCTTAGAATCGTTCTTCTTTTCAGAAGATCCTTTGACCCCTACCAGTAAGACTTGGCCTTTCTTGGTTGGAAAGTGACTCTCAACATTTTTCAACATGTTAAGCAAATCAGCGAGGCTGATATCTAGCTCGTTCATATGAAAAATTCACAACAATTGTGAAAGGAGTCCGGAAGTGAATGCAAGATTAAATCTTGGCTCAACTCTCCATCCATGATAAAAACCAGTTGTCCTAATTGTTCAATCAAATTGATCATGTTATGGACTTTTATCTGTACTGTAGTGTCATCGGTAATTCTAGATCGGAAGAGCTCCTTAGATATCTGATATCTATCAGTCCTACTTTCCTCACCATCAACTACTTGATGTGCAGGAATATAATAGGAGCATCCATAGTTTCATGCTGACGCTGAAGCTCGTTACTCATAGATGCGAGCATGATGCATTGAGCCAATTGTGCATCATCTTGCCACTTTCTAAAAGTAGCAATATCTTCCTCAGAGGCATTGTCTGCAACCATTGCAGGGATAGGCATATTAAGGACATAATATAGCTTTTCAGCCATGAGAACTATTCTCAATTTCCTTAACCAATCCGTTTAATACGGTCCGGTTAATTTAGCATCTAATATGCTACGCAGTGATAGTAATTTAGACATTGTAAAATTTGTAAATGAATTTGTAATTAACAACATTTTAACATACATTCTTTTATTAATTACCAAAATAATTTAGGTCTTATTTTAAATTGGTATCTCCCACTATTTTCTTCAAACTATATTACCCTCAATATATAGTTCGGCAATATCAAATTGAAGATTTGCTAGTGAGAATAAGGATCCCATTTCAAATGTATATAGCCTTGTGTGTGCACAACAAACTATATATAAATAAATAGGTAGACAACTCTTGTCAATTACATCAACTATGTAACTCCTTGTATTTTGCCTCTTAAATCATAATGGTCAAGTGTGTGCACATCCGAACTAAAACGATTTAAGTTAAGTCAGGCCCAACATTTCCATATAAATAAAGAGAAAACTACAGCCCTTGTGTGTGCACAACAAAGCAGTAATGTTCAATTCCTTATAAACATCATATGTAATAAAAATAACATCTTAAATATTTAATACTTGCCTTGTGTGTGCACAACAAACTCATATTAAATATTCAATACTCTATTATTTCTATCATGCTAGAAGGCGACGTTCGATATTCCAAATATCTTTGAACGTTACAACTTAATATAAAATATTTGAGGGGTTTGCTATTAATTTGTCTCATCTTGTTTAGCGCGCATGCATATATATATATATAAAATACGCGTCATATTAATGAACATGCGAAGCATGTTTGCATAATATATAATATATATATTATAAGCATGCACATATAGAATACTATATTCTACCCGGATTGATTATGGACTTTTATTCTAGTTTGGTTCACTAGAGCCACCAAGTGAACCAAAAGGTCAAACCCTAGGGGTGCAAGAATTAATATTTAAATATAACTATTACATTTAAACCTGGGCTCCATTACAAATGGGTCTTCAAGCGCTCCTTGTTCCTTCATCTCCAATTCTTCAAAATTAATTCTAATTATTCCTATTACAAAACTATTTAAAATAAATAGAAACCTTGATCAGCAGTCAAGGGGAAGTACATAGGAGGGAGTTAGAATTTACATTAAGAAAAATTAGAGAAGACGAGGTACGCAGACCCCATTTAATAAAATCCATACATTCATGCATCCAACTAAAATAAAATCCAATCACATTGGTCAATAGTCCATAATCAATCACATTTATTATCATACATATCACTATATGCATCAATAAATAACATTCATCTCATGAATAATAAACATTTAATATATATATTGATATCATTTAATGGGCAAAATTTAGTTAGCATAAAATCTAATTTTGAATCAAAATAAACTCCTTTATTTTAATCCAAATTTAAATCAAAATAAAACTATTTTATTTTAATTTATCCAATTTTGAATAAAATAAACTATTTTATTTTAATCAAAATCTTTAATCAAAATAAACTCCTTTATTTTAATTAATTATGGAATCCAATTCCATCTAAAAAATTTATTAAAGGAAACACAAATTTTCTTTCCTATTCACAAATAAACTCTTTTATTTTGAATAATATGAAATCTTATTTCATATCTAAATAAACTCATTTATTTAGGGAAATTAGGATTCTCTTTCCTATTCACAAATAAACTCTTTTATTTTGAATAATATGAAATCTTATTTCATATCTAAATAAACTCCATTATTTAAGGAAAGATGGATTCACTTTCCTATTCACAAATAAACTCCTTTATTTTAGGAAACATAAAATCCAATTTCAACTCCAATTAGTTATCATGGAATCCAATTCCAACTCTAATTAGTTAGCATGAAATTCTAATTTTAAAATTAAAATAAACTTTTTTATTTTTAAAATTAAAATAAACTTTTTATTTTAAAATTAAAATTTTATTTTAATTATAAAATTATTAAAATATATATTATATATATTACGGTAATATATATAATATAAATATATAGCTTTTGATGAAAGTGAAGCATCAGGATATCAATAATGCCATTCACGTGGGAACATCACTTTGCAGGATTTGAGAAAAGCTTGTAATATATTAGCTTCCAATAATAATAACCGCACGGTAAAATAATCTGTTGATTACCAGCCATGTTAACAACCACGTGAAACAGGAATAATCATGGTGACCACTTGAATCATTTTCCAATAGCCACGGATCAACTAAATAAAATAAAAGGATTACCGAAATCAATTTCCGCAACAATTGCGAATTAAATAACAGTTCCGCAACAGTTGCGCAACAGCTTTTGATTTCCGTTTTTTTTTTTTTTAAATCTTATACAACAAAATTATGCCCAATTAAATTGTTCTAAACACATATCAATATACATATCAAATCTGACAATTAATAATTTGCATAAAGGTTTGGCTCTGATGCCACTGTTAGGTTTGTAATATTCATGAACGCAATCAAATTGCGCAAAATTATGCGGAAGCGTGTAAAAACAGAGTTTAAAATATTTTACAAACCATAAACCCGGATCACCCTTTATGCACAATTATTAATTAAACGAAAAGATAAAGAATAAAATCATACCCTTGAAGATCGAGCTTCCTCAGGTACAAGTTCACCTCCAAATCCTTTCGCGTTCAACTTGAATCCACCGGGTTTGGTTCCTTCCTTTGATCAACGTTAGCCACCCAAGTGTTTGGCCTCTAGAGGTGATCCACCAAGGAAGAACAAAATTCAAGAAGATGGGTATTTGGCTCAAACCCTAGTTTTCTATCTCTATAAAAAAAAGGGGCGTACTCTCCAACAATTGGAATAACGTATGTTTGATATCTGATATAAGACTCCTCTTATAAAGATATCAAGTAACCCTATTAAAAATAAGGTATTATTTATTTAATTAAACTCCTTTAATTAAATGGGCTCCCTAATCTTATTAGGGATAATTAATTAAACTCCTTTAACTAATTTTCCCTCCTAATCCTATTAGGAATAAATGAGAGTACTTATATTAATTAATTCCCAAATTCCTTTAGGAATTAAATAATAATAATAGTAATAATAATAATAAGACTCCTCTTATTAATTTATATTTAATATTTCCAAAATATTAAATAATAAATATTAAGCTATTTAATTTATTCTATCACCATAGATTAAATTAAATATACTTAACTTATTATTACGATTATGCCATTTACTTCTTAAATAATTATTCTTCCTTTTATGGTGTGACCCTTTAGGTTCTCCATATTAAACCGGTTGTGAATAAATCAATTAGAACAATTCTAATCTTATTTAAATAAATAAATTAAACTAATAATTTATTTAAATAAATAATATTTATTCTACAATAGGGATAAGCCTCCCTAGCGATCAACGACTTTCCAGATAATATAGATTTCAACATTAATCATAAAAGAACCTTTGAGTAAATAGTTACCGTACAATTCAATCCTTCCACCATACAATGTCCCAATTAAATATAAGACATGGAATTTCTGTCAAGTCTTATTTTATTTAATTATATGTATTTCGACTCTTAAATGCACAACTCCAAATAATGCAAATTAGAAACTCCTTTCTAATTTCATTCTGCCTTGGCCAAGGACTACTGGGTTGTCATTTATCGAATCACATAGGACATTTCTCTTCTTTTACTAGAAGTGGTAGATTCTTTATTGATCATACATTATCTCCATGTACAACTTATTATACCCAAGCATACCCTTTGATATACCCTAAGGGTCTTAAGGAATAAGTCAAAGTATAACTCATCATACACAAGATACTATGATGATCTCAAGTCCAAGGATCACTTGTACTACTATCACTACAGGAATTCCTATTGACATGCAAGTAAAACTCCATTAGGTATTCCTTAGCGAGTCACGTTCAGTGAACTTATTCTCTAATAAGCACCTACATACTTGCTTTAGTGTCTCCACACAAATGATCATGAGATCAATCATCCTCATCGAATGAGCAAACAACGTATGTACCAATCTATCCGGATTCACTAATCCCCAATTTAGTAATCCAACGATTGGGAACTATTTTAGTTTTAAGCTTTCTAAGAATTTAGATCTCATTAGAATGATCATCATCATTATTCTAAAAGCATTGCTTAAAACTATGGGTTTATCACATATTATAAAACAGCATCATGTAGATAATTAAAAGCCTTTAATAAATAAATACTTTTTATTAATAAATGAATAAGATTGTTACAAAGTATATGCTTTATCATCAAACATGATTGGCTTGTGTGCATATTACTTTCAATCTCCCACTTGCACTAAAGCCAATCGTCATGGTATCTCATACTCTTCTTCTCTAAGTGACGATTATCCTGCTGTTGGATAAGCTTCAGTATATGGATATGTAATGTTGTTCTTGAGAGTCCACTATCTCTATAGTGATTTCCCATCTTTCAATGATTCTTATAATCAAATGAAAGTGCCACAACACATGTTTAGATCCAAGATGAGACTTTAGGAACTATTCCTAGTTCTGTAATGAACTTATAATCCAAACAATCAACTTGTAGCTTCATTTACAGCTATAGTTACCGTCATGGCTTGTTTGTTGTTGGATCTTGTAATCGTGCATTAGTACTACAATATCTGACTAATAACATGCCCATTAACATCAGGATCTGACCGGAAATCTTGGTCAAACTCGGTACCTGGTAAACTGCTATGAATGTTCTTGAAGGCTCAAGAACACCTATAGCGACGGTTCTGTCGCTATAGGGGCCTTCAGCGACGGTTTTTATTATTTATTTCCGGAAATTAATTAAAAATAGAAAAAAAATAGTTTTAATTATTAAAAATATAAAATAAATTATTAAAAATTATTTTAAATTCTGAAAATTAGTTTTTAATTATTTTAAATATATTTCATAAATATTTAATATTTTTGGAATATTAAAAGTAGTTAATTTATTTAAGTATAATATTAAATAAATTATTTAAAAATAATTTTAATATTTGAAAAATCATTTAAAATTATATTATGGTATAAGAAAATAAATTAAGTTTTTTTTGATAACTTTTAATATTACGTGATAATTTTCATTAATAAATTAATTTTAATGATAATTAAGTTATTTATTAAATGAATTAAAAATGATTTTATTTAATTAAAAATCATTTTAAATAAGAATAAGGTATTTAAAAATATTTTAAGTTATAAAATATAGCTTTTAATATTTAAAGGTAAATTTCATTAATTAATTATTTTTAATGATGTTAAAGTTCTTTAATAATTATATTAAATTAATTTAGTTTAAAAATGATTTTAATATTATAATAATCATTTTAAATGAAAATAAAGTATTTAAAGATATTTTAAGTTATAAAATATAACTTTTAATATTTAGAGAATAATTTCATTAATAATTTAATATTAATGATATTTATTTAATGATTAATGATATTAAGTTTATTTAATAATTATATTAAATAAATAGTTTAAAAATGGTTTTATTTATTTAAAAATCATTTAAAAAGGATATAAGTGAATTAAAAATATTTTAAGTTATAATTAATGACTTTTAATATTTGGTTAAATAGTTCATTAATATTTAAATATTAATGGTAATTATTTAATAATGATTTTAAATGTTTTAAAAAATCATTTAAGGGTTATATAAGTACTTTACAAATATTTTACGTTATTATAAATAACTTTAATATTTTGGCAATGGTTTCATTAATAATTTAATATTGAATAAATGTTAATGATAATAGAATTGTTTGATATTTAAATCATTTAATAATGATTCTGATATTTCAAAAATTATGGTAAATTGTAATAATTATTATAAGGTCATGAAAAATGATATGACTGTTATTTAATTAGTCTAAATGGATATTGAACAACTGTTTAGAGTCTTAGACTCGATATATACCCGATAAAACTGTCGGTAAACCGACATGGTTCAGAAATTGATCTGGACTTAGAAATTTAGTTAGTTAATTATTTTATTTGTGATTCAATGGTGGATAAAGTTGTGTGACAATGTGATTAGGAATGAGTTAACTATTTGTTTGTGATACAATGACTGTGAAACATGTATGACAATGTGATTAGGTTATGTGCTGACTGCAATAAGCAGTACTATGTGTTATGATATGTGATTCTAATCGATAGAATGATCTTATTAATGATAGGTTTCGGTATAACAGATAGATCTAAGTTGCGTAATTGTAAGCAGCGCATCAGGCAAGTATCCTAACTTTGCATTTTCTTTATGCAATGGACAAGTGTAAGAATGTTTCAAAGTTATATTATTATTGTACAAATTGTAAAGCCTATATTATATACGCCCATTGATTATCAACATGTTAGTATATGATAATTCAAATATATATTCTGTTCGTTAATTTCTATAAATGGTTATACAAGTGTCCCCACTTGGATAATCATTGTATTCAATCGCATGTTGATATACCTTTGATATACATATATGTTGAATTATATAAGACCTTTGTTATAAAAACCCGACAGGTATAAACATCCCGATAATGGGAAAATTTTTATGCGCTACGACGGACAAAGGATGAACGATAATATCGTTCTAGCAATGTAGTATTGATCAATACAGGGCCCATGGAATGTACACCCGCAGGCCCATAAGCAATGCTGGTTTACAGATGAATTTTTGTTTAACCTTTTCGAAAATGAAAAAAAAAACAATGTTCATAGTATGTCACAGAAACCCCATGTATAGTCAATACATAATTTCAAAAATTTGAACGAGGGTTGTTATGTTATTATTATTGGTACAGATTACTTCACAACTATTGAATGGTTGTAGAAGAATATTATAAAGAAAACATTTAAATTCTTTTAGCTTATACATATATATATATATATATATATATATATATATATATATATATATATAATACTTGCTTGGCACTCAAATGCTCATCCTTGCTTTATTTAAATGTTTTCAGCTAAGTGTGAAGGACTGAAAAGCTCATGCCAAAACAAGTGAAAAGGAAAGCAAATAGGATTTGTGTATTTGTATCTTTTGTAATAGTTAGACTGTACTAAGTTAATGATATGTATTATATATCATGTAATGAATGTAGTAAAGGTTGCGTACTTGGGATTAGACTCTGATAAATGTAAGTTAAGTTCAAAATTTATATTATTTTTATTATTATTAGTATTATTCCGCTCATAGAAATGGTATCGTGAAGTACCGAATTCGGGTTTCAAGTATCCGGGTTCGGGGACTTTACATGTTATGTGTTAAATTTGATTTTATATCAGTTAACATTGTTGTGGAGCACACACGCACTATATTAGTGATAACAGTATAAGATTTGATGATTGTTTGAGAAATTATTGATTTGTTCTGATATGATGTATTATCGTGTTTACTTAATTTCTCTAAGGCTGGTTGAATAGAATTGTTTCTGTCATTACTGCTGGATTCGTAGGCACGTAGATTAGTTGCATTGCATTATTGTTTTGTGTTTTTGCTTGAGGACAAACAAATGTTTAAGTTTAGGGGTATTTGATAAGTAGGTTTTATACCTACTTATTTGGTATCTGTTACTTGAATTATTTTCTTAATCTCATGTTTCTTAGTTACTTTTAATGCATTTTGTGTTTATTTTGTAGATTATATGCTTGAGAGTTGAAATCGCAAAGAATTGGTATGAAATCGCAAAGAAAAGAAAATCCAGACATCATTTGGGCTTTCATGTTCTTGGTTTAGAACTTGGATTATATTGTAGAGCTTCTTCTTAGCTTTCCGGAACATCTTGAATCGTCCCAATCGAAGTTCGAATGCAAGAGTTATGACATTTGTACCAACGGACGTCGAATGTCACTGTTTTGGGTGGCTATTTGCATAGCAGTCACTTCTAGCCCAATTTCGACCTTCATATGTTCGTTATTTCTAAAATATTAAAGAATGAAAGTTGTAGATCTCGTCGATATCTTCGCTTTGATAGGTGGCAAGCCTCGTAACTCTTCTTGGATCAAAAGTTATGGCTGTTTTTCCAAAGGACGTCAGAGTAAAAAATTTTCCGTCATAAAACCGCCGTCAGGGTGGGCGTACCAGCCACAAGTCAGAACCCTAGCCCACTGGGGCGGGCCCAAATCAAGCATAAACCCCTGTCGGGGCGGGGGTAGCCCAAAAAATGCGCAAAAATGCGAATTTTGGTCCAATTTGAGTACGGGAAAGATTTTTTCGATCCGATTTACACAAGGACTTCCAAGAGAACTTCCAAGAGGACTTAAAGACATATGAAGAGACTTATAAAAGGAGGAGAATCACAAGGATTAGGGGAGATGAGAGACTAGATAGAGGATTCAATTAGAGTAGATTAGATTAGAGTAAATTAGAGAAAAACACTAGTTCTAATTAGATTTGGAGATTGAAGCAACTTGAAGACCATTGATGATCAAGAGCAGGAGCTTGAGGAAGATGGAGATCTACTGACAACATATTTATTTTTTACTCTACTCTTATTTTTATCTTTCAATGTGTATTTAATTGTTGATTCTTAGTTTTAATTCAATAATCATGAACTAATTCTTTGTTTGAGATTACAATGGATCTTATTGTGTAGTTTATTTTAATATGTTTCGCTACCAATTATTATGTTCTATTGTGAGGATTGTCTATTATGATTTGGACTTAATTGTTTAATTGATTGGACATCAATTACCTGTGATAATCTATATGAATTCAAGAGATAAAGTATTGATTTAGATCTTATCATGCTAGCATGTGTCATGAATTTTGTCAATAGAAGATTTTTGAATATTGTTAAAGTAGAGATATGCTTAACATCGCATGTAATCGGATAGAGAACTTATTTTTCAACCTCCTTCAATTGTAATTCACATAAAGATATAGTGGGTTAGTTGATTATGTTGTTTAACGAATTTCTATCTTAATTGTGGATTGACGTTAAAATGGGTATTATGCATCGAGAGGTGATTTTATCTGCTTTAGTGTTCTTGATTAACAATTCAGGATAGAGAATAATTGATGAGAAGTGTGTTAACTTAAATGAAGTAATAAGTGAAGTTGTGATCTTAAATCTCCGTTATCTTAATTTAACTAGTGGTAATTAGAATTAGTTTAATTTATATAATTTGAAGTTCATTCGTTTAAATAAGATTGAGTTGTTACGGGTTAGTACTTGGTGATTTATATTAACAATTCCTCGTGGGAACGATACTCTACTTTCACTTTATTACTTGTTGACCACGTATACTTGCGTGTTGTGCGTAATTAGATTTTACCCAACAAGACTCAGTTTAATAAATAAATCACATCATCGAATCATCCCTGCACTACGGGCCAAGGATATTCATTAAATCATCAATGGTCATGACTATACCGAATAATCACTAGTCATAATCATACCAAAAACTGTCCATCAATGTACTACAGGCCACTGAGGACTTTCACCACATCATTCGTCACATTACGGTCATGATTATACCGAATAATCCCTGGTCATAATCATACCAAGTCCATCTATGCATGTAAGCCAAAGATGACTTTCATCACAATATAAGCATGAGAATGATGACAATGATATAAGCATTAATCAAACGAAAATAAGGATAAATATTAAAGAATTTAAATTTATCCAAATATTATCAATCACGTAATAAACTCATAATCTAATATTATTAATATTATAACAATATTTTAATCACTTCTTAAACTTATAAACAATTTATTTCAATTGTTTATACTTTAACAAATAATGCATTAAATCATTCAAAAATGCCATACTCATAAGATTTCATCACCAATGATCAAATCCCTTATCAAAAATCTGCATATACCCTATATAGGATTCCCAAGCCATAAAATCCTATTTTCCAATTTTGTTACTTCACATAACATATTTAACTCATATGTTCGTAACTAAACCATTTTCATGAAAAATTACCAAATCAACTTGTTATTTTTCTATCCTTTGCCCAAACATATATACATATATTTCATACACAACAAGTATTTTTTTTATAATTTTTAAAAAATCAATTTCTAATTAATTCCTTAAGAAATTAGCTACCTCAAGTTTAACTCCAGAAATTCCCAAATCTTGGCAGGATCTTACACAAGTTAATGTGAGCTTCCAGTTTAAATTCCATGGTCATCGGAGTTATAGAACTCCGGTTATAGCGTTTTTCGTCGGAAAAACCTAAATATTGAAATAGTCATAACTTGCTCATTTTAAGTCGGAATGAGCTCATTTTTGGACAGGAGGTACTTTATATCATATATTTTCATATCCCAAAAGGCCGAAATTTATTTCACAAGCTAAGTGGCCGAAAATGCCCTTTTAAACTTCTGGGCAGTAGCCTTTTTGGTAATTTGCAGTTTTTGACTCCTTTGCTAAAATCAGTCCACACGAAAATTTACAACACCTTTTCCAGTGATTCCACTTGAATAAGTTAAAAAAACTCATAGATCTAACTCTAGAACTTGACCACACTCAAAAATTCAAAATATAATAGGAGATATGGTCAATTGAAATTCATACTCTATTTTTACCAAAATCTGATTTTCAACCCTTTGTGATTTCTAAGAAACTTTCATGTTTTCACATAATAACCAACATAACTCATCATGATAATGACATAATAATTCAATAAAATAAGTTCAAGAATAAGTTTTAAAGATTTATAAGTTAATTTATTTTGAACTCAATAATGTCCAAATTGTCAACATGATACTACTTTGTGGAGAAAAATTCAAATATGCTCAGAAGAATATTTCCACGAAAAGATATTGGATGAAGCGTAAATATCCATGATATTCCACTAATTTTGAGGAATATAGAAGCCAAAACTTTAACCAACTGAGTATAATAGGATTTATGAAACTGCAAATGAATTTTCACTTGCCATGCAGTAATCCACGTATACAGATCATTTCCACAATTTAATAAGGAATGAATACAAAGGATCATTCACCATGCATGTGATAATCCACATAGACAGGTTATTCCAATAGAATAATAAAGAATGGAATAACAGAAGGATTCACCATGCGTGCGATAGACTGCACACACGGGTTATTCCCAACAGAATAATAAATAATGGAACCAGGTCCGGCATAAACGCACAGACAGGATATTCCGACATAATAATAAATAATGAAACCAGGTTCGGCATAAACGCACAGACAACATATTTCGACAGAATAATAAATAAAGGAACCAGGTCCGGCGTAAACGCACAGACAGGATGTGACGCCCCCAAAATTAGGTATACATCACCCATCTTGAGTCGCCCGATACATGGTACAGAATTCAAATACAACTTACTAATACAACTGTCGTGTACAATACGACAAAACATAACTGTGAGTTTGAATACAATTATTGTCTACTAGAGATCATACAAACTCAAAAGGAGTCCTCAATACAATTATTGTCATACTATTAAACAGAATAGTGAGGACTACTAATACTATTCTCTGGTCCATCACTCCGTTCCCCGACTCGTCCCAGCTATATTCTCATTTCCTGAAGAGAACATTGAAAGAAAGGGTGAGCTCAACTAGCCTAGTAAGAAATATTATGACTAAGATAATGCAGAATAAATTATCATTAGCCTTCAACAGTGTTAAACTGATAAAATACAATAACCATCAAGTTTAACTGCAGCGGAACCAGCAATCCAATAAAAGAGTCAAGTAGAAAATAAAAACTACTATCTTTTATGATTTAAAAGGTTTTTCATCATCGTTATAGCTGAGACTCAGCTTAATAAATATTCTACATCATCGAATCACCCCCGCACTACGGCCAAGGATATTCTTTAGTATCACGACCACAATTATTCATGCACTACGGCCAAGAATATTTGTGTATTCATTAGTGGTCATGATCATGCCAACAACTGTCCATCAATGCACTACGGGCCAATGAGGATTTTTAATTTTTACATCATTTGTAACATTACGGTCATGATTACACCGAAAAATCCCTGGTCATAATCATACCAAGTCCATCCATGCTCTACAGGCCACAGATGACTTTCAAAAATATAAATAAGAGGATGATGACAATGATATAAGAATTCAATAAAAAAAGTTCAAGAATTATTTTATCCAGGAATTATTAACGTCCAAATTGTCAACACGATACTGTTTTGTGGTGTAAAATTCAAGAATGATCAGAAGAATATTTTCATGAAAGGATACTGGATGAAGCACAAATATCAAGGATATTCTACTAATTTCATGGAGTATAGAAGTTAAAGTTTTAACCAACTGAGTATAATAAAGAATGAAATAACAAAAGAAATCACCATGCATGCGATAGACCGCACAGGCAGGTTATTCCAACAGAATAATAAATAACGGAACCAGGTCATGTGAAATTCACACCGACAGGATGTTCCAACAGAATAATAAAGACGGAACCAGATCCGGTGTAAAACACACAGATAGGATATTCCAACAGAATAATAATAAAGACGGAACCAAATCCGGTGTAAAAGACACAGATAGGATATTCCAACAGAATAATAAAGAATGGAACCAGGTCCGGTGTAAAACACACAGACAGGATATTCCAACAGAATAATAGAAGAATGTCACCAAGTATAGGGTAAACCGCGTATACAGGTTATTCCAATAGAATAATAAGAAATGGAATAACATAAGGATTTCACCAAGTATAGGGTACACCGCGTATACATGTCATGTATAGGGTATGCCACTTTTACAGGTTATTCCAACAGAATAACAAAGAATGGAATAACATAAGTTCTCTTCAAGAAGAAAGAATAACACCCCTTACTTTATTTAGGAGATTGAATACTGCAGTAGTGTAGTAACCGAATACTCTTCTTCTTTCTCTCTTATTCTCTCTATACTTTCTCTCTCTATAGCTTGAGCGAATTCGTGAAAAATATTGAAGCCCTAGGCCTCTATTTATAGAAGATTTATTACTATTTACGAAAGTATTTACTATTTACGAAGGTAATTACTATTGACGAAGGTAATTACTATTTATGAAGGTAGTTACTATTTATGAAGGTAATTACTATTTACGAAGGTAATTACTATTTACAAAGGTAATTACTATTTACAAACGTAATTACTATTTATGAAAGAGACTCTTAGATGATGACATATGGCCCCCCCCATAAATAATTAAACTTACCACAAACGTCTAATAATAGACTCTTTATATACCTCAGGGATTGAATAAAAATTACCAGAAATCATTTTATTTTTTAATCAACACATATTTAATCTTTCAACAATTATTTATCATTTATAACTTGTCGTCTCAATTATTGTTTAGATAATATAACATATTATACAGATGATACTGTGACAATAATTGAATCAATAATATAAGAGATATGATGCAGCAATTACTGTAGCAATAATTGAGTATAGCTGAGTGACTTCTCACGTAAGCATCAATAATCAATACCGTGTGCTACTATGCAACAACGCGTATTACTGTACTTTTACTACCGAGTAGTTCAACAGTTTTAACGGTAACACCTCCGCCGTTATTTCATAGAAAGATAATTTTGTCGTTTTCTAACTACAATAATACTTCCGTTGTGGGGTCCACCAATGATTGTGCCGTCGTACGAATATTTCCCGACAAAAAGAATATTCCCCGACCAAACGAATGTTTTATAACAACTTGCGTACTTTGCAAAATTTATAAATATTACCCACAAGTATATATTTTATCAAATTTATTCCATAATATTCAAAAATAATAATTATGAAAATTCATCTTTATTTATAAAAACTGGGGTCTTACAACCTCCCCTTCTTATGAAATTTCTCCCTCGAAATTAGGGTACGTACCTGGTATGTCGAAGAGGTAAGGATACCTTGATTTCATTTCAGATTCTAACTCCCAAGTCATTTCCTCAACATCGTGGTTTCTCCACAAAACTTTGACTTGAGGTATAACCTTGGAGCGTAGAATATGTTCCTTCTTATCCAAGATTTGAACAGGAATCTCTTCATACGTCAAATCTTCCGCTATTTCGTCCGGTTCTAACTCAATAATGTGGTTTGGGTCTTTCACATATTTACGTAACATGGATATGTGAAAAACGTTATGAACACGAGACATACTTGGCGGTAGAGCGAGTCTATAGGCCACAGTTCCTATTCGATCGAGGATTAAAAATGGACCGATAAATCGATGATTGAGTTTTCCTCTCTTTCCAAATCTTGTAACTCCTTTCCATGGAGTAACACGTAACAACACATGATCTCCTATATTGAATTCCACGTCCTTTCGATGAAGATCAACATAACTCTTTTGTCGACTTTGTGAGGTTTTTATACGTTGTCGGATCGTTTGAATCTTTTCTGTAGTCATACGTACCAACTCCGGTCCCAACAACGTTGCTTCACCCACCTCATCCCAGCATACTGGAGAACGACACTTTCTTCCATACAACGCTTCGAATGGAGCAACGCCAATACTTGCTTGATAACTGTTGTTGTAGGAAAACTCCACCAATGGTAAGAACTTGTCCCAACTTCCCTTGAAATCAAGGACACAGAGTCTTAATAGATCTTCAAGAGTTTGAATAGTTCTCTCCGACTGTCCGTCCGTCTGAGGATGATATGCCGAGCTAAATCGTAAGTCTGTGCCCATAGCTTTTTGCAAACTAACCCAAAATCGTGAAGTAAATCTTGGGTCTCGATCAGAAACTATGGATATCGGCATACCATGCAGTCCTACAATCTCGTTTATATACATACGAGCAAGACGTTCAAGTGTATAAGTTTCTCGTATCGGTAAGAAATGAGCAGACTTGGTCAATCTATCAACAATGACCCAAATCGCATCTATGCCTTGAGAAACCTTAGGAAGACCGGTAACGAAATCCATGGTAATGTGCTCCCACTTCCATTCTGGAATTTCAAGTGGTTGCAATGGACCTTTTGGTACTTGATGCTCCGCTTTAACTCGTTGACAAGTTAGACACCTTGAGATAAACAACGCTATCTCTCTCTTCATATTGCTCCACCAAAATGTATGACGAATATCATGATACATTTTGGTACTCCCAGGATGGATTGCAAACGGTGTATTGTGCGCCTCCATCATGATTTTATACTTTAAATCAGGGTCATTAGGAACACAAAGTCTGGAGTTGACTCGAAGTATTCCTTCTTCATCGATTCTTGCTTCCGGCATAGCACCTTCTTGCACTTTCTTCCTCATACGCATCAGCTCTAGGTCTGTAGCTTGAGCAGCTTTAACTTTATCGATTAAAGTCGGTTCTACTCATATATTTGCCATGGTCACATGCATCCCTGGAGTCTTTAACTCTATCTCCATCCTTTGCAAGTCACACAAAATGGGCCCTTGCGTTGACAATATCGCACTCGTACTTGCATGTGATCTTCTACTCAATGCGTTAGCTACCACGTTTGCTTTTCCGGGATGGTATTGGATGGTATGATCATAATCTTTCAACAATTCAAGCCAACGTCGTTGTCGCATGTTGAGTTCCTTTTGAGTGAAGAAATATTTGAGGCTTTTATGATCCGTAAAGATCTCCACTTTCTCCCCATACAAGTAATGCCTCCAAATTTTAAGTGCAAAGACAACAGCTGCCAACTCTAGATCATGAGTAGGATAATTCTTCTCATATTCTTTGAGTTATCTCGAGGCATAGGCTATGACTTTTCCATGTTGCATGAGAACACATCCCAGCCCTTTGCCCGAAGCATCACTGTAGATGACAAAACCCTCCGAGCCAGATGGTAATGTCAGAACAGGTGCTGAAATGAGTCTCCTCTTGAGTTCTTGAAAACTCTTCTCACATTCTTTGCTCCAATCGAACTTTGTATCTTTACGAGTCAGTTGAGTCAATGGAGTAGCGATTCGAGAAAATCCTTCCACGAATCTCCGATAATAACCAGCTAAACCGAGAAAGCTACGTACTTCGGTCACTGATTTAGGTTGCTCCCAGCTTTGAATAGCTTCAATCTTTGCTGGGTCAACAGATATTCCATGACTTGATACCACGTGCCCAAGGAATGCTACTTCCTCAAGCCAGAACTCGCATTTCTTCAACTTGGCATAAAGCTTATATTCACGAAGCTTTTGGAGTGTCAGCCTCAAGTGTTGCTCATGATCTTCACGGCTTTTGGAATAAATAAGGATGTCATCAATAAAGACGACCACAAAGTAATCCAAATATTCCTTGAATACTCGGTTCATCATATCCATGAAGGCAGCAGGAGCATTAGTCAATCCAAAGGACATGACTAGGAATTCATAATGCCCGTACCGAGTTCTGAAAGCCGTCTTTGGAATGTCATCGGTTCTAATCTTCAATTGGTGATACCCAGAACGAAGATCAATCTTTGAAAAGAATTTGGCTCCTTGCAACTGGTCAAACAAGTCATCAATACGTGGCAATGGATACCTATTTTTGATGGTGACATGATTCAACTCCCGATAATCAATACAAAGTCGCATACTCCCATCTTTCTTCTTCACGAATAGAACAGGAGCACCCCAAGGAGAAGTACTAGGACGAATAAAGCCAATGTCTAACAATTCCTGCAGTTGGGTTTTTAACTCCTGAAGTTCAATAGGAGCCATTCGATATGGGGCTTTAGAAATGGGTTTTGTACCGGGTTCAAGGTCGATACAAAATTCAATCTCACGCTCTGGGGGTAGACCAGGAAGTTCTTCGGGGAATACGTCAGGAAATTCATTAACAATAGAAATATCGTTCAAAACTGACGTATTTTTGTTTAAATCTGTGACATGAGCTAAGAAAGCTTGACATCCGTTTTTCAATAAACGAATAGCTTTATGGCTTGAGATGACCGTGATTGATTTTAATGGTTTGGTCACTTAAATTTGCATAATAGGTTGATTAGGAATATGAAAGATAACAACCTTATGGAAACAATCAATTTTTGCATGATGAGTAGTTAACCAATCAATCCCTATAATCACGTCAAATGCAAGTATTTTAAATGAAATAAGATCTACAGGTAATGTGAGGGTACCGATTTGAACCAAACAAGACTTATAAACAGTGGATGTAATGAAAGTTTCTCCCAACGGAGTTTCCACAGAAAAGTCAAAGTCTAATTTCTTCGGAGTCAAATTGAATCGATGAGCGCAAGTAGGAGAAATAAAAGAATGGGTAGAACCAGTATCAAATAAAGTATAGACTTCGTTAGAGTTTATGATAAGTTTACCCGTGATGACCTCATTCGGGTTCCTTGCTTTTTGGGAGGTCACAACAAAAGCTCTCCCTTGCACTACCGGCTTTGACCTTTCTGGGACGGCCTTTGGTGACTCCATCCTAGCTGAATTTGTCTTTGGTAAACGACAAAATCGGGCTAAGTGACCTTCTCTTCCACAATTATACCATGCTTTGGACGGCATCGCGCAATTTGGACTGATGTGTCCCTCCCCTCCGCATTTGAAGCATATGATAGGTGGTCTTTCTCCTTCCTTAACAACGGGTGCTGGTGCTGACGTCTTTCCATCATTGTTGAATCTCCTCTTTTTGAAATGTCCATTCTTATTGTTTTGGCCCTGATTACCACCGAAGTGGTAACCATTTCTGGCCTGCTGATTCCCTCCACGCTTGTTGTCACCGCTTCGATGACCACTCTCGCTGGTATTATAATTTTGCCGGTTGCTCTCTTTTAGTTGAGTTGACTCGTTATCGCGCTCCACTAACTGAGCCCTATTTACAACATCTGAAGACAAACACAGTTTATGAGAAATAAGATGTTAATGTATCTCCTGCTTCAAACCTCTTAAAAACATTCGCGCCATTCTCTCTTCATTATCCACCAAGTGGGACGCAAACCGTGATAATTCTGCAAATTTTGCCTCGTATTGCGACACGGTCATATTATTTTATTCCAACTTAATAAACTCCACCTCCTTCTTGTGGCGAATACTTTCGGGAAAGTATTTGTCATTGAACAGCTCCTGGAACTTCTCCCAAGATATCTTCAGTACAGCAGGTTGAGTACGTTTTACCGATTCCCACCAATAATCTGCCTCTCCGCGCAACATAAAGGCGGCAAAGGGAACCTTTTGCTCCTCGGAACATCCCAAGACATCAAATATCTTGGTCATCTGCTTTATCCATGTTTCCGCCATAAGTGGTTTTGGCTCTCCCTTAAATTCCGGTGGTCCCAGCTCCTTGAACTGTTTAGCGGTGACCGCCCGAGAGTTTCCCGTGTTTCCATCTACGTTTTGGACAGGAGTTGCTCTCGCCTGCTATTGCATGAATTGCATAAAACCTCTGAACATTTGATCATTCGTCATTTGGTCAGTGTTGTTGTTTGCATGAGGATTTTTGCCTTCCTGATGCACATTATCCTGATTATTGATATGTGGTGAATCAACGATCGCTTGTGCTCCATTTCCATTCTCAACATTCTCAGATGTCATTTTCAGATACTGCCACAAAACAAAAGGTTAATTGACATGTAACATATTATCCCTATATTCTGACCGACCAATAAAATAACACATAAACTTAGGTGGGTCATACTAGCGAAGGAATTCCCCGTCTCTCCCCTCCTAGTACTATTCTCACATCTTAGCCAGGGATCATATCCCTAAGCTTTGATACCAACTGTGACGCCCCCAAAATTAGGTATACATCACCCATCTTGAGTCGCCAGATACATGGTACAGAATTCAAATACAACTTACTAATACAACTGTCGTGTACAATACGACAAAACATAACTGTGAGTTTGAATACAATTATTGTCTACTAGAGATCATACAAACTCAAAAGGAGTCCTCAATACAATTATTGTCACACTATTTAACAGAATAGTGAGGACTACTAATACTATTCTCTGGTCCATCACTCCGTTCCCCGACTCGTCCCAGCTATATTCTCATTTCCTGAAGAGAACATTGAAAGAAAGGGTGAGCTCAACTAGCCCAGTAAGAAATATTATGACTAAGATAATGCAGAATAAATTATCATTAGCCTTCAACAGTGTTAAACTGATAAAATACAATAACCATCAAGTTTAACTGCAGCGGAACCAGCAATCCATTAAAAGAGTCAAGTAGAAAATAAAATCTACTATCTTTTATGATTTAAAAGGTTTTTCATCATCGTTATAGCTGAGACTCAGCTTAATAAATATTCCACATCATCGAATCACCCCCGCACTACGGCCAAGGATATTCTTTACTATCACGACCACAATTATTCATGCACTACGGCCAAGAATATTTGTGTATTCTTTAGTTGTCATGATCATGCCAACAACTGTCCATCAATGCACTACGGGCCAATGAGGATTTTTAATTTTTACATCATTTGTAACATTACGGTCATGATTACACCGAAAAATCCCTGGTCATAATCATACCAAGTCCATCCATGCTCTACAGGCCACAGATGACTTTCAAAAATATAAATAAGAGGATGATGACAATGATATAAGAATTCAATAAAACAAGTTCAAGAATTATTTTATCCAAGAATTATTAACGTCCAAATTGTCAACACGATACTGTTTTGTGGTGTAAAATTCAAGAATGATCAGAAGAATATTTTCATGAAAGGATACTGGATGAAGCGCAAATATCAAGGATATTCTACTAATTTCATGGAGTATAGAAGTTAAAGTTTTAACCAACTGAGTATAATAAAGAATGAAATAACAAAAGAAATCACCATGCATGTGATAGACCGCACAGGCAGGTTATTCCAACAGAATAATAAATAACGGAACCATGTCAGGTGAAATTCACACCGACAGGATGTTCCAACAGAATAATAAAGACGGAACCAGATCCGGTGTAAAACACACAGATAGGATATTCCAACAGAATAATAAGGAATGGAACCAGGTCCGGTGTAAAACACACAGACAGGATATTCCAACAGAATAATAGAAGAATGTCACCAAGTATAGGGTAAACCGCGTATACAGGTTATTCCAATAGAATAATAAGAAATGGAATAACATAAGGATTTCACCAAGTATAGGGTACACCGCGTATACAGGTCATGTATAGGGTATGCCACTTTTACAGGGTATTCCAACAGAATAACAAAGAATGGAATAACATAAGTTCTCTTCAAGAAGAAAGAATAACACCCCTTACTTTATTTAGGAGATTGAATACTGCAGTAGTGTAGTAACCGAATACTCTTCTTCTTTATCTCTTATTCTCTCTATACTTTCTCTCTCTATAGCTTGAGCGAATTCGTGAAAAATAATGAAGCCCTAGGCCTCTATTTATAGAAGATTTATTACTATTTACGAAAGTATTTACTATTTACGAAGGTAATTACTATTGACGAAGGTAATTACTATTTACGAAGGTAGTTACTATTTATGAAGGTAATTACTATTTACGAAGGTAATTACTATTTACAAACGTAATTACTATTTATGAAAGAGACTCTTAGATGATGACATATGCCCCCCCCCATAAATAATTAAACTTACCACAAACGTCTAATAATAGACTCTTTATATACATCAAGGATTGAATAAAAATTACCAGAAATCATTTTATTTTTTAATCAACACATATTTAATCTTTCAACAATTATTAATCATTTATAACTTGTCGTCTCAATTATTGTTTAGATAATATAACATATTATACAGATGATATTGTGACAATAATTGAATCAATAATATAAGAGATATGATGCAGCAATTACTGTAGTAATAATTGAGTATAGCTGAGTGACTTCTCACGTAAGCATCAATAATCAATACCGTGTGCTACTATGCAACAACGCGTATTACTGTACTTTTACTACCGAGTAGTTCAACAGTTTTAACGGTAACACCTCCGCCGTTATTTCATAGAAAGATAATTTTGTCGTTTTCTAACTACAATAATACTTCCGTTTTGGGGTCCACCAATGATTGTGTCGTCGTACGAATATTCCCTGACAAAAAGAATATTCCCCGACCAAACGAATACTTTATAACAACTTGCGTACTTTGCAAAATTTATAAATATTACCCACAATTATATATTTTATCAAATTTATTCCATAATATTCAAAAATAATAATTATGAAAATTCATCTTTATTTATAAAAACTGGGGTCTTACACAGGATATTCCGACAGAATAATAAATAATGGAACCAGGTCCGGCGTAAACGTACAGACAGGATATTCCGACAGAATAATAATGAACGGAATATTAGAAGAATTTCACCATGTATGCGGTACTTCGCATAAATAGGTTATTCCAACATAATAATAAAGAATGGAATAACAGAAGTTCTCTTCATGAATACGAAAGAAATAATACCTCTTACCTTAGAAGAAACTGGATATTGTAATAGTGAAGTAGCAGAATACTTTTCTTTTTTGTCTCTATAGTTTCTCTCTCTAGAGTTTCAGTGAATTAGTAAGAAATAATGAAGGAATGAGCTTCTATTTATAGGAGAATGGACTGAATAGTAACTAATTCATGAACGGTCCAGATTGATTTACTTTAAACGGACGGTCCATATTGATTTACTATTAAAACTTAAAGCAATGCTCCATAGTGATTTACTATTAAAACTTTAAACCAACGATCCATATTGATTTACTATTATAACTTTCCACCAGCAGTCCATATTGATTTACTATTATAACTTCAACCAACGGTCTGAAAAATTATCACATCTCCCCATGGAATAATATTTTACCCAAAAATGATTTGGACCGAAAAGAATATATTTTACGGGTGAATAATACCCCGTGAATAGTAACTCGTGAATAGTACTCCGACATGAAAAGTGCCCCGAATACCCTATTGAACAATATAACCTCCAGACATCAATTATTATCGAAACAAATGTCGATTTCCACTAACACAACTAATTCTAACACAATGGAACTATAAAATTCATCTTTAATCAACACGAACGTATTCATCATTAATATTATATTTCATAATATTTAACAACCAGGTCGTTCCCAGGAAAGAGGTGGCTTTCAAATAATGATTTCTCCTTATTGGCGCGCAATTAGGTGACCAAACCTCTCCTTGACAGAACTTCTAGACATTGTCAATATTGCAAATAATAATATGAATAACTTTGTCATCTCAATTATTGATTTAATAATATATCATATTATGCAGATGATACTGTGACAATAATTGAATCAATAATATGAGAGATATGATGCAGCAATTACTGTAGCAATAATTGAGTATAACTGAGTGACTTCTTACGTAAGCATCAATAATCAATACCGTGTGCTACTATGCAACCACGTGTATTACTGTACTTTTACTACCGAGTAGTTCAACAGTTTTAACGGTAACACTTTCGCCGTTATTTTTATAAAATGATAATTATGTCGTTTTCTAACTACGACAATACTTCCATTGTGGGGTCCACCAATGATTGTGCCGTCATACGAATATTTCCCGACAAAAAGAATATTCTCCGACCAAACGAATATTTTATAACAACTTGCTTAATTTGCAAAATTTATAAATACTACACACAACTATAATGTGACGCCCCCAAAATTAGGTATACATCACCCATCTTGAGTCGCCAGATACATGGTACAGAATTCAAATACAACTTAATAATACAACTGGCGTGTAAAATACGACAAACATAAACTGTGAGTTTGAATACAAATATTGTCTACTAGAGAGTATACAAACTCAAAAGGAGTCCTCATTATAACTATTATCACACTATTTCACAGAATAGTGAGGACTACTAATGCACCATCTAGGACCATCACTCCGTTCCCCGACTCGTCCCAGCTATATTCTCATTTCTTGAAGAGAATAGTGAAAGAAAGGGTGAGCTCAACTAGCCCAGTAAGAAATATTATGACTAAGATACTGCAGAATAAATTATCATTAGCCTTAAACAGTGTTAAACTGATATAATATAACAAACATCAAGTTTAACGGCAGCGGAACAAGCAATCTATTAAAAGAGTCAAGGAGAGAATAAAATCTACTATCTTTTATGATTTAAAAGGTTTTTCATCATCGTTATAGCTGAGACTCAGCTTAATAAATATTCCACATCATCGAATCACCCCCGCACTACGGCCAAGGATATTCTTTACTATCACGACCACAATTATTCATGCACTACGGCCAAGAATATTTGTGTATTCTTTAGTTGTCATGATCATGCCAACAACTGTCCATCAATGCACTACGGGCCAATGAGGATTTTTCATCCCTTTTATCTCTGGGACTCAGTTTAATAAATAATCCACATCATCGAATCAACCCTGCACTACGGCCAAGGATATTCTTTAGTATCACGACAACAATTATCAATGCACTACGGGCCAAGAATTTTTGTGTATTCATTAATGGTCATGATCATGCCAACAACTGTCCATCAATGCATTACGGTCCAATGAGGACTTTTACCACATCATTTGTAACATTACGGTCATGATTATACCGAATAATCCCTGGTCATAATCATACCAAGTCCATCTATGCACTACAGGCCACAGATGACTTTCAAAAAAATATAAACATGAGGATGATGACAATGATATAAAAATTTAATAAAACAAGTTCAAGAATTAATTTATTCAGGAACTAATAACGTCCAAGTTGCCAACATGATACTGCTTTGTGCAGTAAAATTCAAGAATGCTCAGAAGAATATTTCCATGAAAAGATACTGGATGAAGCGCAAATATCAATAATATTCCACTAATTTCATGGAGTATAGAAGTCAAAACTTTAACCAACTGAGTATAATAAGGAATGGAATAACAAAAGAAATCACCAGGCATGCGATAGACCACACAGGCAGGTTATTCCAACAGAATAATAATAACGGAACCAAGTCTGGCGTAAAATGCACAGACAGGATATTCCAACAGAATAATAAAGATGGAATCAGGTCCGGCATAAAACGCACAGACAGGATATTCTAACAGAATAATAAAGACGAAATCAGGTCCGGCGTAAAACGCACAGACAGGATATTCCAACATAATAATAAAGACGGAATCAGGTCTGGCATAAAACGCACAAACATGATATTCCAACATAATAATAAAGAACGGAACCAGGTCATGCGTAAAGCATAGACAGGATGATCCAACAGAATAATAAAGAACGGAATAATAACAGAAATCACCATGAATGCGGTACTTCGCATAGACATGTTATTCCAACATAATGATAAAGAAAGGAATAACAGAAGAATATCACCAAGTATAGGGTAGCCCGCGTATACATGTTATTCCAATAGAATAATAAAGAATGGAATAACAGAAGTTCTCTTCATGAATACAAAAGAAATAATACTCCCTACCTTAAGAAGAAGAGTACTGGATATATGAGTAGTGAAGTAGTAGAATACTTTTCTTCTTTCTCTCTATAGTTTATCTCTCTAGAGTTTCAGTGAATTCGTAAGAAATAATGAAGGAATGAGCTTCTATTTATAGTAAAATGGACTGCATAGTAACTAACTCATGAACGGTCCAAATTGATTTACTTTAATCTAACGGTCCATATTTAAAGCAAAATCTTTTAAATAAAATATAATATATTCTATTTATAATCTAATAAAACGAATAACTTTATAAAAGATTTTACTATGCAAATACTATGCCGGCACTATGCAAACACAATGCATAATAAAATATAATATATTCTAATTATTGTCTAATAAAACAGATAACTTTATAAAAGTATTTTGTTTTATATAAAAAGATTTTACTGTTAGCCTAATAAAATGAATAACTTTATAAAAGTATTCTGTTTTATATAAAAAGCTTTTCTGTTTTATTACATTAATAATACAAATAAAACAAAACTGAGTGACTTATCACATAAGCATCAATAATCAATACCGTGTGCTATTATACAACCATGCGTATTACTGTACTTTTACTACCGAGTAGTTCAACAGTATTAATGGTAAAACTTCCG
Organism: Panax japonicus; assembly: GCA_020205505.1. Classification (NCBI taxonomy): domain Eukaryota; kingdom Viridiplantae; phylum Streptophyta; class Magnoliopsida; order Apiales; family Araliaceae; genus Panax; species Panax japonicus. The sequence goes on along the minus strand of CM035101.1, from coordinate 26,943,803 downwards.
CCGTTATTTTTAATAAAATATTTTTGTCGTTTTCTCAATCCGACAATAATTCTGTTGTGGGGTCCACCAATGATTGTGTCGTCGTACGAATATTTCCTATTTAAAATGAATATTCCCTGACCAATCGAATATTATATAACAACTTGCGTACTTTGCAAAATTTATAAATATTACCCACAACTATAACATTATATCAATTTCACTCCATAATATTCAAAAATAATATTTATAGAAAATTCATCTTTATTCAAAAAGTTGGGATTTTTACAACCTCCCCTTCTTATGAAATTTTGCCCTCGAAATTATGGTACGTACCTGGTATATCGAAGAGGTAAGGATACCTTGATTTCATTTCAGATTCTAACTCCCAAGTCATTTCCTTAACATCGTGGTTTCTCCACAAAACATTGACTTGAGGTATAACCTTGGAGTGTAGAATATGTTCCTTCTTATCCAAGATTTGAACAGGAACCTCTTCATACCTCAAATCTTCCGCTATATCATCCGGTTCTAACTGAAAAATGTGGTTCGGGTCTTCCACATTTTTATGTAACATGGATATGTGAAAAACGTTATGAACACGAGACATACTTGGCGGTAAAGCGAGTCTATAGGCTACAGTTCCTACTCGATCGAGGATTGAAAATGGGCCAATGAATCGAGGATTGAGCTTTCCTCTCTTTCCAAACATCGTAACTCCTTTCCACGGAGCAACTCGTAATAACACATGATCTCCTATATCAAATTCCACGTCCTTTCGATAAAGATCAGCATAACTCTTTTGTCGATCTTATGAGGTTTTTATACGTTGCCAGATCATTTGAATCTTTTTCGTAGTCATACGTACCAACTCCGGTCCCAACAAAGTTGCTTCACCCACCTCATCCCAGCATACTGGAGAACGATACTTTCTTCCATACAACGCTTCGAATGGAGCCATGCCAATACTTGCTTGATAACTGTTGTTGTAGGAAAACTCCACCAATGGTAAGAACTTGTCCCAACTTCCTTTGAAGTCAAGGACACAGAGTCTTTATAGATCTTCAAGAGTTTGAATCGTCCTCTCTGACTGCCCGTCCGTCTGAGGATGATATGCCGAGCTAAATCATAAATCTGTGCCCATAGCTTTTTGCAAACTAACCCAAAATCTTGAAGTGAATCTTGTATCTCGATTAGAAACTATGGATACTGGCATACCATGCAATCTTACAACCTCGTTTATGTACATACGAGCAAGACGTTCAAGTGTATAAGTTTCTCGTATTGGTAAGAAATGAGCAGACTTGGTCAATCTATCAACAATGACCAAAATCGCATCTATACCTTGAGAAACCTTAGGAAGACCGGTAACAAAATCTATGGTAATGTGCTCCCACTTCCATTCTGGAATTTCAAGTGGTTGCAATGGACTTTTTGGTACTTGATGCTCCGCCTTCACTCGTTGACACGTTAGACACCTTGAGATAAACAGCGCCATCTCTCTCTTCATATTGCCCCACCAAAATGTATGTCGGAGATCATGATACATTTTGGTACTCCCAGGATGGATTGCAAACGGTGTGTTGTGTGCCACCATCATGATTTTATACTTTAAATAAGGGTCGTTAGGAACAGAAAGTCTGGAGTTGACTCAAAGTATTCTTTCCTCATCGATTCTTGCTTCCGACATAGCACCTTCTTGCACTTTCTTCCTCATACGCATCAGTTCCAGGTCTGTAGCTTGATCAGCTTTAACCTTATCAATTAAAGTCGGTTCTACTCGTATGTTCGCCATCATCACATGGGTCCCTAGAGTCTTTAACTAAATTTCCATCCTTTGCAAGTTACACAAAATGGGCATTTACGTTGTCAATATTGCACTCGTACCCACATATGATCTTCTACTCAATGCGTCAGCTACCACGTTCGCTTTTTCAGGATGGTATTGGATGGTATGATCATAATCTTTCAACAGTTCAAGCCAACGTCGTTGTCGCATGTTGAGTTCCTTTTGAGTGAAGAAATATTTGAGGCTTTTATGATCCGTAAAGATCTCCACTTTCTCCCCATACAAGTAATGCCTCCAAATCTTTAGTGCAAAAATGTCTGCTGCCAACTCTAGATCATGAGTGGGATAATTTCTCTCATATTCTTTGAGTTATCGTGAGGCATAGGCTATGACTTTCCCGTGTTGCATGAGAACACATCCCAACCCTTTGTCCGAAGCATCACTGTAGATGACAAATCCCTCCGAGCCAGATGGTATTGTCAGAACATGTGCTGAAATGAGTCTCCTCTTAAGTTCTTGAAAACTCTTCTCACATTCTTTGCTCCAATCGAACTTTGTATCTTTCCGAGTCAGTTGAGTCAATGGAGTAGCGATTCGAGAAAATCCTTCCACGAATCTCCGATAATAACCAGCTCAACCGAGAAAGCTACGTACTTCGGTCACTGATTTAGGTTGCTCCCAGCTTTGAATAGCTTCAATCTTGGTTGGGTCAACAGATATTCCATGACTTGATACCACATTCTCAAGAAATGCTACTTCCTCAAGCCAGAACTCGCATTTCTTCAACTTGGCATAAAGCTTGTATTCACGAAGCTTTTAGAGTATCAGCCTCAAGTGTTGCTCATGATCTTCACGGCTTTTGGAATAAATAAGAATGTCATCAATAAAAACGACCACAAAGTGATCCAAATATTTCTTGAATACTCGGTTCATCATATCCATGAAGGTAGCAGGAGCATTAGTCAATCCAAAGGACATGACTAGGAATTCATAATGCCAGTACCGAGTTCTGAAAGCCGTCTTTGGAATGTCATCGGTTCTAATCTTCAATTGGTGATATCCGGAACGAAGATCAATCTTTGAAAAGAATTTGGCTCCTTGCAACTGGTCAAACAGGTCATCAATACATGGCAATGGGTACCTATTTTTTATGGTGACATGATTCAACTCCCGATAATCAATATAAAGTCGCATACTCCCATCTTTTTTTTCACGAATAGAACAGGAGAACCCCAAGGAGAAGTACTAGGACGAATGAAACCGATGTCTAACAATTCCTATAGTTGGGTCTTTAACTCCTGAAGTTCAATAGGAGCCATTCAATATGGGGCTTTGGAAATAGGTTTTGTACCAGGTTCAAGGTCGATACAAAATTCAATTTCATGCTCTGGGGGTAGGCCAGGAAGTTCTTCAGGGAATACGTCAGGAAATTCATTAACAATAGAAATATCATTCAAAACTGACGTATTTTTGTTTAGATCCGTGACATGAGCTAAAAAAGCTTGACATCCATTTTTCAATAAACGAATAGCTTTATGGCTTGAGATGATAGTGATTGATTTTAATGGTTTGGTGGCTTGAATTCGCATAACAGATTGGGTAGGAATATGAAAGCTAACAACCTTACGAAAATAATCAATTTTTGCATGATGAGTAGTTAACCAATCAATCCCTAGAATTACGTCAAATGCAAGTATTTTTAATGAAATAAGATCGACAGGTAATGTGAGGGTACCGATTTGAACCAAATAAGACTTATAAACAATGGATGTAATGAAGGTTTCTCCCAACGGAGTTTCTACAAATAAGTCAAAGTCTAATTTCTCCAGAGTTAAATTAAATCGTTGAGCGCAAGTAGGAGAAATAAAAGAATGGGTAGAATCGGTATCAAATAAGGTATAGACTTCGCTAGAGTTTATGATAAGCTTACTCGTGATGACCTCATTCGAGTTCCTTGCTTTCTGGGAGGTCACAACAAATGCTCTCCCTTGCACTAGCGACTTTGACTTTTCTGGGACGGCCTTTGGTGCCTCCATCCTGGCTGAACTTATCTTCGGTGAATGACAAAATCGAGCTAAGTGACCTTCTCTTCCATAATTATAACATGCTTTAGACGGCATCACGCAGTTTGGACTGATGTGTCCCTCCCCTCCGCATTTGAAGCATATGATAGGTGGTCGTTCTCCTTCCTTAACAACGGGTGCTGGTGTTGACGTCCTTCCATCATTGTTGAATCTCCTTTTCTTTAAATGTCCATTTTTACTGTCTTTGTGAAATCCCCAAACCCGGATACTTGAAACCCGAACTCGGTACTTCACGATACCATTTCTATGAGCGGAATAATTACTAATAATAATAACACTAAAATAAATTATAAACATAGCTTACCTTTATCAGAGTTTAATCCCAAGTACGAAACCTTTACTATAAGACACCGTAAACCTAATCTGTTTGTTTTCCTTTTCACTTGTTCTTGACCGATCCTTCTGATTGTTCACACTTATCTGAAAATATTTAAATTAAGCAAGGATGAGCATTTGAGTGCCCAGCAAGTATTATATATATATATATAAGCTGAAAGAATTTAAATGTTTTCTTTATAATATCCATCTACAACAAGTCAATAGTTGTGAAGTATTCTGAATCGATATTAATAACATAACAACCCTCTTCAAATTTTTGAAACTACGTACAGGCTATAAATAGGGTGTAAGTGACATTCTATGAACATTGTTTTTATTTTCGAAAAGGTTTAACAGAACTTCATCTGCAAACCGTCATAACTTACGGACACGGGGGTGATCAGCCCGTTGTGCCCTGTATTGATCAATACTACATTACAAGAACGATGTTATCATTTACTTGGTCCGCCTTGGGCGCATAAAAGTTTTCCCGTGAACGGGATGTTCATATTTGTCAGGGTTCCAGACAAAAGGTTTTATTTTATCCAATAATAATCTATAATTCAACATATATGTATAATAAAGGTGTATCAACATGTGATTAAATACAATGATTATTCAAGTGGGGACACTTGTATAATCATTTCTAGAAATTAACGAACAGAATATATATCTGAATTATCATATACTAACATGTTGATAATCAATGGGCGTATATAATATATTTAACAAACTGTACAGTAATAATATAATTCTGAAACATTCTTACACTTGTCCATTGCATAAAGAAAATTCAAAGGTAGGATACTTGCCTGATGCACTGCTTATAATTCTCAACTTAGTTCTATCTTTCTATCACGACCTATCATTAATCAAATCAATCGTTCGATTAGAACAATATACCATAACACATAGTACTGCATTTCGCAGTCAGCACGTAACCTAATCATCTTATCACACATGTTCAACAATCATGGCATCACAAACTAACATCAACTCATTCCTAATCACATAGTCACATAACCTTAACAACCATTGAATCACAAATAAACAGTTAACTAATTAAATTATCTAAGTCCAGATCAATTTCTGAAACATGTTGGCGTATCGACAGCCATATCAGATAATTATCGAGTCTGAGACTCTATTCTGTATCTCAATATCCAAATAGATAATTTAAACAACAATCGTATTATTTTTCATGACCTTAAAATAATTATAAAATAATTATTACCATTTACCATAATTTTTGAAATATCAGAATCATTATTAAATGATTTAAATATCAAACAATTCTATTATCATTAATATTTAATTAATATTAACCTATTAATGAAACCATTACCAAAATATTAAAGTTATTTATAATAACTCAAAATATTTTTAAAGTACTTATATTACCCTTAAATGATTTCTAAAACATCTAAAATCATTATTAAATAATTACCATTAATATTTAAATATTAATGAACTATTATCTAAATATTAAAAGTCATTAATTATAACTTAAAATATTTTTAATTCATTTATATCCCTTTTAAATGATAAAACCATTTTTAAACTATTTATTTAATATAATTATTAAATAAATTTAATATTATTAATCATTAAATAAATATCATTAATATTAAATTATTAATGAAATTATCCTTTAAATATTAAAAGTTATATTTTATAACTTAAAATATTTTTAGACACTTTATTTTCATTTAAAATGATTATTATAATATTAAAATCATTTTTAAACTAATTTATTTAATATAATTATTAAATAACTTTAATATCATTAATAATCATTAATTAATGAAATTAACAATTAAATATTAAAAGTTATATTTTATAACTTAAAATATTCTTAAATACCTTATTATTATTTAAAATGATTTTTAATATAATAAAATCATTTTTAATTCATTTATTTAATTCATTTAATAAATAAATTAACTATCATTAATATTAATTTATTAATGAAAATTATCACAAAATATTAAAAATAACTCAAAATTATTTTCTAACACAATAATATAATTTTTCATGATTTTTCATGAATTAAAACTATTTTTAAATAATTTATCTAATATTTTAATTAAATAAATAAATACCATTTACATTCCAAAAATATTAAATATTTTCGAAATATACCCAAAATAATTAAAATATAATTTTCGGACATTAAAATAATTTTTAAGAATTTATTATGTATTTTTAATAATTAAAAACCATTTTTATCAATTTTTTTATTAATTTCCGGAAATTATAAATAAAACTGTCGCTAAAGAGCTATAGCGACACTTTCTTTTGCTATAGGTGTTCTTCAAGCCAAACCCAGAAATTCTATAAGAATCCGGCTAGCATCTTTGACCGATAATTAATCTTAACCCAAAACGTTTCTGGACTCGGTTTTAGTCAGATCATGTAGTACAAATACAAGACTACAAGATCCAACAATTAACATGATCAAATCACATAACACAAAACAGATATAATCGCCCAAACTTACTGTCAGAGGCTGTTCTTCATTTCTGGGTTTCCCAGATCTGAAGAACAGACCGACTGACTAATTTTGATCGCCAGCAACTTGCAACATATTAACTGTTTTTGAGACCTAAGAACTTTAATGTGTAGACAACCTGTAGGACTACATATTCATTACATAAAATAAACAAAACATCAACAAATCAATCAGTTATAAGTCGGTCAACCACTGTCAGAATCTGTGTTCATGTGTTTTCTGGGTTTTCCAAAAAACCAAGAACATGTGCTTCCCTACTACTTTGACCAGCTACCAATTCCAGTATATGAAATGTTTTAACGATATAAAAGCATGATTTTATAGTTAATATACTGGACTACAATCTAGCTTCAACAAACCAAACAAAATAACAACTACCAGCAAGATCTGAAGCCACAAATTTATTGTCAAACGCTGAAAACCATTTCTGGGTTACCCAGATCTCAGCCGGTCAAGCTCGGTCAACGTACTTTGACCTTAAATAACTTTTGATTTGTAACATATAAGACTTTGCTTCTTTTTGCAGATTAAAGACAACATTGATGGCTACTAGTAACAACTCAAAAACAACACAAAACCTCATCGAGTAAGGATCTGTGGCCACTTACATTCATTGTCAGGCCACAGAACCAAGCTTTTCCTGAATTTTGTAGATCTTCAATTCTGAGCTTCTAGATGTTATGGATCTAACATCTAGCAACCCAGATCATCACTAGATATTAAAACCAACATAATATAACACTTAAACACAAAATCCAACAACAAATTATGGACAGATTTTCAAGCTTGAGTTTTATACCTTTCTTGGTTTGATCTTGATTTTAAGCTACTGATTTGATATGGGATTTCATGGGGCTGAATTTTGAGACTAATCTAACACTGATTTTCGTTGGTTTTAGAGAGAGAATGTCTAGGTGGAGTGTTGGTGAACAATGTAGCAAAATGAGCACTTTTTCTCTCTTTACCATTCTTATATACTAGGGCCAAGAAAAGATTTGCTAAGTTGGATGGTTGATGTAAGACCCCAGTTTTTATAAATAAAGATGAATTTTCATAATTATTATTGTTGAATATTATAGAATAAATTTGATAAAATATATAGTTGTGGGTAATATTTATAAATTTTGCAAAGTACGCAAGTTGTTATAAAATATTCGTTTGGTCGGGGAATATTCTTTTTGTCGGGGAATATTCGTACTACGGCACAATCATTGGTGGACCCCACAACGGAAGTATTGTTAGAAAACGACAAAATTATCTTTCTATAAAATAACGGCGGAGGTGTTACCGTTAAAACTGTTGAACTACTCGGTAGTAAAAGTACAGTAATACGCGTTGTTGCATAGTAACACACGGTATTAATTATTGATGCTTACGTGAGAAGTCACTCAGCTATACTCAATTATTGCTACAGTAATTGCTGCATCATATCTCTTATATTATTGATTCAATTATTGTCACAGTATCATCTGTATAATATGTTATATTATCTAAACAATAATTGAGACGACAAGTTATAAATGATTAATAATTGTTGAAAGATTAAATATGTGTTGATTAAAAATAAAATAAAATGATTTCTGATAATTTTTATTCAATTCTTGATGTATATAAAGAGTCTATTATTAGACGTTTGTGGTAAGTTTAATTATTTATGGGGGGCCATATGTCATCATCTAAGAGTCTCTTTCATAAATAGTAATTACCTTCGTAAATAGTAATTACCTTCGTAAATAGTAATTACCTTCGTCAATAGTAATTACCTTCATCAATAGTAATTACCTTAGTAAATAGTAAATACTTTCGTAAATAGTAATAAATCTTCTATAAATAGAGGCCTAGGGCTTCATTATTTTTCACGAATTCGTTCAAGCTATAGAGAGAGAAAGTATAGAGAGAATAATAGAGAAAGAAGAAGAGTATTCGGTTACTACACTACTGCAGTATTCAATCTCCTAATACGGTAAGGGGTGTTACTCTTTCTTCTTGAAGAGAACTTATGTTATTCCATTCTTTGTTATTCTGTTGGAATAACCTGTAAAAGTGGCATACCCTATACATGACCTGTATACGCGGTGTACCCTATACTTGGTGAAATCCTTATGTTATTCCATTTCTTATTATTCTGTCGGAATAACATGTATACGCGGTTTACCCTATACTTGGTGACATTCATCTATTATTCTGTTGGAACATCCTGTCTGTGTGTTTTACACCGGACCTGGTTCCGTCTTTATTATTCTGTTGGAACATCCTGTCTGTGTGTTTTACACCGGACCTGGTTCCGTCTTTATTATTCTGTTGGAATATCCTATCTGTGTGTTTTACACCGGATCTGGTTCCGTCTTTATTATTATTCTGTTGGAATATCCTATCTGTGTGTTTTACACCGGATCTGGTTCCGTCTTTATTTATTATTCTGTTGGAACATCCTGTCGGTGTGAATTTCACCTGACCTGGTTCCGTTATTTATTATTCTGTTGGAATAACCTGCCTGTGCGGTCTATCGCATGCATGGTGATTTCTTTTGTTATTTCATTCTTTATTATACTCAGTTGGTTAAAACTTTAACTTCTATACTCCATGAAATTAGTAGAATATCCTTGATATTTGCGCTTCATCCAGTATCCTTTCATGAAAATATTCTTCTGATCATTCTTGAATTTTACACCACAAAACAGTATCGTGTTGACAATTTGGACGTTAATAATTTCTGGATAAAATAATTCTTGAACTTGTTTTATTGAATTATTATATCATTGTCATCATCCTCATGTTTATATTTTGTTGAAAGTCATCTGTGGCCTGTAGTGCATAGATGGACTTGGTATGATTATGACCAGGGATTATTCGGTGTAATCATGACCGTAATATTACAAGTGATGTAAAAATTAAAAATCCTCATTGGCCCGTAGTGCATTGATGGACAGTTGTTGGCATGATCATGACCACTAATGAATACACAAATATTCTTGGCCGTAGTGCATGAATAATTGTGGTCGTGATACTAAAGAATATCCTTGGCCGTAGTGCGGGGGTGATTCGATGATGTGGAATATTTATTAAGCTGAGTCTCAGCCATAACGATGATGAAAAACCTTTTAAATCATAAAAGATAGTAGTTTTTATTTTCTACTTGACTCTTTTAATGGATTGCTGGTTCCGCTGCAGTTAAACTTGATATTTATTGTATTTTATCAGTTTAACACTTTTGAAGGCTAATGATAATTTATTCTGCTTTATCTTAGTCATAATATTTCTTACTGGGCTAGTTGAGCTCACCCTTTCTTTCACTGTTCTCTTCAGGAAATGAGAATATAGCTGGGACGAGTCGGGGAACGGAGTGATGGACCAGAGAATAGTATTAGTAGTCCTCACTATTCTGTTAAATAGTGTGACCATAATTGTATTGAGGACTCCTTTTGAGTTTGTATGATCTCTAGTGGATAATTATTGTATTCAAACTCACAGTTGTATTTTGTCATATTATACACGACAGTGGTATTAGTAAGTTGTATTTGAATTCTGTACCATGTATCTGACGACTCAAGATGGGTGATGTATACCTAATTTTGGGGGCGTCACAGTTGGTATCAGAGCTTAGGGATATGATCCCTGGCTAAGATGTGAGAATAGTACTAGGAGGGGAGAGACGGGGAATTCCTTCGCTAGTATAACCTACCTAAGTTTATGTGCTATTTTATTGGTCGGTCAGAATATAGGGATAATATGTTACATGTCAATTAACCTTTTGTTTTGTTGCAGTATCTGAAAATGACATCTGAGAATGTTGAGAATGACAATGGAGCACAGGCGATCGTTGACTCACCACATATCAATAATCAGGATAATGTGCATCAGGAAGGCGAAAATCCTCATGCAAACAACAACACTGACCAAATGACGAATGATCAAATGTTCAGAGGTTTTATGCAATTCATGCAACAGCAGGCGAGAGCAACTCCTGTCCAAAACGTAGATGGAAACACGGGAAACTCTCGGGCGGTCACCGCTAAACAGTTCAAGGAGCTGGGACCACCGGAGTTTAAGGGAGAGCCAAAACCACTTATGGCGAAAACATGGATAAAGCAGATGACCAAGATATTTGATGTCTTGGGATGCTCCGAGGAGCAAAAGGTTCCCTTTGCCGCCTTTATGTTGCGCGGAGAGGCAGATTATTGGTGGGAATCGGTAAAACGTACTCAACCTGCTGTACTAAAGATATCTTGGGAGAAGTTCCAAGAGCTGTTCAATGACAAATACTTTCCCGAAAGTATTCGCCACATGAAGGAGGTGGAGTTTATTAAGTTGGAACAAAATAATATGATCGTGTCGCAATACGAGGCAAAATTTGCAGAATTATCACGGTTTGCGTCCCACTTGGTGGATAACGAAGAGAGAATGGCGCGAATGTTTTTAAGAGGTTTGAAGCCGGAGATACGTCAACATCTTATTTCTCATAAACTGTGTTTGTATTCAGATGTTGTAAATAGGGCTCAGTTAGTGGAGCGCGATAACGAGTTAACTCAACTAAAAGAGAGCAGCCGGCAAAATTATAATACCAGCGAGAGTGGTCATCGAAGCGGTGACAACAAGCGTGGAGGGAATCAGCAAGCTAGAAATGGTAACCACTTTGGTGGTAATCATGGTCAAAACAATAAGAATGGACATTTCAAGAAGAGGAGATTCAACAATGATGGAAAGACGTCAGCACCAGCACCCGTTGTTAAGGAAGGAGAAAGACCACCTATCATATACTTCAAATGCGGAGGGGAGGGACACATCAGTCCAAATTGCGCGATGCTGTCCAAAGCATGTTATAATTGTGGAAGAGAAGGTCACTTAGCCCGATTTTGTCGTTTACCAAAGACAAATTCAGCTAGGATGGAGGCACCAAAGGCCGTCCCAGAAAGGTCAAAGCCGGTAGTGCAAGGGAAAGCGTTTGTTGTGACCTCCCAAAAAGCAAGGAACCCGAATGAGGTCATCACGGGTAAGCTTATCATAAACTCTAACGAAGTCTATACTTTATTTGATACCGGTTCTACCCATTCTTTTATTTCTCCTACTTGCGCTCATCGATTAAATTTGACTCCAGAGAAATTAAACTTTGACTTATCTGTGGAAACTCCGTTGGGAGAAACTTTCATTACATCCACTGTTTATAAGTCTTGTTTGGTTCAAATCGGTACCCTCACATTACCTGTAGATCTTATTTCATTGAAAATACTTGCATTTGACGTGATTCTAGGGATTGATTGGTTAACTACTCATCATGCAAAAATTGATTATTTCCATAAGGTTGTTAGCTTTCATATTCCTAATCAACCTATTATGCGAATTCAAGCGACCAAACCATTGAAATCAATCACGGTCATCTCAAGCCATAAAGCTATTCGTTTATTGAAAAACGGATGTCAAGCTTTCTTAGCTCATGTCACAGATTTAAACAAAATTACGTCAGTTTTGAACGATATTTCTATTGTTAATGAATTTCCTGACGTATTCCCCGAAGAACTTCCTGGCCTACCCCCAGAGCGTGAGATTGAATTTTGTATCGACCTTGAACCCGGTACAAAACCCATTTCTAAATCCCCATATCGAATGGCTCCTATTGAACTTCAGGAGTTAAAAACCCAACTGCAGGAATTGTTAGACATTGACTTTATTCGTCCTAGTACTTCTCCTTGGGGTGCTCCTGTTCTATTCGTGAAGAAGAAAGATGGGAGTATGCGACTTTGTATTGATTATCGGGAGTTAAATCATGTCACCATCAAAAATAGGTATCCATTGCCACGTATTGATGACTTGTTTGACCAGTTGCAAGGAGCCAAATTCTTTTCAAAGATCGATCTTCGTTCCGGGTATCACCAATTGAAGATTAGAACCGATGACATTCCAAAGACGGCTTTCAGAACTCGGTACGGGCATTATAAATTCCTAGTCATGTCCTTTGGATTGACTAATGCTCCTGCTGCCTTCATGGATATGATGAACCGAGTATTCAAGGAATATTTGGATCACTTTGTGGTCGTCTTTATTGATGACATCCTTATTTATTCCAAAAGCCGTGAAGATCATGAGCAACACTTGAGGCTGACACTCCAAAAGCTTCGTGAATATAAGCTTTATGCCAAGTTGAAGAAATGTGAGTTCTGGCTTGAGGAAGTAGCATTCCTTGGGCACGTGGTATCAAGTCATGGAATATCTGTTGACCCAGCAAAGATTGAAGCTATTCAAAGCTGGGAGCAACCTAAATCAGTGACCGAAGTACGTAGCTTTCTCGGTTTAGCTGGTTATTATCGGAGATTCGTGGAAGGATTTTCTCGAATCGCTACTCCATTGACTCAGCTGACTCGGAAAGATACAAAGTTCGATTGGAGCAAAGAATGTGAGAAGAGTTTTCAAGAACTCAAGAGGAGACTCATTTCAGCACCTGTTCTGACAATACCATCTGGCTCGGAGGGTTTTGTCATCTACAGTGATGCTTCGGGCAAAGGGCTGGGATGTGTTCTCATGCAACATGGAAAAGTCATAGCCTATGCCTCGCGACAACTCAAAGAATATGAGAAGAATTATCCTACTCATGATCTAGAGTTGGCAGCTGTTGTCTTTGCACTTAAAATTTGGAGGCATTACTTGTATGGGGAGAAAGTGGAGATCTTTACGGATCATAAAAGCCTCAAATATTTCTTCACTCAAAAGGAACTCAACATGCAACAACGACGTTGGCTTGAACTGTTGAAAGATTATGATCATACCATCCAATACCATCCTGGAAAAGCAAACGTGGTAGCTGACGCATTGAGTAGAAGATCACATGCAAGTACGAGTGCGATATTGTCAACGCAAGGGCCCATTTTGTGTGACTTGCAAAGGATGGAGATAGAGTTAAAGACTCCAGGGACGTATGTGACGATGGCGAATATACGAGTAGAACCAACTTTAATCGATAAAGTTAAAGCTGCTCAAGCTACAGACCTGGAGCTGATGCGTATGAGGAAGAAAGTGCAAGAAGGTGCTATGTCGGAAGCAAGAATCGATGAAGAAGGAATACTTCGAGTCAACTCCAGACTTTGTGTTCCTAATGACCCTGATTTAAAGTATAAAATCATGATGGAGGCGCACAATACACCGTTTGCAATCCATCCTGGGAGTACCAAAATGTATCATGATATTCGTCATACATTTTGGTGGAGCAATATGAAGAGAGAGATAGCGTTGTTTATCTCAAGGTGTCTAACTTGTCAACGAGTTAAAGCGGAGCATCAAGTACCAAAAGGTCCATTGCAACCACTTGAAATTCCAAAATGGAAGTGGGATCACATTACCATGGATTTCGTTACCGGTCTTCCTAAGGTTTCTCAAGGCATAGATGCGATTTGGGTCATTGTTGATAGATTGACCAAGTCTGCTCATTTCTTACCGATACGAGAAACTTATACACTTGAACGTCTTACTCGTATGTATATAAACGAGATTGTAAGACTGCATGGTATGCCGGTATCCATAGTTTCTGATCGAGACCCAAGATTTACTTCACGATTTTGGGTTAGTTTGCAAAAAGCTATAGGCACAGACTTACGATTTAGCTCGGCATATCATCCTCAGACGGACGGACAGTCGGAGAGAACTATTCAAACTCTTGAAGATCTATTAAGACTCTGTGTCCTTGATTTCAAGGGAAGTTGGGACAAGTTCTTATCATTGGTGGAGTTTTCCTACAACAACAGTTATCAAGCAAGTATTGGCATGGCTCCATTCGAAGCGTTGTATGGAAGAAAGTGTCGTTCTCCAGTATGCTGGGATGAGGTGGGTGAAGCAACGTTGTTGGGACCAGAGTTGGTACGTATGACTACGGAAAAGATTCAAACGATCCGACAACGTATAAAAACCTCACAAAGTCGACAAAAGAGTTATGTTGATCTTCATCGAAAGGACGTGGAATTCAATATAGGAGATCATGTGTTGTTACGTGTTACTCCATGGAAAGGAGTTACAAGATTTGGAAAGAGAGGAAAACTCAATCCTCGATTTATCGGTCCATTTTTAATCCTCGATCGAATAGGAACGGTGGCCTATAGACTCGCTTTACCGCCAAGTATGTCTCGTGTTCATAACGTTTTTCACATATCCATGTTACGTAAATATGTGAAAGACCCGAACCACATTATTGAGTTAGAACCGGACGAAATAGCAGAAGATTTGACGTATGAAGAGATTCCTATTCAAATCTTGGATAAGAAGGAACATATTCTACGCTCCAAGGTTATACCTCAAGTCAAAGTTTTGTGGAGAAACCACAATGTTGAGGAAATGACTTGGGAGTTAGAATCTGAAATGAAGTCAAGGTATCCTTACCTCTTTGACATACCAGGTACGTACCCTAATTTCGAGGGCGAAATTTCATAAGAAGGGGAGGTTGTAAGACCCCAGTTTTTATAAATAAAGATGAATTTTCATAATTATTATTGTTGAATATTATGGAATAAATTTGATAAAATATATAGTTGTGGATAATATTTATAAATTTTGCAAAGTACGTGTTAACGCCTGATTTTGTACGCCTGACGAAATCACCAAAACAGCAGGCCAAAATAGCGCCAACGGTTGATGGAGTAATTGATTATATCAAACTCACGAAATACACTCACATAAACATAAACATAAACATAAATAAAGATATATAAATATGAACACAAGAATTTACGTGGAAACCCAATTGGGGAAAAACCACGGAGAGAGAGTAATCCACTATAATAATATTGGGAGTACAAGATGTATATTTGTGTTGTATCTCTTGTGTTCTTCCTCCTCTAAACCCTAGCTTGTAGCCATATATATAGAAGTACATTTACCCTTCTCCTACTAGGAGAAGGACTCCTTATCCCTCCAAATAAGTAAACACAATCCTATTTTAATAAGGACTCTTCCACTGTCATAATAAATACATATGAGCCATCACCAGACCCGGGCCATTAAATAGATTGGGCTGCACCATGGCTAGACCCAAATAATCACACTCCAACATTGCCCCCCAGTCTCTTATTTATAATAAGGAAATTATAAATGAGAGACTATACAAATATATCCCAATGAGAGACTATACAAATATATCCCAACAAAACGACCATATTTGCCGAAGAGAAAATATCACGCCTGAACCCCATGTGCCGAACTAAAGTTGTCGGAGAACCAACCTTATACCAACCGAACCAACCTTATACCAACCGAAGATATAAAGAACCAACCTTATACCAACCGAAGATATAAAGAACCAACCTTATACCAACCGAAGATATAAAGAACCAACCTTATACCAACCGAATATAGATAAATAATCCACCGAACACATCCAAATATATAGAGAACCAACCTTATCACAACCGAACCAACCTTATCACTACCGAAGATATAAAGAACCAACCTTATACCAACCGAACCAACCTTATCACTACCAAAGATATAGAGAACCAACCTTATACCGATCGAACCACCCTTATTACAGCCGAACCGAAGATATAAAGAACCAACCTTATTACGACCGAACCAACCTTATCACTACTAAAAATATAAAGAACCAACCTTATCACAACCCAATATAAATTATAAAGTTTGTTCCGAGGAACTAAACGTATTCGTTCCGAAGAACCGTATAAATCTTTATTTTGACCGTTCGGGAGGACGTTCGTCCGTCCCGAAGGATATTGTCCGATCGAGATGATGATGGTCCGTCCCGAAGGAAGTAATCCGTTCGGGAGGACGATGATCCATTGGTGAGGATGTCGGTCCGTCTCGAAGGATGTGATCCGTTGGAGAGGATGTCGGTCCGTCTCAGAGGATGTGATCCGTTGGAGAGGATATCGGTCCGTCTCGGGATGTTATCCGTTGGAGAGGATGTCGGTCCGTCTCGGAGATGTTTGTCCGACCTTATAACCCCTCTAACCTTACACCAGCCATTTCCCCCCAATCTCTTATTTATAAGGAGACTTATTTATATGAGACTATTCAAAAAGTCTCTTCGGGGTTTTAATCCTCGGGATTTTTATCAGCTGAATTTTTATCCTCGAGATTTTTATCCGCTGAATTTTTATCCGCTGGATTTTAATCCTCGGGATTTTCATCCTTTCGGGAGATCAAAGTCTTCCCGAAGGATCCAACCTTATTACGCCAACCAACCTTATACTGCCAAAATAGCCGTCCCGACCCCAGTGGGAGGCTTCCTTTCGGGAGAACTAAGCCTTCCCGAAGGATCCAACCTTATTACGCCATCCACCCTTATACTGCCAAAATAGCCGTCCCGACCCCAGTGGGAGGCTTCCTTTCGGGAGAACTAAGCCTTCCCGAAGGATCCAACCTTATTACGCCATCCATCCTTATACTGCCAAAATAGTCGTCCCGACCCCAGTGGGAGGCTTCCTTTCGGGAGAACTAAGCCTTCCCGAAGGATCCAACCTTATTACGCCATCCATCCTTATACTGCCAAAATAGCCGTCCCGACCCCAGTGGGAGGCTTCCTTTCGGGAAAACTAAGCCTTCCCGAAGGATCCAACCTTATTACGCCATCCAACCTTATACTGCCAAAATAGCCGTCCCGACCCCAGTGGGAGGCTTCGATCAGACTTTATATCTGCCGAAAGTAAACATCCGAAGATATGTAGGGTGACAGAGAAGTGACTGGTTGTTTGTTTTGTCGAAGACCAGGTCATTTGTCGATGGGCTTGGGATGCCTTGGTTGGCATCGGGATCAATAATCTTTGAATTCTTCATATCATGCCTCTTCCATGATTCATAGGATCGATCGTCATGGTTCTGAGGCGGTGGTGGGAGCTTGTTCTACCGGTACGCTTCAATTGCCTTGATGTGTAGATCAAAATTATTATAGCATATCGCTCATTCATTTAGCTCGCCGAAAACAAAATCTCTCTTTTCGTTCAATAGATTCGGCAACATAAGGATCAATAAGAATCACTTCTTCCTCTCGGGTTCCCTTTGTTTCAAGATCTGATAAATTCCGCACCAAGGATTAATAAAACCGCAACTGCACCATTGATGAATCTGAAGATGACGAAACTTTCTCGTACTCCGCCGGCAGCAACCAATTCAACCAGTCGCTGACTGTGGCCGTCCCGTTGACCATCGAGGGACCGAACTACTACTTCTCTGATGCCGACGACGGAATGCAATGTCAGCAAGGCTTGGCATTTGAGATCAATGTCAAGCACGGCAGCGGCCTCCCGTCGAGCCTTAACCAGCCTCCGCCGCGGGCGTACGCTGAGCCTCCATCATCTGGCGATGACAGCCAATCTCTGCCAGTCACAATTACCGCTAATACGCCGCCGAGTGATAATGGGGTGAGAGCTGCCGGTGCAAACGTGCGCTGGGTGGCGGCTTATGTTCTATCATGTGCTTTAACTTGTGGTAAGAGTATACTGCCTCGATTCTCGTTGGGCCCATTAACTTTTTACTGCATATTTTGTTCAAAGCTTTTGTTATTTGGTGGAGATATATTGGAACGGAATTGAGTATAATGAAACCTACTGGGCTTGAGTTCCAGTACAACTCTCTAATTTTATTCATACCACATGAATAATACTTCCATATGTATAACACGCAAAGTAGTAACAATATTCATGTTGATTTAATAAAAAAGAATCACTTATCTCCTTCGGTGAATTGATGATTTTAAATCGACACTAGAGCAAGTGTCTCTTTCCCACAGACGGCGCCAATGTTAACGCCTGATTTTGTACGCCTGACGAAATCACCAAAACAACAGGCCAAAATAGCGCCAACGGTTGATGGAGTAATTGATTATATCAAACTCACGAAATACACTCACATAAACATAAACATAAACATAAATAAAGATATATAAATATGAACACAAGAATTTACGTGGAAACCCAATTGGGGAAAAACCACGGAGAGAGAGTAATCCACTATAATAATATTGGGAGTACAAGATGTATATTTGTGTTGTATCTCTTGTGTTCTTCCTCCTCTAAACCCTAGCTTGTAGCCATATATATAGAAGTACATTTACCCTTCTCCTACTAGGAGAAGGACTCCTTATCCCTCCAAATAAGTAAACACAATCCTATTTTAATAAGGACTCTTCCACTGTCATAATAAATACATATGAGCCATCACCAGACCCGGGCCATTAAATAGATTGGGCTGCACCATGGCTAGACCCAAATAACCACACTCCAACAGTACGCAAGTTGTTATAAAATATTCGTTTGGTCGGGGAATATTCTTTTTGTCGGGGAATATTCGTACTACGACACAATCATTGGTGGACCCCACAACAGAAGTATTGTTAGAAAACGACAAAATTATCTTTCTATAAAATAACGGCGGAAGGTGTTACCGTTAAAACTGTTGAACTACTCGGTAGTAAAAGTACAGTAATACGCGTTGTTGCATAGTAACACACGGTATTAATTATTGATGCTTACGTGAGAAGTCACTCAGCTATATTCAATTATTGCTACAGTAATTGCTGCATCATATCTCTTATATTATTGATTCAATTATTGTCACAGTATCATCTGTATAATATGTTATATTATCTAAACAATAATTGAGACGACAAGTTATAAATGATTAATAATTGTTGAAAGATTAAATATGTGTTGATTAAAAATAAAATAAAATGATTTCTGATAATTTTTATTCAATCCTTGATGTATATAAAGAGTCTATTATTAGACGTTTGTGGTAAGTTTAATTATTTATGGGGGGCCATATGTCATCATCTAAGAGTCTCTTTCATAAATAGTAATTACCTTCGTAAATAGTAATTACCTTCGTAAATAGTAATTATTTTCGTAAATAGTAATTACCTTAGTCAATAGTAATTACCTTCGTCAATAGTAATTACCTTAGTAAATAGTAAATACTTTCGTAAATAGTAATAAATCTTCTATAAATAGAGGCCTAGGGCTTCATTATTTTTCACGAATTCGTTCAAGCTATAGAGAGAGAAAGTATAGAGAGAATAATAGAGAAAGAAGAAGAGTATTCGGTTACTACACTACTGCAGTATTCAATCTCCTAATACGGTAAGGGGTGTTACGCTTTCTTCTTGAAGAGAACTTATGTTATTCCATTCTTTGTTATTCTGTTGGAATAACCTGTAAAAGTGGCATACCCTATACATGACCTGTATACGCGGTGTACCCTATACTTGGTGAAATCCTTATGTTATTCCATTTCTTATTATTCTGTCGGAATAACCTGTATACGCGGTTTACCCTATACTTGGTGACATTCATCTATTATTCTGTTGGAACATCCTGTCTGTGTGTTTTACATCGGACCTGGTTCCGTCTTTATTATTCTGTTGGAACATCCTGTCTGTGTGTTTTACACCGGACCTGGTTCCGTCTTTATTATTCTGTTGGAATATCCTATCTGTGTGTTTTACACCGGATCTGGTTCCGTCTTTATTATTATTCTGTTGGAATATCCTATCTGTGTGTTTTACACCAGATCTGGTTCCGTCTTTATTTATTATTCTGTTGGAACATCCTGTCGGTGTGAATTTCACCTGACCTGGTTCCGTTATTTATTATTCTGTTGGAATAACCTGCCTGTGCGGTCTATCGCATGCATGGTGATTTCTTTTGTTATTTCATTCTTTATTATACTCAGTTGGTTAAAACTTTAACTTCTATACTCCATGAAATTAGTAGAATATCCTTGATATTTGCGCTTCATCCAGTATCCTTTCATGAAAATATTCTTCTGATCATTCTTGAATTTTACACCACAAAACAGTATCGTGTTGACAATTTGGACGTTAATAATTTCTGGATAAAATAATTCTTGAACTTGTTTTATTGAATTATTATATCATTGTCATCATCCTCATGTTTATATTTTGTTGAAAGTCATCTGTGGCCTGTAGTGCATAGATGGACTTGGTATGATTATGACCAGGGATTATTCGGTGTAATCATGACCGTAATATTACAAGTGATGTAAAAATTAAAAATCCTCATTGGCCCGTAGTGCATTGATGGACAGTTGTTGGCATGATCATGACCACTAATGAATACACAAATATTCTTGGCCGTAGTGCATGAATAATTGTGGTCGTGATACTAAAGAATATCCTTGGCCGTAGTGCGGGGGTGATTCGATGATGTGGAATATTTATTAAGCTGAGTCTCAGCCATAACGATGATGAAAAACCTTTTAAATCATAAAAGATAGTAGTTTTTATTTTCTACTTGACTCTTTTAATGGATTGCTGGTTCCGCTGCAGTTAAACTTGATATTTATTGTATTTTATCAGTTTAACACTTTTGAAGGCTAATGATAATTTATTCTGCTTTATCTTAGTCATAATATTTCTTACTGGGCTAGTTGAGCTCACCCTTTCTTTCACTGTTCTCTTCAGGAAATGAGAATATAGCTGGGACGAGTCGGGGAACGGAGTGATGGACCAGAGAATAGTATTAGTAGTCCTCACTATTCTGTTAAATAGTGTGACAATAATTGTATTGAGGACTCCTTTTGAGTTTGTATGATCTCTAGTGGATAATTATTGTATTCAAACTCACAGTTGTATTTTGTCGTATTATACACGACAGTGGTATTAGTAAGTTGTATTTGAATTCTGTACCATGTATCTGACGACTCAAGATGGGTGATGTATACCTAATTTTGGGGGCGTCACAGTTGACACATGTTTAGCTCAATTACAAGGCAAATCTTGGTAGGTTACCAACCCCATATCTTGTCTAGATACACAAGCAACTTAATAAAGAATGCTCAAAGGATATTTTAGTCATACTACTTGCAATTTTTAATGGCACCATGGTAATCTTGTTAAGGTATTAGGGTTTGAAACACTAGTATATTTAACCTTGCTAATTTTAGCAATTATGGTTTATCAATTCAATTTAGGGTTTAGAAGAAAAATAATAAGGGTTTATTCAAAAAAAAAATAATTAGGGTTTTGAATAATTAAAGTTCTCCCTATTTAGGGTCAATACATATATCACCGATCATAAATCACATTATCGTGATTACATAACGACTTAACCAATTCTTAAAGTCGTGAATGACTTTCGCATTAAGGTTTCAAATCAATTAAGGTTTCAAGAAATTAATTTAGGGTTCTAGATTTTAGGGTTTTAATTTACTAATTAGATTCACCTTAATTAGTAATTAAAGTCTATCATACTTGATATTAATCATAGTAATACAATTTCTGACTGATCAAACCTTCGGTTTTGGTTTTCGAATTAGGGTTTTCATCCATAGTTAGGGTTTTCTAATATCTAGAAAATATAAATACAAACTAGGGTTTTAATATTTATAATTAGGGTTTCCTAATTAGCATATCATGAAGTAGCACATAACATATATCACATAACACAGTTATATAATAGCCTTAAACTCACAATTGAGTTTCAAAATTAGGGTTTTTCCACAGTAAAACTAGGGTTTTCAAATACTGCACCACAATTACTCAATC
Source organism: Panax japonicus (assembly GCA_020205505.1). Classification (NCBI taxonomy): domain Eukaryota; kingdom Viridiplantae; phylum Streptophyta; class Magnoliopsida; order Apiales; family Araliaceae; genus Panax; species Panax japonicus. The sequence goes on along the minus strand of CM035101.1, from coordinate 26,921,628 downwards.
ATTACTAGCTCACATACATATAGTACATATCTATAGCACTGAAAAATCAAAATATAAATAATATTATATTTTTATCACCATTCTTTATTTCAGAACCAGAAATAGGGTTTGTAAAATATTATTAGGGTTTGGTCGTAATATAATAAAACTGTTCCACACATTAACATTGCACACCTAACCATACATATCTATAACACTGACAAATAATAATATTATATTATTATTCTCATTCCTTGATCAAAACCCAGAATTAAGGTTTGGATTCCATATCTGATTTATCTTGCATAAATAATATTCTTAATTAAGTTAAAATATTTAATTTAACATACTGAACAAATTCATATAATGATATAATCATTATAATTATTCTAAAATCATTTCATATATTATTTAAATAATATAAGATTATATTTTCATAGAAAATAATTAATAAAAACATTTATATCTTAAAATTAATTATTATAAGAATATACTTTATAATAATCAATAATTCTAAAATAAATTTACTTGTAAATATTCATGTAATATATTTTTTTATTTACCACATAAATACATATACACAATATCTTGTACAAATCCTCATCTTTTAAAATAAAAAAAAATTGTACACAAAATTTCTTATTTATTTATATAGAAAATATCGGGTTGTCACATTCACCCTCCCTTATAAAGATTCTGTCCCCGGAATCACCATTTTAAAACCTATACATACCAGGGTACATAGCGTACAAAATATTCGCAAGTAGATCTCGATCACCTTTGATCGAACTTATCTTTAACTATTTACTTAAAGCTTGTCTTTCTGATTAAACGGAAATTTGATTTCTAAGGAAACTCAAATTCCTCCTTCAAAATTTCTTTATAAAATAATTTACTATAAATAGGAAAATCATATATAAGAAAATAAAATTGGTTTGAGTAATACCTGGAATTGCATCCCCGGCTGTCACGATATCTTGAACGGTCATGTTGAAGACGCTTGCAGTTGGTTCTGTTGGTTCGTTCGTTGATGTTAGTCCCGTTGTCGCCAATGTCCTGTTGTCTTTTCTCATATTCGCATTCCTTACCACCCTTATCTTTCTTGGATAGACTTTCACCTTATGCTCCACTGATCCACACTTGAAACACCTACTATACATTCTTGGATTGAGACAATAGGAAGTGACATGTCCCTTCTGCCCACACTTATAACATACTAACTTCCCTTTCAAACATTCCCAAAGTGGTTCTTTCCCCTGTTTTGCATATTACACCACCTGCTTCTCCTTCACACCTTCTTGCTTCACCTGCACACTCCCAAAGTTATTTGCCTTCCTCTTTTCATTTCCACCCTTACTTTCACTATTAATTCCTACCTTTTCAGCTCCCTCAATCTTACCCTTGTTCCTTCATACCTTGTTATAGAGGCTCATCGCCTCACTCCCCTCCTCAGCAATAATCATTTTCCCCATGAGTGCTGTAAATGTAGGGATCTGCAACACTGCCACCTTGTTGTAGAGCTAGGGTTGTAATCCCAGCTCAAACCTTTGTGTTTTTCTAGCCTCCGTATCAACTTCATGCGGAGCAAACCGAGCCAATTCATTAAATTTCACTGACATATCACCTTGCTTTAACTCCAGAAATTTCACCTCCATTCTAGCCTGCATTCTAATAGAAAATTAATTTTTTTGAAAAATAAAGTCTTAAACCTATCCCATGCTACCACACCTGCTCCTGCCCCCGTCTAATTTGTTTTGCACCAAAAATTTTGCCTCACCCTTCATCATGCAGGTGGCAAAAATGGTCTTTTGCCCCTCAGCTACCCTAACTATCACGAACACCTTTTTAATTTCCTTAACCCAATTTTGGTCTTCTACAGGGTCATTTGTACCTTTGAATTGTGGAGATAGGACCGCCTTGAAGTCCTTAACGTTCGACGTTCGATTATCTGGTTGATTTTTCGCGGCTGGTATTCCGTTCTGCACAGCTTGATTGTCTATATTCGCAAGTTTCTATATTGAGTCTGGTTGTCCTCTAGCTTTGTTGACAGATTCTTCTATCCTTTGATTTCGTTTTTGTCTTGACGGCATTTTCATAAATTATTCTTACATACTAAGCCTTATCGTAAACGCTTAACATATCACACAAAATTTTCTACTCAAATAATCATGTATTCAAAATATTAGATTTTTAAAAACTCGGTCTATTGTAATAACCAGTGACCAAATAAATATCTACTATCTTTATACCAACTTATCCCATTAATCCAACATAGACTCATATTCATAACACTTGATATGCCATAGCACATTCTATTTTAAACATTCGCTATCCCTTTGTGACTTCAAAAGTCTGAATTTACAACTTTGTCCAACACAAAAGTTAAAAATATTTTATTACACAAACATAGTTATCACATATACCACACAGAAACATACATATTCAGCTAATACCAATACTACCTATTTCTTTTGCCTTCACTAAAGATTAACTATTTAGTATCTTATCTATTCCCATCATCCACAATAATCCATTCACAATTAACTATACCCAGTTCGTCGAACCACACTTATGAGTCCATAAACTTGTCACAGTTATATGAGTTTACGAACTTACCCTAGTCAGACCTATGGCGTCCATTCGCTGAGGGATTCATAAACATTTCATATAACTATGAGTCAAGAATGTCACATAAGTATGAGTTTTAAGAACTCGTACTTAACCCTATGTTCTCTACCTATGACCTATCTATTTTTTATACACATGAGAAAGGAATCACCCTCTTAACATGCATATAGCAAATAGCGCGACACAAACATTTCAATGATTATCAGTGTCAAATACTAAGTAGTTTTTACACCAAGTATAATTCCCCGCCCATACAAGGAATCATACAACTCAGCTGCCGACATGAGTCCTCATTGAAAGCCCCACCTAATCTTAACCCCCCTTTTCCATTCGAATTTCATTTAATCCGTATTCACAATCCTTTCTTGAATCTATACCATTCACACATCAATCTTGCTTTAAACCTTCCAATCATAAGATTGATTCTTTCTGGATGTCATAATTTTATCAGATCACGGGGTGATCTCATCGTATATATTATGATTCAATTCTATGTCTTATTTGTTTTGTTTTACGATCTTCTTTCCATGCACTTTCAGTCTTTTAGACTCGATCTATTCTCCATTACTGTTCAACTTTATTATCGGAGTTAGGAAACTCTGTGGCTTAACAACTCGCCAAGATTCATCTTTGAATCATACCAACCAACTAACTCTATATGAGTTATTTTTATTTTCAACGTTTCCCTCTGTTCTAAGGTTATAGCCTAAGGTCTAACTCACCTAAGGTTTCTAACCCTATAACTCTGATACCATGTTGTGAAATCCCCGAACCCGGATACTTGAAACCCGAACTCGGTACTTCATAATACCATTTCTATGAGCGGAATAATTACTAATAATAATAACACTAAAATAAATTATAAACATATCTTACCTTTATCAGAGTTTAATCCCAAGTACGCAACCTTTACTATAAGACACCGTAAACCTAATCTGTTTGTTTTCCTTTTCACTTGTTCTTGACCGATCCTTCTGATTGTTCACACTTATCTGAAAACATTTAAATTAAGCAAAGATGAGCATTTGAGTGCCCAGCAAGTATTATATATATATAAGCTGAAAGAATTTAAATGTTTTCTTTATAATATCCATCTACAACAAGTCAATAGTTGTGAAGTATTCTGAACCGATATTAATAACATAACAACCCTCTTTAAATTTTTGAAACTACGTACAGGCTATAAATAGGGTGTAAGTGACATTCTATGAACATTGTTTATATTTTCGAAAAGGTTTAACAGAACTTCATCTGCAAACCGTCATAACTTACGGACACGGGGGTGATCAGCCCGTTGTGCCCTGTATTGATCAATACTACATTACAAGAACGATGTTATCATTTACTTGGTCCGCCTTGGGCGCATAAAAGTTTTCCCGTGAACGGGATGTTCATATTTGTCAGGGTTCCAGACAAAAGGTTTTATTTTATCCAACAATAATCTATAATTCAACATATATGTATAACAAAGGTGTATCAACATGTGATTAAATACAATGATTATTCAAGTGGGGACACTTGTATAATCATTTCTAGAAATTAACGAACAGAATATATATCTGAATTATCATATACTAACATGTTGATAATCAATGGGCGTATATAATATAGGTTTAACAAACTATACAGTAATAATATAATTCTGAAGCATTCTTACACTTGTCCATTGCATAAAGAAAATGCAAAGGTAGGATACTTGCCTGATGCACTGCTTACAATTCTCAACTTAGTTCTATCTTTTTATCACGACCTATCATTAATCAAATCAATCGTTCGATTAGAACAATATACCATAACACATAGTACTGCATTTCGCAGTCAGCACATAACCTAATCATCTTATCACACATGTTCAACAATCATGGCATCACAAACTAACATCAACTCATTCCTAATCACATAGTCACATAACCTTAACAACCATTGAATCACAAATAAACAGTTAACTAATTAAATTATCTAAGTCCAGATTAATTTCTGAAACATGTTGGCGTATCGACAGCCATATCAGATAATTATCAAGTCTGAGACTCTATTCTGTATCTCAATATCCAAATAGATAATTTAAACAACAATCGTATTATTTTTCATGACCTTATAATAATTATAAAATAATTATTACCATTTACCATAATTTTTGAAATATCAGAATCATTATTAAATGATTTAAATATCAAACAATTCTATTATCATTAATATTTAATTAATATTAACCTATTAATGAAACCATTGCCAAAATATTAAAGTTATTTATAATAACTCAAAATATTTTTAAAGTACTTATATTACCCCTAAATGATTTTTAAAACATTTAAAATTATTATTAAACAATTACCATTAATATTTAAATATTAATGAACTATTATCTAAATATTAAAAGTCATTAATTATAACTTAAAATATTTTTAATTCATTTATATCCCTTTTAAATGATAAAACCATTTTTAAACTATTTATTTAATATAATTATTAAATAAATTTAATATCATTAATCATTAAATAAATATCATTAATATTAAATTATTAATAAAATTATCCTTTAAATATTAAAAGTTATATTTTATAACTTAAAATATTTTTAGACACTTTATTTTCATTTAAAATGATTATTATAATATTAAAATCATTTTTATACTAATTTATTTAATATAATTATTAAATAACTTTAATATCATTAATAATCATTAATTAATGAAATTAACCAATAAATATTAAAAGTTATATTTTATAACTTAAAATATTCTTAAATACCTTATTATTAATTAAAATGATTTTTAATATAATAAAATCATTTTTAATTCATTTATTTAATTCATTTAATAAATAAATTAACTATCATTAATATTAATTTATTAATGAAAATTATCACAAAATATTAAAAATAACTCAAAATTATTTTATAACACAATAATATAATTTTTCATGATTTTTCATGAATTAAAACTATTTTAAATAATTTATCTAATATTGTAATTAAATAAATAAATACCATTTACATTCAAAAAATATTAAATATTTTCAAAATATACCCAAAATAATTAAAATATAATTTTCGGACAATAAAATAATTTTTAAGAATTTATTATGTATTTTTAATAATTAAAAACCATTTTTATCAATTTTTTTTATTAATTTTCAGAAATTATAAATAAAACTGTCACTAAAGGGCTATAGCGACACTTTCTGTCGCTATAGGTGTTCTTCAAGCCAAACCCAGAAATTCTATCAGAATCCGGCTAACATCTTTGACCGATAATTAATCTTAACCCAAAACATTTCTAGACTCGATTTTAATCAGATCATGTAGTACAAATACAAGACTACAAGATCCAACAATTAACATGATCAAATCACATAACACAAAACATATATAATCGCCCAAACTTACTGTCAGAGGCTGTTCTTCATTTCTAGGTTTCCCAGATCTGAAGAACAGACCGACTGACCAATTTTGATCGTCAGCAACCTTGCAACATATTAACTGTTTCTGAGACCTAAGAACTTTAATGTGTAGACAACCTGTAGGACTACATATTCATTACATAAAATAAACAAAACATCAACAAATCAATCAATTACAAGTCGGTCAACCACTGTCAGAATCCGTGTTCATGGGTTTTCTGGGTTTTCCAGAAAACCGAGAACATGTGCTTCCCTACTACATTGACCAGCCACCAATTCCAGTATATGAAATGTTTTAACGATATAAAAGCATGATTCTATAGTTAATATACTGGACTACAATCTAGCTTCAACAAACCAAACAAAACAACAACTACCAGCAAGATCCGAAGCCACAAATTTATTGTCAAACGCTGAAAACCATTTCTGGGTTACCCAGATCTCAGCCGGTCAAGCTCGGTCAACGTACTTTGACCTTAAATTACTTTTGATTTGTAACAGATAAGACTTTGCTTCTTTTTGCAGATTAAAGACAACATTGATGGCTACTAGTAACAACTCAAAAACAACACAAAACCTCATCGAGCAAGGATCTGTTGCCACTGACATTCATTGTCAGGCCACAGAACCAAGCTTTTCCCGGATTTTGTAGATCTTCAATTCTGAGCTTCTAGATGTTATAGATCTAACATCTAGCAACCCAGATCATCACTAGATATTAAAACCAACATAATATAACACTTAAACACAAAATCCAACAACAAATTATGGACAGATTTTCAAGCTTGAGTTTTATACCTTTCTTGGTTTGATCTTGATTTTAAGCTACTGATTTGATATGGAATTTCGTGGGGCTGAATTTTGAGACTAATCTAACACTGATTTTCGTTGGTTTTAGAGAGAGAATGTCTAGGTGGAGTGTTGGTGAACAAAGTAGCAAAATGAGCACTTTTTCTCTCTTTACCATTCTTATATACTAGGGCCAAGAAAAGATTTGCTAAGTTAGATGGTTGACACATGTTTAGCTTAATTACAAGGCAAATCTTGGTAGGTTACCAACCCCATATCTTGTCTAGATACACAAGCAACTTAATAAAGAATGCTCAAAGGATATTTTAGTCATACTACTTGCAATTTTTAATGGCACCATGGTAATCTTGTTAAGGTATTAGGGTTTGATAACACTAGTATATTTAACCTTGCTAATTTTAGCAATTAGGGTTTATCAATTCAATTTAGGGTTTAGAAGAAAAATAATAAGGGTTTATTCAAAAAAAAAATAATTAGGGTTTTGAATAATTAAAGTTCTCCCTATTTAGGGTTAATACATATATCACCGATCATAAATCACATTATCGTGATTACATAACGACTTAACCAATTCTCAAAGTCGTGAATGACTTTAGCATTAAGGTTTCAAATCAATTAAGGTTTCAAGAAATTAATTTAGGGTTCTAGATTTTAGGGTTTTAATTTACTAATTAGATTCACCTTAATTAGTAATTAAAGTCAATCATACTTGATATTAATCATAGTAACACTATTTTTGACTGATCAAACCTCCGGTTTTGGTTTCCGGATTAGGGTTTTTATCCATAGTTAAGGTTTTCTAATATCTAGAAAATATAAATACAAACTAGGGTTTTAATATTTATAATTAGGGTTTCCTAATTAGCATATCATGAAGTAGCACATAACATATATCACATAACACAGTTATATAATAGCCTTAAACTCACAATTGAGTTTCAAAATTAGGGTTTTCCCACAGTAAAACTAGGGTTTTCAAATACTGCACCACAATTACTCAATCATTACTAGCTCACATACATACAATACATATCTATAGCACTGAAAAATCAAAATATAAATAATATTATATTTTTATCACCATTCCTTATTCCAGAACCAGAAATAGGGTTTGTAAAATATTATTAGGGTTTGGTCGTAATATAATAAAACTGTTCCACACATTAACATTGCACACCTAACCATACATATCTATAACACTTACAAATAATAATATTATATTATTATTCTCATTCCTTGATCAAAACCCAGAATTAAGGTTTGGATTCCATATCTGATTTATCTTGCATAAATAACATTCTTAATTAAGTTAAAATATTTAATTTAACATCCTGAACAAATTCATATAATGAAATAATCATTATAATTATTCTAAAATCATTTCATATATTATTTAAATAATATAAGATTATATTTTCATAGAAAATAATTAATAAAAACATTTCTATCTTAAAATTAATTATTATAAGAATATACTTTATAATAATCAATAATTCTAAAATAAATTTACTTGTAAATATTCATGTAATATATTTTTTTTATTTACCACATAAATACATATACACAATATCTTGTACAAATCCTCATCTTTTAAAATAAAAAAAATTGTACACAAAATTTCTTATTTATTTATATAGAAAATATCGGGTTGTCACAGTCTTGGCCATGATTACCACCGATGTGGTTACCATTTCTGGCATGTTGATTCCCTCCACGTTTGTTTTCACCGTTTTGATAACTGATACCACTGGTATTTTCATACTATCGGCTGCTTTCTCTTGGTTGCGTTGACTCGTTACCGCGCTCCAATAACTGAGCCCTATTTACAACATCTGAGTACAAACACAGTTTATGAGAAATAAGATATTGACGTTTCTCCGGTTTCAAACCTCTTAAAAACATTCGCGTCATTCTCTCCTCATTATCGACCAAATGGGATGCAAACCGGGATAACTCCACAAATTTAGCCTCGTATTGCGACACTGTCATCTTATTTTGTTCTAATTTGATAAACTCCACTTCTTTCATGTGACGAATACTCTTGGAAAAGTACTTGTTGTTGAATAGCTCTTGGAACTTCTCCCAAGACATCTTGAGTGCGTCAGGCTGGGTACGTTTTACAGATTTCGACCAGTAATCTGCCTCTTCACGCAACATGAAGGTGGCGAAGGGAACCTTTTTCTCCTCGGAGCATCCCAAGACATCAAATATCTTGGTGATCTGCTTTATCCATGCTTCCGCCTTAAGTGGTTTTGGCTCTCCGATAAACTCTGGTTGTCCCAGCTCCTTGAACTATTTAACAGTGACCGTCCGAGAGTTTCCAGTGTTTCCACCAACATTTTGGACAGGAGCCGCTCTCGCCTGATGTTGCATGAATTGCATAAAGCCTCTGAACAATCCATCATTCATCATTTGGTCCGTGTTGTTGTTTGCATGAGGATTATCGCCTTCCTGATGCACATTATCCTGATTATTGATATGTGGAGACTCAACGGTCTCTTGTGCTCCATTGTTATTCTCAACATTCTCGGATGTCATTTTCAGATATTGCCACAAAACAAAGGTTAATTAACATATAACATATTATCCCTATACTTTGACCGACCAATTAAAAACCAAATAAACTTAGGTAGGTCATACTAGCGAAGGAATTCCCCGTCTCCCCCTCCTAGTTCTAGTCTCACATCTTAGCCAGGGATCATATCCCTAAGCTCTGATACCAACTGTGATGCCCCCAAAATTAGGTATACATCACCCATCTTGAGTCACCAGATACATGGTACAAAATTGAAATACAACTTAATAATACAATTGTCGTGTACAATACGACAAACATAAACTGTGAGTTTGAATACAAATATTATCTACTAGAGAGTATACAAACTCAAAAGGAGTCCTCATTACAATTATTATCACACTATTTCACAGAATAGTGAGGACTACTAATGCACCATCTAGGACCATCACTCCGTTCCCCGACTCGTCCCAGCTATATTCTCATTTCCTAAAGAGAACAGTGAAAGAAAGGGTGAGCTCAACTAGCCCAGTAAGAAATATTATGACTAAGATACTGCAGAATAAATTATCATTATCCTTAAACAGTGTTAAACTGATACAATATAACAAACATCAAGTTTAACTGCAGCGGAACAAGCAATCCATTAAAAGAGTCAAGTAGAGAATAAAATCTACTATCTTTTATGATTTAAAAGGTTTTTCATCACTTTTATCGTTGGGACTCAGCTTAATAAATAATTCACATCATCGAATCACCCATGCACTACGGCCAAGGATATTTTTTAGTATCACGACCACAATTATCCATGCACTAGGGGCCAAGAATATTTGTGTATTCATTAATTGTCATGATCATGTCAACAACTGTCCATCAATGTACTACGGTCCAATGAGGACTTTTACCACATCATTTGTAACATTACGGTCATGATTATACCGAATAATCCCTGATCATAATCATACCAAATCCATCTATGCACTACAGGCCACAGATGACTTTCAAAAAAATATAAACATGAGGATGATGACAATGATATAAGAATTTAATAATACAAGTTCAAGAAATTAATTTATTCAGGAACTAATAACATCCAAGTTGTCAACATGATACTGCTTTATGCAGTAAAATTCAAGAATACTCAGAAGAATATTTCCATGAAAAGATACTGGATGAAGCGCAAATATCAAGAATATTACACTAATTTCATGGAGTATAGAAGTCAAAACTTTAACCAACTGAGTATAATAAGGAATAGAATAACAAAAGAAATCACCAGGCATGCGATAGACCGCACAGGCAGATTATTCCAACAGAATAATAATTAACAGAATCAGGTTCGGCGTAAAACGCACAGACAGGATATTCCAACAGAATAATAAAGACGAAATCAGGTCTGGCGTAAAACGCACAGACAGGATATTCCAACAGAATAATAAAGAACGGAACCAGGTCATGTGTAAAGCATAGACATGATGTTCCAACAGAATAATAAAGAACGGAATAATAACAGAAATCACCATGCATGCGGTACTTCGCATAGACAGGTTATTCCAACATAATGATAACGAATGGAATAACAGAAGAATTTCACCAAGTATAGGGTAGCCCACGTATACAGGTTATTCCAACAGAATAATAAAGAATGGAATAACAGAAGTTTTCTTCATGAATACAAAAGAAATAATGCTCCCTACCTTAAAAAGAAGAGTACAGGATATATGAGTAGTGAAGTAGTAGAATACTTTTCTTCTTTCTCTCTATAGTTTCAGTGAATTCGTAAAAAATAATGAAGGAATGAGCTTCTATTTATAAAAAAATGGACTGCATAGTAACTAACTCATGAACGGTCCAGATTGATTTACTTTAATCTGGCAGTCCATATTTAAAGCAAAATTTTTTAAATAAAATATAATATATTCTATTTATAATTTAATAAAACGAATAACTTTATAAAAGATTTTACTATGCAAATACTATGCAGACACTATGCAAATACTATGCATAATAAAATATAATATATTCTAATTATTGTCTAATAAAACAGATAACTTTATAAAAGTATTTGTTTTATATAAAATATTTTTACTATTAGCCTAATAAAACAAATAACTTTATAAAAGTATTCTGTTTTATATAAAAAGCTTTTCTGTTTTATTACATTAATAATACCAATAAAATAAAACTGAGTGACTTATCACATAAGTATCAATAATCAATATCGTGTGCTACTATGCAACCACGCGTATTACTGTACTTTTACTACCGAGGAGTTCAACAGTATTAATGGTAAAACCTCCGCCGTTATTTTCAATAAAATATTTTTGTCGTTTTCTCAATCCGACAATAATTCTGTTGTGGGGTCCACCAATGATTGTTTCGTCGTACGAATATTTCCTGTTTAAAATGAATATTCCCCGACCAATCGAATATTATATAACAACTTGCGTACTTTGCAAAATTTATAAATATTACCCACAACTATAACATTATATCAATTTCACTCCATAATATTCAAAAATAATATTTATAGAAAATTCATCTTTATTCAAAAAGTTGGGGTTTTTACAACCTCCCCTTCTTATGAAATTTTGCCCTCGAAATTATGGTACGTACCTGGTATATCGAAGACGTAAGGATACCTTGATTTCATTTCAGATTCTAACTCCCAAGTCATTTCCTCAACATCGTGGTTTCTCCACAAAACTTTGACTTGAGGTCTAACCTTGGAGCGTAGAATATGTTCCTTCTTATCCAATATTTGATTAGGAACCTCTTCATACGTCAAATCTTTCGCTATTTCGTCCGGTTCTAACTCAATAATGTGGTTCGGGTCTTCCACATATTTACGTAACATGGATATATGAAAAACGTTACGAACACGAGACATACTTGGCGGTAAAGCGAGTCTATAGGCCACAGTTCCTACTCGATCGAGGATTAAAAATGGGCCGATGAATCGAGGATTGAGCTTTCCTCTCTTTCCAAACCTTGTAACTCCTTTCCACGGAGCAACTCGTAATAACACATGATCTCCTATATCAAATACCACGTCCTTCCGATGAAGATCAGCATAACTCTTTTGTCGATCTTGTGAGGTTTTTATACGTTGACGGATCATTTGAATCTTTTCAGTAGTAATACGTACCAACTCCGATCCCAACAACATTGCTTCACCCACCTCATCCCAGCATACTGCAGAACGACACTTTCTTCCATACAACGCTTCGAATGAAGCCATGCCAATACTTGCTTGATAACTATTGTTTTAGGAAAACTCCACCAATGGTAAGAACTTGTCCCAACTTCCCTTGAAGTCAAGGACACAGAGTCTTAATAGATCTTCTAGAGTTTGAATTGTCCTCTCCGACTGCCCGTCCATCTGAGGATGATATACCGAGCTAAATCGTAAATCTGTGCCCATAGCTCTTTGCAAAGTAACCCAAAATCTTGAAGTGAATCTTTGGTCTCGATCAAAAACTATGGATACTGGCATACCATGCAATCTTACAACCTCGTTTATGTATATACGAGAAAGACGTTCAAGTGTATAAGTTTCTCGCATCGGTAAGAAATGAGCAGACTTGGTCAATCTATCAACAATGACCCAAATCGCATCTATACCTTCAGAAACCTTAGGAAGACCGGTAACGAAATCTATGGTATTGTGCTCCCACTTCCATTCTAGAATTTCAAGTGGTTGCAATGGACCTTTTGGTACTTGATGCTCCGCCTTGACTTGTTGACACGTTAGACACCTTGAGATAAACAGCGCTATCTCTCAATTCATATTGCCCCACCAAAATGTATATCGAAGATCGTGATACATTTTGGTACTCCCAGGATGGATTGCAAACGGTGTGTTGTGCGCCTCCATCATGATTTTATACTTTAAATAAGGGTCGTTAGGAACACAAAGTCTGGAGTTGACTCAAAGTATTCCTTCTTCAACGATTCTTGATTTCGGAATAACACCTTCTTGCACTTTCTTCCTCATACGCATCAGCTCCAGGTCTGTAGCTTGAGCATCTTTAACCTTATCAATTAAACTCGGTTCTACTCGTATGTTCGCCATCGTCACATGGGTCCCTAGAGTTTTTAACTCTATTTCCATCTTTGCAAGTCACACAAAATGTGCCTTTGCGTTGTCAATATTGCACTCGTACCCGCATATAATCTTCTACTCAATGCGTCAGCTACCACGTTCGCTTTTCCAGGATGATATTGGATGGTATGACCATAATCTTTCAACAGTTTAAGCCAACGTCGTTGTCGCATGTTGAGTTCCTTTTGAGTGAAGAAATATTTGAGGCTTTTATGATCCGTAAAGATCTCCACTTTCTCCCCATACAAGTAATGCCTCCAAATCTTTAGTGCAAAAATGACTGCTGCCAACTCTAGATCATGAGTGGGATAATTCCTCTCATATTCTTTGAGTTGTCGTGAGGCATAGGCTATGACTTTCCCATGTTGTATGAGAACACATCCCAACCCTTTGCCCGAAGAATCACTATAGATGACAAATCCCTGCGAACCAGATGGTATTGTCAGAACAGGTGCTGAAATGAGTCTCCTCTTGAGTTCTTGAAAACTCTTCTCACATTCTTCGTTCCAACCGAATTTTGTATCTTTCCGATTCAGCTGAGATAGTGGAGTAGCGATTCGAGAAAATCCTTCTACGAATCTTCGTTAATAACCAGCTAAACCGAGAAAGCTACGTACTTCGGTCACTGATTTAGGTTGCTCCCAGCTTTAAATAGCTTCAATCTTTGTTGGGTCAACAGATATTCCATGAATTGATACCACGTGCCCAAGGAATGCTACTTCCTCAAGCCAGAACTTGCATTTCTTTAACTTGGCATAAAGCTTGTATTCAGGAAGCTTTTGGAGTATCAGCCTCAAGTGTTGCTCATTATCTTCACGGCTTTTGGAATAAATAAGGATGTCATCAATAAAAACGACCACAAAGTGATCCAAATATTCCTTGAATACTCGGTTCATCATATCCATGAAGGGAGCAGGAGCATTAGTCAATCCAAAGGACATGACTAGGAATTCATAATGCCCGTACCGAGTTCTGAAAGCCGTCTTTGGAATGTCATCGGTTCTAATCTTCAATTGGTGATACCTGGAACAAAGATCAATCTTTGAAAAGAATTTGTCTCCTTGCAACTGGTCAAACAGGTCATCAATACGTGGCAATGGGTACCTATTTTTGATGGTGACATGATTCAACTCCCGATAATCAATACAAAGTCGCATACTCACATCTTTCTTTTTCACGAATAGAACAGGAGCACCCCAAGGAGAAGTACTAGGACGAATGAAACCGATGTCTAATAATTCCTGTAATTGGGTCTTTAACTCCTGAAGTTCAATAGGAGCCATTCGATATGGGGCTTTGGAAATAGGTTTTGTACCAGGTTTAAGGTCGATACAAAATTCAATTTCACGCTCTAGGGGTAGGCCAGGAAGTTCTTCAGATAATACGTCAGGAAATTCATTAACAATAGAAATATCATTCAAAACTGACGTATTTTTGTTTAGATCCGTGACATGAGCTAAGAAAGCTTGACATCCGTTTTTTAATAAACGAATAGTTTTATGGTTTGAGATGATAGTGATTGATTTTAATGGTTTGGTGGCTTGAATTCGTATAACAGATTGGTTAGGAATATGAAAGCTAACAACCTTACGAAAATAATCAATTTTGCATAATGAGTAGTTAACCAATCAATCCCTAGAATTACATCAAATGCAAGTATTTTTAATGAAATAAGATCGACAGGTAATGTGAGGGTACCGATTTGAACCAAACAAGACTTATAAACAATGGATGTAATGAAGGTTTCTCCTAACGAAGTTTCTACAGATAAGTCAAAGTCTAATTTCTCCGGAGTCAAATTAAATCGTTGAGCGCAAGTAGGAGAAATAAAAGAATGGGTAGAACCGATATCAAATAAGGTATAGACTTCACTAGAGTTTATGATAAGCTTTCCCGTGATGACCTCATTCGGGTTCCTTGCTTTCTGGGAGGTCACAACAAATGCTCTCCCTTGCACTACCGGCTTTGACTTTTCTGGGACGGCCTTTGGTGCCTCCATCCTGGCTGAACTTGTCTTCGGTGAATGACAAAATCTGGCTAAGTGACCTTCTCTTCCACAATTATAACATGCTTTGGACGGCATCGCGCAGTTTGGACTGATGTATCCCTCCCCTCCGCATTTGAAGCATATGATAGGTGGTCCTTCTCATTCCTTAACAACGGGTGCTGGTGCTGACGTCCTTCCATCATTGTTGAATCTCCTTTTCGTGAAATGTCCATTTTTACTGTATTGGCCATGATTACCACCGAAGTGGTTACCATTTCTGGCATGTTGATTCCCTCCACGTTTGTTGTCACCGTTTCGATGACTGATACCACTGGTATTTTAATGCTGCCGGCTGCTTTCTCTTGGTTGCGTTGACTCGTTACCGCTCTCCAATAATTGAGCCCTATTTACAACATCTGAGTAAATACACAATTTTTGAGAAATAAGATATTGACGTATCTTCGGTTTCAAACCTATTAAAATTATTAGCGTCATTCGCTCCTCATTATCAACTAAATGGGATGCAAACCGGGATAACTCTGCAAATTTAGCCTCGTATTGCGACACGGTCATCTTATTTTGTTCTAATTTGATAAACTCCACTTCTTTCATGTGACGAATACTCTTGGAAAAGTACTTGTTGTTGAATAGCTCTTGGAACTTCTCCCAAGACATCTTGAGTGCGTCAGGCTGGGTACGTTTTACAGATTTCGACCAGTAATCTGCCTCTTCACGCAACATGAAGGTGGCGAAGGGAACCTTTTTCTCCTCGGAGCATCCCAAGACATCAAATATCTTGGTGATCTGCTTTATCCATGCTTCCGCCTTAAGTGGTTTTGGCTCTCCGATAAACTCTGGTTGTCCCAGCTCCTTGAACTATTTAACGGTGACCGTCCGAGAGTTTCCAGTGTTTCCACTAACATTTTGGACAGGAGCCGCTCTCGCCTGATGTTGCATGAATTGCATAAAGCCTCTGAACAATCCAACATTCTTCATTTGGTCCGGGTTGTTGTTTGCATGAGGATTGTCGCCCTCCTGATGCACATTATCCTGATTATTGATATATGGAGACTCAACGGTCTCTTGTGCTCCATTGCTATTCTCAACATTCTCGGATCTCATTTTCAGATACTCCCACAAAACAAAGGTTAATTAACATATAACATATTATCCCTATACTTTGACCGACCAATTAAAAACCAAATAAACTTAGGTAGGTCATTCTAGCGAAGGAATTACCCGTCTCTCCCCTCCTAGTTCTAGTCTCACATCTTAGCCAGGGATCATATCCCTAAGCTCTGATACCAACTGTGACGCCCCAAAAATTAGGTATACATCACCCATCTTGAGTCACCAGATACATGGTACAAAATTGAAATACAACTTAATAATACAACTGTCGTGTACAATACGACAAACATAAACTGTGAGTTTGAATACAAATATTATCTACTAGAGAGTATACAAACTCAAAAGGAGTCCTCATTACAATTATTATCACACTATTTCACAGAATAGTGAGGACTACTAATGCACCATCTAGGACCATCACTCCATTCCCCGACTCGTCCCAGCTATATTCTCATTTCCTGAAGAGAACAGTGAACGAAAGAGTGAGCTCAACTAGCCCAATAAGAAATATTATGACTAAGATAATGCAGAATAAATTATCATTATCCTTAAACAGTGTTAAACTGATACAATATAACAAACATCAAGTTTAACTGCAGCGGAACAAGCAATCCATTAAAAGAGTCAAGTAGAGAATAAAATCTACTGTCTTTTATGATTTAAAAGGTTTTTCATCACTTTTATCGATGGGTCTCAGCTTAATAAATAATCCACATCATCGAATCAACCATGCACTATGGCCAATGATATTTTTTAGTATCACGACCACAATTATCCATGCACTACGGGCCAAGAATATTTGTGTATTCATTAATTGTCATGATCATGCCAACAACTGTCCATCAATGTACTACGGTCCAATGAGGACTTTTACCACATCATTTGTAACATTACGGTCATGATTATACCGAATAATCTCTGGTCATAATCATACCATGTCCATCTATGCACTACAGGCCACAGATGACTTTCAAAAAAATATAAACATGAGGATGATGACAATGATATAAGAATTTAATAAAACAAGTTCAAGAATTAATTTATTCAGGAACTAATAACGTCCAAGTTGTCAACATGATACTGCTTTGTGCAGTAAAATTCAAGAATGCTCAGAAGAATATTTCCATGAAAAGATACTGGATGAAGCGCAAATATCAAGAATATTCCACTAATTTCATGGAGTATAGAAGTCAAAACTTTAACCAACTGAGTATAATAAGGAATAGAATAACAAAAGAAATCACCAGGCATGCGATAGACCGTACAAGCAGGTTATTCCAACAGAATAATGATTAACGGAACCAGGTCTGGCGTAAAATGCACAGACAGGATATTCCAACAGAATAATAAAGACGGAATCAGGTCCGACGTAAAACGCACAGACAGGATATTCTAACAGAATAATAAAGACGGAATCAGGTCCGGCGTAAAATGCACAGACGGGATATTCTAACAGAATAATAAAGACGGAATCAAGTCCGACGTAAAAGGCATAGACAGGATATTCCAACATAATAATAAAGAACGGAACCAGGTCATGCGTAAAGCATAGACAGAATGTTCCATTAGAATAATAAAGAACGGAATAATAACAGAAATCACCATGCATGCGGTACTTCGCATAGACAGGTTATTCCAACATAATGATAAAGAATGGAATAACAGAAGAATTTCACCAAGTATAGGGTAGCCCGCGTATTCAAGTTATTTCAATAGAATAATAAAGAATGGAATAACAGAAGTTCTCTTCATGAATACAAAAGAAATAATACTCCCTAACTTAATAAGAAGAGTATTGAATATATGAGTAGTGAAGTAGTAGAATACTTTTCTTCTTTCTCTCTATAGTTTATCTGTAAGACCCCAACTTATTAATAATGAAATTTAATTTTCTCTATTTATTATTTTGAAATAGTAAGGGTTGAATTGATTATTGTGGATAGTTATGGGTAAAATACGCAAATATTTTAAAATAAGCAAGTGGTTATAAAATATTCATTGTTGTCGGGGAATATTCGTACGACGGCGCAGCCATGTGTGGGCCCCATAACGGAAAGTGATTGGATGAAGAAAACGACAAATATAAATTGTTTAAAAATAACGGCGTAGTTGTTACCATTAATACTGTTAAAATACTCGGTGGTTAAAACACAGTAGCACACGGTATTGCACCAATTATTGATTCTTACGTAAGAATGCACTACTCAATAGTGGTTACAGTAATTACTGTTCAGTATTTTATTTTATTGATTTAATAATTGTTGCGTTGATATTTTATATTGCTGTTGTTTCAATAATTGTCATTACACAGTATTTTTCATTATCGAAGCAATAATTCATATTATCTGAATAATATTATTAAATAACAGTATTGGTAATGTCTAAAAAGTTCTGTCTAAGGAGAGGTTTAGTCACCTAATTGCGCGACAGTAAGGAGAAATTCTTATTGGAAAGCCCCCTCTTTCTTGGGAACTGCCTGGTTGTCAATATTGTAATTCTGTAATATTATTTGTGAATAATTAATTATTGATTCATATGATGAGAAAAATATTGATTTTATGTAGATATAGATGGAGAAAATTTTTAATGTGGCAATTGTTGAAAATTGAAATTTTATCTTTTTCTAATAAAATAATTCATTTAAATATATTATTATATTTTAATATTATAATAGTGATGATATTTTTACGATGAATGTGGGATATATGAGTATATGTGGAGGAGGGGTATTTTTGTTACCAAAAGTATTTAAAGCATGTATTATGTGTCGGTGGACCCCATTTCTTGACTGAAATTTGATTATAGCCTGTAAAATCGATCGTTTGTGGATTTCGATCAATTTCTGCTTGGAATTTGAAAAAAATTTCTTCTTAAAAGTTGTAGAGAATTGAATTTCCTATAAAAATTTGTGTAATTTGAATTTTCTGATAAAAGAGCTATTTATTATGAATTATTGAAGTTCCGAAGCTCCGAAATAATTGATTTTTGGAAGTTTAAAATAATTTAAATAAGAAAAACATTTTTTGTGTTTGGTGGGTATCTTTAACATGTGCTAGAGACTGAATTCAGATGATTGGATGCGTAGGAAGATGTGGAAAAATAAATAATATTAATTTATTAAATTTTTTTACTTTGGTGTTCTAAGCATTTTCCAATAAATAGGGTGCTTAGGTTAGAATTGAAAATCACACCAGAAATTGAAGTTTTCTTTCTCTATATTATCGAGCGTATTCTTGTGAGTATTTTGAGTGTATTTTTAGTATTGTTGTACGGTGCAAGTTCAAGTCATAGCCTATATCCGGTGTTTCAGCTAGAAGTACTGATTATTTCTTCAATATCATTATGCTGAAATATTGATCTGAAGTTTTTATCAAATTTGGAACTTTTGGTGTCAGAGTTACTATTCATGTATACGACACTATTCACGTATACGACACTATTCACGAATACGGCATTATTCATCAAAAAATGAAAATTTTTCCTTTTCGTCTAAAATATCTATTGTGGATACTAGCTTTGATTGTATCCATGTTTTGATCATTCTTGAATTGTACATCACTATGATTATTTTTGAGGTATTTTTGGACATGGATAAAATAAAGTACGAATCCTTAATCCTTAATCCTTGTCATTTTTTTCCACTGGATTCGTTTCTTTAAAAATATTTTTCATCATCCTCAGTCTTAAATGATGATATTATTGAATATCTTTGGCCTATAGTACAAAGATGAATTATTTCTGATGAATATCTTTGGCCCGTAGTGCAAAGATGAACAGGTGTTTAGATGAACATGACCAACTGATGAATATCTTTGGCCTGTAGTGCAAAGATGAATAATTGATTTTAGATATATATTGGTTGATGTTACAGGGATAAAAGATAGACGATGAACTTTTAAATTCATACGTAGAAGATAGTAGTTTGCATTCTCTACTTAACTCTTCTAATGAATTATTATTTCTGCTGCGAATATTGATTTAAAACTTGTTGTCTATTGTATTCTATTAGATTTTTCCCTGTTAAAGACTAACGATAATTTTGTGTATATTATCTTAGTCATAATATTCTTTACTGGGCTAGTTGAGCTCACCCTTTTCCTTTTTGTTCCATTTTTCTTCTCAGGAGGCGAGAATATAGCGAGTACGAGTCGGGGTATGGAATGAAGGTTCTAGATAGAGTTGTTTAGTAGTCCTCACCATTTTTATAAAATAATGTATCAATAAATGTGATGAGGATTTATTTGAATATAGATATTGTCTAGAAGATAATATTTGTATTCAAACTCTCAGTTTTACTGTTGTAATAATAAAGTTGTAGTTGTTTCTGTACCATGTATTGACAACTCGGAATGGGTGATGTATACCTATTTTGGGAGCGTCACATTATCTCTCTAGAGTTTCAGTGAATTCGTAAGAAATAATGAAGGAATGAGCTTCTATTTATAGAAAAATGGACTGCATAGTAACTAACTCATGAACGGTCCAGATTGATTTACTTTAATCTGACGGTCCATATTTAAAGCAAAATCTTTTAAATAAAATATAATATATTCTATTTATAATCTAATAAAACAAATAACTTTATAAAAGATTTTAATATGCAAACACTATGCATAATAAAATATAATATATTCTAATTATTGTCTAATAAAACAGATAACTTTATAAAAGTATTTTGTTTTATATAAAAAGATTTTACTATTAGCCTAATAAAACGAATAACTTTATAAAAGTATTCTGTTTTATATAAAAAGATTTTCTGTTTTATTACATTAATAATACCAATAAAATAAAACTGAGTGACTTATCACATAAGGATCAATAATTAATACCGTGTGCTACGTACTATTCAACCACGCGTATTACTGTACTTTTACTACTGAATAGTTCAACAGTATTAATGGTAAAACTTCCGCCGTTATTTTTAATAAAATATTTTTGTCATTTTCTCAATCCGACAATAATTCTGTTGTGGGGTCCACCAATGATTGTTCTATCGTACGAATATTTCCTGTTTAAAATGAATATTCCCCGACCAATCGAATATTATATAACAACTTACGTACTTTGTAAAATTTATAAATATTACCCACAACTATAACATTATATCAATTTCACTCCATAATATTCAAAAATAATATTTATAGAAAATTCATCTTTATTCAAAAAGTTGGGATTTTTACATATAACATTATATCAAATCCACACCATAATATAAAAAAATATTTAGAGAAAAATTAAATATTTATTCATAAAATTCGGGTTCTCACAATCTCCCCTCCTTATCAAATTTTGCCCTTGAAATTTACGTACGTATCTGGTATGCTGAAGAGGTGAGGATACCTTGCTTAGATTCTAACTCTTGAGGTATAACCTTTGAGTGTAGAAAATGATCATTTTATCCAAGATTTTAACATGTATCTCATCATACATTAAATCTTCTGCTATTTCGTCTGGTTCTAATTTAATAATGTGGTTCGGGTCATCCACATATTTACGTAACATCAATACGTGAAAAACGTTATGAACACGCGACATACTTGGCGGTAAAATGAGTCTATAAGCCACAGTTCCTACTCGATTCAGGATTTCAAATGGGCTAATAAAATCGAGGGTTGAGATTTCCTCTCTTCATCGATTCTTGCTTCTAGAATAACGCCCTCTTAAACCTTCTTCTTCACATCATCATCTCTGAGTATGTAGCTTGAGTGGCCTTTAACTTTATCGATTAAAGTCGATTCTAATCATATATTTGTTATCTTCACATGGGTCCCTAGACTTTTTAACTCTATCTCCATCATTTGTAAGTTATACGAAATGGGTCTTTGTGTTAACAACATCACACTCGTAAATGCATACGATCTTCTACTCAACGCGTCAGCTACTACGTTCTCTCTTCCACGATGATATTGAATGGTACGATCGTAATTTTCAACAGCTCGAGCCAACGTCTTTGGCACATTACACGTTCGTTTTGGGTGAAGAAAATATTTGAGGGTTTTAGAAATGGGTTTTGTATTGGGGTCAATACAAAATTTGATTTCACGCTCTAGGGGTATGCTAAGAAGTCTTCAAGAATACGTCAGAAAATTTATTAACAATAGAAATATCATTCAAAACTGTGACTCTCATCCAAGACTTGGATAGCACGTCACATTGATACCTATCAACTTGTCATCGTCATTCACGACGTCGCCTACAGAAAGTCTGGCTTCGGTGCATTCCACACAAGGAAATCACCAGCGAAAGGCTCGAGGCTCTTTACTTATGACTTTATATGACAATGATTGACTTTAGTGGTTTGGTTGCTTGAATTCGCATAACAGGTTGGTTAGGAATATGAAAGCTAACAACCTTACAAAAGCTTGACGAGTAGTTAACCAATTGATTCCTAAAATCACATCAAATGCAAGTATTTTCAAAGAGATAAGATCGACAGGTAACGTGAAAGTGTCAATTTAAATCAACAAGATTTATAAACAGTGGAAGTAACGAAGGTTTCTACTATCGAAGTTTCAACCAATAAGTCAAAGTCTAATTTCTCTGAAGTCAAATTTAAACGTTGAGCACAAGCAAGAGAGATAAAAGAATGGGTAGAACCGGTATCTAATAAGGTATAGACTTTGCAAGAATTTATAATTAACTAACCCGTGCTAACTTCGTTCGGGTTACTCGCTTTTTGAGAAGTCACGAAACACGCTCTCCCTGTAACCATCGACTTTGTTTTGTCCGTATCCGCCTTTGGTGCCACCGTTCCAACTGGACTTGACTTCACTATACGACAAAATCGAGCTAAATGACCTTCTCTTCTTGAAATTTCCACTTCTATTATCTTGGTCATGATTACCACCGTAATGGTTACCATTCTTGGCATGATAATTTCCCCCACGATGATTATCATTGTTCCGATGGTCGTTGCCACCGGTATGATTATTATCGTATTGTTGGTTGTTACCTTTTGGCTGAGCTGACTCAGCGGTCTCATGTGCTTCATTGCTTATCTCAAAAAATTTAGATGTCATTCGCAAACACTGTAATAAAACAAGGGTTAATTAACATATTACATATTATCCCTATACTATGACCGACCAATTAAATACCAAATAAACTTAGGCAGGTCATACTAGCGAAGGAATTCCCCGTCTCTCCCCTCCTAGTTCTTGTCTTACATCTCAGCCAAGGATCATATCCCTAAGCTTTGATACCAACTGTGACGCCCCCAAAACAGGTATACATCACCCATCTTTGGTCGCCAGATATAAGGTACTGAATACAAATACAAACTAATTATACAACCGTCGTGTAAAATACGACAAAACATAATCTCAGAGTTTTAATACATATATTGTCCTCTAGACAGTATACAAACTCAATGAAGTCATCATTACATTTATTATCACACTATTTCATAGAATAGTGAAGACTACTAATGCTATCATCTCGGACCGTCACTCCATTCCCCAACTAGTTCCGGCTACGTTCTCATTTCCTGGAGAGAACAATGAAAGTAAAAGGGTGAGCTCAACTAGCCCAGTAAGAAATATTATGACTAAGATAATGCAGAATAAATTATCATTAGCCTTCAACAATGTTAAACTGATAAAATACAATAGACATCAAGTTTAACTGCAGCGGGACAAGCAATTCATTAAAAGAGTCAAGTAGAGAATAAAATCTACCATATTTTATGATTTAAAAAGGATTTTCATCACTTTTATCGTTGAGACTCAGCTTAATAAATAAACCACATCATCGAATCATCTCTGCACTACGGGCCAAGGATATTCATTAAATCATCAATGGTCATGACTATACTGAACAATCACTGGTCATAATCATACCAAAAACTGTCCATCAATGCACTACAGGCCACTGAGGACTTTCACCACATCATTCGTCACATTACGGTCATGATTATACCGAATAATCCCTAGTCATAATCATACCAAGTCCTTCTATGCACGTAAGCCAAAGATGACTTTCATCACAATATAAGCATGAGAATGATAACAATGATATAAGCATTAATCAAACAAAAACAAAGATAAATATTAAATAATTTAAATTTATCCAAATATTATCAATCACTTAATAAACTCATAATCTAATATTATTAATATTATAACAATATTTTAATCACTTCTTAAACTTATAAATAATTTATTTCAATTGTTTATACTTTAACAAATAATGCATTAAATCATTCAAAAATGTCATACTCATAAGATTTCATCACCAATGATCAAATCCCTTATCAAAAATCTGCATATACCCTATATAGGATTCCCAAGCCATAAAATCCTATTTTCTAATTTTGCTACTTCACATAACATATTTAACTCATATGTTCGTAACTAAAACATTTTCATGAAAAATTACCAAATCAACTTGTTATTTTTCTATCCTTTGCCCAAACATATATACATATATTTCATACACAACAAATATTTTTTTTTTATAATTTTTCAAAAATTAATTTCTAATTAATTCCTTAAGAAATTAGCTACCTCAAGTTTAACTCCAGAAATTCCCAAATCTTGGCAGGATCTTACACATGTTAATGTGAGCTTCCAGTTTAAATTTCATGGTCATCAGAGTTATAGAACTCCGATTATAGCGTTTTTCATCGGAAAAACCTAAATATTGAAATAGTCATAACTTGCTCATTTTAAGTCGGAATGAGCTCATTTTTAGACAGGAGGTACTTTATACCATATATTTTCATGTCCCAAAAGGCCGAAATTTATTTCACAAGCTAAGTGACTGAAATGCCCTTTAAATTTCTGGGTTGTAGCCTTTTTTGGTAATTTGCAGTTTTTGACTCCTTTGCTAAAATCAGTCCACACAAAAATCTACAATACTTTTTCCAGTGATTCTACTTGAATAAGTTAAAAAACTCATCAATCTAACTCTAGAACTTGACCACACTCAAAAATTCAAAATATAATAGGAGATATGGTCAATTGAATTTCATATTCCATTTTTACCAAAATTTGATTTTCAACCCTTTTGTGATTTCTAAGAAACTTTCATGTTTACACATAATAACCAACATAACTCATCATGACAATGACATAATAATTCAATAAAACAAGTTCAAGAATAAGTTTTAAAAATTTATAAGTTAATTTATCCTGAACTCAATAATGTCCAAATTGTCAACATGATACTGCTTTGTGGAGGAAAATTCAAGAATGCTCAGAAGAATATTTCCACGAAAAGATATTGGATGAAGCGCAAATATCCTTGATATTCCACTAATTTTGAGGAATATAGAAGCCCAAACTTTAACCAACTGAGTATAATAGAATGTATGAAACTGCAAATGGATTTTCACTTGCCATGCGGTAATCCACGTATACAGATCATTTCCACAATTTAATAAGGAATGAATACAAAGGATCATTCACCATGCATGTGGTAATCCACATAGACTGGTTATTCCAACAGAATAAGAAAGAATGGAATAACATAAGGATTCACCATGCTTACGATAGACTGCACACACAGGTTATTCCCAACAGAATAATAAATAATGGAACCAGGTCCGGCATAAATGCACAGACAGGATATTCCGGCATAATAATAAATAATGGAACCAGGTTCGGCATAAACGCATAGATAGGATATTCTGACAGAATAATAAATAATGGAACCAGGTCCGGCGTAAACGCACAGACAGGATATTCTGACAGAATAATAAATAATGAAACCAGGTCCGGCGTAAACGCACAGCCAGGATATTCTGACAGAATAATAAAGAACGGAATATTAGAAGAATTTCACCATGTATGCGGTACTTCGCATATACAGGTTATTCCAACATAATAATAAAGAATGGAATAACAGAAGTTCTCTTCATGAATACGAAAGAAATAATACCCCTTACCTTAGAAGAAACTGGATATTGGAGTAGTGAAGTAGCAAAATACTTTTTTTCTTTCACTTTATAGTTTCTCTCTCTAGAGTTTCAGTGAATTCGTAAGAAATAATGAAGGAATGAGCTTATATTTATAGGAGAATGGACTGAATAGTAACTAATTCATGAACGGTCCAGATTGATTTACTTTTAAACAGACTGTCCATATTGATTTAATATTAAAACTTTAAACCAGCGATCTACATTGATTTACTATTATAACTTTCCACCAGCGGTCCATATTGATTTACTATTATAACTTCAACCAACGGTCTGAAAAATTATCACATCTCCTCATGGAATAATATTGTACCCAAAAATGAGTTGAACCGAAAAGAATATATTTTACGGGTGAATAGTACCCCGTGAATAGTAACTCGTGAATAGTAACTTATGAATAGTAACTCATGCATAGTAACTCGTAAATAGTACTCCGACATGAAAAGTGCACCGAATACCCGATTGAACAATATAACCTTCAGACATCAATTATTATCGAAACAAATGTCGATTTTCACTAACACAAATAATTCTAACACAATGGAACTATAAAATTCATCTTTAATCAACACGAACTTATTCATCATTAATATTATAATTCACAATATTTAACAATCATGTCGTTCCCAGGAAAGAGAGGGCTTTCTGATAAGGATTTATCCTTATTGGCGCGCAATTAGGTGACCAAACCTCTCCTTGACAGAACTTCTAGATATTGTCAATATTACAAATAATAATTAAAAGTTTTGTTTGGCAAACCATTTTAAAACTCAAAGAATTAATATACTTAAGCATTGTTTGGGTAAAACCAAATTAAACTACTTTAAAAATCTATTGAATAAATCATTTAATCACACAACTCAATATAAATAATTAAACATCAAATCGAGATATCAATATAATAATAATTTCCTTAACTCATTAATTATTTATTTAACAAATAATTAATCAACTAACATTAAATTAAACAAATACAAATATGTATTCAACAATAAACACATCCAATAAATATTTACATAAATCAATAAATATGTATAACTTACAATTAAAATTCTGGAATGTTACAGAGACGAGAAATTCATTCACTAGTATGACCTACCTAAGTTTATTTGGTATTAATTGGTCAGTCAGAGTATAGGGATAATATGTGATATGTCAATTAACCCTTGTTTTATGGCAGTGTTTGAAAATGACATCTGAAAATGTTGAGATTAGTAATGAAGCACTTGAGACCGTTGAATTATCAACGATCAATACCAAGGATAATGTGCAACAGGAAGACAATAATCCTCAGGTAAATAATAACATTGATCAAATGATGAACGATGGGATGTTCAGAGGCTTTATGCAATTCATGCAACATCAGGCAAGAGAGGCTCATGTTCAAAATGCAGGTGGAAACAATGGCAACTCTCGGACGGTGACCGCTAAACAGTTCAAGAAGGTGGGACCACCGGAGTTTATTGGAGAGCCAAAACCACTTAAGGCAAAGACGTAGATAAAGTAGATCACCAAGATATTTGATTTCTTGGGATGCTCCGAGGAGCAAAAGGTTCCCTTTGCCACCTTCATGTTGCGAGGAGAGGCAGATTACTGGTGGGAATCTATAAAGTGTACTTAGCCTGCCGCACTGAAGATGACTTGGGAGAAGTTCCAAGAACTGTTCAACGACAAGTACTTTCCCGAAAGTATTCGTCACCTGAAGGAGGTAGAGTTCATCAAGCTGGAGCAGAACAATATGACCGTGTCGCAGTACGAAGCTAAGTTTGTCGTGTTGTCCCGATTTGCATCCCACTTGGTTGATGATAAGGAGAGAATGACGCGGATATTTCTAAGAGGTTTGAAACCAGAGATACTTCAATACCTAATTTATCACAAAATGTGTTTGTATTCAGATGTTGTAAATAGGGCTCAGTTATTGGAGCGCGATAACGAGTCAACCCAACCAAGAGAGAGCAGTCGGCAAAATGATAATACCAGTGGTAGCTGTCATCGAAGCGGTGACAACAAATGTGTAAGGAATCAATATGCTAGAAATAGTAACCACTTCGGTGGAAATCATGGTCAAGATAATAGAAATGGAAATTTTAAGAAGAGAAGATTCAATAATGATGGA
The DNA here is from genome assembly GCA_020205505.1 of Panax japonicus. Lineage (NCBI taxonomy): Eukaryota > Viridiplantae > Streptophyta > Magnoliopsida > Apiales > Araliaceae > Panax > Panax japonicus. The sequence goes on along the minus strand of CM035101.1, from coordinate 26,893,036 downwards.
AATACGTCACCACCAGCACCTGTTGTTAAGGAAGGGGAACGACAGCCAATCGTATGTTACAAATACGGAGGGGAGGGACACATCAGTCCAAACTGTACGCAGTTGTAACGTCCACGAATTTGAAATTCCTTATTTAATTAAATATGTGATTTAATTTTAATGAGTTTGTTTTGTGAGTTTATTTAAACCTTATGTGGTTATATGAATTTATGAAATGATTAAAGGGAGTCACTAATAGTTTATTTAAATTAGTGGACTAACCCTAAGAGTTTGATATCAAGAATTGATAGAATTCTTAATAATTAAATATTCAATTTATTTGAATATAGTAGCAAGATTTGAACATATTGATTTATGTCAGGTATGGGTATATCACCATTGAAGAAGTTAAATAATCCCATATGAAACTTATGTGGTGATATGAATTGGAACTGGCTTGAAACTAACCTATTTTGGCACTGCCAGGGATCGGCGCAGCTGCGCCGTCCCAGCAGTACAACATGGCGCAGTTGCGTCTGTGTCCAAACATAGAAAGTTAAGTTCTGCTATAGAAAATGAATTGGAACATTGGAGAAAAGTGTGACATACATAGAATCATATAATAAGATTATATTCTAATGATGTGGAGTATCAAGTGGTGCAATAAAATCATAAGTGATTGTTAAACATAAATAAATTAATATATGTGCATTCCAAAAATCGGAAAAGAAGTTATTTGTGTACACTTGATATATAATATTAAATAATGTTATAATATGTCTATGTGAGTAGTAGAGATAATTATGAAACTACCCGGACAATAATACTTGACTGCGTTATTTTATTGCATGTATTTAATATCTAATGTGAGTACATAAAGAATCCCAAAATTTCCTCGTGTTGTAGCATTTACACATTTATATTACATCATGGGAATTATAGTGTCCAAACCAAGCCTTATTTGATCAAGTATGTTGAGATTTCTCTCTTGTCCCAAAATGAGTGTCACCAAGTACATGAACAGTGCACTAAAGGCTAGTTTACGTATTTTCCAAGTGGCTTATCTTAGGTGATCATTTGCTAGCTAGGTAGTTGGTAGGGAGTTGTTCAACCACTCTTGATTAACCTTTGTTTCGTTCCATTACACCTTGGGCTCCAATTTTGAGTAATGACAATGTCTAGTTCATGCTTCCTCTATAAATACAAGCTCCAAATTCAGATTTTGTGTTGTTGATAAGTTGTTGATAGCTTAATTAGAGAGTTCTAAGTTACTGAGCATTGTAGAAACATATTCAAGGGTGGGAGGTTCAATCCAAGCTTAAGAAGGTATAAGTTCTAACTATGCTCTTGAAATGGGTCTTGTTTGATTATTGAAATTTCTTGAATTCATTTGTTAATTGATATGAACAAGCATGTTATAAGGTGTGTAAGAAGTTTTCTAATATGTATGAACACTTTAATATTGATTTGGAGCATGCTTGAATTGTTGGAAATCAAGTTGGTAGTTACTCTGCAAAACAGAGTAACCTTACTGCTTCTAAACTCGACCTGGCGCAGCTACACCCTGGTTATACTAGGGTGCAGCGCAGCTGCGCCTTACCTCAGATCCAGTTTCTGTTTGTGATATGTGTTATTAACTTGATGTTATGACTTAGATACACACCTAAAGAGGAGTATAACATGTTATGTAAAGCTTTTGTATGTGGTACGAAGTAATCAACTTGGATTAGTAAGAAAGTTGTAGCAAAACTTAAAGTTTTAAAAACCAACCTTGTGGAAAACTTGTGTTCACGAGTTCTGAACTTAGTGACTCATAAACATAACTGATTTGGAACCTAAATGAGCATGATATGTGATTCATAGATGTTGTATCCATGACCAAATTGACAAGCTTTGTGCTAGAACTTAGTTTGAAAAGAAAGGATTAGTTAAAGCTAATGATCATGAATGATAAGAGTTATAGTTTTTGATTTTGAAAAGAGATTATCATAACTTATTTACTTATGATAAAGGTTTTAGACTTGTCTTACATGTGTTGGATTTCATCATTAGTGCTAAAATGATTTCAAAGACAACCTCTAACATGTTTTCAAACTTAAGTTACATATTATATGAGTACATAGATACTAGTGTTGTAAGATGTCATGTTATGGCTATAATACTCCTAAACATGATTCGTATGTATAAAACTTGATGATTACATGATTTTTATGTTTTAATGACATATAACTTGCATGTAAGTTAAACTTGTGGTATTGAACTCAAGTATGATCACGTGTTATATGTGAAACTCTAGCATGTATGTATGTTAATATGTATTTATAGGAGTATGTTAGAGTTGGACTGAAGTCACGAAGTGCAGCAGCTCAACCTTGGTCTGGTCAAGGGATAGCGCAGCTGCGCCGTCCCTAAGCCTAGACCAGGCACAACTATGCCGTTGCAGTTTTGCCAGATTTTGTTTTTGGTTCTGAAATTTAAGGCATGCTTACATGATCTCTTTATCTTGTAATATGTGACCAATGTGCTATGTAATGTGTTAAGAAGCATGCTATGCGAAGACTTGATTATTGTAAGTGTAGACGCGTACTAGTTTACACATACTAATTGAAATGATTGACTTAATAATGTTAGGTTGTTTGAACGCAAGTAGTTAAAGCTAGAATTATATTGTAGCTGAGCAAACAGGCAAGTTCCTTGAACTCTACTTTTATTAAGCAAGTTCCCTAACTTCACTCAAATTATTATTGAGCAAGTTTCCTTGAACTTCACTCTTGATTTAGAAAGTTTCCTATCCTTCTCATATCGTATTGGGCAGGTTATTGTTGAATTGAAAGTTATTCGTTTAAGCTTGAACTTTATTTCCAAGCATGCTATTAAGTGGTTTAATTACCTTACAATTATTCCACATCAATATTATTGATATTCGCACTTAGTGCATTTAAGTTCGTACAGTCTTGGACTTGTACTTCATTTAAAGTTCTATAATTCTTGAACTGTGTCAGATAGAGTCTGAACCTTTGTTCGGTCAAACAAGAATATGAAGTTTTATAAAAGTTATCTAAAGCAATTGATGGTAAGGATTCTTAGACTGAAAGAACACCCCTTTTATGATAGGGGAGTACCCCAGGTATCTAATATAAGATACAAAGAATAGTTTAAATGTTATGCATATACATGGTGTACGCGAGGCTGATCCCCTCAAGTACTTATTCTGTAGCCAATAACCAAAGGGTCAATTAGCTATTGATTCCATTGGAGTGTTATAGTTCAAAGTCTACTTGACTAGCAGTTGTTCTAAAAGCAATCATTATCTTTGCTTCTAATATTCATATTGTTGAATCCTTCAGATATTCATATTGTTAAATTCATATGTCAGATATTTTCCATTCATCATGATATATCATTATTGTTGTATTTAAACTTGTTGAGCAAACTTGTTGCTCATCCTTGCTATATCATGAATTATATTGCAGCTAAGCCCGAGACCTCAGGAAAGGACAAGGGTAAAGGAAATATGTAGGATAGTCGCCAGGAGCAAACTTTGCGATATGTCTAGTTTAAATTACTATTATGTAATGTGAACCCTAATTATTATTTTAGGGTATGCTTGTAAGATTGTATTAAGTTTATCGAATCTTGGAACTAGTAACACCTTTTGAATGAACGATGTACGTTTATTATATTCTGCATTTTAGTTATCGTATGTTGTTTAGAGGGGTATGTTTGTATTTTATCTTGATGACCGAACCGGGGTCAGAGGACCAGGATTTGGGGGCGTCACAGCATCAGTCCAAAGCATGTTACAATTGTAGAAGAGAAGGTCACGTAGCACAATTTTGTCGTGCACCGAAGTCAAGTCCAGCTGGGATGGAGGCATCAAAGGCCATCCCAGACAAGACAAAACCAGTAGTTCAAGGGAGAGTGTTTGTCGTAACCTCCCAAAAAGCAAGGAATCCGAACAAGGTGATCATAGGTAAGCTAATCATAAACTCTTACGAAGTATATACCTTTTTGGATACCGGTTCTACCCATTCTTTTATTTCTCCTACTTGTGTTCAACGTTTAAATTTAACTCCGGAGAAATTAGACTTTGACTTATCTATTGAAACTCCGTTGGGAGAAACCTTCATTACATCCACTGTTTATAAGTCTTGTTTGGTTCAAATTGGTACCCTCACATTACTTGTCGATCTTATTTCCTTAAAAATACTTGCATTTGATGTGACTTTAGGGATTGATTGGTTAACTACTCATCATGCAAAAATTGATTATTTTTGTAAGGTTGTTAGCTTTCATATTCCTAACCAACCTAATATGCGAATTCAAGCAACCAAACCACTAAAGTCAATCACTGTCATATCAAGCCATAAAACTATTCATTTATTGAAAAATGGATGTCAAGCTTTCTTAGCCCATGTCACAGATTTAAACAAAAATACATCAGATTTGAATGATATTTCTATTGTTAATAAATTTCCTGACGTATTCCCCGAAGAACTTCATGGCCTACCTCCAGAGCGTGAAATCGAGTTTGGTATCGACCTTGAACCCGGTACAAAACCCATTTCCAAAGCCCCATATCGAATGGCTCTTATTGAACTTCAGGAGTTAAAAACCCAACTACAAGAATTGTTATACATCGGTTTCATTCGTCCTAGTACATCTCCTTGGGGTGCTCCTGTTCTATTTGTAAAGAAGAAAGATGGAAGTATGCGACTTTGTATTGACTATCGGGAGTTGAATCATGTCACCATCAAAAATAGGTACCCGTTACCTCGTATTGATGATCTGTTTGACCAGTTGCAAGGTGCCAAATTCTTTTCAAAGATTGATCTTCGTTCTGGATATCATCAGTTGAAGATTAAAATTGATGACATTCCAAAGACTACTTTTAGAACTCGGTACGGGCAGTACGAATTCCTAGTCATGTCTTTTGGATTGACTAATGTTCTTGCTGCCTTCATGGATATGATGAACCGAGTATTCAAGAAATATTTGGATCACTTTGTGGTCGTCTTTATTGATGACATCCTCATATATTCCAAAAGCTGTGAAGATCATGAACAACACTTGAGGCTGATACTCCAAAAGCTTCGTGAAAACAAGCTTTATGCTAAGTTGAAGAAATGTGAGTTCTGGCTTAAGGAAGTTGCAATCATTGGGCACGTGATATCAAATCATGGAATATCTGTTGACCCGACAAAGATTGAAGCAATTCAAAGCTGGGAGTAACCTAAGTCAGTGACCGAAGTACGTAGCTTTTTGGGCTTAGCTGGTTATTATCGGAGGTTCATGGAAGGATTTTCTCGAATCGCTACTCCATTAACTCAACTGACTCGAAAAGATACAAAATTCGGTTGGAGCGAGGAATGTGAGAAGAGTTTTCAAGAACTCAAGAGGAGGCTCATTTCAGCACCTGTTCTGAGAATACCAGCTGGTTCGGAGGGATTTGTTATATACAGCAATGCTTCAGGAAAAGGTTTAGGGTGTGTTCTCATACAACATGGAAAAGTCATAGCCCATGCCTCACGACAACTCAAAGAATATGAGAGAAATTACCCTACTCATGATCTAGAGTTGGCAACTGTCGTTTTTGCGTTTAAGATTTGGAGGCATTACCTATATGGAGAGAAGGTGGAGATCTATACGGATCATAAAAGGCTCAAATATTTCTTCACTCAAAAGGAACTCAACATGTGACAACGATGATGGCTTGAGCTATTGAAAGATTACGATCATACCATTCAATACCATCCTGGAAAAGCGAATGTAGTAGCTGACACATTGAGTAGAAGATCATATGCGGGCACAAGTGCAATATTGTCAACGCAAAGGCCCATTTTGTATGACTTACAAAGGATGGAGATAGAGTTAAAGACTCCAGGGACCCATGTGATGATGGCAAATATGCGAGTAGAACCGACTTTAATCGATAAAGTTAAGTCTGCTCAAGCTACAGACCTGGAACTGATGCGTATGAGGAAGAAAGTGCAAGAAGGTGTTATTCCGGAAGCAAGAATCGATGAAGACTGAATACTTCGAGTCAACTCCAGACTTTGTGTTCCTAACGATTCTGACTTGAAGTATAAAATCATGATGAAGGCACACAACACACCGTTTGTAATCCATCCTGGCAGTACCAAAATGTATCGTGATCTTCGACATACATTTTGGTGGAGCAATATGAAAAGAGAGATAGCGGGGTTTATCTCAAGGTGTCTAAGTTGTCAACGAGTCAAGGCAGAGCATCAAGTGTCAAAAGGTCCATTGCAACCACTTAAAATTCTAGAATGGAAGTGGGATCATATTTCCATGGATTTCGTTACTGGTCTTCCCACGGTTTCTCAAGGCATAGATGCGATTTGGGTCATTGTTGATAGATTGACCAAGTCTGCTCATTTCTTACCGATACGAGAAACTTATACACTTAAACATCTTGCTCGTATGTACATAAACGAGATTGTAAGATTGCATGGTATGCCAGTATCCATAGTTTCTGATTTGAGACCCAAGATTCATTTCACGATTTTGGGTTAGTTTGCAAAAAACTATGGGCACAGATTTATATTTTAGTTCAGTATATCATCCTCAAATGGACGGGCAGTCGGAGAGGACTATTTAAACTCTTGAAGATTTATTAAGACTCTATGTCCTTGACTTTAAAGAAAGTTGGGACAAGTTCTTACCAGTGGTGGAGTTTTCCTACAACAACCGTTATCAAGCAAGTATTGGCATGGCTCCATTTGAGGCGTTGTATGGAAGAAAGTGTCGTTCTCCAATATGCTAGAATGAGGTGGGTGAAGCAATGTTGTTGGGATCGGAGTTGGTACGTATGACTATTGAAAAGATTCAAACGATCCGACAACGTATAAAACCTCACAAGATCGACAAAAAAGTTGTTGATCTTCATCGAAAGGACGTGGAATTCAATATTCGAGATCATGTGTTATTACGTGTTTCTCCATGGAAAGGAGTTACGAGATTTGGAAAGAGAGGAAAGCTCAATCCTCGATTCATTGACTCATTTTTAATCCTCGATCGAGTAGGAACAGTGGCCTATAGACTCGCCTTACCGCCAAGTATGTCTCGTGTTCATAACGCTTTTCACATATCTATGTTACGTAAATATATGAAAGACCCGAACCACATTATTGAATTAGAACCTTAGGTTTTAACCCTAATGGTCTAACGCTAATGGTCAAACCCTAAGGGTTGGGTTAAATGACAAGTATGCCATTGATTTTAAAAGTCAAATGTCTAATTTACCCTTTTTGTCCCATTTGGTGAATTATTGGTAGAAAAATCCTACCATATCTTCCAAAGCCAACCATTATTGATTTTGTGGTCTGAAAATCCCAGCAAATCAGTCTATATGATCAACAATTAACAAGCTAAGTTCATTGCATCAATTATTATAGATTTTAGAGAGAGAAAAAGCTCACTTCAATTATTTTTCTCTCCAAAGTTTTCTCTCTAGCCCAAATCCGAAATTCTAGAGTGAGAGAGTGTGAAATATTGAGCCAAGATCATGTAATAATAAGCCCAATTCAGTTCATCAAGATCAGAAATCAAATTAAAGCTCAAAAGGTATAAACCCCTAAATTCTAGAAATCCTTTTGATTCTTGTAAAACTTAGTGTTTAGATGTTTAATGTGGTGTATTATGATGTTATTGAGTGATCTGGGTTGTAATAACATGGACCCATAACATCTAAATACACGAAATTAATGTTTTCTAAAATCTGGAAAACTTAAAAAATATGGCCTGACAACCGAATGTCAATGGCCTTTAATCTGTGTATGTTAGGTGTTTAATGTGTTTATTGTTATAGATCTATAGTATTCCATGAGGTCTTCATTCTGAAACTTGAATCCAGTCCAGAGCGTGTGTAGATTAAACGTTATAAGTGGTCAAACATGCCTGCCCGACCATGACTTTTCCCTTTTATTGGGCAACCCAGAATTCATAAACAGGCGTCTGACAGTATATTCCAGCAACTATATCTGTCAGTGTGTTGATTATTTTGTAAGGTTATTATGTCTAAGTTGTAGTATGTTATGTTAACTTTATGTTCTTGCTTTTATATCCTTGAAATAATCAACATATTGAACTCTATGGATGGTCAAACCTGCAAAGATGATCACGGATTTGGTTTTCTGGAATTTCCAGAAAACTTAAGAGCAATGTTTCTGACACACTTTGACTGGACGGATCCTGGCGATTGAAGTGTTTTTGAACTACGATGTTAGTATATAAATGTTCCTTGTCATGTCTACTACTAATGTGAACCTTTAGACCACCTGAATAAAGATCATAACATAGATTAAAGTGAGCTTGAATGTGTTAACTCGAAACTGTCTGGGCCCAGAAAACCCAGAACGTGTTCTGACAGTGAATTTGCTTGCTTAGATCTCTTTGTTGTTATGTTATTTGATCAAAATAATTGTTGTATTGTGTAGTCTTGTACGAGTACTACAAGATCTGACCAAGATCAATCCTAGAAACCAAATGGTCTAAGATCTACAAGTGGTCAAAGTAGCAGCCTTGATAACGAAGCTGTTAGGCTCAAGAACACCTATAGCGACAGTTTTGTCGCTATAGGGCCCTTTAGCGACACTTATTTTCGGAAATTACATTAATTAATTAAATAAATAGATAAAAATGGTTTTTAATTATTAAAAATACATAATAAATTATGAAAAATTATTTTAAAGCCTGAAAAATAGTTTTTAATTATTTTGAGTATATTTCGAAAATATTTAGTATTTTTGGAATATAAAAGGTATTTATTTATTTAATTATAATATTAAATAAATGATTTAAAAATGGTTTTAATTCATGAAAAATCATATTATGACGTTAAAAAATATTTCAAGTTATAAAATATAACTTTTGATATTTTGGCATGAAAATATTAATATTTTATTATTAATATCAATTAGTGGATAATGAATTTAACTGTTTAAAAATCATATAAATATGATTTTAAGGTATTAAAAATACTATGATCTATTATAATTATATTATTATATTATGTTATAATTTTTATTAATATTTAATGATAAATAGATATTAATGATTAATAAATTATGTGGTATTTAATTTATTTAAATACGTTATAAATGATTGGAAAATCATGATAAATGGTAATAATTATCTGAAAATTATTACAAGTCTTAGAAAATGTTTTGACTGATAAAAAAATTATTTGAGGCATGGTTAAATGTTTAAGCAAAGTTTAATTGAACTTAAACTCGTCAATTGTCCGACTAGACCGTCGGGATGATAAAATTGTGTCGGTTTCAAGTCAGACTAAAATAGCTTGACTTAATATTAAGTTTTATGTACTGAATAGACTAATGGTGTTATGCGCTACGTGTTTAAGGTACTGTTATATTGTGATGATATTATTCTAATATTGTATATCTATATTATTAATATTAGGTCTTCAGACGAAGCTTATTAAATTGTGTAACGATAATCAACGGTTCAGGCAAGTTTTCTTTTACTTAACTCTACTAAGAGTTGTTCATTCGGATATACTTATGGTTAATCATCTCTGATTGCCATGTTGAATTGTACTCTGTACATCTTGCATGTATAAGTCAGGTATGAAAGGCTGATCACCTTCATTACCAGTTGGTCCAGATATATTATTGTTCCTGTTCAATACTTGTTCAGTCAAAATTTTGTTCATACTAATTCACAAATACATTGTGAAGGATAGCCATCTTATTATTCAGACTCTTTCAATCATGATATATCTTTAAATTATTTTAAAACTTGCTGGGCAACTTTTATGCTCACCCTTGCTATATCATGATAAACATTGTAGATAAGGCGAATGCGTTCGGATACAGAAAAAGGATAATGCCAAGTTCAGCTTGGGATAGAATGTGCAGCTAATTTGTAAAAGTAGTTTTGATTAGTATTGTTATGTGTTAGATAGTTTATGATTTGTGTATAAGTTAAGGTTATTCGATTTTGGGAATAGTGTATAAAGTGTACTGTATAAACAATCTATGTTTATATCTTCCGCAACAGTTATAGAAATAGTGTACCAGATCCACGGTGATTCGGGACCTCGGGATCGGGGGCGCTACATTTATAAACTTGCTCAATGCATCAATAAGGTTTAAGCATTTGCACAATCGTAAAAGTAAAGTTAGAGAACTTGCCTCGTGCGTAGGTTAAACAATCACTACTCACGTTCACCACAAGTCCTACACATACCATATGTATTGACAATACTAATTAGTTACACTAATATTAACTTCATGAGTTTCTTTTCCACTTTTAGTATAGCTCACTAACTAAGTTTAAGTTTAAACAACATCACATCTTTTCATGAGCTTCGCATTTTAGCTCTATTACAACTAATTAAATTATGTCAAGAATAGGCATGTGAATGATATTCCTATTTACATATGATTTGATTATGATATATATATATATATATATATATATATATATATATATATATGAATGAATATGCAAGTATGCTTGCAGTTAGAAAAGTTGTAAAGTCCATTGATAGATAATAGAAACATATATACAAGGCCTTAGAATGAATTGATCAAATGTGTTAGGTTGATCCTACATAAGAAAAACAACTTTATAAAGTCCTTCAAAAGAAATGATGTACAAGGACTATAAATATAGAAAGATCAAGTATGTTAGGTTGATCTTTTTTATGTAATATGTGACGCCCCCAAATTCAAGTACTTGAAACCTAAACTCAATGCTTCACGATACCATTTCTCTGAGCGGAATAATAATAATAATGTCATAAATATCAAACTTAATTTACATATCAAAGTTTTCTAAATCCCAATTACGCGACCTTAAAATATTTTATTACATGATAGATAATAAATATCATCAACTTATTTAAGTCTAGCTATTACATAAGATAACGTAAACTTAATCTGCTAGCTTTCCTTTTCCTTTGTTCCTGCCTGAACTTTCAGGTTGATCATACATAGCTGAAAACATTTAAATTAAGCAAGAATGGGCATTTAAGTGCCCAACAAATAATAATAATTATAAATATTAGCTGAAAGGATTAAATGTTTTCTTTGAACGACTCTTCAACAACGAAGCAATAGTTGTGAAGTACTGAAGCAACACTAACAACATAACAATTCTTATCTCAAATTTTGAAACTATGTATTGACTATAAATGGAGAGCAATCGATAAACTATGAACATAGTTTTCAGTTTTCAAAAAGGTCAAACAGAACTTCATCTGCAAACCGTCATAACTTACAAGCACGGGGGGGGGGGGGTGATCAGTCCGTTATGCCCTGTATTGATCAATACTATATACCAGAACGATATTCTCGTTGATCATATCCGCCTCAGGTGCACATACATTTTTCCCAGATTAGGGATGTTCATACTTAGTCGGGAATCCGAACCAAAATAGTTTGATTGGATATAAAAAGGTTTTTTATCATATTCAACGATATTTCTAAATCTGTGTCTAGCTGATCAAATAGCTTAGACGACTATATATATATATATATATATATATATATATATATATATATATATATATATATATCAAATAAAATATAAATGATTTTGAATTTCCCGCTCACTCAATAAATCATCTTGGCCGTCCAAAGTTTGAGATAAATCCCACCGCTCATACATCTATCTAATAAAATACATCTATCTATCTAATAATCTAATAATAATTTAATAAAATACAAATGACTTTAAATTTCCCGCTCACTCAATAAATTATTTTGGTCGTTCAAAGTTTGAGATAAATCATATTGTCCATACAGTGTCGGAGGCACGGGACCCAGCTAGTATATATATATATATATATATATATATATATATATATATATATATATATATATATATATATCAACATGTGTTTAACTACAATGATTATCCAAGTGAGGACACATGTATAATCATATTTTGAAATTAACAAACCGAATATATATATATATATATATATATATATATATATATATATATATATATATATATATATGAGTTATATGATATCATATCATGTTGATAAACAATGATCGAATATAATATATACGACAATATGGTTAATAATCTAGTACGATAATAATATAAATCTGAAACTTTCTTACTCATGTCCATTGCATAAAGAAAATGCAAAGGTAAAGATACTTGTTTACTATATCCGTTGAATAAAGTAAAACAAGAGTTTAGGATACTTGCATAATGTAAAGGATAGTTTAGATACTTACTCAAATAAAAGAGTTAGAATTAAGAAACTTGCTCAATAAGAATTAGAGTAAGTTTAGGGAACTTGCCTGGTCTGCTGCTTACACACCTTAATTATATCTTTAATTCAACGATTTATCATTTATAAGATTGTTCTATTGATTAGAATAACATATAACACACAGTACTGTTATTTACAGTCAACACATATCTTAATCACAATGTCTCATAATTATATTAGTCATTAAGACATAAACAAATACTTATACAGTCAAACTATACAGTTTCGGATCAATTTCAGTAGCATTTCGGTGTACCAACGGCTTTATCGGATAATTATCGAGTTTAAAACTCTATCATGCAGTTTAATATTATCTTGGATATCTTAAATACCAATCATATTATTTTTAAATTACTTATAATAATTTCTAATTAATTATTATAATTTATCTTGATTTTTCAAACTCTAGAATCATTATTAAATGATTTAAATATTAGATAATTTTATTATCATTAATATTTAAATAATATTATAATATTAATGCAACCATTGCCAAAATATAAAAGTTATTTTTAATAACTCAAAATATTTTTAAAGTATTAATATTACACTTAAATGATTTTTAAAACATTCAAAATCATTTTTAAACAATTACCAATAATATTAAAATTAAGGTATTATTTACTAAAATATTAAAATTCATTTATAATTATTTAAAATATTTTTAAACCATTTATATCCTTTTTAAATGATTTTTAAATCAATAAAACTATTTTTAAACTATTTATTTAATTTTATTATTAAATAAATCTAATATCATTAATATTACAAAATTAATGAAATTCATCTCAAAATATCAAAAGTTATGTTTTATAACTTAGAATATCTTTAAACTCTTTATTTTCATTTAAAATTATTTTTATAATATTAAAATCATTTTTAAACTAATTTATTTAATATAATTACTAAATAAATCTAATATCATTAATATTAAGTAATTAATAAAATTTACTTTAAAATATTGAAAGTTACATTTTATAACTTAAAATATTATTAAATACCTTATTATCATTTAAAATGATTTTAATATAATAAAATCATTTTTAGTTAATTTATTTAGTGCATTTATCAAATAAATAATATTCAAATAATTACTAATATTTATGGAAAATATGCCAAATTATTAAAAGTTAATGTTTATGACTTCAAATAATTTTTAAAACTGATTTTATAATTTTCAGAATTTATTTACTATTTTTAAATGATTTTTAGAATTTATTTTTATTTTTATTTTTAAATCATTTTCAAGAAATTAGAAAATAAAAATAATAGAAACCGAGCTACAAAAATATGTCGCCTTAGGTGTTCTTGAGCTCAAGAACACCGACAAGGCAGTTAACGAGGGGGTACGTTTGACCAAGTTTAATTCAGTGTGCATAGTATTTCTGGGCTAGCCATTGATTAGATCTTGTAGTACTAGTGTAACACTACATTTAACAACAACTAACAAGGTCAACCAATAACACAACCGAGAGATATAAACCATCAAAGTGGCTATCAGAGACAGTTCTTCATTTCTGGGTTACCCAGAATGAAGAACAGCTCGAGGGTCTTACTTTGGGCCTCTACTGTGACGCCCCCAAAATAAGTATACAACACCCATTCTAAGTCGTCAAAATACATGGTACAGAAATAACTACAACTTTATTAATACAACATAAAAACTGTGAGTTTAAATACAAATATTGTCATCTAGACAATATCCACACTCAAATAAGTCCTCATTACAATTATTGATACATTATTTAACAAAAATAGTGAGGACTACTAAGACATCTTTCTAGAACCATCATTCCACTCCCCGACTAGAACTCACTACATTCTCGCCTCCTGGGAAAAAAATGGAACAAAAAAGAAAATGGTGAGCTCAACTAGCCCACTAAAGAATATTATGACTAAGATAATATAGAACAAATTATCGTTAGTCTTCAACAGATAAAAATCTGATAAAATACAATAGACAACAAGTTTCAGATCAATATTCGCAGCGGAAATAATAATTCATAGAAGAGTTACGTAGAGAATGAAATCTACTATTATCTATGAATTTAAAAGTCCATCATCAATATTTTATCTTTGTAACATCAATCAATATACATCATAAATCAAATATTCATCTTTGCACTATAGGCCAAAGATATTCACCAGTTGGTCATGTTCATCTAAACATATGTTCATCTTTGCACTACGGGCCAAAGATATTCATCAGAAATCATTCATCTTTGCACTACAGACCAAAGATATTCAGTAATATTATCATTTAGGACTGAGGATGATGAAAAATATTTTAAAAGAAACGAATCCAGTGAAACAAAATAACAAATAATAAGGATTCGTATTTCGGTTTATCCATGTCCAAAAATACCTCATTAGTAATCATAGTGGAGTAAAATTCAAGAATGATCAAAACATGAATACAATCAAAGCTAGTATTCATAATAGATATTTTGGACAAAAAGAAGAAAATTTCATTTTTCGGTGAATAGTGCCGTATTCGTGAATAGTGTCGTATACGTGAATAGTAACCCCGACATAAAAAGTTCCAAATTTGATAAAAAGTTCAAACCAATATTTCGGCATAATGATATTAAAGAAAATAATATCATTTAAGAAGAAAATAACATCCCTTACCTCGAAAAGACAGTACTTCTAACTGGAATACTGGATATAGAGCTGAAAGGAACTTGCACCGTATAGCAACATCAAAGTCTTAAAATACTCACAAGAATACATTCGATAATATAGAGAGAAAAAACTTGTTTCTGGTGTGATTTTCAATTCTAACCTAAGTAGCCTATTTATAGGAAAATGCTTAGAACACCAAAGCAAAAAATTTAATATAATATTAATATATTATATATAAATTCCTATGTACACATTCTAAGATCTGAATTCAGCCACCTTGCACATGTTAATGATGCCCACAAAATATAAAAAACGTTTTTATTAATAAAAATAAATAAAACTTCCAAAAATCAATTATTTCAGAACTTTAGAACTTTAATAATTCATAATAAATAACCCTTTTGTCAGAAAAATTCAAACCACATGTCTTTTCCTTAAGAAATTTCACTATCTACAACTTTGCAAAAGAAAGTTTTTCCAAATTCCAAACAGAAATTGATCGAAATCCACAAACGGGCGATTTTACAGGCTATAATCAAATTTCAGTCAAGAAATAGGCCCACAAACATGTTTAACATGTTTTAAACAACTTTTGTAACAAAAATACTCTTCCTCCTCATATACTCATATATCCCACATTCATTATAAAAATATCATCATTATTATATTATAATAATATAATAAAATATTATTTTATCAGAAAAGATAAAATATTAATTTTTAACAATTGTCACTTTAAAAATTTTCTCCATCTATATCCACATAAAATGAATATTTTCCTCATCATATAAATTAATTATTAATTATTCACAAATAATATTACCGAATCACAATACTGACAACCATGCAGTTCCCAAGAAAGAGGGGGTTTTCCAATAAGGATTTCTCCTTACTAGCGCGTAATTAGGTGACCAAACCTCTCTTTAGACATAACTTTCTAGACTTTGCCAATAATGTTATCTAAAATATTATTCAGATAATATGAATTATTGCTTCGATAATAAAAAATATTGTGTAGTGACAATTATTGAAACAACAGTAATATAAAATATCAACGCAACAATTATTGAATCAATAAAATAAAATACTGAACAGTAATTACTATAACAATTATTGAGTAGTGCCTTCTTACGTAAGAATTAATAATTGGTGCAATACCGTGTGTTACTGTGCAACAACGCGTATTACTGTGTTTTAACCACCGGGTATTCCAACAGTATTAGCAATAACAACTACGCCGTTATTTATAAACAACTTATACTTGTCTTTTTCTTCATCCAATCGCTTTTCGTTATTGGGCCCACACAAGGCTGCGCTGTCGTACGAATATTCCCCGACAGTTAGAATATTCCACGACCAAACGAATATTCTCCGATAGAAATGAATATTTTATAACCACTTGCTTATTTGAAATATTTGCGCATTTTACCCATAACTAACCACATTAATCAAATCAACCCTGTGAAACCCCAGATTTTATGAATAAAGAATTAATTTTCTCGAAATAATTTTTTAATATTATGGTGTGAATTTGAGATAATATTATAGTTGTGGGTAGTATTTATAAATTTTGCAAAGTATGCAAGTTGTTACATTATATTCGATTGGTCAGGAAATATTCTTTGTGTCGGAAAAATATTCGTACGACGGTACAATTATTGGTGGACCCCACAACAGAATTATTGTCGGATTGAGAAAACGACAAAAATATTTTATTGAAAATAACGGCGGAAGTTTTACCGTTGATACTGTTGAACTACTGGGTAGTAAAAGTACAGTAATACGCGTTGTTGCATAGTAGTACACGGTATTGATTATTGATATTTATGTGAGAAGTCGCTCAGTTTAATTCAATTATTGTCGATTAATAATATAAATTATTATAGCGATGATGACGTTTTGTTTTATTCGTATTATTAACGTAATAAAACAGAAACATCTTTTTATATAAAACAGAATACTTTATTAAAGTTATTCTATAAATAGAATATATTATATTTTATTATGCATAGTGTTGCATAGTGTTTTGCATAGTGTTGCATAGTGTTTGCATAGTAAAAATCCTTTTATATAAATAGAATATATTATATTTTATTTAAAAGATTTTTCTTTAAATATGGACCGTAAGATTAAAGTAAATCAATCTGGACCGTTCATGGATTAGTTACTATGCATTCCATTTTCCTATAAATAGAAGCTCATTCCTTCATTATTTTCTTACGAATTCATTGAAACTCTAGAGAGAGAAATTATAGAGAGAAGCTATATAGAGAAAATTATAGAGAGAAAGAAGAAGAGTATTTTGCTACTTCACTACTTCTATATCCAGTTTCTGTTACGGTAAGGGGTGTTATTCTTTCTTATTCATGAAGAGAACTGTTGTTATTCCATTTCTTATTATTCTGTTGGAATAACCTGTATACGCGGTCTACCCTATACTTGGTGACATTCTTCTATTATTCTGTTGGAACATCCTGTCTGTGTGTTTTACACCGGACTTGGTTCCGTCTTTATTATTATTCCGTTGGAACATCCTGTCTGTGTGTTTTACACCGGACCTGGTTCCGTCTTTATTATTCTGTCGGAATATCCTGTCTGTGCTATACGCCGGACCTGGTTCCATCATTTATTAATCCGCATTTATTATTCTGTTGGAACATCCTGTCGGTGTGAATTTCACCTGACCTGGTTCCGTTATTTAGTATTCTGTTGGAATAACCTGCCTGTGCGAAGTTCCGCATGCATGGTGATTTCTGTTGTTATTCCATTCTTTATTATACTCAGTTGGTTAAAGTTTTGACTTCTATACTCCATGAAATTAGTAGAATATCCTTGATATTTGCGCTTCATCCAGTATCTTTTAAGGAAAATATTCTTCTGAGCATTCTTGAATTTTACACCACAAAACAGTATCGTGTGGACAATTTGGACGTTATTGGTTCATGGACAAATTAATTCTTGAACTTGTTTTATTAAATTCTTATATCATTGTCATCATCCTCATGTTTATGTTATGTTGAAAGTCATATGTGGCCTGTAGTGCATAGATGGACTTGGTATGATTATGACCAGGGATTATGCGGTGTAATCATGACCGTAATATTAAAATGATGTGGAAAAAGTCCTCATTGGCCCGTAGTGCATTGATGGACAGTTTTTGGTATGATTATGGCTATGGATTCTCTTCGGCCGTAGTGCAAAGATAATTGTTTTATGGCATGATCAGGACCGTTGATGAAAACACGATTATCTTTGGCCCGTAGTGCATAGATAATTCGTGGTCGTGATACTAAAGAATATCCTTGGCCTGTAGTGCAGGGATGATTTAATGATGTGGATTATTTATTGAGCTGAGTCTCAGCGATAAAAGTGATGAAAAACTTTTTAAATCATAAAAGATAGTAGATTCAATTCTCTCTACTTGACTCTTTTAATGGATTGCTTATTCCGCTGCAGTTAAAATTGATGTCTATTATATTTTATCAGTTTAACATTGTTGGAGACTAATGATAATTTATTCTGCATTATCTTAGTCATAATATTTCTTACTGGGCTAGTTGAGCTCACCCTTTCTTTCACTGTTCTCTTCAGGAAATGAGAACATAGCAGGGACTAGTCGGGGAATGGAGTAACGGTCCAGAGGATAGCATTAGTAGTCCTCACTATTATGTGAAATAGTGTATTAATAATTGTAATGAGGACTCCTTTTGAGTTTGTATGATCTCTAGTAGACAAAAATTGTATTCAAACTCACAGTTATGTTTTGTCATATTGTACACGACAGTTGTATTAGTAAGTTGTATTTGAATGATGTACCATGTATCTGGCGACCCAAGATGGGTGATGTATACCTAATTTTGGGGGCGTCACAGTTGGTATCAGAGCTTAGGGATATGATCTCTGGCTAAGATGTGAGACTAGAACTAGGAGGGGAGAGACGGGGAATTCCTTCGCTAGTATGACCTACTTAAATTTATTTTGTATTTAAATTAGTTGGTCAAAGTTTAGAGATATTATGTTACATGTCAATTAATCTTTGTTTTGTGGCAGTGTTTGAAAATGGCATCCGAGAATGTTGAGATTATCAATGGAGCACAGGAGACCGTTGAGTCTCCACAGATCAATAATCAGGATAATGTGCAACTAGAGGACAATACTCCTCATGAAAATAATAACACCGATGAAATGGTGAATAATGGGATGGTCAGAGACTTTATGCAATTCATGCAACAACAGGCTAAAGCAGCTCCTGTCCAAAATGCAGGTGGAAATACTGATAACTCTCGGACGGTCACCGCTAAGCAGTTTAAGGAGCAATTCATGCAACAACGGGAGAAGGCGGCTCCTGTTCATAATGCAGGTAAAGACAATGGCAACCCACGGTTGGTCACCGCTAAGCAGTTCAAGGAGCTGGGACCACCGGAGTTTTTTGGAAAGCCACAACCACTTAAGGCGGAGACGTGGTTAAAGTAGATCACCAAGATATTTGATGTCTTGGGATGCTCAGAGGAGCAAAAGGTTCCATTCGCCACCTTTATGTTGCGTGAAGAAGGAGATCATTGGTGGGAATCTGTAAAACGTACCCAGACTGACGCACTCAAGATGTCTTGGGAGAAGTTCCAAGAGTTGTTCAATGACAAGTACTTTCCCGAAAGTATTCGTCACATGAAGGAGGTAGAGTTTATCAAGCTGGAGCAAAACAATATGACCGTGTTGCAGTACGAGGCTAAGTTTGCAGAGTTGTCCCGGTTTGCATCCCATTTGGTCGATAATGAGGAGCGAATGGCGCGAATGTTTCTGCGAGGTTTGAAACCCGATATACGTCAATACCTCATTTCTCATAAACTTTGTTTATATTCAGATATTGTGAATAGAGCTCAGTTAGTGGAGCGCGATAATGAGTTATCACAACCAAAAGGTAATGACCAGCAACACGATAATAATCATACCGGTGGCAACGGCCATCGGAACAATGATAACCATCGCGGGGGAAATTATCATACCAAGAATGGTAACCACTTCGGTGGTAATCATGGCCAAAATAATAAGAATGGACATTTCAAGAAGAGAAGGTTCAACAATGACGTAAAGACGTCAGCACCAGCAACCGTTGTTAAGGAAGAAGAACGACCACCGGTCGTATGTTTCAGATGCGGACAGGAGGGACACATCCGTCCAAACTGTACGCAGCAGTCCAAAGAATGCTTTAATTGCGGAAGAGAAGGTCACCTAGCTCGATTTTGTCGTATGATGAAGTCAATTCCAGCTGGGATAATGATGCCAAAGGATGTCCCAGACAAGCCAAAGCCGGTAGTTTAAGAGCGAGCGCTTTTTTTTCTCGTGACGAGGAACCTGAATAAAATTATCACGGGTAAGTTAATCATAAGCTCTTACGAAGTCTATACCGTGTTAGATACCGGTTCTATTCACTCTTTTATTCCACCTAGTTGTGTTCAATGTTTGTACTTAACTCCGGAGAAGTTAAACTTTGATTTATCTATTGAAACTCCATTGGGAGAAACCTTCGTTACCTCCACTGTTTATAAATCTTATTTGATTCAAATCGACAATTTCACGTTACGTGTTGATCTTGTCTCTTTGAAAATACTTGTCTTTGATGCTATTTTAGGAAACGATTGGTTAACTACTCATCATGTTTTTCGTAAGGTTGTTAGCTTTCATATTCCTAACCAACCTATTATGCGAATTTAAGCAACCAAACCACTAAATTCAATCATTGTCATATCAAGCCATAAGTAAAGAGCCCCGATCCTTTTGTTGATGACTTTCTTGTGTGGAATGGACCGAAGCCAGACTTTCTGTATGCGACGTCGTGAATAACGATAACAAGTTGATAGGTATCATTGTGAGATGCTATCTAGGTTAAGGGATAGAAGTCACAGTTGGTATCAATTTGACGTACTATCCAAGTCTTGAATGAGAGTAACAGTTTTGAATGATATTTTTATCATTAATAAATTTCTTGACGTATTCCTGAAGACTTCTTAGCTTACCCCAGAGCGTGAAATCGTATTTGGTATTGACACCAGTACAAAACCCATTTCTTAAACCCTCAAATATTTTCTTCACCTAAAACGAACGTATAACGTGCCAAAGATGTTGGCTCGAGCTGTTGAAGATTACGATCGTACTATTCAATATCATCGTGGAAGAGCGAACATGGTAGCTGACGTGTTGAGTAGAAGATCGTATGCGTTTATAAGTGCGATGTTGTTAACACAAAGACTCATTTCGTATAACTTGCAAATGATAAAGATAGAGTTAAAGACTCTAGGGACCCACGTGAAGATAACGAATATACGAGTAAAATTGACTTTAATCGATAAAGTTAAAGACGCTCAATCTACATACCCGAATCTTATGAATGTGAAGAAGAAGGTTCAAGAGGGTGTTATTTTAGAAGCAAGAGTTGCTGAAGAGAGGAAATCTCAACCCTCGATTTAATTGGCCCATTTGAAATCCTCGATTGAGTAGGAACTGTGGCTTATAGACTCGTTTTACCGCCAAATATATTGCGTGTTCATAACGTTTTTTTTTTCTCGTATCGATGTTACGTAAATATGTGGACGACCCGAACAACATTATTAATTTAGAACCGGATGAGATAGCGGATGATTTAACGTTTGAAGAGATACGTGTTACAATCTTGGATAAGAAGAATCGTATTCAACACTCAAAGGTTATATCTCAAGAGTTAGAATTGGAAGTGAAGTCAAGGTATTCTCACCTATTCGGCATACCAGGTACGTACGTAAATTTCGAGGGCGAAATTCCATAAGGAGGGGAGATTGTGAAACCCCAGATTTTATGAATAAAGAATTAATTTTCTCGAAATAATTTTTTTATATTATGGTGTGAATTTGAGATAATATTATAGTTGTGGGTAGTATTTATAAATTTTGCAAAGTATACAAGTTGTTACATTATATTCGATTGGTCAGGAAATATTCTTTGTGTCGGAAAAATATTCGTACGACGGTACAATTATTGGTGGACCCCACAACAGAATTATTGTCGGATTGAGAAAACGGCAAAAATATTTTATTGAAAATAACGGCGGAAGTTTTACCGTTGATACTGTTGAACTACTGGGTAGTAAAAGTACAGTAATACGCGTTGTTGCATAGTAGTACACGGTATTGATTATTGATATTTATGTGAGAAGTCGCTCAGTTTAATTCAATTATTGTCGATTAATAATATGAATTATTATAGCGATGATGATGTTTTGTTTTATTCGTATTATTAACGTAATAAAACAGAAACATCTTTTTATATAAAACAGAATACTTTATTAAAGTTATTCTATAAATAGAATATATTATATTTTATTATGCATAGTGTCGCATAGTGTTTTGCATAGTGTTGCATAGTGTTTGCATAGTAAAAATCCTTTTATATAAATAGAATATATTATATTTTATTTAAAAGATTTTTCTTTAAATATGGACCGTAAGATTAAAGTAAATCAATCTGGACCGTTCATGGATTAGTTACTATGCATTCCATTTTCCTATAAATAGAAGCTCATTCCTTCATTATTTTCTTACGAATTCATTGAAACTCTAGAGAGAGAAATTATAGAGAGAAGCTATATAGAGAAAATTATAGAGAGAAAGAAGAAGAGTATTTTGCTACTTCACTACTTCTATATCCAGTTTCTGTTACGGTAAGGGGTGTTATTCTTTCTTATTCATGAAGAGAACTGTTGTTATTCCATTTCTTATTATTCTGTTGGAATAACCTGTATACGCGGTCTACCCTATACTTGGTGACATTCTTCTATTATTCTGTTGGAACATCCTGTCTGTGTGTTTTACACCGGACTTGGTTCCGTCTTTATTATTATTCCGTTGGAACATCCTGTCTGTGTGTTTTACACCGGACCTGGTTCCGTCTTTATTATTCTGTCGGAATATCCTGTCTGTGCTATACGCCGGACCTGGTTCCATCATTTATTAATCCGCATTTATTATTCTGTTGGAACATCCTGTCGGTGTGAATTTCACCTGACCTGGTTCCGTTATTTAGTATTCTGTTGGAATAACCTGCCTGTGCGAAGTTCCGCATGCATGGTGATTTCTGTTGTTATTCCATTCTTTATTATACTCAGTTGGTTAAAGTTTTGACTTCTATACTCCATGAAATTAGTAGAATATCCTTGATATTTGCGCTTCATCCAGTATCTTTTCAGGAAAATATTCTTCTGAGCATTCTTGAATTTTACACCACAAAACAGTATCGTGTGGACAATTTGGACGTTATTGGTTCATGGACAAATTAATTCTTGAACTTGTTTTATTAAATTCTTATATCATTGTCATCATCCTCATGTTTATGTTATGTTGAAAGTCATCTGTGGCCTGTAGTGCATAGATGGACTTGGTATGATTATGACCAGGGATTATGCGGTGTAATCATGACCGTAATATTATAAATGATGTGGGAAAAGTCCTCATTGGCCCGTAGTGCATTGATGGACAGTTTTTGGTATGATTATGGCTATGGATTCTCTTCGGCCGTAGTGCAAAGATAATTGTTTTATGGCATGATCAGGACCGTTGATGAAAACACGATTATCTTTGGCCCGTAGTGCATAGATAATTCGTGGTCGTGATACTAAAGAATATCCTTGGCCTGTAGTGCAGGGATGATTTAATGATGTGGATTATTTATTGAGCTGAGTCTCAGCGATAAAAGTGATGAAAAACTTTTTAAATCATAAAAGATAGTAGATTCAATTCTCTCTACTTGACTCTTTTAATGGATTGCTTATTCCGCTGCAGTTAAAATTGATGTCTATTATATTTTATCAGTTTAACATTGTTGGAGACTAATGATAATTTATTCTGCGTTATCTTAGTCATAATATTTCTTACTGGGCTAGTTGAGCTCACCCTTTCTTTCACTGTTCTCTTCAGGAAATGAGAACATAGCAGGGACTAGTCGGGGAATGGAGTAACGGTCCAGAGGATAGCATTAGTAGTCCTCACTATTCTGTGAAATAGTGTATTAATAATTGTAATGAGGACTCCTTTTGAGTTTGTATGATCTCTAGTAGACAAAAATTGTATTCAAACTCACAGTTATGTTTTGTCGTATTGTACACGACAGTTGTATTAGTAAGTTGTATTTGAATGATGTACCATGTATCTGGCGACCCAAGATGGGTGATGTATACCTAATTTTGGGGGTGTCACAAACCCTTACTATTTAAAAATAATAAATAGAGGAAATTTAATTTCATTATTAATAAGTTGGGGTCTTACAACCTCCCCTCCTTATGAAATTTCGTCCTCAAAATTAACGTACGTACCTGGTGTTTCGAAAAGATGAGGATACCTCGCTTTTATTTCTATTTCCAACTCCCAGGTCATTTCCTCAATAGCATGGTTTCTCCACAAAACTTTAACTTGTGGTATGACCTTCGTGCGTAGGACATGCTCCTTCTTATCCAAAATCTTGACAGGTACCTCTTCATACGTTAAGTCTTCGGATATCTCGTCCAGTTCTAACTCAATAACGTGGGTCGGGTCTTTCATATATTTACGAAGCACGGATACGTGAAAAACATTATGAACACGAGACATACTTGGAGGTAACGCGAGTCTATAGGCTACATTTCCTACTCGGTCAAGAATCTGAAATAGACCAATAAATCGTGGATTAAGCTTTCCTCTCTTCCCAAATCTTGTAACTCCTTTCCATGGAGCAACACGCAATAATACATGATCCCCAATACTAAATTCCACGTCCTTTCAATGAAGATCCGCATAACTCTTTTGTCGATCCTGTGCTATTTTTATACGTTGTCGAATCATTTGGATCTTTTCCGTAGTCATACGTAACAACTCGGGTACAACAATGTTGCTTCACCCACCTCATCCCAACATATTGGAGAGCGACACTTTCGTCCATATAATGCTTCAAATGGAGCCACACCTATACTTGCCTAATAATTGTTGTTGTAGGAGAATTCCACCAATGGTAAATACTTATCCCAACTCCCTTTGAAGTCTAGGACACAAAGTCTTAATAGATCTTCAAGAGTTTGAATAGTCCTCTCCGATTGTCCGTTCGTTTGAGGATGGTATGCCGAACTAAATCGTAAATCCGTGCCCATAGCTTTTTGCAAGCTAACCCAAAATCTTGAAGTGAATCTTGGGTCACGATCCAAAACTATGGATACTGGCATGCCATGCAACCTCATAATCTCATTCACGTACATACTAACAAGACGTTCAAGGGAATAAGTTTTCCGTATCGGCAAGAAATGAGAAGACTTGGTTAATCTATCAACAATAACCCAAATAACATTTATGCCTTGAGAAACTGTGGGAAGACCCGTAACAAAATCCATGGTAATATGTTTCCACTTCCATTTCGGAATCTCAAGTGGTTGCAATGGACCCTTAGGCACTTGATGCTCCGCCTTTACATGTTGACAAGTTAAACATATCGAGATAAACTTTGCAATCTCTCTCTTCATATTATTCCACCAAAATATATGTCGAAGATCACGATACATTTTGGTACTTCCAAGATGGATTGCAAATGGTGTATTGTGTGCCTCCATCATGATCTTGTACTTCAAATCAGAATCGTTAGGAACACAAAGTCTGGAGTGGACTCGAAGTATTCCTTCTTCATCGATTCTTGCCTCAAGAATAACACATTTTTGTACTTTCTTCTTCATACGCATCAGCTCCGGGTCTGTGACTTGAGCAACTTTAACTTTTTTGATTAAAGTTGGTTCTATACATATACTTGACATCATTGCATGGGTCCCCAGAGTCTTGAATTCTATCTTCATCTGTTATAAATCACACAAAATGGGCCTTTGTGTTGACAACATCGCACTCGTTCCCGCGTATGATCTTCTACTCAATGCGTCGGCTATCACGTTCGTTTTTCCAGGATGGTATTGAATGGTATGGTCGTAGTCTTTCAATAACTCGAGCCAACGTCGTTGCCGCATGTTGAGTTCTTTTTGGGTGATGAAATATTTGAGGCTTTTATGGTCTGAATATATCTCCACTTTCTCCCTATATAGATAGTGCCTCCAGATCTTTAGCACGAAAATGACTGCTGCCAACTCTAGATCATGAGTAGGATAATTCCTCTCATATTCTTTAAGTTGTCGCGAGGCATGGGCTATGACTTTCCCACGTTGCATGAGAACACATCCTAACCCTTTGCTTGAAGCATCGCTGTAGATAACAAATCCATCCGAACCAGATGGTATTGTCAAAACAGGTGCCAAAATGAGTCTCCTCTTAAGCTCTTGGAAACTCTTCTCACATTCCTCGCTCCATACGAATTTGATATCTTTCTGAGTCAGCTGAGTTAATGGAGTAGCGATTCTAGAAAATCCTTCCATGAATTTCCGATAATAACCAGTTAAGCCCAAAAAGCTACGTACTTCGGTCACCGATTTCGGTTACTCCCAACTTTGTATTGCTTCAATCTTCGCTGGGTCAACAGATACTCCATGTTTTGACACCACGTGTGTGAAACCCCAGATTTTATGAATAAAGAATTAATTTTCTCGAAATAATTTTTTAATATTATGGTGTGAATTTGAGATAATATTATAGTTGTGGGTAGTATTTATAAATTTTGCAAAGTATGCAAGTTGTTACATTATATTCGATTGGTCAGGAAATATTCTTTGTGTCGGAAAAATATTCGTACGACGGTACAATTATTGGTGGACCCCACAACAGAATTATTGTCGGATTGAGAAAACGGCAAAAATATTTTATTGAAAATAACGGCGGAAGTTTTACCGTTGATACTGTTGAACTACTGGGTAGTAAAAGTACAGTAATACGCGTTGTTGCATAGTAGTACACGGTATTGATTATTGATATTTATGTGAGAAGTCGCTCAGTTCAATTCAATTATTGTCGATTAATAATATGAATTATTATAGCGATGATGACGTTTTGTTTTATTCGTATTATTAACGTAATAAAACAGAAACATCTTTTTATATAAAACAGAATACTTTATTAAAGTTATTCTATAAATAGAATATATTATATTTTATTATGCATAGTGTCGCATAGTGTTTTGCATAGTGTTGCATAGTGTTTGCATAGTAAAAATCTTTTTATATAAATAGAATATATTATATTTTATTTAAAAGATTTTTCTTTAAATATGGACCGTAAGATTAAAGTAAATCAATCTGGACCGTTCATGGATTAGTTACTATGCATTCCATTTTCCTATAAATAGAAGCTCATTCCTTCATTATTTTCTTACGAATTCATTGAAACTCTAGAGAGAGAAATTATAGAGAGAAGCTATAGAGAGAAAATTATAGAGAGAAAGAAGAAGAGTATTTTGCTACTTCACTACTTCTATATCCAGTTTCTGTTACGGTAAGGGGTGTTATTCTTTCTTATTCATGAAGAGAACTGTTGTTATTCCATTTCTTATTATTCTGTTGGAATAACCTGTATACGCGGTCTACCCTATACTTGGTGACATTCTTCTATTATTCTGTTGGAACATCCTGTCTGTGTGTTTTACACCGGACTTGGTTCCGTCTTTATTATTATTCCGTTGGAACATCCTGTCTGTGTGTTTTACACCGGACCTGGTTCCGTCTTTATTATTCTGTCGGAATATCCTGTCTGTGCTATACGCTGGACCTGGTTCCATCATTTATTAATCCGCATTTATTATTCTGTTGGAACATCCTGTCGGTGTAAATTTCACCTGACCTGGTTCCGTTATTTAGTATTCTGTTGGAATAACCTGCCTGTGCGAAGTTCCGCATGCATGGTGATTTCTGTTGTTATTCCATTCTTTATTATACTCAGTTGGTTAAAGTTTTGACTTCTATACTCCATGAAATTAGTAGAATATCCTTGATATTTGCGCTTCATCCAGTATCTTTTCAGGAAAATATTCTTCTGAGCATTCTTGAATTTTACACCACAAAACAGTATCGTGTGGACAATTTGGACGTTATTGGTTCATGGACAAATTAATTCTTGAACTTGTTTTATTAAATTCTTATATCATTGTCATCATCCTCATGTTTATGTTATGTTGAAAGTCATCTGTGGCCTGTAGTGCATAGATGGACTTGGTATGATTATGACCAGGGATTATGCGGTGTAATCATGACCGTAATATTACAAATGATGTGGGAAAAGTCCTCATTGGCCCGTAGTGCATTGATGGACAGTTTTTGGTATGATTATGGCTATGGATTCTCTTCGGCCGTAGTGCAAAGATAATTGTTTTATGGCATGATCAGGACCGTTGATGAAAACACGATTATCTTTGGCCCGTAGTGCATAGATAATTCGTGGTCGTGATACTAAAGAATATCCTTGGCCTGTAGTGCAGGGATGATTTAATGATGTGGATTATTTATTGAGCTGAGTCTCAGCGATAAAAGTGATGAAAAACTTTTTAAATCATAAAAGATAGTAGATTCAATTCTCTCTACTTGACTCTTTTAATGGATTGCTTATTCCGCTGCAGTTAAAATTGATGTCTATTATATTTTATCAGTTTAACATTGTTGGAGACTAATGATAATTTATTCTGCATTATCTTAGTCATAATATTTCTTACTGGGCTAGTTGAGCTCACCCTTTCTTTCACTGTTCTCTTCAGGAAATGAGAACATAGCAGGGACTAGTCGGGGAATGGAGTAACGGTCCAGAGGATAGCATTAGTAGTCCTCACTATTCTGTGAAATAGTGTATTAATAATTGTAATGAGGACTCCTTTTGAGTTTGTATGATCTCTAGTAGACAAAAATTGTATTCAAACTCACAGTTATGTTTTGTCGTATTGTACACGACAGTTGTATTAGTAAGTTGTATTTGAATGATGTACCATGTATCTGGCGACCCAATATGGGTGATGTATACCTAATTTTGGGGGCGTCACAACGTGCCCAAGGAATGCTACTTCCTCAAGCTAGAAATCGCATTTCTTCAGCTTGGCATATAGCTTGTTATCACGAAGCCTTTGTTGTACCAGCTTCAAATGGTTTTCATGATCTTCACGGCTTTTGGAATATATGAGGATGTTATCAATAAAGACAACAACGAACTGATCCAAATAATCCTTGAATACTCGGTTCATCATATCCATGAAAGCCGCAGGAGCATTAGTTAATCCAAAAGACATAACTAAGAATTCATAATGCCCGTACCGAGTTCTAAAGGCCGTCTTCGGAATATCCTCAGTTTTAACCTTCAGCTGATGATATCCAAAACGAAGATCGATTTTTGAAAAGAATTGTGCTCCTTGTAACTGGTCAAACAGGTCATCAATACAAGGTAGCGGATACCTATTCTTGATGGTAACATGGTTCAATTCTTGATAGTCAATACAAAGTCGCATACTCCCGTCTTTCTTCTTTATAAATAAAACAGGAGCACCCCAAGGAGATGTACTAGGATGAATAAAACTGATGTCCAACAACTCTTGCAGTTGGACCTTTAGCTCCTGAAGTTCAATAGGAGCCATTCGATATGGGATTTTAGAAATGGGCTTTGTACCAGGTTCAAGGTCAATAAAGAATTCAACTTCACGTTCTGGGGGTAGACCGGGAAGTTCTTCAGGAAATACGTCAGGAAAGTCAATAACAACAGGAATATTATTCAAATATGACGTGTCTTTATTCAAATCCATAACATGGGTTAAGATAGCTTGACATCCATTTTTTAATAAACGAATAGCTTTATGACTTGATATAATAGTGATTGATTTTAATGGCTTAGTTTCTTGAATTCGCACAACAGGTTGGTTAGGAATATGAAAACTAACAACCTTACGAAAACAATCAATTTTGGCATGATGAGTATTTAACCAATCAATCCCTAAAATCACGTCAAATGCATATATCTTTAAAGAGATAAGGTCAACAGGTAAGGTGATGGTGCCAACTTGGATCAAACAAGATTTATAAACAGTGGATGTGATGAAAGTTTCTCCTAACGGAGTCTCCACAGATAAATCAAAGTCTAGTTTCTCTGGAGACAAGTTTAAACGTTGAGCACAAGCAGGAAAAATAAATGAATGGCTAGCACCGGTATCTAGTAAGGTATAAACTTCGCATGAATTTATGATTAGCTTACCCGTGATCACCTCATTTGGGTTCCTCGCATGTTGACCAGTCACGACAAACCCTCTTCCAAGAACCGTTGACTTTGACTTTTGTGGGATAGCCTTTTGAGTCACCATCCCCGCTGGACTTGGTTTCGCTACAGTGCAATCTCGAGCGATATGTCCTTCCTTTCCACAATTATAACATACCTTAAACTGTTGTGGGCAGTTTGGCCTGATATGTCCTTCTTTTCCGCACTTATAGCATATGACCGGTGGTCGTTCTCCTCCCTTGGAACCAGTTGCTGCTGGTGCTGACATCTTCGTATAGTCATTATTGAATCTCCTCTTTTTAAAATCTCCTCCCGACTCGCTTCTTCTATTCTCATGGCCACGATTACCACCAGAGTAGTTACCACTTTTATCCGTATTCTTCTTTCTCCGCTGGTTATCGTTGTTCTGATGATTGTTGTCAATGGTATGATCCTGGTTATGGTCCCTTGGTTGACCGTACTCGTTATCTCGCTCTAATAATTGAGCCCTGTTGACAACATCTGAATAGAGAGAAAATTTATGAGAAATGAGATATTGACGTATGCCGGGTTTCAAACCTCTAAGAAACATCCGCGTTATACGTTCCTCATTCTCCACCAAATGAGGTGCAAACCTGGATAACTCCGCGAACTTTGCCTCGTACTGGGACACCGTCATGTTATTTTGTTTCAATCTAATAAACTCTACCTCCTTCATATGACGAACACTTTCAGGAAAGTATTTGTCATTGAATAGTTTCTAAAATGTCTTCCAAGACATGCTGAGTGCGGCAGGCTGAGTACGCTTCACAGACTCCCACAAGTAGTCTGCCTCGCCACAGAACATAAAGGTGGCAAATGGAACCTTCTGTTCCTCCGTTCATCCCAAGACATCGAATATCTTGGTAATTTTCTTAACCCACGTCTCTGCCTTGATTGGATCTAACTTTCCAATAAATTCTGGTGGTCCCAACTCTTAGAACTACTTGGCTGTGACAAACCGTGAATTGCTATCATTTCCTCCTGTATTTTGAACATGAGTCTCCCTCGTCTGATTTTGCATGAACTGCAAAAAGCTTATAAATATCCCATCGTTCATCGTCTGCTCAGTGGTGTTGTTTATAGGAGGAACATTGTCAGCTTGTTGCACGTTCTCCTCGTTGGTGAGTACAGGCGTCTCCACGGTCTCATTTACTCCACTGTTAACATTCTTAGTTGCCATTCTTAAATACTGCCATAAAACAAGGGTTAATTAAACAAATTAACAAATCACATAATATCCCATTATTATGACCGACCAACAAATAAGCTTAGGTAGGACACACTAGCGAAGGATTTACTCGTCTCTCCCCTCCTAGTTCTATTCCCCGATCTCCGCCAGAGATCATATCCCTAAGCTCTGATACCAACTGTGATGCCCCCAAAATAGGTATACAACACCCATTCTGAGTTGTCAAAATACATGGTACAGAAACAACTACAACTTTATTAATACAACATAAAAATTGTGAGTTTAAATACAAATATTGTCATCTAGACAATATCCACACTCAAATAAGTCCTCATTACAATTATTGATACATTATTTAATAAAAATGGTGAGGACTACTAAGACATCTTTCTAGAACCATCATTCCATTCCCCGACTAGAACTCGCTACATTCTCGCCTCCTGAGAAGAAAAATGGAACAAAAGGAAAAGGGTGAGCTCAACTAGTCCAGTAAAGAATATTATGACTAAGATAATATAGAACAAATTATCGTTAGTATTCAACAGGGAAAAATCTGATAAAATACAATAGACAACAAGTTTCAGATCAATATTCGCAACGGAAATAATAATTCATAGAAGAGTTACGTAGAGAATGAAATCTACTATTATCTATGAATTTAAAAGTCCGTTATCAATATTTTATCTCTGTAACATCAATCAATATACATCATAAATCAAATATTCATATTTGCACTACAGGCCAAAGATATTCACCAGTTGGTCATGTTCATCTAAACACCTGTTCATCTTTGCACTACGGGCCAAAGATATTCATCAGAAATCATTCATCTTTGCACTACAGACCAAAGATATTCGGTAATATTATCATTTAGGACTGAGGATGATGAAAAATATTTTAAAAGAAACAAATCCAGTGAAACAAAATAACAAATAATAAGGATTCGTATTTCGGTTTATCCATGTCCAAAAATACCTCATAAGTAATCATAGTGGAGTAAAATTCAAGAATGATCAAAACATGAATACAATCAAAGCTAATATCCATAATAGATATTTTGGACAAAAAGAAGAAAATTTCATTTTTCGGTGAATAGTGCCGTATTCGTGAATAGTGTCGTATACGTGAATAGTGCCGTATACGTGAATAGTAACCCCGACACAAAAAGTTCCAAATTTGATAAAAAGTTTAAACCAATATTTCGGCATAATGATATTGAAGAAAATAATATCATTTAAGAAGAAAATAGCATCCCTTACCTCGAAAAGACATTACTTCTGACTCGAATACTGGATATAGAGTTGAAAGGAACTTGCACCATATAGCAACACTCAAAGTCTTAAAATACTCACAAGAATACTCTCGATAATATAGAGAGAGAAAACTTGTTTCTGGTGTGATTTTCAATTCTAACCTCAGCACCCTATTTATAGGAAAATGCTTAGAACACCAAAGCAGAAAATTTAATATAATATTAATATATTATATATAAATTCCTATGCACACATTCTAAGATCTAAATTAAGCCACCTTGCACATGTTAATGATGCCCACAAAATATAAAAAACGTTTTTATTAATAAAAATAAATAAAACTTCCAAAAATCAATTATTTCATAACTTCAGAACTTCAATAATTCATAATAAATAGCCCTTTATCAGAAAATTTCAGATTACATGTCTTTTTCATAGGAAATTTCAATATCTACAACTTTCCAGAAGAAATTTTTTCCAAATTCCAAATAAAAATTGACCGAAATCCACAAACGGGCAATTTTACAGGCTATAATCAAATTTTAGTTAAGAAATGGGCCCACAGACATGTTTAACATATTTTAAATAATTTTTGCAACAAAAATATTCTTCCTCCTCATATACTCATATATCCCACATTCATTGTAAAAATATCATCATTATTATATTATAATAATATAATAAAAAATTATTTTATCAGAAAAGATAAAATATCGATTTTCAACAATTGTCACTTTAAAAAATTTCTCCATCTATATCCACATAAAATAAATATTTTCCTCATCATATAAATCAATAATTAATTATTCACAAATAATATTACTGAATCACAATACTGACAACCAGGCAGTTCCTAGGAAAGAGGAGGCTTTCCAATAAGGATTTCTCCTTACTGGCGCGCAATTAGGTGACCAAACCTCTCCTTAGACAGAACTTTCTAGACATTGCCAATAATGTTATCTAATAATATTATTCAGATAATATGAATTATTGCTTCGATAATGGAAAATACTGTGTAGTGACAATTATTGAAACAACAGTAATATAAAATATCAACGCAACAATTATTGAATCAATAAAATAAAATACTGAACAGTAATTACTATAACAATTATTGAGTAGTGCCTTCTTACGTAAGAATCAATCATTTGTGCAATACCGTGTGCTACTGTGCAACAACGCGTATTACTGTGTTTTAACCACCGGGTATTCCAACAGTATTAGTGGTAACAACTACGCCGTTATTTATAAACAACTTATACTTGTCATTTTCTTCATCCAATCGCTTTTCGTTATTGGGCCCACACAAGGTTGCGCCGTCGTATGAATATTCCCCAGCAATAAGAATATTTCACGACGAAACAAATATTCTCCGATAAAAATGAATATTTTATAACCACTTGCTTATTTGAAATATTTGCGCATTTTACCCATAACTAACCACATTAATCAAATCAACCCTTACTATTTCAAAATAATAAATAGAGGAAATTTAATTTCATTATTAATAAGTTGGGGTCTTACATCTACTACTTGTTATACGTGTAAGGTTTTTGTGATATTAACCTTGCAGTGTGTAGAACACATGTAGGTGTACAGATCTATTACATAACATAATCATAACAACAACACAAATGCTAGATATAACCCGGTCAAAGTGAAGGCCAGGAACTATTCTTGAACATTTTTGGGTTACCCAGAAATGTTCTTGAGCAGTTGGGTCAACCAATGTTTGACCAACTTTAGATTCGATTCTGATACGTATTTGAGTAATCTAGAGGCATGGATATGTAGTACTCATGTCAGTCTACAAGTATATAACAACAACATGGCCTAAACACTTAACAGTTGCAATATCAAAGTCAATAAGGAACTTGTCAGACCACTGCCTAAACTTTCTGGGTTACCCAGAAAGTTAAGCTTAACGGTCAACGAGGTTTTACCAATTATTACAATCGATCTGAGGTTTTATAAGGTTCGAACGTGCTTTAAACTTGTAGTACTCATGACATACTATAATCTAGATACCAATATTCATCCTAACAACGTTCCAAAAACAAAATCAAGGCCGGTCAAAGTCACAACCAGACGCGTTCTTCAGTTTTCCGGGTTACCCAGAAAACTTAGTTCGTGTTCGGTCAACGAACTTTGACCGTGAATAACTTTTGATCTACACATGCAATGATCATGAACCGACTTGCAAATTACTAACAACATTACAGACTACAAATTCAAACCTTTAAATCACCAAAATAATAAACGAACACGGATCTATAAGGCCTGACATTCACTGTCAGACAACAAAAATTAAAATTTCTAGATTTCTGAAATCATCAATTTCGAGCATCTAAGTGTTATGGATCTGAGTTATAACAACCCAGATCACTAAATGGAACCTTCTAACATAACTTTAAACATTTAAACATAACATCTAACATGAAATCAATAATCAAAATTTAGGTTTAGGGCTTTACATTTTTATGGTCAAATTCTGATTCTTGGCTACTGAGTTTGTTGTGGTTGTTAGTGGGGCTGGTCTTGGGGACTGATATGCTCAAGAATTTTGTGGGTTAGAGAGAGAGATAGGCTTGGTTGAGTGTTGGTGAAAAAAATGAGCAAGTTAGTAGCATTTTTCTCTCTCAATCTATATATAGCATGGTGTAATGCTTATGGCTGAGCATGTGATCAGTCCTTTGATTGATTAAAGGCTATTACTAGACCACATGGCTAACTAGAGTTGGTCACCAACCACCTACTAGGTCTAGATCTACACTCCACCTTATTAAAATAATAAAAATGGTAGTTTGGTCATTTGGTTTTTACTTTTAGTGTCAATGTTGACATTTCCTCTCACTCATTAGGGTTTAACCCTAGAGCTCCAAAAGTCCAAGTTCTAGGATTTTGAGATTAGGGCTAAAATAGAAATCTTAGTTTCTAAAAATGTGAATTAGGGCTCTCTAATTAAATTAGGTTTACTAATTACCTAGGATTTATAAATTAGACTTTATAATATACTAATTACCATTAACCTTGTTAAATTAATAATTAGGGTTTAGAACTTAATAATTAGGGTTTAAATTTAATAATTAGGGTTTCTAGATATTAATTAGGGTTTACCTAATTAACATTAAATATAATAATTTCCATAAATTACATTACATAATAACTTAACAAATCTTATAGTCATAATTGACCCATGTACTATAGTTTATCAGTAATGCTAGGGGTTGTACTGCTTTACTAAAAATGTTCCACACATTAACATTACACAC
Organism: Panax japonicus; assembly: GCA_020205505.1. Classification (NCBI taxonomy): domain Eukaryota; kingdom Viridiplantae; phylum Streptophyta; class Magnoliopsida; order Apiales; family Araliaceae; genus Panax; species Panax japonicus. Next base: position 26,857,259 of record CM035101.1, on the reverse strand, counting down.
ATATCAAGCATGTTTATATTACTGAAATATAATTAATATTATATTAATATTCTCATTCCTTATTCAAAATCCAGAATTAGGGTTTTGAATCCATATCCGACATAACCTTCATATATACCATTATTAATTAAGTTAAATAATTAACTTAACTAATATAATAAAATACAAATCATAATAATCCTTATAATCATTATCATATATATAATAATCATAATTTTATGGAAAATAAATAATAAATTTTTTATTACAAAATTAATTTATAATAAAAATATAACCTATAATGATCAATAATTCTTAAAAGAATTTATTTATAATTATTCATATAATAAATAAGTTTTATTTATCACATAAATACATATACTTTTCTTTGCACATAATCCCACCTTTATATATAAAAAAAATTAAATGCAAAAATTATTATTTAATTATTTTGAAAATACTAGGGTATTACATCCACCCTCCCTTATAAGGATTTCGTCCCCGGAATCACCGCTTCAAAACTTATAGATACTAGGGAAAATAACATACATAGTCATTTCAAGTAGATCTCGATCAGATTCGATCGAACTGATCTTTAACTATTTAACATAAAACTTGTCCATCTAATCATACGAAAATTTGATTTCTAACAGAACTCAAATTTCTCCTTCAAAATTTCTTTATAACAAAGTAAAATCATATATAAGAGAATGAAATTGATTCAAATAATACCTAAAGTTCTATCCCCGGCTGCTACGGTATCCTGAACCGTCATGTTGAAGACTCTTGAGGTTGGTTTTGTTGAAGTTGGTCCCGTTATCGCCAGTGTTCCGTTGCCTCTCCATGCATTCATGCTTTCAGCATCCATCCTTCTTTTCGGACAGTCCTTGGCCTTATGTTCCGTTGTTCCACACAGAAAACACCCATTATTCGTCCTAGGATTGGGGCAGTTAGGAGAGATATGTCCTTCCTGCCCACACTTATAGAACACGAACTTGCCTTTAAGACACTCACCTGAATGACTTTTCCCACAATTCTTACACTGCACTGCCTGCTTTTTCACACCTTCCTGCTTGACTTGAACACTCCCCACATTGTTCCACTTCCTTTTTTCACCCCTACTTCCACTACCTACTTCTACATTCCCAGCTCCCCCACCCTTATTCTTTCTCTCCTTATTGTAGAGACTTATGGCCTCACTTCCCCCTTCGACTATGATAACATTCTCCAAAAGTGCTACAAAAGTATTTATCTGCAATACCGCCACCTTATTGTACAGCCAGGGTATTAAGCCCAGCTCAAACCTCCTTTCATTCCTTGCCTCCATATCAACTTGATGGGGAGCAAACCTAGCTAATTCATTGAACTTTACGGCATACTCCGCAACTGTCATGTTCTCCTGCTTCAACTCTAAAAACTTCACCTCCATCCTAGCATACACACTGGACGAGAAATAGTTCTCAAAGAACAACGTCTTAAACCTAGTACATGCTATCACTCCTTCTCCTGCCCTAACTTGATTTGCCTCCCACCAGAAATTCGCATCTCCTTTCATCATATAGGTGGCAAAAGCTGTCATTTAGCAACTACAAATGTTTTTTCTATTTCCTTAACCCAAGTTTGGGCTTCTATCGGGTCAGTGGTACCTCTAAATTTTGGCGGTCCTACGGCCTTCAAATCTTTGAAGTTTGCAAATCGATTGTCTGGTTTATTTCCTGTGGTTGACATTCCATTCTGCATGGCTTGAGCTATCATGTTCGCGAAATTCTGCATCAAGTCTGGTTATTGTCCTCCAGCATTGTTGACAGATTCTTCTGCCCTTTGGTTTCGAGTTTGTCGTCTTGGCGGCATTTTCTAGTTAAATAAAACATAATCTATATTTTATTAACTTACATTCTAAACCTTATCGTATAAGTTAAAAATATTTTAAACTTGTTTCATTAACCAAACACAACTTCATATTCATTCAACACTTTCATAGTACATAATATAACACATACTACTTTAAACATTCGATATCCCTTTGTGACCACAAAAGTCAGGAATTGCTACTACAACTTATACATAAGTTAGAAATATTACACAGACATACTTATCACAGAACACACATATTCAAATAGTACTTATACTACTTATTAACTAGGCCTTTTCCTGATCCTGGACAATTTTTCGTTCGATGACCTTCCAACCCACAAATAAAACATGCACCTGGTTTATAGTCAGGACAATACAGAGTGGTATGTCCCTCATAACAGCAAATGTAACATATCTTTTTCCCATTCTTCTTATCGAAGTTTCCTAAGTCGTGGTCTTCTATCTTTCTTTTCCCTTTCTTGCTTGGAGCTGCACACGATATGTTGCTCTTGGCTCCCATATGATTAATCTGGATCTTAAGTTTATCTTGTTCTTCCATCGTTTCGATTAATGCCTTTCGTAATTGGCTATTTAGTAGCTTTTCTATTTCCCACAACTTTTCTGGAGAAGAAACCTTGTTCCTCAGATTCTGCACTTCGGTTGATGCTTGATCAGCTCCAACTTTGGTGTCTGAATCATTATCTATCAGTTCCGCCATTTCTGGGTCTGGTACTATATACTCTAAAATGATCACCTCATCAAGGTTATCTTCAATGTGAGCCTCTAGTTCAGCTGTTGGCTTTGATATTGGCTCCTTCTTTACGGTCTTAGGGTATCCTAATTCTTTTCCTCCTGACATCTACACATAAATTATCCTGATTAGCATATATACACAGAGCAAGTCAAAGTTTTATATAAGTTATCTTTTATTTGGTTTTACGATGAATTTATTCAATTCATCTCCCTTAAAACTTTATACGAGTTATTTTTATTTCCCACGTTTTCCTCTACTCTAAGGTTATAACTTAAGGTCTACTCCCACCTACGGTTTCTAACCTTAAAGCTCTGATATCAACCTATGATGCCCCCAAATTCAAGTACTTGAAACCTGAACTCAATGCTTTACGATACCATTTCTTTGAGCAGAATAATAATAATAATGTCATAAATATCGAACTTAATTTACATATCAGAGTTTTCTGAATCCCAGTTACGCGACCTTAAAACATTTCATTACATGGTAGATAATAAATATCATCAACTTATTTAAGTCTAGCTATTACATAAGATAACACAAACTTAATCTACTAGATTTCCTTTCCCTTTGTTTCTTCCTGAACCTTCGGGTTGATCATACATAGCTGAAAACATTTAAATTAAGCAAGAATGAGCATTTAAGTCCCAGCAAGTAATAACAATTATAAATATTAGCTGAAAGGATTAAATATTTTTTTTGAACGACTCTTCAATAACGAAGCAATAGTTGTGAAGTACTGAAGCAACACTAACAACATAACAATTATTATCTTAAATTTTGAAACTACGTATTGACTATAAATGGAGAGCAGTCGATAGACTAATAACATAGTTTTCAGTTTTCAAAAAGGTCAAACAGAACTTCATCTGCAAATCGTCATAACTTATAGGCACGGGGGGGTGATCAGTCCGTTATGCCCTGTATTAATCAATACTACATACTAGAATGATATTCTCGTTCATCATATCCGCCTCAAGCGCACAAAAGTTTTTCCCAGATTAGGGATGTTCATACTTAGTCGGGAATCCGAACCAAAATAATTTGATTGGAAACAAAAAGGTTTTTATCATATTCAACGATATTTCTAAATTTGTGCCTAGCTGATCAAATAGCTTAGACGACTATATATACATATATATATATATATATATATATATCAAAATGTGTTTAACTACAATGATTATCCAAGTGAGGACACTTGTATAATCATATTTCGAAATTAACAAACAGAATATATATTTGAGTTATATGATATAATATCATGTTGATAAACAATGATCGGATATAATATATATAACAATATGATTAATAATCTAGTACGATAATAATATAAATCTGAAACTTTCTTACTCATGTCCATTGCATAAAGAAAATACAAAGGTAAATATACTTGTTTACTATATCCGTTGAATAAAGTAAAACAAGAGTTTAGGATACTTGCAAAACGTAAAGGATAGTTTAGATACTTACTCAAATAAAAGAGTAAGAATTAAGAAACTTGATCAATAAGAATTAAAGTAAGTTTAGGGAACTTGCTTGGTCTGCTGCTTACACAACTTAATTATATCTTTAATTCAACGACCTATCATTTATAAGATTGTTCTATTGATTAGAATAACATATAACACACAGTACTGTTATTTACAGTCATAACATATCTTAATCACATTGTCTCATAACTATATTAGTCATTAAGACATAAACAAATACTTATACAGTCAAACTATACAGTTTCAGATTAATTTCGGTAGCATTTCGGTGTACCGACGGCTTTATCGGGTAATTATCGAGTTTAAAACTCTATTATGCAGTTCAATATTATCCTGGATATTTTAAATACCAATCATATTATTTTTAAATGACTTATAATAATTTCTAATTAATTATTATGATTTATCTTAATTTTTTAAACTCTAGAATCATTATTAAATAATTTAAATATTAGATAATTCTATTATCATTAATATTTAAATAATATTATAATATTAATGCAACCATTGCCAAAATAGCAAAGTTATTTTTAATAATTCAAAATATTTTTAAAGTATTAATATTACCCTTAAATGATTTTTAAAACATTCAAAATCATTTTTAAACAATTACCAATAATATTAAAAATAAGGTATTATTCACTAAAATATTAAAAGTCATTTATAATTACTTAAAATATTTTTAAACCATTTATATCCTTTTTAAATGATTTTTAAATCAATAAAAACATTTTTAAACTATTTATTTAATTTTATTATTAAATAAATTTAATATCATTAATATTAAATAATTAATAAAATTCAACTCAAAATATCAAAAGTTATGTTTTATAACTTAGAATATCTTTAAACTCTTTATTTTCATTTAAAAGAATTTTTATAATATTAAAATCATTTTTAAACTAATTTATTTAATATAATTACTAAATAAATTTAATATCCTTAATATTAAGTAATTAATGAAATTTACTTTAAAATATTGAAAGTTACATTTTATAACTTAAAATATTATTAAATACCTTATTATCATTTAAAATGATTTTTAATATAATAAAATCATTTTTAGTTAATTTATTTAGTGTATTTATCAAATAAATAATATTCAAATAATTACTAATATTTATGGAAAATATGCCAAATTATTAAAAGTTAATGTTTATGACTTCAAATAATTTTTAAAACTGATTTTATAATTTTCAGAATTTATTTACTATTTTTAAATGATTTTTAGAATTTATTTCTATTTTTAAATCATTTTCCGGAAATTAGAAAATAAAAATAATAGGAACCGTCGCTATAGGCTATATCGATAAAATATGTCGCCTTAGGTGTTCTTGAGCTCAAGAACACTAACAAGGCAGTTAACGAGATGGTACGTTTGACCAAGTTTAATTCAGTGTGCAGAGTGTTTCTGGGCTAGCCATTGATTAGATCTTGTAGTACTACTGTAACACTACATTTAACAACAACTAACAAGGTCAACCAATAACACAACCGAGAGATATAAGCCATCAAAGTGGCTGTCAAAGACTGTTCTTCATTTCTGGGTTACCCAGAATGAAGAACAGCTCGAGGGTCTTACTTTGGGCCTCCACTACTTGCTATACGTGTAAGGTTTTTGTGATATTAAGCTTGGAGTGTGTAGAACACATGTAGGTGTACAGATCTATTACATAACATAATCATAACAACAACACAAACGCTAGATATAACCCGGTCAAAATGAAGGCCAGGAACTGTTCTTGAACATTTTTGGGTTACCCAGAAATGTTCTTGAGCAGTTTGGTCAACCTATGTTTGACCAACTTTAGATTCGATTCTGATACGTATTTGAGTAATCTAGAGGGATGGATATGTAGTACTCATGTCATTCTACAAGTATATAACAACAACATGGCCTAAACACTTAACAGTTGCAAGATCAAAGTCAATAAGGAACTTGTCAGACCACTGCCTAAACTTTCTGGGTTACCCAGAAAGTTAAGCTTAACGGTCAACGAGGTTTGACCAATTACTACGATCGATCTGAGGTTTTATAAGGTTCAAACATGCTTTAAACTTGTAGTACTCATGACATTATAATCTAGATACCATTATTCATCCTAACAACGTTCCAGAACACGTTCTTCAGTTTTCTGGGTTACCCAGAAAACTTAGTTAGTATTTGGTCAACGAACTTTGACCGTGAATAACTTTTGATCTACAATTGCAATGATCATGAATCGACTTGCAGATTACTAACAACATTACAGACTACAACTTCAAACCTTTAAATCACCAAAATAATAAACGGACACGGATCTACAAGGCCTGGCATTCACTGTCAGACAACAAAAATTAAAATTTCCAGATTTCTAAAATCATTAATTTTGAGCATCTAAGTGTTATGGATCTGAGTTATAACAACCCAGATCACTAAATGACACCTTCTAACATAACTTTAAACATTTAAACATAACATCTAACATGAAATCAAAAATCGAAATTTAGGTTTAGGGTTTTACGTTTCTATGATCAAATTCTGATTCTTGGCTACTGAGTTTGTTGTGGTTGTTAGTGGGGCTGGTCTTGGGGACTAAAATGCTCAAGAATTTCGTGGATTAGAGAGAGATAGGCTTGGTTGAGTGTTGGTGTAAAAAATGAGCAAGTTAGTAGCATTTTTCTCTCTCAATCTATATATAGCATGGTGTGATGCTTATGGCTGAGCATGTGATCAGTCCTTTGACTGATTAAAGGCTATTACTAGACCACATGGCTAACTAGAGTTGGTCACGAACCACCTACTAGGTCTAGATCTACACTCCACCTTATTAAAATAATAAAAAGGGTGGTTTGGTCATTTGGTTTTTACTTTTAGTGGCAATGCTGGCATTTTCTCTCACCAATTAGGGTTTAACCCTAGAGCTCCAAAAGTCCAAGTTCTAGGATTTTGAGATTAGGGCTAAAATGGGAATCTTAGTTTCTAAAAATGTGAATTAGGGTCCTCTAATTAAATTAGGTTTACTAATTACCTAGGATTTATAAATTAGACTTTATAATATTCTAATTACCATTAACCTTGCTAAATTAATAATTAGGGTTTATAACTTAGCAATTAGGGTTCAAATTTAATAATTAGGGTTTCTAGATATTAATTAGGGTTTACCTAATTAACATTAAATATAATAATTTCCATAAATTACATTACACAATAACTTAACAAATCTTATAGTCATAATTGACCCATGTACTATAGTTTATCAGTAATGCTAGGGTTTGCACTGATTTACTAAAACTGTTCCACACATTAACATTACACACATATCAAGCATGTTTATATTACTGAAATATAATTTATATTATATTAATATTCTCATTCCTTATTCAAAATCCAGAATTAGGGTTTTGAATCCATATCTGACATAACCTTCATATAAACCATTATTAATTAAGTTAAAATATTTAACTTAACTAATATAATAAAATACAAATCATAGTAATCCTTATAATCATATCATATATATAATAATCATATTTTTATGAAAAATAAATAATACATATTTTTATTACAAAATTAATTTATAATAAGAATATAACCTATAATGATCAATAATTCTTAAAAGAATTTATTTATATAATAAATAAGTTTTATTTATCACATAAATACATATACTTTTCTTTGCACATAATCCCACCTTTATATAAAAAAAATTTAATGCAAAATTTATTATTTAATTATTTTGAAAATACTGGTGTATTACATAATAGATAGGCTTGTCTGATCGTCGAGCACTGCACCAGAAATCGTAGTCTGCCAGGAGAGTTAAGGAAAACTCGTGAGCTATCGAGGCAGAATCGTAGTCTGCAAGATAGTAGATCTCAGAGTTCGTAGACTACCAAGAAAGACGAGGAAGGATCGTAGTGTGTCGAGGAGAACTTCCTCAGGGCCGTAGTCTGTTGAGGAAGTCATGTTCAGAATCGTAGAGACAGCCTGCCTACGAGCCGACCGAGTATCTGCCTAAGCCAAGTCAAGAATCGTAGACTACACTCAGAGTCGTAGAGTCTACTGATTACATGCAGAAATTGTGGTCGAGCAAGATCAGATGAAGACAACGAGCACAAAGTCAGAAATTGTAGAACGTCAAATCTGATCTCGGAGTCGAAGTGTCTGCACAGGCGAAGCTGAATCGTAGAGTGTAGAACTGAGACTTCAACAAATGTGCTCACAGTGCCAGAGCAGAATCGTAGAGCAAATACGATTCTCAATAAATGAGAACTCCCAGAATATCCAAAGGAATGAAGCCTCTTGTGATGCCTCCAAAATTAGGTATACATCACCCATTTCGAGTCATCAGATACATGGTACAAAATTCAAATATAACTTCATTTATACAACTGTTGAGCTGTCGTATAGAATACGACCATAGTTTAATATGAGTTTTAATACAGATGTATGTAACTCTCATGGTACCTCGACCACAACCTTACAATTGTACTTTACATAAAAGTACAGTCAAAAATATTTTAGAAACTAAAATCTTTGGGAAGTGCTCAAGGAAACATTCGTACATGGGAGGCCATGCGTCCAGGTTATGATAGATATCATATGTCCACAGAATTATCCTTGGTTGTCCCAAAAGTCCCCAAAGAAAAACAAGAAGATTACTATCATCTTCTTTCCAATGGTAAGTCTTTTCTTGACATATAATTATCTCCGTTGTCTCCAAGTGAAAATTATATTTCAAATATACTCCAAGATCATATAGGTAGTGCTCGTAGATATACTCAGCAAGTGGATGTGCACAACCATGTCTTATGATAACACGAGATTGTATGTCATTAGACATCTTGTATGATAGTGGCAAAAACACCCTTCCAACGTTGGGTTCGCCTCACCCTATATGATTCACCAAATATAACTACTAAATAATGTATAGAATACAACACACTTTTCTATACTATTTAGGGAGAACCTCCATAGCTAGAGACCACCGTTCTAATCCTCTTAATACCCCCGCTCGACCCAGCTACACTCTTATTACCTGAAAGGAATTGTAAAGCAGAAGGGTGAGCACAACTAGCCTAGTAAAGAATATCATGACTAAAGATAATTAAATTATCAATAGCTTTCATCAATAATAAATCAGAGATTTAGAACATATGACAGATAATAAAACTTTTCAACCATAGTTGCAGAGGAACGAGCCATCCATTAGAAGAGTCAAATAGACCATAACGGTCTATTATCTTCTCTATGTTAAAAGTCCACCAATAATGTTATATCCGTGTAACATCAATCAATAATTCTCGTCCACGATCATGTGAATAACTCATAATCACAATTGTGATTCTAAATTCCTCTTTGCACCCAGGACGAAGATAATTTTCAACACCTGAAACATCAAAAATTATGGTTATACCAAATCATAATTCCTGCTCGTAATCATTAAATCATCTTTGCACTACGGCCAAAGATATTCATTATTATCACATCCATGAATTAATATTTCATTGCTGAGACTCAGCTCAATAATTAATCCACATCATCGAATCATCAATGCACTACAGGCTAAGGATATTCTTCAGTATCACGACCACGAATTATCCATGCACTATGGCCAAAAATAATCGTGTTTTCATCAACGGTCCTTATCATGCCATAAAACAATTCATCTTTGCACTACGGCCAAAGAGAATACATAGTCATAATCATACCAAAAACTGTCCATCAATGCACTACGGGCCAATGAGGACTTTTTCCACATTATTTGTAACATTACGGTTATGATTATACCGAATAATCCTTGGTCATAATCATACCAAGTCCATCTATGCACTACAGGTCACAGATGACTTTCAACATAATATAAGCATTAGGATGATGACAATATTATAAGCATTAGTCAAACTAAATCAAGGATAAATATTAAAGACTTTAAATTTATCTAAACATTATCAATCACTTAATAAAATCATAATCTAATATTGTTAATATTATAACAATATTTTAATCACTCCTTAAACTTATAAACAATTTAATTTAAATGTTTACACTTTTCTAAATAATGCATTTGATTATTTAAAATGCCATACTCATAAGATTTCATCACCAATAATCAAATTACCCATTAAAAATTTGCATATACCTTATATAGGATTTTCAAGCCATAAAATCCTATTTACCAATTTTTCAACTTCACATAACATATTTAATTCATATGTTCGTAACTAAATCATTTTCATGAAAAATACCAAATCAGTCCCAAAATTTATTCTTTTCTGGGATTAAGAAGAATATAGTTCCATACTGAACATATATTTTTCTCAGAATTTTTAAAATTCATTTACTATTTTTCAAAAATTAATTTCTAATTAATTTCTTAAGAAAATAGCTACCTCAAGGTTAACTTCAGAAATTCTCAAATCTTGTCAGGATCTTACACATGTTAACGTGAGTTTCCAGTTTAAATTTCATGGTCATCGGAGTTATAGAACTCCGGTTATAGCATTTTTCGTTGGAAAAACCTAAATATTGAAATAGTCATAACTTACTCATTTTAAGTCGGAATGAGCTCATATTTTGACAGTAGGTACTTTATACCATATATTTTCATGTCCCAAAAGGCCGAAATTTTTTTCACAATTTAAGTGGCCGAAAATGCCCTTTTAAATTTTCTGGCAGTAGCTTTCTGGCACTTTTCAGTTTTTGACTCCTTTACTAAAATCAGTCCACACGAAAATCTACAACACCTTTTCTAGTGATTCCACTTGGATAAGTTAGAAAACTCATAGATCTAACTCTAGAACTTGACCACACTCAAAAATTCGAAATATAATAGGAGATATGGTCAACTGAATTTCATACTCCATTTTTACCAAAATCTGATTTTCAACCCTTTGTGTTTTCTAAGAACTTTCATGTTTTCACATAATAACCAACAAAACTCATCATGACAATGACATAATAATTCAATAAAACAAGTTCAAGAATAAGTTTTAAAAATTTATAAGTTAATTTATCCTGAACTCAATTATGTCCAAATTGTCAACAATGATACTATTTTGTGGAGTAAAATTCAAGAATTCTCAGAAACTATTTCCATGAAAAGATAAAGGATGAAGCGTAAATATCAATGATATTCCACTAATTTCATGGAGTATATAAGTTAAAGTTTTAACCAACTGAGTGTAATAAAGAATGGAATAACAAAAGAAATCACCAAGAATTCGATAGACCGCACATGCAGGTCATTCCAACAAAATAATAAATAACGGAACCAGGTCCGGCGTAAAACGCACAGACAGGATATTCCAACAGAATAAGAATGAAATAACAGAAGAATTTCACCAAGTATAGGGTAGCCCGCGTATACAGGTTATTCCAACAGAATAATAAAGAATGGAATAACAGAAGTCTCTTCATGAATATAAAAGAAATAATACCCCTTAGGAGTACAACAAATAATATCCCTTACCGTAAAAAAAACTGAATATAAGAGTAGGGAAGTAGCAGAATACTTTTCTATAGTTTCTCTATAATTTCTCTCTCTAGAGTTTCAGTGAATTCGTAAGAAATAATGAAGTAATGAGCTTCTATTTATAGAAGAATGGACTGCATAGTAACTAATTTATGAACGGTCCAGATTTATTTACTTTTAAACGGACGGTCGATATTGGTTTACTATTAAAACTTAAAGTAACGGTCCATACTGATTTACTAACAAAACTTTAAACCATCGATCTATATTGATTTACTATTATAACAATCCACCAGCGGTCCATATTGATTTACTATTATATCTTCAACCAACGGTCTGAAAATTAGCACATCTCCTCATGGACTAATATTATACCCAAATATAATTTGGACCAAAAAGAAATATATTTTACAGGTGAATAGTACTCCGTGAATAGTAACTCATGAATAGTAACTCGTGGATAGTAAATCATCATTGCACTACGGCCAAAGATATTCATTATTATCACATCCATGAATTAATATTTCATTGCTGAGACTCAGCTCAATAATTAATCCACATCATCGAATCATCCATGCACTACAAGCCAAGGATATTCTTTAGTATCACGACCACGAATTATCCATGCACTACGGCCAAAGTTAATCGTATTTTCATCAACGGTCCTTATCATGCCATAAAACAATTCATCTTTGCACTACGACCAAAGAGAATCCATAGCCATAATCATACTAAAAACTGTCCATCAATGCACTACGGGCTAATGAGGACTTTTTCCATATGATTATACCGAATAATCCCTAGTCATAATCATAACAAGTCCATCTATGCACTACAAGTCACAGATGACTTTCAACATAATATAAGCATTAGGATGATGACAATATTATAAGCATTAGTCAAACTAAATCAAGGATAAATATTAAAGACTTTAAATTTATCTAAACATTATCAATCACTTAATAAAATCATAATCTAATATTGTTAATATTATAAAAATATTTTAATCACTCCTTAAACTTATAAACAATTTAATTTAAATGTTTACACTTTTCTAAATAATGCATTTGATTATTCAAAATGCCATACTCATAAGATTTCATCACCAATAATCAAATTACTCATTAAAAATCTGCATATACCTTATATAGGATTTTCAAGCCATAAAATCCTATTTACCAATTTTTCAACTTCACATAACATATTTAATTCATATGTTCGTAACTAAATCATTTTCATGAAAAATACCAAATCAGTCCCAAAATTTATTCTTTTCTGGGATTAAGCAGAATATAGTTCCATACTGAACATATATTTTTCTCAGAATTTTTAAAATTCATTTACTATTTTTCAAAAATTAATTTCTAATTAATTTCTTAAGAAAATAGCTACCTCAAGGTTAACTCCAGAAATTCTCAAATCTTGGCAGGATCTTACACATGTTAACGTGAGTTTTCAGTTTAAATTTCATGGTCATCGGAGTTATAGAACTCCGGTTATAGCATTTTTCGTCGGAAAAACTTAAATATTGAAATAGTCATAACTTGCCCATTTTAAGTCGGAATGAGCTCATATTTGGACAGTAGGTACTTTATACCATATATTTTCATGTCCCAAAAAGGCCGAAATTTTTCTAACAATTTAAGTGGCCGAAAATACCCTTTTAAATTTTCTGGCAGTAGCTTTCTGGCACTTTTCAGTTTTTGACTCATTTACTAAAATCAGTCCACACAAAAATCTACAACACCTTTTCTAGTGATTCCACTTGGATAAGTTAGAAAACTCATAGATCTAACTCTAGAACTTGACCACACTCAAAAATTCGAAATATAATAGGAGATATGGTCAATTGAATTTCATACTCCATTTTTACCAAAATCTGATTTTCAACCCTTTGTGTTTTCTAAGAACTTTTATGTTTTCACATAATAACCAACATAACTCATCATGACAATGACATAATAATTCCATAAAACAAGTTCAAGAATAAGTTTTAAAGATTTATAAGTTAATTTATCCTGAACTCAATTATGTCCAAATTGTCAACATGATACTATTTTGTGGAGTAAAATTCAAGAATGCTCAGAAACTATTTCCATGAAAATATAAAGGATGAAGCGTAAATATCAATGATATTCCACTAATTTCATGGAGTATATAAGTCAAAGTTTTAACCAACTGAGTGTAATAAAGAATGGAATAACAAAAGAAATCACCAGGCATGCGATAGACCGCACATGCAGGTTATTCCAATAAAATAATAAATAACGGAACCAGGTCCGGCGTAAAATGCACAGACAGGATATTCCAACAGAATAAGAATGAAATAACAGAAGAATTTCACCAAGTATAGGGTAGCCCGCGTATACAGGTTATTCCAACAGAATAATAAATAATTGAATAACAGAAGTCTCTTCATGAATACAAAAGAAATAATACCCTTTACGAGTACAACAAATAATATCCCTTACTGTAAAAGAAACTGAATATAAGAGTAGGGAAGTAGCAGAATATTTTTTTATAGTTTCTCTATAATTTCTCTCTCTAGAGTTTCAATGAATTAGTAAGAAATAATGAAGGAATGAGCTTCTATTTATAGAAGAATGGACTGCATAGTAACTAATTCATGAACGGTCCAGATTGATTTACTTTTAAACGGACGGTCCATATTAGTTTACTATTAAAACTTAAAGTAACGGTCCATACTGATTTACTAATAAAACTTTAAACCAGCGATCCATATTGATTTACTATTATAACAATCCACCAGCGGTCCATATTGATTTACTATTATATCTTCAACCAACGGTCTGAAAATTAGCACATCTCCTCATGGACTAATATTGTACCCAAATATAATTTGGACCAAAAAGAAATATATTTTACGGGTGAATAGTACTCCGTGAATAGTAACTTATGAATAGTAACTCGTGAATAGTAAATCATCATTGCACTACGGCCAAAGATATTCATTATTATCACATCCATGAATTAATATTTCATTGCTGAGACTCAGCTCAATAATTAATCCACATCATCGAATCATCCATGCACTACAGGCCAAGGATATTCTTTAGTATCATGACCACGAATTATCCATGCACTACGGCCAAAGATAATCGTATTTTCATCAACGGTCCTTATCATGCCATAAAACAATTCATCTTTGCACTACGGCCAAAGAGAATCCATAGTCATAATCATACCAAAAACTGTCCATCAATGCACTACGGGCCAATGAGGACTTTTTTCACATTATTTGTAACATTACGCTTATGATTATATCGAATAATCCCTGGTCATAATCATACCAAGTCCATCTATGCACTACAGGTCACAAATGACTTTCAACATAATATAAGCATCAGGATGATGACTATAAGCATTAGTCAAACTAAATCAAGGATAAATATTAATGACTTTAAATTTATCTAAACATTATCAATGACTTGATAAAATCATAATCTCATATTGTTAATATTATAACAATATTTGAATCACTCCTTAAACTTATAAACAATTTAATTTAATTGTTTACACTTTTCTAAATAATACATTTGATTATTCAAAATTCCATACTCATAAGATTTCATCACCAATAATCAAATTACTCATCAAAAATCTACATATACCTTACATAGGATTTTTAAGCCATAAAATCCTATTTAACAATTTTTCAACTTCACATAACATATTTAATTCATATGTTCGTAACTAAATCATTTTTCATGAAAAATACCAAATTAGTCCCAAAAATTATTCTTTTCTGGGATTAAGCAGAATATAGTCCCATACTAAATATATATTTTTCTCGAAATTTTTAAAATTCATTTACTATTTTTCAAAAATTAATTTCTAATTAATTCCTTAAGAAATTAGCTACCTCAAGGTTAACTCCAGAAATTCTCAAATCTTGGCGGGATCTTACACATGTTAACGTGAGATTTCAGTTTAAATTTCATGGTCATCGGAGTTATAGAACTCCGGTTATAGCATTTTTCGTCGGAAAAACCTAAATATTGAAATAGACATAACTTCCTTATTTTAAGTCGGAATGAGCTCATTTTTGGACAGTAGGTACTTTATACCATATATTTTCATGTCCCAAAAAGGCCGAAAATTTTTCTAACAATTTAAGTGGCCGAAAATGCCCTTTTAAATTTTCTGGCAGTAGCTTTCTGGCACTTTTCAGTTTTTGACTCATTTACTAAAATCAGTCCACACGAAAATCTACAACACCTTTTCTAGTGATTCCACTTGGATAAGTTAGAAAACTCATAGATCTAACTCTAGAACTTGACCACACTCAAAAATTCAAAATATAATAGGAGATATGGTCAATTGAATTTCATACTCCATTTTTACCAAAATCTGATTTTCAACCCTTTGTGTTTTCTAAGAACTTTCATGTTTTCACATAATAACCAACATAACTCATCATGACAATGACATAATAATTCAATAAAACAAGTTCAAGAATAAGTTTTAAAGATTTATAAGTTAATTTATCCTGAACTCAATTATGTCCAAATTGTAGTGGAGTAAAATTCAAGAAAGCTCAGAAACTATTTCCATGAAAAAATAAAGGATGAAGCATAAATATCAATGATATTCCACTAATTTCATGGAGTATATAAGTCAAAGTTTTAACCAACTGAGTGTAATAAAGAATGGAATAACAAAAGAAATCACCAGGCATGCGATAGACCGCACATGCAGGTTATTCCAACAGAATAATAAATAACGGAATCAGGTCCGGCGTAAAATGCACAGACAGGATATTCCAACAGAATAAGAATGAAATAACGGAAGAATTTCACCAAGTATAGGGTAGCCCGCGTATACAGGTTATTCCAACAGAATAATAAATAATTGAATAACAGAAGTTCTCTTCATGAATACAAAAGAAATAATATCCCTTACGAGTACAACAAATAATATCTCTTACCGTAAAAGAAACTGAATATAAGAGTAGGGAAGTAGGAGAATACTTTTCTATAGTTTCTCTATAATTTCTCTCTCTAGAGTTTTAGTGAACTCGTAAGAAATAATGAAGGAATGAGCTTCTATTTATAGAAGAATGGACTGCATAGTAACTAATTCATGAACGGTCCAGATTGATTATTTTTAAACGGACGGTCCATATTGGTTTACTATTAAAATTTAAAGAAACGGTCCATACTGATTTACTATTAAAACTTTAAACCAAGGATCCATATAGATTTACTATTATAACTATCCACCAGCGGTCCATATTGATTTACTATTATATCTTCAACCAACGGTCTGAAAAATTAGCACATCTCCTCATGGACTAATATTGTACCCAAAAATAATTTGGACCGAAAAGAAATATATTTTACGGGTGAATAGTTCTCCGTGAATAGTAACTCGTAAATAGTACTCCGACACGAAAAGTGTCCTGAATACCCGATTGAACAATACTGAGTGACTTCTCACATAAGCATCAATAATCAATACCGTGTACTACTATGCAACCACGCTAATTACTGTACTTTTAACACCGGGTGTTTCAACAGTTAACGGTAAAACTTTCGCAGTTATTTTCATAATGTATTTTTGTCATTTTCTAAATCCGATAATAATTCTATTTTGGGGTCTACCAATGATTGTACCGTCCTACGAATATTCCCCGACTAATCGAATATTCTCCGACAAAACGAATATTTTATATCAACTTGCTTACTTTGCAAAAAAAAAATTCACATATTACCCTTAACTTTAAACTTTTATCAATTTAACTATTTACCAAAATAAAAAAATTGAATACTTTTATTTCACAAAATTTGGTTCTCACAATCACCCCTCCTTATGAAATTTCGCCCTCGAAATTTACGTACGTACCTGATATTCGAAGAGATGAGAATACCTTGCTTTCTTTTCAGATTGTACCTTCCCGGTAATTTCCTCGCTACCATGATTTTCCCATTTCTCATCTCCTGTATTTCAGATATCATTCTAGAATATAGCTTCAAAACAAAGGTTAATTGACATATCATAATTTGTCAACTTATCAAGTGAACAATTTCAGATTAGGTAAGTCACACACTAGCGAAGTATATAACTCGTCTCTCCCCTCCTAGTTCTAGACTCTTATCTCCGCCAGCGACCATATCCCTAAGCTCTGATACCAAATGTGATGCCCCCAAAATTAGTTATACATCACCTATTCTGAGTCGTCAAATACATAGTACAAAATTCAAATACAACTTCATTTATACAATTGTTGAGCTGTCGTATAGAATACGACCATAGTTTAATCTGAGTTTTAATACAGATGTATGTGACTCTCATGGTACCTTGACCACAACCTTACAATGGTACTTTACATAAAAGTACAGTCAAAAATTGTTTTAGAAACAAAAATCTTTGGGAAGTGCTCAAGGAAACCTTCGTACATGGGAGGCCATGCGTCCAGGTTATGATAGATATCATATGTCCACAGAATTATCCTTGGTTGACCCAAAAGTCCCCAAAGAAAAACAAGAATATTACTATCATCTTCTTTCCAATGGTAAGTCTTTTCTTGACATATAATTATCTCCGTTGTCTCCAAGTGAAAATTATATTTCAAATATAATCCAAGATCATATAGGTAGTGCTCGTAGATATACTCAACAATGGATGTGCACAACCATGTCTTATGATAACACGATATTGTATGTCATTAGACATCTTGTATGATAGTTGTAAAAACACTCTTTCAACGTTGGGTTCGCCTCACCCTATATGATTCACCAAATATAACTACTAAATGATGTATAGAATACAACACACTTTTCTATACTGTTTAGGGAGAACCTCCACAGCTAGAGGCTATCGTTCTAATCCTCTTAATACCCCCGCTCGACCCAGCTACACTCTTATTACCTGAAAGGAATTGCGAAGCGGAAGGGTGAGCACAACTAGCCCAGTAAAGAATATCATGACTAAAGATAATTAAATTATAAATAGCTTTCATCAATAATAAATCAGAGATTTAGAACATATGACAGATAATAAAACTTTTCAACCATAGTTGCAGCGGAACGAGCAATCCATTAGAATAGTCAAATAGACCATAAGGTCTATTATCTTCTCTATGTTAAAAATCCACTAATAATATTTTATCCGTGTAACATCAATCAACAATTCCCGTCCACGATCATGTGAATAACTCATAATCATAATTATGATTCTAAATTCCTCTTTGCACCCAGGACGAAGATAATTTTCAACACCTGAAACATCAAAAATCATGGTTATACCAAATCACAATTCCTGTTCGTAATCATTAAATCATCTTTGCACTACGGCCAAAGATATTCATTATTATCACATCCATGAATTAATATTTCATTGGTGAGACTCAGCTCAATAATTAATCCACATCATCGAATCATCCATGCACTACATGCCATGGATATTCTTTAGTATCACGACCACGAATTATCCACGCACTACGACCAAAGATAATCGTGTTTTCATCAACGGTCCTGATCATGCCATAAAACAATTCATCTTTGCACTACGGCCAAAGAGAATCCATAGTCATAATCATACCAAAAACTGTCCATCAATGCACTACGAGCCAATGAGGACTTTTTCCACATTATTTGTAACATTACGATTATGATTATACCGAATAATCCCTGGTCATAATCATACCAAGTCCATCTATGCACTACAGGTCACAGATGACTTTCAACATAATATAAGCATTAGGATGATGACAATATTATAAGCATTAGTCAAACTAAATCAATGATAAATATTAAAGACTTTAAATTTATCTAAACATTATCACTTAATAAAATCATAATCTAATATTGTTAATATTATAACAATATTTTAAGCACTCCTTAAACTTATAAACAATTTAATTTAATTATTTACACTTTTCAAAATAATGCATTTTATTATTCAAAATGACATACTCATAAGATTTCATCACCAATAATCAAATTACTCATCAAAAATCTGCATATACCTTATAGAGGATTTTCAAGCCATAAAATCCTATTTACCAATTTTTAAACTTCACATAGCATATTTAATTCATATGTTTGTAATTAAATCATTTTCATGAAAAATACTAAATCAGACCCAAAAATTATTCTTTTCTGGGATTAAGCAGAATATAGTCTCATACTAAACATATATTTTTCTCGAAATTTTTAAAATTCAATTACTATTTTTCAAAAATCAATTTCTAATTAATTCCTTAAGAAATTAGCTACCTCAAGGTTAACTCTAGAAATTCTCAAATCTTGACAGGATCTTACACATGTTAACGTGAACTTCCAGTTTAAATTTCATGGTCGTCGGAGTTATAGAACTCAGGTTATAACATTTTTCGTCGAAAAAATCTAAATATTGAAATAGTCATAACTTGCTCATTTTAAGTCGGAATGAGCTTATATTTGGACAGTAGATACTTTATACCATATATTTTCATGTCCCAAAAGACCGAAATTTTTCTCACAATTTAAGTGGTCGAAAATGCCCTTTTAAAGTTTCTGGCAGTAGCTTTTTGACACTTTTCAGTTTTTGACTCCTTTACTAAAATCAGTCCACACGAAAATCTGCAACACCTTTTCTAGTGATTTCACTTGGATAAGTTAGAAAACTCATAGATCTAACTCTAGAACTTGACCACACTCAAAAATTCAAAATATAATAGGAGATATGGTCAATTGAATTTCATACTCCATTTTTACCAAAATCAGATTTTCAACCCTTTGTGTTTTCTAAGAACTTTCATGTTTTCACATAATAACCAACATCGTTCATCATGACAATGACATAATAACTCAATAAAACAAGTTCAAGATTAAGTTTTAAATATTTATAAGTTAATTTATCCTAAACTCAATTATGTCCAAATTGTAAACATAATACTGCTTTGTGGAGTAAAATTCAAGAATGCTCAGAAACTATTTCCATGAAAAGATAAAGGATTAAGCGCAAATATCAAGGATATTCCACTAATTTCATGGTGTATATAAGTCAAAGTTTTAACCAACTGAGTGTAATAAAGAATAGAATAACAAAAGAAATCACCAGGCATGCGATGGACCGCACAGGCAGGTTATTCCAACAGAATAATAAATAACGGAACCAGGTCCGGCGTAAAATGCACAGACAGGATATTCCAACAAAATAAGAATGAAATAACATAAGAATTTCACCAAGTATAGGGTAGCCCGCGTATACAGGTTATTCTAATAGAATAATAAAGAATTGAATAACAGAAGTTCTCTTCATGAATACAAAAGAAATAATACCCCTTACGAGTACAACAAATAATATCCTTTACCGTAAAAGAAACTGAATATAAGATTAGGGAAGTAGCAGAATACTTTTCTATAGTTTCTCTATAATTTCTCTCTCTAGAGTTTCAGTGAACTCGTAAGAAATAATGAAGGAATGAGCTTCTATTTATAGAAGAATGGACTGCATAGTAACTAATTCATGAACGGTCCAGATTGATTTACTTTTAAACGGACGGTCCATATTGGTTTACTATTAAAACTTAAAGTAACGGTCCATACTGATTTACTATTAAAACTTCAAACCAGCGATCCATATTGATTTACTATTATAACTATCCACCAGCGGTCTATATTGATTTACTATTATATCTTGAACCAACAGTCTGTAAAAATTAGCACATCTCCTCATGGACTAATATTTTACCAAAAAATAATTTGGACCGAAAAGAAATATATTTTACGGGTAAACAGTACTCTGTGAATAGTAACTCGTGAATAGTAAATCGTGAATAGTACTCCGACATGAAAAGTGTCCCGAATACCCGATTGAACAATACTGAGTGACTTCTCACATAAGCATCAATAATCAATACCATGTACTACTATGCAACCACTCGTATTACTGTACTTTTAACACCAGGTGTTTCAACAGTTAACGGTAAAACTTCCGCCGTTATTTTCATAAAGTATTTTTGTCATTTTCTAAATCCGACAATAATTCTGTTGTGGGGTCCACCAATGATTGTACCTTCGTACGAATATTCCCTGACAAAAAGAATATTCCCCGACTAATCGAATATTCTCCGACAAAACGAATATTTTATATCAACTTGCTTACTTTGCAAAAAAAATTCACATATTACCCTTAACTTTAAACTTTTATCAATTTAACTATTTACCAAAATAGAAAAATTGAATACTTTTATTTCATAAAATTCGGGGTCTCACAATCACCCCTCCTTATGAAATTTCGCCCTCGAAATTTACGTACGTACCTGATATTCGAAGAGATGAGAATACCTTGCTTTCTTTTCAGATTGTACCTTCCCGATAATTTCCTCGCTACCATGATTTTCCCATTTCTCATCTCCTGTATTTCAGATATCATTCTAGAATATAGCTTCAAAACGAAGGTTAATTGACATATCATAATTTGTCAACTTATCAAGTGAACAATTTCAGCTTAGGTAAGTCACACACTAGCGAAGTATATAACTCGTCTCTCCCTCCTAGTTCTAGACTCTTATCTCCTCCAGCTACCATATTCCTAAGCTCTGATACCAAATCTGACGCCCCCAAAATTAGGTATACATCACCCATTCTGAGTCATCAGATACATGGTACAAAATTCAAATACAACTTCATTTATACACCTGTTGAGCTGTCATATAGAATACAACCATAGTTTAGTATGAGTTTTAATACAGATGTATATAACTCTCATGGTACCTCGACCACAACCTTACAATGGTACTTTAAATAAAAGTACAGTAAAAAACTGTTTTAGAAACTAAAATCTTTGGGAAGTGCTTAAGGAAACCTTCGTACATGGGAGGCCATGCGTCCAGGTTATGATAGATATCATATGTCTACAGAATTATCCTTGGTTGACCCAAAAGTCCCCAAAGAAAAACAAGAAGATTACTTTCATCTTCCTTCCAATGGTAAGTCTTTTCTTGACATATAATTATCTCTGTTGTCTCCAAGTGAAAATTATATTTCAAATATACTCCAAGATCATATAGGTAGTGCTCGTAGATATACTCAGCAAGTGGATATGCACAACCATGTCTTATGATAACACGAGATTTTATGTCATTAGACATCTTGTATGATAGTGGCAAAAACACCCTTCCAACGTTGGGTTCGTCTCACCCTATATGATTCACCAAATATAACTACTAAATGATGTATAGAATACAACACACTTTTCTATACTGTTTAGGGAGAACCTCCACAGCTAGAGACCACCGTTCTAATCCTCTTAATACCCCCGCTCGACCCAGCTACACTCTTATTACCTGAAAGAAATTGTGAAGCAGAAGGGTGAGCACAACTAGCCCAGTAAAGAATATCATGACTAAAGATAATTAAATTATCAATAGCTTTCATCAATAATAAATCAGAGATTTAGAACATATGACAGATAATAAAACTTTTCAACCATAGTTGCAGCGGAACGAGCAATCCATTAGAAGAGTCAAATAGACCATAAGGTCTATTATCTTCTCTATGTTAAAAGTCCACCAATAATATTTTATCCGTGTAACATCAATCAACAATTCCCGTCCACGATCATGTGAATAACTCATAATCACAATTGTGATTCTAAATTCCTCTTCACACCCAGGACGAAGATAATTTTCATTACCTGAAACATCAAAAATCATTGTTATACCAAATCACAATTCCTGTTCGTAATCATTAAATCATCTTTGCACTACGGCCAAAGATATTCATTATTATCACATCCATGAATTAATATTTCATTGGTGAGACTCAGCTCAATAATTAATCCACATCATCGAATCATCCATGCACTACAGGCCAAGGATATTCTTTATCCATGCACTACGGTCAAAGATAATCGTGTTTTCATCAACGGTCCTGCTCATGCCATAAAACAATTCATCTTTGCACTACGGCCAAAGAGAATCCATAGCCATAATCATACCAAAAACTGTCCATCAATGCACTACAGGCCAATGAGGACTTTTTCCATATTATTTGTAATATTACAGTTATGATTATACCAAAAAATCCCTAGTCATAATCATACCAAGTCCATCTATGCACTACAGGTCACATATGACTTTCAACATAATATAAGCATTAGGATGATGACAATATTATAAGCATTTGTCAAACTAAATCAAGGATAAATATTAAAGACTTTAAATTTATCTAAACATTATCAATCACTTAATAAAATCATAATATAATATTGTTAATATTATAACAATATTTTAATCACTCCTTAAACTTATAAATAATTTAATTTAATTGTTTAAACTTTTCTAAATAATGCATTTGATTATTCAAAATGCCATACTCATAAGATTTCATCACCAATAATCAAATTACTCATCAAAAACCTCCGTATACCTTATATAGGATTTTTAAGCCATAAAATCCTATTTACTAATTTTTCAACTTCACATAACATATTTAATTCATATGTTCGAAACTAAATCATTTTCATGAAAAATACCAAATCAATCCCAAAAAATATTCTTTTCTGGGATTAAGCAGAATATAGTCCCATACTGAACATATATTTTTCTCTGAATTTTTAAAATTCATTTACTATTTTTCAAAAATCAATTTCTAATTAATTCCTTAAGAAATTAGCTAACTCGAGGTTAACTTCAGAAATTCTGAAATCTTTACAGGATCTTACACATGTTAACGTGAGCTTCTAGTTTAAATTTCATGGTCATCGGAGTTATAGAACTTCGATTATAGCGTTTTTTCGTTGGAAAAACCTAAATATTGAAATAGTCATAACTTGCTCATTTTAAGTCGGCATATTTGGACAGTAGGTACTTTATACCATATATTTTCATGTCCCAAAAGGCCGGAATTTTTCTCACAATTTAAGTGGCAGAAAATGCCCTATAAAAATTTCTGGCATTAGCTTTTTTGGCACTTTTCAATTTTTGACTCCTTTACTAAAATTAGTCCACACGAAAATCTACAACACCTTTTCTAGTGATTCCACTTGGATAAGTTAGAAAACTCATAGATCTAACTCTAGAACTTGACCACACTCAAAAATTCGAAATATAATAGGAGATATGGTCAATTGAATTTCATACTCCATTTTTACCAAAATCTGATTTTTAACCCTTTGTGTTTTCTAAGAACTTTCATGTTTTCACATAATAACCAACATAACTCATCATGACAATGACATAATAATTCAATAAAACAAGTTCAAGAATAAGTTTTAAAGATTTATAAGTTAATTTATCCTGAACTCAATTATGTCCAAATTGTCAACATGATACTACTTTGTGGAGTAAAATTCAAGAATGCTCAGAAACTATTTCCATGAAAAGATAAAGGATGAAGCATAAATATCAACGATATTCCACTAATTTCATGGAGTATATAAGTCAAAGTTTTAACCAACTGAGTGTAATAAAGAATGGAATAACAAAAGAAATCACCAGGCATGCGATAGACCGCACATGCAGGTTATTCCAACAGAATAATAAATAACGGAACCAGGTCCGGCGTAAAACGCACAGACAAGATATTCCAACAGAATAAGAATGAAATAACAGAAGAATTTCACCAAGTATAGGGTAGCCCGCGTATACAGGTTATTCCAACAGAATAATAAAGAATTGAATAACAGAAGTTCTCTTCATGAATACAAAAGAAATAATACCCCTTACGAGTACAACAAATAATATCCTTTACCGTAAAAGAAACTGAATATAAGAGTAGGGAAGTAGCAGAATACTTTTCTATAGTTTCTCTATAATTTCTCTCTCTAGAGTTTTAGTGAACTCGTAAGAAATAATGAAGGAATGAGCTTCTATTTATAAAAGAATGGACTGCATAGTAACTAATTCATGAACGGTGCAGTAGCTGTCATGCGATAAGATGACAATGATCTTGTAATTATCCAGGATTGTAGTGTTCCCAGACAAAGAAAGAACTGATGGAGTATACACAGAGATATTGGTCAGCCTCTGAAGAACAAGGCTAAAGTGATTAAGCATTAGGTCAGTCCATTGATGATAAGTGAACGGGAGATCACAAGGAGAAAGCGAGCTGGACATGCCACAAATCTGAAGTGTCTTGCTATTCAGAAGTGACCAGAACAAAGAAGTCAAACCATCAGCATCTGAGAGCTGTCGAGGCAAATAGAAGTGTAGAAGCACTGCACAAGAGAAGGAAGAGGTGTTCTACATTGAAGATCCAATCAACACACTTCAAGATCGTAGTGTTATCTCTACCAGTCAACAAAACACTATGATTATGTCCATGAAGACATGCATCAGAATCGTAGAGTTCGAACAGCTGAAGATTGAAGCATTGACAACGGTTCAATCTGAAGGTTGATATTCGGACAAGAGCTTATTGAGAGCATTGATGCAAAAGACAACCTCTGATCGAGAAATCAGAAGGAGGAAATAAAGTCTTCGACCTACCCAAGACATCGGAGTGACATCTCTGATGGGGTAGGTGAAACAGTGGACTGCAGTGTAGGAAAGTCAAAAAAGGAGATGTCATGTCACATCTGCAGTCTCCACCAAATAACTCGAGATCTGCGAAGCAAATCTAAAAGCCTTGACGGCCACTTTCCAACGGAAAGATTGGGAAGAAGTATAAATCAACATAGCTTTAAAGATCAAGTGCTGCTGATGATTGCTATGTTGCAGAATCGTTGAGTTGGAAGAATGCTAACGTTGACTCTACGAGTTCCACCTGAGCTTAAAAAGAACAAGTCTCAGTTACAGTGAGACTACGAAGGTGGAAGTGAAGCAACTTAGAAGAAAAACTTAAACAGATCAAAGCTTCACTCAACAAAGATGAGAATTCCACTTGAATTGGCATCTAAGCTAAGAGTCAAGAAGGACAAGAAGATAGCATTCAGAAGAGTGGCAAAGCACAAGGCAGATCCTAAGAGCCACTCTACGATTCACCATAAACCCAAAGCTGAAGCAGAGCAAATGCAGAACCATGTCTGCCAACATGTTAAGAAGGGTTCAGGAAATGGTGATGGTGCATAGCTGACACTACATGAAGATGAGCATAACAGAAGAAGATCAGCTGCACCAAAGATGATGTGGTCCAGTCTCGAATAAGAATGCAAAGAGGACCACACCAAGCTGCTAAGTACAAAAGATGATCAAGCTTAAAGACATTTTAGCAGCTCAGCACCAACAACAACAACAACAACTACAACAATAACAAGAAGTCAGGGCCTGAGGAGTCCTTGTCTGTAGGGACTAATGAAGTTCCAAAACTGATGGGCTTGAAGAGTTCCTAGGGAACTAGAGAAGTTTCAAGGCTACTAGCCTTGAAGAGTTCTTAGTGAACTGAAGTCCCAAGGTTGCTGGCCTTTAAGGAATCTTAGTGATTCAGAGTGTTGCCCTTCCTTAGTGGAAATCTTGTTAGTTGAAAACAGAAGAGTGGATTCGGAGCTTGTGTCTCTGAACCACTTAAAATCCCTTGTGTCTTTTACCTTATGTCATTTACATTATGTATATTAACTGCTATAACTACTATGTATGTTTTAACTACTTACAACTAAACAAACTCTAAGAACAATGTATGCATGATTATGAATATATCAATGAAGGGGATCTTTTACTTATTCTGATGTGCTTGAAAAGATTCTTATGTTTGTCATATGCTAAATCATTAGCTATACAAAACAAAAGTAGAAATGTATTTGAAATTAAAAAGGATTTATTCAACCCCCCCTTCTAGATCTATATTGTGCCTACTGGGAACTAACAATTGGTATCAAAGCATGTTCTCATGCTATATTCAAAAGCTAATCGCTTTGAGTCTGATCCTAGGCACAAACATTGTTCTAAACTTAGTGTAGTAGTAAGTCACTTGTAATATGCAGTTGAGCTCACACGTTGGAAATATTGTGAACAAGTAAATGTGTATATACACCTGAAGCTGCTCAGATTGGTCCATATTCCTGAGTGCCATATCAACAAGACTAATCCCTGACCACAGTCAATCTTATAGTCTGAAGACCATGCTAAAAAGCTCAAAAGACATCAACAGAAAAGAGTCACACATCCTCCAGCCTGAAAAGATGAAAAGGCCATACATGATAAGCAATGATTATTTAAAGAAGAACTTCTCAAACATGTATCTGACCAACTAGTAGCTGGATGTAAACCTTGTGAACTCAAGGATGTCAAAGAACTAAAGATGCTAAGATTTTCTTAGCATGCATCTTCAAGACCACGGCTGATTGATTGAAGGTCAAGAGGAGCAACAAGCTGTCAGGAGCAAATGAGAAACTATGCACATCAATGCCTAACCTCAGTATGTCTAAGTTAAATGACTGTTAAGAAACTGACAGTAGAAAGGTATGATTCCTCACTAATATAATTGTATACATCATGTTACACCTCCTTATGCACCATAACAGTATTCTGTCAAGAAATCATAATCTACCTAAAAAGAAGAAGAGAAAAAGTACACTGAGGTTGGAAACTCAAATGCTTACAAACTTTCTCTCCATCCAAACTTTAGGTTGAAGATGACATCTCGAAAGAAATCTGAAATAGGCCATAAGCATATCAAAGGTTAAATCAATTTTATATGGAAGTAATCTTTGCTGATGGGTCAGTATGCATGTATAAACCTATATTCTAAGTGTTTGATAACATTTAAAGTATGATCAGTTCTACAAGAGTATCTTGAAGATTCTCAGAAACTGATCACCTCTATGAATCAACCAGATACACATAAGTAATAGTGTTGACCTTCACTCTGTGAATATTTAAACTTTGTGAACATAACCAAGCAAATGACAAAACTATCAAATGAAAAGAGTGTTTTAATAAAATGACAAATGTTATACACACTCATCATCATGCATCTCAAAATGTAATATCCAAATTAGCTGCATGCATGAATTTGATTGATTGGTGATCAATATGATGTTAATTCTAATATATGAGGAATAAGGTTTTTGAAATTAACCTGGTAGTACCCATTTAACTATGGGTGCCGAAATAGAAATATTTATAACCTACAGGTACTTGGTCTATCTGACCACACTAAGGAATGATGAAGCAAAATACTTCAGTCAAAGAAAGATTCAACCAGCAGAAGGCTTAAGACTGTTCAGAAATAAATTTGATAAAATTCCCATATGTCAAAGCCTGCCCTTGAAGACCTGCTGAGCTAATCCAAATAAAGCTCACTTGGCTGCAGATACTTATATGGAAGCAGGCCATTCAACCAAAGATGGAAATAGTCTTATATGCTCAATCATGCAACCCATGTCATATGAAGAGAATCCACAAGAAAATTCACGACAGAGGATCATCGAGCATCAAATATGAGGAACTCATTACAGGAGCAGAACTCAACGAGCACATGCTGACAAAGAAGACTACGTTCGTAGTGCTGACAAATGATCGTAAAATGATCAGTCCTGGAAATATCCATGTCTATGATGAAAACAGATTTAACTGTCAGTGGTGATTCCAGTCAGAAAGAAGCATGCAAGGATGTCTCCTAACACACATGAAGAAAAGAAAGTCACCCCTCACTGAGAAGATAGTATGAACATGGGGAAGCAGTGATCTATTAAGAAACAACAGCACTGAGTTATACTATGAAGCAGTGTACCAGCTACAGAGTCCCAAAACTTTGTGGCTGATGAAACAGATGAAGAACCATAGTCAGTAGGAATTTCTCAAAATGTACTATTGATAACCTTTCAGCCACCCAACCCAAAATCGTGGAGTGCTTACGATTAAAATCTGATTGTAGTGTAAGAAAAAGAGGACACCGCGATTACAGCAAATGTGTTTGCCAGAAGTTGGTAGAGGTCCTCCCCCAGCAGAAAG
This sequence comes from Panax japonicus, assembly GCA_020205505.1. Classification (NCBI taxonomy): domain Eukaryota; kingdom Viridiplantae; phylum Streptophyta; class Magnoliopsida; order Apiales; family Araliaceae; genus Panax; species Panax japonicus. Next base: position 26,827,880 of record CM035101.1, on the reverse strand, counting down.
AGGTCAAATGAGATATTAGTGAAAATCACTTCTAAAGTATTTCATCTGGAAAGTGCCTCAGGGACAAACCTGACCCTTAGTTCACTCTAAGAGGTTGGCCCTTCCTGAGCTACATTAACAATGCTAAGTAAAGTTCATCTCAAGGACCAAGTCATTCAACGATCGTAGAGTCGAGGTTGAAGAGAACTCCACGATCGTAGTGCAACCTTAGCGATCGTAGAAGCAGACTCGACGATCGCAGTCCTACCAAAGGATAATCTAGCTCATGAGGAGCTCGGAAGAACTGGACAATTACTCAACCATTCAGATTAAGAGGAGATAAGGTCGAATACAGTTTGGAAAGATATTATGCAAACGCATCTCAGAACTCAAGTGCCCAAACTGGCTCGGAGTACATCAGTGATCAAGTTATGTAGCATCAAGATGAGGATTGATGTCAAAACCATCCACTGCAGCATCTCTCAAAAGATGATCATTGAGTCAACAAAGGAAAACGTAGAGTCCAAAGCTTCCTTACCATACTACTCTATGAACCAAAAAGGTCAACGATCAATCCACGTCAATTAAACGTCTACCCTCCCAAAAGAGATATCTAACTGAAAAGGTTATGGGGAGTTACAGCTCATTACTGGGCATCGTGCAACCAATGGTTGGTTGACACATAACTGCTTTTAAAGAGTCAGGGAAAACTGCTATAAAGATAAATTCAAAATCTGCAACTAGTTATCAGAAACTATCGAACCTTTCTCCCTCCCATTTTTAAACCCTAGAATCCTCTTCGAAGATTAAATCGAGTATACCTCCAGAACCCAAATCACAATCAGCTATCTCTCATAAATCTCCTTCAATCACATACCCATATACTTTGAACTCTTCAAATGGCAGAATAGAGAGTTATAACAGAAATCCAACTCTGCGTCAAAAAGTTCGAAGAATCATAAACGAAGTTCAAGGATATACTTGAGCTCGTAAAGAAGGCTGGGTTCTTTGAGTGCTTGGAGGCCGACACTGTGACGCCCCCAAAATAGGTATACATCACCTATTGTGAGTCACCAAATACATGGTACAGAATACAAATACAATCTTTAAATATACAACATAAGCTGTGAGTTTCAATACAAACATTGTCTTTTAGACAGTATTAAAAATCAAAATAAGTCATCAATACATTTATTAACACACTATTTCACAGAATAGTGAGGACTATTAATGCTATCCTCTGGACCATCACTCCATTCCCCGACTCGTCCCATCTATATTCTCATTTTCTGAAGAGAACAGCGAAAGAAAGGGTGAGCTCAACTAGCCCAGTAAGAAATATTATGACTAAGATAAAGCAGAATAAATTATCCTTAGTCTTCAATAGTGTTAAACTGATACAATATAACAACCATCAAGTTTAACTGCAACGGAATAATTAATCCATTAAAAGAGTCAAGTAGAAAATAAAATCTACTATCTTTTATGATTTAAAAGGTTTTTCATCATTGTTATCGCTGAGACTCAGCTTAGTAAATAATCCACATCATCGAATCACCCCTGCACTATGGCCAAGGATATTCTTTAGTATCACGACCACAAATTATCCATGCACTACTGGCCAAGGACATTCGTGTATTCATTAATGGTCATGATCATGCCAACAACTGTCCATCAATGCACTACGGGCCAATGGGGACTTTTTCCACATCATGTGTAACATTACGGTCATGATTACACCGAATAATCCCTGGTCATAATCATACCAAGTCCATCTATGCACTATAGGCCACATATGACTTTCAACAAAATATAAACATGAGGATGATGACAATGATATAAGAATTTAATAAAACAAGTTCAAGAATTAATTTATCCATGAACTAATAATGTCCAAATTGTCAACATGATACTGCTTTGTAGAGTAAAATTCAAGAATGCTCAGAAGAATATTTCCATGAAAAGATACTAGATGAAGCGCAAATATCAAGGATATTCCACTAATTTCATGGAGTATAGAAGTCAAAACTTTAAACAACTGAGTATTATAAGGAATGGAATAACAAAAGAAATCACCAGGCATGCGATAGACTGCACAGGCAAGTTATTCCAACAGAATAATAATTAATGGAACCAGGTCCGACGTAAAATGCACAGACAAGATATTCCAACAGAATAATAAAGACGGAATAAAGTTCGGCGTAGAACGCACAGACAGGATATTCCAACAGAATAATAAAGACGGAATCAGGTCCAGCGTAAAACGCACAGACAGGATATTCCAACATAATAATAACGAATGGAATAACAGAAGAATTTTACCAAGTATAGGGTAGCCCGCGTATACAGGTTATTCCAACCGAATAATAAATAATGGAATAACAGAAGTTCTCTTCATGAATACAAAAGAAATAATACCCCTAACGAGTACAACAAATAATATCCCTTACCATAAAAGAAGAGTATTGGATATAGGAGTAGTGAAGTAGCAGAATACTTTTCTTCTTTTTCTCTATAATTTCTCTCTCTAGAGTTTCAGTGAATTCGTAAGAAATAATGAAGGAATGAGCTTCTATTTATAGGAGAATGGAAAGGATATTATGCAATAAAATATTCTAATAAAATAAAAACTTTTAAATAAAATATTATATATATTATATATTATATATATATAACACATGCTCCTTTCTTAAATTCACGGAATTTAATCCCGTGATATCATTTGCCTTACCAAACAAATGCTACACTTTATAAATATATATAATAATGATATAGTGCTCCATCCATTCCCCCCACTCCACCAATTTCTTTTGATGACAAAGACATCACATAATGCTAGCTCATTCACGGGATGCACCAATGATTCCCCCACTTGACAAATAATACAACTTATATATATATATATATATATATATATATATATATATATATATATAACATCATTTATCATCACTATTATTATTCACAATATTAATCGACCAGGTCGTTCCCAAGAAAGAGGGGGCTTTCCAATAAGAATTTTTCCCTATTGGCGCGTAATTAGGTGACCAAACCTCTCCTTGACAGAACTTCTAGACATCATTAATATTGTAAATAATAATATTAATAACCTTGTCGTCTCAATTATTGATTTAATAATATATAAAATATTGACAATAATTGAATCAAATAACGTGAGATACTATGCAGCAATTACTGTAGTAATAATTGAACAAAACTAAGTGACTTCTCACGTAAGCATCAATAATCAATACCGTGTGCTACTATGCAATCACGCGTATTACTGTACTTTTAACACCGGGTGTTTCAACAGTTAACGGTAAAACTTCCGCCGTTATTTTTATAAAGTATTTTTGTCGTTTTCTCAATCCGACAATAATTCCATTGTAGGGTCCACCAATAATTGTGTCGTTGTATAAATATTCCCTTTTAAACCAATATTCCCCGACCAATCAAATATTATATAATAACTTGCGTACTTTGCAAAATTTATAAATATTACCCACAACTATAACATTATATCAAATTTACTCCATAATATTCAAAAAAGATATTTATAGAAAATTCATCTTTATTTATAAAAGTTGGGGTCTTACAACCTCCCCTTCTTATGAAATTTTGCCCTCGAAATTAGGGTACGTACCTGGTATGTCGAAGAGGTAAGGATACCTTGATTTTATTTCAGATTCTAACTCCCAAGTCATTTCCTCAACATCGTGATTTCTCCACAAAACTTTGACTTGAGGTATAACCTTGGAGCGTAGAATATGTTCCTTCTTATCCAAGATTTGAACAAGAACCTCTTCATACGATAAATCTTTCGCAATTTCGTCCGGTTCTAACTCAATAATGTGGTTCGGGTCTTTCACATATTTACGTAACATGGATATATGAAAAACGTTATGAACACGAGACATACTTAGCGGTAAAGCGAGTCTATAGGCCACATTTCCTACTCGATCGAGGATTAAAAATGGGCCAATGAATCGAGGATTGAGCTTTCCTCTCTTTCCAAATCTCGTAACTCCTTTCCATGGAGCAACACGTAACAACACAAGATCTCCAATATCGAATTCCACGTTCTTTCGATGAAGATCAACATAACTCTTTTGTCGGTCTTGTGAGGTTTTTATACGTTGTCGGATCGTTTGAAACTTTTCCATAGTCATTCATACCAACTTCGGTCCCAACAACGTTGCTTCACCCACCTCATCCCAGCATACTGGAGAATGACACTTTCTTCCATACAACGCCTTAAATGGAGCCATGCCAATACTTGCTTAATAACTGTTGTTGTAGGAAAACTCCAGCAATGGTAAGAACTTATCCCAACTTCCCTTGAAGTCAAGGACACAGAGTCTTAATAAATCTTCAAGAGTTTGAATAGTCCTCTCTGACTGCCCGTCCGTCTGAGGATGATATACCAAGCTAAATCGTAAATCTGTGCCCATAGCTTTCTGTAAACTAACCCAAAATTGTGAAGTGAATCTTGGGTCTCGATCAGAAACTATGGATACTGGCATACCATGCAGTTTTACAATCTCCTTTATATACATACAAGCAATATTTTCAAGTGTATAAGTTTCTCGTATCGGTAAGAAATGAGCAGACTTAGTCAATCTATCAACAATGACCCAAATCGCATCTATGCCTTGAGAAATCTTAGGAAGACTGGTAACAAAATCCATGATAATGTACCCCACTTCCATTCTGGAATTTCAAGTGGTTGCAATGGACCTTTTGGTACTTGATGCTCCACTTTAACTCGTTGACAAGTTAGACACCTTGAGATAAACAGCGCTATCTCTCTCTTCATATTGCTCCACCAAAATGTATGACGAAGATCGTGATACATTTTGGTACTTCCAGGATGGATTGCAAACGGTGTGTTGTGCGCCTCCATCATGATTTTATACTTTAAATCAGGGTCGTTAGGAACACAAAGTCTGGAGTTAACTTGAAGTATTCCTTCTTCATCGATTCTTGCTTCCGGCATAGCACCTTCTTGTACTTTCTTCCTCATACGCATCAGCTCCAGGTATATAGCTTGAGCAGCTTTAACTTTATCAGTTAACGTCGGTTCTGTGACACCCCCAAATCCAGGTACTTCAATTCCATGGGATTTGGTGTTCACTGTACAAATATCATCTATCTATCTACCCTTAATAAATGCAAACTATGAAATAGATAGAAATAAAATCTTCCCCTTAAGGGTTACAACATCCGAATAATAATACAATCCCAGGTTAAACTAACCTTAAACATCTGTGCGGAATAAACAATAAGTCTTAAGTAACATCAATTCTAATTACATCACATAAATAATCAGTCTTCATTACTTGCTAAGCTTGCCCTTGCCTTTACTAATGGAAGGTTCGTCTGCTCTTTCGTTCTTAACTGCAATGTTATTATTACGCAAGAGTGAGCATGATTGCCCACAAATAAAATAATAAAATAACGATGTATAATAACATGCGAGGGAATCTAAGACTTCTGAAATAAAAGCTCAACTTTTGAATCAAGAATGAATAACAAGAATCAAAAGATTTCTGAGGGTCATAAGACCTTGAACTATGTCCTAGGTTAACAAGGGTTATACTTGAAACCCTTAACAGTCATAAGACTATGGACCTTTCTACTCATACTTAGGGGGATCGGCCCTTAGTACCATACTGTGCACAATATCTTAACGCTAACGCATAAGTAAATCCCGTTGCAAGGTTGTTCATCTCAGTTTGACATTCGAGTCAGCACCAAAGGAAGTTTGGCTTGGATAATTCAATAAGGGTTCTGAAATTTAGAACGTTCATCAACTATGGACTAGTCGAATCAATAAGGTTCACTAGTCTAACAAGGTTCAACAATAATAATATTCAAATTGAATAATAATCTCAAGAAGTATATAATAGAACAAATATTGTATAACAATTTCATATTTTGAAAGGATAATAAATCTTTAATATAACAATTCGAACTTGAATAATAGTAATGATAATTTACTCAAGGTAAATAATAAACCTGAACAATGATAACAAATAGGGGTAGGAAACTTGCCTTGTGTGTAGATTACACTTTAATTAAACTCGTTCTTTGATTTAAATCCTACATATCATTTACATTCACAACTCTAGTTAATTATAATATAATTAACCATCATAAATTCATTCTTTTATCTAAATTTTGGTTATGACTATACTTAGTCAAATATCACACTTATTGTCATATAATAACACTTCATGAATAATAAGCTACTTATGTATTTTATAATTCAATCCACATGCAATTATGTTATTTACATGTTAAGTATCTATTTTAATATCTCATTATAATTCTAACATATTTTTATGTTCATTACATTAAGTTACTAACACATTGCTAGGCTTAACATTTAAAAAAATCATTTTTGCACATTCTGGAGAGTGGCGCTGCGGCGCCACTTTTATATTAGGTCTTGGCGCTGCGGCGCCGTGGCGCTGCGACGCGAGAAATAGGCAGGCAGCCGGCGCTACGGCGCGGCGTACCAGTTGCAGAAATGGCAGTTCGCGAAAAATCACAGAACATGCCAATTTCTATCAATTTCTAAGTTTCTGCACGAATTTAGACATACCCACATGATATAATTCATACATAATCATTACCCATAAATTACAGAATGAATTTAACCCATTAATTACATAATTAGAGAATTAAAATATGTGAATTTCACTGACTGTGATATTCTTGAAGGTTTTGAAAATAAATCATGAAATTTAATACTACGGATTCGTTATAACACCGAATTCGTTCATTTAAGGTTTGGTCTCTTCGTATCAACAAGCATAATTAAATAATAGTATAAATTTTACAAAACCATTTATGTTTGACACATTAAATTTACGTATAAGGGCCATATGGCCAAAACCCAAACTCTGTAAATTTTGAAATAACAAGTCATCATATACGGTGTAATATAATGAGACTGATGATAGGGAATCATGCAATATATATAAAACATGCTATACTACTCGAATTATTACATATATCCATATAACAACACAATTTCCCAATTACAGATACTTTACAGGATGAATGAAAGCCATTTTTATAAAAACTTTAATACGTAATTTAAAATTTGGGAAGGAGGAGATTACTCACAGTTTAGTGTAGATAGAAAAGATGAACTTTCTCAATTAATCAAACAACTAACAATTCTCTCAAATTCTTAATTCTCTCTCTCTGTGATTTCCTTGTAGAACTTAGAAAATGAAGAGAAGAAGAATACGTATAATAATAATAAGGGAAGGAACTGACGCGTTGTGGTCAGTTACCCAGTCATGGGTAACTTCCCTCAACTCCCACTAAGGCTATGTTTGGCTATCATTTTAAAAGCTTATACCCCATTAATTTAATAAAACCTGTTATACTATAGTTAAATAATGTCACACTCCTTTATAAAATAAATCAATATCTTATTTAATTTACCTTAAATAAAATATAATAAATTCTCATAAATTCTCATAGTCACATAATTAAATTTATCATTAATAAATAATGTCAAATTATTAAATCTTTAATTAATAAATAAATTAATTAAAATAACATTAGGCTTATTAAATATTTCTTTTAATACAATAAGCTCACATAATTAAATATATCGAATAATAAAATTCTCCACATTAATTTAATAAATGTAACACATATAATTAAATTAATCTACCACAATTTTATGAATTAATTATTTAATCTAATAATTAAATCATTGAAAATATTTATTTACTTCAATAAATATTAAGAATTAAATTACAAAAATCTCGTTCGTCACAGGTTCTACTCGTATATTCTCCATCTTCACATGGGTCCCTGGAGTCTTTAACTCTATCTCCATCCTTTGCAAGTCATACAAAATGGGCCTTTGCGTTGACAATATCGCACTCGTACTTGTATATGATCTTCTACTCAATGCGTCAGCTACCACGTTTGCTTTTCCAGGATGGTATTGGATGGTATGATCATAATCTTTCAACAGTTCAAGCCAACGTTGTTGTCGCATGTTGAGTTCCTTTTGAGTGAAGAAATATTTGAGGCTTTTATGATCCGTAAAGATCTCCACTTTCTCCTCATACAAGTAATGTCTCCAAATTTTAAGTGCGAAGACAACAGCTGCCAACTCTAGATCATGAGTAGGATAATTCCTCTCATATTCTTTGAGTTGCCATGAGGCATAGGCTATGACTTTCCCATGTTGCATGAGAACACATCCCAACCCTTTGCCCGAAGCATCACTGTAGATGACAAATCCCTCCGAGCCAGATGGTATTATCAGAATAGGTTCTGAAATGAGTCTCCTCTTGAGTTCTTGAAAATTCTTTTCACATTCTTCGCTCCAACCGAACTTTATGTCTTTCCGAGTCAGCTGAGTTAATGGAGTAGCGATTCAAGAAAATCCTTCCACGAATCTTCAATAATAACCAGCTAAACCGAGAAAGCTACGTACTTCGATCACTGATTTAGGTTGCTCCCAGCTTTGAATTGCTTCAATTTTTGCTGGGTCAACAGATATTTCATGACTTGATACTACGTGCCCAAGGAATGCTACTTCCTCAAGCCAGAACTCGCATTTCTTTGGAATGTCATCGGTTCTAATCTTCAATTAGTGATATCCAAAACGAAGATCAATCTTTGAAAAGAATTTGGCTCCTTGAAACTGGTCAAACAGGTTATCAATACGTGGCAATGGGTACCTATTTTTGATGGTGACATGATTCAACTCCCGATAATCAATACAAAGTCGCATACTCCCATCTTTCTTCTTCACGAATAGAACAGGAGCACCCCAAGGAGACGTACTAAGACGAATAAAACCGATGTCTAACAATTCCTGCAATTGGGTCTTTAACTCCTGAAGTTCAATAGGAGTCATTCGATATGGGGCTTTGGAAATGGGTTTTGTACCGGGTTCAAGGTCAATACAAAATTCAATTTCACACTCTGGGGGTAGGCCAGGAAGTTCTTCAGGGAATACGTTAGGGAATTTATTAACAATAGAAATATCATTCAAAACTGACGTATTTTTGTTTAGATCCGTGACATGAGCTAAGAAAGCTTGACATCCGTTTTTCAATAAATGAATAGCTTTATGGCTTGAGATGACTGTGATTGATTTTAATGGTTTGGTCGCTTGAATTCGTATAATAGGTTGATTAGGAATATGAAAGCTAACAACCTTACGAAAACAATCAATTTTAGCATGATGAGTAGTTAACCAATCAATCCTTAGAATCACATCAAATGCAAGTATTTTCAATGAAATAAGATCAACAGGTAATGTGAGGGTACCGATTTGAACCAAACAAGACTTATAAATAGTGGATATAATGAAGGTTTCTCCCAACGGAGTTTCCACAGATAAGTCAAAGTCTAATTTCTCCGGAGTCAAGTTTAATCGCTGAGCGCAAGTAAGAGAAATAAAAGAATGGGTAGAACCGATATCAAATAAGGTATAGACTTCGCTAGAGTTTATGATAAGCTTACCCGTGATGACCTCGTTCGGGTTCCTTACTTTCTGGGAGGTCACAACAAACGCTCTCCCTTGCACTATCGGTTTTGACTTTTCTGGGACGGCCTTAGGTGCCTCCATCCTAGCTAAACTTGTCTTTGGTGAACGACAAAATCGAGCTAAGTGACCTTCTCTTCCATAATTATAACATGCTTTAGACGGCATCATACAATTTGGACTGATGTGTCCCTCCCGTCCGCATTTGAAGCATATGATAGGTGGTCATTCTCCTTCCTTCACAACGGGTGTTGGTGCTGACGTCTTTCCATCATTGTTGAATCTCCTCTTCTTGAAATGTCCATTCTTATTGTTTTGGCCCTGATTACCACCGAAGTGGTTACCATTTCTGGCCTGTTGATTCCCTCCACTCTTGTTGTCACCGCTTCGATGATTGCTCTCACTGGTATTATCATTTTGTTGGCTGCTCTCTTTTAGTTGCGTTGACTCGTTATCGCGCTCCACTAACTGAGCCTTATTTACAACATCTGAATACAAACACAGTTTATGAGAAATAAGATATTGATGTATCTCCGGCTTCAAACCTCTTAAAAACATCCGCGTCATTCTCTCTTCATTATCAACTAAATGGGACGCAAACCGGGACAACTCGGCAAACTTGGCTTCGTACTGCGACACGGTCATGTTATTCTGCTCCAGCTTGATGAACTCTACCTCTTTCATGTGACGAATACTTTCGGGAAAATACTTGTCGTTGAATAGTTCTTGGAACTTCTCCCAAGACATCTTTAGTGCGGCAGGTTGAGTACGTTTTACCGATTCCCACCAGTAATCTGCCTCTCCTCGTAACATAAAGGTGGCAAATGGCACCTTTTGCTCCTCAGAGCATCCCAAGACATCAAATATATTGGTGATCTTCTTTATCCATGCTTCCGCCTTAAGTGGTTTTGGCTCTCCAATAAACTCCGATGGTCCCAGCTCCTTGAACTGTTTAGCAGTGACCGTCCGAGAGTTTTCAGTGTTTCCACCTATATTTTGGACAGGAGCCGCTCTTGCCTGATGTTGCATGAATTGTATAAAGCCTCTGAACATTCCATCGTTCGTTATCTGGTTAGTGTTGTTTTTTGCCTGAGGATTGTCGCCTTCTTGATGCACATTATCCTGATTATTGATCTGTGGAGACTCAACGGTCTTCTGTGCTCCATTGCTATTCTCAACATTCTCGGATGTCATTTTCAGATACTGCCACAAAAGAAGGGTTAATTAACATATAACATATTATTCCTATACTCTGACCGATCAATTAAATACCAAATAAACTTAGGTAGGTCATACTAGTGAAGGAATTCCCCGTCTCTCCCCTCCTAGTTCTAGTCTCACATCTTAGCCAGGGATCATATCCCTAAGCTTTGATACCAACTGTGACGCCCCCAAAATAGGTATACATCACCTATTCTGAGTCGCCAAATACATGGTACAGAATACAAATAAAATCTTTAAATATACAACATAAGCTGTGAGTTTCAATACAAACATTGTCTTCTAGACAGTATTAAAACTCAAAATAAGTCCTCAATACATTTATTAACACACTATTTCACAGAATAGTGAGGACTACTAATGTTATCCTCTGGACCATCACTCTGTTCCCCGACTCGTCCCAGCTATATTCTCATTTCCTGGAGAACAGTGAAAGAAAGGGTGAGCTCAACTAGCCCAGTAAGAAATATTATGACTAAGATAAAGCAGAATAAATTATCCTTAGTCTTCAATAGTGTTAAACTGATACAATATAACAACCATCAAGTTTAACTGCAGTGGAACAAGTAATCCATTAAAAGAGTCAAGTAGAAAATAAAATCTACTATCTTTTATGATTTAAAAAGTTTTTCATCACTGTTATCGCTGAGACTCAGCTTAATAAATAATCCACATCATCGAATCACCCCTGCACTACGACCAAGGATATTCTTTAGTATCACGACCACAAATTATCTATGCACTACGGGTCAAGGACATTCGTGTATTCATTAATGGTCATGATCACGCCAACAACTATCCATCAATGCACTACGGGCCAATGAGGACTTTTTCCACATCATTTGTAACATTACGGTCATGATTACACCGAATAATCCCTGGTCATAATCATACCAAGTCCATCTATGCACTATAGGACACAGATGACTTTCAACAAAATATAAACATGAGGATGATGACAATGATATAAGAATTCAATAAAACAAGTTCAAGAATTAATTTATCCAGGAACCAATAACGTCCAAATTGTCAACATGATACTGCTTTGTAGAGTAAAATTCAAGAATGCTCTGAAGAATATTTCCATGAAAAGATACTGGATGAAACGCAAATATCAAGGATATTTCACTAATTTCATGGAGTATAGAAGTCAAAACTTTAACCAACTGAGTATTATAAGGAATGGAATAACAAAAGAAATCACTAGGTATGCGATAGACCGCACAGGCAGGTTATTCCAATAAAATAATAATTAACAGAACCAGGTCCAGCGTAAAATGCACAGACGGGATATTCCAACAGAATAATAAAGACGGAATCAGGTTTGGCGTAAAACGCACAGACAGGATATTCCAACAGAATAATAGAGACGAAATCAGGTCCGGCGTAAAACGCACAGACAGGATATTCCAACGGAATAATAAAGACGGAATCAGGTCCAGCGTAAAACGCATAGACAGGATATTCCAACAGAATAATAACGAATGGCATAACAGAAGAATTTCACCAAGTATAGGGTAGCCCGCGTATACAGGTTATTCCAATCGAATAATAAATAATGGAATAACAGAAGTTCTCTTCATGAATACAAAAGAAATAATACCACTTACGAGTACAACAAATAATATCTCTTACCGTAAAAGAAGAGTATTGGATATAGGAGTGTGAAGTAGCAGAATACTTTTCTTCTTTCTCTCTATAGTTTCTCTCTCTAAAGTTTCAGTGAATTCGTAAGAAATAATGAAGGAATGAGCTTCTATTTATAGGAGAATGGAAAGGATACTATGCAATAAAATATTCTAATAAAATAAAAACTTTTAAATAAAATATTATATATTTATATTATATATATATATATATATAACACATGCTCCTTACTTAAATTCACGGAATTTAATCCCGTGATATCATTATAAATATATATAATAATGATATAGTGCTCCATCCATTCCCCCCCCCCCCCAACTCCACCAATTTCTTTTGATGACAAAGACATCACATAATGCTAGCTCATTCACGGGATGAACCCATGATTCCCACACTTGACAAATAATACAACTTATATATATAACAACATTTTTCATCACTATTATTATTCACAATATTAATCGACCAGGTCGTTCTCAAGAAAGAGGGGGCTTTCCAATAAGAATTTCTCCCTATTGGCGCGCAATTAGGTGATCAAACCTCTCCTTGACAGAACTTCTAGACATCGTTAATATTGCAAATAATAATATTAATAACCTTGTTATCTTAATTATTGATTTAATAATATATAAAATATTGACAATAATTGAATAAAATAACGTGAGATACTATGCAGCAATTACTGTAGTAATAATTGAACAAAACTAAGTGACTTCTCACGTAAGCATCAATAATCAATATCGTGTGCTACTATGCAACCACACGTATTACTGTACTTTTAACACCGGGTGTTTTAACAGTTAACGGTAAAACTTCCGCCGTTATTTTTATAAAGTATTTTTGTCGTTTTCTCAATCAGATAATAATTCCATTGTGGGGTCCACCAATGATTGTGCCGTTGTACGAATATTCCCTGTTAAAACGAATATTACCCGACCAATCGAATATTATATAACAACTTGCGTACTTTGCAAAATTTATAAATATTGCCCACAACTATAACATTATATCAAATTTACTCCATAATATTCAAAAATGATATTTATAGAAATTCATCTTTATTTATAAAAGTTGGGGTCTTACAGACACTCCAGTCTATACAAAGCTAGTGAAGCAGTTCTACTCAAATGCTTCAATAAATTCTGGGCTTCTGACCACAAAGATGAAAGGATCTAGTCTGAAAATAAGAGCATCAGACATCAATCAATGCCTAGGGTTTCCCAACCAAGGTTTGATAAACCTGGATGAAGTCGACATTGAAGAAGGCAAAAGGTTAATGTGGTACCAAAGAAACCCTAATTTGAAAGACATGAAGAAAAAGGAGTTTTCGGAAGAATTCGAGTTCCTTGCTGAGATAGTGGGCAAATGTATACTATGCAAGGACACTGCACACGACACGGTGCTTGATCAGCAGTTGAAAATCATGTCTGTTATAGTTTTTAAGAAGCATATCAACTTTAGAGTTATCCTATTTGATCAGATCTCTAAATGGGTAGAAAAGGCTGAGTTAAAGAAGTCTACAGAAAAATCCATAACAAAGGTGTTTCATGGAAGATTGTTGAGTATAGTGCTAAAGAAGAAACTGGGAAGCAAAATAAAGAATGATGAAGGAGAGCCTTTAAATGTTCACAAAGTAATGTCTCCACAACTGTTCGTGAACTGGAAGAAGAACCCAAAGGAAAACAGGAGGTTGACAACAACAGGGAGTAGCAAAAAGAACTCTGCAAAGAAGAGGAAGGCAAAAGAGGTAGAAAGCTCTGAGTCTGGTGACTCTATACCAACAGCAACCACATCAGCCAGAGAGAAATCCAAAAGTGAAAGGAAAACTGAGGCTCCACCAAGAAGTCTATCAACTGAGGACAAGGATGAAGAAGAAAAAGTCCTGACTGCAGAAACCACCAAGAGAAGAAGTACAAGACTGCTTCAGGGGCCATCTAGAAAGAAAGCTAAGGTGGTAAATAGACTAGTCCCAGATTCCTAAGATAGTTCATCTGACAAAGAAGAGGACGTAGAGTCAGAAGAAGAAAAAGGAACTGATGATGTCAAAATTGAGTCCCCAAAGATCAAATCCAGTGATGAAGGTGGAACCGGATTCATGGAAGATAATGCAGATTCTAATGATGAAGAAGAATGCACAAGTCCAGTGGCTAACTCTCAGAGTATTCACTCTGAAAATGAAGAAAGGTTGCAAGATGACAAAGCTGCATCTCCCACTGCACCTACTCCTACAAGCCCACATGATGGCTTAAAAGATGATGAGTCTGAGGAAGAAGGATCAGCCTATGACAAGGCTGAACCTCGTGGAAGTTCGTCTGAACCAAAGGCCTCGGAGTCTGAAGAGGAAGAAGAGTCTGACTCTCCCATAGTTGAACCCCCAAGGAGAAGGAAGAGCCACAGATTAATTGCTCAATTTTCCTCCAAGAAGAGAAGTGGTCACTCCAATGCAGTCATTGAAGTAAGTGATGATGAATCCAAGGAAGACATTGCTGAAGAAGAGTCCGGCAATGAAGATCAATAAGAAGGATTCACTGATGAATCTAATCAGAATGCTTCAAGCTCCGAAAGAGAAGAAATGGAGAAAGATTCTGATTCTGCACATCAGGAATCAGAGGAACCAGAAGACTATCATGTCCTCTCTCCAGCAAGAATCAGTAGAAGAATAGTGGTAGAAGTTTTTGATGAACCATAAGAACTCCCAGCAGAAAGATGAGTAAAATACGACAATGAACAGCTCAAGGTTGTAAGGATGACTGCACATGATGTGTTCAAAAACTGGAATAACATGGAGCTAGACCACACGACTATCCTCTACAATCCTGATGATCTGTTGATGAGATGGTTCTTCCAATGGATGCCTTGGTTAAAGGCACATACTGAAAGAGATGAAAGTTACTTCAATTGGTGCTACTCTCAGTTTCAAAGTAAGGAGCTGGTGGCACAGAACTTCCCAAGGGTGAAGAGATTTGCAACAATAATGATCAAAGACCGGCCTCACTACAAAGTCTACAGACATGCTAGTAACCACTATATCCCTTATGATCGTAGAGTGGACTCTGAAGGAAGAAGGATCATGACTAAGGAAATAATCATAGAGTCTGTTCACTCTACTACTGATGGTATCCAAGTTCAAAATAAGAAGTTCCCATCTGCTCAAGCGCTATTAACCGACATTCCTTCATCCTCAAATAGCAATTGGTACTCAACGATTTTTCAGATTCTCAACACCTTCAAAAATATGTCCAAGGATGCAAATCGTAGAGTCCAATCTGGTGCTCAACAAGAGGCTGCCCTACCAAATGATCAAATACCTATGGAAAATGAGCTGATGAAAAATTCTGATGAGCTGATTGAGAAGATATTTCTAATCACTGAAGAGTCAAAGAGGTTGACAACAACAGAAGATAACTCAGCTCAAGAGAGACTCCAAGCAACGATGGTTGATGTATCTCAAAATCAAAGAAAGAGATCACATCTATCTAAAGACCATGAATGATCAGGAGGCAGATACACTACGAGCGCAGAAGGAAAATTAAGAACAACTACAAGTCCTCTCTGACAAGATTGACAACATGAATCAGTCTTTCTCAGTGCAACTTGAGCTAAGCCAACAAGAACTCAAGTTTGAAGTTGCCAACTCCTCCTACCTGATGGAGCAACTAATGTCCAACATGGAGCAGCTCTCCCAAGTGATTAATGACATAAAGGGGGAGAAAAAGAGGCATGGAAAGAGAAAGAGTAAGAGACACTCAAGAAAGGAAAAGGAGGGCAGAAGGAAATAAGAGAAGAAGAAAAAAAAGAAGTTGGGTCATCATCTGAGGGGGGGCCAGAAGAAGCAGAAATCAAACAGATGCATAGCTGATCAACAGACATCCTGGAAGCATACATGAGTCCAAAGAGGTACATCTCTAATTAGTTAGGTATGTTTTGGATCCATGATGTAAAATGTCATAGTGTAATAAATTCCATTTTCTTATGAATGACATTCATGATTATCTGTTTTAGAAATACATTTGCTCACTGTATATAAGATTCATTCATAACATACATATGCACTTATTGTTTTTGTCATAATCAAATAGGGGGAGATTGTCAGGAATAAGCATGTGAATGATATTCTTATTTACATATGATTTGATTATGATATATATATATATATATGAATGAATATGCAAGTATGCTTGCAGTAAGAAAAGATGGAAAATCCATTGATAGAAAATAGAAACATATGTACAAGGACATAGAATGAATTGATCAAATGTGTTAGGTTGATCCTACATAAGCAAAACAGCTTTGGAAAGTCCTTAAAAAGAAATGATGTACAAGGACTATAAATATTGAAAGATCAAGTATGTTAGGTTGATCTTTTGATGTAATAGATAGGTTTGTCTGATCGTCGAGCACTGCACCAGAAATCGTAGTCTTCCAGGAGAGTCAAGGAAAACTCGAGAGCTATCGAGGAAGAATCGTAGTCTGCAAGATAGTAGATCTCGGAGTTCGTAGACTGCCAGGAGAGACGAGGAATGATCGTAGTGTGTCAAGGAGAACTTCCTCAGTGTCATAGTTTGCTGAGGAAGTCAAGTTTCGAATTGTAGAGACAGCCAGCCTACGAGCCGACTGAGCATCTGCCTAAGCCAAGTCAAGAATCGTAGACTACACTCAGAATCGTAGAGTCTACTGATTACATGCAGAGATCGTAGTCGAGCAAGATCAGATGAAGACAACGAGCACAAAGTTAGAAATCATAGAATGTCAAGATCGGATCTCAGAGTCGTAGTGTCTGCACAGCCGAAGCTGAATCGTAGAGTGTAGAACTGAGACTTCAACAAATGTGCTCACAATGCCAAGGCAGAATTGTAGAGAAAATACGATTCTCAACAAATGAGCACTCCCAGAATATCCAAAAGAATGAAGCCTCTGGTCGAAGCTGCATAGATACATCCCACCTGAAGGAAACCAGAGAGCACTCAACGAATGGCATGCAAGCTAACAGAATATCTAAGAATCAATCCAATCAGCATCCAGATTGAGTTGTGAAGCTATTCGAGATGAAGTCTTCCATAAGATGATCATAGGAAGACTTCAGTAGCTGACTAAGGAAAGTCAGCAGGTGCAGTAGCTGTCATGCGATAAGATGACAATGATCTTGTAAGTATCCAGGATCGTAGTGTTTGCCAGAAAAAGAAAGAACTGATGGAGTATACAAAGAGATACTGGTCAGCCTCTGAAGAACAAGGCTAAAGTGATTAAGCATTGGGTCAGTCCATTGATGATAAGTGAACAGGAGATCACAAGGAGAAAGCGAGTTGGACACGCCACAAATTTGAAGTGTCTTACTATTCAGAAGGGACCAGAACAAAGAAGTTAAGCCATCAGCATCTGAGAGTTGTCGAGGCAAATAGAAGTGTAGAAGCACTGCACAACAGAAGGAAGAGGTGTTCTACATTGAAGATCCGATCAACACTCTTCAAGATCGTAGTGTTGTCTCTACCAGTCAACAAAACACTACGATCAGGTCCATGAAGACATGCATCAGAATCGTAGAGTTCGAACAGCTGAAGATTGAAGCATTGGCAATGGTTCAATCTGATGGTTGATATTTGGACAAGAGCTTATTGAGAGCCTCGATGCAAAAGGACAACCTCTGATCGAGAAATCAGAAGGAGGAAATAAAGTCTTCGACCTGCCCAAGACATCAAAGTGACATCTCTGATGGGGTAGGTGAAACAGTGGACTACAGTGTAAGAAAGTCAGAAAAGGAGATGTCATGTCACATCTGCAGTCTCCACCAAATAACTCGAGATCTGCGAAGCAAATCTAAAAGCTTTCAACGGCCACTTTCCAATGAAAAGATTGGGAAGAAGTATAAATCAACAGAGCTTTAAAGATCAAGTGCTGAGGATGATTTCTATGTTGCAGAATCGTTGAGTTGGAAGAATGCTAACGTTGACTCTACGAGTTCCACCTGAGCTTAAAAATAACAAGTCTCAGTGACAGTGAGACTACGAAGGTGGAAGTGAAGAAACTTAGAAGAAGGACTTAAACAGATCAAAGCTTCACTTAATAAATATAAGAATGCCACTTGAATTGGCATCTAAGCTAAGAACCTAGAAGGACAAGAAGATAGCATCCAGAAGAGTGGTAAAGCACAAGGCAGATCCTAAGAGGCACTCTACGATTCACCATGAACCCAAAGCTGAAGCAAAGCAAGTGCAGAACCATGTCTGCCAACATGTTAAGAAGGGTTCAAGAAATGGTGATGGTGCAAAGCTGACACTACATGAAGATGAGCAGAACAGAAGAAGATCAGCTACACCAAAGATGATGTGGTCCAGTCTCGAAGCTGAATGCAAAGAGGACCACACCAAGCTGCTGATAAGTAGGTTTTATACCTACTTATCCGTTATCTATTACTTGAATTATTTGCTTAATCTCATGTTTCTTAGTTACTTTTCATATATTTTATGTTATTTTGTAGGCGATGACACGACATTGGCATGAAGAAGAAAGGGAAAGCAATTCAGACATATTTTGGACTAAAATACACAAGCGAATGCAAGAAGGGGATATTGAAGAACTTTTAACACCAAGTTGGATGCATGTTCTTGGCTTGGAATTTGGAATTTATTGTAGATCTACTTCTTAGCTTTCTGAACATCTTGAATCGTCCCAATCGGGGTTCGGATGCGAGAGTTATGGCCTTTTTATCAATAAAGATCAAAGCTAAGAGTTGTCATGCTTGCCATTTACACAACATCTATCTCAAGCTCGATTTCTGCCTTGTTCCATCCCTAATCTGTCAATTGTTAAAGAATGAAAGTTGTAGATCTCGTCGATATCTTCGATTTGATAGGTGGCAGGCCCCGTAACTCCTAACACATCAAATGTTATGACTATTTTACCAAAGAACGTCGCAGCAGAAAATAGCGTAGCGCGGACCGCGCTATAAATGAATTATACATAGCGTGGGGCGTGCTAGTCCACCAGATTGTCTGTCACTATAGCGCGGGGCATGCCCAAAATAGCCTAGGAAGAGCGTGGGGTGCGCTAGTCAGCGGCAGGACAGCTGTTTGGGGTTATTTGGTGTCCAATTTGAGCTAGAATAAGATTCTTAGTTGCCTAACTTGCTAGGATATCCATTAGAACTATAAATACATGATGAGAGGCATAAAAGAGAGTATATATAGTCTAGTTTTTTGAGGATTCCATTATATTAGATTAGATTAGATTAGGAGCAAAACCCTAGTTCTTATGAGAGTTGGAGATTGAAGCAACTTGGAGACCATTGAAGATTCAAAGTAGGAGTAAGGAGAGAGCATCAAAACTACATACAACAGATTCTATCTTCTCATCTTCTTCTATCTTTGTCTTTTAATGATTATTCAAGTATGGATTCTTAGTTTTAATTCAATGAACTAATTCTTTGTTTGAGATTACAATGGATCTTATTGTGTAGTTTATTTTAATATGCTTCGTTATCAATTATTATGTTCTATTGTGAGGATTGTCTATTGTGATTTGGACTTAATTGTTTAATTTCCTAACTAACCATTACCGTGATAATCTATATGAACTCGAGAGATGAAGTTTAGATTTAGATATGATCATGATAGCATGTGTTTGTGATTTCTGTATAGATGGAATTCATGATTTGTGTTTAGGATAGAGATATGCCTTTACGCCATATGTAATCTTATAGAGAACTTGTGCTTTAAATCCTTTATTAATTGAAATTCACATAGAGATATAGTGGATTAGTTAATTAAGGTGTCTTGCTTAATTCTATCATCTGTGAATTTATGTGAGTATTGGTATTATGCATCGAGAGGTGGTTTTATCTGCTTTAGTGTTCTTGATTAAAAATTCAGGATAGAGAATAATTGATGAGAAGTGTGTTAACTTAAATGAAGCAATAAGTGAAGTTGTGATCTTAAATCTCCGTAATCTTAATTTAACTAGTGGTAATTAGAATTAGTTTACTTATAAATTGAAATTCATTCATTTAAATAAGATTGAGTTGGTTACGGGTTAGTACTTGGTGATTTTTATTAAATAATTCCTCGTGGGAATGATACTCTACTTTCACTTTATTACTTGTTGACCACGTATACTTGCGTGTTGTGCGTAATTAGATTTTACCCAACAAGTTTTTGGCGTCGTTGTTGGGGAATTAGTTAATATATTTTTGCCAATATTAGCTTCAATCAAATTAGTCTTAATTTAAACATTTTTTTCTCCTTTTTATTTAATTCTCTTCCTATTTTTCTTTCTTTTCACGTAGCATGGCGGAATTTAATTATCAATGGCCGTATACGAGAATGAATCAGCCAAGGGGAGCGGGGATGGATGATCTCAATGAATTTTCTGCATTATCAGCGCAGCTTGAGACACTTTCGAGGAGGTTGGACATTGTTGCAGCCCAACGTAATCGAAGGATAGCAGTTAATTGCAATTATTGTGCCGATAATCATCCGAGTCATCATTGCACCGTTAGTTTTGGGCCGGGACAACACGCTGGTGAATACCTCAACGATTATACATATCCTAACTATCATCAAGATTGGGGGTATCACCCGATTTTTCATGGAGCTATAATTATAATGACCAACATTACGCTCTAAATCCATCATACACACCGAAATTTTAATGTCCACCTCCAGTGTCATAAGAGACACAAAATTTAAGGTTGGAGGAATTATTTTCCAAGTTCGTAGCATCAAATGAGGAGAGGATGATTAATCAAGAATGGTTAATTCAGAATCAAGAGATATCAATTCAAAATCTGCAGAATCAGATGGATCAAATGCTCAAAGCCTTGAACAACTGTCCTCAAAACAATTGGTGTTATGATGAGGATTCCGAGATTAATGAAGTGCCCGAACCAAATCTACAACTGAATGAGACACGAGATGTTGAAAAAGAGGAGACAAGTGGGGATGAACTAACTATGAGTTCTAACGAGGATGAGTCGATGTTATTAATGCCTCAAGTGCCTTCTCCACCAAAGTTCAAGGATCCGGTTAGATTTGCAAAACCTTGTCCGCTAGGTAGTCATGTCGTTGGCAATACTCCTTGTGACATAAAAGCGTGTACAACTTCGAAGCCATGGTGCGATGACCTAGAGAAGATAGAAGAAGAGATTGTTATGTTTGACAAGCTTCAATGCCAGAATTTATTCGCAGATGCAATGGAGAAAACACCTAGATGTTGGATGTTCTTGAATGTGATTTTATCTAAACAAAGCATGCTAGGTGACTTTAATGCAATGGCCATCACAAAAGGGAATCTACCAAAAGTTACATTATTTTCTATGGATGGAGGGTTCCTCAACTTTCGAAGAGGAACTGGATAGCGTTGACCAGACAAAGTCTGGCTGAAGGACTATAATTCAAGCGCTTATTGGGAGGTAACCCAAGCTCTAAACATTTTCTTCCTTATTTATTCTTTATATTTTAGTTTATAGTCTAGCTCAAATATTTAGTTTTCAACGAATAATGACTCCATAATGGTATGCTCGCAGGTAAGGCAAGAAAAAGAGAGTCACCAAGCTACTGCCCCCATAGCGTGGGGCGCGCTACTACCCCAGAACTTACTGACATGTCAGCGTGGACCGCGCCAATTCGCCGATCCCATAGCCCGGGGCACGCTATATCCAATGTATAATGAGCGCGGGGCACGCCAATGCTACACCATACTACTGAACTCCTAGCGCGGACCGCGCTACTAAATACATAGGCACAGCGCGGGGCACGCTAGTACGCCAGCAACTATTGATCTTCTAGCGTGGGGCGCGCTATCTCCTGCATATCCACAGCACGGGTAGCGTCGCTCGGAAGTCCCAGGAATTAAAAGTGGTTTAATTGCAATGTTAGTCAAGTCCAACTCAAGCGTGGTTCCCGATTTATTCCAATGTGTCTGGCCTATTCTTCAGACTTAGCAGACAATGAGGAAAATGCTGTATTTTCAGGGAAGTCCTCTCTTTTAATTTTTCCTATCTTAGCCATTGAGGACAATGTCTGTTTTATGTTTGGGGGCATTTTAGTGTCATATTACATATAGTTAGTTATTTACATTGTAGTTCATATAGTTACTTTTAGTTTTTGCATTCAGTTTCTTGAAGAAAAAAAAAAGAAGAAAAATTTTGAAAATTTGAAAAATTAGTAGTTAGTTTACTATGTTTATATAGCATTTAGTACATCTTGCATGAGTCTAGCTGTTTGATATTTACAGTTTGTTTTGGCCAATGATGAGATTGGAATTGGGTAGACAAGTATAATACTGACTATTAGAGCTTTGATGTGATTTCCTGCTAGGAATTGAGTCTTTTTCTGTTTGAAACTAGTATAATAAGGATATCACAGTAAAAACAACTTGTTGAATGATTGAGTTTAAATTGATACATAATGAGATTCTAAAGGATAATGCTAGTTTAAATAAGAGAATGACAAGGATAGGCAGTGAAGGCGAAGAATTAGGCAAGAACCTAAGTTTGGGGAAAAAAGTGGGGTATATAAGCTTCTAAAAAAATAAAAATAAAAAGATATTGGGTTGAATAAATTGAGTCTTGTGGTGGGTCGAGAAGAAGCGTGAAATGCACTCCCCATAAACACAGGCGTAAAATGGAGCGTAAAACACACTCACTATAAAAAAGAAAAAAAAGAATAAAAAAGAATAAAACAGGAAATAAGAGCAAAAAGCCCCCGTAAATGAAAAATAAAGCATAAGTATCCCATGTTCACCCTCAATATTGGTAATTGTTTAATTTTAGTTGGATCTAGCTTGTTTTTGGATTTCTTGAGTTTACACTGTATGATGCCTTCAAAGAGACTTGTTATGTGTTAAATTTGATTTTATATCAGTTAACATTGTTGTGGAGCACACACGCACTATATTAGTGATAACAGTCTAAGATTTGATAATTGATTGAGAAGTTAATGGTTTGTTTTGATATGATGTATTATCATGTTTATTTGATTTCTCTAAAGCCGGTTGAATAGACTTGTTTCTGTTATTACTGCTGGATTCGTAGGCATGTAGATTAGTTGCATTGCATTGCATTATTATTTTATGTTTTTGCTTGAGGACAAGCAAAGGTTTAAGTTTGGGGGTATTTGATAATTAGGTTTTATACCTACTTATCCGATATCTATTACTTGAATTATTTGCTTAATCTCATGTTTCTTAGTTACTTTTCATACATTTTATGTTATTTTGTAGGCGATGACATGACATTGGCATGAAAAATCAAGGGAAAACAATTCGGACATCTTTTGGACTAAAATACGCAAGCAAATACAAGAAGGGGATATTGAAGGACTTTTAACACTAAGTTGGATGCATGTTCTTGGCTTGGAATTTAGAATTTATTGTAGATATACTTCTTAGCTTTCCGGAACATCTTGAATCGTCCCAATCGGGGTTCGAATGCGATAGTTATGGCCTTTTTATCAACAAAGATCAAAGCTAAGAGTTGTCATGCTTGCCATTTACACAACATCTATTTCAAGCTCGATTTCCGCCTTGTTCTAGCCTTAATCTGTCAATTGTTAAAGAATGAAAGTTGTAGATCTCGTCGATATCTTCGATTTGATAGGTTGCAGGCCCTGTAAATCCAAGCGGATCAAAAGTTATGCTTGTTTTACCAATGGACGTTGCAGTAGAAAACAGCGTAGCGCGGACCACGCTATATATGAACTATGCATAGCGCGGGGCGCGCTAGTCCACCAGATTGTCTGCCACTGTAGCGCGGGGCGCGCCCAAAATAGCCTAGGAAGAGCGTGGGGCGTGCTAGTCGGCGGGAAGACAGCTGTTTTGGGTTATTTGGTGTCCAATTTGAGCTAGAATAGGATTCTTAGTTGCCTAACTTGCTAGGATATCCATTAGAACTATAAATACATGATGAGAGGCATAAAAGAGAGTATATCTAGTCTAGTTTTTGAGGATTCCATTATAATAGATTAGATTAGATTAGGAGCAAAACCCTAGTTCTTATGAGAGTTGGAGATTGAAGCAACTTGGAGACCATTGAAGATTCAAAGTAGGAGCAAGGAGAGAGCATCAAATCTACATACAACAGATTCTATCTTCTCATCTTCTTCTATCTTTGTCTTTTAATGATTATTCAAGTGTGGATTCTTAGTTTTAATTTAATGAACTAATTCTTTGTTTGAGATTACAATGGATCTTATTGTGTAGTTTATTTTAATATGCTTCGTTATCAATTATTATGTTCTATTGTGAGGATTGTTTATTGTGATTTGGACTTAATTTCTTAATTGTCTAGCTAACAATTACCGTGATAATCTATATGAACTCGAGATATGAAGTTTAGATTTAGATATGATCATTATAGCATGTGTTTGTGATTTCTGCATAGATGGAATTCATGATTTGTGTTTATGATAGAGATATGACTTTACGCCATATGTAATCTTATAGAGAACTTGTGCTTTAAATCCTTTTTAATTGTAATTCACATAGAGATATAATGGATTAGTTGATTAGGGTGTCTTGCTTAATTCTATCATCTGTGGATTTAAGTGAGTATGGGTATTATGCATCGAGAGGTGGTTTAATCTACTTTAGTGTTCTTAATTAACAATTCAGGATAGAGAATAATTGATGAGAAGTGTGTTAACTTAAATGAAGCAATAAGTGAAGTTGTGATCTTAAATCTCTGTAATCTTAATTTAACTAGTGGTAATTAGAATTAGTTTACTTATAAATTGAAATTCATTCGTTTAAATAAGATTGAGTTGGTTACGGGTTAGTACTTGGTGATTTTTATTAAACAATTCCTCGTGAGAACGATATTCTACTTTCACTTTATTACTTGTTGACCACGTATACTTGCGTGTTGTGCGTAATTAGATTTTACCCAACAGCTGCTAAGTACAAAAGATGAACAAGCTTAAAGACATTTTAGCAGCTCAGCACCAACAACAATAACACCAACTACAACGACAACAAGAAGCCAGGGCCTGAGGGGTCCTTGTCTGTAGGGACTAAATTAAGTTCCAAGCCTGATGGGCTTGAAGAGTTCCTAGGGAACTAGAGAAGTTCCAAGGCTGCTGGCCTTGAAGAGTTCTTAGTGAACTGAAGTCCCAAGGCTGTTGGCCTTGAAGGAATCTTAGTGATTCAAGGTGTTGCCCTTCTTTAGTGGAAATCCTGCTAGTTGAAAGTAGATGTAACGACCTAGAAATTCGGATCCTTTGTAAAATACTTGAAAGAATTAAATAATGAATAAAATAATATTATTTGTTATTATTATGTGTTAATAAAATGAATGTCGTTCTATAAAATAGAAACGTCGGAACATCGTAGTATTTGGACTACGTAAGGGAATTAAAGTGTTTGAATTTCCAAGACGAAAATAAAAGTTTTCCGAGGAAATTTCTGAAAAACACTATTCATCATTTTCCGCTCGGGAATTATTTTTGAACTTCCGAGAAATACGTAACGTTATAATATCGAGGCGAGATAGATTATGTAATAATAATCTAAGTTTGGAAAACGCAATATTTCGCATGCGGGCTTAAATTGAGAATATATGTATTAAAAGTTTAATGAAATGGAAGGGTGAATCTTGTATGAAAAATAAGTCCAATAAGATTAAAGGTCTAAACCTATGTGGGATTAATATGAAGCCCAAGCTAAATGAATGCAATTCCACAAGAAATAGATTAATTAACTAAACCAAGCCCAAAGTAATGATCCAATGGGCTAGCTTGATCCATGGGGCAACCCATGGTTGATCTTGGTACCCAAGTATTGGATATGTTTTGTGGAGACCAAGTAATAGGTGTAATGACCAAGTAATTTGGGTGGAGAGCAAGTTTACTTAGGCTTGAAGTTAGGAATAGTAAGGAGGTTTAGTAAGGAGGTGGGAGGTCTTAATGACCATTATGCCCTAGCTTAGAGACTTCTATAAATAGCTAGCTCACATTTCATTTGTTGCTTGTTATTTTCATACAACATAATCAACTTATTTGTTAGAGAGAATAAGCACTTTAAAGTAACTTCCATTATTAGATTTTCCAAGAAGAAGAAGGACTAATTCATCAAGGGTAAGGCTCTTCTCATATATATATATATATATCTGTCATCTCTATCATAGTAGGGTGATAAGAGAAGTATAACCTAAGGAACTTATATGCTAAGAATATATGAGAAGTAGATAAGCAATGGACTTAAGCCGAATAAGTTATGAATAAGTAACTTGAACCTAAATAAGTTATGAACTCATGGAATACACATATGAACTTGTCATATGATTAACTTAAGAAGTTGGTATGAATAATAAGACGTAAGTGAAAGTAGTATGCACACAAGCCAATCATATTTGATGATAAAGCATATACTTTGTAAACAATCTTATTCATTTATTAATAAAAAGTATTAATTTATTAAAGGCTTTTAATTATCTACATGATGCTGTTTTATAATATGTGATAAACCCATAGTTTTAAGCAATGCTTTTAGAATAATGATGATGATCATTCTAATGAGATCTAAATTCTTAGAAAGCTTAAAACTAAAATAGTTCCCAATCGTTGGATTACTAAATTGGGGATTAGTGAATCCGGATAGATTGGTACATACGTTGCTTGCTCATTGGATGAAGATGATTGATCTCATGATCATTTGTGTGGAGACACTAAAGCAAGTATGTAGGGGCTTATTAGAGAATAAGTTCACTGAACGTGACTCGCTAAGGAATACCTAATGGAGTTTTACTTGTATGTCAATAGGAATTCCTGTAGTGATAGTAGTACAAGTGATCCTTGGACTTGAGATCATCATAGTATCTTGTGTATGACGAGTTATACTTTGACTTATTCCTTAAGACCCTTAGGGTATATCAAAGGGTATGCTTGGGTATAATAAGTTGTACATGGAGATAATGTATGATCAATAAAGAATCTACCACTTCTAGTAAAAGAAGAGAAATGTCTTATGTGATTCGATAAATGACAACCCAGTAGTCCTTGGCCAAGGCAGAATGAAATTAGAAAGGTGTTTCTAATTTGCATTATTTGGGGTTGTGCATTTAAGAGTCGAAATACATATAATTAAATAAAATAAGACTTGACATTAATTCCATGTCTTATATTTAATTGGGACATTGTATGGTGGAAGGATTGAATTGTACGGTAACTATTTACTCAAAGGTTCTTTTATGATTAATGTTGAAATCTATATTATCTGGAAAGTCGTTGATCGCTAGGGAGGCTTATCCCTATTGTAGAATAAATATTATTTATTTAAATAAATTATTAGTTTAATTTATTTATTTAAATAAGATTAGAATTGTTCTAATTGATTTATTCACAACCGGTTTAATATGGAGAACCTAAAGGGTCACACCATAAAAGGAAGAATAATTATTTAAGAAGTTAATGGCATAATCGTAATAATAAATTAAATAGCTTAATATTTATTATTTAATATTTTGGAAATATTAAATATAAATTAATAAGAGGAGTCTTATTATTATTATTACTATTATTATTATTTAATTCCTAAAGGAGTTTGGGAATTAATTAATAAAAGTACTCTGAAATATCCTAATAAGATTAGGAGGCAAATTAATTAAAAGAGTTTAATTAATTATCTCTAATAAGATTAGGGAGCTTAATTAATTAAAAGGTTAATTAATTATTCCTAATAAGATTAGGAGCCTAATTAATTAAAAGAGTTTAATTAATTAAAATAAAACCCAATTCCTTAATTGTTAAGGATGGGTTGCCCACATCTATAAATAAGAGGAGTCTTATTATGGGTGAGAGAGAGGTTGACGTATTATTAGAATACGTAATTCCAATAGTTGGGAGAGTACTCCTTTTTCTATAGAGATAGAAAACTAGGGTTTGAGCCAAATACCCATTCTTGAATTCTTCTTCTTCCTTGGTGGATCACCTATAGAGGCCAAACACTTGGGTGGCTAACGTTGATCAAAGGAAAGAACCAAACCCGGTGGATTCAAGATGAACGCGAAAAGGATTGGAGGTGAATTTGTACCTGAGGAAGCTTGGATCTTCAAGGGTATGATTCTTATTCATATCTTTTCGTTTAATTAATAATTATGCATAAAGGGTGATCCGGGTATATGGTTTGTAAAATTTTTAAAACTCTGATTTTTCACGTTTCCGCACTTTTTATGCAATTTGATTGCGTTCATGAATATTACAAACCTAACAGTGGCATCAGAGCCAAACCTTTATGTAAATTATTAATTGTTATAATTTGATATGTATATTGATATGTGTTTAGAACAATTTAATTGGGCATAATTTTGTTGTATAAAATTTAAAAAAAAATTGCCGAAATCTGTTTTGATTTCTGGTGATTCACGAAATCTGTTTTGACGTGCTAGTGATCACACGGCAAGGATCAGGATACATAGCATGATTTATGCTTGATTTATATAATATATCTTTATATAATGATTATATATAAAAAGTGATCTGCAGTACTTGATTTATTCTTAAAAGGTGATCTGCAGTACTTGTATAAGATATATATATATATATATAGATCACTTATTAAAAAAAAATCAAAAGTTTATCCTGCCATGTTTCACTCCAAGCAAGCCGAACGGATATTATTATTAATATATAATAATAATTTTAATTATTTTATAATTAATATTTTTAATAATTTTATAATTAAAATAAAAAGTTTATTTTAATATTAAAATAAAAGGTTTATTTTAATATTAAAATATAATATTTATTTTAATTTTAAAATTAAATTTCATGCTAACTAATTAGAGTTGGAATTGGATTCCATGATAACTAATTAGAGTTGAAATTGGATTTTATATTATTCAAAATAAAAGAGTTTATTTATGAATAGGAAAGAGAATCCTAATTTCCTTAAATAAAGGAGTTTATTTAGATATGAAATAAGATTTCATATTATTCAAAATAAAGGAGTTTATTTGTGAATAGGAAAATAATCCGTGTTTCCTTTGATAAAGGAGTTATTTTTTTTTACTTGGAATAGGATTCCATAATTAATTAAAATAAAGGAGTTTATTTTGATTAAAGATTTTGATTAAAATAAAATAGTTTATTTTATTCAAAATTGGATAAATTAAAATAAAATAGTTTTATTTTGATTTAAATTTGGATTAAAATAAAGGAGTTTATTTTGATTCAAAAATAGATTTTATACTAACTAAATTTGCCCATTAAATGATATCAATATATATATTAAATGTTTATTATTCATGAGATGAATGTTATTTATTGATGCATATGGTGATGTGTATGATAATAAATGGGATTGATTATGGACTATTGACCAATGTGATTGGATTTTATTTTAGTTGGATGCATGAATGTATGGGTTTTATTAAATGGGGTCTGCGTACCTCGTCTTCTCTAATTTTTCTTAATGTAAATTATATCTCCCTCCTATGTACTTCCCCTTGACTGCTGATCAAGGTTTCTATTTATTTTAAATAGTTTTGTAATAAGAATAGTTAGAATTAATTTTGAAGAATTGGAGATCAAGGAACAAGGAGCGCGTGAAGACCCGTTTGTAATGGAGCCCGGGTTTAAATGTAATAGTTATATTTAAATATTAATTCTTGCACCCCTAGGGTTTGACCTTTTGGTTCACTTGGTGGCTCTAGTGAACCAAACTAGAATAAAAGTCCATAATCAATCCAGGTAGAATATAGTATTCTATATGTGCATGCTTATTATATATATATATATATATATATATATATATATATATGTGCATGCGCGCTAAACAAGATGAGACATATTAATAACAAACCCCTCAAATATTTTATATTAAGTTGTAACGTTCAAAGATATTTGGAATATCGAACGTCGCCTTCTAGCATGATAGAAACAATAGAGTATTGAATATTTAATATGAGTTTGTTGTGCACACACAAGGCGAGTATTAAATATTTAAGATATTGTTTTTATTACATATGATGTTTATAAGGAATTGAACATTACTGCTTTGTTGTGCACACACAAGGGCTGTAGTTTTCTCTTCACTTATATGGAAATGTTGGGTCTGACTTAACTTAAATCATTTTAGTTCGGATGTGCACACACTTGACCATTATGATTTAAGAGGCAAAATACAAGAAGTTATATAGTTGATGTAATTGACAAGAGTTGTCTACCTATTTATTTATATATAGTTTGTTGTGCACACACAAGGCTATATACATTTGAAATGGGATCCTTATTCTCACTAGCAAATCTTTAATTAGATTTTGCCGAACTATATAAGTGAGGGTAATATAGTTTGAAGAAAATAGTGGGAGATACCAATTTAAAACAAGACCTAATTTATTTTGGTAATTAATAAAAGAATGTATGTTAAAATGTTGTTAATTACAAATTCATTTACAGATTTTTATAATGTCTAAATTACTATCACTGCGTAGCATATTAGATGCTAAATTAACCGGACCGAATTAAACGGATTGGTTAAGGAATTGAGAATAGTTCTCACGGTTGAAAAGCTATCTTATGTCCTTAATACGCCTATCCCTGCAATGGTTGCAGACAATGCCTCTGAGAAAGATATTGCTACTTTTAGAAAGTGGCTAGATGATGCATAGTTGGCTCAATACATCATGCTCGCATCCATGAGTAACGAGCTTCAGCATCAGCATGAAACTATGGATGCTCCTACTATATTCCTGAACATCAAGTAGTTGATGGTGAGGAAAGTAGGACTGATAGATATCAGATATCTAAGGAGCTCTTCCGATCTAGAATGACCGATGACACTACAGTACAAATAAAAGTCCTTAATATAATCAATTTGATTGATCAATTAGGACAACGGATTTTGTCATGGATGGAGAGTTGAGCCAAGATTTGATCTTGCACTCACTTCCGGACTCATTTCACAATTGTTGTGAATTTTTCATATGAACGAGCTATATATCAGCCTCGCTGATTTGCTTAACATGTTGAAAAATGTTGAGAGTCATTTTCCAACCAAGAAAGACCAAGTCTTACTGGTAGGGGCCAAAGGATCTTCTGAAAAGAAGAACGATTCTAAGAAGGTAAATAGAAAGGGCATAAACAAAGGATAATAAGAACAAAACTGATACGGATAGCAAAGGAGTTTGCTTCCACTGCAATAAGCCTGGACACTGGAAATAAATTGCGAGAAACGTCTTGCAGAGGCTACCAGAAGAAGCTTAGTGAAGTTTCGGTTGCAAATACTATTTTGTTCATGATTTGAAATAAATTTTCTTTAAGTCAAGGTTCTACTTAGGTATTGGATACCGGCTTTGTTTATCATAAATATAGATTTATGAAGGACCAAGCAGAAGTAGAAAGCTAAACAAAGGATAAGTAATCCTATGTCTGGTAAATGAAGCAAAGGTTGCTGCATTAGCCGTAGGAACTTATAGTTTAGCAATGCCTACGGGCAAGTCTATTAAGTCAATAAGTTGTTATTGTATTCCAGTTCTCGTTGGAAACATTATTTCCATTTTATTGTTGGACAATGAAATCTTTGGTATTATATTAAAGAACAATTGTTGTTCTATTTATAATAATAATGTTTTGTATAGAACTGAAATATTACTTAATGGATGTTGTATACTTGACTTACGTGAAAAATATATTTTTCAAATTGAACAAACTAGTATAAGAAAAGGAGATGATCATTCAAAGAGTTGAATGTATGTATTTGCTGAAATACAAGTGTGAATTATTTGAAAGGTTCAAAGAATTCAGAAGTGAAACAAATTGACAAAGTATTAAGATTCTTTGATTAGATCAAGGAATAAATACTTGTGCAATAAGTTTCTAGATCATCTTAAATGGTTTTATCATAATGGACACCTCCTGATACACAATAATTGATTGATGTATCTAAAAGGAAAAATCGTACCTTGTTGGACATGGTGCGGTCCATAATGATTTTGCCGACATTCCAGTATCCTTCTAGGATCATATCCTAGAAATGGCTGCATATCTACGGAAAAGGTAACCTCAAAATCCGGCCCAAAGACTCCATAAAAGTTATGTACAGGGAGGATTCATAATCTTAAGTATGTTAAGATAAGGGGTTGTCCAACTTATGTGAAACGGTTTCAAAGGATAAGCTTGGGACAAAATTTAACAAATACAGATTTGTGGGACATCCTAAAGTAAGTTTAGGGCATATGTTCTATAATCCTACTTAGCAAAAGGTGTTTGTTGCAAAACATACTGCCTTCTAAGATAAAGGTGTTTATCATTGAAAGGGCTAGTGGGAGGATAATACATCTTGAAAAGTTCAAGAACCACAAAACACTACAAGTCAAATAAGAGGAACCTATAGATAGACCTATTGTACCACAACCGAATCGTAAATCTGGAATAGTACCGAAGATACCTAGGAGGTATGGATTCATCATGGATGATGATGATGAGGTACGTATCATAGAAGATGATGATCCAGTTACATACGATGAGGTAAGAGTTGTAGACACTCAGAGAAATGGATTGAAGCAAGTTTCTCAAATTATGGAACATTCGTTTTGATGAGACAATCAAAAGAGTTTGATTTTATCAAAAACAAGAATGAACCTAGTGTGTACAAAAGGGTCAGTGGGAGCGTCGTGACATTTCTGGTATTATATGTTGATATAATACGGATAAGGAATGACATGCCAATGCTAGAATCAGTAAAGATATAGTTGTCTAAACATTCCTTCATGAATAATTTGGGAAGAGTATCTTAATTGGGGATAAAATCTATATATATAGATTAAAGAGGATACTCGACTTAACCCAAGGAACGTATATTCATTTGATGCTAAAGCTGTTTAGCATGGCAAACTCCAAGAGTTGTCTCATGTTGATGAGCTATGGAGTGTATCTCTCTTAATAGTCCCCAAAAGACTCCAAAAGAGAGATCACATGAGTAACTATCATGCAATGAAATATACGAGACTTGATGTTGATCAGTCATATTCTGGAGAAGTTCACTGTGAGACAGTGAAAAACATCTTAAAGTACTTAACCAGCACTAAGGATGTGATATAATTCATGGCGGGTCTGAATTAAAACTAGAGGGCTTAACAGACTCAAGTTTTTTCAGACAGACCAAGACCACAGAAAATCCACTTTAAGGTAAAGGGTTACCTTGAACGGTGGTGTAGTGAATTGGAAAGGTTCCAAACAACAAAGAGTTGTTGGTTTAGTGATAAAGACAAAGTATTTTGCTATAAATGAAGCTACAAGTTGATTGTTTGGATGAAAAGTTCATTACAGAACTAGGAATAGTTCCTAAGTCTCATCTTAGATCTAAACATGTGTTGTGGCACTTTCATTTGATTAAATGAATCATTGAAAGATGGGAAATCACTATAGAGATAGTGGACTCTCAAGAACAACATTACATATCCATTTACTAAAGCTTATCCAATAGCAGGATGATCGTCACTTAGAGAAGAAGAGTATGAGATACCATGGCGATTGGCTTTAGTGTAAGTGGGAGATTGAAAGTAGTATGCACACAAGCCAATCATATTTGATGATAAAGCATATACTTTGTAAACAATCTTATTCATTTATTAATAAAAAGTATTAATTTATTAAAGGCTTTTAATTATCTACATGATGCTGTTTTATAATATGTGATAAACCCATAGTTTTAAGCAATGCTTTTAGAATAATGATGATGATCATTCTAATGAGATCTAAATTCTTAGAAAGCTTAAAACTAAAATAGTTCCCAATCGTTGGATTACTAAATTGGGGATTAGTGAATCCGGATAGATTGGTACATACGTTGCTTGCTCATTGGATGAAGATGATTGATCTCATGATCATTTGTGTGGAGACACTAAAGCAAGTATGTAGGTGCTTATTAGAGAATAAGTTCACTGAACGTGACTCGCTAAGGAATACCTAATGGAGTTTTACTTGCATGTCGATAGGAATTCCTGTAGTGATAGTAGTACAAGTGATCCTTGGACTTGAGATCATCATAGTATCTTGTGTATGACGAGTTATACTTTGACTTATTCCTTAAGACCCTTAGGGTATATCAAAGGGTATGCTTGGGTATAATAAGTTGTACATGGAGATAATGTATGATCAATAAAGAATCTACCACTTCTAGTAAAAGAAGAGAAATGTCTTATGTGATTCGATAAATGACAACCCAGTAGTCCTTGGCCAAGGCAGAATGAAATTAGAAAGGTGTTTCTAATTTGCATTATTTGGGGTTGTGCATTTAAGAGTCGAAATACATATAATTAAATAAAATAAGACTTGACATTAATTCCATGTCTTATATTTAATTGGGACATTGTATGGTGGAAGGATTGAATTGTATGGTAACTATTTACTCAAAGGTTCTTTTATGATTAATGTTGAAATCTATATTATCTGGAAAGTCGTTGATCGCTAGGGAGGCTTATCCCTATTGTAGAATAAATATTATTTATTTAAATAAATTATTAGTTTAATTTATTTATTTAAATAAGATTAGAATTGTTCTAATTGATTTATTCACAACCGGTTTAATATGGAGAACCTAAAGGGTCACACCATAAAAGGAAGAATAATTATTTAAGAAGTTAATGACATAATCGTAATAATAAATTAAATAGCTTAATATTTATTATTTAATATTTTGGAAATATTAAATATAAATTAATAAGAGGAGTCTTATTATTATTATTACTATTATTATTATTTAATTCCTAAAGGAGTTTGGGAATTAATTAATAAAAGTACTCTGAAATATCCTAATAAGATTAGGAGGCAAATTAATTAAAAGAGTTTAATTAATTATCTCTAATAAGATTAGGGAGCTTAATTAATTAAAAGGTTAATTAATTATTCCTAATAAGATTAGGAGCCTAATTAATTAAAAGAGTTTAATTAATTAAAATAAAACCCAATTCCTTAATTGTTAAGGATGAGTTGCCCACATCTATAAATAAGAGGAGTCTTATTATGGGTGAGAGAGAGGTTGACGTATTATTAGAATACGTAATTCCAATAGTTGGGAGAGTACTCCTTTTTCTATAGAGATAGAAAACTAGGGTTTGAGCCAAATACCCATTCTTGAATTCTTCTTCTTCCTTGGTGGATCATCTATAGAGGCCAAACACTTGGGTGGCTAACGTTGATCAAAGGAAGGAACCAAACCCGGTGGATTCAAGATGAACGCGAAAAGGATTGGAGGTGAACTTGTACCTGAGGAAGCTTGGATCTTCAAGGGTATGATTCTTATTCATATCTTTTCGTTTAATTAATAATTATGCATAAAGGGTGATCCGGGTATATGGTTTGTAAAATTTTTAAAACTCTGATTTTTCATGTTTCTGCACTTTTTATGCAATTTGATTGCGTTCATGAATATTACAAACCTAACAGTAAGCATGTAGCTTAAATGAGTTAATTAAGAGTAAGTCATAAGGAAATGAAAGTCTTGTATTATATAATTGTTAAGTTATGAACTCATAAGAAATAAGCTTTAGCCTAAATTGGATGTAAGTTGTTGTATCATATAAGTTGAGATGTTTATATAATGAAATGAATCCTTAAGGGATGTTGAACAAATCATTAGTATCGAAGTTTGTTAGAATTTACACGATTGGACGATAATCGTCGAATTCGTGAAATTCTCAGAATGGAAGTCGTATTTTGTATTTGAACTCGGAAACGTTGGTTTTTGATGGAGACAAGTCGTATTTGGCATTATAGAGTTGCGGACTCGAAAATGGCCGAATTCTGACTTAGAACGAAGAAACGAGCGTTGAACGTTCACGAACGTTTATCGTTTTCGTTAAAAATGGACTAATAGGTGAAATTTTAGCAAATGAAGTCGAATAGATAAAATTCTTACATGACCACGTAGAGTATGTGATTTGTGAACCGTAGGCTCTTGAACGAGCCAATTCGGACTTATAACGAAGAAGTTACGAGTCCGGGAATCTAACAATTCAAAAAGTCTGTCAAAATTTTATGTGGCACAAAGTCCGCACCATGGCGTGACTCCAAGCCAAAAGACCAGCGCCGTAGCTCCGAAACGGGCATCATCCAGTGGAGAGTCATGCCGCAGCACGACCCGTAACGAAGGGACTCGCGTCGCAGCGCCGAGTCCGATTTCTAGGCATTAATATGTGGCGCCGCAGCTCGGCACAGAGAGTTATAGACGGCGCCGCAGCGCCAGACTTAAAACCTAGACAATAAAGAAGGTTTATATGTTGAGCATGTATAGTAAATGATTAACAATTAACTAAGGATCTTAATATAGCATTGTTAAGACATAATTGAGCCTTAAATATGATCACTTAGGGTTAAAGAAAGTCAGTTACATATGAATGTAAGAATAACATAACGAAAAGCCGGAACCAATAATAACAAATCTAATACGTAATTAGATTTAGAAGAAGGGTAATATTCTTTAGGAACCATGTATGATTATTCATGACTTAATGTGTTATGTGATGTATCATTTATTGTAGAGACTTAAAGACTTAAAGTGCATGTGTTATAAACTGTAGCAGACGCTAAAGGCAAGTACTCTAACCCTTGTTCCAGTTCGATCTGGGCCGGCTTTGTGATTCATGTATTCTTTGCATGACTTAATGTCTGATGAAGTCAAAGCCAACTCTTTCGGCTAGACTTATGCTATGTCAGATTTCTTTTAATCTTTTAAGTATGTGCAATGATTTACCAAACTAATATTGTTGTGGTTTTCAAAAGAACACTGAGTATGCTAAATTATTTTGTCGTCAAACGATAGGCACATGAGGTTGCCACAACTTAAACGTATTTACGTTTATTGAATGTAGTGTTGATCAACATAGAGTACTATAGGCTGATCATCTAGATGTGCTCGTAAGCTATGTCGGACTTATGGACTTCGTACCGGGATGTCCTTTTCAAAGTACTTATGAAATATTCATGGTCTTGAACCGGAATTGATGTTTTACTAAATATTGTTGTTGTAAAATGTTTTGAATGAAAAGAAGTGCTATTTTGAATTATCGATAGTACTTCATAACTATTGTTCAGTTATTGAAGATATATGATTCCTATATCTCAAGCATGTTATTTTCCTAGAATTGTTGTACTTGATGAGCTAGTTAGGCTCACTCTCGCTTTAACCATATGAATGTAGCTAAGACTGAACGGACTGACGGATCTGACAAGGATAAAGGGAAGGCTAAGGCGAACCCGTAGATTACCTATATAATAGTATAGGTTTTGTAATGATAATATTTAATATTATGACAAGAACATATGTAACGGTTATAAAGAACTTGGGAGAATGTTAGTATTATTTTAAATATATATACGACATATTCGTTCTTTTGAGGCATTTCAATTGAATGATTGTGTGAACTGTAGCACCGTGTAGCACCATCTGTCGGGTTGGAAGATACCCGGATTTGGGGGCATCGCAGCAGAAGAGTAGATTAGGAGCTTGTGTCTCTGAGCCACTTTAAACCCCTTGTGTCTTTTACCTTATGTCATTTACATTATGTATATTAACTACTATAACTGTTATGTATGTTTTAACTTCTTACAACTGAACTAACTCTAAGAACAATGTATGTATGATTATGAATATATCAATGAAGGGGATCTTTTACTTATTCCGATGCGGTTGAAAAGATTCTTATGTTTATCATATGCTAAATCATTAGTTATACAAAACAAAAGTAGAAAAGTATTTGAAATTAAAAAGGATCTATTCAACCCCCCTTCTAGATCTATATTGTGTCTA
This sequence comes from Panax japonicus, assembly GCA_020205505.1. Taxonomy (NCBI): domain Eukaryota; kingdom Viridiplantae; phylum Streptophyta; class Magnoliopsida; order Apiales; family Araliaceae; genus Panax; species Panax japonicus. The sequence goes on along the minus strand of CM035101.1, from coordinate 26,789,767 downwards.
CTAAGAACTTACAAATTATCATGCCATTACACCATATACACATAACAACTGGATACAACATCCTATTACATGTTCAACATGTTATCATTCTCTTTAGTTAGGTTATACTAACACACAAAGGACTGCATTTGCATTCGTGCATCCCGACGCCCTCCGATGGCCTCCAAATGCACAACAGTCCTAAAGATGGTCATTTGTACCCCTAATAACAACATCAAATTGAAAAACTTAAAGAATAAAAGTTATAGGTCTACTCATCCTCGTTCCGGATCATCTTGAATCGCATCAATCGGAGTTCGTATGAAAACGTTATGCTCATTTTAGTAAAACATGTCCGGTCAGATTTTCTTAATTTTGGCAAGTCAGACTACCCCCCCCCCCATCCAGGACGGGGGTTTTTGTACTACAATAGCCAGCCGGGGCGGGGGTACCTTCTAAAAATTCTCGAATGAACACCACGAACACTACAGAAAGCCAAATTAGGCTTAAAAACTCCTTTCTAACAACCATACCAACCTACCCAAGGTGTAATATGTTTATACAAATATAAACTAATGTTTCTAACACATTTTTAACCACATAAACATCAAAATTACAACCATTAATTTCATTATTTCTCTTATTTCCTTTTCTTTTGACATTAATAGCGAAATTCTTCACTGTGAATTTGTTTTACAACCAAAACAGTTAGTTTCAATTACTTTGTTTTCGTTTCTTCATATATTTTCACAATCAATCAACAATTTACACTTATACTATGAATTGAGTACCAATTTTAATTCTAATTTAAGTCATATTCAACATATATTAATGTAAACTTAGTGTAATATGATTTCCTCCATAATAAAATATATTACATGAATCAATTTACTCTAAATCATCTATAAACCACATGAAAACAATCTATATCAACAATTATCATATAAAATCACATAATAAATAATTAATCCTTCACACCAATTTTACACAGAACTTCTCATGTATATAAAAACTAAAACATTTAGAAAGTATAATTATACCTTTGATTGCCCGTTCAAACTTTGATAGATGATAAGAATGATCTTTTAATTCTCTTCTTCCTTCTCCTCACTCTTTCAAAACACAGAGAATTTCTTCTCTTCTTTTCTCCCTCAAACTCTCTAGTGCTCTCTGTTTTCTTTCTTTTTCTAACTTAACATAGAAATAAAAGACAACTAATATACGTAAACGTATATAATTGACAAAAATATAATTCCCCTCCTTTATTATATTTTAGTTATGTTTTATTTTTATTTATTATCATTATTATATATTTATTTATTTATTTAAAAATTCAAATTCCATAAGGATTTGTTTGGAAAAATCAATTAAAATAATGACTAAACCATTCCTTAGACCTTGTTTGGCAAAACAAGATTAAAACAAGAATTTCAAAAGCTCTAAGGCTTTGTTTGGTAAAACCAAATTTAAAACTCTTTAAATTTATGTTAATAACTCATTTATCATATAGTTTATTGTCACAATTTATTTAAATAAATTCTAATATTCAATTTAATTAAATCTAATAACAATTTATTAAATCCATTTACCACATAAACCAATACAACAAAATTATAACTTTCCTTATAATTATAATTTTATTTAATAAATTAACACACCACTTTAATTACAAAATCAAATTGAAATAACATTATAATAATTCATTTAATCATTATAAACTCTCTAATTTAATTATTAATTTAAATTAGAATATTATCTCATAGTAATTAATTTCTTTAACTCATAAATTATTTATTTAACAAATAAATAATCAAATCAAATCACATTAAACAAATATTTATTCAACAATAAACACATCAATTAAAATATTTTTATAATTCAATAAATATTTAAAATTATAATTTAAAATTTTGGATTGTTACAACAGTTGTAAAGCTCTATTAACCCCCCCACCCCCATACCCCCCACCCACCACCCACCCACACACACACACACACACACACACACACACACACACACACATATATATATATATATATATATATATATATATATATATTGTTGGGCCATGATACTTTCGTATTGGGCCAGACCGAATGGGCTCCTCCCTTGAACTGTGATATATTTTACCTTTTGGACCGAATAGCTTGGGCCGAGTTATTTGATTATTCTATTGGGCCATTTCGGTTGGATCCGGTCAGACGGGTCATCCTTATCATTGGGCTTAGTCATTGGATCAGCCCATTATGCAAATAATATCTTATCCTAGCTTTGACCGGTAATCATGACAAAATATAATAGTTGATTGTTATCTCTGCCACCGTCTGCATGGCATTAATGCGGATGTGATTGCAATGGCCGGCGCTGGACAAAGGTGATGGAGTAGCAGGTGAATCACCGGACGTGGGAGTGGGCTGTGTCAGGGATAGTGGGTGGCACGGTAAACCGAGTTTTGGAGTGCATATGGGGCAACGATCATACAAAGGAAAAAGGTAACAACACTTAATCAAATTATTATCTCTCTCATACACTAGACATTTTATCCTCCATTGTTAACCTTGTGATCGCCTGTACTGACTCTCACGTCGGAGCTATCCCCCGACGGTCAAGCCGTCAAGCTTTGGGTGTTGACTTGTTGAACTGTGCAGGATATCGGACACGTCTTAGGTGATTGGGACGTGAGGAAAGATCTTGGCGTTAACATTGGAGCTAAAAGGAGGGCTGAGTTCTAGTGTTCTGAATATTTTCAATCACAAACTTTGTTTGTTCTACGTTGGAATCCATGGGGAAGAGTAGAACACCTACACCTGAAAGACAGCCGATGGTTGTCAGTTCGTCTACACCGCGAGTATCAGTCAAAGATCGTTTGGGACCTGTAATCAGTGCTCATGCTAGCACGGCTTCCAAACGCACATCTGAAGGTTCTCGCTCGAAGCCCGTGGGTAATGTTAAGCGAAGGCTAGTTTTCACGGATGAGAAAGGACCTGGTCATGGTCGGAAATGGGTAGAAGGCACACCGCCTAGAACCCGACACCGAGATGATCAAGAAGATAAGACCTCCAAGTTGGCCAAAATGGCAGACGAAGCAGACAAGGCCATGGAGGTACTTCTGAAACAAAGACAGGATATAGCTGAGCAGATGCTTCGGATGGTGGAGTTAAGGGATGAAGCATCTAGCTATGTTCAGTCTGAAGAGCTTGGGCACAGGAGAGGAAAAGAGCCTGCCCATTCGGGTCGTGAATCTCGCGGCCAACCTCGAGAACGAAGAAGATCAAGAAGCCCTACTCCCCAAAGATTGAAGAGGGCACACCACCCTATCGGTTCTAGGGAGCAGGGTCGAAGCAGGCAGAGAGGCCGGTCCAGAGAATATACAATCGAGAATACAAAGAAGGCACTTTGCCATGTACATTCTCGTCACAGCGACGGAGCTCAACGACGAAGCAGGTCCATAAATCGCACTCCGGAGGGTCCACTGAGGGCACACCGCCCTATGGACACTCATCGTCAGAGAAGTCCCTTGAAGGTTGGGGGTTCCATTGTTAAAGCCCGGTCTACTCAGAGGAAGAAAGAGTCACCGAAAAAAGAAGCATCATCTCAGCTAGAAGGAGTGGAGTATCTGGTAAAAGAACTGAAGGAACTTCGGAAGCAGCTTGTTGAAGTCCAACAAACAAAGGATACTTCGAGGAAAGAAGGCATCTCCTTTTTCCGCGGAGATCCTTAAAGAGAAAGCTGACCCCACCAAGAAGTTGCCCCACATGGAAAGCTATGATGGATCGGGGATCCTTATGACCACAGTCAGGCGTTCGACCGACTGATGGATTATTATGACTTTAGCGATGCTACTAAGTGTCATACTTTTGTTACAACGCTTCGTAAAGACATCAGGCAGTGGATGGGGACGTTTCCTTTGGATTCAGTCTCGTCATGAGCAAATTTGTGCAGTAAGTTCCATGCTCGTTTTGGGAGCAACAAGAGGAGGGGAAAACCAACCGGCTCATTGGCTCAGGTTCGACAATATTCGAATGAGTCTTTGGGCCAATATGTAAAACGGTTCCGTGAAGCAGTCGGCCAAATGACAGACATGAATGATCTTCAAGCAGTTGGACTGTTTCAGAACAGTTTAGACCTAGTCAAATCCGAGAAATTGGTGAAGAAGTTGATGTTTCACCACCCGAAGAGTCTTCCTGAAGCTTTCGATAAGGTAGAAGGCTACATCGTGGTAGAGGAGGCCATGAGCAGTCTTAAGCGTCCTTCTTCGAATCGGCTCAAAGAGACAGATCGGGATAGAACAGACGGGGACCAGAAGAAAAGTGAAGGGAATAAAGACCGCTATGATGGTGGGTCGAAGAAGTACAACAACAACTGGAGACAAGGAGGAGGTCGTTCGTTCGCTCCGACCCAGAAAGTAAATAGGATGTACACTCAACTTAATACTGATAGGGCTGTCATCCTGGACCAAATCAAAAATCAACCTATCTTCGAACCACCTCGAGACAACCTTAAGCCCGGAGCAGGAAATTCACGTAAGTATTGCGACTATCATCAAGCTTTGGGTCACGATACAAATGACTATGCTAGTCTGAAAGATTTCATCCAGAGGAAGGTTCAAGGCGGTGCCTTAGTTCAGTATGTGGATGCAAGAATGACTCAACAAGCCCAGCAGCGGGATAGAGAGCCTGTTCAGGCAGCTCAGCCAGTTCAGCAAGTATTGCCAGCTCCTGGACAACCTGCAAGGCATGTGGTGGATGTCATCACCGGGGGCACTTCTGGCAAGCTTGTTGGTAAGAAACGTTGAAGTTATCTGGATTCGGTCATGTCGGTGGTGGGTACCCTCCTGAAGACTGACAGACCTTATCCGAGTACGGTAATCTCCTTTACTGATGAGGATTACCCTTCAGAAACCATCAAACTACATGAGGGATCATTGGTGGTGACGGCACAAGTGGGTTCGGTGGATATGAAGCGAATGATGATTGATAATGGGTCTTCTGTGGATATTTTGTATGACTGCGCTTATCAGAGGATGCATCTGGATGGGCAGAAGATGGAGATTGGGCAGGAGGCTCCTTTGTACGGCTTCAGCAACGATCCAGTCAAAGTAGCCGGGACTATTGAGCTTCCGGTCATCTTCGAAATGGCCCCCCAACAGGTAGAAATAACTTCCAAAATTTATGTTATGCATGTAGATTCTGCTTATAATGCCATTCTGGGGAGGCCTACTTTAACTGCTTTACAAGCTGTGACTTCGATCCCTCATTTCAAAATCAAATTTCCTACGGCTCATGGAGTTGGAGAGGTGAAAGGGGATCTGGATTTGGCCAGAAGATGTTATAGAAATATTGTGATCACTTCGGGAGTAGGGGTGTCGAAGCAAAAATAGACCATGGTGATAGAGATCCCTTCATCGAGAACAGTTCAGAGCCATTAGTCATGCCAGTTGGGGAAACAGAAGAGATCGAGCTCATTCCTGGCAAGGCAAACAAGACAGTAAAAATAGGTTCGGGTCTGCTGGAACCTCTCCGGACGAATCTCATGGAGCTCATACGCTGTTATGTTGACATCTTTGCGTGGGAACCTCGGGATATGCCAGGGGTGAGCAAGGAGATTGCTGAGCATTGATTGGAAGCGAAACTTCTGTTTTTCTCCCGCTATATCATCTATTCACAAGAGTCCGTATATCTTTGTTCCTGTACACTTCTTCCATCTCTCTAAATCGGACCTGCAACAGGTGAGAGAAACATGACCGTTGGAATGGAAGGAGTTGTGGAGATAGTAAAGCCTCGCACGGATCAAAGAGAATACAGAAGGATCGTCCTCCAAAACTCTCTTCAAGTCCTTCTAATTAGTGATCCTGAAACTGATAAGGTCTCCCCAATTGTTTGAATTTATTAATTTTAGGGCTTTTTTTCCGATTGATAAAACCTAATGAATTGTTTTGTTTTCTGATTTGCTCTTTCAGTGTGCTGCTTCGATGAATGTCTGTATCGGGTCTTTTACTGATCCCAAGGGTCTCGAAGGCCTCGCTCATTTTCTCGGTGAGCATCAACATTTGATTGCTAATTGTAATTTATAGCCACTTCTATATGATTTTTCATTTCTGTGATTCTGTATTAGAATTTGGTTGTCCCTGAAATTAGAATGATTTTGAGACTTGAGAAATTAATAACATGAATCAGCTACTTCAAATTAGAAGTAAAATTTGATTGCCCGTTTAGACACAATCAAAAGCCAAGCTATTTGATTATTGATACGCAACAGCATGGTGAGTTGCCACGAAGAACCCAACCTGTGACAAAGAAGAATCCAAAGTATGCATAAGGGACACGTGTAGTCGCAACAACGACCACATGAAGCATGAAGGAGTCAAAGTAGGAGTAGGAGAAAATAAAGCAGCCATTTCTCATTAGTCACATTTCTGTTTGTAATTTGAAATTCAGTTTGCATTGTAACTTAAGGACCTTTAGTTTCGGCTTGATAGACTTCACGGCACACTTGCGTGAGGTGGTCATCTCCCTGAACTTTTCTAGCAAAGTTGTAGGATGGATTGCTTACAACACTTTAACCCCTCGCCTATATGTAGACAGTAATCTTGGTACAATTGCTCGCGTTTGAAAATATACGTTGAATGGACACCAACAACTTCTTGACCCCTCTCTTATATTGAAGCGGTAATCTTGGTACAATTGACGATTGATGCGGTAGAAGACGCCACACACAACTATGGTTTGTTGTATGATAAGTCGGGTTTGAATCTCACAGAAAACTATGAACAATTCAGGAGTTCTCAAAGAACCAAAAAGAGAATAATCTCACAAGAATTTTATTAATAATCTGAAGTGTGTCAATTACAATAGCCAAGACCCTTATATAGGAATAAGAAATTTTAATCCTAATAGGAATTACAAATCATAACCCTAATTTCTATAAGGAAATAGAAAATAATTTGGAAAAGAAATTTTAAGAAATCCTAATTACAATAGAATTGTAAAAAAAAACTAATTTTATAGAATTCCAAAAAAAAATCTTATTTGACATTGAGGTTGAATACCATACTTTTCGAGTGATAGATTTTCCTTGCCGCGTTAGGAAATCGTGCAATTACCACATGACTAAGATATTCGCATAAACCAAATAGGAATCAAATTCGTGGTTGTCAAGTATTTTACTAAATCTATGTAATCACATACGTATATGTTGAATTCCCTTGAGATCCGATGGTCCACGTGATATACACACTATATACTTGAATCCTAGAATTCCACTTACTGTAATATAATAACCCATATGAATGTTAAGTATTAGAACTAATTCGAGCCCACATTTTTTTAATTTATGCTTCCCATTCATACTTCTGAATTGATTTGTCCTTGATTGCGAGATTGGACTTTAATTTGGGCTTGTATCAAATTGACCCAAACTTGTGTCTCATGCTCTTTAGTCTTCTCTTTGGGTTTTCTTGCGTTAGCTTCAGCCCAAATATCTTGGATCAATCCATTGAGACCTTGTTTGAACATCTTAGTTCTAACCTTTCTTGATCCCCACGTCCCTTTAGTCTTGTTTGAGTCCACACATGCCATGTCCTCATCATTCCTCTGCTCTTGAAAAGGATTTGTCCTCAAATCGTCACCTACATCAAACTCATTGAACTGGCCATTGGGAATCGTTCTTTCTGCATATGTAACCACACCCAATCTCCGGGCTCAAAGATCACTTGATTTCGTCCCTTCGCGTGCTTAATGTACTGTTCCGTTCTCCGTTCAATGTTGAGTTTGGTTTTTTCATGAATCTGCTTAACAAGACCAACCTTTTTCTTTCCCTCCATGTTAGTATATTCAGAAACAGGTAATGGTGATAAATCCAACGGTGTCAAGGTATCAAAACTATATACAATTTCAAATGGAGAAAAATTAGTAGCAGGATGAACAGAACGGTTATACGCAAACTCAACATGTGGTAAACATTCTTCCCATTACTTGATATTCTGTTTAATGATAGCTCGTAACAATGCCGGACAAAGTCCTATTTACTACTTCAGTTTGACCGTCAGTTTGTGGATGACAAGTAATTGAAAATAATAGTTTAGTACCCAATTTACACCACAAGGTCTTCCAAAAGTAACTTAAAAACTTTGCATCTCTATCAGAAACAATAGTTTTAGGCATACCATGTAAACGCACAATCTCCCTAAAAGAACAAATCAGCTACATGAGATGCATCATCAGTTTTGTGGCATGGAATAAAATGTGCCATTTTTGAAAATCTATCCACGTCCACAAATATCGAATCATGACCATGCTTAGACCTAGATAAACCCAACACAAAGTCCATAGACAGATCAATCCAAGGTCCTAATAGGCAATGGTGTATACAATACATGGGGTTGAACACGAGATTTAGCTTGGCGACAAGTAATACATCTATTACATATTCTTTCCACATCTCGTTTCATATGAGGCCAATAAAAATGTTCTTTGAAAACAACAAAAGTTTTATCAACACCAAAATGTCCCATTAAACCACTCCCATATGATTCCCTAACCAATAACTCACGCAAAGAACATGCATGTATACATAGTTTATTTTCACGAAACAAGAATCCATCAATTCTAAAGTATTTACCCACAATATTCTTTTCACAAGTTTTTAACTCCACTGAAATCAAGGTCATTAGCATAATTAGCATACAATTCTTTGACTCGCTCGAACCCAAGTAATTTCGTATCAAGAGTATTCATTAACACATACCTTTGAGATAAAACATCTGCAACGACATTCTCTTTACATTGCTTATATCGAATGACATAGGGAAATGTCTCGATAAACTCCATCCATCGCGCATGTCTTTTGTTTAACTTGTGCTGACCTTTCAAATATTTCAATGATTCATGATCGGTGTGGATCACAAATTCCTTGGGCCACAAGTAATGTTGTCATGTCTCCAAAGCTCTAACCAAAGCGTACATCTCCTTGTCATAAGTAGGATAGTTCAAAGCTGCCCCACTCAACTTTTCGCTAAAATACGCCACTGGTTTCCCTTCTTGCATCAACACAACTCCAATCCCTAAACCTAAAGCATCACACTCAATCTCAAAAGTTTTAGCAAAGTTAGGCAAAATAAGTAAAGGAGCATTTGTCAATTTATCCTTAATCAATTTAAATGCTTTTTCTGTTCATCACCCAACTTAAAGCCCACACTTTTCTTGAGGTCCTCGGTCAATGGTGCTGTAATCTCACTGAAATTCCGAACAAAGTGTCGGTAGAAACTTGAGAGTCCATGAAAGCTTCGTACTTGACTCACATTACCAATTTCGGATTGCACGTATTTTCTCCTCATCAACTTGGACTCCCTGTGAACTCTCAACAAAGCCAAGAAAAACAATTCTATCCAAACAAAACATGCACTTTTCCATGTTAGCAAATAACTTTTCTTTCCTAAGTACATTTAAAACAGATTTTAAATGTAATGCATGATCTTCCAAGTTTTTGCTGTAAATCAAAATATCATCAAAATAAACGACAAATTTTCCAATGAATGGACGCAAAACATGGTTCATTAATCTCATGAAAGTGCTGGGTGAATTAGTTAAACCAAAAGGTAATACTAACCACTCATAAAGACCATATTTAGTTTTAAACGATGTTTTTCATTCATCACCCTCTTGCATTCTAATTTGATGACAACCACTTTTTAAATCAATTTTTGAAAATATGCAAGGCCCGTGTAATTCATCTAACATGTCATCTAAACGAGGAATGGGATGTCGATATTTTACCGTAATGTTATTTACCGCTCGACAATCGATGCACATCCGCCATTTTCTATCCTTTTTAGGCACTAAAATCACCGGAACTGCACATGGACTCATACTTTCTCTTACGAACCCTTTTCCATCAGTTCGTCGACCTGTCTTTGTAATTCCTTCGTCTCCTCTGGATTACTCTGATAAGCCGGACGGTTTGGAATGGTCGCACTGGGAATAAAGTCAATTTGATGTTCTATTCCCCGAATCAGTGGTAGTCCTTGAGGAAGCTCCTCGGGAAATAGAATTCCTACAAAAGAGATGAGATGAAACAACACTAGACAAAGATTCATTAGCGTTGGTATTCAAAAGCGCCTCTTTATACCGAAGTAAAATCATAGGTTGTTTAGAAATTAAAGTTCTTCTCACATCACTCTTTTTTGCCAGTATATTTGTTTTTCTCTCATCTTTCTTTTTCTCTTTTCTTTTCTTCTTGATTTTTCTTCTCTCCACTCTCTTTTCTTTGTACATGATCTTTCTGCAAATGGTGACAAAGGACGCAAAGAGATCTTGTCGTGAACAAATGAATATACATTGGTAAAACTATCATGTTGAACCCTCCTATCAAACTGCCATGGTCTACCCAATAACATATGCCTGCCTGCATAGGCACCACATCACAGTTTCTCCACCATCGTAGTGCTTGCCACATTTGTACAACTGCCTCCATCTACGACTACACAACAGATTTTCCCATTCACAAAATATCTGGTATGAAATAGATTTTCCCGTTCACTGCTCTCCTCCTTAACCTGCGTACTAAGTGCTCTTCTTGTAACCAGAATTTCACCATGTATCAGATCCTCACCTATCTCCTCTAATGGTGGCATAAAATCAGTGTTGCTCTCTTCCCCCTCGTTTTCCACCTCTCCATTGTCAAGCAACAACGTTTTCCTCTGATTTGGACATTGGCTAGAAATGTCCCCTGCCTTGACACTTAAAGCATACAATATCCCGATTATGCCCAAAAGAAGGTTCATTTTTACCTTGCATCTCTCGGCTAATCGATCATTGCTTAAGTTCCACCTTTGGTTTGATCGCAGCTGTTTTTTCCTCACTTTGTCATATTAGGTCTCCATGATGAACTAGTATTAGATTGTCCTCGTTATCCTCCTCGTCTCTTAAGTTGTTTCTCTATCTTAGTAGCCATATGTACTAGTTCTTCTAACTCCAAATAATGTTGTCGTTCAACCAAGTCTGCAATCTCCCAGTTCAATCCTGCCGATAACCTAGCCATCACTGTTTCATTATCTTCAATCAAATTAGACCGATCCTTCAACATTTTCATCTCCCTGTAATATTCAACCACACTCCGACTTCCTTGTTTAAAAGTTTACAAATTACGAATGATCTCCCGTTGATAGTATGCTGGTACAAACCTCTTTTTCATGATAGCTTTCATTTCCACCCAAGTTGTAATCAGCCGCTCTTCACACCTTCTCCGATTAGCTGTCAACTGATCCCATCTAGAAAACTCCGAAACGGCTAGTTTGATTTTCTTAAGGTCTAAATAAGCCTCAGGATCACCCGTGCCTTGGAAAGCTGGAATTTTCATTTTTAGACTACCTAAATTGCCATCTTCTCTGTCTCGACCTCCTCTTTCCCTAGCACCTCCGTGATGTAGGAAATTAGATTCACGATCTTCCACTGCAAGGGTCTTCCTTTCTTGCGTCAGTTTGTTGTGTTCTCGTCTTGTTATATATCCCATGAGTGTTTTGGGATAGCTCAGCCATAGACACCCTCATCTCTTCTAATTGTTCTTGCATTTGCTCCATAGTCTTTCTCAATCTTCGATCCCCTTCTTTATGCATTGCTTCCATTTGGAATTTCAATTCAGCTGTCGAGGGTTGTTCCTCATAAGTTCCTTTATCCTTCGAGTTAGACATATTTCCTGCAAAATAAGGGTTGGTAGAAAACATTTTCTTCACCACTCCCTTACGTGTTTCGCTTGAGTCAATGGTTCACTCGTGTATACTCTCAATAAATTGGCTTTTACCCTATAATATTCTCACGCTCTTGCCTTTTACCTCTAATATTCTCTCAAATAGGTTCTTTTTGAATTCTCCAAATAATTTCATAATTTTACAATGCAATTCAGAAGTAACTTATCGAGAACAAAATATAGATGGTATGACTATCAAAATACCACAATCGTAAACCTTGTTGTGTCAAGGTGAATTCCTCGTATGCTTCGGATTTGTAAATCGTAGCCCCGCTTCAGAATTGATGTCGATGACACGAAAAATATTTTTTGGTTGAAATTTGATGATTTAATGGTGTGGTACAAATTTGGTTAGCAGAATTGAAATAAAATCTGAAATTTTTTCTATACTTATCATTTCTTTTTTGTTTTCAATATATATTTCGACAGAAAAATTAAAGATAGGTAACTCGCTAGAAAATCTTAGCTTTGATACCAAATGATAGACTCCACGGCACGCTTGCGTGAGGTGGTCGTCGCCCTGATCGTTTCTAGCAAAGTTGTAGGATGGATTGCTTGCAACACCTTAACCCTTCGCCTATATGTAGATGGTAATCTTGGTACAATTGCTTGCGTTCGAAAATATGCGTTGAATGGACACCAACGACTTCTTGACCCCTCTCTTATATTGAAGCGGTAATCTTGGTACAATTGACGATTGATGCGGTAGAAGACGACACATACAACTATGGTTTGTTGTATGATAAGTCGGGTTTGAATCTCACAGAAAACTATGAACAATTCAGGAGTTCTCAAAGAACCAAAAAGAGAATAATCTCACAAGAATTTTATTAATAATCTCAGTCGATTACAATAGCCAAGACCCTTATTTATACTAGTAATAAGAAATTCTAATCCTAATAGGAATTACAAATCATAACCCTAATTTCTATAACGAAATAGAAAATAATTTGGAATAGAAATTTTAAGAAAACCTAATTACAATAGAATTGTAAAAAAAACTAATTTTCTAGAATTCCAAAAAGGGACTATTTACAGAATTCTAAGGTATCTCAAGTCTGCTCGTGGAAAAGGGTTATTGTTCGCATCACATGGTCATATGAGAGTTGAAGCTTTTTCCGACTCAGATTGTGCTGGCTCTATAGAGGATCGTCGTTCTATATCAGGTTACTGTTCATTTGTTGGAGGTAATCTTGTTACTTGGCGTAGTAAGAAACAGTCCGTGGTAGCAAGATCTGGTGTTGAAGCGGAATATTGGCTGTTCATTTGTTGGAGGTAATCTTGTTACTTGGCGTAGTAAGAAACAGTCCGTGGTAGCAAGATCTGGTGTTGAAGCGGAATATTGAGCTATCCCCTTAGGTATATGTGAACTAATGTGGCTTTGAACCTTTCTAGAAGATTTGGGTGTTACAACTAAAAGGCTATGCAGTTATTTTGTGATAATAAGGCAGCCATTAGTATTGCAAACGACCCAGTACAATACGATAGAGCGAAGCACATTGAGATTGACAGACACTTCATCAAAGAAAAATTAACTAGTGGTCTTATTTGCTTACCTTTTGTCAAAATAGAAAATCAGCTTGTTGATATTTTGACTACGGGTCTTAGTAGTAAGATGTTTCATCCACTATGTTTTAAGTAGGGTATGTGAGACATCTATACACCAACTTGAGGGGGAGTGTTAGAAGATATGACAGATTGTTAGAAGATATGATAGGATATACTATAATTGTAGCTTTCTTAATCAGTGTGTACACATTACTGTAATTTAGGAATGACTAAAATATAGTGACACTCCCTCTAGATAATCATAATAACACTCACCTCCCCTCTAGTTTCTTAAGTAACAGTTAGTACCCCTGCAAGTTTTTAGGGTTGACTAAATAGATAAAGTTACATATTTACCCTTGTATTTTATCAAATTTTAATTATTAAATAATATATATGTGTTTAATTATCCTTTTTTAATACAATACATTTTAATTATAGTTTTATTTGTAATTAAAACTATCTCATTTAAATTGTTGGTAACTTATAAAAAACTAATTTAGTTTAATTAACACATTTTTGGATAAGTGATACAAATATTAAAAAAATTTAAATTAAATTTTTAATGAAGCTATTCTAATTAGAGTGATTGAGTATATTAATAGTTTAGTTTTTGGTGCTTAACAACAAAAAATATTATTTGAATTTTTAGTTTCATATTATAATTTTATATGTTAAATTTTATTGAGTATATATAAAAAATTGGGATGTTTATGATTTTGATTACATTTTTTTAGTGTACAGTTGACGTTTTTATGCAATGTTAAATAAAAAAATATAATTATATTTATTACTACCTCTAGATCTTGTAAAAAAAAAATTCTTTTAATATATTTTTTCTTTTTTTTTGAGTAACAACATTTGTCATTTTTACTGTAAATAATTATGTTTAAGTGTGACTTATGTTTAATTTAATATATGAAAAAAATAATTAATATAATTTTTAATACTTTTTTTTATATGAGTAATAAGATTCGTTTAAATTGTAATAATAAGTTTGTTTTACGTAAATTTTAATATTTGAAAAAAATAATTATTATTTTTGCATTAATTTGTAATTTTTATGAGTATTAATATTATACTTTTTAATTACAAAAAAATATATTTGAATATATATCATGTAAATTTTAATATTTGAGAAATTGAATTAGTAAAAATTGTATGATTTTATTTTTTTGATAAAATGGATATTTATTATTTTTTGACTTTTATGTTATTTATTGCACAATTTCATAATTTAATTAATTAGATCAAGTAAAGTAAAATTATGATATACAAATTTATATTTAGTGGAGAAATTAAACATTATAACTTGAAGAGTGTATTAGACATTATATTAAAAATATTTTTAAATATTAGTTGATCAACCACTCTAGGGGTAGTGAATGTTACATATTGTAGACTAGAGGGGTACTGACTGTTACTTGAAAAATTTGAAGGGTGGTGAGTGTTATTATGATTATCTACAGGGGGTGTCGGTGTATTTTACTCTTTAGGAATTACCATAACTGTAATTAGGATGTTTGTGTATATATATATCAATCTATTACAGAAAGAATTAACTTCAATAAAATAAGCTTCTCAATTTCTACATTTGTTATTACTACAATTACCTTCTAATTTTGAATTTGATGCATTGCAGAACATATGCTGTTTTATGCCAGTGAAAAATATCCCTTGGAGGATAGTTACTCGAAGTATATTACAGAGGTAATTGTCTTTATTTCTTGGTTATTTTGATTTATTCTTCCTTCTAAATTTTATTGTTAGTGATGTTATGTTCCTTATGATAAATTCCAGTCTTATACGTTCTCTTTGTATTGGAGTAGTGAATTAACCTATAAGCTTATTTTAGGTTCTCAATCTGTTACGTACCACCAACTCCTAAAAAAGATCAGACTTTTCAATTTGAACTGCAGACTCAGTTTATCCTAAAATGGGCAAACTCTCACAAGATAATATGTGGTTTCTAGACTATTCATTTTTCTTTTCCATTTAAGATTCTTCAGTATAATCTGGATTCTGGACGTTTCTGTTTAAATTACTGAAGCAGGGAATTTTATTACTTTAGAGTTTAGTGGATGGTAGTTATGAATGTTAAGTTGGTCTCTGTCATCATGGAAAAATGTCGCACAGACATGTTCATGACTATTTCATCTTCTGATTTAGGTTTTCTTTTGAGTTTTTTTCCTATATTTCATTTAGAATCTTTATCCATATGTCGGGTTATTGAGATTATAAATATTACATTTATCTCAAAGCGTTTTTCCCTATACAAAATGAATGACTGCTACTAGTTTGTATGCATACAATTTTGCTTTGAGCGATGATTGGATGACTCCGTGTGATTACCAACTCAATAATAACTCCTTTTTTCTCTATGTGGTTTCTATTTTTGCTTTATAGCATGGAGGCAGTACGAATGCTTTTACATCTTCTGAGCAAACGAACTATTACTTTGATGTTAATGCTGATTGTTTTGAAGAGGCTTTGGACAGGTAAATTCTCTTCACAATTTTGTAATTTCTATTTATTCTCTCTGAAGATTTGCTGGCATGTATTTTATCATGCGCTTTACTGTTAGATTTGCACAGTTCTTTATCAAACCATTGATGTCATCTGATGCTACCACAAGGGAAATAAAAGCGGTAGACTCTGGTTAGCATTCCTGTTCTGTAGCTTGTTGATTCCTTCATTTCCTGAACATCACGAGTCATTTTTCAATCTCTCTCCCCCCCAACCCCCACCAAACTACAATGCAGAGAACCAGAAAAATTTACTGTCTGATGCGTGGAGAATGAATCAGGTATCAATTTTTTAATTAGTTATCACTACTATGTGCCAAATAGGGTATTATAACTATTACCAAATGGTGAACTGTAAACTATGCTGCAATCCTGCAATTAGAATCTAATATTTTCTAGTTCCTGGTATGCAACTAGAAACGTTTCAAGAGTCAATTTTTAATTTTGGTTGTTGTCTTCAACTGTATACTCCTATCGATGAAGTTGAGAAGTTTTAGAGCTAGTCTGTACTGATGGAGTCTTTTGTTGATTTCGTTTTGGGGTTTAGCCTAGTAGCGTGAGATGTGGTCTTTTGGTGTCCGTAATTGGTTCACTGTTTTTGCTGGGGTGTTGTCCATGTACGTGGGCAGCGTCCCCTTTTGATGCTCTAATTATTTACTTCAAAAAAGAGGTTGTAAAGCTACTCTATACTTTCAGAACTTCTCCCTTCATTTCTTTTTACATATCTCTATCTACTTTCCTCCTCATATTTGATGCATTTCTTAGTAGCAACATGAATGCTGGGGCTGTAGAAGTTTCTAGAACTGTCTCTCCTACCTTTCTTTCATAAGTGCACCTTAAGGCTAAAGCTGCCTATATATGAGGTATAGTCATTTTACATACTCCCTGCGATATATGAGGTATAGTCATTTTACATACTCCCTGCGTTCCGAATTATGAGATATTTTTTAATTCAAAATTGATGTGTTTTATTTTGTGTTACGCGGACTCGGTTGCGGGTGTCGGGTGCGGGTACAAATCTAGGTGTCGGATACGTAAAGTCAAAAAAATAGAGGATACACGGATATGGATCCGAATTTGGACACGGGTGCGGAGATACGGTATGTTATGATTTTTTAACAATAATGTTTCGAATGATATCACCAAGTTTTTTTTGGTCTTGGGATTGAAGTGCAAAAATATAAAGATATAGGGGCAGAAATAAAAAAAATAAAACTAAAGGGACTGATATGTAATTTTTCAGGGGCTATTTTGAACTTTCAAAAAACTTGGGGGACTAAATTAAAAAAATTTAAAAATTATAGGGTACCTAACTGTAATTTTTCATGAGATATTTTAAAAACAGATCTGATCTCTTCCTCTCGCGAATCTTCTTTTTCCTCATAACAGATATGTCACAGGCGGCTCTTCTCTTCCTCATATCAGACGGCTCTTCTCTTCTTCCTCCTCTCCTTTGGGTTACGACAACGTCTATTCTCTTCCTCTCGCGACTCTTCTTCTTCCTCCTCTCGCGACTCTTCTTCTTCTTTTAAAAGAGCCGTATCCGGATTTCTGTGGTGTATCCCGTACGAATCCCGCACCCGTACCCGTGTCGTGTCGTGTCGTGTCAACACGGGTACTTCACCAAAAATGGGCGAGTTCGAGTAACACATGTTTTATTTAACTTTTGCAAAAAAATTGTAAAGTTATAATTTCCATAATTGTATTGAGCAACATTAAAGGAATTTATATCAATTTTGAGTTTGAAAATATCTCGAATTGACTTCAAAAAGTCAAATTTGATCCAATATATTTGAGCGGAGGAAGTATTATTTTTGGTCACAGATTGCAAAGAGCTCTGGGTCAAATTTCTGGAGAATCGATGATTCCTCATTTCAGCGGTCCTGGTTCAGGGCCTTCGGGCAGACCCGGGTCTTCTGATAATCATTTGGTAGCCAGGGGCGCACTCTACTTACTTGCACTTGGTGTGATGCATTACTTGTCCAAAGACATAGGAGGGTTAGAAATGGAACTTGTTTCATACTCTTTCCTCAACTTCAAGTTTTTTAATTTGTGTGAAAAGTGAACTTAAGCCATCTTTTTGGGGACGGATGGAGTATAAATATATATATGTATATATAGGATGGATCTAAAGCAGACCTCTCTTAAATAGCATACCTTTATTAAAACTACATCGTTTTGGAGATTCTTTTAAAAAACAAGTGGGGCTGCGTGTGGCATTTTTGTAAATAAAAGGAAAGCAAGTGGTACCACTCTCTTTTAATATTAATTTGTTTTTCAAAAGAATCTCCAAAAACGACGTAGTTTTAATAAAGGTATGCTATTTAAGAGAGGTATGCTTTAGATCCATCCTCTCTTTCTCTCTCTATATATATATATTATATCCTTCATGTGTTCTGTAATTATATATATAAATTACTGCTGTCCTTTAGTTGTTTATGTGAAATCCTCTACGATTTTTGTTGCTATGTTGAAAAGTTCATTTCTGTTATTTCCTATCGTCTTTGTTTTATCTTCTTTATATTGTCAAGCCCAATTATGATTTTTTGAGGTCTTTTGTCTCGTACTCTTTTTTTTGGGGTGGGGGGGGGGGGGGGTTGGCCAAAGAATCGAGTCATCAAAAGAAGTAATTACGCAATTCATTGCGAACTTTCCAATTGTTAGTAATCTCTAGGTTGCTGGATCTCTCCTGCCGGTGGTTGTGGCCTGTGGGTGTGGTTGATATAAAGTTGCTGCCTGAATGTGATTTTATTCGAAGTTTTTATCTTTGTAATTGATGTGTATATTATTATTTTTAATAATAATGTTTCCTTCTTTTGTCCCAAGTTTTTACTTTTATGGAAAATAAAGAGAAGACAAACTTCTTACTTTCTCTGCTTTGGTTAATACTATTCTGTGCAGCTTCAAAAACTTTTGAGTGCAGAAGGTCATCCATACCACAAATTTAGTACAGGTTTGCCTTCTTATGTGTTCCTCTTTATTCTTTAGAAGTGAATTTCTCTTGCGCGAGTCCTCTGACCATTCAAGATGATGGGTGTTTGCCCATTTCTGGACCTATTTCCTTACAGTATGAAGCATATCTCTTCGATAATACCGAGGCTTGTTCTTGTGTTCTTCACTTCTTTGTATATAGATCTCTAAGAAGTATATGTGCTTTTGTTATTTCATTGTAGTTGCCTATTAACAACAATTAATTTTATTACCTAATCAGAAAAATATATAAGAAAAAGAAAAAGAAAAAGAGTTGTGTTTCATTGTTTTTGATTTCGAATATTGATCACCAACAGTTTTTTCAAAGTAGAACTGTAAGTTTTGTAATGATGATTTATATGAGAAATGAAAATTTTAAGCAGAATCATTGTTGATGTGCCATTTGTCACTTTCTAGGTAACTGGGATACTTTGGAGGTAAGACCAAAGGCAAGAGGTGTAGATACAAGGCAGGAGCTTCTCAAATTCTATGAGGAGAATTACTCATCCAACCTCATGTATCTAGTTGTGTATGCAAAAGGTAAATGAAATAATATTTTCAGTAATCGTTAATCTGTATGATGCTATGTCACTATGATTCATGTTGATATATGAAACATAACAATTTCTTTTACATGGAAAATCTAGAGAGCCTCGACAAAATTGAAAGTCGTGTGCATAACAAATTCCAGGAAATACCTAATACAGATCGAAGTTGTCCCCGTTTTCCTGGTCAGCCTTGTACATCAGAACACCTTCAGGTAACTGACTGCTGCCGCACTTGTCTAAGATGGTTTTCTTTTTTGTTTCTCCAAAATAGTAATCATAATGGTTATAAAAATTTAGAAATGAATAAGATAAGCAGTCGAATAAATTTGTTTTTTCTGGAGCAGTGTTCTTTTAAAATTTGTTAACTATATTTCTTATTGTGAAATGGATAATAATTGTATTGCATATAATCGCTATAGCTTGTAATTCTTATT
Organism: Panax japonicus; assembly: GCA_020205505.1. Lineage (NCBI taxonomy): Eukaryota > Viridiplantae > Streptophyta > Magnoliopsida > Apiales > Araliaceae > Panax > Panax japonicus. The sequence goes on along the minus strand of CM035101.1, from coordinate 26,770,021 downwards.
GCTGCCATTCCTTGGCTTAGTTATTAAAGTTGGACTGTTTTCCTATATGTTGGGAATTCATAAAGTTTCATAAAAGTAAGTTCAATCTAATTAATTATAGTATGAAACAAAGTTCTAGAAACTTTAAGGAAAAACATATTTATTTAATAGAATCCTAAAGGTCTGTTCCAATGGGCAATGTAAACAAAATAGGAAAAACACATTTGATTTTCAAGTTTGTTTCGTCATTTTGAGGTATTTAGATCTACGCAGGAGGTGAATATCAAGGAAATGTATGAGAATCTCACATAATGGGCATGGACGAAGCAATCAGGTTTGACGTAGTGCAGCATGTAATATAACAGGAAATTACTAGTAAACAACAATGTAATAGAGAAATCAGCAGAGACTAATTTAAGCTGGAACTTAAATACCGAGTTTTTAGAACCAAACAATTACCTAACTCTTAATTATATTATCAAACTGTAACTAATTCTGCTGCCTAAAGACTATTAAAATATTTGTAGTACTTTTAGAGTAACCTTTAGAATCATAGCCTTTAGTAAGAGATATATCTTACCCTTACGATTTCATTAAATTCTTGTGCTAATCACGTGACTGGAAATAAAATAAAAGAACAGCATTTTATCTAATTTTATGGCCTGGATTGAGTAGAGTTACGGGCCCACCAGATCATAACAGATTAACATATGCTTTTGCATCAAGGTTAAATGGCAATGCATGAGGTGCTTATGGAATGTGACGATTTATATATAGGGAAATGATCCATACAAAACGTGGGATAGCTATGCAGTGCAAATTGAGTCGTCCAATCGCAGATCCATACAAAATGGCCTAGATTACTCCTTGTCCACAAAATAGGTAGGGGGCAGTGAATTTTGTAATTATTGTCCTCCGCAGTATAGTTTGTGGACGAGAATATTTTCAAAATAAAATAGATCCCAGATTTGCGTTTAACCCTCTTATCCCTTCCAACTCTCTTTCTCTCTCTATGAAGGTGAAGCATTGCAAATTGTCAACCTGCGCAGATTGTTCACATATTGAAGCTAAGACCATGATGTTTTCGCGTGTTTAACAGGAGTATATTTTCTAAACAAAGTTCTGTGAATAGCATACAACTTGTTTTTCTTAGAAATGTTACCTCGACAATTAAATCTTCTAAACCTTTTACTTTTTATTTCATTCAGTTTTACATGTAATTTTTATTTCAATGAAATAGTGTTATAGCTTATTTTGAAATATGAGATTTTCTTGGGACGTCTTTTGGCTAATTAAAATGATTCCCAAATGGTAGACTTGCAAACCCAAGGGATTGGCTCAATGACATTTGTTCTAACATAACAAGGGAGAGGTCACATGATCAAACGCTGCCAACTTCAAGGGTTTCCCATACAAGCTTATTTATGATACTTTTAAATCCTGAATGTGATTGTTTGCTCCTCTCGCTTCCTCCACGAATCTTTAATCTTTGTGTGGAACAAATCAATTAACTTAGACGCAAATCCCATAATGAATGTCTTGCCGTGTAGCTCGAATTCCTTTCCTTTGTTTCGTGTAATCCGTGTTGTCGCGTGATCGATCGTAAACTCCTTTTCACGCTTGGATGTTCATATCGTTGTGCACAAGCTTGTAGTCTCATCATGAACTGGAACATAACTTGATGCGGATTAGACGACACCAATGAACACGACTCTGATAACTTAACTTGAGCCCCAATGTAAGCATCCTTGAGTTTATTTCAGCCCAATCACCTAAGATCATTTGTTGAACCTCTGGAGCTTTAGTCGAAAGATTATCATAAAATTCTAACCCCCTCATGCTTGTGTCAGATGTGTACTCATGGGATTAGTCGATTACTTATTTGGAGCTGGCCCGATAACATGCAGATTGTTCATGCCATTAAGATCGTGGGAGTAAACCTCCAACAATCTCTATCCAACACAGGATTAGAACTTTTGCGATTTGTTTTTAAAATATTCTCACCCATGGCCTATTAATAAAATTTCGTCTTTTATCCATTTTAAATTTTTTTTTTGCAAAGTTGCCATTGCCCGCAATATAGTTCGTGGAGGGCATATTTAAAACTGTGGACAATTTTGTCAATTTCGTAAGTGGACCCTCATTTGCAATATATTTTTTACTGTCCCCCATACTATTCTGCGGCTGAGGTGAGATATGGGCTATTAAATTTGGGATGGACGAAATAGATCTGCATTGGATGACTATTGACTAAAGGCTCCTATCATATGTTTGCTATGGATCATACATGTGTTTGTTAATGTGTTTAAGTGGTGTTGATGAAAGGTTTGTTATTTTCAAGTTCTTGTAACATCTTCCTCTATGATGCAATGATCTATGTGAAGTTCTATTGATTAATATTGAGAATTGAGATACTTATTTCAACGTTACTGCTTGGTTCATTTGTTATACAGGTTCTTGTGAAAACTGCCCCAATAAAACAAGGTCACAAGTTAAGAATTGTATGGCCAGTGACCCCTGGTATTCTTCATTACGAGGAAGGACCAAGCAGGTATCTCGGTCACTTGATTGGCCATGAAGGAGAAGGATCTTTGTTTTATGCCTTGAAAAAGTTGGGTAAGTTTTCGACATTCTTTACAAGCTTCCTCGAGACTCTCTTTTTCTCCATATATATATATATATATATATATATACACACACACACACAAACACACACACACACACACATACATATATATATTGTTAGAAGATATGATATGGTTTTCATAATTATAGTTGGTCGTATCGCATAATTATTGTGTATACATAGCTTTAATTAAATATTACCATAAATATACTTGTGTATATAAACCAATGTAATTGAGATGAAATTAAAAAGGAATTATAAACCTAAACTCTGAGTATTCCTTTCTACATGGTATCAAAGCTAGGTCCTTATTTTTCAGAAAAACATTGTTCATCGGCACTGTTCATTGGCTCTGTTATTAGTACCGAGATTCCCGCCGCTTTTTTGGTATAAATTCTGGTTCTAAAGTGTAGTACAATTAGTTGATATTCTTTAGAAAGTTTATTCTCCTTGGTATATATTGTATCTACCTATTATATGGTGGAACAAAGTAGTAGTGGGGTTCATAACAGTAGTATGAGAAAACAAGCCGTTAGAAGCTATACCCTTAATTCAACATTGGTTCTCAACACCTTCAAATTAGATGGAACCAAATGAGCTTTGGGAGGCTATCTCTCAAACTTTCTCTGTTTTTGGTGATATGTCTAAGGCATATAACATTCGTAAAAGAATCTGTGAGCTGGGTCAAGGGGAGAAGACTATGGCGCAGTATTTTGCGGAGATTAATGCTTTTTGGCGGGAGCTTGATCATTATCGGGTTTTTTCAGCCAAATGTACGGAAGATGCAACAACTTATCAAAAGTTTGTTAGTGAAGATCGAGTTGTTGATTTCTTGGTTGGTTTGAACAATGATCAAGTTCGAGTAGCATATGACCGGGTTCTCCAACCTATTTACTTCATACACGCCTTGCTCTGGAAAAGACAAAGTTCGAGTAGCCGATGATTCTCTTTCTTCTATCTCTGGGATTGGTTCTGTAGTTTGTACTCCTTCATTAACATTATCATAGTTTCTCTACTCAGGCTCTTCACTCTACTTCTAACTCCAACTCGACCTCTCTCCATCAATGACATTGACGTTTGGGACATCCTTCTTTTTCAGTTTTAGAGTCTTTATTTCCATCTTTAGTTAAGCAATGTAATAAAACTCAGTTTTTGTGTGAAAAATGTGAATTGGGTAAACACAAACGTTCTACTTATTCTGCTATTAATAGTCGACATTCTGAGTCTTTTGCTATTATACATACTGATGTGTGAGGATCCTCTCCGGTTGTTTCCCGTTTTGGTTTTAGATCGTTTGTTAGCTTTATTGATTTTCATTCTTATGTCACTTGGATTTATCTTCTGCGTTCCAAAAATGAGGTGCTTGATTGTTTTCAGGAATTTCATAAAATAATTCAAACCCAATTTGACGCTAATGTTAAAATTCTCCATAGTGGTAATGGTTGTGAATATAGTAATAATAATAATGTCTTTGCATCTTATCTCTCTCAACATGACATCATTCTTCAAACCTCCTGTGTCAAAACTCCAGAACAAAATGAAGTGGTGGAAAGGAAAAATCTACACTTTCTAGAGGTAGTTCGCACTCTTATTTTCACTATGAACATACCTAAATTTCTACTGGGAGTGCTGTTCTGAGTGCCACATTTCTTATAAACCGCCTTCCTTCTAAAATTCTTGGAAACAAAAGTCCCATCTCTTTTCTCCAACACATGACAAGTCCCTCTCCTCCGACTCGAGTTTTTGGTTGTGTGTGCTATATTCATGATAAATCTCACTCAAGGAAAATTGGATCCCAAGGCTCTTAGATGTGTTTTCATTGGTTATTCTCCAACCCAAAAAGGTTATAAATGTTATCATCCTCCTTCAAACAAAGTATTTGTCAAAAGGGATCAACTTTTTGGGAATCAGAACCTTTTTTATTCTTCTTCCCATTCTCCTCAGAGGGAGGATGTTATTGATGAGAAGTTTCCTCTTAAGGCTGGTATTACAAGTTGTACTATACCATCTTATCCTATAAATTTCTCTCATAATCTTCTTGTTTCTGATACATTTACACAAGGGGAGTCACCGTTACAGGAGTCGTATGCTAGATAGAATGAGATTGAGTTGAGAACCTATGTTCGAAGAGGGAAGAATAAGGTCACCGTTTCTGCACCACTACACCAACCTTGCTCAGAACCTAGTCTTGATGATGCTAATGGTTAGAATCCTAATCCTACTTGTTCTTCTGATGATACTGACCTTCCTATTGCTCTTAGAAAAGGGGCTAAATCTTGTACTCAACATCATATCTCTATTTTCTTAGCCTATGATAAATTATCCGCATCCTACCACTCAATTGTTTTTTCTTTGTCCTCAATATCTATTCCTCAAGGGTGGAGAGAAACAATTAGTGATGAGAATTGGAAACATGCTATGATAGAAGAAATGAATGCTCTGAAAAAGAATGATACATGGGAATTAGTTACTCTTCTTTACGGGAAAAAACTAGTTGGTTGCAAATGAGTATATACAGTCAAACAAAAGTCAGACGGGACAGTTGAGAGACTCAAAGTCAGGCTAGTTGCAAAAGGGTATACTCAGATCCATGTGATTGATTACCAGGAGACATTTGCTCCTGTGGCGAGGATGAATTCTGTTCGTACCATAATCTCATGTGCAACAAACTTCAGCTAGGATCTTTAGCAGTTGGATGTGAAAAATGCGTTCGTTCATGGTGACTTGGAGGAGGAAGTATACATGGAAATACCCCTGGTTTCGCTTCATTTGCCACTAAGGGTAAGGTTTGTAAGCTGTGAAAACTTTATATAGTTTGAAGCAATCTCCCAGATCCTGGTTTGGTAGATTCCACAAACCAATGATAAGATTTGGGTACAAGCAGAGTCGATCAAATCATACTTTATTTTTCAAACAGATAAAACGTAAGACTACTATTCTTATTGTTTATGTTGATGACATTGTGGTGATAGGGGATGATAGAGAAGAGATAGTTAATCTCAAAGCAAGTCTGACCAAAGAGTTTGAGATCAAAGATCTTAGTCCTTTGAAATATTTTATTGGTATTGAAGTTGTAATATTTTCCAGTGAAATTTTTCTATCTCAAAGGAAATATGTACTTGATTTTTTAACAGAAAGTTGCATGTTGGGATGTAAGCATGCTGATTCTCCTATTAAAGTTAATCATCATCTAGTAGGTTGCACAGGACCTACGGTTGATAAAGAAGGATATCAACGTTTGGTGGGACGATCCTTTCTCATACAAGACCTGATATATCTTATGTTGCGGGAATAGTGAATCAGTATATTCATGATCCTTGACATCGTCATATGGAAGCTGTCTACAAAATTCTGAGGTATTTCAAGTCTGCTCCTGGGAAAAGCTTATTGTTCGCACCACATGGTCATAATGAGAGTTGAAGCATTTTTCGACTCAGATTGGGCTGGCTCTATAGAGGATCGTCGTTCTACTTGGGGTTACTGTTCATTTGTTGGAGGCAATCTCGTTACTTGGCGCAGTAAGAAACATTCCGTGGTGTGGCAAGATCCAGTGCTGAAGCTGAATATCGAGCTATAGCCTTGGGTATATGTGAACTAATGTGGCTTCGAACCTTGCTAGAAGATTTGGGTATTACAACCAAAAGGCCTATGTAGTTATTTTGTGATAATAAGACAACCATTAGTATTGCAAACGACCCAGTACAATACGATAGAACGAAGCACATTGAGATTGACAGACAGTTCATTAAAGAAAAGTTAACTAGTGGTCTTATTTGCTTACCTTTTGTCAAAACAGAGCACCGACTTGCTAATATATTACTAATGGTCTTAGTAGTAAGATATTTCATCCATTGTGGATGCAAGACATCTATACACCAACTTGAGGGGGAGTGTTAGAAGATATGATATGGTTTCCATAATTATTGTGTATACATAGCTATAATTAGAGATTATATAAATATACTTGTGTATATAAACTAATATAATTGAGATGAAATTAAGAAGGAATTATAAACCTAAACTGTGAGTATTCCTTTCTACATATGTAATTATCGTCCTGAATGATTTTGAGTACGCTGCAAAGTTCAATTCAGACAATGCTGCAGAATTTTAATTTCTGGTAGGTCATCATATTATCATCCTGTACCCAAGCTTCTATCTGATAGAGAGTTTAGAGCTAAAGTGCTTTTGTTTTTCTAGTTTCGCAAACCTAGTCTGGCTTGTGGAATTACATTCAAAGCCTGTTGCTTTATTTTTCTTACGTCTATTAACTGAAAAATTCTATTCCAGAGTGCTATTATAAAAACCTACCTTTATATATTGAAAACTGGGTGGGATCAACTCTCTAATTTTTATTATAATATTTGGAAGGATATGCAAAATCAGTGACTATGTTTCTGACTTCTGTCCTTGCTAAATCTGAGATAGTACATCCTCCTGCATTACGTATTTTACCAAAACCTGATGATTTTCTTAATTCTATAATATCTCAGGTTGGGCAACAAGTTTATCTGCTGGTGAATCAGATGGAACTTATGAATTCTCTTTCTTTAAAGTAAATATTGATTTGACTGACGGTGGTCATGGTAAGTGTTTTAATCTTCTCCTTTTGTTTTTAATTGGGGAAAAAGAAAGGGGATGGTGGAGGGGGGTTGTGGTTCATGTGAAGCATGTACTTGGTGCATGAATGTTATATGATAGTCTTAGTAAGTTTTATCGCAGTAAACCATTAGTTGCTAATGTTTGTGTGAGCTGCAAAGTGTGTCTAACTTATTTATTTTGATTCTGATGTTAATTTTTCTTAAACTTAATATTAGAACATTTTGAGGACATTGTGGCATTGCTGTTCAAATATATTCGGGTTCTTCAACAGTTTGGCGTTTGCAAGTGGATATTCGATGAGGTACACATGCATATTTGGGCTGCAATTTTGTGTGCTGTTGTGCATTGCGTATGACCACAAAATTCTACACTAATGCATATACTTTTATATGTATAGATCATTAGGATGTAGCTCTGCGACCATTCTTAGATGTGACCTGTCCAATTATAGATATCCTCTAAATCATTTTGCTTAATGAAATGTTGATTTATTACCTGCTACTTTTCATATGATGCTCCCTCATTCGTGGATTGATAATGTGTTCACAGCCAGAAATCTTTTAGTGTAAGATAAATTTTTTTATTGTTATACTCTGTGTGAAATGCTTTGGTACTGTTATTGTTGAGCTCCACATAGATACTTGCAGTTCAATTACGTGATCAATATCCACCCTAAAGAGAAAATTTTGGAGGGTATTAACTTTATTAGACTTGCTCGTGCAAAGCATGAGCCTAATTTTACTTGTGAAACCAATATTACATTGTTCTCTCTGTACCATTTCAGTTGTCATATTTCGGATTTCATAATTAAATTCACCATTTTTTAAAATTAATAATTGATAATATCTATTTAAATTTTTGAAGCAGGAACTTTGTGGTTTATAGCTTCTATGCAAAGTTTTTTCCGCCTTATTATTAAAAGAGGTTGTTTAGTGCTCTTTAAACTAGTTAATTTTACCAGAAATACAAATTTTAACAGTAAAAATGGGACAAAGGGAGTAATTTATATATGAAAATTATTTTTGAAAATTTATAGTTAATATAATTAAGCAGAAATCAATTTTGTTATATATATTTTAAAGAAATAAATACATACTTAATTATATAATAGAGATAATAATACATCATGTATATTTTTTGAAATATATACTCTTCATTCCAAAATACAAAACCAATATCGACTTTCTATTTCTAAAGTTAGATATTTTTTAGTTTAATATTGACATGATTTTAAGTTTTGAAAACAATAACTAGTAATACTTTTTAGAAAGTTTACAATCTACATAATTGTTTTGACAAAAATTAAATGGATACTAATTTTTGATTTGAAAATGTTTTAAATTGGCTTTTAAAACGTCAATATTGATATTATATTTTGAAATGGAAGAAATACATGATGAATTATATATATATGTTCCATAATTAGTTTTATATTATATACACGATGTATTATTTTGGTTACGACCTATATTATATATATAGACATGTAGATTATATATTATAGATTTGTATATATGTAGGAATATTTTTCATTGATGACTCAAAGATGAGGAATCTTCACGAGTGAGTGGGGAGTTTATTTTGACTAGAAGATTGAGTTGGGCATAATTTTGAGGCTTAGGTAGCAAGCATAATAAATAATTTGTAATTAAGTAGACTCCTTGCTCTATAATTTGCTTGGTAATTTTAATCTTATTTATTGTTTAGTTATTTGAAAATATTGGACTCACCAAGGATGCAAGATTTTGTTTGAGTGATTGTGGGAGCTTTCTTCTTGCGACTATTTTATATTGTATTGATTAAATGGTCACTGCACCTAAATTTATAGGATTTTCATTTTTATAATGTCATTATTTTATTGAATGCAAGTTAATTTCAAGTGTGTTCTCTGGCATGAAATGACTATGGGGCGTTTGTTACAGGTTATCTGATGTGGTAATCTCAAATTATTAGTAATCCATTAGTAATATGAGTAGGTCTTCTTTGTAAGTTATGTTTGGTACACTTGGTAATTTTGTATAATCAGTAATCAACATACACGTAAAGTTTTAAGATTCTCACATGATGTGGGTATCCATATGACTAAAAAAAGGGTTGTAATTTGAGATTACCACCTACTGGTCATCTTGGAGTTTTTTCCAGACAAAACTAACCCCTCTTATATTTTAACTATTTATCAACATGTACGGATCATATTGTTTATTTTAATTAATTTGCTCATTGTCGCATTCGAAACACGAAGACTTGTTTTGTTGTTCCTTACTATAAGTTTATTTTATTATTAGCTTTATTGACTTGAGTATTTATTTTATTATTTTTGGTCTTAATGATTTAATATATTATAATTTTATATTTTCTAAAATTATTAAAATTTTAATATATATACTATACTAAATATTACTCAATTAATTATTTGGGTAATATATGATTTCTTCCGTTTTTGTGATAATTAATTAAATACTTGAGTACTGAATATATATTTGTTGATAACTTATTGGGTGAATTATTTTACATGAATAAGTACAAGTTAGGTAAAAATGAATGTTGTGAAAAATGTGCCTGATAATATTGAATTCGTACCAAACACTCGCAACAACTATTAACAATAGTTACATAACCTCAAACGAAAAATGGCAAAATATGACCAATTCTTATTAGCACTATCCTGATTTTCCAGATACCCATTATTTTGAATTTTTTCGGCAATCTGAGATGACCTCTACCAAATGCCCCCTAAATGGTATTAGGTCTTGGCTGATGGATGATTTACAAAGTTTCCAGCACCTATGTACGAATCTTAGTTATATATAGCTTACATCAAAGTAACTGAATAGGATCATTAGACTTTCAGGACAATGCATACTGATGCCTTTGTGTTTTATGGGATGTGATCTGTCTGGAGACTTGAAAAGGGTTTTAGGATTGGTGATGCCTTGTGCTGCACCCTTTTTCATGCTATGACTTTAGTTCAGGTGTTATTTTTTCCCCCTAATTTCTGGATATTCTGACCCTTTCTTGATTTCATCCATGAAGATTTCAGCCATTTGTGAGACAGCCTTCCATTATCAGGACAAGATCCGTCCCATTGATTATGTGGTTAATGTTGCGTCCAACATGCAGGTAATAACATATTTGCAATCAGAATAAATTCTTTGCATATTATTCATCTTTAACATTATACACATTTTTAAGGACTGAGCTTTTGTCAATACACAGTTCGTTTCCTTAATAATTATTGCGTTCCTTGCTGACAATTTATCCAAGTGATTACAAGCAGAGTTCTAGAGAAAAGGATATTGCTGTCGTCATCTCGACCAGAACCCCCAGGATTTAAAAAGCCTACAAACCAATGTTAAGCCATCAGTTTTTTTTAAAGATATGGATTTTTTTCGATAGGGAGACTTTACACAACTTTGGATATAGCATTTTCCATGCTGTCCCATCAATAATAAGATGCACATAACTTACGACAACATAACATTTGTTTGCAAAATGCTACTACATCGCCTTCAAAATTCCTTCTCAACTTTGGACCCTCCTTATTATCGTTGACTCTTCTTGAACTGGATTATTATTAACATCTTAATCCTCATTGTAATCATAATCCTCATTGTAATCATAATAATAATTCCCTCTTCTTCATGTTGAAACTCAGGTAGGTTCACCCTTTGCCTGCACAAAAGTTATGTCCTCTTTTACCACTTAAACATTTACATTATGGGGTACTGCCAGTTTGGAAGAAACAGAATATAATTATTTTCTGCTCCATTTTGCTCAGCATCGTTATTATATATCTCAACATGGGCTACTTTTCCCCCACCCCACACCAATAGTCTTACCATCACCTGTGACAGCACTTGACCACTTTGTAGCTCTGTTACGTTGTCCGAGATCCCTGAAATAAACCTGATTCACTATGTGAACTGCCGTCCCTTGTACCATATGTCTCCTCACCTCCTAAAGGACTTTTTACTTTTTAGCCATCAAGGCATCCATCATCTCCAAGGATAAAGGAACAAACAACCCCCTTCTCCATTGGTGGATTGGATAAGAACAGCAAAAAATTTAATAAAAGAACAGCCTTTAGACTAGTAGGCTGGCAGGTTTGTAGATATATTAATGGATGCTCTTGCATCAAGTATGAAATATTGGAAACATTTTGTTACTTCTTTCTATATTATGTGATAAATTTAGCTTCTTTTCTTTATTTTTTCTCCCTTTGTGTAGCTTTGAGTTTCTTGTTTTTTCTTTTTTGATAATGACAACAAGTAGCTTTGAGTTTCTGAATTGGAAGTTGGGAATTGTGAACAAATAACTCTTGTTTTTGGGTCAATTTTTGCACCGCTGACTTCCCTGATGGACCATTTGATCACATATTCAGTTGTATCCTCCAAAAGATTGGCTGGTTGGGTCATCCTTGCCTTCGACATTCAACCCAGACATTATTCAGTCGACACTGAATGAGCTCTCTCCAAACAGTGTCAGGTGAGTTTGTTACTTCTCAGTAAAGCTGGTACTAATTTTTTGTGAAATACATGCATTATGGTAGATTCTACCTTCCACCTTCTGAATGATATTTTGTTGCTCAAACATGCAATTATGAATGAAGTTTAAATTTATCTTTCTATAATATCGTAGTTTTGGTAATCCTAAACCGCTGAGAAGGAATCTAGCTCAACATATAAAATCACCCTTTAGCAGAAGATTGATGCACCACCAGATAGGATAAAAAAGAATTTTACAGTTTCCATTTACCTATTTCAAGATATTTTAGAATTTAGATTCATATTCAGTTGATCCTTGCTTATCATGATTCAACGAGTTGAATATATGTTCAATTAAAATTTTTAACTAGTCTTTCATTCTGCTATATGTGTGTTGCAGTCTCTACCACCTACTGTTGTACTATGCAAATAGTCTTGTTTCATACTCCCTCCGTTTCATTTTATTTTATCATTGTTAACTTTTTAAAGTCAACTTAAATGATTTTTAAACTCAAAATTGACATAGATTCTTTTAATTTTAATCTGATGAATATTGTAAACTATTTGAAAAAAATATTACTCATTGTAAGTTTTATTGTGTCGTAATTTTTGACGAGTCATCTCAATTTTGAATTTAATGGTCGCATATAATTTGGAACGGAGGGAGTAATTTTTTTTTTGGAGGTAATATTATGTATAGAAAGCAAACAGATATATCATATGTAAAGAATAAGAATACAAAATACAAGCATCTTAATGATTGGATATATTCTATTAAAATGTCATACCCCCAAGTTTGGGAAAGGGCTAATAGGATGGTTGGGGATTGGGGAACGGTTTTTGGAGTTTTTTTTTGTTAAGCAAAGCTAGTTAAGATGGAAACACATCTTAGCATGATCATACAGCATTTAAATATCATAATTATGATGTACCAATGTATACTAAGAGCCCTTTTGGGAGAGCTTTTGAATGGACTAATAGTATTTTTAAACTAAAAAAGAAAATGTTTTGGAGTTTGGTAATTGTCCGGAAGAACTTTTATAAAGTAGAGATTTGGGTTTAAAAGCACTTTTAGCTTGAGCAGAAAATTTGTGCTTTTGGCAGAAGAACTTTTTGACAAAAACACAAATTGCAAAACTATCCTAAATTGTTAGAAAGAAATAAAATCTCATACTATATGATTTAACTTAAATTTTTCATTAATATTTTTAACAACTTTTAAAATTACGTAACCAAACATTATTTTAACTTTCTTATAAAAGTACTTTTGTCTAAAGCTCTAACTTTAAAAGTGCTTTATCTTGCCGCACCATACCGCATAGCTCCGCCAAACGGGCAGCTGAGATGTTATGCATTTAGTGACTTGTTCCATCTTTTGGCTATGTTTATTCTCAAATAAGTTCTATTTACAGAATTTTTTGGATGTCAACAAAGTTTGAGGGACATACTGACAAGACTGAACCATGGTACGGAACTGCATATTCAGTCGAGAAAATCACAGTGGACGCGATTGAGGTCTGCTGCTGGATGTTTCCAAACATGTGAAATGGAGCTTTTCTTTTTATAGCGAGCATATTCTGTATATATAAATTCTTTTGGAACAAGATTTTTGTGAAAATATATAAATCACTATTTGGTTGCAGCAATGGATCAAAAGAGCACCAGAGGAAGATCTGCATCTACCCACCCCCAATGTGTTTATACCAACCGATTTGACTCTTAAGAATGCTGAAGAGAAGGTTTCGTCTTAAGTTTTAATTACAATCAAATTAAACATCATCTTGAAAGCAAGTTTCTGAATATGTTTTACCTTTTGTAACAGGCCAGCTTTCCGCTTATGCTGAGGAAATCACCATATTCTAGGTTGTGGTACAAGCCTGATTCGACATTTTACTCTCCTAAGGCATATGTTAAGATAGATTTCAACTGCCCCTTTGCCGGAAACTCACCTGAAGCTGAAATCCTTACAGACATTTTTACGCGTTTGCTGATGGATTACTTGAATGAATATGGTAAGTCCATGAAAGTATAAAGTATGTAATAGAAGCTAATATTCTGTGATTGTTATTGGTCGTTTATATTAAAGCAACAGCTTTATAGCTTTTTGCTAATATATACTCCGTGTAACTTAGTGTAACTTATTTTGGCAGTATAATAATGGTGTAGTAATATGTCTACATCTCTATATTTTTTTCTTATTGGTGTACTAAATGTGAGTTTTTCTGTGTTTATTTATCCACATCTCGATTTTTTCCTTAATTCGTATCTTTCAGCCTACCATGCTCAGGTTGCTGGTCTTTATTATGGGGTGAATCACACTGATAATGGTTTCCAGGTATTACTCTTCAACTTTTAGTTATTTCTTATAACAGACTAGAGTTGTCAAAGCATTACTGCACTTGAAGATGGTTTCTACTACATACTGGAGTTTCCATAGGAGAAAAGTTCCACACTACGAGAAATGTCATATTCAAATTCTTTCAGTCTTGTTGTACATTTAAGCTTGTTCTCTGTCCATTATGTTAAAAATGATACATAATCATATTATGTTCATATTGACTTGCTCTAAATGCCTGTCCTGTTGTCTTGAAATGTTTTTATGGACATATTTCTTGTTGATATTTGTTTCACATTGTTTTAAATTTGCACATGCATATTCGTACCTGTTGCAATATAACCTAAAAGCACTGCTGCTAGGTGAACCGTGCAATTTAATCTGTATTGAAAATTTTCTGAATCCATTTCATAGCTCAATTTGTTTATATCCACATTTAACTCAAACATTCGATGTTAACTATATTACTTTTTCAAATTTTTAGGTGACTGTAATTGGATATAATCACAAATTGAGGATCTTACTGGAAACTGTAATTCAGAAAATTGCAAATTTTGAAGTAAAACCTGACAGGTTCTCTGTGATCAAGGTAAAGATCAAGCATACTTTTCTGCCATTAAATACAACTCAACTTTGTGTTCTCTGTAATCAAGGTAAAGATCAAACATACTTTTCTGCCATTAAATACAACTCAGCTTTGGGTTATCAAGTTATTTTATTCTGGTTCTGCCATCTAACGTAAACCAAACAAGGTCAAAGTGATAGTACATATGACATATTGGCGCTAATTTTGATGTAATTACTGCATATTGTTATTTCAGACTCCAGAAGTCTGACTCTTTTAGAACGTTTAACTATCAAGGCTTTGAGCCAAGTGGAGTTGCATAGTCTTTTTGAGATCAGTAGACAAACCTACATACTGACTGCAAATAGATTTTTTTGCATTGGATTTGGTGATTTGTTGGTCGTTTTCACAAACAATATATGCGTGCAAGTATACACGGTAAACAAGTAATAAAGAGTAAGTAGAGTATCGTTCTCACAGAGAATTATCTAACAAAAATTATCAAGCACTAACCCGTAACCAACTTAATCTTATTTAAACTAATGATTTAATATTTTGAATTAAAAATATGTAATTAAACTAATACTAAATACCCCTAGAATGAAACTAGATAAAGAAGACTTAAGATTACAATTTCACCTATTGTTTCATTTAAATCAACACACTTCCCGTTAAGCCAAATTAATTATACCGGATTGTTAATCGAGGACATGAAAGTGAGATATGACCATCTCTCGATGCACCATACCCGTATCAAATTAAATCTACAGATTATAGAATTAATATGAACACCCTAATTAACTAATTCACTATATCTCTGTGTGAATTACAATTAAAGAGGGTTTAAGCACAAACTCTCAATAGATTACATGCGGTGCACAAGTATATCTCTATCCTAGGCACGAATCATGAATTTTAACGCCATGTAAAAGTCACAAATACATGCTATTATGATCTGATCTAAACCCATAATCTGTCTCTCAATTTCATAGGGATTATCACGGTAATTGTTAGCTAGGCAATTAAAAGCAAATCCTAATAGACAATCCAAGAATAGATAACAAGACTAACAAGGAAGCATATTAAAGTAAATTACACAACAAGATCCATTGTAATCTCAAAATAGATTTCAGTTCATAATTGAATGAATTATCCATAATCCACAATTGTTTATACATTGAAAGATAAAGATAGAAGTAAAGAGAAGTTAAGAATTTAGGAATGCAAATCTAATCTCTCTTGCTCCAATTCTGAATCTTCAATTGCTTCAATCTTCAGATCTAATCTAATATATGATTTTCCTAATCTACTCTAATCTAATCTGAGAAGGAAATTAAAGATTACAAGATGGACCCCCCCCCCAAAGAGGGAATTTATTTATTGAGAGCTAATTGTGATATGATGTCTGCAAATATGCCTAAATATAGGCTAAATCTCGACCGACTCCTTGCCCAAGCAACAATCCAATTTGTCAACGCGGCCGCGCTGCAGGGCACCAGAATTTGTTTCTGCTGGTTTGTTGCTGCTGCTTCATTCTTACCATGCCTTGATCATTTAAGCCTCCATCTAATCACTTTCCATCCACTTTAAGCTCGTTTGTCTTCTAATGGCACCAAGTTAGTTCCCGAGTATGAATCTTACAAAATTGAAAGAAATGCATGAAAAGCTACTTATAAACACGGGATTAAGCAACAAATGAAGTTAGTTGATACCTGATAAGTAGGTATAAAACCTACTTATCAAATACCCCCAAGTTTAAATCGTTGCTTGTCCCCAAGCAACACAGTAAAATATAATGCAACACACTAAACAAAATGCAATCTACATCTAACATGCCTAAAAATCCAAACATCAGTAAGTTTGAAATCCAAATGAGATTCCTCAGCGAAACCACAATGATCATTAAACAGAGAATCCAACCAAAAACAAGGCAATAATGCATAACACTTTGCAAATCAAAACCTGTCATTACTGATGTAGTGTGTGCGCGCTTAGCAACCATTAAATTTACTACAGAACAAATACTTTACATAATATGCTTCTTAGAGGAAAACTACAGTTTTAACTCAAGAATCTCAGCGAACAATCAAAACTTTGACTAAGACTACGCATCAACTAAGCTAAAGAGTCAACAAGGGATTTATTGTGCTTTTATTTACTCACGAGGGCGATATTCACACTTTTCTGTGTTTACACTTGACTGTGCAATGTCTAGTCCTTTTAGGCTTTTCAGTGATACCCGTTTAGCGAGCTTTCAACCAACGACTCCCAAACCAGATGGCTTTAGGGCGCTGGGTGTAGAGACATCCCTTATGGCGTACTTACTCAAGTATCAAAGGCCATAGAACTAAACTAGCCAAGCATTTTTTTTAATCTTTTTTTTTTTTATTTTTTTATTTTTTATTTTAAACTGCATGCATACCCCCTGTTTCCCCCCAAACTTAAGCTTTGGCATCAACTTAGTCATTACTAACTGTTTTACTAAATTTCTATCATTAAAACACAAGTTTCTTACCAGAAGACAATTATGTGACCATTTAGACTAAGCAAATCATAACAGTTACTCAAAAGTGCTATCCGATTACATCAATTTCAAACAAATTAGGATTCACATCATGATATAACATTATAACCAAGCCTAAGCTATCAACATTGTTCAACAATCAAGCAGTTTCAATTTTATCATAGGCCAATATGGATTTCAAACAAACTAAGATGTCAGGATTCATGCAATATGATCTAACTAAACTAAATGCAACAAAACAAGCAAATATTTTTGGATTTTTTTTAATTTTTTATATATATATGGAAATGAAATTACAAAAACTAAATAAAATTAAACTAAAATGCAACTATATGAACTATACTAAATGCAAACTATACTAATTAATGCAAATAAATCAATACTCCCAAACTTTAAAATAAACAATGTCCTCATTGGAAGGTAAAGATAAAAAGGAACTCCCCTAAGTGTCATGGTCATCTCCATTCGGCTCATCTTGCTCGGGTGGAGTGTCTGGCGGAGGATAGATGTTGTCGGTGCCGAAGATCGGAAAGTCAACATGTGCACCTATCATCCCAAAGGCACGAGATAGAGCCCCAGAAAACTCTGTGGTGTATGTCCGAAAGTCGGTGTAAAGGGCATCCATCCACCTTTTTAAGTGGTGTATCTCTCGCTCTTTCCTGGCGAAGTCAGCTGGAGGTACCCCCACAATCTGTGGAGCAGGAACTGGTTCTTCGTCTTCCTCACTATCCTCATGATCTTCTAAGATAAAACCACGGCCCCGAGGATGCGATTAAGCTCCATCCCAAACAACGTACTTTCTGATGGCCACATGATCAGTGTCTTTCTTAGGCGGCTGCAAAGTTTCGTTTTCCCATTCCACATCAGCAGCTGCACATAATCGGGTGACGACTGAAGCATGAGGAATCCCGGCTGATGTACCCCCTCTCATGTAATGCAACATAATAAGATGCCCCATATCAATTACTTTCCCCTTGATGATGCCATATAGAATTACTGCTCAATCTCTAGCGACATCATTCTGGTGATGGGTGGGGAACACAATAGCGCATATAAAACTGTACCACGCCTTTTGCATACCGATTTAGAGCAGTATGCGGGAAGTGGATTTTTCTGTCGGTTTCTGATTTGGTGGTCCACTGAGTTCCCGACTTGCAAATCTCCTCTATTAATCTATTTAAGTTGGTGTCGAAACGCTTGGAATCCACCCAGTTAATATCATTTGATGGCAAAGTCTATTTTTAAAAGGGCATTGATAGCTTGTTTGGTGTAGGAAACCTGCTTGCCACGTACAAAGGAAATTCCGTTCTGCGTCTCTCTAGCATTGGCATATAATTCCCAAACCAATGCCATTGGGGTTGATAAAAGCAATAAATGGATGGGTTGCCTCCCATCGAGCACTTGGTTTAGAGTCCTTCAGCCAGACTTCTTTATTTCCTTTCAATCTGGCTCAATTGCAAAAATGACTATCGCATGCCGCCTCGCTATTCTTTCATTGATTTGAATGGCATGCATGCACGGTTGGTGACCCTCAAACTCAACTTCATCCATTGGCAAAAAGAAGCTTTCACCATCCGATTTATCCATTAACGCACTTAAATCAAGATGAACATGAAGATAATCTTCATGAACCAATGGTTGCTCGATGGGTTTGAAAACCTTGAATGTGACTTCTTTGTCTTCATTTTCAAATTATAAACCCCATTCATGCTCCTCTTCTCATCATCGTCAGAATCATCATCCACAGTAGGATGTATTATCAAAAAATTTCCTCCAATAGCCTCGCTCAACTCGTCGCCACAGCCATACGTATTCACTATGCATTGCTCTTCACCCTCCTCTTTAGGGTTAATCTCAATATTTCTAGGTAAAGTGCTTTGTGTTTGGTTCATGATAGCATCGGCAAGTTGTTCCATTTAGATCTCGAGGTTTCGAATTGAAGCACCTTGAATCGCCATCCTAACCTCATTTTGAGAAATGAACATGGTAATTAGTTCTAATGTTGCTTTAAGTACTTGGAGAGAAACTCCTCGAACTTAGACGTATCCTTATATTGCAGTGGAGGTTGGCATGAAAATTTCGAAAAGTATGAGAGATTCGGATCATAGAATTGATCTTGATTGTTTCCCCATGAAAAGCCCGAATAATTTTGCCAATCCGGATGATAGTAGTTTGGGGCGTAGTCGGCTTGTTCCCGGTAGTAGACATTCTGATTGGATTGACACAAACGAGAGTTAACAAGCCTTGAAAGAGTTGCACTTAGTTCTTGCAATCGCTCTATCTTGTCCGACTCATGTTGTTCTATCCTCTCATAAGGACATAGATAGTTATGCTCATCCATAATCTGAAAAGAAAGAAAAATAAGAAGAGAATTAGGATTAAAATAAAATAAAAAAATAGTTTAAATTAAGACTAATTTGATTGAAATTAATGATGGCAAAAATTATTAAACTAATTCTCCGGCAACGGCGCCAAAAACGTGTTGGTCGTTTTCACGAACAATACAAGTAATAAAGAGTAAGTAGAGTATCGTTCCCACAGAGAATTATTTAACAAAAATTACCAAGCACTAACCCGTAACCAACTTAATTTTATTTAAACTAATGATTTAATATTTTGAATTAAAAAATATGTAATTAAACTAATACTAAATACCCCTATAATGAAACTAGATAAAGAAGACTTAAGATTACAATTTCACCTATTGTTTCATTTAAATCAATACACTTCCTGTTAAGCCAAATTAACTATATCGGAGTGTTAGTCGAGAACATGAAAAGTAAGATATGACCATCTCTCGATGCACCATACCCTTATCAAATTAAATCAACAGATGATAGAATTTATATGAACACCCTAATTAACTAATTCACTATATCTCTATGTGAATTACAATTAAAGAGGGGTTTAAGCACAAACTCTCAATAGATTACATGCGGTGCATAGGTATATCTTTATCCTAGCCATGAATCATGAATTCCAACGCCATGTAGAATTTACAAACACATGCTATTATGATCAGATCTAAACCCATAATCTGTCTCTCATTTTCATATAAATTATCACGGTAATTGTTAGCTAGACAATTAAGCAATTAAGAGCAAATTATAATAGACAATCCAAGAATATATAACAACACTAACAAGGAAGCATATCAAAGTAAATTACCGAACAAAATCCATTGTAATCTCAAAATAGAGTTCAATTCATAATTGAATGAAGATCCATAATCCACAATTGTTTATACATTGAAAGATAAAGATATAAGTAAAGAGAAGTTAGGAATGCAAATCTGATCTCTTGGTCCAATTCTGAATCTTCAATGATCTTCAATTGCTTCTATCTTCGGATCTAGTCTAATCTAGGGTTTTTCTAATCTACTCTAATATTATCTAAGAAGGAAATTAAAGATTACAAGATGAATCCCCCCAAAGAGGGAATTTATTTATTGAGAGCTAACTGTGATATGATGTCTGCAAAATATGCCTAAATATAGGCTAAATCTCGACTGACTCCTTACCCAAGGAACAATCCAATTGGTCATATTAAATGAAACGTCAACTGTTGGTCAGACTGGAACCTGCGCGGCCGCGCAACCCAGCTGCTTAATTTAGGAGTGGCCGCGCTTCAGGGCATTCTGGGACAGGGACGGCGCGGCTGCGCAACACCCAAGGCCAATTAGGGCCGCGGCTGCGTGGCACACCAGAATTTGTTTATGCTGGTTTGGTGCTGCTTCATTCTTACCATGCCTTGAGCCTCCATCTAATCACTTTCCATCCACTTTAAGCTCGTTTGTCTTCCAATGCCATCAAGTTAGTTCCCGAGTATGAATCCTACAAAATGGAAAGAAATGCATGAAAAGCTACTTATAAACACGGGATTAAGCAACAAATGAAGTTAGTTGATACCTGATAAGTAGGTATAAAACCTACTTATCATGATCTATCATTATTCTAATTTGTGTGTCATTGCCAAGTATCCTAGCAAGCTCTGATATTTACTTAACCTTCTATTTTATACTATGTTTAAGAGTAACCTTATTCATTTTTTGATAAATCTTTTTCGTTGTTTTATATTTTGTATGAGGTATTTTTCTGCATCAAGACACTCGGAAGCTTGCACTTTACCTATGGTTGAATAGTTAAAACATTCTCTACATATATATACTAATTAATTCTTATACTAATTAATGCGTATAATGTATAGTTATTAGTAATAATTTCAGTTTTTCTGATTAAAATATACGGAAGAATCCCTAGAAGAATCCACGAACCTGAATTTGGAAATTCACTGGGATTTGGGATCTTGCGGACCCATATAAGAATCCTTGCTTCTTAGATAAGCAGTATTAGGAAATCCCAGTCATTTTGAATATGATTATCTGGTGAAAGTTTGGTGGTCGATATTTTCTAATGTAACTTCTGACTTTTTAATAGGAACTGGTCACAAAGGATTATCAAAACATGAAGTTTCAACAGCCATATCAGCAAGCCATGTACTATTGCTCATTGATACTACAGGATCAAACATGGCCTTGGAATGAAGAACTTGAAGCTCTTTCTCATCTTGAAGCTGATAATCTTGCTAACTTTTATCCCCTTATTCTTTCAAGGACCTTCATAGAGTGCTATGTAGCAGGTTCTTATTTCACTTAATGTTCTGGAATAACTATCAGCTATGTTGACCTTTCGTATCTTTGGAATTACAATATATTATTATTTATTATTCATTTCAGGGAACATTGAACCAAATGAAGCAGAATCAATGATTCAACATGTTGAAAATGTTTTCTACAACGGCTCGCATCCCATATCACAAGCTCTCTTCCCATCTCAGCATTCGACTAATCGTGTTATTAAGCTTGAAAGGGGCAAAAAATACTTCTATACTGCAGAAGGCCTGAATCCAAGTGATGAAAATTCTGCCCTTGTCCACTACATTCAGGTACATATCCATGAACTTGGAAAAAGAAAAATATAGGAGATAATGTGATGTACATTGTTTCTCTTGTCTTTTGTTCAGTTATTTATACATATTTGATCCAATGCAGAATTTGCGACCCCTTGATTTTTTGATGCGCAGCATTTGACCATTTTCAATTTTTTGCTTGCTTCACTCTTCACATTCTGAAGTTCCATTTGTTTTAAGGAAAATATCTTCATATTTACTTGACAAACTGTAGAGTGTCTACACCTCAAAAATGCTTTTGGCGACAATATATTGAGCATTTCTTTCGTTCATGTTATTTGGAGCTAAATCCTGCCAACGTCAAGGACTAGGGCTCAGGGTTACTAAGTATCTCAAAATTTGGTGTTTTAAGCCCCCTTTTGTCTTGGGCAATCAGGTTACATATCATACCGTTAACCAAGGGTCAATTTTTTTTAGTTGCTTCAAATATATGGGATTGAATTGAGAATATTGGTTTGGTGGATAATTTAACAAAGCTGGCTACTGTTGCACACATTGGGGGTGCAGCATCTTCTTTTATCGTCTTCCTGAGAGTGGGAAGAAGGGACTTATGGTTCTTGTTACTACTATATTCACTTGATGAAAGTACTTCTCATTGGCAATCTGCAGAGTTCATCAAATGTACCTGCAAGTCTCAGGAAATAATAGTAGCTGATTTTAACCACCCAATGTATAAAGCTAAAACGTATCTTTGTTATCAACATAAGCAGACAGACTTCCATACTTTGGGGAGGAGTTCAACGGGAAGCTTATTTCGTGGAAGTTGAAGCATCTGCTGGTTAGGTCATCCATAAAATGACGAAGCTGCTTCTCAGAATAACGGAAGAAGCTAGTTCTTCGTTGATAGATTCTCTCTAGAAAAGATGCAGGGAGTGGCGCAGCTGCATTTAATCACCTATTGTATAAAGTTAAAATGTATCTTGATTATTGTTCTATTATTGTAGTGGACCAACTTACATCCTTCGGTGCTGAGTTCATGTGGGAATTACAGTGGAAGTTGTAGAATATGCTGCTTGTGTCATCCATAAATGATGAAGCCATCTGGGAAGCAACTGAATTAACTAGTTATTAGTTGATAGGTTATCTCTAGAAAGACTCGTCCCTTCTTTTAGGGCCATGGAACTCAGAAAATGTTGATTCCCTGGTTCTTGTTGCAGTTGTTATTAGTTATTACACTGAGAGATTCTAACAGGGCATCGACTTCTTGAAAGTATTTTTCCATGGTCCTCCTAATTTTGTTGTTGCCTTTGACTAGGCCTGTGTGTCCGGAAAATAAGTATGCAACTGCTTTGATTTTTGAAATATGAAGTATCTATTATCTCATCCTATAGGAATTAGGAAAAGAGAGAATGATGAGTAAATAGAAGAAATTTCTCTTATAGTGGATGATAGCTAATCGTTAGAATGTGCAAGTAACCTTATATACTTTAGTAAAAAACCTGCTTCTAGATGTTATAGGTATTTGAAACTTGATTATATTCACTAAGTTGGTATTTATGGCTCTTTCATCATCAGCCTTCTCATTTATTTATATTCATCCGTCAACTTGTATTTCCTATTAATCTAATATACTAATATATATTCAGGTACATCAAGATGATTTCATATTAAATGTAAAACTCCAGCTCTTTGCTTTGATTGCAAAACAGCCAGCTTTCCACCAGCTTAGATCAGTTGAGCAACTTGGTTACATTACAGTGCTTATGCAAAGGTATCTAGGCATCCGCTGTCAGTGAATTCTACTACACAGGAAATCTGAGACACTGCACGTAAATTTCTAACATCCCTAACTTATGAAAAAATTTGAATCTTTCTTGATATAGGAATGACTCTGGTGTACGTGGAGTGCAGTTTATTATTCAATCCACATTAAAGGTATATCTACTAGTTCCCTTTTATTGATATTATTCATCATTCGTCTAAAAATATCTTTCTTGAGCTGACAGGGTCCTAGACATATTGATTTGAGAGTTGAAGCATTTCTGAAGATGTTTGAAAGTAAACTTTATGAGATGTCCAGTGATGAATTCAAGGTGAGAATAGCTATGCTACTTGATAAGTTACTGGTGTGCTGTCGCAAGCAACCAAAATTAAAATCTTACTGTGAAAAATAATTATGTAGTAGTAAATGTAAGAGTCGATCCCACGGAGAATGATTAGTTTAATTTTATGCTTTGTAAACCATAATGGGGTTTTGAATAACAAAGACAATTTAAATAACGTTGACCAAAGTAAATAAATACGCAACTAACACAAAGTAATCTAACGAAATAAATCAGAAGAACAAGCCTTATTAGATTAAGGTTGTGTTTGATAAAATTGAGTGTTAAGACCTGAACAGTTTAGACGTCTGAATAATATAGAGCATCTGAATAGAATTGTATATGAATGAAAAAATGTTGTTTGATATTTTTTTTCAAAATGTCTGAATAACAATATTTTACCATTTTAACCATCTGAATAAAAGAAAAAAAAATATATAAACTACAAAATTCTCATACAATTATTTTACCCCACAACAACAAACAGAGAAAAAATTTCCCCCAAATCAAATCTTCTGAGTTCTGAACAGAAGCAACAAGAAAAACAATGAGTTCCTAATTATATTGAATCAGACCCCAAGAGTGAGAACATTGATGCAGAAGACTCCTCAGATTTTGGAATACTTCCTCAAGGTTTTGGGTGCTGAATCAAACATGCAGATGCCCACTTTTCAAGCATTGTGCACCAGTATTATAAATGTTATCTCATAGTGGAGTAGTTGAATCTTGCAATTTAAAGTACTTAATTAGTGGGTAATGATTTTTAATATTTTATGCTGAAGGGGAACTCTCTGTTTTGGGGACATACCACACCCAGGTGAAGTTTAATTAACACTTCAGAGGAGCATCACAATCACCATTTAGAGGAGCATCAATGGCGGCAAAATCATCACTGCTTCTCACATATTTCTCTCTCATCATTTTCTCTCTCCTCACTCTCTCTATCACTTCTCTTCAGTCGCAGATCCCTCACCATCACGTTATAGTCTCATCCTACCTGTCTTCAAAAGCCCTAATTTTTGATTGAACCTACAGATCTTCAATCATGGGAAAGAATTCAACCTCCCACATGTGGGTTTTGCGTTCCAGCCCCCACAATCTTCAAACCCTGGCCCCCACGATTAAAGGTGATCTCCACGATGCTGATGGGTCCTTTCCCCTTCTTGATGGCATTTGGGTTGTTTCAATTACTTGTTGAGGTTATTTTTGTCCCAAAAGAGTATAATCTCGTTTAGACTTAGCTCTGAATGGTTTAGCATTATTTTTGAATCTTAACAATTAAGAGGCATTAAGAGGTATAAATTTTTTTATCAAACAAGTTGTGCCTCTGACCTAATCAGAGGCACACCTATTAAGAGGCTTTAAGACCTAAACAAACACTACCTAAGTTAACATCCACCGTACTGATCATTGACTCTAGCATAAATCAATTATTATTTTGAATATTCACCGTTAGAATTATTTTGTAATCTCTCAAGCGATCTAAATAACCCTAACCACTAAACAACTTTAGACGCGCTTTGAAAATTTAATCTAGTAACAACTTTAACCTATAGAAAGATCGATGAAACTAAACAATTCAAGCACACACACACAATTGTATTTAATTTAGTTTGGTATTCTTCTTTAAGATATAATAATCTTTTGATTTGCAACAAATTATTTATTTTAGTTGCTTTACAAATTAGAGTGACCAAACAATTACGAATTTGATTTCTAATTCAACAATAGATTGCAATAAATAAAAAACTAGTATACATCCTAGCAATTAAACGAATCAATCATAAAAATTAAACACAGAAGAATATCCAATACTCAAAATATAAATTGAACAGTTAAAACCAATTAACTCTCACAGTGTAATAATGCTGAGGCTTCTGTTCACTTAAACCAGAAATATGAATTTAGTTGCACATGGCCATAAAAACACCAAAGAATAATAGAGAGAAGTTTGTATTCGAGTATTTTTATTAATTAAATGAAGTGTATCAATTACATCAGCTTTAACCCTTATTTAATCATAACTAAATAAAATCCTAATTACATTAGTATTAAAACTAATCTTCTAGAATCTAATTCTTTTTGTTCCTTGTTGAAATCAAATTGTATAGCTTCTAGTAGAATCAACCTTCCATAAATTAGACAAACAATTCTTGCTACATTCGGAAATTCCATTATGATATCAGTTGTGTAATTCACGTGCGAATATGCTATGTAATATAAGCCTAAGCCGTGACCCACATGAAATAATAAGTTTAGCATGCTGCCCACTTTGATATTTGCTTTAGTTCACATGCTGCCCACCACGTTGATATGAATATTAAGACTTGAAAGTAATATGTTAGTCACGTGAATAACTTGTGTTATTACAACTTTGCTCTTATTTAAGTTCAAATAATGATCAATTTGTCCTCCAAAGCATTCTCAAAGTCACGGAATCCTTTAATTGCACCTTAAATAAAAATGTAAGAATAATGAATGTATTTAGACACAAAATAAATATACAAGATTAAGCATTGATGGATAAAAACATAACATATTTTATTCCACACTTGTCTTTTGCTTGTCCTCAGGCAAAACAATTATAACGCAGAAATTCAACTAACCTGACTAACTTAACAAACTTGAGCTATAAATTAATATGAACTTCAACATTGATCTCAAAGATTCTAAACAATAACTTTCGAAAAACTTGAAAAACAATGCATCTAAAATTTCAACCTATTTGTCAATCTTACTTTACTCTTAACCCTTTGTGTATGTGTGAATCCATATATATCAAACTAATCAAAACTCAGATAAACTTATGTAATCAATGCTTCCTTGGTGATAAAAATAAAAGAAAAACTCTAAAACTTATTTTTCACATCACTCTCGGTTAATACAAGCAAATATAACCAAAAGATTAAAATGTTTTTTTTTCATTTAAGTGAGTGCATTTTATGCTTTATCTTACCACCAAGTGCATTTTACGGTCCGTCTCGCTTATCACTTGTTTATGAGTGAGTGTGTTTTACGCTCCATTTTAACCCACCATATGAATCTATATTATTATTATTTTTCCTTTTTTTATTAAATAATCCTAGCAAAATTTACCTAAATCATTACCTCTTTCTTATATTATACTTCATATTCAGTTCAAGTTATGATCAAATAAATTATAGAGTTCAAAAATATCTTCGATAAACAATCAAATAAATTCCCTCTAAGTTAAAACTAGTTCAAACAAATGGATATGTGCTCAATATTAAATAGTTTCAAATAAAGTAATAACCAACAAAAAACCCAATTCAGACTACACAATGTTTATCAGTCTTCCACAAAGTTATTAAATAAAAATTAAAATTTTATTATTGCCAAGAATTGAAATCTCAATTAACTTATTGCCCAAGTGACTCATCATAAAAACTACCTTATTTTCGTAGAAAACACGATTGCATTTAGCATGTGCAATAATCCTTTAAACTCCAAGATTACTTCAAGTGGTCGAGTTTTGTCTCGTGAGGGTTTGCAATTATTATACCCACAAAATTCAAAATAAAACAAAACATAGTAAGAATATGACCTAAACACAAATAAAATAAAATCTAAATCCTCTTCCCCACACTTAAAACTTACATTGTCCCCAATGTAAAGTAAAATGCAAAGAAATGCACATATAACCAAAATATAAATGCAAAGTAAAATTGTACTCCCCTCTTGGGTTGCCTCCCAAGCAACGCCTTTGTTTATTGTCATTAGCTCGACTCAATGCTATCCTTTTAAATCAGTATAAATCGGATCTTCAAGGTCCACATTGTTCACATTTTCTTTTCAGAAACCCTCATAATTTTTTTTGAGTATCACCATTCACCTTGAAGTCTTGAACACTTTAGAAGTTGCTAAACTTTTAATTTCAACTGCACCATAAGCAAAAATATTAGTAACAACAAAAGGTCCAATCCAACGAGAATGCAATTTACTTGTAAACAAACGGTGTCTTGATTGGTATAAAAGGACTTTTTGACCAATTTGAAATTACTTTCTAGAAATCATTTTGTCTTATAATGCCTTCGTCTTTTCCTTGTAAATCCTTGTACTCTCATATTCATCATTACAGATTTCCTCCGTCTCTTGTATTTGCAACTTCGTGTGTTCTCCACTTTAACCCATCTTCATATTTAAACTCTTAATAGTCCAATAAGCCTTGTGTTCCAACTTAACGGGTAGGTGATATGCGGTCCTATATGCTCATAAAGCATCATCCAAGCGCAAACTTCAATCTTTTCTGCTGGATTAACCGTCTTTTCAAGAATGGCTTCGATTTCTCTATTTGACACTTCTGCTTGTCCACTAGTCTGCGGATGATATGCAGTTGACACCTTATGAGTCGCATGTTACTTTCTCAACGATGTTTCCACAGTTCGATTGCAAAAATTATTAGAGCTCTTGGAATGCCAAACATAAAAAATATGTTGGACCAAATAAAATCTGCAATCATTTTAGAATCGTCAGTCCTGGTGGCCTTAGTTTCCACCCACTTCGAGACATAATCAAATATAAATATAATCGAAAGATATAGGAAACGGTCCCATGAAAGCATTGGCCCAAACATAAAAAAAATTCACATTATAGTATGGGGGTTTGCAACATGTCATTTCGTTGGGATATATTACCTGTCTTTTGACAATTATAGCAGGATTTGCAAAACAAATATGAATCTTTGAATTGAGATGGCCAAAAGAAACCACTTTCTAACACTTTTCTCGCTGTCCTCGTAGATCCAAAGTGACCTCCACAAGCATAAGAATGAAAAAAAGTGAGACTAAGAGATTTCATTTTCAGGAATGCACCTTCTTATAACTTGGTCTGCACAATGCTTCCATAAGTAGGGATCATCCTACACATCGTATTTGGCACTTTTGATTTTATCTCTTTGAGTCTTAGACAAACCAGATGGTAAAATGTTAGGAACCAAATAATTTACATATTCGCGTTCCAAGGTAAGGTTGTATTTACGGACAATAATTGTTTATCAGGGAACGTTTCTTGCGGATGTTCATTATTCACATTAACTAAACGACTTAAATGATCTGCGACACTATCCTCCGTTCCTCTTTTGTCCTTAATCTCCAAATCAAATTCACTCAAGAGAAGTATCCATCTTATCAATCTTGGTTTCGCCTCTTTCTTTGTCATCAAATAACGAAGAGTTGCATGATCAAAGTAAACAATGACTTTAGTACCAAACAAATAAGATTGAAATTTTTATAAAGCAAAGACAACAACTAAAAGCTCTTTTTCAGTAGTAGAATAATTTCTCTGGGCATCATTCAAAGTCCTCGACTAGGTAAATGGCATGTCATGCTTTTCCAACTCTTTAACCCAAAACATCGCCTAATGCTCGACAGATCCTTCATGGATATGGCCTTCAACCCATATGGGGGTCGGCAGATCACACCCGAACATTGTCCCCCAGTCTCTTGTTATAAAAAATTTATAACGAGACTTAAAGCAAATAAATCTAGAATCCAAACAGTCCCTTCAAACAACACACGATATCCAAGCACTGGGACCTACACGTCATTATCAGCCGCATTAGGGATTCGTGCCATACCAAAACATCAAAAACCCTTTCCCCAAAAAACAACCGCCACACTTTCAAAAACATTCCTCTCTCTTATTCTTCTCTGCAATTGCGTTCTCTGGCAAAGCACCGTCCTCACCAACCTTCTCCGATCAAAGCTTTCCCCCAATCAAACATCCCATCTTTACCGTTTAAACCCCAATGGCAGATTCTAGCATCCCATCCACCTCCGAAATCGAGCAAAACCCTGTTATCGACGTCATTCCTAACCCTAACGCCATTGTCACCACCGATTTAGTTCCCGTCGATTTACCGGCTCCTCCACCCAACACTCGAGTATGTCGAGTATGTCGAGCACCAATGCCAGGTAAACCCGATAAACGATAGTGACTCTTCGATTAACCCTTTTTTGTCATGCTTCATACAAATTCCAACTTATTGCAGGCCAATGCCATCCCTCCTCTGGCGAAATCCACCAAAAAAGAAGTGCAATTGAGAGTCGAGGTGGAGTCGCTTGTGGTCGAAGTCTGAGCTTTGGAATAGGGTTTGAAAAAAGAGAAAGATCATCATGCTGACACCCGAAATATGCTGAAGAAGTCCGAACACCAGGCTCATGAGCTCAAGCAACATATTTATATCCTCAGAAGGAGTACGTCGGCCTTGATAATCACAACAAGCAGCTTCTCGAGGAAAGGACGCTCCTGAAGGAAAATGACAAGGACCAAAAGGATGCACTTCTGATCCTTGAAGGCAAAGTATCCGATATGCATGCCCAAATGATGGTGCTGATAAGGGAAAATACTGCCTTAGGGAAGGAATGTGCCGAGATGAAAGGTTAATGCCCTGTCATGTCCGAGGAGGCCAAACAACAAGTGATCAAAGAGTACGAGGAATCGTCCGAACTTACTGAAAAGATCATGTCCCAGTTTGCAGAAGGCTGTGAAGCTTATCGGGAAAAAGTTTGGGCGAAGATGATGGTTGTTGGCTTGGATATTTCTGTCGATTCTTCTAGTGAAGATTCTGAAGCTGAAGATGATTCTCCGAACAAATAATCGCTTTAGAACTTTTGTTTGTAACTTTTCTAATCAGATATGTAAGAACATCTGAACATGAATGAAGTACAATATTTGCCGAAGAAATTTTTTTTTTATTTTATTGATAAGTAAAAGAGTTTACAGAAATGAATGAAATAAAAGAGTGAAAGAACTACATAGCTTTTATTGATAATATCTCCTAAGTCTCCCAGCATGCCATGTGTTCTTTATCTCCGATCCATCCATTGCTCGAAGCCGGTAGGTACCTGGCTTCGGCACCTCTATCACCTCATATGGCCCCTCCCAGTTCGACATCAACTTGCATGTGTTCTAGGGGGTTGATGCCTATGTTTCTCGAAGTACCAAGTCTCTGACCTCGAACCTTCTTTGGTTCACTTTTTGGTTATAGTGTCGGGTTGTTCGCTTCTGATAGATAAACCAATCTTACCAGAGCTGAATCCCGAACTTCCTCCAAAAAGTCTAAATTTAGTCGTAGGCCTTCATCGTTGTATAGCTCTTTGTACTGACTGACCCGAAGTGTAGGGAACCCAATCTCAATTGGTATAAGTGCATCGGTCTCATAAGCCAACTTAAATGGTGAATCTCCGCTTGGCGTCCTCGGAGTAGTCTGATATTCCCATAAGACGCTAAGCAATTCTTCGGGTCAACGCCCTTTCAACTCTTTCAGAAAAGCTTTGAATTTTGACCCCACAAACTGTTTTCCATTATCCGAAACCAAGACCTGCGGGATGCCGAATCGATAAACAACATGTTCTTTAAAAAACTTCATCCATTCGTGTTCGGTGATCTTCTATAGGGGTTTGGCTTCTACCCATTTGGTTATGTAGTCTATAGCCACGATCACAAAATGACCTATCCCTTGGCTTTCGGCAGTGGACCTAAGATGTTAATTCCCTATATGGCAAATGGGATT
The DNA here is from genome assembly GCA_020205505.1 of Panax japonicus. Taxonomy (NCBI): domain Eukaryota; kingdom Viridiplantae; phylum Streptophyta; class Magnoliopsida; order Apiales; family Araliaceae; genus Panax; species Panax japonicus. The sequence goes on along the minus strand of CM035101.1, from coordinate 26,738,362 downwards.
GGGGATAGTACCAAGTAAAGTTCTTCGGGCGGCTGATAGGGGATAGGTAGGGGTGTGCAACCGGTTTTTACCGGCCCGAATCAGATCGGTACCAAAATTAGTCAAATTTACCAGTTGGACCGGTATACCTAACCGGTTTATCGGTTCGGTACCGGTTTTTACCGAAAATTAATATAATTATTATTTTTATTAATAGTATTATTATTTTTATTATTATAATTATTATTTTTATTATTATTAATTATTTATTAATAATAATAAAAATTAGAAAATCGGTATATACCGGTTCGGTTCGGTAAAACCGAACCATAAATAGGCCGTACCGAAACCGATACCGAAAAACCGATATATACCGGTTTTTTTATCTAAACCGGACCGATTCTTTTTATACCGAACCGGCCGGTTCAGTCCGGTCTAGATAACCGAAAAAACCGAACTTCATGCACAGTCCTAGGGATAGGGCTATTTAGCTGGCAGTTCAGACATTTTTTAACAAAATCCTTTGCTTTTTGGAAGATGGTCGACTAATATTACCCCTGCCTTAGAATCTTATATGCTAGCGACTTTGCTCCCATATGATCTCCACAAACTCCTTCATGCACTTCCCGAAGGGCATAGTCAGCTTCCGACGGTGTCAAACACTTGAGCAATGGAGAACTAAAAGCCCTTCGGTACAAATCTCCATCGATAAGGATGAAGTTCGAACTCCTGTGTTTGATCTTCCTTGCAAATATGCGATCCGAAGGTAGAATCCCATCGGTCAGGTAAGATATGTACGGTGTGAGCCAACAATTCAACCTATCCAATGCCTAAGACATCCATCCTCTGTACACTAGGTTTTTCCAGGACTTCCAAGTAAACTGAGCCACTAAAGGAACTTGCTTCAGTTGTTACCAATCAGGCTAAGGCATCTGCTTACCGTGTTATCTGTCCGATCAATTCCTTGGAAGCTGTGCGAGCTGAAGTAATGGAGCTTATCTTTTACCTCTGCCAGGTATTTGGTTATCCTTGCCCCCGAGCCTTGTATTCTCCAGATATCTGTTTGACAACCAGTTGAGAGTCACTGAAAATAACCACCCTCTGAACCTCCAAGCTTTGGGCCAACCGAAGCCCAACCAATATCACTTCATATTTTGCTTCATTGTTTGTGGCTTTGAACTGAAATCGTATGGCTTGTTGGACCTTGAACCCCTTGGGACTTGTCAGAATAATCCCTATTCCACTGACGTCCAAAGTCGAAGACCCATCCACATAGACATAGAGAGTCCATGAGGTCTGTACCGGTTGTGCATTTACAACGGAACCCACATCCAGCTATGAAAATGAACATTCTACTACAAAGTATGCCAAAGCTTGTCCTTTGATTGCCGTTCAGGGATGGTATTCCAGGACGAATTGAGAAATAGTGCCGAAGCTTTTGGCTTGCAATAATCAATGCGTAAGCGAACTTATCCAGGTTCAGATATCTAGTTTCAGCATCTCGAAGGGCGTGGCTGACATAATAGACCGGGAATTGTTTTCTCCTCGTTTCCCGTATCAGTACTGCTCCAACTACCAACGAACTTGCTGCCAAATATAAGTATAAGGATTCTATAGGGATCGACTTCATTAATAAAGGTGCTTAAGACATAATATTTGATCCCTTGGAACGCACATTCCGAAGTCAATTGAAAACTCTTCTCGTTTTTTGGCCCCTTCAGAGTATCGAAGAATGGTAGACACCTCTCGGCTGACTTTGACATTAATCTCCGAAGTGCTATTATTCGGCCCGCTAATCTCTGCACATCTTTGAATGACTTCGAGGATTTCATGTCCAAAATCGCCCTGATTTTCTCCGGTTTTGCCTCTATGCCTCTCTTGCTCACCAGATATCCCAAAAATTTTCCTGACCCTAATCCGAAAGTGCACTTGGTCAAGTTCAATCGCAGCTTATGTTCTCTGACTGTTTGAAAGCAATTTTTCAGGTCATCTAAATGGTTTCGGACTGACATGCTTTTAACAATCATGTCTTCCACAGAGACCTCCATACTTCGGCCCAACTTCCTTGCAAACACGTAGTTCATCATTCGCTGATATGTCGCCCGAAATTGAGCAATCCAAAGGTCATTTTCTTGTAAGCGTATATGGCCCGATGAGTAATGACGTTGGTCTTCGGGATACTCTTTCTTCATCGAGATGTGATGGTACCCCGAGAATGCATCCATGAATCTCATCATCCTATATCCTGAGGTGGCATTGATCAGCTGGTCGATATTTGGTAGAGGATAAAAGTCCTTCGGGCAGGTCTTATTCAAATCCGTGTAATCGATGCACAACCTCCATTATCCGTGCTGCTTATGCACCAACACAACATTTGCTAGTCATTCCGGGTAGTCAATCTCGAAGATAAATCTGCCTCCAGAAGCTTAGCTATCTCTTCATCAATGATTTTCTGTCTTTTTGGGGCAAAAATCCTTCTTTTTTGTATTACTGGTTTCTTTTCGGGATCTACTTTCAATCCGTGCAATGCCACTGATTCGTCTACTCCCAGCATATCACTAGGTACCCAAGCAAAAATATCGGCGTAGACCCGAAGTAGATCGATTAATCCTGTCCGAAGCGATTCTGTCAATCCCGATCCAATCTTTACCAACGTCTCCTTATTCCCCGGGATCAACTCTACTTCTGTCTCCTCAGCGGGCAAGGCGAGTGGCTCCGTACTACCTTCTGTAAACGGTTCTATCTCGATGGCCACAGTCTGCTTATTCTTGCTCACCCCAACTCCCGATGAGATCAGTGTGTCCCGGTAACACCTTCGGGCAATGTTTAGATCACTTTTTACCTCCCAAATCCCGTTCAATGTAGGAAACTTGATCTTGAAATGGGGTATTGAAGTAACTGCCTGCAATGCTGCCAAGGTCGGCCTTCCCAGAATTGCGTTATATGCCGAATCCACCTGTACTACAAAAAACTTGACCATTATTTCCACTTGGTCAGGCGTTGTGCTGAAGTTATTTCCACTTGCTCAGGCGTTGTGCTGAAGTTAACAGGCAACTCAATCGTGCCCGATACATGCACTGGATCTCTGCTGAACCCATATAAGGGACCTTCCTGTCCCAATTTCATCTTTCTCCCATCCAAATTCAGCTCTGATAGGCGTGTGTATACAGTATGTCGACCGAAGACCCGTTGTCGATCATCATCCTTCTCATATCTACTGGTCTGACCTGAGCTGTTATCACCCCCCCCCCCCATCATGTGGTTCTATTGGATCTGTGGGGTAGTCTTCATTAGAGAAGGAAATGATTGTCCACGGTAAAACCCGATCCTTTCTTGCGGTGATCCTGATACCGATAATACAGCATCTAGATGCTCACTTTTCTTTTTTCCAGTCACACGCCCTACAGAACCTCCCGAGATTACATCAACTATTCCCCGAACATACTGACTTTATTTTGGCTGTGTGTCCTGTGCTTGTTCTCTATTTACCTCCTTCTGCAGTACATCGACATTTTCCTGACCTGCTACATACTGGACCAATTGGCCATTTTGCACGTTCTTCTCAATCAGATCCCTCAAGTCGTAGCACTTCTCCGTTGTGTGTCCCGAAGTCTGATGATATGCACAGTATTTATCTCGATTCCTCTTTCCTGGCTTCGGGGTTGTCGAGCAAGGTTTATAAAATGGTTTATTCCGGATTTCCTCCAATATGGTCGGCCACTACCTAATCCTCCGCTGTTGTAATTCTTCTTCCCCTGATTGTCTGATCTCCCCTGATTATTGTCTAACCGTGGATAAGCCTGCTTGTCTCGATCCTTGGACTTTTCATACGACTGTGAGTGTGGCTTGTAGTTTCCCATGGCTTCCTCTATGGCGATGAACCCTTCAGCCCGGTAAAATGCTTCTGTTAGGTCGTTTGGCGGGTTGACTAGGTCTTTCATCAACATTTTTGACTTCGTTATGTCCAGACCCGTGGTGAAAAATTTGAGGGCTTATGGTGAGTTCAATTCTGCCACCGACCCCACTGCCTCTCGAAACCTCTTAATATACTGACCGAGGCTTTCATCCGAGCGCTTCCTTACCTGCAAGAGAAGCAATTATCTTTCCTCGTCTTTTGTTGCTCCCAAACCGAGCATGGAACTTTTATCGAAGATCACTCCATGAGCCGATCGATCCCGACGCCAAGGTTCTCATCCATTCCTGGGCACTCTTTTTCAAGGTTGTGGCAAACATGTGACACTTTGCTGCATTCGAATGTCTGTATTCCAACTCTTTAACCCAAAACAGCGCCTAATGCATGATCACTTGCGCCACACATTATCTCAGAAGGACTGTTCCAATCAGAAGGTTGGATAACTGGAGTAGATGTCAACAATTCCTTCAATTCCTTAAGCTTATCGCGTCAAAATAAAATTTCTCATCCTTTTGTAGTAACTTACATAGGGGTGATGCTATTTTGGAAAAGTCCTTGATGAATCTTCGATAAAAACCTGAATGTCCAAGAAAGAACAAACTTCTTGTACACTAGTGGGATAAGGTACAAATTGAATAATATCAACTTAGCTCTATCTACTTCGATTCTCCTAGATGAAATAACATACCCAAAACTATACCTTGTTCAACCATAAAATGACATTTTTCACAATTTAAAACAAGGTTAGTTTCTATGCATCTTTGAAGAATAAGTGTAAGGTTATGCAAACAATCATCAAAAGAGTCTCCATAAACCGTAAAATCATCCATAAAAACTTCCATGATATGCTCACTATAATATGATATGCTAACCATACACCTTTGGAAAGTAGTTGGGGCATTCCAAAGTTCGAAGGCCATGCGGCGATATGCAAAAGTATTAAATGGGCATGTAAAAGTAGTATTTTTTTGATCCTCCAGAGAAATTGCAATCTGGAAATAACCAACAAAATATCAATAGTAAGAATGGTTAGAGCTAATCGTTCAAACATTTGATGAATAAAAGGCAAAGGAAAGTGGTCCTTGTTGGTTACAACACTTAATTTTCTTTAGTCTATACAAACCCACCACCCATTTTGAACACGGGTAGGAATTAACTCGTCATTTTGATTTTTCACAACAGTTATTCCAGTCTTTTTAGGAACCACTTGAACTGGGCTAACCCAACTACTATCTGAAATAGGTTAAATCACGCCAACTTCAAGAAGTTTGAGAATTTCTTTTTTTACGACATCCATCATAGGTGGATTCAATCTTCTTTGTGGTTGACGAGCATGTTTCACTCCCTCTTCAAGTAAGATACGATGCATGCATGTTGAAGGGCTAATTCCTTTAATATCAACAATTGTCAATCCAATAGCTTTCTTATATTCCTTTAAAACTTGTCTGAGTTTCTCTTCTTGTGATACACTAAGTTTATTGGAGATAATCATTGGTAATGTTCTTTTTTTCTCCAAGGAACATATATTTGAGATGTCTAGGAAGAGGCTTCAAATTTGGAATGGGTGTCTGCAAAACAGAAAGTAGAGACTTCTCATTAGAAACTGACAATTTAACATAAAAAGTATTACCCGACTTCGGAGCATCATTCAAAGCTGCAACAATTTCTTGCAATTCGGTACTCAGGGTTAACTTATCACGTTCTTCATCAATATTCTTACGGAGTGCTATTTCCAAGTCATCTTTTCCATCAAGTTCAAAGGCTTCCTGTGCTAATCAATAGAATAAATAGGATTATCATCACTAGGATATTGCATGACATCATAAATATTAAACTTAACAATTTCGTCATCAAATTCCATTGAAAGTATACCACTATGAACATCTATTTTAGTTTTGGATGTCTTTAAAAATGGTCTTCCTAACAAAATAGGAGCTTTTTGATCACCATTTTCCATATCAAGCACATAAAAATCAGTAGGAAAAATCAAATCATTAACTTGCACAAGAACATCCTCAACTACACCTTTAGAATAAGCATTAGATCTATCAGCCAAATGAATAACAGTAACAAATTTATTCAAAGGTTGAAGTTGTAACGAAGCATATATAGAATATGGCATGACATTGATAGAAGCTCGCAAGTCTAACATGGTTTTTTCAAATCTAGTGTTACCTATCTTGCAAGGGATAGTGAACATACCTGAATCTTGGCATTTAGTAGGGAGCTTTCTTTGCATAATTGTAGACATTCTCCCCTACCTTTACCTGTTCATATCTGTTAAGTTCTTTTCTCCTCGTGTGTACACAGTTCTTTCAAAAATTTAGCAGAACGAGGTACTTGTTAAATAGCGTTCAACAATGGAATATTTACCTCGCATCTACGGAAAGTTTCATATAAATCTGATTTTTTCTCAAATTTTATGTTTTCTGTTAAAACATGAGGAAAAGGAGGTACCGATTTATAATCAGAGAAAGATGAAAGTTTACGCTTAGGTACATCATTGTCACACATTGCACTGCTGTCTGCATTACCGTGGTCTACTTTTGCATTGTCTGTGTCTGCGTAGCTTTGCTTTTGTGATGTAGGTACTATCTTTTCTGGATTTCCTACCTCTTTACCACTTCTAAAAATGATTGCTCTTGCATTCTCTTTTGGATTCACTACCGTTTGAGAGGGTAATTTCCCAGAACCTCGCACATCCAATCAATTGATTGTGGTTGCCATTTGAGTACCCAAATTTTGAATACTTGCCCTCGTTTCCTATTGAAATTGCAAAGTGTTAGTGGCAAAAAATTTAAAAATATCTTCTAAAGACATACTAGAGTTAGAAGATTATCCATGTTGTCGTTGCTTGTATTGTTGGAACTTGGGAAATTTTGAGATGCGAGCTAATTTACTTGTGAATTTCCGTAGCTAAAATTTGGATGATCCCTCTATCCAGGATTATACATGTTCAAATAGGGATCATATTTCCTTTGTGGTGGTCTAGGAAAGCTACCTGCTGCATTTGTAACGCCCCCGAATTCGAGCGTTGGCCGCCCGAACAAGGGTCGACGTTAACTCAACATCTTTCATATTGGTTGAATTAGTCTATTACAAACTATAAAATTATAAATTTCCTTCACTTCATTCTCGAATCTTAATTTGATCTCGATCTCGATCTCGATCTCATTCTTTCTACAAATAACAACTTGTAACTTATATTTGTATACATGGATAACACCATATATATCATTCAATTTTTAACCTTACGATTTAGACATTCTATACTTCTATATATCCTATATATCCAAGGTTCACAGTACTAATAACAAAGATTGTTCTTGGCAATAGAGGGGCGCATTCCGGTATTTTTGGCATATTATCGGCGCTCATTAGTGTAACCTCAGTGCTTACAGAAATATCATTATCATTCAATACCCTCACTTAGATACATATCTTTATAGATATATCTCATCATATCGATATTTCTTATTTATCTGAATTTCATAATATTAATAACACACTTGTACTTGGAATATAAGAATCTTGCGATGAATTTGGTTTCTTCATTGGTGCTAGATCTCTGTTCACAATGTTATTCAATATCCTCATTCAGATATATAGTTTTTTATCAATATTATATTAATGTTTTACTATCTATCTGAAGTTCAGAGTATCGACATAACTTGATTAGTACATATTACCAATACCCTCACTTAGATTAATAGCTCTTTAACAATTCTAAGTTATAACAAATTAAAGACATAACACCATTCTAATAATAGTAACCTGACATTATTAATATAATCTTCAATTATATGGTTTGTTTGTTCGTATTACAGAAGTCATTATGACTTGATACAAATACAAGTAAATAAAACATGAAACCTAATCTACACTTTTTCTTTACGTTCATGATCTTCTTATCATTCTTCTTTAACTGCAAATAAAGTTTTATTCGCAAGAATGAGCACTACGGCTAAGCAAGTCTATCTAATAATACATAGACAGGTTATGCTTTCATATAACTTTAATATATGAACAAGCTTAGCAATAGTTGCACATAGGTTTAGGATAGAAAACTTGCCTTTTCGCACGATAATTTTGCGTCTCTCGATCAACCTATATCATTTATGAAATCGACATACAATTTAGTCACCACATGACTCTTACTCTAGTTCACCTTAACTAGTCTTTAAACATAACCTTACTTCGTATTTTTAACTTTTATGATAATTGATTTCAAAACTTGTTTAATTCATAACTATTTCAAATCAACTCGGAATTGGCTCATCTTTGGACAATGACATATGCATAACATGATCTAACTATCCTAAGTGGCACGAACCCCAAAATTCTCTATGCTCAAAAAGCTCCGGACAACCCTCTTTTTACTATTCACTAGCAGAATATTTTTAGCAGTACCTTGGCTCACTATCTATTTAATTTATAACTAATTCATATTAACGAATTTTTGAGTGATTCTTTCTCCCACGTCTTTGTAACTTCCCCCTCTACAACTTTAGTTTGTATTTCATAACCACATTCCAAACATATGATTTTATACAACTTTTACAATAACAGTTCATATTAGGGGTTTCTCATTTCATATTTTCAATCTCTCTAACTAGTTATCACTTGAGTTAATTAGCTAGTTTTCATCCTTTTTTGACTTAATAACATTGTATTACATAATCATAAACCTAAACATGTATTATTTCATGAATTCTACTCAAGAACATAGGAACATAAACTAAATTTATAACATACCTCTTGAAGTGCTAGCTTTTCGATACTTGAAAACGCAAGACTTAAGATTTCCTTTCTCTCAATTACCAATATAACTCTCTCTTATGATTACTCTAGCCTCTTTCGCTCTTGAATTGCTTGTGAATATGTGAAGATTTATTAAGAATGAGGGTTCTATTTATAGGAAACTAAGATTTAGGGTATTTAGACCTTAAGCCACCCCACCATGGCTAGTCACCATAGCGAGTCGCATGCTTTTATCATCACACTTGGTGAGTCACCAAGCCTAGTCACCCATGTGCCAGAACACACCACACAATTTTGGGTAACACATTTTAGGAAGCAAAGTCTCATTTGCAACACACCACACAATTTTGGGTAACACATTTTAGGAAGCAAAGTCTCATTTGCCAACTAATTAATCAAGGAAAAACCTATACATACATAAGCTATATGTATATAAGCTTTCCTAAATGGCCATAATGTCCTCACTTTCTCTACAACCTAACCAAATTCTATCTTTCTAGTTAGGTTTCTTAAATAATCCGGTTAGTCAAAAATATCGACTTTCCAAAGTTGATTTTACGTTTTATGAATAGTGTTTTCGCGTCTGTTTGGAAAAAGAATTATTTTCTTATTCTAGACTCTTAAATATTCGGGATATTACATTCAACCCAACTTGCAAGAATTTCGTCTTCGAGATTAACTTTAATATCATATTTGTAAGTTTATAAAAATTCAGGATATTACATTCTCTCTTCTTTATAAGAATTTTGTCCTCGAAATTATCTCTAACTTAGTCTTCAATATGTATTTTCTTAATTCATCTTTACTCGTATTATCACCCTAACACTTAGATTAGGTTTAAAAATGTTCAATTATTTCTAATTGATACTGAAGTGTCGATTAAAACATTGAACTTCCTTTTTTTTATAATGAGTACTGTGACCCACAAACGTTTGACAATCACAAGGACTGAAAAACTAACGCTTATCCATAACATTTCTATTATAATAATAACTGAGTGGGTATTAAAACCAAAACGTTTCTTACAATACCTGTCGAAATCATATTATTTGACATTAGGGCAACCCATCGAAATCGAGTGTCCGATCTTATGGCAACCCATCAGAATCATAGTGTCCGATCTCCGACTCAAATTTTGGACATATATCGTCTAATACCTGCGTCGGAATCATTTGCCCGACCTGAAGTATTTCCCCTTTTTATCAAGGTTCCTCATCCTCAATCTGTATCAATTTTTAACCTCATCCATATCTAGGTCATTGCCTTTTTGGTCTAACACTATCATAGCCCAAGCCCAAGCGCACTCGATCTATTGTGGATGTTCCTGCGGGAAAGGCTATGCTAGGGCGTGTGGTCGACGCGTTGGGAGTACCTATTGATGGTTCGTTCGCTCAGTTACTAACATACAAATATCTTTTAAACTATAGTTTTAACGTAACAACTAATAACTATTCAATATACATATTGAGAAGAATCAACTTCTCAAAATATATACAAAGGAGTTTGACACAAGGTTTCAATCTATTATCAATATAGCAAACCGAGTGTTTCCTCCACCCAAAAACTAATGAATTAGTTCCCTGTCTCATCCACACTATCTTCAAATGTTTTCGTTTAGTGTGTAACCCGCTTTGCAAACACTGACCATGAATCATTCGTACCAACAGTGTCGTTAGATCGGTTCCCTAACGCATATTAAACTCCTTCCCATACAAGAGAGTCGTTCTACTCGATTTTGCTAATATGAGTTTTCAATTGAAATCCATACTCTTTTCTTAACTATGAATTTAATTCATTACTTATATCACTTACATTTCTCTATGAGTTTACTCTTTTACTTTTTCAGGTTTTATGCTATAATACTATAATTACACATAATACCAAACATACCATTTTATTCTGATGAAAAAGTTTTTTAAAAAAATAATTAAAAATATTTTATCTTATTACTTGCTTGAGAACTCCTTGTGAGTCCATTAATCTCTAGACATTATAGTAAAGAGTTTATCTATATTTAGTATATTTCTTTCACATAATGTTTTTATGTATTAAGATTTATTCATATCTTTTAATTATCTATAGACTCTTCACTTAATCTTAACCCATCAGATTATACCCCAAGGTACTTGTTACCTCTAAATTATAACCCATTGATTTGATACCAACTATAACGCCCACGAATTCAAGCGTTGACCGCCCGAATAAGGGTCGATGTTAACTCAACATGTTTTATAACTTAACCAATGATCTCATAATCATATTGGTTGAATTAGTCTATTACAAACTATAAAATTATAAAAAAAAATTAACTTCATCCCTGGATCTTAACTTGATCTCGATCTCGATCTCGATCTCGATCTCGATCTCGATCTCGATCTCATTCTTTCTACAAGTAACAACTTGTAACTTATATCTGTATACATGGATAACACCATATATATATAATTCAAATTTTAACCTTACAATTCAGACATTCTATACTACTATATATCCAAGGTTTACAGTACTAATAACAAAAATTGTTCTTGGCAACAGAGGGGTGCATTCCGGTAATTTTGGTATCTTACCGGCGCTCATTAGTGTAACCTCAGTGCTTACAGAACTCCCATTATCATTCAATACCCTCACTTAGATACATATCTTTATAGATATATCTCTTCATATTGATATTTCCTATTTATTTGAATTTCACAATATTAATATCACCATTCTGATGATAGTAACATGACATTATTAATATAATATTCAATTACATGGTTTGTTTGTTCGTATTACATAAGTCATTATGACTTGATGCAAATACAAGTAAATAAAACATGAAACCTAATCTACGCTTTTTCTTTACGTTCATGATATCATTCTTCTTTAACTGCAAATAAAGTTTTATTCGCAATAATGAGCACTACGGCTCAGCAAGTCTATCTAATAATACATAGACAGTTTATGTTTTCATATAAACTTTAACATATTTGACTTGACATAACTTTCAGTTAACTCATGCTTAATGATATAACTTAATCATATATGACATAACATATTAAACACTTAACATTCAATCATCATATCCTACTTAAAATCACGCAAGGCTTTCATACATATACTTTCACATATCAACTATCACATATGAACAAGCTTTTAGCAATAGTTGCACATAGGTTTTGGATAGAAAACTTGCCTTTTCGAACGATAATTTTGCGTCTCTCGATCAACCTATATCATTTATGAAATCGACATACAATTTAGTCACCACATGACTCTTACTCTAGTTCACCTTAACTAGCCTTTAAAGAGGGTTAAATGCAAAGTCGACCACTGAACTTTTCTGATATTTGGGTATTGAGCCTCTTTCTTCCGGTCAACGCAAACTGAACCCCTTTCTATTAAAAAATTTGGACTTTGAACCCCCAGGCGCCACATGTGCGTTGACCTGCTGATATGACACATGTGGCGCCTACGTGGAAGGTCTAACGTGGTATTCACTATTATAATTTGACATGTGTCAGCTGCTGACGTGGCGTCTTTTGAATTTTTGCCAAAAATTGTCTTTCCTCAGATTTGAACTCGCAACCTTTTGTATGGAATTTTGGTCATATGATCGCTGGAGCACCACAAGTCATCTGTTAATATCTTGCAAGGATTAATATTTATATCAAAACCTGAGATTTCCCCTATATATTCATTTCTTCTCCTTCACTACATACCATAACTAATTGCGTGATAATAATAATAATAATAACAACAACAACAACAACAGTACTAACAACAACAACAACAACAACAACAACAACAACAACAACAGTACTAACAATAATAATTAATGTGACTTGTAACAAGTCATGCCATTTATTGGAAACTGATACAAAGATAATGTGTTTGAGAATCAAAAGACTTGTTCTCTTCCACTTTGTGATGTTTTTCTTTGGCAACCAAGCATGAAAAAATAGTTAGTTCAACTGGATTTTCTCCTAATTTGTTTCAAAGATTATAATGCTTTGATACGTGCCATTTAGTTGTGCGATTCATTGAAAACTGAAGCGCCTGTAATACTTGGGAGGATATGTAATTATTATTATTAGTAGTAGTAGTAGTATTAGTACCATTATAATAATAATTATTACTATTAGTTTATTTTATTTTATTTTATTTTTATTTTTGTTTTTATTATTATTATTACTATTTTATTTTATTATTTTTATTGTTATTGTTATTGTACTAATAATAATAATAGTCATTATAATAAACGTTAATACCAGAAATACTCTTGTAACTCTTAATGAGATGATTGAGGTTAGTGGATTTTGAGCAATCATTTGGGTAAAAACTTGGGTGTTGAGATTTTGTTAGATTCTCCAGGTGGGGACAAAAACTACTTAAACTCATATTTATACAACGGAGATGGCCAAGAGTATTTCCGGTATTGTTATCATTATCACGCAATTAGTTATGGTATGTAGTGAAGGAGAAGAAATGAATATATGGGGGAAATCTCAGGTTTTAATATAAATATTAATCCTTGCAAGATATTAACCGATGACTTGTGGTGCTCCAACGGTTATATGACCAAAATTCCAAACAAGAGGTTGCGAGTTCGAATATGAGGAAAGACAATTTTTGGGAAAAATTCAAAACATGCCACGTCAGCAGATGACACATGTCAAATTATAATATTAAATATCACGCCAGACCTGTCACGTGTGCCACGTAGGCGGCCACGTGTGTCACGTCAGCAGGTCAACGCACATGTGGCGCCTGGGGGTTCAAAGTCCAAATTTTTGAATAGAAAGGGGCTCAGTTTGCGTTGATCGGAAGAAAGGGGCTCAATATCCAAATATCAGAAAAGTTCAGTGGTCGACTTTGTATTTAACCCCCTTTAAACATGAGCCTAACTTCGTATTTTTAACTTTTACGACAATTGATTTCAAAACTTGTTTAATTTAAATCAACTCTGAATTAGCTCATCTTTGGACAGTGACTATGTATAACATGGTCTAACTACCCCCATAAGTGGCACGAACCCCAAAATTCTCGTGCTCAAAAAGTTCCGGACAGCCCTCTTTTTACTATTCACTAGCAGAATATTTTTAGCAGTACCTTGGCTCACTATTTAATTCATATTAATGAATTTTTGAGTGATTCGTTCGCCCACGTCTTTGTAACTTCCCCTCTACAATTTTTTTTTGGTATTTCATAACCAAATTCCGAACATATGATTTTATATAACTTTTACAATAATAGTTCAGATTAGGAGTTTCTCATTTTATTCTTTCAATCTCTCTAACTAGTTACCACTTGAGTTAATTAGCTAGTTTTCATCTTTTATGACTTAATAACATCGTATTACATAATCATAAATCTAAACATGTATTATTTCATGAATTCTACTCAAGAACATAAGAACATAAACTAAATTTATAACAACATATCTCTTGTAGTGCTAGCTTTTCGATACTTGGAAACACAAGACTTTAGCTTTCCTTTCTTTTCTCAATTACCAATATAACTCTTATGATTACTCTAACCTCTTTTGCTCTTGAATTACTTGTGAATATGTGAGGATTTATTAAGAATGAGGGTTCTATTTATTGGAAACTAAGACTTAGTGTATTTAGGACCTTAAGCCATCCCACCATGGCTAGTCAGCATAGTAAGTCACATGCTTTATCATCACACTTGGTGAGTCACCAAGCCTAGTCACCCATGTGCCTCAACACACCACACAATTTTTGGCAACACATTTTAGAAAGCACAGTCTCATTTGCCAACTAATTAATCAAGGAAAAAACTATACATAAGCTATATGCATATAATCTTTCCTAAATGGCCATAATGTCCTCACTTTCTCTACAACCTAACCAAAATTCACCTAGTTTGGTTAATCCAACTTAGTTTATTTTCTAGTTAGTCTTCTAGTTAGATTTCCTAAATAATCCGGTTAGTAAAAAATGTTGACTTTGCAAAGTTGACTTTACATTTTATGAATATTGTTTTCGCGTATTTTTCGAAAAAAATTTATTTTCTTATTCTAGCCTCGTAAATATTCGGGATATTACAACATTCACTTGTTCAATGGACTCCTCTTGAAGAGTTGGGCACATATCAGTTGGATGCCTACTAATGCACAAATTCCGTAAGCTTTTACTGGTTGTGTGTTACCTACAGCATGAAAAGTGGGTTAGAGATGTATTAGTTCAGATTTTAATTCGAAAGGAGTATTAAAATCTTGATTAGGAAATGTTATGCATAAGGGTTATTGATTCAAATCAGGCCTGCAAACTCTTTCAAAGTTCGATTTCTTGCCATGACTTCTCTTCAAAATTTCTTTGAGCTTCCTTCCTTAATCTGCGTATAGTTCTCTCTATTTCTGGACCACATTTTAAATCACCTTGATTAGTAGATCGAGTTATGACCATACACAATCAAGGAAACTCAACTAATCTATGAAAAATAACTAAGATAAATTTGAAAATTGCTAAAACGTAATAAGGATCACAAAAGCACAAATAAACTAGAATCAGTTCCCCAACAACGGAGCCAAAATTTTGGTGTTCTGTCGCAGGCAACCACAATTAAAATCTTACTGCAAAAAATATTTATGTAGTAGTGTAAGTAAGAGTCAATCCCACATAGAATGATTAGTTTAATTTATGCTTTGTAAACCAGAATGGGGCTTTTGAATAACAAAGACAATTTAAATAACGTTGACCAAAGTAAACAAATACGCAACTAACACAAAGTAATCTAATTAAATAAATCAGAAGAACAAGCCTTAGATTAAGTTTACATCCATCATCAGAAACTTACACTAATCATTGACTCTAGCATAAATCAATTAGTATTTTGAATATTCACCGTTATAATTATTTTCTTATCTCTCCTTAATTGTAGTTAATTAGAATTAAGCGATCTAAATAACCCTAACTATTAAACAACTTTAGATGCGCTGAAAATTTAATCTAGTAGCAGTTCTAAGCAATAGAAAGATTTGATGAAACTAAACAACACAATCACATGCAATTGTATTTAATTTAGTTGGGGTATTCTTCCTAAGATATAATAATATTTTGATATGCAACAAATTATTAATCTTAGTTGCTTTACAAATTAGAGTGACCAAACAATTACGGATTTGATATCTAATTCAACAGTAGATTGCAACAAAATAATAAACTAATATGCATCCTAGCAATTAAACGAATTAATCATTAAAATTAAACACGGAAGAATATTCAATACTCAAAATATAAATTGAACAATTAAAACCAATTAACTCTCACAATGTAATAATTCTGAGGCTTCCGTTTACTTAAACCAAGAATAGGAATTTAGCTACACATGACCATGAAAACACCAAAGAATAATAGAGAGAAGTTTGTAGACAAATATTTTTATTAATTGAATGAAGTGTATTAATTACATTAGCTTGGATCCCTATTTATACTACTCAAAAGTAGTCTTAATCCTAATAACAAAAGAAACAATTACATAACAATCAAACTTAAAATTGGAATTGAAATCATAACTAAATAAAATCCTTATTACATTAGTATTAAAACTAATTTTCTAGAATCTAATTCTTTTTGTTCCTTGTTGAAATCAAATTGTATAGCTTTCAGAATCAACCTTTAATAAATTAGACAAACAATCCTTGCCGCGTTCGGAAATTCCATTATGATATCAATTTTTCAATTCACGTGTGAATATGCTATGTAATATAAGTCGTGGCCCACATGAAATAATAAGTTTCTCATGCTGCCCAATTTGATATTTGCTCACATGCTGCCCACCACGTTGATATGAATATTAAGCTTGATGACTTAAAAGTAATATGTTAATCACGTGAATAACTTGCTGCGTTATTACGACTTTGCCCCTCCTTTTATTTTAAGTCCAAATAATGACCAATTTGTCCTACAAAGCATTCTCAAAGTCACAGAATCCTTTAATTGCACCTTAAATAAAAATATAAGAAAAATGAGTGTATTTAGGCACAAAATAAATACAAAAGATCAAGTATTGAGGGATAAAAACATAACATATTTTATTCTCATCAATTAGTTTCCTTCAAACTTCTATATGACAACATGCATTGCATACAGTTTAGCTTAGGAATCTACAAATGCAATTGCTTCATCAGTGGCAGTGCCATAAACTTGAGATTAATTCCTTTACTAAAAAAATATGTTAATATTAAAGATAATATACATTGATATGAAATGTTTCTTATATTATAATATATTGGACAAATTAAGTCCAACCAGATACTGTGATAAACACACTATACAAATTACAATATGACAAAAAGGTAAACTTCAATAAGATACTAAAGAATCACATCGTAAAAATTACAGAAAATGAGTAATATTTTGTGGAATACGAAACAAAGTGAAAACACACCAAAAAACATTCAAGGGGAAAAAACTCAATTTGTTATCAAACCACACGCAGTAAAACTAAATTAATGCTTATGGTCTATATTTTGCAGTTGGCTACTTAGGTTGTAGGTTACAAAATTGACCTAATCTGTTGGAGATATTTTTTTTATTAATTCTAAAGTTTGAACATACTTTTAGTAACATTGCCATACTTTCAGTCGACTATGTAATAATTAATACTCCCTTTGTTGCAAAATAACTTTAAACTTTAAGAAGTCAATTCCTGAATTCTAAAATATAAAGTTGATGTAAATTCATTTAAGTTTTTAAAAAAACAAATTTTGTAATTAGTAGTACTTTTTGGATAGTTTGTAATGTTCATGAGTGCAGTGATTAAATGAAATTAATTCATATCATTTTTGAACTTAAAAACGTTGTAAAAAATATCAAATTGGGACTCTTATTTTGGAAAGGATGGGGTAATTGTTAATAATATGAAGGATTTTAACATAAAATAAATAAATCTTACAAAAAGTACCACTAATTATATTATTTTTAAATTTTAAATTAGTTTGTATTTTAAATTTTATAATTTTATGAATTGACTTCAAAAAGTCAAATTGACTCTTTTTGGGAATGGGAGAGAGTATTAATTATCAGAATTACCTTCTCAACTCAAAGATTTTTTTGATGAGGTGCACAATAAGGTGAAACTAACCAGTTTGAGTAGTGCTACAATTACAAAACAAGGTGTGTAAAACGATTTACAAAATATATTCTGTCAAGATGTTAGTCCTTATAGTTATTGGGCCCATCCATACATGATGAATCATAATCCATTCATGCCACATCATTTTGTATCCACTTTTAGTATCGATGTTTTTGTCAGCGTAGTACTATTGAACCAGTTTTATATTTCAATATCTTTTGTAAAAATTATATTTCCATCTTTCCTAATCTGTCAAATGAATTGTTTATGACTACTTTTGGTAATCTCATAGTCATTTATTTAGTCCCGTCACAAACATGTACCTTCTATCTTGATGTACAGAGCAATGTCAATGCGCTGATCGATATGAAGCTTGAGAAGCACAAGAATCTAAGGGAAGAATCTGGATTCTATTGGCGGGAAGTTTATGATGGGACTCTCAAATTTGATAGGAGAGAATGTGAGGTATGAAGATATATGATTTGGCTCATCTCCATTATTTGATTATTCTCAATTTTCTCAATTCTGTATGTATTTGTCATAGTACATTTGCTAATAACGATATAAATATGTGAATGGAAAGGTCGCAATAATATGATCAATTCTACAAAAGATTAGAATGATTAGAAGTATTTTTACTATTAAAAAAAATAACAATTATCTTTTTATTAAAAATGCTTATATTTATCCGAAGGTACAGATGTGAAAGACTGCTCTAAAGTTTGGTGTAATGATGCGACTCAATAAGATAAATCAAAGTGACAAGGTTCATTTCATGTATAATATCAAAAAAATTAATTATTTATAGAGTTGAGGGAAATTGAATAGAAGTGTAATGGAGGGGGGAAGAACCAAATCCAAAATTTGTTGTTTTTAGTACCATGAGTCATGATTTGTTTCCACCGTGTAACCAGATTTGATGCATCATTACTTTACCTTGTCATTGATAAACTTCATTTTGTGAATTTTTTAACATATAACATTACCATAAAGGAAAATCCCCTATAACCCTACATTTTTTGTTACAATGTATCCTACAATCATCATGACTGACTTGCTATGAGCAACGAAACAGGTTGCAGCATTGAAGAAGCTTACTCATCAAGACCTGATAGATTTCTTTAATGAACATATAAAAGTCGGGGCTCCTCTAAAGAAGTCCTTAAGTGTGCTAGTGTATGGGAGCTTACATTCTTCAGAGTACAAAGACCATAAAAATGAAGCTTTGGAACCCAACTGTATTCAAATAGAGGACATTTTCAGTTTCAAGAGATCGCGGTCCCTTTACAGTTCATTTAAAGGAGGCTTTGGGCATATGAAATTGTGAGGGATAACGGTTAAGAATTTAAATCAGTTTTAGCTGGACAAAAAATGGCAATTCAAATTTCTTTTATACATGTTGGCAAATTCTGTGATCATGCAGTTTAGCGGGTGGATTTTTGGCTTGAGAAAGCACGCTGAGGTGTTTCTTGAGGATCTATACATAATTTAGAACCATAATTTATTGCTCATTCAATTGAAGAATAAAATCAAATTTGTTATTATTAAATATCTCATAATGCTGGTTTATTAGTAGATTGTGTGGAAGTTACTTTATTGAAAACTTTCACTACGTGATCTTATTCTGTATGCCAATTTCTAAACGCCTTAGGTGATTGGTGTTGGTGGTTGAATGGAGGGAATTGATATTTTCAAATAGAAACTTTCCATATGAATAGAGGATTTTATATTTGAACGAGTAGTTTAAATTTTTGTGTGAAAATAACAGCTCTTTTATGTTGCATTTGGATTGCAGGAATAACGGTATGATAACGACTCATTCTCATAGAATGAAAAAAATTGTGTCCATTCTAATTTCAATTGTGAATTTTATTCCTTGAGGGTATGTAATGAGAATGGAATTAATCATTTCACTTATCATTCCATTCTCTTCTCTATTTCATTTCCTTCACCAATTCCATTCTTTCAATTTAAAAGTAACATTAAAAAAATTATTTCTATTTTGCAAAAATTTATATTTTAAAATTAATGTGAATTTATTTTATTTTTATTAATACAATAGTTAATATTATAAATTATTTAAAAAAGTATTATTAAATATAAAATTTTTATTTTAAAAATAAAATAAATTTACCTCTAAATTTAAAATTTAAAATTTTATAAATTAACTAGAATTAAAGTAAAAATGGACTATTGTGCACCATAAAGGTATATTACAACAACAGCCCAAGTATGTGCCCAACAGCCCAAGTATGTGCACAAGCAACTGGTATTAAATAGTAAAAATTTGGCTGAATCGCTAGGAAAGTTGTCTGGAATTAAAGTTGCAAGGAAGACGCAAGGGATTTCTCATTTATTTTTTGCGGACCAATGCAATATCTATTTCAACTGTGAACTTCACGCATGTGCAAACATTAAAAATATATTTGGGGATTATGCCTGTTGGGAAAAATGCACCTAAACAAAAATTATTTTTTCCTTTTTGTGCAATTAAATAAAAAATCAACAAACTCAATAATAATAACGAAAATTACAAATAATCATCTACAAGCAAGACACAATATTTAACGTAGAAAGTCTTTAAAAGGAAAAACTATTGGTCAAATTCCAAATCTCCACTAAATCAAAATAATGTGTTTACAATAATCCTCCTTAAAACTTTAATGTTACACAATAATTTGAGAGAGTACAAATTTACCTTTAAGTAGGTTGAGAAACCTAATTAATTTCACCACCCAAAAACATCCCAAACAATAGTCTTCAAACTTTCAATTGAACAAAGATGGCGGCGGATACCAACGACCAACAAACTGTAATTCTCTGAATTTATTATTTCGGTACCTTCTTGCTACCAAGAATAAGACTCCATCATAGCCTTATTTATACTACTCTTTAGAAACAATTTATTCTCCTAGTCAAATTATAAATCATATCTTCTTATCTTAGTCACCAAACAATCTAACAAGTAAATTATTTTTCAATTTGAATTCCTTTCAAAAGTGAGGATCTATACCTAACAATCTCCAATCCGAACCCAGGAGAGGAGGGATCACTAACCACAACTCACTCGAAGTTAATTCTTACAAAATCTTGGCTCAACTCAAGTTTCTTGGAACTTTCAAGTTTCTTCTTGTCCGACTTTGTCTCATCGGCATGGTTCTTCACAATGGGAGGATCTAACTCAGACTTGACAGCTTTTTGCTTGCCAAATTCATTCGCACCCTCTTTGTATTGTGGCTGCGAGCTATCACTTTTTTCTTCACTTTGGGTACCTATTTAAAGCGAAGAGTTCTCTTCTCGTGGTTCTCATGCAAGGTTTTTCTCCCATCTTGCATGGCTTTGTACCACATCTTTTTTTGCCTAACTCCCCCATCTTTAACACCTCTCACATGCGCCCACGTCGTGTAAAGAGTGTCTACCTTCTTATATCTAGTCACCACTAGAGACCCTTTAGTGAGTTTCCATTGACCTTCACCAAAATAACTTTTATAACTATTCTCATCAAGCTTACCAAAAGAGAACAAATTAAGACGAATATCCAAAAAATATCTTGCTTCTCTCAACATCAACCTACAACCACTGTTAGTCTCCAAATAAATATCTCCAATACCTATAACCTTGAATGCACTTCTGTTTCTCATCCGTACATAGCCAAAATCACCACCAGTGTAGGATGTGAAGATCTCACCACGCGAAGTAGCATAGAACGAAGCACGCGAATTAATAATCCAATCATTAATATGGCACTTGGGTTTATAATCACAAACAATTTCTACATCAACATCGAATAGATACACAATCGAATCTTTATCCTTATCTTTTTCTTTATACTTCTCCTTCTTCAAAAATCTACACTCTCGCCTTATATGACCTGACTTCTGGCAGTGAAAACAAATTATCTCTTTTCAGTCCATTGACCTTTCCTTGAATTTGTCATCTTCAGGATAGTTTCTCTCTCTCTGTTTCTGCCCCTACTCTGTGCGACAAAAACTTGTAACTCATCACTAGTCATTACGGTATTGTCGACGCCGGGGAGGGGGTCAACCCTCCTTTCCTAAAGATGCGGTGTTTCATTTCTACCCTTTTTTGCTTTGTTATGTCAATTAATTCATTTTTTTAAAGGGTGAGATTTTTAGGAAAAGACCGACATAAATACCGACGAAGTTGAAAAGGTTGATTTTAATGATGGGCCAACTTAGACAGAGCAGCCAGTTGGTATGAGTTTAAATGGATGTTCCAACTCATCTAATTTTTTTAGGTTTTTACAATATTACCCAATATGTGACACCGTAAAATTGGTCTAGAACCCGAGATTCATAGAGTTCGGCGACTTGCTTAAGCGAGGGGAATGTTTTAGGCACCCCTGACTTCCGTGAAACATGATTACCACATCTTGTTAATTTCCTAAGTGTGAAGTGTTTGTGTGCGTATGTGTGTGTGTGTGTGCGCTTTTGAGAAAGCCATTGATATATTTTGAATTGTGTTAAATGCATTGATCCCATAAGTTATTCTAAGCCTGATTTTAGCCTAGGAGCGCAGTTGTTCGATTTTAATTAGAGCTTTGATGAAAATGCCTTTTTGAGACGATGCTTTGGAAAACTTGGGGTTTTCGATCTTACCTAGTCGCTTGATTTTATTCTAAAGTCTAACCCGAAGCGATTTGGATTTTATAAGATCTTTGTTATTTTGATTTGAAAATCATTTTGGCGATGATAAACATGAAATAACGCATAAAAGGGTCTGGCCACCCGTGGGCATGAAAGCCATCTAAGTAGGCCCGAGCACCTACTATCACAATTTCCACTATTACGAGCCCTAAATCCTTTTTCTCGGGACGAGGCCCTCGAAGTCGTTTTATGGCCCGAACATTATATATACAATGATTAACCATTTTGTTACAATCGAAACCATGTCCATCGTGGGAATCAAGCCAAGATTCGATTTGTGGATCTTGACTCCAACATTCTTAGGCTAACTCCTAAATATATCAAAACATATGCAAAAAGAGATCTAAAAGCGGGCTCCCATAACCCTATCTTTTAGATTATAATATCGAAGCCAACCTTTCGTGGGACAATGTGTATTAACGAGGTATATGGAAATGGACTTAGAGTCTAGGATAAAATCTTTAAATCTATGATGCCTTAGATTCGTGCAATGCCACAATCAGAATTTAAATGAAAGCATATAAAAATTGTATCCTAAAATCGCTATCAGGTGATTCAATTGTTAGAATCCTTAGCGCGATTAGTTCGTACCTCATCCCCACTATATATGGATCTAGGTTTTTGCGGAGTGTTCAAAATTGATTGAAAACATTAAAAATAACTCGATCTAACCTAAATTTGAGCCAATCTAGCATAGAAGTTCAAGCTTTGAAATCTTGGAACCGGTTTGAGGCTAGATCTGGCTAGATTTAGTGAAAAGATTCAAACTTTGATAACTTTAAATGCAAAACGATCGGTAAAAAGACTTGGATCTATGAGAAATTGGTGGATCTACACTATAAATGAAGAAAGATGCAAACTTTGATAAATTATTCATAAACATAAAATGAACAAAACAAAATAAATCTAATAGATCTCGTAGATCTACATTGAAAAAGATGAGAAAAGTCAGATCTTTCGCATTGGAAATGGAGGAACAAGCTTCCCAAACCTTAAATCTAAGAGATCCTACTCACTAATAGATGATTCCTATACAAGTTGTTGGATTCAAGTGAGATCTATGTTGTCGACGTAGGGGAGATTTGATTTTCCTAAATGGCGCGTTGTGCCCCTTTTCTACCCTTTTTATTTTGTTATTTCAATTAATTTATTTAAAGGGTGATATTTTTAGGAAAAAATACCGACATAAATATCGATGAATTTGAAAAGGTTAATTTTGATAATTGGGTCGAATTAGACAAAGTCGTCAGTTGGTATAACTTCAAATGGATGTACCAACTCATCCAAATTTTTGAAGTTTTCGCAATATAACCCAATATGTGATTCCGTAAAATTGGTATGGAACCCGAGATTCATAGAGTTCGGGAGTTTGCTTAAAGCGAGTGGAAGGTGTTAGGCACCCCTCGACTTCCATAAAACACGGTTACCGCATCTTGTTATTTTCTTAAGTGCGAGGTGTGTGTGTATTTGATTTTGAGAAAGCCTTTGATATTTTGGAATTGTGTTAAGTTCCTCGATTTTGAAAGTTGATCTAAGCCTTATTTTAGCCTAAGAGCGCGTGTGTATGATTTTTATTTGAGCTTTGATGAAAAGGACTTTTTTCATAGATTTTGGAGAACTTTGGGGTTCTTGCCCAATGTTGTCGCTTGGTTTTAGTCCTATGTTTTACCCCTGAGAGATTTATTTTACAAGATATTTATTGTTTTGTTTGATGATGATATATGAAATAAAGCATTAAAAAGGTCAGGCCATCCCCGGGCATTAAAACCATCTTGATAGACCCGAGCACCTACAATCACAGTTTTCACTATCACGAGGCCTTAAATCCCGCTTCTTTGGACAAGGCCCTCGAAGCTGTTTTAAGGCCCAAAATTATATATACAATGATTAGAACGGTTTAATATTATATTTTTGACAAAAAGGTCCATCGTGGGAATCTAGTTAAGATCCAATTAGTGGATCTTGACACTAGGATTCCTAGGCTAACATTAATATGTTTGATCATAACTTTAAAAAGATCTAAAGGGTTCCTGCGACCCTAGCTTTAGATCGCAATATCGAAGCCACCACATGAGGGATTATGTGCCTAACGAGATCTATCGAAGGATCCACAAATCTAGGATATGAATCCACATATCTAGGCTATTCAAAGTTCATTACAATTACACAATCGAGATTTGAACAAAAGTATATAAAAATGTTTCTTAAAATCGCTATCAGGTGATTCATTAATTAGACTCCCTAGCGCGATTAGTTAGGACCTCCTCCCCACTAGATATGGATCTAGGGTTTTATTGAGTGTTCAAAATTGATTGAAAACATTGAAAATGACTATATCTAACCTATATCTGAGTCAATCTAGCATAAAGGTTCAAGCTTTGAAGCCATGAAACCAATTAAGGGCTAGATCTAGTGAAAAATTCAATCTTTAACTAGATATATGCAAAATATTCAGTAAAATAGATAGATCTATAAATAAACAACCAATATATGTACAAAGATTGCAACTTTAGCTGTATATAAGCACTACATTTAACAAGATCTAATAGATTTATAATGAAATGTACAAAAGATTAGTTTTTTACCTTGCGAAATGAAGAAAAAAACTTCCTTGCACTTGAATCTAAGCTATAACACTATATATATATATATATATGATATCTAACTATATAATGTTATATCTCACTTGAATCTAAGGGTGTTTTGTGCTAAATTCAGACCCCTCTCTATAGAAATCCCACTTTCTCTCTATAAAATGAGCTCTCTCTCGATGGGTGTTGTCTCTAACATATTGCACCATCGGGTATTGTCTCTGATGCCTTTGATAGGTATTGTCTCCACCGGATTGCACCACCGGGTGGTATCTCTGACGCCTTTGATAGGTATTGTCTCCAACGGATTGCAGCACCGAGTATTGTCTCCGAGGCCTTCGATGAGTATTGTCTCCAATGGATTGCACCATCGGGTATTGTCTCTGACGCCTTCGATGGGTATTGGAACTGGGACCAGTAACTCTCTTGTTGAAGGAATGCCCGATCCAGATAACTGGGACGCAAAGAGCTTATCTCAACTACTTGACTTGAGGTTTCTAATGCGCAATCAAATAGTTGCTTGATTGATATTGTGCTAGAGTATAAGCATGGACGGACCAGTACACATCCCTCTTCTCGGTGTGGAGCCTTCGAGATAGAGTGATGGGGCCCGTTTTGAGTTGTCGTTCGTGCACCTGTCCCTAATGGAAGAAGATTCTGAACTTCGTTCGCGAAGGAACCGAACTTTTATCGGGCCAACCCTTTTTTATGCCCTCCTTTCCCCTGAAAGGAAAATGAGAAATACGATTCATCATTCGCTTGCTACTCCTATCTACTATGTTTTTTCTTTTATGGATTCTTTGGTTAGGTTACCTGTAATAACTTGAATATTTTCTATATAAATAAATAAGAAATTTTGCATATTAATTATTTTTATTATTTTAAAAACGAGAATATGTGTCAAGTAATGTGTATTTATATATGTGATAAATAATATTATTTATTTTATGAATAATTTTGAACAATTTTATTTTAGAAATATTGATCATTATTGTGACGCCCCAAAATTAGGTATACATCACCCATCTTGAGTCGCCAGATATATGGTACAGAATTCAAATACAACTTAATAATACAACTGTCGTGTACAATACGACAAAACATAAACTGTGAGTTTGAATACAAATATTGTCTACTAGAGATTATACAAACTCAAAAGGAGTCCTCATTACAATTATTATCACACTATTTCACAGAATAGTGAGGACTACTAATGCACCATCTAGGACCATCACTCTGTTCCCCGACTAGTCCCAGCTACGTTCTCATTTACTGAAGAGAACAGTGAAAGAAAGGGTGAGGTCAACTAGCCCAGTAAGAAATATTATGACTAAGATAATGCAGAATAATTTATCGTTAGCCTTCAATAATATTAAACTGATAAAATATAATAAATATCAAGTTTAACTGCAGCGGAACAAATAATCCATTAAAAGGGTCAAGTAGAGAATGAAATCTACTATCTTTTATGATTTAAAAGGTTTTTCATCACTTTTATCGCTGGGACTCAGCTTAATAAATAATCCACATCATTGAATCACCCCTGCACTACGACCAAGGATATTCTTTAGTATCACGACCACAATTATTCATGCACTACGGGCCAAGAATATTTGTGTATTCATTAATGGTCATGATCATGCCAACAGCTGTCCATCAATGCACTACGGGCCAATGAGGACTTTTATCACATCATTAGTAACATTACGGTCATGATTACACCGAATAATCCCTGATCATAAGCATACCAAGTCCATCTATGCACTACAGGCCACATATGACTTTCAACAAAATATAAACATGAGGATGATGACAATGATATAAGAATTCAATAAAACAAGTTCAAGAATTAATTTATCTAGGAACTGATAACGTCCAAATTGTCAACATGATACTACTTTGTAAAGTAAAATTAAAGAATGCTCAGAAAAATATTTCCATAAAAAGATACTGGATGAAGCGCAAATATCAAAGATATTCCACTAATTTCATGGGTATAGAAGTCAAAGTTTTAACCAACTGAGTATAATAAAGAATGGAATAACAAATGAAATCACCATGCATGCAATAGACCGCACAGGCAGGTTATTCCAACAGAATAATAAATAACAGAACCAGGTCCGGCATAAAACGTACAGACATGATATTCCAACAAAATAATAAAGGATGGAACCAGGTCCAACGTAAACGCACAGGCAGGATATTTTGACAGAATAATAAAGGATGGAATCAGGTCCAACGTAAACGCACAGACATGATATTCCGACAGAATAATAAATAATGGAACCAGGTCTGGTGTAAACACACAAACAGGATATTCCGACAGAATAATAAATAATGGAACCAGGTCCGGCGTAAACGCACATACATGATATTCTGACATAATAATAAAGAACAAAATATTAGAAAAATGTCACCATGTATAGGGTAGCCCGCGTATACAGGTTATTTCAACAGAATAATAAATAATGGAATAACATAAGTTCTCTTCATTAAGATGAAAGAAAGAAATAACACCCCTTACCGTAAAAGAAACTGAATATAAGAGTAGGGAAGTAGCAGAATACTTTTCTATAGGTTCTCTTATAATTCGCTCTCTAGAGTTTCAGTGAATTCGTAAGAAATAATGAAGGAATGAGCTTCTATTTATAGGAAAATGGAATGAATAGTAACTAATTCATGAACGGTTCAGATTGATTTACTATGAAACGGACGATCCAGATTGGTTTACTATTAAAACTTAAAACAACGGTCCATACTGATTTACTATTAAAACTTTAAACCAACGATCCATATTGATTTACTATTATAACTCCACCAGCGGTCCATATTGATTTACTATTATATCTTCAACCAACGGTCTGAAAAATTAGCACATCTCCTCATAGAATAATATTGTACCCAAATACCCGAATGCACAATACTAGAGTGAATAGTAACTGGGTGAATAGTAACTCGTGAATAGTAACTTATGAATAGTAACTTATGAATAGTAACTCACAATATTTAACAACCAGGTCGACCCAGGAAAGAGGGGGCTTTCCGATAAGGATTTCTCCTTATTGGCGCGCAATTAGGTGACCAAACCTCTCCTTAACAAAACTTCTAGACATTGTCAATATTACAAATAATAATATGAATAACTTTGCCGTCTCAATTATTGATTTAATAATATATCATATAATACAGATAATATTGTAACAATAATTGAATCAATAATATGAGAAATATGATGCAGCAATTATTGTAGCAATAATTGAGTATAACTGAGTGACTTCTCACGTAAGCATCAATAATCAATACCGCGTGCTACTGTGCAACTACGCGTATTACTATACTTTTACTACCGGGTAGTTCAACAGTTTTAACGATAACACCTCCGCCGTTATTTTCATAAAGTATTTTTGTCGTTTTCTCAATCCGACAATAATTCTGTTGTGGGGTCCACCAATGATTGTGCCGTTGTACGAATATTCCCTGTTAAAACGAATATTCTCCGACCAATCGAATATTATATAACAACTTGCGTACTTTGCAAAATTTATAAATATTACCCACAACTATAACATTATATCAAATCAATACCATTATATTCAAAAATATAATTCGAGAAAATTATTCTTTATTCATAAAAGTTGGGGTCTTACAACTATAAAGTATATACTTATAATAATTAATTTTATAGTAGAAATGTATTTATTATTTATTTTCTATGAAAATATGATTTTTATATTATTTAAATAATATATGAAATGATTATTGGAATTATTATAATAACTATTTTATTATATGAATTTTAGTGCAGAGTTTTAAGTTAATTATTTTAACTTAATTAATAATGCATGCTAGATGTGAAAGATAAATCAGATATGAACTCCAAACCCTAATTTCGGATTTTGAGCTATGAATGAGATAATAATATTATATTAAGTATAATATTATTTTTTGGTGTTATAAATATATACAATATATGTGTAGATTGTTAATGGTTAGTCAATTATGGTGTATCACGACAAACCCTAGTATTACTGTCATAAACCATGATTGGAAATTTAAAACTGGAAATTTAGATCGGTCAGAAATTGTGTTATATGAATTATGTGCAAATTATAGAATTAATGTTAATTAGATAAAACCCTAATTAATATTTAGAAGCCCTAATTTAAAATTTGAAACCCAAATTGCTAATTAGGAACCCTAATTGCTAAAATTATAAACCATGATTATTATTTTAGTAAATTGAAATGTTAATTTAGGAACCCTAATGATAATTAAGGAACCCTAATTATTTAAACCCTATTTTTATTAAAAACCCTAATTTAATTAGTATGTTTTAATTTAAAATTTTACTACCCTTTAATTTTTAATTATCCAAACCCTAGTAATTATTTGGGAAACTTTAAGGTTAAAAATCTAGTGATTAAACCCTAGATTCAATCACCTTGGACAAGAATACCCTTGAGATTAAAATAAAATTACAATTTTGCCCTTTTGTCCCATATGTTGAATTATTGCTAGCCAAATCTTTGCAAGATTTGGCCAGCCACCCCCTAGACCTACCTATGATCTATAGCATTGTCAGCAATCAAATTCAATGCACCAGGCATGTGCCTTGTACCATTATTTGTATGATTCAAGAGAGAGAAAAGCAAAACAAAGCTCATTTATGCAACCCACACTTAGCCATTTTCTCTCAAGCTCAAACCCACGAAATTGCCTTGTTAATTTATTCACTAATCAAGCCCCATGAAATCCACAAACGAATCAGAAACTAAGAATCAAGATTTTTTTAAAGAAAGGTACAAAACCCTAATTTACAATATGATCTTGAAGGCCATGTTAGATGTTATGATTTAATGTTAAAACATGTTGTTTATAGTGTACATAGATGATCTGGGTTGCTAGATGTTAGATCCATAACATCTAGAGGCTCATATTTAATGTTTTTAAAAACCTGAAAATCTTTATTTTTGTGACTGACAATCGAATGTCAGGTCTGGTAGATCTCTGGCTGTTAATGAGTTTAGTGTTTTTAATGTTTGATCATATAGTGTGCTATGAGATCTTTGATCTGAAACTGGAATCTAGCCCAGATCATGAACATGTTAAAAGTTATAGCTGGTCAAACCTAGTTGACCAAGCACGACTTTACAAATCTGAAAAACCCAGATTGTGCCCAGATAGGGTCTGACAATTTTTTTCAAGCGACTAGCTTTGCTAGTGTGTTGTTGTTTTGATTCTGTTTTGGTAACTACGTTGTAGCTTGTTATGTTTACTATGGATATATATCTCTAGATCCCTTATATCCTCATTGTATTGAACACAGTTGAAGGTCAATCTAGCTTACTAATCCACGAAATCTGTTTCTGGAAATTCCAGAAAATTCAAGAACATGTCTTCTGACATGGTTTGACCGGCCTAGATCTGCATGCTCTATTGTTTTTATACTGTTTTTATGTAATGGATATGTAGTATTACATGCTAGCTACAACCTGGAATCGATAGATCACATAGAGCAAACATACAACGCGAGATATTAGGATCCAAAGTAGCATACTTGATCTGTTCTTCATTTCTGGAAAATCCAGAAATGATGAACAGACTCTGACACGAATTTGTGAGCCCCAACGCGTTTTGATTAATTATATTTAGACTCTACCGTGGATTACAACATGTGCTCTGATAGTTTGTCTAGACAGCCCGAAGAGCAGAAAACACTTAACATGAACATCAGATTTAAGGCCATCCAAATCATTGACCGACCACGACTTTATTTTCTGGGCAGCCCAGAAACGTCAAGAACAGCTTTGGCAGCTTGTTCTTGAGTTTAGATCTTGTATATGATGCATGTTTTGACCATGTTTGTTGTTATAATGTGTAGTATTACATCCATACTATAATATCCAACCATTACCTCGACCAGAAACACATTACACAAGGAATGATTGATGGTCAAACTAGCAAGCTCGAAATTGACTTTGAATGCCTGGGTTTCTCAAGAACACCTAAGGTGACACTTACTGTCGCCAAAGGGCTTTAGCGACAGACTTAGTAAAATTAATTAATTTAATTTCTAAAAATCATTTAAAAATAGTAAATAAATTCTAAAAATTTCAAAAATAGTTTTAAAAATTATTTGAAGTTATAAAAATTAAGTTTTAATAATTTGATATATTTTTCATAAATATTAATATTTATTTGGATATTATTTGTATTTAAATTATTTAATAAATGCATTAAATAAATTAATTAAAAATAATTTTATTGTATTAAAAATCATTTTAAATAATAATAAGGTATTTAATAATATTTTAAGTTATAAAACATAACTTTTAATATTTTAAGATAAGTTTCATTAATTATTAAATATTAATGATATTAGATTTATTTAGTAATTATATTAAATAAATTAATTAATTTTTTTAATATTATATAAATCATTTTAAATGAAAATAAATAGTTTAAAAATATTTTAAGTTATAAAATATAACTTTTGATATTTAAAGGAAAATTTCATTAATAATTTAATATTTATGATATTAAGTTTATTTAATAATTATATTAAATAAATAGTTTAAAAATGGTTTTATTGAATCAAAAATCATTTAAAAAGGAAATAAATGAATTAAAAATATTTTTAGTTATAACTAATGACTTTTAATATTTTGATAAATAATAAATTAATATTCTAATATTAATGGCAATTATTTAAAAATGATTTTAAATGTTTTAAAAATTATTTAAGGGTAATATTAATACTTTAAAAATACTTTGAGTTATTATAAATAACTTTAATATTTTGGCAATGGTTTCATTAATAGTTTAATATTAATTAAATATTAATGATAATAGAATTAGTTAATATTTAAATCATTTAATAATGATTTTAGTGTTTGAAAATTCATGATAAATTATAATTATTATTTAGAAATTATTATAAGGCTATGAAAAAAATAATATGACTGATATTTAAAATATCTAAACGACTATTGAACTGCAGGATAGAGTTTTAGACTCGATATTTACCCGATAAAGCCGTCGGTACACCGAAATATTTTAGAAATTGATTTGGACTTAGATAATTTGACTAGATACGTATTTGTTTATGATGTAATGACTGTTAAACATATGTGACAATGTGATTAGGTTATGTGCTAACTGCGAATATCAGTACTATGTGATATGATATATTATTCTAATCGAACGAATGATCTTATTAATGATTGGTTTTGATATAAAAGATAGAACTAAGTTGCATTATTGTAAGCAGCAGCTCAGGCAAGTATCTAAACCTTATGCACTACTTTTATTTTGTACAAACAGGTATATCATGTTATGCAAGTTTCCTAAACTTACTCCAATTATTATTGAGCAAGTATCCGAACTATTCTTTATATTGTGCAAGTATCCTACTTTTGCATTTACTTTATGCAATGGACATGAGTAATAATGTAACGACCGAGAAATTCGGATTCTAATGTAAGATGATTTTATTAGATTAAATAATAATAAAATCATATTATGTGGGATATCAAGATGGTTGTCAATTTTTTTATTGATATTGGAATATCGTAGTATTTGAACTATGTGAAGGATTTAAGGTGTTTGAATTTCTAAGACGAAAATAAAAGTTTTCCGAGAAATTTTCTGAAAAACACTATTCATCGATATTTGCTCGGGATTTATTTTTGAATTTTCGAGAAATACGTAAGGGTAGAATATTAAAGTAAGACGGATTATGTAATAATAATCTAGTTATGGAAAACGTAATATTTCGCTTGCGGACTTAAATTGAGAACGTAAGGAAAATGAAGAACTATTGCGTTAAGGAATGATGGTATGATACGTGAGTATTGTACAAGGAATGGAAACGAGTATAATACAAAGTATTATATGAGTTTGTAAGAAGAATGCATTATCGTATATAAATTATATATGAATTAGAATACGAGAGTAATACATAAACTATATGTATTTGTATTATGACTTAGTAATGGACTTGGAAGATTGTTTATAGTTGTTACAAGCCCAAGTGAATTTAGGGTTAAGGCCCAACTTATGAATTAATAAACATATAAAAGTTTATTAAAGCAAAGCCCAAAGATTAAGTTGATCCAAGCCTAAGCTAGGATTTAATGAATGGATTGACCCCATGGGGAAATCCATATTAATATGATTAAGGTGTAATGACCAAGAAAAGTGGTAACCAAGTTATATGAGTAATGACCAAGTTATGTAATGATCAAGTATTAAGAGTAGTGGCCAAGCAAAGGATAAAGATTAGAGCTAGCCAATAAATGAATAGTAAGGAGGTGCAAAAAGAGGTGGGATGATGGAATTGACTAAATTGCCCTAAACCTTGCAACTTCTATAAATAGTGAAGGTTGGCAAGTCATTTAATAGTTGTTCAAATAATCCAATCACTCTCTCTCAAAGTGCTTAAGTGTTAGGAGAATTAAGTTGCAAATAAGTTACTTCCATAAGCCAAGAAGAAGAAGAAGATTTCATATCAAAGACTTCAAAAGTAAGACCTCTTCTCCAATTATCTTCTATCTCTATCAGTGATAGGTTGATAATAAAAGTTTGGATTGAGGAACATGAATGATAAAAAAAGTAAGAAGTATGTGTGAGTAATGAACTTAAGCCACATAAGTTGGTAATAAGTCATTTGAACTAGCATAAATGATAAACCTATGTGAGGTTGTTAGTGGAAGTAATATGAAAGTAAAAGAACTTGTATGATCATATGTATCAAGTATACATAAGAAAAGTTATATGTTGAGAGCATATAGGTATGATGATTAAGAAACTTTAATTATCATAAGTCATGAATGATGAGATCATAAGTAGTTTATAAATTATAAAGTTATAAGCTTATGAAGAAATGAGTCAAAATCCAACAATGAATATAAGTTGTTGTATTACATATGTTGAGATGTTCACATGATGAATGGAATTCATTAGTAGTATTGAACAAGTTCTAAGAACAAAGAATTGCCGGAAATAGCACGATTAGACGATAATCGTCGAATTCATAAATTTCCCGGAATGGAAGTCAAATTTTAAGTTTGAGTTCGAAAATTGTATTTTCCAATGGAGACAAGTCATGTTTGTCATTTAAGAGTTGCGGACTCGAAAATGAACAAATTCTGACTTAGAACGAAGAAACGAGCGTTTAACGTTCACGAACGTTTATCGTTTTCGTTAAAAATGAACCAATAGGTGAATTTTTATCAAACGAAGTCAAATAGATAAAATTCTTGCATGAACGCGTAGATTATGTAATTTGTGAACCGTAGACTTTTGAACGAGCCAATTCGGACTTAAAACGAAGAAGTTATGCGTCCGGGAAGTTCACAAAAATTAAAAGTTAGAAAAATTTTCTGGTGCACAGAGTTGGCGCCGCGGCGCCAACACTCAGCCTTTTTAGTCGCGCCGCAGCGCGACATCTGGGACTCGGTTACTGTTAATTCGCGCCGCAGCGCGAGTTACAAGTGTAATGCCCGCGCCGCGGCGCCAGACACAGAACATTGACAGTAAAGAATAAAAATGAAGGGAAAGGAAAGGGATGGTAGGAGATTGAACTACACCTACCTTAAACAACTTAAAGTAAACATTGTTGGGACATTGATAAGACTTAAAAGTAATGAAAAATGGTTAATATAATCAAGTCGAATGAATGTAAAGCGAACGATAAATCGAAACGCATAAGAATGAAATCTAATATATAATTAGATTGAAATGAAGGGTAAGATATATTCAGTTACATACTTGATTATATATGACCTAATGTAAGGCATTATGTGATCATGTATTGTAGAGACTTGAAAGACTTGAACGTAAAGTAAAATACACAGTAGCAGACGCTAAAGGCAAGTATTCGAACTCTTGTTTCAGTTCAATCTGAACAAGTTTATGATGTTCATGTATCCTTTCGCATGAATTGAAGTATAATGAAGTTAAAGTCAGTTTCTTTGGCTAGACTTAACATATTGAGTGGATTATTGATAATCTGTTCATCTGTTATCAAATGCTAGTATCTTTTGTCAACTACTGATGGTTTTCAAAAGAAGACTGAATTGTTAATCAAATGTTTTGTCGGTAAAACGACAGGCACGCGAGGTTGCCAAATGATTAAACGTACATACGTTTAATGGATGTAGTATTGATCAATACAGAGTACAATAGGCTGATCACCTAGAAGTGCTCGTAAGTAATATCGGGCTTACGGACTTAGGTCCGGGTTGTCCTTTTCAAAGAAAGAATGAATACTCAAGGTCTTTGACCGGAATAAATGTTTTACTGAATTTATTCATTGTGAAACATTTTGAAAAGAAAGATGAAGTGCTATTTTGAATCATCAATAATACTTCATAGCTATTGTTCAGTTATCGAAGATATATGATTCATATATATCAAGCATGTTGTTATTGAAATTGTTATACTTGCTGAGCTAGTCATGCTCACTCTTGCTTGAACCATATGAATGCAGCTAAGACTGAACGTCCTGAAGGATCAAATAAGGATAAAGGAAAAGCTAAGGCAGATTATTAAGCTGTCATGTAATAGTATAGGTCTATTTTTGTAATGTAATGAATATTATGACAAGGGAACCTTTGTAATGGGTTTAGAACTTGGGAAATGTAAATATTGAATTAAATATATATAAGTTATGTTCATTCTTTGAGACTTTCAATTGAATGAACGTATGAATGTTTGTACAGTATAGCACCATCTGTCGGGTTGTAAGATACCCGGATTTGGGGGCGCTACAAGTTGGTATCAAAGCCTAGGTTATAAAACTTAAAGGGAATTAGAACCTTAAGTCATAACCTTAATAAAGAAGTAAAAGAAGAAAGATAACCTTATAAAAATGCATTATAGTATGTTATGTGTTTTTATTTATGTTACTGGCATGTACTAATCAAACTGTATTGTTTTATTGTAGATGTCAGGAGAAAATGATATGTATAGAAATATATATGTTGTAAGCGAGGATTCGGTTAATCGGGTAGAGATACTACCAAATCCCGTAGCGATAGAGCCAGAAGTGGTAGCAATAGAGTCTGGAGACTCGGATAATTTAGACTATATGTCTATTTTCGATGGCATGCTAGAGGAGGAGGTGGACGTAATGTCCTTTGACCAAGTTCCTCCCGCCGAGGAGATATCTACGGGGGATTCGATGAAAGCCTTGTTTATGACGGTATTGGATAGGAATGTCCATTATTGTCAGGAGGTAAAGGAGTTGAAAGCGGAACTCCAAGCTGTCCGTGAGGACAAGCTTAGCATGGAGGGAATGTGGGAGGAGGAACACGATGATCATGTTTTAGCTAAGGACAAGGTCCGAGAGCTGAAATGTGAAGTCTTTGAGCTCAAGCAAGAGCTAAAGACTAAACAGAGGAGATTGGAAAGGATGTCCTACATACATAGGAGCTATCATGTGGATTTTCAGCAGCAAGTGGCTGGGTATCCGGTAGAGTCAGGACAGACACGACATACCATCAGTCGGGATGTTATTGCCGGTCTGGCCAGCAAAGATTTTGAGAATGCCTTAAGGCAGATGTAATCTAGCAATAGCTAGAGTAACGTAGATATGTAAATATTATGTATCTAGTAGTGACGTAAAACCCTCTTTTGTATAAACAAGGGTAGTCTTTTGTAAATCCCAATTTTTGGAAAGTAATTGCGGGATGGTAATGTAATCAGCTAAGACTGAGTAATGTAATCAGCTAAGGCTGAATGATGTAAACAATGTAGTGTTATACTACAAGTTATTAATCAATATAAGCCTCTTTTATGGAACATATTGAGTAATGAGTATGAGTTATTGTTTTATCACAAATAATAACTAACTCACAAGAAGAAAGTAATAATGATGTGTTGTTTTCTTAACAGCGAAATGCCGCCAAGAAGGGGACACCGAAATCAAGAAGCTAATGTTAACCAACCGGAAGGAGGTCCGGTTAATCCAATGCAAGAGTTCGTTAATCTTTTAACGGCTGCATTTAATAGAACGGGGGCTAATGTACCTGTAATTCCTGGAGTAGTACGAGCTACTACTTTTAAGGACTTTAAAAGTGTAGGTCCGCCGGAGTTCAAGGGAACTACGGACCCTATAGAAGCCCAAACTTGGGTGAAAGAAATTGAGAAAGCATTTGTAATTACAAATGTGGAGGAGGGTCAAAAGGTTGCCTTTGCAACCTATTTGATGAAAGGAGAGGCCAACTTCTGGTGGGAGGCGAACCAGGCTAGGGCCGATATAGGAAACCTAACGTGGGAGAGGTTTAAGGAGATTTTCTTCGAGAATTATTTCCCCACGAGTATGCAAGGGAGAATGGAAATGAGGTTTCTGGAATTGAAACAAGGGGATATGACAGTTCCCCAATATGCCGCCAAGTTTAATGAACTGGCACGATTTGCTCCACATCAAGTGGACACTGAAGTGAGAAAGGCTAGAAGATTCGAGCAGGGCTTAAAACCCTGGCTCTATAGCCGAATCTCTGTGTTCCAAAGTACTTCCTTTGGAACCATATTAGAGAAGGCAATAATAGCTGAAGGTGGGAATGAGGCTTTAAGCCAGTACCATAAAGATAAGAAAAATAAAGGAAGAGTTGATGGGGGAATTAAGACCGAAGGAGCCAGTGGTAGTGGCGACGGTCAGAAAAGAAAGGGTTTTAACTCTGGGAATACCGGAGTGAAACAAGGCGATTCAAAAAGAAGGATGGAGGCCTGTAAAACCTGCGGGAAGACTCACTTGGGAGTCTGTCTCAAAGGAAAGGCCGTATGTTATAATTGTGGACAGAGCGGGCACATTTCGCCTAACTGTCCAAATCCGAAGAAAAATCACGGATGTTTTGTATGTGGATCAACTGACCACATAGAAAAGAATTGCCCGAAGAAGGGTATGGAAGGAAATAAGGGCACTAATAGTGGAAAATTAGCTATTAGCGGTCCAGTTCAGCCGGGTAGACCAATGGCCCGTACTTTTAATATGACAGTCCAAGATGCGGTGGCATCCGGAGACGTAGTTGCAGGTATTATCCCAATCAATAACATTAATGCATATGTGCTTTTTGATTCGGGTGCTACTTGTTCGTTTATAGCATGTGATTTTGCTAGACGTTTAGAATTATTTCCCGAAAAGTTGCTTATACCTGTGATCATTAAGGTAGCAAATGAAGAGATAATTCATGTGGATAGTATTCATAGGAGTTGTTGCGTAGATATACGTGGATGTAAGTTATCGGTAGATTTAATACCAATAAGGTTGGGAGAATTTGATGTAATCCTCGGAATGGATTGGTTGATTAACCATGGAGCAATTATAGATTGCCAAAAGAAACGTGTGAGCATTAGGATGTTGAAGCAACCTCCTGTAGTATTCTACGGTAATAAATCACCGGGGAGATCGTGTTGTCTTACGATAACACAAACTAGAAAACTCTGAAGAAAGGGATGTGTGGGTTACTTGTGCCATGTTGTTGATACCCAGCGAGTGGGAACAACCATGGAACAAATACCTATAGTAAACGAATTCATGGATGTATTTCCAAGTGAGTTACCGGGTTTACCACCGGATAGGGAGATCGAATTTGTAATAGACATTGTGCCAGGAGCGGCACCAGTGTCAAGGGCACCGTACCGTATGGCGCCGGTGGAAATGAAAGAGCTAATGGTTCAATTACAGGAACTGTTGGATAGGAAGTACATTCAACCAAGTGTTTCCCCGTGGGGTGCACCAGTGTTGTTTGTCAAGAAGAAAGATGGATCGTTAAGACTTTGTATCGACTATCGAGAGTTGAACAAATTAACGATAAAGAATAAATACCCATTGCCCAGGATTGATGATCTATTTGATCAGTTGAAAGGGGCAAAGTATTTTTCTAAAATAGATTTGCGGACGGGGTATCACCAGTTGAAAGTGAGGAAAGAGGATATACCAAAGACGGCATTCAGAACTCGTTATGGTCATTACGAGTTTCTGGTGATGTCATTTGGGTTGACGAATGCACCAGCTGCATTTATGGACATGATGAATAGAGTGTTCAAATCTTATTTGGACAAGTTTGTGGTTGTGTTTATTGATGATATTCTAGTCTATTCAAAGACGCCAGAAGATCATGCTGAACACTTAAGATTAGTGTTGGAAACACTAAGAAAGGAGAAGTTATATGCGAAATTCACTAAGTGTGAATTTTGGCTGGAGAAAGTACAGTTTTTAGGTCATGTCATTGATCAGGAAGGGATTTCAGTGGATCCAGCAAAGGTAGAAGCAGTGATGAACTGGGAACAACCGAAAACGCCAACTGAGGTGCAGAGTTTCCTAGGGTTAGCGGGTTACTATCGAAGATTTATCCAAGATTTTTCGAAGATAGCTACCCCGTTGACTAATTTAACAAGGAAGACGGTGAAATACGTATGGACGGATAAATGTGAAGACAGTTTTCAGGAACTAAAGAAAAGACTAAGTAAAGCACCTGTTTTGTCATTGCCAGATGACACAGGAAATTTTGTAGTATATAGTGATGCTTCGCATAGAGGGCTTGGTTGTGTGCTCATGCAGCATGGCAAAGTCATTGCGTATGCATCACGGCAGTTGAAGGATTATGAGAAAGTTTACCCTACTCATGATCTGGAACTGGCCGCGGTAGTATTTGCCCTAAAGATATGGAGGCATTATCTTTATGGGGAGAAATGTGAGATATATACAGACCATAAGAGTCTAAAGTATATCTTCACTCAGAAGGAGTTGAATATGAGACAGAGAAGATGGCTGGAGTTGATAAAGGATTACGACTGTGAAATCCTGTATCACCCTGGGAAAGCCAATGTAGTTGCCGACGCCTTAAGTAGGAAGGGTCGGGAAAAGTTGTCTATGTTAACGACTCAAAATGAGTTAATAACAGAGATGGCTAGGATGGAAATAGAAGTGAAGATGCCGAGTGAATCGGGGCAGATACTTTTTACAACTGGAGAGACAATCTACCATTATAGAGAGGGTCAAGGAGGTACAACTCAAGACTGATGAGTGTAACCAAATGAAGAAGTGGTTATCTGATAAAGGAGATAATAAGTATAGTCTTGATAATGAAGGATTATTAAGATTTGAAGGAAGAATTTGGATTCCGAATGAGACGGAATTAAAGGAGCAAGTGTTACAAGAAGCTCATAGTTCAAGGTACTCGATACATCCTGGTAGCACTAAGATGTATCAAGACCTTCGACAGAGTTTTTGGTGGCCAAACATGAAAAGGGAAATAGCAGAGTATGTAAGTAGATGTTTGACTTGTCAAAAAGTTAAAGCCGAACATCAACGACCCAGTGGCTTGCTACAGTCATTGGAGATTCCAGAATGGAAATGGGAGCATATCTCGATGGATTTCGTGGTAGGACTTCCAACAACGTCAAAAGGGTACGATTCTATTTGGGTAATAGTCGACCGATTGACGAAATCGGCTCACTTCTTACCAATTAGGGTCAAATATAACTTAGACCAGTTAGCTAAACTTTATGTCAAGGAAGTTATTTCCAGACATGGAGTACCGATATCGATTGTGTCAGATCGTGATCCACGGTTCACATCGAACTTCTGGAGAAGTTTGCAAGAACAGCTGGGAACACAGTTAAAGTTAAGCACGGCTTATCATCCACAAACTGATGGGCAGAGCGAGAGAACAATTCAGACGTTAGAAGACATGCTGAGGTCTTGCGTCATGGATTTCAAGGGTAGTTGGGATGATCACCTACCACTGGTAGAATTTGCTTATAACAACAGTTATCATGCAAGCATAGGTATGCCGCCTTATGAAGCTCTGTATGGAAGAAGATGCAGAACACCATTGTGTTGGGATGAGGTGGGAGAACGCCGGATGCTAGGACCAGAATTGGTGCAGCAAACAGCGGATATAGTAAGGTTAATTCGGATGCGTCTTGTCACGGCTCAAGACAGACAGAAGAAGTATGCGGACTCACATCGATTGAATCGAGAGTTCGAAGTAGGTTCGTATGTGTTTCTGAAGGTATCTCCCTGGAAAGGAAAGATACGCTTTGGAAAGAAAGGAAAGTTAAGTCCAAGGTTTATAGGACCTTTTGAAATATTAAACCGGGTGGGAGAGGTAGCTTATAAGATAGCATTACCTCCAGACCTAGAAAGAATACATAACGTATTTCACGTATCTGTATTACGTCCGTATAAGCTGGACTATAAGCACGTAATTGAGTATGAGCCGATTCATATCGAGAAGGATTTAACATATGAAGAATCGCCGGTTCAAGTCATCGATAGAAAGGAACAAGTTCTGAGGAACAAAGTAATACCATCAGTGAAGGTGTTATGGAAGAACCATGATGCTGAAGAAGCAACGTGGGAGTTAGAAGAAAAGATGAAGAAAAACTTTCCTCATTTATTTAATTAAAAAAAAACGAGATTCTGAGGACAGAATCTTTATAAGGGGGGGAGAATGTAACGACCGAGAAATTCAGATTCTAATGTAAGATGATTTTATTAGATTAAATAATAATAAAATCATATTATGTGGGATATCAAGATGGTTGTCAATTTTTTTATTGATATTGGAATATCGTAGTATTTGAACTATGTGAAGGATTTAAGGTGTTTGAATTTCCTAAGACGAAAATAAAAGTTTTCCGAGAAATTTTCCAAAAAACACTATTCATCGATATTTGCTCGGGATTTATTTTTGAATTTCCGAGAAATACGTAAGGGTAGAATATTAAAGTAAGACGGATTATGTAATAATAATCTAGTTATGGAAAACGTAATATTTCGCTTGCGGACTTAAATTGAGAACGTAAGGAAAATGAAGAACTATTGCGTTAAGGAATGATGGTATGATACGTGAGTATTGTACAAGGAATGGAAACGAGTATAATACAAAGTATTATATGAGTTTGTAAGAAGAATGCATTATCGTATATAAATTATATATGAATTAGAATACGAGAGTAATACATAAACTATATGTATTTGTATTATGACTTAGTAATGGACTTGGAAGATTGTTTATAGTTGTTACAAGCCCAAGTGAATTTAGGGTTAAGGCCCAACTTATGAATTAATAAACATATAAAAGTTTATTAAAGCAAAGCCCAAAGATTAAGTTGATCCAAGCCTAAGCTAGGATTTAATGAATGGATTGACCCCATGGGGAAATCCATATTAATATGATTAAGGTGTAATGACCAAGAAAAGTGGTAACCAAGTTATATGAGTAATGACCAAGTTATGTAATGATCAAGTATTAAGAGTAGTGGCCAAGCAAAGGATAAAGATTAGAGCTAGCCAATAAATGAATAGTAAGGAGGTGCAAAAAGAGGTGGGATGATGGAATTGACTAAATTGCCCTAAACCTTGCAACTTCTATAAATAGTGAAGGTTGGCAAGTCATTTAATAGTTGTTCAAATAATCCAATCACTCTCTCTCAAAGTGCTTAAGTGTTAGGAGAATTAAGTTGCAAATAAGTTACTTCCATAAGCCAAGAAGAAGAAGAAGATTTCATATCAAAGACTTCAAAAGTAAGACCTCTTCTCCAATTATCTTCTATCTCTATCAGTGATAGGTTGATAATAAAAGTTTGGATTGAGGAACATGAATGATAAAAAAAGTAAGAAGTATGTGTGAGTAATGAACTTAAGCCACATAAGTTGGTAATAAGTCATTTGAACTAGCATAAATGATAAACCTATGTGAGGTTGTTAGTGGAAGTAATATGAAAGTAAAAGAACTTGTATGATCATATGTATCAAGTATACATAAGAAAAGTTATATGTTGAGAGCATATAGGTATGATGATTAAGAAACTTTAATTATCATAAGTCATGAATGATGAGATCATAAGTAGTTTATAAATTATAAAGTTATAAGCTTATGAAGAAATGAGTCAAAATCCAACAATGAATATAAGTTGTTGTATTACATATGTTGAGATGTTCACATGATGAATGGAATTCATTAGTAGTATTGAACAAGTTCTAAGAACAAAGAATTGCCGGAAATAGCACGATTAGACGATAATCGTCGAATTCATAAATTTCCCGGAATGGAAGTCAAATTTTAAGTTTGAGTTCAAAAATTGTATTTTCCAATGGAGACCAGTC
The DNA here is from genome assembly GCA_020205505.1 of Panax japonicus. Taxonomy (NCBI): domain Eukaryota; kingdom Viridiplantae; phylum Streptophyta; class Magnoliopsida; order Apiales; family Araliaceae; genus Panax; species Panax japonicus. The sequence goes on along the minus strand of CM035101.1, from coordinate 26,695,249 downwards.
ATGTTTGTCATTTAAGAGTTGCGGACTCGAAAATGAACAAATTCCGACTTAGAACGAAGAAACGAGCGTTTAACGTTCACGAACGTTTATCGTTTTCGTTAAAAATGAACCAATAGGTGAATTTTTATCAAACGAAGTCAAATAGATAAAATTCTTGCATGAACGCGTAGATTATGTAATTTGTGAACCGTAGGCTTTTGAACGAGCCAATTCGGACTTAAAACGAAGAAGTTATGCGTCCGAGAAGTTCACAAAAATTAAAAGTTAGAAAAATCTTCTGGTGCACAGAGTTGGCGCCGCGGCGCCAACCCTCAGCCTTTTTAGTCGCGCCGCAGCGCGACATCTGGGACTCGGTTACTGCTAATTCGCGCCGCAGCGCGAGTTACAAGTGTAATGCCCGCGCCGCGGCGCCAGGCATAGAACATTGACAATAAAGAATAAAAATGAAGGGAAAGGAAAGGGATGGTAGGAGATTGAACTACACCTACCTTAAACAACTTAAAGTAAACATTGTTGGGACATTGATAAGACTTAAAAGTAATGAAAAATGGTTAATATAATCAAGTCGAATGAATGTAAAGCGAACGATAAATCGAAACGCATAAGAATGAAATCTAATATATAATTAGATTGAAATGAAGGGTAAGATATATTCAGTTACATACTTGATTATATATGACCTAATGTAAGGCATTATGTGATCATGTATTGTAGAGACTTGAAAGACTTGAACGTAAAGTAAAATACACAGTAGCAGACGCTAAAGGCAAGTATTCGAACTCTTGTTTCAGTTCAATCTGAACAAGTTTATGATGTTCATGTATCCTTTCGCATGAATTGAAGTATAATGAAGTTAAAGTCAGTTTCTTTGGCTAGACTTAACATATTGAGTGGATTATTGATAATCTGTTCATCTGTTATCAAATGCTAGTATCTTTTGTCAACTACTGATGGTTTTCAAAAGAAGACTGAATTGTTAATCAAATGTTTTGTCGGTAAAACGACAGGCACGCGAGGTTGCCAAATGATTAAACGTACATACGTTTAATGGATGTAGTATTGATCAATACAGAGTACAATAGGCTGATCACCTAGAAGTGCTCGTAAGTAATATCGGGCTTACGGACTTAGGTCCGGGTTGTCCTTTTCAAAGAAAGAATGAATACTCAAGGTCTTTGACCGGAATAAATGTTTTACTGAATTTATTCATTGTGAAACATTTTGAAAAGAAAGATGAAGTGCTATTTTGAATCATCAATAATACTTCATAGCTATTGTTCAGTTATCGAAGATATATGATTCATATGTATCAAGCATGTTGTTATTGAAATTGTTATACTTGCTGAGCTAGTCATGCTCACTCTTGCTTGAACCATATGAATGCAGCTAAGACTGAACGTCCTGAAGGATCAAATAAGGATAAAGGAAAGCTAAGGCAGATTATTAAGCTGTCATGTAATAGTATAGGTCTATTGTTGTAATATAATGAATATTATGACAAGGGAACCTTTGTAATGGGTTTAGAACTTGGGAAATGTAAATATTGAATTAAATATATATAAGTTATGTTCATTCTTTGAGACTTTCAATTGAATGAACGTATGAATGTTTGTACAGTATAGCACCATCTGTCGGGTTGTAAGATACCCGGATTTGGGGGCGCTACAAATAAAGTTTCAGAATTATATTATTATTGTGCCAGATTATTAACTCTATTATTACTGATTATGTATCCAATTTTATATTCATACAAGTTCTTACATTATCCGATCATTGTATTATTGTATAATTCAGATATTTATTCTATTCGTTAATTCGTATATAAGGTTAGACAAGTGTCCCCACTTGGATAACCATTGTATTTAATCATATGTTGATACATACTTATTGATTTTAAGTATGTATACGTTGACTTAAAAGTCGTCTAAGCTATTTGATTCAGCTAGACATAAAAATATTATTGAACAAGATAGAATGTTATTGTATCCAACCAGATTGTTTTGGTTTGGATTTCCGACTAAGTATGAACATCCCGATTATGGGAAAACTTTTGTGCACCTAAGGTGGATAGAGTGAACGATAATATCGTTCTTGCATGTAGTATTGATCAATACAGGGCACATTGGGATGATCACCATTGTGCCCGTAAGTTATGACGGTTTGCGGATGAAGTTCTGCTAAACCCTAGCAAAAATGAAAAACAATGTTCATAGTCTGTCGACTGATCTCCACTTATAGTCTATACGTAGTTTCAAAGATTACATATGGAAGTGATATGTTGTTATTATTGGTTCAGCTTACTTCACAACTGTTGATTCGTTGTAGAAGTGTCTTTCAAAGAAGACATTTAATTCTTTCAGCTAATATATATTGTTGTTATTACTTGCTGGGCAATCAAATGCTCATTCTTGCTTTAAATTTAAATGTTTTCAGTTAAGTATGATCAACCAGAAGGTTCAGGCAAGAACAAGGGGAAAGGAAAGTTGTTTGAATGAGATTTATATTTTGTTGTGTAATAGTTATAGTTTATTAAGACAATAATACTTATTATCATGATGTAATGAATGTTTAAAGGTCTCGTATCTAGGAGTAAACTTTGATGCATATGTAAATTAAGTTTGAATGTTATATTATTGTTATTATTATTAGTATTATTCAATTTATAGAAATGGTATCGTGAAGCACCGAGTTCGAGTTTCAAGTACCCGGATTTGGGGGCGTCACAGGTTGTTATCAAAGATTTACGGTTAGAAACCTTAGGTGGGATAGATCTTAGGCTATAACCTTAGAACTGAGGGTAACGTTAAAAATACAGATAACTCATATAGAGTTTAAAAGAAGATGAATTGAATAAATTCATCGTTAAACAAAATAAAAGATAACTCTTATAAAACTATTAATTGCTGTGTGTATATACTATATGTTAATCAAGATAGTTAGTGTGTATATGTTATGTGAGATAAGGATTAGCATACCCTCAGGTCATAAAGAAGGAGTCAACCTCCATAACCGAGCCAATATCAAAGCCAACAGCTGAAATAGAGGCTCATATTGAAAGCTACCTCAATGAGGTGATTATACAGAAAAGTGTAGTACCGGACCCAGAAATAATACGACTGATATGTAGAGTATACTTACAGGATAAAAGATCAAGCTCGAGTTCTTAAACTCACATTCTTGTGGTGAGTTCTTAAACTCATAAGGTGTGGAAGGTTTGACGAACTAGGTATAGTTATGTGAGAATGGATTATTGAGGATAATAGAAATATATAGAATGCTAAGTAATTGATCCTTAGTGAAGGCGTATAAGAAGTGTAGTGTTAGTGTTATTTGAATATGTATGATTCTATGATGAGTTTACGATAAGTATGTTTGTGTAAAGTAGTATTCTCAACTTTTGTATAAGTTGTGGCAACGATTCTCGACTTTTATGTCACAAAGGGGATATCAGATGTTTAAAGCAGCATGTGCTATGCTATAAAAAGTACGATGAATTAGTTAGATGAATATGATCATATTTAATCAGATAATGCTGCCAAGACGAAAATGAAACCAAAAGGCAGAAGAACCTGTCAACAAAGCTGAAGGAAAACTAGACCCAACACAAAATTTGGCGAATGTGGACGTTCAAGCTATGCAGAACGGAATACCAGCCTCGGGAAATCAACCAAGTAATCGATCAGCAAATGCAAAGACTTCAAAGCAATCAAACAGCCAGGATTTAGAGGATCAACTAACCCTGTAGAGATGTTTGTGACAGCTAGAGTAACGGATGGGCAAAAGACAGCTTTTATCACCTATACGATGAAAGGGGAGACGAATTTTTGGTGGGAAGTAAATCAAGCTAGAGCCAGAGAAGAAAATAGTGGCAGTAAGACTGGGAAAAGAAAAGGAGATAATTTCGGGAATACCAGAAGTAGGACAGGAGGTGGAAAGAAACAAGTTGCGCAATGTGGGAATTGTGGAAAGAATCACTCAGAGGAGTGTCTTAAGGGTAAGTTTGTGTGTTACAAGTGTGGCCAGGAGGGACATATCTCTCCTAACTGCCCCAATCCAAGGATGAATAAGAGGTGTTTCAAGTATGGATCAACGGAGCATAAGGTGAAAGACTATCCGAAAAAGGGAGGGGATACAGGGAGTGCGAGTAAAGGAAAAAGCAGCGGGACTCTAGTGACAACCGAACCAACTTCAACAAACAAACCAACATAATCAATCGCAAGAGTTTTCAATATGACGGTCCAGTATACGGTGGCAACTGAGAATGCAACTCCAGGTATTATTCGTATAACTTGTATGTTTTGATATATATGATTTTCCAATATATAATAAATTATTTTATAAAGATATTTTGAAGAAGGAATTTGAGTTCTCTTAGCAATCAAACTTCCGTTTAATCAGAGAGACAAGCTTAATATTGATTAGTTAAAGATCAGTTCTATCGAATCTGATCGAGATCTATTTGAAATGTCTGTCTATGCTATGTACCTTGGTAAGTATGAGTTTTAAAACGGTGATTCCAGGAACGAAATCCTTATAAGGGAGGGTGAATGTAATAACCTGAATATTTTCTATATAAATAAATAAGAAATTTTCCATATTAATTTTTTTTATTTATTTTAAAGATGAGAATATGTGTCAAGTAATGTGTATGTATATATGTGATAAATAAAATTATTTATTTCATGAATAATTTCAAACAATTTTATTTTAGAAATATTGATAATTATAAAGTATATACTTATAATAATTAATTTTATAGTTGAAATGTCTTTATTATTTATTTTCTATGAAAATATAATTTTTATATTATTTAAATAATATATTAAATGATTATTAGAATTATTATAATTACTATTTTATTATATGAATTTTAGTGCAGAGTTTTAAGTTAATTATTTTAACTTAATTAATAATGCATGCTATATGTGAAAGATAAATCAGATATGAACTCCAAACCCTAATTTTGGATTTTGAGCTATGAATGAGAATAATAATATTATATTAAGTATAATATTATTTTTCGGTATTATAAATATATACAGTATATGTGTAGATTGTTAATGGTTAGTCAATTATGGTGTATCACGACAAACCCTAGTATTAATGTCATAAACCAAGATTGAAAATTTAAAACTGGAAATTTAGATCGGTCAGAAATTGTGTTATATGAATTATGTGCAAATTATAGAATTAATGTTAATTAGATAAAATCCTAATTAATATTTAAAAGCCCTAGTTTAAAATTTGAAACCCAAATTGCTAATCAGGAACCCTAATTGCTAAAATTATAAACCATGATTATTATTTTTGTAAATTGAAATGTTAATTTAGGAACCCTAATGATAATAAGGAACCCTAATTATTTAAACCCTATTTTTATTAAAAACCCTAATTTAATTAGTATGTTTTAATTTAAAATTTTACTACCCTTTAATTTTTAATTGTCCAAACCCTAGTAATTATTTGGGAAACTTTAAGGTTAAAAATCTAGTGATTAAACCCTAGATTCAAGTACCTTAGACAAGAATACCCTTGAGATTAAAGTAAAATTATAATTTTGCCCTTTTGTCCCATATGTTTAATTATTGCTAGCCAAATCTTTGCAAGATCTGGCCAGCCACCCCCTAGACCTACCTATGATCTATAGCATTGCCAGCAATCAGATTCAATGCACCAGCCATGTGCCTTGTACCATTATTTGTATGATTCAAGAGAGAGAAAAGCAAAACAAAGCTCATTTATGCAACCCACACTTAGCCATTCTCTCTCAAGCTCAAACCCACGAAATTGCCTTGTTAGTTCAGTCACTAATCAAGCCCCACGAAATCCACAAACGAATTAGAAGCTAAGAATCAAGATTTTTTAAAGAAAGGTACAAAACCCTAATTTACAATCTGATCTTGAAGGCCATGTTAGATGTTATGATTTAATGTTAAAACATGTTGTTTATAGTGTACATAGATGATCTGAGTTGCTAGATGTTAGATCCATAACATCTAGAGGCTCGGATTTGATTTTTTTAAAAACATGGAAAACTTTATTTTTGTGACTGACAATCGAATGTCAGGTCTGGTAGATCTCTGGCTGTTAATGAGTTTAGTGTTTTTAATGTTTGATCATATAGTGTGCTATGAGATCTTTGATCTGAAACTGGAATCTAGCCCAGATCATGAACATGTTAAAAGTTATAGCTGGTCAAACCTAGTTGACCGAGCATGACTTTACAAATCTGGAAAACCTAGATTGTGCCCAGATAAGGCCTGACAATTTTTTTCAAGCGACTAGATCTGCTAGTGTGTTGTTGTTTTGATTATGTTATGGTAACTACGTTGTAGCTTGTTATGTTTACTATGGATATATGTCTCTAGATCCCATATATCCTCATTGTATTGAACACAGTGGAAGGTCAAACTAGCTTACTAATCCACGAAATATGTTTCTGGAAATTCCAGAAAATTCAAGAACATGTCTTCTGACATGGTTTGACCAGCCTAGATCAGCATGCTCTATTGTTTTTATACTGTTTTTATGTAATGGATATGTAGTATTACATGTTAGCTACAACCTGGAATAAATAGATCACATAGAGCAAACATACAGCGTGAGATATAAGGATCCAAAGTAGCATACTCGATCTGACAAACCCAGAAATGATGAACAGACTCTGACACGAATTTGTGAGCCCCAACGCGTTTTGATTAATTATGTTTAGACTCTATCATGGATTGCAACATGTTCTCTGATAGTTTGTCTAGACAGCCCGACGAGCAAAAAACACTTAACATGAACAGATTGACAGATTTAAGGCCATCCAAATCGTTGACCGGCCATGACTTTGTTTTCTGGGCAGCCCATAAACGTCAAGAACAGCTTTGACAGCTTGTTCTTGAGCTTAGATCTTGTATATGATTCATGTTTTGACCGTGTTTGTTGTTATAATGTGTAGTATTACATCCGTACTATAATATCTCGACCAGAAACACATTACACAAGGAATGATTGATGGTCAAACTAGCAAGCTCGAAACTGACTTTGAATGCCAGGGATTCTCAAGGACACCTAAGGCGACACTTACTGTCGCCGAAGGGCTTTAGCGACAGACTTAGTAAAATTAATTAATTTAATTTCTAAAAATCATTTAAAAATAGTAAATAAATTCTGAAAATTACAAAAATAGTTTTAAAAATTAAGTTTTAATAATTTGACATATTTTTCATAAATATTAATATTTATTTGGATATTATTGGTATTTAAATTATTTAATAAATGCATTAAATAAATTAATTAAAAATGATTTTATTGTATTAAAAATCATTTTAAATAATAATAAGGTATTTAATAATATTTTAAGTTATAAAACATAACTTTTAATATTTTAAGATAAGTTTCATTAATTATTAAATATTAATAATATTAGATTTATTTAGTAATTATATTAAATAAATTAATTAAAAATGATTTTAATATTATAAAAATCTTGTTAAATGAAAATAAATAGTTTAAAAATATTTTAAGTTATAAAATATAACTTTTGATATTTAAAGGTAAATTTCATTAATAATTTAATATTTATGATATTAAGCTTATTTAATAATTATATTAAATAAATAGTTTAAAAATGTTTTTATTGAATCAAATATCATTTAAAAAGGAAATAAATGAATTAAAAATATTTTTAGTTATAACTAATGACTTTTAATATTTTGATAAATAATAAATTAATATTCTAATATTAATGGCAATTATTTAAAAATGATTTTAAAAATCATTTAAGGGTAATATTAATAATTTAAAAATATTTTGAGTTATTATAAATAACTTTAATATTTTGGCAATGGTTTCATTAATAGTTTAATATTAATTAAATATTAATGATAATAGAATTAGTTAATATTTAAATCATTTAATAATGATTTTAGTGTTTGAAAATTCATGATAAATTATAATAATTATTTAGAAATTATTATAAGGCGATGAAAAAAATAATATGACTGATATTTAAAATATCTAAATGATTATTGAACTGCAGGATAGAGTCTTAGACTCGATATTTACCCGATAAAGCCGTCGGTACACCGAAATATTTCAGAAATTGATTTGGACTTAGATAATTTGACTAGATACGTATTTGTTTATGATGTAATGACTGTTAAACATATGTGACAATGTGATTAGGATATGTGCTGACTGCGAATAGCAGTACTATGTGATACGATATATTATTCTAATCGAACGAATGATCTTATTAATGATAAGTTTTGATATAAAAGATAGTACTAAGTTGCGTTATTGTAAGCAATAACTCAGGCAAGTATCTAAACTTTATGCACTACTTTTATTTCGTGCAAACAGGTATATCATGTTATGCAAGTTTCCTAAATTTACTCCAATTATTATTGAGCAAGTATCTGAACTATTATTTACATTGTGCAAGTATCCTACTTTTTCATTTATTTTATGCAATGGACATGAGTAAGAAAGTTTCAGAATTATATTATTATTGTGCCTGATTATTAACTCTATTATTATTAATTATGTATCCAATCTTTGTATTCATACAAGTTCTTACATTATCCGATCATTTTATTATTGTATAATTCAGATATTTATTCTGTTCGTTAATTCGTATACAAGGTTACACAAGTGTCCCCACTTGGATAACCATTGTATTTAATCATATGTTGATATATACTTATTGATTTCAAGTATGTATACATTGACTTAAAAGTCGTCTAAGCTATTTGATTCATCTAGACATAAAAATATTATTGAACAAGATAGAATGTTATTATATCCAACCAGATTGTTTTGGTTCGGATTCCCGACTAAGTATGAACATCCCGAATATGGAAAAACTTTTGTGCACCTAAGGTGGTTAGAGTGAACGATAATATCGTTCTTGCATGTAGTATTGATCAATACAGGGTACAATGGGATGATCACCCTCGTGCCCGTAAGTTATGACGGTTTACGGATGAAGTTCTGCTAAACCCTAGCGAAAATGAAAAACAATGTTCATAGTCTGTCGACTGATCTCCAGTTATAGTCTATACGTAGTTTCAAAGATTACATATGGAAGTGATATGTTGTTATTATTGGTTTAGCTTACTTCACAACTGTTGATTCGTTGTAGAAATGTCTTTCAAAGAAAATATTTAATTCTTTCAGCTAATATATATTGTTGTTATTACTTGCTGGGCAATCAAATGCTCATTCTTGCTTTAAATTTAAATGTTTTCAGTTAAGTATGATCAACCAGAAGGTTCAGACAAGAACAAGGGGAAATGAAAGCTGTTCAAATGAGATTTATATTTTATTGTGTAATAATTATAGTTTATTAAGACAATGATACTTATTATCTATGATGTAATGAATGTTTAAAGCTCTCGTACCTGGGAGTAAACTTTGATGCATATGTAAATTAAGTTTGAATTTTATATTATTGTTATTATTATTAGTATTATGATCAGCTTATAGAAATGGTATCGTGAAGCACCGAGTTCGGGTTTTAAGTACCCAAATTTGGGGGCGTCACATTACCTTCAGGTGCTCCTTATTAATAGTGACACGCGAGAGATCTTACCTTTACACCTGAAGGTATACAAAAGGAATATTGTTTGTCTTTCTTCTCCTAGTTACTTCTCCACTTAACGTCGCTATCAAACTAGGGGATGAATAGAAGGAAAGGAGACATTAAGATTGCCAAGAGGACCCTCTTGCGAGCGCTCGGGGGTATTTCTCAATTTTTTTTTAATTTTTTTGTCTGGATTTAGGGAAAAAGTGGAAAAACCTAATTCAGCTCCACGTAAGATAGCCAAAGTACGGTTGGGCAATCGAGATGCTTTTGTTATTCCTAATAAGACTTTATTGCATAAGTTGAGTTTGCTGCTGTCGTATTGAATTACGGAGGAAAAACGCAGCTCAAGGCTGCCTCCAGAAGGAGAGAGATTCGATCTAATCAGTTCAAGAAATGCTCTTTTTACTTCCTTTTTCTAGGTGTCTTAGATCTTATAGCTGTTAGAGTTTATGCCCTAGATGCCAATTATTTGATATAATTGCTTAACGTTTTGATATTATATTTGATTGAATAAATGAATGATTTTATTATAGTTTTATTTACTGCGATATGTAAATATTAACATAATAAAAAAAATCCTTAGAATAGTGATACAAATTATATAGTTTCAAGTATGTGACTTGAACATTAGATTATATAATTACAATTAATATCATTGCTCTTAAATGTCCCAAGTCAAGTATCACTGTTGATGGGACAACAATGATGCATTGAGACCAGTATGTAGATTGACTGAAGACTAAATCTCATTGGTCATAAATATATGAGATATTAAGTCAATGCATAGGTACATGTTAGAGAACGATGTACTGGACAGACCCACCATGAGAATTCTATGTGGAACATTATGTAACAACCCGATATTTTCTGTATAAATAAATCAGAAATTTTGCATATAATTTTTTTTATTTATTTTAAGGATGAGGATTTGTACAAGATAATGTATGTATGTAATTATGTAATAAATAAAAATATATTTATTACATGAATGTTTACAAATAATTTTATTTTAGAATTATTGACTATTATAAAGTTTATTCTTACAATAATTAATTTCATAGTAGAAATATTTTTATTAATTATTTTCTATGAAAACATGATTATTATAATATTAAAATAATATATGAAATGATTATAGAATGATTATAATAATTATTTTATTATATGAATTTATTTCGGATTAATTAAGTTATTTATTTTTAACTTAATTATTAATGTTATAAATGACAGATAAATCAGATATGGAATCCAAACCCTAATTTTGGATTTAGATCAAGGAATAAGAATAATAATATAATATTAATTATATTTTGATTTTTCAGTGTTATAAATATGTACTGTATATAGAGTTAAGTTCATGTGAGAAGGAATCAATAATGAATACTCAATTAACCATTAATTATAAATAAGGTTCAACATCCCTTAGAACTGAAAAAAAATAACTTAGCTCATGTCTTCAATCTTCCAATGTTGTAGATGAGAGAATGTAGTAGATGATTGAATGTATAAAACCCTGACTCTCATCCTCTATTTATAGTGCTAGAGAAAGTCCTAAATCCTATAGGAAGTAGAAATCCAAATCCTAAAAGAAATTACAAATCATAACTAGTTTCCATAAAGAAAAATCATCATTTTGTATTGAGTATCCTACTTTAGATGTTGCTTCTAAACTTAACTCTAGACTAATTCATCTTTTTCCTACTTTTCGTGGTCTTACAGGTGAAAATCCATATAAGCATCTAAAGGAGTTCCATGTGGTGTGTTCCACAATGAAAGCACAAGGAGTGGCAGAGGAGCAGATCAAGCTTAGACTTTTTCCATTCTCATTAGCAGATTTGGCTAAAGACTGGTTATACTATCTACCTTCTGGATCAATACGATCATGGACTGATATGCAAAGGTTATTCTTGGAGAGGTATTTTCCTGCATCAAGAGTTACCGATATAAGAAAGGAGATATGTGGAATCAGGCAGTTCAATGGAGAGACTCTCTATGAGTATTGGGAAAGGTTCAAGAAGTTGTGTTCCAGCTGTCCACCTCATAGAATTGATGAACATTACTTGATCCAGTACTTCTATGAGGGGTTGCTACCAATGGAAAGAAGCATGATTGATGCAGCAAGTGGAGGAGCACTGGTAGACAAGGCTCTAGAAGCGGCAAAGATCTTAATTGCAAACATGACAGCTAACTCACAGTAGTATGGAACAAAGATGGATCACACACTACAAAGGGTAAATGGGGTAAGCACCAGAGACTTAGAGCAGCAGATTTCTGATTTAACAACTTTGGTTCGACAAATGGCTGCAAGGAATACACAAGTTATTCAGCAAGCTCAACCTCAGTACCACACAGAAAACCAAGAAGTACCTGTCAATTCTGGGACGTCTATGGAGGATATGTTCAAGGCATTCATGAACCAAACACAACAGTTCATGTGTCAGACACAACAATTCCAGCAAGAGACAAGAACTTCTGTTCAAGATCTGAGGGACCAAGTTGGTCAACTTGCAACCACAATAGGAAGGTCACTTTCTCAAACTGTTGAAAATGTAAGTGCCATAACATTGAGATGTGGTGTAGAGGATCAGCAACAAGAAAAGTTAATACAAAGCAAGTCCGACAATAGTGAAATAGGCAGCAGTGATGTACTCAGGCACAAATTTCCACCTCTTTCTGCTTATGAACCAAAACTACCTTTTCCCCAAGTTCTAACAAGGAATTGGAAAGTTGGAAAAAATTCAACGTGGTATACAGAGTCTAATGAAAAATTCCTTGAAGAAATGGCGAATAAGGAACAAGAACTAAAAGATGAGAAGGAGTTCACTAGTGGAAACCATTTGGATGTGCTCGAGACTACTGCTAAATTTGAAGAAATCGGGTATTCAAAGTCTGAAAATGATGAACAAGAGGTAGAGATGGAAGAATTAATAATTCCTGCAGATTTCTATAAGGAGGACATAGATGATGATACTTTCCTTGTACCAGCAACAAAACACGATGATAAACACCATGGGACCTTACACGTGGAATTGGACAACGCACATGTCCAGTTCGGCATATATAAAATTAAGAGGTATCTTGGTAATGTTAATTCTATTTTTGCTATTGGTGTTGTTGACTCTACAGTGCAGGAATCTCTTGAGCAAATATATAAGGAGGATTTAAGGGCTGGAATGGAGCAAAATCAGGATCTGAAAGATGCTCCTAATGAAAAATTGAAATTGTTACCAGTCCACTTGAAGTACACAAGTCCAATTACATAGGATGAGAAAGATGATGTCAAGCTAATGACAATAAACAAGGGCAGCTGCTTGGGAGGCAACCGAAGATTCCAGATTTGATTTTTCTATCCCTTTACTTTTTAGTTTTTTTATTGCATGTTAGCTAGTAGTATTTTCTTCTTTACATGATTTTCTTACATTGGGGACAATGTAAGGTTTGAGTGTGGGGGGAAGATTTAGGTTTTTATTTTATTTAGGAATATTGATCCGATTTTGATGGGGAATTTAAAAACAAATTAATGCTTTTGAAAATTTTGATTTCATGATTCTATCTGGCTATGTGTTAAAAGATTAAAGTCAAAGAATGAAAATTAATGCTATATTTCAAAATCTATTTAATGCTTAGTTGGTTAATGAATGATGAAAACTAAGCCACGATCCATAGTAATTGATTTAAATTGAATTTGTAATACATGAGTACTTGAATATGAGAAATATGTTTATTCGGCTAAGTTATTTGTGGAGTTGTCTATGTGCACTGATTTCATGATTTAGAACTGTTTAACTTGCTTATGTTGTTGCAGAACCATGTGAAATAATGATGAATGAAAAAAAAGAAAAAAAATGAAAAAAAATGAAAAATTGAAAATCTGTTTCAATGTCCATTGTGCGAAATAACTGGGTATCTAAGCCTCGGTATTCATGCTGAAAAGTGCGATGGATAAAAGTAGCTTGACTAGTCAACTTTTGTGGCCTTTGTTACTTGAATAAGTAAGCCCTTAGGGGTGTCTCTACACCTAGCGTCCTAAGATCATATGGTTTGGGAGTCGTTGGTGGAAAGTTCGCTAATGGGTAACTCTGAAAAGCCTAAGAAAAGGAGGCATTGCACATGTCAAAAAAAAAATACGAAAAAAAGAAGAACCATAAAAATACATTCATCTGTTCTAAAAAGAAGTTCTATGAAAAAATTAAAAAACAAGAAAAATTTGTTCTTGGGTATGAGTCAGTGTGCATGATTTTTGCTCCATGGTAACTAAGTTGAGTAAGTATGATGATTTTGGGAAAGTTACTTATGTGGCTACAATTTAATTTAATGAAATTCATTGGTGAAATGATAAAGTTGGTAATTGTGAGTTAATTGATAAGACGTTGTTAGATTTCTGCAAATTTAGTGTTGATAGTCATTATTTGTATCTTGAAATCTTTTGACACTATGGTTGAATAGAATTTTTTGGAAATCAAACTTTTGGTTTACACGAGGACGTGTAAAAGGCTAAGTGTGGGGGAATTTGATGAATGCATATTATTCATTTATTTTGATTCCATTATATTTAGTTTTATTGCATGTTTCATGTGTATATGAGCTTATTAAGGTGTTTAATGATTTCAGGAAGAATTGGAGCTGAAATGAGAAAAAAGAGAAAATTGCAGAGTTTAAGTTGGATGCATGGTTTTGTCTCGGGACTTGAATTTTATTGTAGAGCTCTTCTTTATCTTTCTAGAACAACTTGAATCGTCACAATCGGAGTTCATATGAAAAAGTTATGATATTTTTACTAAACGGACGTTGAACCTCATAGTTTGGAAGTTGCAATTTACACAACAGTCACTTGGAGCCCAATTTCGACCTTGATACATAGCGATTCTGTCAATTCTCAAAGAATGAAAGTTGTAGATCTCGTTGATATCTTCGTTTTAATAGGTAGCAGGCCCCTCAACTCCTCCTGAATCAAAGGTTATGTTCATTTTACCAAAGGACGTCGCAGCAGAAAATGGAAATTCGCCCCAGCGAATTTGAGCGGGAAAATTGGAAAATCATGGATTTTTGGAAAGTTTCTAAAAGCATATTTTGAAAGATTTCTACATGGAATTGGATTGATATTTCTATTAGAATTAGAATATCTTTAGACTAAGATTTATTTCCAAATTGGATTCTATTTCTTTATAGAAACTAGTTATGATTTGTAATTTCTTTTAGGATTTGGATTTCTACTTCCTATAGGATTTAGGACTTTCTCTAGCACTATAAATAGAGGATGAGAGTCAGGGTTTTTTACATTCAATCATCTACTACATTCTGTCATCTACAACATTGGAAGATTGAAGACATGAGCTAAGTTATTTTTATTCAGTTCTAAGGGATGTTGAACCTTATTTATAATTAATGGTTAATTAAGTATTCATTATTTATTCCTTCTCACATAAAATTCATTCATGATAATCTGATTTAATTTCTGAATGCTATTTGGCTTAACTGATTTGATTTCTGCAGGATTGAGTTGGTTAACGAATATCATATGCTAGATCAAGTAATAATATTTCGTGTAATTGATATTATTTCTAATCACAAGTAGTAATTAGTAATACCTGATTGTGGACAAGCTTTTGAGTATTGCTATGATTATCATAAGACAAGTTAAACAATCCGAGCTTATGTGTTTGTTGCTTGGAATAGTCTAATTCCCTAGTTCTTAATGCTGCTATTATATTAAATCTAGAGAGCTTATTCTAGGTTATATAATTGTTAGAATCTTGTGAAGAGCTTGTTTCATTGAGTGACAATTTAAGGAGATTTTCGGGTAGCAGAACTTGTTGTTACCTAGGGCTATTAGTTTCATTTAAGGGTAAATAATGTTACACTTGATTAATCTATTATTGTAAAAAGGTGATACTGAACTGAAGAACTGAAGCTTTTTATTCATTGTTTATTCTTATTAGTTTATTCTTGTTAATTTAGTTAATTAATTCACAATCCCCTTTTTATTAGAAATCATAGGATAAATATAAAACAAATCACTCTCGGTGGGATCGATCCTTGCTTACTACTGTGCTAATTGTTTAAATTTAAAAAGTGAAAGTGAGGTTAATTTAGGAGTGTAAACGACAGCTCCCAAATTTTGGCGCCGTTGCCGGGGAGTGTTATTTGTTTTGTTTATTCTTTTTTTTCCGTTTATTTTTATTATTTATTATTTTGTTTTTATTTTTATTTTATAACTTAATCCTCTCACTCTATTGACTTAAATTTTGTTCAAGAGATAGAGAAAACTGCAGATATAGAAGAAACTCTTGTTCCATCACTTGAAGTGAAAAAGATGGTGGTGCCAAACAAAAATAGGACTTTAAAAGAACTGCATACTATCGATCTTGATCAATCATCATTTTGTATTGAGTATCCTACTTTAGATGTTGCTTTTGAAATTAACTTTAGACTAATTCATCTTTTGCCTACTTTTCACGGTCTTACAGGTGAAAATCCATATAAGCATCTAAAGGAGTTCCATGTGGTGTGTTCCACGATGAAAGCACAAGGAGTGGCAGAGGAGCAGATCAAGCTTAGACTTTTTCCATTCTCATTAGCAGATTTGGCTAAAGACTGGTTATACTATCTACCTTCTGGATCAATATGATCATGGACTGATATGCAAAGGTTATTCTTGGAGAGGTATTTTCCTGTATCAAGAGTTACCGATATAAGAAAGGAGATATGTGGAATCAGGCAGTTCAATGGAGAGACTCTCTATGAGTATTGGGAAAGGTTCAAGAAGTTGTATTCCAGCTGTCCACCTCATAGAATTAATGAACATTACTTGATCCAATACTTCTATGAGGGATTGCTACCAATGGAAAGAAGCATGACTGATGCAATAAGTAGAGGAGCACTGGTAGACAAGACTCCAGAAGAGGTAAGGAACTTAATTGCAAACATGGCAGCTAACTCACAGCAGTATGGAACAAAGATGGATCACACACTACAAAGGGTAAATGGGGTAAGCACCAGAGACTTAGAGCAGCAGATTTCTGATTTAACTACTTTGGTTCGACAAATGGCTGCAAGGAATACACAAGTTATTCAGCAAGCTCAACCTCAGTACCACACAGAAAACCAAGAAGTACCTGTCAATTCTGGGACGTCTATGGAGGATATGTTCAAGGAATTCATGAACCAAACACAACAGTTCATGTGTCAGACACAACAATTCCAGCAAGAGAAAAGAACTTCTGTTCAAGATCTGAGGGACCAAGTTGGTCAACTTGCAACCACAATAGGAAGGTCACTTTCTCAAACTGTTGAAAATGTAAGTGTCATAACATTGAGATGTGGTGTAGAGGATCAGCAACAAGAAAAGTTAATACAAAGCAAGTCCGACAATAGTGAAATAGGCAACAGTGATGTACTCAGGCACAAATTTCCACCTCTTTCTGCTTATGAACCAAAACTACCTTTTCCCCAAGTTCTAACAAGGAATTGGAAAGTTGGAAAAAATTCAACGTGGTATACAGAGTCTAATGAAAATTTCCTTGAAGAAATGGCGAATAGGGAACAAGAACTAATAGATGAGAAGGAGTTCACTAGTGGAAACCATTTGGATGTGCTCGAGACTACTGCTAAATTTGAAGAAATCGGGTATTCAAAGTCTGAAAATGATGAACAAGAGGTAGAGATGGAAGAATTAATAATTCCTGAAGATTTCTATAAGGAGGACATAGATGATGATACTTTCCTTGTACCAGCAACAAAACACGATGATAAACACCATGGGACATTACACGTGGAATTGGACAACGCACATGTCCAGTTCGGCATATATAAAATTAAGAGGTATCTTGGTAATGTTAATTCTATTTTTGCTATTGGTGTTGTTGACTCTACAGTGCAGGAATCTCTTGAGCAAATATATAAGGAGGATTTAAGGGCTGGAATGGAGCAAAATCAGGATCTGAAAGATGCTCCTAATGAAGAATTGAAATTGTTACCAGTCCACTTGAAGTACACAAGTCCAATTACATAGGATGAGAAGGATGATGTCAAGCTAATGACAATAAACAAGGGCAGCTGCTTGGGAGGCAACCCAAGATTCCAGATTTGATTTTTCTATCCCTTTACTTTTTAGTTTTTTTATTGCATGTTAGCTAGTAGTATTTTCTTCTTTACATGATTTTCTTACATTGGGGACAATGTAAGGTTTGAGTGTGGGGGGGGGGGAACATTTAGGTTTTTATTTTATTTAGGAATATTGATTCGATTTTGATGGGGAATTTAAAAACAAATTAATGCTTTTGAAAATTATGATATCTGGCTATGTGTTAAAAGATTAAAGTCAAATATTGAAAATTAATGCTATATTTCAAAATCTATTTAATGCTTAGTTGGTTAATGAATGATGAAAACTAAGCCGCGATCCATAGTAATTGATTTAAATTGAATTTGTGATACATGAGTACTTGAATATGAGAAATATGTTTATTTGGCTAAGTTATTTGTGGAGTTGTCTATGTGCACTGATTTCATGACTTAGAACTGTTTAACTTGCTTATGTTGTTGCAGAACCATGTGAAATAATGATGAAAGAAAAAAAAGAAAAAAAAAGAAAAAAAAATGAAAAATTGAAAATCTGCTTCAATGTCCATTGTGCGAAATAACTGGGTATCTAAGCCTCGGTATTCACGCTGAAAAATGCGATGGATAAAAGTAGCTTGATTAGTCAACTTTTGTAGCCTTTGTTACTTGAATAAGTAAGCCCTTAGGGGTGTCTCTACACCTAGCGCCCTAAGATCATCTGGTTTAGGAGTCGTTGGTGGAAAGTTCGCTAATGGGTAACTCTGAAAAGCCTATGAAAAGGAGGCATTGCACATGTCAAGAAAAAAAATACAAAAAAAAGAAGAAGCATGAAAATACATTCATCTGTGCTAAAAAGAAGGTTCTATGAAAAAAATTAAAAAGCAAGAAAAATTTGTTCTTGGGTATGAGTCAGTGTGCACAGTTTTTGCTCCATGGTAACTAAGTTGAGTAAGTATGATGATTTTGGGAAAGTTACTTATGTGGCTACAATTTGATTTAATGAAATTCATTGGTGAAATGATAAAGTTGGTAATTATGAGTTAATTGATAAGGCGTTGTTAGATTTCTGCAAATTTAGTGTTGATAGTCATTATTTGTATCTTGAAATCTTTTGACACTATGGTTGAATAGAATTTTTTGGAAATCAAACTTTTGGTTTACACGAGGACGTGTAAAAGTCTAAGTGTGGGGGAATTTGATGAATGCATATTATTCATTTATTTTGATTCAATTATATTTAGTTTTATTGCATGTTTCATGTGTATATGAGCTTATTAAGGTGTTTAATGATTTCAGAAAGAATTGGAGCTGAAATGAGGAAAAAGAGAAAATTGTAGAGTTTAAGTTGGATGCATGGTTTTGGCTTGGGACTTGAATTTTATTGTAGAGCTCTTCTTTATCTTTCTAGAACATCTTGAATCATCACAATCGGAGTTCATATTAAAAAGTTATGATATTTTTACTAAACGGACGTTGAACCTCATAGTTTGGAAGTTGCAATTTACACTCCAGTCACTTGGAACCCGATTTCGACCTTGATACATAGCGATTCTGTCAATTCTCAAAGAATGAAAGTTGTAGATCTCGTTGATATCTTCGTTTTGATAGGTAGAAGGCCCCGCAACTCCTCCTGGATCAAAGGTTATGCTCGTTTTACCATAGGACGTTGCAGCAGAAAATGGAAATTCGCCCCAGCGAATTTGAGCGGGAAAATTGGAAAATCTTGGATTTTTGGAAAGTTTCTAAAAGCATATTTTGAAAGATTTCTACATGGAATTGGATTGATATTTCTATTAGAATTAGAATATCTTTAGACTAAGATTTATTTCTAAATTGGATTCTATTTCTTTATAGAAACTAGTTATAATTTGTAATTCCTTTTAGGATTTGGATTTCTACTTCCTATAGGATTTAGGACTTTCTCTAGCACTATAAATAGAGGATGAGAGTCAGGGTTTTATACATTCAATCATCTACTACATTCTCTCATCTACAACATTGGAAGATTGAAGACATGAGCTAAGTTATTTTTATTTAGTTCTAAGGGATGTTGAACCTTATTTATAATTATTGGTTAATTAAGTATTCATTATTTATTCCTTCTCACATGAAATTCATTCTTGATAATTTGATTTAATTTCTGAATGCTATTTGACTTAACTGATTTGATTTCTGCAGGATTGAGTTGGTTAACGAATATCATATGCTAGATCAAGTAATAATATTTCGTGTAATTGATATTATTTCTAATCACAAGTAGTAATTAGTAATACCTGATTGTGGACAAGCTTTTGAGTATTGCTATGATTATCATAAGACAAGTTAAACAATCCGAGCTTATGTGTTTGTTGCTTGGAATAGTCTAATTTCCTAGTTCTTAATGCTGCTATTATATTAAATCTAGAGAGCTTATTCTAGGTTATATAATTGTTAGAATCTTGTGAAGAGCTTGTTTCATTGAGTGACAATTTAAGGGGATTTTCGGGTAGCAGAACTTATTGTTACCTAGAGCTATTAGTTTCATTTAAGGGTAAATAATGTTACACTTGATTAATATATTATTGTAAAAAGGTGATACTGAACTGAAGAACTGAAGCTTTTTATTCATTGTTTATTCTTATTAGTTTATTCTTGTTAATTTAGTTAATTAATTCACAATCCCCTTTTTATTAGAAATCATAGGATAAATATAAAACAAATCACTTTCCGTGGGATCGATCCTTGCTTACTACTGTGCTAATTGTTTAAATTTATAAAGTGAAAGTGAGGTTAATTTAGGAGTGTAAACGACAGCTCCCAGTAAACCCTAATTAAAAATTTAGAAAACCCGAAGTCATTAAAAAAACCCTAATTTTGAAAAACCCTAAATAATATTTATAATCCCTAATTGTCAAGTGGGAAAACCCTAATTTGAAACTCAGTTATGAGTTAGAAACAGTTATATAGTTGTGCTAAATGAATTATGTTACGTATTATAGAATTTAATGTTAATTAGAGAAACCCTAATTAATATTTAGAAATTCTAATTTTTAGAAACCCTAATTTCTAAATTAGTAACTTTAATTTGCTAAATTGGTAACCCTAATTGTTAATTGCAAGCTAAATGTTAATTAGTGGACATTAAAATCATAATGTTCATGTATAGTGTAATTAGAAAATTAATCATAATTAGGAAACCCTAATTTCAAATTTTTACAAACTAAAATTATTTATTTATTTTGTGCTAACCCTAAATTGGAAATTCTAGAAATTATTTTTAAACCCTAGCGGGTTCAAACCCTAAACCCTAACCCAAACCCTAAGGATTTACAAGATTACCAAAATGCCATTAAAAGTATAAGTTCAATTACCAAAATACCCCTCTTTAGATTTTTTTTATTAGGTTTGCTTGTGTATCTAACCAAATAAGGAGTGGGTGACCTAATTTCACCAAACCCATGTGACCAATAAATCCAGCAGCCGACCTTATACATCTCAACCACATGTATTGCACCAATATATATATATATATATATATATATATATATATATATATATATATATATATAGATTGAAAGAGAGAGAGAATGGTCATTTTTTATCATTTCTTTCCAAAGTACTCACCAACTCTCTCTCACTAAAAAACCCACGAAATTGGCAAGTATATCAGCTCACAATTCAAGCCCCACGAACTCCTCAAACAAATCAGAAGCTTAGAATTCCAAAATTTCAAAGTGTGGTATAAACCCTAATTTCAAAATATGACCTTTGAAGATGTGTTAAAAGTTGTGATTTGTTGTTAAAATATGTTGGTTATAGTTTATAATGATGATTTGGGTTGCTAGATGTTACATCCATAACATCTAGAAGCTCGGATTTGATAATTTTGAAAATCTGGAAAAACTTCAAAACGACTCTGACAACATAATGTCAGGCCCTTTAAATCTTTGTTTGTTAATGGTTTCGGGTGTTTAATGTTTTATATGTGTAGTATGTCATGAGATTTTTGTTCTGGAGTTTGAATTAGGACCAAATAGTACATGGATTGATATGTATTTATGGTCAAAGGTCGTTGACCGACCATGACTTTCTAAATTCTGGGTAACCCAGAAACTCTATTCCAGTGCCTGACAAGATATTCTGTGGCTTAGATCTTGCTTCTGTTTGTAATTTTGTTGTTGCTATTGTAATATAATCCTACTATGTTATTTGGACTACATATGTATTCCCATAAACCACCTAAATGATAGCCAGAAAATAAGTAGTGGATTGGTCAAACCAAGCAGAAGATCATGGGATCGGTTTTCTGGGTAACCCAGAAAACTGATGACCATGTCTTCTGACATGGTTTGAACGGACCAAATATAATGATTGTTATGTGTTTAGAGTGATTTTGTGTAATGGATCAATAGCTTGTTATGTCGTCTACAATCTGAAAGCCTAAGATCACGAAACCAGTTCATGTGTTGCAAGCTATAAAGATCGAAAGAAGGCAGTATGAACTGTTCTTCATTTCTGGAAAACCCAGAAATGAAGAACATCACTGACAAGGTTTTTGAGGGTCAAGATCTCTCTGATTCGTTATGTTTGGGCCATGAAACTTGATTTTGATTCTAGTATTACATAGATACTACAATACTAACACTTTATACCAACAAGAAACTTAGTAAGAAAGAATGTGTAAGTGGTCAAACCCCCTACCCTACAAACTGTTATGAATTTCTGGGTGTGCATGAAGAACACCTATAGCGACAGTTCCGTCACTATAGGTGGTCTTTAGCGACAGATTAATTAATAAATTAATTGTTTTTACAAAATAAATAAAAAATTAGTTTTTAATTATTAAAAATACTAAATAAATTATTAAAAGTTATTTTAAAACCTGGAAATTAGTTTTTAATTATTTTGAATATATTTCATAAATATTTAATATTTTTGCAATATTAAAAGTATTTTATTTATTTAATTATAATATTAAATAAATTATTTAAAAATAATTTTAATAAATGAAAAATCATTTAAAATTATATTATGGTATAAGAAAATAATTTAAGTTATTTTTGATAACTTTTAATATTTTGTGATGAATTTCATTAATTAATTAATATTAATGGTAATTGAAGTTATTTATTGAGTATATTAAATAAATGATGAAAAATAGAATTAATGATTTAAAAATTATAGAAAAATGATTTAAAGGTTATAAAAGTATTTTAAGTTATAAAATATAAATTTTGATATTTTGTCATGAAAAATATTAATATTTTAATATTAATGATATTAAATTTATTTAATAATTATATTAAATAAATTAGTTTAAAAATGATTTTAATATTAGAAAAATCATTTTAAATGAAAATAAATAGTTTAAAAATATTTTAAGTTATAAAATATAACATTCCATATTTAAAGATAAAACTCATTAATTATCTACTATTAATGATGTTAAAGTTATTTAATAATTATATTAAATAATTTAGTTTAAAAATAATTTTTATATTATAAAAATCATTTAAAATGAAAATAAAGTATTTAAGATATTTTAAGTTATAAAATATAACTTTTAATATTTAAAGGATAATTTCATTAATAATTTAATATTAATGATATTAATTTAATATTAATGATATTAATTTAATAATAAATGATATTAAGTTTATTTAATAATTATATAAATAAATAGTTTTAAAATTGTTTTATTTATTTAAAAATCATTTAATAAGGATATTAATGAATTAAAAATATTTTAAGTTATAATTAATGACTTTTAATATTTTGATAAATAATACATTAATACTTTAATATTAATGATAATTATTTAAAAATGATTTTTATTCTTTTAAAAATTATTTAAGGGTAATATTAATACTTCAAAAGTATTTTAAGTTATTATAAATAACATCGATATTTTGGCAATGATTTCATTAATGGTTTAATATTAATTAAATATTAAAGATAATAGAATTGTTTAATATTTAAATTATTTAATAATGATTCCAGTGTTTGAAAATTCGCGATAAATTATAATAAATGTTTAAAAATTATTATATGTCATTTAAAAATAATATGACTGATAATTATAGTTATTGAACTACGGGATAGAGTCTTAGACTCGATTATTACCCGATAAAGCCGTCCGTACACCGACATGTTTCAGAAATTGATCTGGACTTAGATATTTTGATTATATTAGTGATTATTTGTGATTCAATCGTTGTGAAACATGTGTGATAATGCGATTAGGTTACGTGCTGACTACAATAAGCAGTGCTATGTGTTATAGTATGTTATTCTAATTGATCAAATGATCTTATTACTGATAGGTGTTGTATAAAGATAGAACTAAGTTACGAACTGTAAGCAGCGCATCAGGCAAGTATCTTACCTTTACATTTCCTTTATACAATGGACATGAGTAAGAAGTTTCAGAATTATATTATTATTATGCTATATTATTAACCCTATTTTGATATATTCTATATCCGATCATTATTAATTAACATGTTAGTATATGATATTTCTGATATATATATTCTGTTTGTTAATTTCTATATATGGTTATACAAGTGTCCCCACTTGGATAATCATTGTATTTAATCACATGTTGATATATATATATAAGCCGTCTAAGCTATTTGATCAGCTAGACACAAATTTTGAAATGTCGTTGAATATGATAAAAACCTTTTTGTATCCAATCAAATTATTTTGGTTCGGATTCCAGACTAAGTATGAACATCCCGAGCACGGGAAAAAAAATTTATGCGCCAAGGCGGACAAAGGATGAACGATAATATCGTTCTAGCAATGTAATATTGATAAATATAGGGCCCATGAGAAGTACAACCTAAAGCCCATAAGTTATGACGGTTTGTAGATGAAGTTCTGCTAAACCTTATCGAAAACTAAAAATAATGTTCATAGTATGTCAACTAAACCTCATATATAGTCAATATGTAGTTTCAAAATTTGGAGATAGAATTGTTATGTTATTATTATCGGTTCAGTTTACTTCACAACTATAAATTCGTTGTAGAAGTGATATACAAAGAAATATTTATTTTTTTCAGCTACTTATATTTCTAATTGTTATTACTTGCTGGGCACCCAAATGCTCACCCTTGCTTAAATTTAAATGTTTTCAGCTAGGCATGAATAACTCGAAGGTTCAGACATGAACAAGTGAAAATGAAAGCAAACTGTATATGTTTAATGGTATCTTTTGTAATAGTTAGACAATATATAGACACTGATATGTATTATATATCATGTAAAGAATTATAGTAAAGGTTGCGTAATTGAGATTAGACTCTGATAAATATAAGATAAGTTTGATATTTATATTATTGTTATTATTATTAGTATTATTCCGCTCATAGAAATGGTATCGTGAAGCACCGGGTTTGGGTTTCAAGTATCCGAGTTTGGGGCCTTTACAAGTTGGTATCAGAGCTATAAAACATGAATTTGCGAAGTGCCCCGAGCCTCTCGCTGGTGACTTCCTTGTGTGGAATGCACCGAAGCCAGACTCTCCGTAGGGGATGTCGATTCAGTTGGTGGCAAGCTCATATGCACCCTTGTAAGGTGCTATGGTTGGAAGCACCATGAAAGTTACAAGTTGGTATCAGAGCTTATGGTTAAACACCTTAGGTGGGTTAGACCTTAGGCTATAACCTTGGAACAGAGGAAAATGTTGAAAATAAAATTAACTCATATAGAGTTTAAAAAGGAGATGAATTGAACTAGTTCACCTTCAAACAAAATAAAAGATAACTTATATAAAACTATTATTTGCTGTGTGTATATATTAGTTGATAATTAGGATAACTTAGGTGTGTAGATGTCAGATAGAAAATGATTAGGATACCCTCAAATAATAAAGAAGAAGTCAACCTCCATAACTGAGCCAATATCAAAGCCAATAGCTGAAATAGAGGCTCACATTGAAAGCTACCTCAAAGAGGTGGTTATTTTGAAAAGTGTAGTACCGAACCCTGAAACGATAGTATAACTGATAGGTAAAGTATAGTTAAAGAATATGTGGTCAATGACGAGTTCTTAAACTCATATGTTTGTGGTGAGTTCTTAAACTCACAATGTATGGTAAGTGGTACGAACTAGGTGTAGTTAGGTGTGAATGGATTATTGAGGATAATGGGAATATATAGATTTCTAAGCAACTGATCCTTAGTGGAGGCGTAAGAAATAAGTAGTTTTAGTATTACTACTGGATTATGTATGATTCTATGTTATATATATGATAGGTATGTTTGTATAAGGTAATATTTTTCAAATTTTTCATAAGTTGTGTCCGCGATTCCTGACTTTTGAGTCACAAAGGGATAGTGGATGATTAAAGCAATATGTGCTATGGTATGTCAAGTGGTATGAGTACTGGTTAATGCAGAAAACCAAATTTTCAAAATCTAATATTTTGAGTACATGATTATTCGAATAGAAAGTTTTGTGTTATATGTTAAGAGTATACGATAAGGTTTAGAATGTAAATTAATAAAGAATAAATTATAATAATGCCACCAAGGAGACGAAAACAAAATACACGGACAAAAGAACCTGTCAACAAAGCTGGAAGACAACCAGACTCGATACAGAATTTTGCGAATATGGACGATCAAGCTATGCAGAAAGGAATACCAGTCACCGGAAGATCAGCCAGATAATCGATTGACGAACGTCAAAGACTTTCAGGCAGTCGTACTGCCAGTATTTAGAAGATCAACTGACCATGTACCAACGTTTATGATAGCTAGGGTAACGAAGGGGCAAAAGATAGTTTTGTCACCTATATAATAAAAGGAAAGGAGATAAAGGGCAAGTTTGTGTGTTTTAAGTGTGAATCAATGGAGTATAAGGTGGAAGACTTTCCAAGAAGGATAGTGGAGGCAAGGAATGCGTATACGAGGAAAGGCAGCAGGACATTGGCGACGAATGAACCAACATCAAAAATCAAACCACAACGAAATCAACCGCAAGCGTCTTCAACAGGACCGTTCAAGAAACTGTAGTACCCGGGGATGCAACTCCAGGTATTATTCTAATCAATTTTATTTTCTTATATATTATTTTCTTATATATAGTAAAATTATTTTATAAATTATTTTGAAGGAGGAAATTGAGTTCTATTAGAAATCAATGTCCCGTATAAGCAGATAGATAAGCTTTATGCTGAATAGTTAAAGATCAGTTCGATCAATTTTGATTGAGATCTACTCGCAATGATTTTGTATGCTATGTACCCTGGTATGTATAGGTTTTAAAACGGTGATTCCGAGGATGTAATCTTTATAAGGGAGGGTGAATATAACAACCTGATATTTTCTGTATAAATAAATCAGAAATTTTGCATATAATTTTTTATTTTATTTTAAGGATGAGGATTTGTACAAGATAATGTATGTATGTAATTATGTAATAAATAAAAATATATTTATTACATGAATGTTTGCAAATAATTTTATTTTAGAATTATTGACTATTATAAAGTTTATTCTTACAATAATTAATTTCATAGCAGAAATGTTTTTATTAATTATTTTCTATGAAAACATGATTATTATATTATTTAAATAATATATGAAATGATTATAATAATTATTTTATTATATGAATTTATTTCAGATTAATTAAGTTATTTATTTTTAACTTAATTATTAATGTAATATATGACAGATAAATCAGATATGAAATCCAAACCCTAATTTTGGATTTTGATCAAGGAATAAGCACTACAAAAAAATGTGGCTTTAGCAACAATCGATTTTCGTTGCTAAAGGTGTCAAATTTCTTTGCTAAAGGGTTTTGGCAACGACTTTACTGTCGTTGCGTCTTTCGTTGCGCAATGAGCGTTGCTAATTATTTTGCAACGAACCTTTTTTTTTCGTTGTAAAAAGTAATACATTTTGCAACGAAATTTGGCTTTCGTATAGAGACATCGATCCTTTAGCAACAAAATGTATTGTTGCAGAATAACTAAAATTTCATTACTAAAAACCCCATTTCGTTGCAAAAGCCTGCTAATTGGCAACGAAATGAACACTTTTTTTACAACGTCCGTGCATTTTCGTTGCAATTGACACCATTTTGCAACGACATTTTTTGTTGCGGTAAATTATGAAAATTGTTGCCTAAACTTGCTTTTGTTGCGGAATATAAACTTTTTAGCAACGATTTTTGTTGCTAATTATATTATTTGGCAACGACATTATGCTGAATCAGCAACGAAAATGTTTGTTTCTTGTTATTTTTCAATAGCAACGAAAGTCGTCGATTAGCAACGACATTATATATTGTCATTTCTTTATATGTGCAACGAAAGTTGATATGATTTGCAACGACAAAAAATATTGCCTTTTATGTTAGTATTAGCAACAATATCCTCTCCGTTGTTATTAGGTTAATTTTTCGTTGCCAAATATTATATTTTTAATGCCATTAGCAACGAATTTTTTTTGCTAAATGTATAAAAAATTGTTGCTATATTAATACTTGTTCAATGCTTTGGTAACGAATTATATTGTTGCCAAATCAAAATTTAACATTCTTTTTGTGTACCTGGCTGGCTCAATGTCCCCATAGCAAATAATGAGAAAAATACAAAAAACTAAAATATTATTAACTTAATAAAATCATCTACTACATAATCATTCATTATCTTTACAATTAACCATCTAAAGCTACCACAGTTCTTCAATCAAAGTATTTATATACATATATAAAGAGAGTACACTTCATAATTTCGTCCTTTGTCTTCCGTAAACGTAGCACGGAAATTTGATACCCAGTATTGTAAGGCAGGTCATAGAAGCAGTCTTCTCGCACATATTTAAAAATAATATCAAAGTTAGGAAAATGAAGCAAATAGGTCACCAAAGGAAAACTATTTAAATTTAGGTTGGGAAGTTTAAATACAGACACAAATTTAATTGTGTAACTGACAAGCTAACCTTTCTTCATTTCACCAAGTTCTCTGGCCATAGCATGGAGTTCCTCTCTGTTCTTTCCCATTACATGAGACTTGTCCTACAAGCATATAGCATATTAGAAATTTATTCTAACAGATTTATATCTATTAAAAGAAAACTATATATATATATATATATATATATATATATATATATATATATATATATATATATATATATATATATATAGTACAATTCTCAATTCATATCATATTTCACATCTGGTGAGTTAAACATCTCTAAATAAACACAAGAAGAAAATGTAAATATGATAATGATCTTAACACCAATATGTTAAGAGCAGTTAGCCTTGTCTTGAGAGATCCAGCTGACATGCCATCTTTATATGAATGAATTACAGTAACAGCTTCAAGCTCCCCCTCTTGCTAAAAAAATAAGATTACTCCTGAACAGATCCAATTTAAGAAAAAAATATTCTTTTAAGAAACTTTCAATTAGTGACAAAGATGTCAAGGCATTTTAATAGTAAACAGAAAATATAAAAGCTTGGGTAGGTTTTCCTTGTACAGAGAGAGTAAGGCAATATCAGAGGTGTTAGGATATTACTGATATAGACATAACCATAATGTTTTACAATAAAAATTGGATGATGAGCCAAATACAGATTTTCCTTCATCAAGTGTAAGGCCTCAAGAATTGGTTATAGACAGAAGACATGAATAGGATAGATGATATGTTCTTAAATTCAAAGAAATTTAAATTTCCATGTGCATTATTAACAAGAAGATCCTCCTTTACTATATATAATTCAACAAGTTCCTATTACAACACTTGCTAAAATTAACTTTTAAAAGTTCCCAAATACTTTATAACGTTTTCCAACACTTTTTGAAATGAGATTTTTAAGACATATTAAATGCACCTATTAGCATTTGCCTACAAGTTATTTATGTAGAAAGAAGTAGGTTAAGAAACTTGCATGCATGCTGCAAGTTTTAAAGATGCACAAGTGAAGAGGAGATGGCTACGACCAAATCAAGGAAATTATGCAAGACAAAATCAATTATAATATATAAGAGTAATCCATGTACTCACTCTGATCTGACAGTATGACTCTTTAAGTCTGTTCAGAGTCAACAAATGACTCTTTAAGTCTATTCAGAGTCTCCATCCTGAAATGAACATAACCATCTTAATAGTCACGTGACAAGAATAATGGCAGTAAAAATGGACATGGCTGATTATATATCAATTGGGTCTCAGCAGGTGGAGTACTGCTACTACTAATTGATAATGAGAGTACATAGATGGCAGTTATATATTTGAAGCCGCTATTAGTGAGAAAGTTAGAAATTGAGGTGATTAGATTGTATGGAGTATATTAGGAGGTGGTGTACCTGTTTGTTTGGTTATGCCTATGATTCTAATGAAAAATGAGATGGTATTAGTGATATCTATGATGATCTATTTGTACTGGTCATGGCGATGTTAATGGTAATAATTTTATATTGTCTCCTAAACGATGGTGATGGATGCCAATGCAAAAACTCTAACAAGCAAAATAATGTAAATTTAAAGTTGCATCACCAATCTTAAATTGTTTTATTTTAATCAAAGATTCTCCCAAATGAATATATTGAGTATTTCTACAGATACATAAAATAACATACAAAATAATGTGTCAAAATATGATTAGTTGATGATTTACCATAAATAGATGGTTCCAATGATTATAACCTACCACAACCATACACATCATTTTGTATCCAATTTTAATATCCATTCTTTATTCATCAAAGAACTATTGTAATATATTAAATATTCACTTATCAATTTTTTTTATTAAAATATAAATACCAAAGTATGTTGGTGGCCCAACAGCAAGGTTGGAAATGCCTCATAACTCATTTTTTATGTGTGGTGGGGGGGGGAGTAATTATAAATATTACCTCGATGCAGATAACTGAAGTCACCTGAGCACCCATATTCAAAATGCATGATGTTGATAAACCATTGCCAAAGACTGCAGCAATACCTTCTTAGATTAACAAATCAACTATAAGAACACATATACCAGAGGAGAAACTCAAAGGCACAAAGAACAACAGTAAAAACAAGAAGGAACAATTGAGGAATCAAAAAAAATATTTAAAACTAGAATCACTCACATCACAGATCCATAACTCTTTACATCAAAATCCTGTAGTTTGGCATTTTTGTAAAAAAATTAAATATTTTACTAATATATATTTTATGCTTTGCTATTTTGGGTTTGTGGATTGGGAACTGCGAAGAGAGAGAAAATCATGATTAAGAAAGATCCAACACTAATTTACTTAATTTTATGATTTAAACATACAACACTAGACTTGGCTACTTGAAAGTAAAATAAGCTAGTTAATTCAACTTGGAGACCTCTTGGTACAACCATGTATGGACACATTACAAAATATAACCATTGAAGATAAGTTACCGCAAGAGGAAGTCATCAATACCATAGAGAAATTAAGCAAAACTCAAGTATTATGAATAGTTTATGTCCGTTCTAGAAGAACATACCAACTAATTAAGAAATGAGTATTATCAGTAGAAAGTTCCCTTGGTAAAGAATAAAG
Organism: Panax japonicus; assembly: GCA_020205505.1. Classification (NCBI taxonomy): domain Eukaryota; kingdom Viridiplantae; phylum Streptophyta; class Magnoliopsida; order Apiales; family Araliaceae; genus Panax; species Panax japonicus. The sequence goes on along the minus strand of CM035101.1, from coordinate 26,664,074 downwards.
TGACAAGTTAACAAGTAAATGAAATTGATTTTTTTTTTCACAACTTAAACCTTATGAAAAGTTGAAAACCAACTTAAGATCTTGCATTTGGATCCACTATAACTACCTTCAAGTAAGTAAAATCGTTGAGCAAAGTAAAAATACTACTATTCAAATATAGTTACTTACAACTACTAAAGAAATATGAATTCCAATATTATTAATAAGATTTCAACAGTACATAATTAACATCTTTTTGGCCAAAATAATCATTTAATCATTTAAATGTGTATCAACATGAACTTGCAAGAATACGCAAGTTTGGCCCTATTAGTATACCAAAAACCACATGATACAGTAATGAAAGACAAACATACTATAGTTTAACAGCTGAAAGTCCATATCCAAATAAATCTACATCCAGTTACAACATCCTCAATACCCCTCAAGGAGTGAGTTGTAAAAAATTCATGCAACTCAGAAATACACATAACTAATGTCTCATGACAAATTAAATTAAGCTTGAACATGATCAAACACAACTAACCACATTGATAGCAAGCATTTGACCATTGCTTTTCTTCACTTTCTTCAGCTTCCTTAGAAAGTACCTTCGTGACACAAATAAAATTTTTACAATGTATGATTAAAATAATCCTTAAAAGTCCATACAAATTGGATACATCTCATTTGCTTTATCTTTATCTATTTTCTACCATTATTATAAGTATTCTCTCTCTTTCTCTTTCAAAAAGGAGGGCTATATAAGAAATTGCTCAACACCTCTTTCCTTTTTTCTCACTTCCATGTATATATATATATATATATATATATATATATATATATATATATATATATATATATATATATATATATATATATATGCCCTTTCATGTAATAGATAAATCTAAAAATTAAATTGAGAAATCAGGAGTAATAGTATTGCTCATGATCAAGAAGGTTAGACCAGGGTAAAGGAGATCGAAGAAATTTAGTTTTACGCTATGTTTCTGAGTTTTAAAATGGACAGAAAAGAAAAGAAATGGACGAAAAATTTAAGTTTTCTTTCCAATTCTTATGTTTCTGAGTTTTTTAATAAACGGAAAAGAAAAGAAATGGATAGATAACTTGGCCACTTTTCCTGCCAAAGTTTTCCGTCCAAAATTGGCATGATTTTGACGGAAAAGAAATTAGAATAAGTAATATTTTTATAATTCCCATATTATCCTCAACTTTTAATATAATAAATTTTAAATTACAACCCATGTCCTCAATTTTAAATTTTCTATCCTTTTTCATTAAAAACTCAGAAACAACACAAAAGAAAACTTTAAGTTTTCTATTCTTTTCTTTTCTGTTCTAATTTAAGTTTTCTATTATTTTCTTTTCTGTTCAAAACTCAGAAACAGAGTGTTAGAGTGTACATAGCGGGAGTGAAATAAAGAGAGGGTAAATGTAGAAAATAAAAACAATAATTAATAATATTTTTTTTAAAGTTTGTTATTTCATATTTTTGAATTAAAACAAAGAAATAAATATATGTGATTAGCAAATGATATATATATATATATATATATATATATATATATATATATATCATGCACAAGAAAAATGAAAACTATAAGTATCAGTGTAAGAATTCGAAATACCAACTCCTATATGATATGTGTAATAATTATTTCATATCTCTAAATTAAACAAGTAAATACATCTATATGCTTAATAAATAAATAATGATAGATAACACAATATTAATGAAACTATAAGTATCATTTAAGGAATTCAAAATACAAACTCCTACATGATATGTGTTTGATAATTATTTCAAATATCTGAATTAGAACAAAAAATACATCCATCATGTGATTAATAAATAAAAGTTTATAAATTTAAATTATATAAATATAATGTATTTACGAGATGGCCTAATATATTATATATATTATATAAATATAATGTATTTACGAGATGGCCTAATATATTATATTATGCCAAATAGAGATGAACTAAAGATATGAGATGAGGAAATTAATATTTTTGGAAAAAAGAAAAAAGGTAAAAGGAGAACTAGGAATAGCTAGGGGTATACCATTACTATTCTTCTTTTTATTTTTTATTTTTGGACTTAAAAATATGTTCATGATTTAAGTTACTCCCTCCGTCTAAGAATAAAAGTTCTTATTATTTTATGTAATCTCAAATTAAATATTTACTTATATTAAATAATCTACTTTTTTATAATAATTTATGTGTAATATCCTTAGTATTAAATGTCATATTTTTATTATTTATAAATATTTATATAATATCACTAGTCATGTATAGAAAAATATGCAATTAGATGAGAATTTAAATATGAAATTTTTTATCATTTGGCATTTTTTTAAAATTAGCATAAAATAGATCATCACTTTCATTTTCGGAGTGAGGGAGTACTTGTAAATATATCATACTTCTATCTAAAAATAGGAAACATTGGGAAGCATAGATATAATATTCAGGTTTGATGAGGTTGGGTTTATTTGGGTCGGAGGCCCAGAACTAACATGCTTGGCAATCGATTGTCACTAGTACTATTTCAACAACCATAATCTATACTGTTGATCGCAACATTGGATGACACGGATTGAAATGGATTTTCCCCTGCCGCTACAAGTTATAGTGACATGAGAAATTACTCATTTGCCCCTCATTTACTCATGTGCTACATTGTCTACCGCTAATAGTTATGGCGGTAGTTTAATAACTAATAAATTAGAATGACTCAGTGGTAGCTTAATGGCTTAATAACCCATTGGTCTTAGGTTCGAAACCTAGTTGTAATATTTTTGCTTCTTATGTTATATATTTATAAATTTATCTCTAAATATTCATATAAATATTTATAAACAAATATTCATATAAATTTATCTTTAAAATTTATAAATATTTCATCTAAAATTTACTTTAATGTTGAGATTTGTTTAGTTAACTAATAAATTAGAATGGATCAGTGGTAGCTTAATGGCCCAATAAACCATAGGTCTTAGGTTTGAAACCTAATTGTGATATTTTAGCTTCTTATGTTATATTTTTTTATTTATTAGATAAATATGTTGATGCACAGATTCAAACCCAAGACCTCCAGCTTGGAATATTGATCCAATGACTACCCAAGCACCTGAGCCTAGTTGTTATTAATAACAGTAATAATAATAAAAGTAGTATTAATAACAGTAATAATAATAAAAGTATTATTATTATTATTATTATTAATACTACTTTTATTATTATTACTGTTATTGTTGTTATTATTATTATTATTATTATTATTATTATTATTATTATTATTATTATTATTATTATTACTGTTACTGTTATTGTTATTGTTATTATTATTATTATTAATACTACTTTTATTATTATTACTGTTATTGTTATTATTGTTGTTGTTGTTGTTGTTGTTATTATTATTATTATTATTATTACTATTTATTTTATTATTATTAGTACTATTATTATTATTATTTTTATTATTATTATTATTATTACTACTACTATAATTGTTATTATTATTATTAGTAATATTATTATTATTATTATTATTATTATTATTATTATTATTACTACTACTAGTACTACTACTTTTATTATTATTACTGTTATTGTTATTATTATTATTATTATTATTATTATTATTATTATTATTATTACTACTACTACTACTACTACTACTACTGCTACTATTATTATTATTATTACTGTTATTTTTTTTATTAGTACTATTATTATTTTGACTGTTATTATTATTCTTATTATTACTATTATTGTTATTATTATTATTATTACTATTATTATTATTATTGTTACTATTATTATTATTATTATTATTATTATTATCTTAATTTAAGGCAACATTTTAATAGTCGTTGCAATAAGTTGTATAAAATATGCAACGAAAATAAAAATTGTTGCCAATGGATGTGGTCTATATTAGGCAACGGAATATAGCAACAAAAAAACTAACGTTGCCTACGATGAGGAGAAATCAAGTGGTTAGAAATTTTGCAACGAATTTCTAACGAATTTTGTTTCCAAATTTTGCAACTATTTATGAATTTCGTTGCAAAAAGTGAAAGACTGACACAATCTGCAACGAAGGACAAGTTTCGTTGCTAAACATACACTTTTAGCAACGACTTATAAAATCGTTACCTGAAAAATCGTTGCTAAAGCCCCATTTTTAGCAACAAAAAAACTTTCGTTGCCCACGATGACGAGAAAGCAAGTTGCCGAAAATTTTGCAACGAATTTCTAACGAAATTTTTTCCCGCCAATGAATTAGCAACGAAATTTTGCAACGACTTATGAATTTCGTTGCAAAAAGTGAAAGCCTGACACAATCTACAACGAAGGACAAATTTCGTTGCTAAACATATACTTTTAGCAACACCTTATAAAGTCGTTGCCCGAAAAATCGTTGCTAAAGGTCCATTTTTTGTAGTGAAGAATAATAATATAATATTAATTTTATTTTGATTTTTCAGTGCTATAAATATGTACTGTATATGTGTGGGCTGATAATGGTTGTTCAATTATATTGTATCATAACCAAACCCTAACATTAATTTGTTTTACCCTATTGTGAAATTCAAATGGGAAATTCAAGACTGTTATATAACTATGTTATATGATTTATGTTGCGTATGATATAATTAATTAGGTAAACCCTAATTAAAAATTTAAAAAACCCTAAGTCATTAAAAACCCTAATTATGAAAAACCCTAAATAATATTTATAAACCCTAATTGTCAAGTGGGAAAAACCTAATTTGAAACTCACTTATGAGTTAGAAACGGTTATGTAGTTGTGCTAAATGAAGTATGTTACATATTATAGAATTTAATATTAATTAGAGAAACCCTAATTAATATTTAGAAATTCTAATTTCTAGAAATCCTAAATTCTAAATTAGTAACTTTAATTTGCTAAATTGGTAACCCTAATTGTTAATTGCAAGCTAAATGTTTATTAGTGGACATTAAAATCATAATGTTCATGTATAGTGTAATTAGAAAAGTAATCATATTAGGAAACCCTAATTTCAAATTTTTAGAAACTAAAATTATTTATTTATTTTGTGCTAACCCTAAATTGGAAATTCTAGAAATTATTTTTAAACACTAGCGGGTTCAAACCCTAAACCCTAACCCAAACCCTAAACTCTAAGGGTTTGCAAGATTACCAAAATGCCATTAAAAGTATAAGTTCAATGACCAAAATACCCCTCTTTAGATTTTTTTATTAGGCTTGCTTGTGTATCTAACCAAATAAGGAGTGGGTGACCTAATTTCACCAAACCCATATGACCAATAAATCCAGCAGCCAGCCTTATACATCTCAGCCACATGTATTGCACCAATATATATATATATAGATTGAAAGAGAGAGAATGATCATTTTTGCTTATTTCTTTCCCAAGCACTCACCAACTCTCTCTCACTAAAAAACCCACGAAATTGGCAAGTATATCAGCTCACAATTCAAGCCCCACGAACTCGTCAAACAAATCAGAAGCTTAGAATTCCAAATTTTCAAATTGAGGTTTAAACCCTAATTTTGAAATTAGTTTTTAATTATTTTGAATATATTTCATAAATATTTAATATTTTTGGAATATTAAAAGTATTTAATTTATTTAATTATAATATTAAATAAACTATTTAAAAATGATTTTAATACATGAAAACTCATTTAAAATTATATTATGGTATAAGAAAATAATTTAAGTTATTTTTGATAACTTTTAATATTTTGTGATGAATTTCATTAATTAATTAATATTAATGGTAATTAAAGTTATTTATTGAGTATATTAAATAAATGATGAAAAATAGAATTAGTGATTTAAAAATTATAGAAAAATGATTTAAAGGTTATAAAAGTATTTTAAGTTATAAAATATAACTTTTGATATTTTGTCAGGAAAAATATTAATATTTTAATATTAATGATATTAAATTTATTTAATAATTATATTAAATAAATTATTTTAAAAATGATTTTAATATTAGAAAAATTATTTTAAATGAAAAAAATAGATTAAAAATATTTTAAGTTATAAAATATAACTTTCCATATTTAAATATAAAAGTCATTAATTATCTACTATTAATGATGTTAAAGTTATTTAATAATTATATCAAATAATTTAGTTTAAAAATGATTTTTATATTATAAAAATCATTTAAAATGAAAATAAAGTGTTTAAGATATTTTAAGTTATAAAATATAACTTTTAATATTTAAAGGATAATTTCATTAATAATTTAATATTAATAATATTAATTTAATAATAAATGATATTAAGTTTATTTAATAATTATATTAAATAAATAGTTTTAAAATAGTTTTATTTATTTAAAAATCATTTAATAAGGATATTAATGAATTAAAAATATTTTAAGTTATAATTAATGACTTTTAATATTTTGATAAGTAAGACATTAATACTTTAATATTAATGATAATTATTTAAAAATAATTTTTATTCTTTTAAAAATCATTTAAGGGTAATATTAATACTTTAAAAGTATTTTAAGTTATTATAAATAACATCGATATTTTGGCAATGGTTTCATTAATGGTTTATTATTAATTAAATATTAATGATAATAGAATTGTTTAATATTTAAATTATTTAATAATGATTCCAGTGTTTGAAAATTCGTGATAAATTATAATAAATGTTTAAAAATTATTATATATCATTTAAAAATAACATGACTAATAATTATAGTTATTGAACTACGGGATAGAGTCTTAGACTCGATAATTACCCAATAAAGCCGTCGGTACACCGACATGTTTCAGAAATTGATCTGGCTTAGATATTTTGATTATATTAGTGATTATTTGTGATTCAATGGTTGTGAAACATGCGTGATAATGTAATTAGGTTACGTGCTGACTGCAATAAGCAGTGCTATGTGTTATAGTATGTTATTCTAATCGATCAAATGATCTTATTACTGATAGGTGTTGTATAAAGATAGAACTAAGTTACGAACTGTAAGCAGCGCATCAGGCAAGTATCTTACCTTTGCATTTCCTTTATGCAATGGACACGAGTAAGAAGTTTCAGAATTATATTATTATTATGCTATATTATTAACCCTATTGTGATATATTCTATATCCGATCATTGTTTATTAACATTTTAGTATATGATAATTCTGATATATATATATATATATATATATATATATATATATATATATTCTGTTTGTTAATTTCTATATATTGTTATACAAGTGTCCCCACTTGGATAATCATTGTATTTAATCACATGTTGATATATATATATAAGCCGTCTAAGCTATTTGATAAGCTAGACACAAATTTCGAAATGTCGTTGAATATGATAAAAACCTTTTTGTATCCAATCAAATTATTTTGGTTCGGATTCCAGACTAAGTATGAACATCCCGATCACGAGAAAAAAAATTTATGCGCCAAGGGGGACAAAGGATGAACGATAATATCGTTCTAGCAATGTAGTATTGATAAATATAGGGCCCATGGGAAGTACAACCTAAAGCCCGTAAGTTATGATGTTTTGCAGATGAAGTTCTGCTAAACCTTATCGAAAACTAAAAACAATGTTCATAGTATGTCAACTAAACCTCATATATGGTCAATATGCAGTTTCAAAATTTGGAGATAGAATTGTTATGTTATTATTATCGGTTTAGTGTATTTCACAACTATAAATTCGTTGTAGAAGTGATGTACAAAGAAAATGTTTATTTCTTTCAGCTACTTATATTTCAAATGGTTATTACTTGCTGGCACCCAAATGCTCACCCTTGCTTAAATTTAAATGTTTTCAGCTAGGCATGAACAACTCGAAGGTTTAGACAAAAACAAGTGAAAAGGAAAGCAAACAGTATATGTTTAATGGTATCTTTTGTAATCGTTAGACAATATATAGACAATGATATGTATTATATATCATGTAAAGAATTATAGTAAAGGTTGCGTAATTGGGATTAGACTCTGATAAATGTAAGATAAGTTTGATATTTATATTATTGTTATTATTATTAGTATTATTCCGCTCATAGAAATGGTATCATGAAGCACCGAGTTCGGGTTTCAAGTATCTGAGTTTGGGGGCTTTACACATTATGGAAAGTGTCATTAGTGATTCCCATAGTGACAATGATGTAATGGTCCTCTGATCTGAAATCACTATATTACTACACGAGAATTTATATACTTTGATATCATCAAATGTCACCTTTAATAGGGTGGACTATAAAGGTGATTATTGGGTACATCATGAATCGTGTGAGGAATATGAGTGATCTAGATGGAATTTAACCCTCCAATATATTAGGGGTGATATCCATAGGCCTCTTAATTGATTAGTGTCAGGAATAAACACTTGAATGATATTCCTATTTACATATGATTTGATTATGATATATATGAATGAATATGCAAGTATGCTTGTATTAAAAAAAGCTGTAAAGTCCTTTGATAGACAATAGAAACATTTATACAAGGATTTAGAATGAATTGATCAAGTATGTTAGGTTGATCCTACATAAGCAAAATAACTTTGTAAAGTTCTTAAAAAGAAATGATGTACAAGGAATATAAACATATAAAGATCAAGCATGTTAGGTTGATCTTATGATGTAATAGATAGGCTTGTCTGATCGTCGAGCACTGCACCAGAAATCGTAGTCTGCCAGGAGAGTCAAGGAAACTCGAGAGCTATCAAGGTAGAATCGTAGTCTGCAAGATAGTAGTCTTGGAGTTTGTAGACTGCCAGGAGAGACGATGAGAGGATCGTAGTGCGTCGAGGAGAACTTCCTCAGGGCCGCAGTCTGATGAGAAAGTCATGTTCAGAATCATAGAGACAACCTGTCTACGAGCCGACCGAGTATCTGCCGAAGCCAAGTCAAGAATTGTAGACTACACTCAGAGTCATAGAGTCTACTGATCATATCAGAGGCAGAGATCGTAGTCGAGCAAGATCAGATAAAGACAACAAGCACAACGATAGACATCGTAGAGTGTCAAGATCTGATCTCGGAGTCGTAGTGTCTGCACAACCAAAGATGAATCGTAGAGTGCAGAACTAAGACCTCAAAAGATGTGCTCACAATACCAAGGCAGAATCATAGAGCAAATATGATTCTCTACAAATGAGCACTCTCAGAATATCCAAAGGAATGAAGCCTCTGGTTAGCACTACAAAGATACATCCCATCCTGAAGGAAACTAGAGAGCACTCAACGAATGGCATGCGAGCTAACAGAAGATCTAAGCACCAACCCAATTAGCATCAAGATTGAGTTGTGAAGCCATTCGAGATGAAGTCTTCCACAAGGAGATCAGAAGAAGACTTCAGTAACTGACTAAGGAAAGTCAGCAAGTACAGTAGCTGTCAAGCAGATAGAAGACAACAATCTTGGAAGCTACCAGGATCGTAGAGTTTGCCAAACAAAGAAAGAACTGATAGAGTGCATACAGAGATACTAGACAACTTCTAAAGAACAAGGCTAAAGTGATTAAGCATTGGGTCAGTCTATTGATGATAAGTGAACGGGAGATCACAAGGAAAAAGCGAGCTGGACACACCATAAATATGAAGTGTCTTGTTATTCAGAAGGGGCCAGAATAAAGAAGTCAAGCCATCAGTCTCTGAGAGCTGTTGAGGAAAATAGAAGTGTTGAAGCACTGCACAAGAAAAGGAATAGGTGTTCTACATTGAAGATCCAATCAACACTCTTCAAGATCGTAGTGTTGTCTCTACCAGTCAACAAGACACTACGATCAGGTCCATGAAGACATGCATCAGAATTGTAGAGTTCAAATAGCTGAAGACTGAAGCATTGGCAATGGTTCATTCTAAAGGGTAATATTTGGACAAGAGCTTATTGAGAGCATCGATGCAAAAGGACAACCTTTGATCGAGAAATCAGAAGGAGGAAATAAAGTCTTCGACTTGCCCCAAACATTAAAGTGACATCTCTGATGGGGTAGGTAAAACAGTAGTCTGTAGTGTCAGAAAAAGTATGACATATCACATCAGCAGTCTACCTCAGTCAACTCGAGATCTGTGAAGATATTTGAATAGCTTTCAACTGTTACTTTCCAACGGAAGGATTGAGAAGGAGTATAAATTAGCAAGAGCTTCAAAGATCGAGGGTTGCTAGAGTTGCCGAGTTTGGAGTAACGGTGGACTGTTCTAAACCATTTGAGATAGTGAGTCCGAAGGCTCACTCTACGATCTACCAAGAACACTTAGAGACAGACAAAGAAAGAAGTAGAAGTGAGAGTTCTACTACATGAAGAGTGTTCTGAACTATCGAGAGAAAGAAGAGCGTCATTTCATCTTGATGTCCATAATGAGAAGACTCTAAGTACCATAGAGAAGAGCTCACAATCATCTTAGCAAGTCCATCATTAGAAGGCATCAAGTATCAAGAAAGGAGATCACAAACGTCATCATGGTGGTAAGCATGAGAAAGTTTCTAAGTACCTAACAGAAGAGCTTACAGTCATCTTGGAAACCTATCATGTACAACCATCACGTATCAAGAGGAATGATCTTCAAGGCAGTTCATCAAGGGATCATCAGAGGAGGTTGAGTAACTGAAGAAGCTGAGCATCATGCAACACTCAACTGCACTTAAAGGATGATCATGCCAAGCTGCTAAGTACAGAAGATGTTTAGAGAATAAAGACATCTTAGCAGCTTAGCACCAACTCCAACAAATAAACATATAACAATAAGAAGCCAGGGCTTGAGGGGTCCTTGTCCGGAGGGACTAAGTGAAGTTCTAAGCCTGCTGGGCTTGAAGAGTTCCAAGGGAACTAGAGAAGTTCCAAGGCTGCTGGCCTTGAAGAGTTCTTAGGGAACTGAAGTCCCAAGGCTGCTGGCCTTGAAGGAATCATAGTGATTCAGGGTGCTGCCCTTCCTTAGTGGAAATCCTGCTAGTTCAAAGTAGAAGAGTGGATTAGGAGCTTGAGTCTCTGAACTACTTAAAACCCCTTGTGTCTTTTACTTTAAGTCATTTACATTATGTACATTAACTGCTATAACTGCTATGTATGTTTTAACTACTTACCATTGAACTAACTCTACGAACAATGTATGTATGATTATGAATATATCAATGAAGTGGATCTTTTACTTATTCCGCTGTGCTTGAAAAGATTCTTATGTCTGTCATATGCTAAATAATTAGTAATACAAAATAATCCAAAAAAGTATTTGAAATTAAAAAGGATCTATTCAACCCCCTTCTAGATCTATTATGCCTACTGGGAACTAATAAGTAGGACTATGAAATGCATGGCCATGCTCAAATAGTGATTTGTTTCATATAGTCTACTCATTGATCAAGAAAACACATATTAAATTATGAAGAGTATGACACATTCTATTACTCAAGTTTAATCTAGGATGTCAAGGATAAAAGGATTAAATTACATTGAAACATTGATCACGAAAAGTTTGCATCGAATCATCGATCTTATTATTACTAAGGTAGCAGTGATACATTACTAGATGCCGCTCACTGTTTATAATTTTATAATATGATTTAAAATTATTGCCAACATAATAATAACCTATAGGGTCACACACATAGAACGTAATAAAAGGGAATTAATTTAAATTGTAAAGATTTAAATATGTCAATATGATTGATAGTATTTAAATTAATAGGATAATTTATATATATAGGTATATTAATTAAGTAAAACTTAATTACGATATATATATATATATATATATATATATATATATATATATATATATAAATTCAGATTTTATTAAATTAGGTTTTGATTAATTCTTTTTAATCGCTATATATATGATATGTAGCAGCCATTTAGGGAATTATTCATTAACTAAAACCCTAGCCGCTCTTAGAGAGAGACTAGAGAGAAACAATTCCGAAAATCCTCATCCTTGGTGGCTAATACCACAGTTCCTTTTACTGCAGATCGTACAACGCTTTGTAGCGAAGCGTTCATGTTGATACCGTAGAGACGCAGTTCATTTGAATTGCGTTGGAGATTCGACCGCATCGTTTCTAGCTTTCTTAATCGGTATAATTTCTAACCGTTGAATTAATTTTTTTTCGCATGGATCCTGTTTAAGGTTTTGAAATTGTTTTAAATTGTTCTATTTTTGCTGTGCGTTTCTATGTCGAAACCCTTCAATAGCATGTATAGAGAGAGAGTCAACAAATCACATCATATATTGGATATTGCATCGGAAAGAGATATTTATTCTCCCTTCCGGGCAAGTCCCGAGGAAAGTTGACTATGCTAATATGAGCCGGAGAATGCTTGCTTGCCTACGTGCTTTCAAGAGGGCTTATCTTAACTACGTCGACCAGTCGCAACAAGGAAATAGAGGCTCGTTCCATGTTAGCAGCTCATCTTTTTTCTATTTTGACCAACCGGTTTAATGCAATGTAAGTGTTGTAGCTAAGGTTCTTTCTATACTCCAAGAAATTTCTTTGATTCAATCTTTAGGTTCTGATGATATTCCTCTCAAACTATTATCTCTCTAAGCCAAATCAATAGAAAAGAAAGATATAACTCTTCATTCTTGTTTGGGATGTGGATTGGCCAATTAGAAGCATCGTAGTATTTCAAACGGAAATTATTCCAATTTCCTTGTGAGAAATGCCAAAACCACCAATAGAACTGGAAGCACCCCTTCTTTCAAAGAGAAGAGGACGAGTTATTCACATTTCATTTGATGGTCAGAGGCGAATTGAAAGCTAAGAAGTGGTAATTCTAAAGATTCCCTGGGGGAAAAATAGAGATGTCTCCTACGTTACCCATAATATGTGGAACTATCGACATAATTTCATAGAGTCATTCGGTCTGAATGCTACATGAAGAACATAAGCCAGATGACGAAATGAAGAAGTTTTTATGTGATCCCTATCTACCAAAATTTTTACTTCTGGTTCTGGTTCATGACTTCACTTCGATCTCTTTGACTGAACCTGAAGGATTCAGAATTCCTGGAACAGCTACTTATAATTTTGAAAAATCTTACCAAATTAGGAGTGCAAAGTACAGAATTTAAACACGTTTTACTCTTACTCTCACAGTGAATTTATTAGATCTTGGATGGAAGAACATTATTTACGGAGCTACTACAATGGATTTAGCATAAGTACTTCTTTATTATAAGTGAGGGCCACCATTTGAAAAGCTATTTATTCTAGGAGGACGACATACCATGATCAGACAACGATCGACTGTAACCCGCAGGTTCCTCAGCATCTCTTCCGTCAAATGTTTATCCGTATTTTAATAGGACTCGGGATGATTAGGATTTCACTCGGAGGAATAAGAATAATGCTATGCAAAAAGAGAGTCACTTGACGCTCCTTTTTTGGTGTTAGAGTTGTCCCGAGGCTCATCCCTCGATGTGAATTGACGCATCTGCTTATTCAAAAGAAATTTCTATCTAAAAATAATTGGGTTATTAATGATTGGATGAAAACATAGTAAAATAAGAAATTCAAATATTTCATTGAAATTGTTCGTTTAGAAATTTCCCGAAAAGCTAATCATAGGTTCTTCTCTCCATCGAAATAAGAGGGTCATTATGCTCATTACTAAATTTGTTTAAGATAAGTCATTTCTTGCCGAAAAAAATCCCGAAAAACACTGATGCTTCTCCACAAATTGAGGGTAAGTTGTCTCTCTCTCCGACCCGACTATTTCCTCTGAGAAAATAGAGTAAGGGTCGACCTTCTTTAGGAAAAAGAGTGATGCTCGCCCCCGTCTTTCCTTTCGTCTTTTGCACAAACCAAACAACCCACATTCTCGAGTATAGAGCCACCATCTTCACGTAAATACATTTCATGCTTTTAACCCAACTCAAGCTGAAGAAACTTATTCAATGGTCACCGCTAACCGCTTTTGGTCCCAAATCCTTCTAGACAACAAGTCTTTGATTCGATTGATTTTCACTCTTTCGTCCAAAACCTCTAACTAGTCCATCAGCCAAACCCTTCTCCTATTCGTCCAGTGAAGAAGTTAGGCATATGTAGCAAATGAAGCAGTTCCATGCCTAGGGGAAATTTCTCAATGGAAAGAATAGGCTTGGGCTCACCATCCAAGCTCCCTCCTAGAACGGGGAAGTACTGGGACAATGCCAATATAAGTAACAAGTCAATCCACTCCTCACTAACTTCTATAGACTCCACTCAGGGAGGAAATAACTCGTCATATCATATGATAAGATGCGGGGGTGCCTTTGCCTGAGAACCTAAAATAGATTCGTGAACAATTGTAACTCATACTCCTAGACAAGGACCGCTAAACATGGATAGAACGAGAGTCGAACTCCCATGTCTCTCTTTTCGGAAAGAAAAATAAAAACAAACCTATCTTTCTTGACCATTAAGCATATCTTTTACTTTGTTGGCGTAACCGCCCTTGATTGGGTATATGTAAATGCCCATGCATTGCACGATGGATGTGAATAAGTAGACCATTATCTTGGCAATAATGAGCCATCTATGAGAAGTCTTACCCATATCTTACCATTTTTTCTGTCGCCGTTTGTAGTGACGGGATGGTGTCTGGTGGGACGGACACTGTGAGAGACTGTCCATTCCATGTAGGCACGACATCAACTTGACTGACCCTGACCATCAGAGATTGTAGTTTCCAGACACAGGTAACAGCTTGCCGCTTATTCTTCGATCTGCCCTAGCAAACACCTACTCCTATCAAAAAGTGAGACTTTACTAAACAAACTGGGCTGTTGGCCTACCAAGCATTTTCCCGCTACTCTTGCTGCCCGCCAAGCGGGCGGAGCACATAGTATTTATTGTATCACGATGCAATCATATCTCGAAAGTCAGCCTTACCTTCTATTTTATTTATAAAGGGCCTTTTCAATAAGGCTACATCATTCTCTTCCTGTTGAGGTGGTAAACCCCTCATCCCTTGGTTGTCAATCAGTTTGAAGAAAAAGAGATTGATTTAAATACAGATATCGTGTGTACTGATTAACCAGACAGCTCAACCGTTGACCAGCCAACCGGAAAATACATTTTTATAGAAAGATCGGTGTGCCACACCTTCAACTCCAACTACTACAGGAAAGATTCCACCTCCCCTCCATGATAAAATTTGATCTCTTTTCATACTTCATAAGCAGCAGCTAGCTCCAGACTCCATTGACTAGTCTCATGAATAATTTACTTACACCGCAGAGTGATTGCTTTATTTTTCTTTCTTCCTTTCCCCCTAATCGAGAATAACCTTTTAGTGGGGTTGATCGCCCCATCCATCTCCTGCTGCTTTAGCTTTGGTCTGTTATTCCCCAGATAACGTCATTGCTTCTTCTCCGAGAAAAGAAGTTCACAACCTATGGGCCTTCTACCTCCACGAGACATTGCTCCGTCAGGCTTTAGCCCATTACAGAAAATTCCCCACTCTGCCTCCCATAGTTTGTACACGAATTCATGAGTTATACCGAGTATTCAGTAAATTATAGACCACTTCAAATCTTCATTTTTGAGAGGGATGATCAACTCCGTAAATATCGATCAAAACTTGAACCCTTGTATAGGTATGAAATTTCAGAAAGCATAACAACTGAAATGGGTAGTCCGTATTGGTATCAGATCAATACCCATGATTGGAAACCCATCTCTGAAGAGGAGAGCCAAAGAATACTTTATTTAATCATTGAAGCTTATTCTGAGGTGGGGATCGAGACCAGCCCGCTAACAACAAAAAAGATCTGACATAGTAATCGTAGCTATCCAACCCATATAAGAAGAAAAAACTGCAAAATCCGATCCAATTTATCGTAATCGATTAGTTAACATGTTGGTTAACCGTATTCTAAAACATGGAAAAAAATCATTGGCTTATCAAATTATCTATCGCGCCATGAAAAAGATTCAACAAAAGATAGAAAAAAATCCACTATCTATTTTTCTCCTGATGCCTCTGGTTCTGCTTAACCATCTCGGGCTCCCGTTGCTTAATTTGACGAAGCAGGTACCATGAGAAGAGGTCATAAAACCGGTATTCAAATCAGGTCTAGCTCAGCAAAGGAGAAGGTACTCTCTTAACATGATTAGATGGGCGAATGGTAATAATCAAGAACCTTGGCAGTCAAATAAGGATTTGTAAGAAATCTGGAATTCATTCAACAACGGCAACAGGTAAGATTGAAAAATTCCAAAAAAGGAGCTTCAAGGAGGACAACTTTCGAACAAGTTTTCTTCGCCTATATGGACATTCCAGATTATCCAGATGCTTATGCTGGATGGAGTCGTCATCGTTGACCGTGATGAATTCATCCAATCTAAATAAGGCCTAAAAACATCGTTCATCAACCCCCTCTTCTCTCTAGCCTTTGATTTTTTGATAGAGACCTATGAAGAAGTAAACTTCATTTTCATCCAGTTTGCACCACCGGGTATTGTCTCTGACACCTTCGATGGGTGTTCTCTCTAATGGATTGCACCATTAGGTATTGTCTCTGAAGCCTTTGATGAGTATTGTCTCTAATGGATTGCACCACCAAGTATTGTGACGCCCCCAAAATTAGGTATACATCACCCATCTTGGGTCGTCAGATACATGGTACAAAATTCAAATACAACCTAATAATACAGTAGTCGTGTATAATACGACAAAACATATGCTGTGAGTTTAGATACAAATATTATCTTCTAGACAATATCTATTATAAGAATAAATCCTCATTACATTTATTGTCACACTATTTTACAGAATAGTGAGGACTGCTAATACTATCATCTGGACCGTCACTCCATTCCCCGACTAGTCCCGGCTATGTTCTCATTTCCTGAAGAGAACAGTGAAAGAAAGGTTGAGCTCAACTGGCCCAGTAAGAAATATTATGACTAAGATAATGTAGAATAAATTATCAATAGTCTTCAACAATGTTAAACTGATAAAATATAATAAACAACCAGTTTAACTGCAGCTGAATATGCAATCCATTAAAAGAGTCAAGTAGAGAATAAAGTCTACTATCTTTTATAATTTAAAAGATTTTCATCATTTTTTTATCGCTGAGACTCAGCTTAATGAATAAACCACAATATCTAATCATCCTTGAACCACAGTCAAAGATTTTTATTAAATCATCAATGGTCATGACTATACCGAAACACTCCTGGTCATAATCATACCAAAAACTATCCATCAATGCATTACAGGCCACTAAGGACTTTTATCACATCATTTATAACATGTCATAATTATACCGAATGATCCCTGTCATAATCATACTAAGTTCATCTATGCACGTAAGCCAAAGATAACTTTCAACATAATATAACATGAGGATGATGACAATGACATAATAATTCAATAAAACAAGTTCAAGAATTAATTTATCCAAGAACCAATAACGTCCAAATTGTCAACATGATACTGCTTTGTAGAGTAAAATTGAAGAATGCTCAGAAGAATATTTCCATGAAAAATACTGGATGAAGCACAAATACCAAGAACATTCCACTAATTTCATGGAGTATAGAAGTCAAAATTTTAATCAACTGAGTATAATACCGAATGGAATAACAAAAGATATCACCATGTATGCGATAGAGACCGCACAGACAGGTTATTCCAACAGAATAATAAATGCGGAATAATAAATGATGGAACCAGGTCCGGCGTATAGCACAGACAGGATATTCCGACAGAAATATAAAGACGCAATAGTAAAATGGAACCAGGTCTGGCGTATAGCACAGACAGGATATTCCGACAAAAATATAAAGACGGAATAGTAAAAGAATGTCACCAAGTATAGGGTATTCCGTATATACAGGTTATGTATAGGGTATGCCACTTTTACAGGTTATTCCAACAGAATAAAAAAAAATGGAATAACATAAGTTCTCTTCAAGAAGAAAGAATAACACCCCTTACCGTAAAAGAACTGGATATAGAAGTAGTGAAGTAGCAGAATACTCTTCTTCTTTCTCTCTATAATTTTCTCTCTATAGATTCTCTCTATAATTTCTCTCTCTAGAGTTTCAATGAATTCGTAAGAAAATAATGAAGGAATGAGCTTCTATTTATAGGAAAATGGAATGCATAGTAACTAATCCATGAACGGTCCAGATTGTTTTACTTTAATCTGACGGTCCATATTTAAAGAAAAATCTTTTAAATAAAATATAATATATTCTATTTATATAAAAAAACATTTTACTATGCAAACACTATGCAACACTATGCAAAACACTATGCAATACTATGCATAATAAAATATAATATATTCTATTTATAGAATAACTTTAATAAAGTATTCTGTTTTATATAAAAAGATATTTCTGTTTTATTACGTTAATAATACGAATAAAACAAAACGTCATTATCGCTATAATAATTAAAACAAAACGTCATTATCGCTATAATAATTCATATTAATAATCGACAATAACTGAGTCAAACAGAGCGACTTCTTAAATAAATATCAATAATCAATACCGTGTGCTACTATGCAACAACGCGTATTACTGTACTTTTACTACCGAGTAGTTCAACAGTTTTAACGGTAAAACATCCGTCGTTATTTTCATAAAATATTTTGTTCGGGTGAATAGTACCCCGTGAATAGTACTTCAGGAATAGTACCCCGTGAATAGTACCCCGACACGAAAAATACCCCAAATACCCGAGTGAACAATATTAGAGTGAATAGTAATTTTTGTGAATAGTAACCCGTGAATAGTAACTTCGACACAAAAAGTGTCTCAAATACTCGAGTGAACAATACTAGAGTGAATAGTAATTTGGGTGAATAGTAATCCATGAATAGTAACTCATGAATAGTACTCCGACACAAAAAGTGTCCCAAATACTTGAGTGAACAATACTAGAGTGAATAGTAATTTCGATGAATAGTAACCCGTGAATAGTAACCGGGTATTTTATGACAACTTGTCTACTTTGAAAATTTTTCAAATATGACCCTTAACTTTAAACTTTTATCAATTTAACTATTTACCAAAATAGAAAAATTGAATACTTTTATTTCATAAAATTCGGGGTCTCACAATCTCCCATCCTTATGATATTTCGGCCTCGAAATTAGGGTATGTATCTGGCATGATAAAGAGGTGAGAATACCCTAAATACCTTTATCGTTGAAAACATTAAATTCATCTTTACAATCCGGCCAAAGATAATCATTAACAATTCATCTTTGCACTACATGTCAAAGATATACAACTGTAAAACCAATAATGCTGAGACTCAGCTTAATAGTATCACGACCACGAATTATCCATGCACTACGTGCCAAAGATAATCGTGTTTTCAATTACGGTCATGATTATACCGAACAATCCCTGGTCATAATCATACCAAGTCCATCTATGCACGTAAGCCACAGATGACTTTGAACACATCCATGAATTAATATTTCGTTGCTGAGACTCAGCTCAATAATTAATCCACATCGTCGAATCATCCCTGCACTACAGGCCAAGGACATTCTTTAGTATCACGACCACGAATTATCCATGCACTACGTGCCAAAGATAATCGTGTTTTCAATTACGGTCATGATTATACCGAACAATCCCTGGTCATAATCATACCAAGTCCATCTATGCACGTAAGCCACATATGACTTTGAACACATCCATGAATTAATATTTCATTGCTGAGACTCAGCTCAATAATTAATCCACATCGTCGAATCATCCCTGCACTACAGGCCAAGGATATTCTTTAGTATCACGACCACGAATTATCCATGCACTACGTGCCAAAGATAATCGTGTTTTCAATTACGGTCATGATTATACCGAACAATCCCTGATCATAATCATACCAAGTCCATTTATGCACGTAAGCCACAGATGACTTTCAACACAATATAAGCATGAGTATAATGATATAAAGAATCAATCAGTTGAGATAAAGGATAAATATTAAACATTTATAATATAATTTATCCAGAGTTCATGAATATCCCAATGTTATCAATCACTTAATAATCTCATAATCTAATATCATTAATATTATAACAATATTCTAATCACTTCTTAAACTTATAAACAATTTATTTCAATTGTTTACGCTTTACCATATAATGCATTTAATCATTCAAAATTGTCATACTCATAAGATATCATCACCAATGATCAAATCCCTCATTAAAAAAATATATGCATATACTCTATATAGGATTCTCTAGCCATAAAATCCTATTTTCTAATTTTGTTACTTCACATAACATATTTAACTCATTTACCCATACTAGATCATTTCATGAAAAATACCAAATCTGTTCCAAAAATATTTCTTTTCTGGGATTTAGGATAATATAGTCCCATAATGAAAACATATTTTTCTCGGAATTTTTAAAATTCATTTACTATTTTTCAAAAATTAATTTCCAATTAATTCCTTAAGAAATTAGCTACCTCAAGTTTAACTCCAAAAATTCCCAAATCTTGGAAGGATCTTACACATATTAATGTGAGCTACCAGTTTAAATTTCATGGTCATCGGAGTTATAGAACTCCAGTTTTAGCGTTTTTCGTCGGAAAAACCTAAATATTGAAATGGTCATAACTTGCTCATTTTAAGTCAGAATGAGTTCATTTTTGGACAGGAGTTACCTTATACCATATACTTTCATTTCCCAAAAGGCCAGATTTTTTCTCATAAATTAAGTGGACAAAAATTCCCATTTAAAAATCTGGACAGTAGCTTTTTGGTAAATTTCAGCTTTTGACTCCTTTGCCAAAATCAGTCCACACAAAAATCTACAACTTCTTTTCCAGTGATTCCACTTGGAGATGCTACAAAACTCATAGATCTAACTCTAGGACTTGACCACACTCAAAAATTCGAAATATAATAGGAGATATGATCAATTGAATTTTATGTTACGTTTTTACCAAAATCTGATTTTTCAACCCTTTGTGATTTCTAAGAAACTTTCATGTTTTCTCATAATAACCAAAATAATTTATTATAACACTTACTAATACTTCATATACCCATGATTTTCATCAGTCCAACACTTTTATTATGACTCTCCTCATAATCAACGTAAACCTGATCCTTTTAGTTGATGAAATATTTGAGGGTTTTAGAAATGGGTTTTGTACTGGGGTCAATACAAAATTTGATTTCATTCTCTGGGGATAGTTTAAGAAGTCTTCAAGAATACGTCAAGAAATTTATTAACAATAAAAATATCATTCAAAACTGTGACTCTCATCCAAGACTTGGATAGCACATGAAATGAAGGTTTCTCCTAACGGAGTTTCAACCGATAGGTCAAAGTCTAACTTCTGTAGAGTCAAATTTAAACGTTGAACGCAAGCAAGAGAGATAAAAGAATGGGTAGAACCGATATCTAATAAGGTATAGACTTCGCAAGAATTTATAATTAACTAACCCGTGCTAACTTCATTCGGTTTACTCGCTTTTTGAGAAGTCATGAAAAACACTCTTCCTAAAACCAACGACTTTGTTTTGTCCGTATCCGCTTTTGGTGCCACCATCCCAGCTGGACTTGACTTTGGTGCACGACAAAATCGGCTAAATAACATTCTCTTCTTGTAATTTTCACTTCTATTATCTTTGCCATGATTACCACCGAAGTGGTTACCATTCTTGGCATGATAATTTCCCCCACGATGGTTATCATTGTTTCGATAGCCGTTGCCACCAGTATGATTATTATCGTGTTGTTGGTCGTTACCTTTTGCTTGAGCTGAACAACACTTTCATGTGTTTCATTGCTTATCTCAGCATTTTCAGATGCCATTCTCAAACACTGTCACAAAACAAGGGTTAATTAATATATCACATTTTATCCCTATACTCTGACCGACCAAATAAATACCACATAAACTTAGGTAGGTCATACTAGCGAAGGAATTCCCCGTATCTCCCCTCCTAGTTCTTGTCTCACATCTTAGCCAGGGATCATATCCCTAAGCTCTGATACCAACTGTGACGCCCCCAAAATTAGGTATACATCACCCATCTTGGGTCGTCAGATTCATGGTACAAAATTCAAACACAACCTAATAATACAGCAGTCGTGTATAATACGACAAAACATATGCTGTGAGTTTAGATACAAATATTATCTTCTAGACAATATCCATTATCAGAATAAATCCTCATTACATTTATTGTCACACTATTTTACAGAATAGTATGGACTGCTAATACTATCATCTGGACCGTCACTCCATTCCCCGACTAGTCCCGGCTATGATCTCATTTCCTGAAGAGAACAGTGAAAGAAAGGGTGAGCTCAACTAGCCCAGTAAGAAATATTATGACTAAGATAATGTAGAATAAATTATCAATAGTCTTCAACAATGTTAAACTGATAAAATATAATAAACAACCAGTTTAACTGCAGCGGAATATGCAATCCATTAAAAGAGTCAAGTAGAGAATAAAGTCTACTATCTTTTATAATTTAAAAGATTTTCATCATTTTTTTATCGCTGAGACTCAGCTTAATGAATAAACCACAATATCTAATCATCCTTGAACCACGGTCAAAGATTTTTATTAAATCATCAATGGTCATGACTATACCGAAACACTCCTGGTCATAATCATACCAAAAACTTTCCATCAATGCATTACAGGCCACTGAGGACTTTTATCACATCATTTATAACATGTCATGATTATACCGAATGATCCCTGGTCATAATCATACTAAGTTCATCTATGCACGTAAGCCAAAGATAACTTTCAACATAATATAACATGAGGATGATGACAATGACATAATAATTCAATAAAACAAGTTCAAGAATTAATTTATCCAAGAACCAATAACGTCCAAATTGTCAACATGATACTGCTTTGTAGAGTAAAATTGAAGAATGCTCAGAAGAATATTTCCATGAAAAATACTGGATGAAGCACAAATACCAAGAACATTCCACTAATTTCATGGAGTATAGAAGTCAAAATTTTAATCAACTGAGTATAATACCGAATGGAATAACAAAAGATATTACCATGCATGCGATAGAGACCGCACAGACAGGTTATTCCAACAGAATAATAAATGCGGAATAATAAATAATGGAACCAGGTCCGGCGTATAGCACAGACAGGATATTCTGACAGAAATATAAAGACGGAATAGTAAAATGGAACCAGGTCCGGCGTATAGCACAGACAGGATATTCTGACAAAAATATAAAGACGGAATAGTAAAAGAATGTCACCAAGTATAGGGTATTCCGCATATACAGATTATGTATAGGGTATGCCACTTTTACAGGTTATTCCAACAGAATAAAAAAAATGGAATAACATAAGTTCTCTTCAAGAAGAAAGAATAACACCCCTTACCGTAAAAGAACTGGATATAGAAGTAGTGAAGTAGCAGAATACTCTTCTTCTTTCTCTCTATAATTTTCTCTCTATAGCTTCTCTCTATAATTTCTCTCTCTAGAGTTTCAATGAATTCGTAAGAAAATAATGAAGGAATGAGCATCTATTTATAGGAAAATGGAATACATAGTAACTAATCCATGAACGGTCCAGATTATTTTACTTTAATCTGACGGACCATATTTAAAGAAAAATCTTTTAAATAAAATATAATATATTCTATTTATATAAAAAAAACATTTTACTATGCAAACGCTATGCAACACTATGCAAAACACTATGCAATACTATGCATAATAAAATATAATATATTCTATTTATAGAATAACTTTAATAAAGTATTCTGTTTTATATAAAAAGATATTTCTGTTTTATTACTTTAATAATACGAATAAAACAAAACGTCATTATCGCTATAATAATTAAAACAAAACGTCATTATCGCTATAATAATTCATATTAATAATCGACAATAACTGAGTCAAACTGAGCGACTTCTTAAATAAATATCAATAATCAATACCGTGTGCTACTATGCAACAACGCGTATTACTGTACTTTTACTACCGAGTAGTTCAACAGTTTTAACGGTAAAACATCCGTCGTTATTTTCATAAAATATTTTGTTTGGGTGAATAGTATCTCGTGAATAGTATTTCAGGAATAGTACCCCGTGAATAGTACCCCGACAAAAAAAATACCCCAAATACCCGAGTGAACAATATTAGAGTGAATAGTAATTTTTGTGAATAGTAACCCGTGAATAGTAACTCATGAATAGTAACTCTGACACAAAAAGTGTCTCAAATACTCGAGTGAACAATACTAGAGTGAATAATAATTTGGGTGAATAGTAATCCATGAATAGTAACTCATGAATAGTACTCCGACACAAAAAGTGTCCCAAATACTTGAGTGAACAATACTAGAGTGAATAGTAATTTCGGTGAATAGTAACCCGTGAATAGTAACCGGGTATTTTATGACAACTTGTCTACTTTGAAAAATTTTCAAATATGACCCTTAACTTTAAACATTAATCAATTTAACTATTTACCAAAATAGAAAAATTGAATACTTTTATTTCATAAAATTCGAGGTCTCACAGGTATTATCTCTGAAGCCTTTTCGATGTGTATTGTCTCTAATGGATAACACCACTATGTATTGTCTCCCACGCCTTCGATGGGTATTATCTCCAACGGATTGCACCACTAGGTATTGTCTCTGACGCCTTCGATGGGTATTGTCTCCAACGGATTAATTATCAATTATGGAATGGGTGATTTTTTTATTCTTGGTTCTCGGTCGCTTTTATTCCAGGATTTCTGGTTTCTCTTGACTTTTATACCATTTTTAGGGTTTTTTGGGGTTTAATTGTTTGAGAATGGGTAATTTTATGAGTCGAACATGCATCTTTTTCTGCGAATACATTTTTTTAGACCCATAAGGACACATTTTAACCTTAATTTTACTAAAAGGGGAGGCATGGGACCCACTTGGTCTAGCCGTAGGTACTCATACGACCATATGCGAGTGGGTTAACACCCTTTGCCTCCTTTATTTTCTCTCATTTCTCTCGAGTTTTATTTCATTCTCTTTAGTATTTTTGAGCTTTTTTCTCAGATATACCCTTTGTGAGGCTTGATTTCGCGGATTCTGTCACCGTACACTCAATCAGCGCACTCGAGGTAATGTGTATACTCTCTTCTTTCAAGTTTTTACCGATGTTTTACCGTGTTTACTTTGTTAAAAACAATGTATTGAAAATGTATGCATATATGACTTGATAAAAAAGCTTTACTTCAATGTATGTTTACATCTTATCACATGGAACACCAGGATGTAAGAAATTTCATTTTTAGAAATCATTTTTGACACCTATTTTGATGAGTGTTAGCATTGTTTTATTTAATAGTGATAAACTTATGTTTGATTGTTGGGTTGTGGTTGGGTGCCTATAGCTGACCATTTGATGCATGCCTATATGTATGGGGATAGTCCATATTATAGGGGGGACTCTAGCAAAAAATTTTTGCGGGTCGGTGGTAAGAACGCATATGCATATTTAATTATGTTAGGATTTATGCAGGAATGATGTATACTTATGTTTAAGGTATGTGAAGGGCATGGATGATGTTATGATTTAAAATTCTTTACCTAGGAGTCTATTGTCTCTAGGTTAGCGTAGATGATGAGTGGGTTTTATACCTACGAATCGGCTTCTAATTCGAGCTTAAACTATGTTAATTCTTTATTTTTGTGATACGTTTTACTTGTTTAGTGTTATTTTATGTTTTAGTATGGTGGCGTAACGTGTGTGGCTTAAAAGGTGGTTTCGTGGTGAAACATGGCAAGTAAATGAGCAAAAGCTGGACTGCTGCAGAATGGACCCCTGCCAGGGTGGACATTATACATACAAAACCCTCGCCGAGGAGGGGTACTTAATGAAGAACAGAAGCACCCCCTGCCGGGGTGGGCACCAAGAGAAGAAAAAACACCTGCCGGGGCGGGGGTACGGGGCAAGACCAAGACTCTTGTTTCAATTGTTTTGTTGCAGTAGCATGATGAAAAGAAGTTGGCATGGTTTGGTACTGAATTTGTGTGACGCCCCCTAAATTAGGTATACATCACCCATCTTGGGTCGCCAGATACATGGTACAGAATTCAAATACAACTTACTAATACAACTGTCGTGTACAATACGACAAAACATAAAGTGTGAGTTTGAATACAAATATTGTCTACTAGAGAGTATACAAACTCAAAAGGGGTCCTCATTACAATTATTATCACACTATTTCACAGAATAGTGAGGACTACTAATGCTATCATCTGGACCATCACTCAGTTCCCCAACTCGTCCCAGCTATATTCTCATTTCCTGAAGAGAACAGTGAAAGAAAGGGTGAGCTCAACTAGCCCAGTAAGAAATATTATGACTAAGATAATACAGAATAAATTATCATTAGTCTCCAACAATGTTAAACTGATAAAATATAATAGACATCAAGTTTAACTGCAACGGAACAAGCAATCCATTAAAAGAGTCAAGTAGAAAATAAAATCTACTATCTTTTATGATTTAAAAGGTTTTTCATCACTGTTATCGTTGAGACTCAGCTTAATAAATATTCCACATCTTCGAATCACCCCCTACACTACGGCCAAGGATATTCTTTAGTATCACGACCACAATTATCCATGCACTATGGGCCAAGAATATTTGTGTATTCATTAATGGTCATGATCATGCCAACAACTGTCTATCAATGCACTACGGGCCAATGAGGACTTTTACCACATCATTTGTAACCTTACGGTCATGATTACACCGAATAATCCCTGGTCATAATCATACCAAGTCCATCTATGCACTACAGGCCACAAATGACTTTCAAAAAATATAAATATGAGGATGATGTCAATGATATAAGAATTCAATAAAACAAGTTCAAGAATTAATTTATTCAGGAACTAATAATGTCCAAATTGTCAACATGATACTGCTTTGTATTATAAAATTCAAGAATGCTAAAAGAATTTTTCCATGAAAAGATATCGGATGAAGCGCAAATATCAAGGATATTCCACTAATTTCATGGAGTATAGTAGTCAAAACTTTAGCCAAGTGAGTATAATAAAGAATGGAATAACAAAAGAAATTACCATGCATGCAGTACTTCGCATAGACAGCTTATTCCAACAGAATACTAAATAACGGAACCAGGTCAGGCGAAATTCGCACCGACAGGATGTTCCAACAGAATAATAAAGAATGAAATAACAACAGAAATCACCTTGTATGCGGTACTTCGTATAGACAGGTTATTCCAACAGAATACTAATAAGGACATAATCAGGTCCGGCGTAAAACACACAGACATGATATTCCAACAGAATAATAATAAAGACGGAACCAAGTCCGGCGTAAAACGCACAGACAGGATATTCCAACAGCATAATAAAGACGGAATCAGGTCCGGCGTAAAACGCACAAACAAGATATTCCAACAGAATAATAAAGACGGAATAATAGAAGAATGTCACCAAGTATAGGGTAGACCGCGTATACAGGTTATTCCAACAGAATAATAAGAAATGGAATAACAACAGTTCTCTTCATGAATAAGAAAGAATAACACCCTTACCGTAAAAGAAACTGAATATAAAAGTAGGGAAGTAACATAATACATTTCTATAGTTTCTCTATAATTTTTCTCTCTGGAGTTTCATTGAATTAGTAATAAATATTGAAGGAATGAGCTTCTATTTATAGGAGAATGGAAGGGCATTGTTCAAGTACGAAATAATTTTGCAGAACTATTTCTTCAATCAACTAACAACTAAGTCAAACAACTAACCAATAAGATTTCAACAAAAATTAAAATATAATACATATATATAAACACATGTTTTCAATTTATATATATCAATATTATATATACCACTAGATTTTTTATCCCCCCATATCCAACATCAATCCCCCACCCTCCCAATAATCACTTTCACTACACTCTTACACATCACTATCACACTACCACTTTTCCACCATTTTCCACTCACACACACATCACACACCTATCACTTTCACTTATTATATTCTCCCACCATATACTCAATACATACATATACTTCCATACGTAAACTCTTCCATTTCCAAAATCATTTTTCTAACACAAATGGGCCCCACATGTGGGCCCCACTTTTAAAAATTTTCTACCGATTATTTTGGAAAATGGGTAAATGGGGTCCATAAAATAAGCAAAACTTCATAAAAATCACCTTAATAATTTTAACAACATTTATCACCTTTATTATAATTCACAATATTAATCGACCAGGTCGTTCCCAAGAAAGAGGGGGCTTTCCAATAATGATTTCTCCCTATTGGCGAGCAATTAGGTGACCAAACCTCTCCTTGACATAACTTCTAGACATCGTTAATATTACAAATAATAATATTAATAATTTTGTCGTCTCAATTATTGATTTTAACAATATAATAAATATCGACAATTATTACTATAGTAATAATTGAACAAAACTGAATGACTTCTCACGTAAGCATCAATAATCAATACCGTGAACTACTATGCCACCACGCGTATTACTGAACTTTTACTACCGAGTGGTTTAACAGTATCAACGGTAAAACTTATACCGTTATTTTTATAAAAATATTTTTGTCGTTTTCTCAATCCGATAAAAATTCTGTTGTGGGGTCCACCAATGATTGCGCCATTGTACGAATATTCCTTGCTAAAACGAATATTCCCCGACCAATCGAATATAATATAACAACTTGCATACTATGCAAAATTTATAAATATTACCCACAACTATAACATTATATCAATTTCACTCCATTATATTCAAAAATAATATTTATAGAAAATTCATCTTTATTCAAAAAGTTGGGGTTTGACAATTTGGCTTCAGTTTAGGATCAAAATACGCATCTTATGCTGGAGATAAGAAGAAGATAACATAGGGAGACTAACAACAGACAATCAATTAGCAATTTGAAGCCCTAATTTTGAGAAAATTCATTGGAGAAAGGATTGAAGGTTAGAGTCACTAAAATTGCAGATTGGAGATGCGGAGAAGGGCGGTTTTGTATTCATTCTACTTCTTTAATTCAATTTTTGTAATTGGGATGATTATTACTTTGATGATTTTAGTTTTTATTTTATTTGTGATGAACTAATTTACTTGTTAGGCTTATAACAGATCGTTATAGTTGAACGATGATTATGTAGTCTTAATTTCAGTTTAATAATCTATTATTTAGTTTATCTATTGTGATTTGTGCTTCAATATTTGAATTGCTTGATCACAAATTCTATGTGGATTTGTATAGATTCGATGTAATATCCGAGATTTTCTATGTAATTTAAGAATTATCAATAAACGAATTTATATAAAACTTTTGGGTGATTTAATTTATTAGATGTATATGTGTTGTACATATATGTGTTATTTCAAGATATGTGATGAGATGTATTTAAATGGTTGGTTTAGTTTTATTCAACTATTTAAATTGATTAAGTAGGGAATTATTCTATTTATTACGTGGGATGATATTAAATCACGAGCTAGAGTTCAGAGCGGAATTTAGAGACGCAGACTACGTATTCGAGTCCAGAACGTCGAAATTAGTCAGGATAGACTGTAACAACGAAAAAGTGTCACAGTTGACTTTTTGGTCAAAGTCAACCAGTTGACTTTTTCGAGGAAAGAGTCAACTATGAATTTCAGAGGTGAATTTGACTAAACGGATTGTCCCATGACATCCGGAACGTCGACTTTAGTAAGAATCGATATGAGGTTTGTAACGTTCGGCTACGAAGGGCAAAATGGTCAAAGTTATTTATTAATTGATTATTATAATGTTTTATTTAATCAAGTCAGCAGCTGGTGGAACCCTTGTAACTCACGAATTGGGACAAGGGAGGGAGTATACGTATATTACATAATAGCTAAGGTGGGAGTACTTTATTTTATTCCTTAAAACCAAAATCCTTTTATTTTCTCTAACTCCCACATTCATTTTCTCTAACTCTCACATTCTTCCTATTAATTAACTAAATTATTGTATTATTAAGTATTATGAGTATCTAATAATTAGAGTTGGGGGTTATGGGAATCAAAAGACTCAAAAATATATCCATCAAGCTATACATATATACATATCACTCAAACATCTTTTTCTTTTAAGAAAATTCCACCAAGTGAGTAAACATGTAGAGAAATTGAGAGTGATAGATAGTGTGGTAGTATTCTGGAGTTTTGGGGAGTTTAAACAAACAAGTGAGGAGGATTTTCAGAAGCTAAACAAGAAGAAATTTGCATCAAGTAAGCAACTCATGAACCATTATATGTTTTCAATGGAAATAGCTAAAAAATGCCTCTTAGTTGCTAATTTATTCAAATCATGGTAATTTAGTGAGTTGTTTATTGTAATATGTTCATATATGTTAGTAGATGAGATCTGGACGGTAGGAATCGAATCCATGCATGCTAGAATCAAAATCATGATTTTTGTGAAAGTTGGTTAAAAAGTGTAATATGTGATTCTTGGGTTTTTCGGAGCCTTGGATTCATGGTTTATATGACTCGATTAGCGTATGTAATAATTTTATAAAATAGTATATAGTATGAAGTCTAATCTGGCCCAAATTTCGTTAGAATCGGATTTATAATGAACAAGTTTTGAAAATTGGAAGCATGCATGTTTATAGCAAAATCTGCAGAAAATCTGGAATTTCCATATTTTTTCAAAGTATAGAACCAGTGCTGGCACATTTT
This sequence comes from Panax japonicus, assembly GCA_020205505.1. Lineage (NCBI taxonomy): Eukaryota > Viridiplantae > Streptophyta > Magnoliopsida > Apiales > Araliaceae > Panax > Panax japonicus. Next base: position 26,633,338 of record CM035101.1, on the reverse strand, counting down.
TCTATGCAATTGGTTTGTGGTTTTAGCATGATAGTTTTATGAATGTTATATTTTTGTAAAATACCTTGATGTATGAAATTTATTGTGTCCAAGTATCATGGTCATATCATCTGTAGATTAGTGGGAATAAAATCGCAAAAGTGGCTGAAAGAAACAAAAAATTTGATGTCTTTCTTGGGACTGTTTGGAGCAGTCTATTTTGGGGGCTTTTTCGTCCACTGTTTTGTACTTTAAAAATTCTGGAAATATTTGGAGTATTAATATAAGAAGATACGAAGCTCCTGTAAAAATTTAAGAATTTTTGGCCATACGGTTTGAGATTTATGAATTTTACGGTTAAAGACACTTTTTGAGAAGATACCAGAATAACTCTTTGTGTGTTATCCAAAAATTACGAAATGTTTACTGGAGGTACATGTATATAACAGGATTTAACCCTGAAAATTTTAGATTGTTTGGAGCTAATCTCGATTTATGAAAAATTTTAGAATATTTGGCTATTATGGACTATTTAAAATTAGTAGATGGATTTAAAAAATTCTGGGAAAAATATATGTTCAGTGTGGGATTATATTCTACAAAATCCTAGAAAAGAAATATTTTTGAGACTGATTTGGTATTTTTTATATAAATGATGTTATATGGATAAATGAATTTAATTATATATGTGATGTCATAATTATGGAAAATGAGATTTGTTGACTTGAGACCCTTAAGCATATTTTATGCAGATTTTTGATAGAGGTTTTAGTTCGAAAAAGGTCACAAATTATGTTTCCCAGTTTCTTTCATTTAACCACTTGGCCTATACGTAGCAACATATTATGTAATTGAATTGTATTTGAATACGTGTGAGTTTAATCGCCTTATCAAAATAAAAGGGAACCATTACACTTCAAAGTGGTGTTCAAGACCCAAATTGCTTAACATGACACGTGTGAATAGGTTACGTGAAGGGCTAGTAGATAGCAGTAATTGTAGAAGACGTATCAGGTTTCCTAACTTTATTCACGTTATTGCAGTGAATGTAAGTTCCCTTAACTTGTACAATTTATCATTGTGTACATGTCTCGCATGTTGCAAGTTATAACTCGTACAAACTTATATATAGTGCAAGTTCTATTGATGATTACTCAATTATTAATTCAGTTGTTTATGCCTTAAAGTTCTTAATTATTTATGAACTGCTTTCAAGAATGCGATCTGACCATTTGATTCGGTTAGATATTATAGATGGGAAATGTTGTATTATTTGAACTATTCCAAATTCATTGTAGCTATTTAAGTCTACCAATCCAAATTGCTTTGGTGTGGTCTCGCATGAAACTAAGATGAACAACCTGGATAACGGGGTAACTGATGTCGGGCATATAGTCCCATTTACGCTTATGTGTTTAAACTTTATACTTGTTCACAATGTAGGGTACGATAGGCTGATCACCTGGAGTACTTGCAGAGACTGTTTACAATCTATTTGATTGTTAAACTGTCTGATGGTTTTCTATGAAACAAAGAAATGTTCAGGGTATCTCACACCCCTTAGTATGCTATTGAGAATTCTAGAACTCTTATCTTGATATTCCAGTTTATCTCTTGATATTTATTTCAACTGTTGAGAATTATTCATACTAATGCTTTTACTTCTGATGTATGTTCTCAAACTACTTTATATACTTGCTGGGCAATTTGTGCTCATTCTTGCTTAAACCTTTCAGTTAAGGCTGATAACGCTGAGGGCTCGAGCAAGGACAAAGGAAAGTCTAAGATGAAATGATGAGAGTTATTTATGTAATAATTACATTTCCACATATGATGTAATGTAGCGATAAACGCTAAGTTTCAGTTGCAGTTTTTTAAAGGTTGTAAAGACTTGGGACTTTATTTTAAATAAGTATGTAATAGCTATTATTATTATTATTGTTAGAGTTACTTAGATAGATGATGATGTATGTTGTATCATGAGCACGATGTCCTGTAATCGATGTTACATGGATTTGGGGGCGTCACAGGTTGGTATCAAAGCAATAGGTTATAAACCTTAGGTGGGGAACCTTAGACTATAACCTTAGGGAAGTTAGTGGAGAAAATAAGGAGATGAACTCATGTAGAGTTCTAGGGGTTGTGTCAAATCTATTTTTTTCCTAAAAACAAAAAAATCTATTTTAAAATACTAACCGAGTTATTTTGTCTTGTTTGAAGGATGTTAGGAGAAAAGGAGGTTAGAGATATCCACGTTGTGAGTGAGCAATTGGTGACAGCTGTACCTGAGCCTATAGCTGAGGCAGCAGCTGACTCAGACCCAGAGGAGTATCCTAAAGAGGGAGAGGAGCCCGAGGAGGACTCGGAAGAAGCACTTGAGGATACTTTGTTGGATGAGTTGATGGATAGGATTACGGAGTTGGACGACAAGGTCCATGAGTTAGAGGAGCTGTATCAGGGGGAGAAGCAAACTGTAGCATTGCTTGAGGCATTGGTGCACCACCTGATAATTAGGAACGGGGATCTGGCTGACAAGCTGCGGGCATCAGACCTGAAGGCGGATAGGCTGGAAGATTAGAAAGAAGCTATAAGGGCCCACTTGGGGCATACCATTAATGGGTTAGAGCCGAGGATTCAGAATCTCCAAACTAACAAGTAGATTATTACTACATTTTGGGGAGATGAGAGGAGAGACCGTGTTCGGGCTAAGAAGCTAACTGGCGAGTTAGAAGGAGAGGTGAGAGATAAGAAGGTTAAGATAGACAAGATGAAGTACACGTTTAAGTCAGCACATGAAAGGTTCCAGCATAGGGTGCATCACTTTCCAAGTGAGGAGCACCGGTCTAGACGTGTTATAAGCCGAGGGCTGGTACTGGAGATAGCGGATTAGGAGCATGAAGACGCCATTAGGCGGGGCTTTTAGTTTATTATGATGAACTTTTACTAGTAGTGTATAGAACGCTTATCTATGAATAAAAAGCTTGGTTTCAGTTTTTACCAAGTATGTTGGTTTAAAGTGATGTAAATGGCTTAATGCTATAAGACGATGAAATACCTTGGGTGTTATGTTTATAAATAAATATGCTTTTATTTAAGTATGTGATGTGATGATTAAGTTCTCTTCTTATGAATGATATATTCTGTAGAATAAGTGATAAGATAATAACATTAAGTTCATTTTAAACAGATAGATGACTAGAGGAAGACATCGTCAAACACCCGAGGGGTCAGGCGGTAATGTTGTGGATCCACCGAACCCTATGTAGCAGTTTGTAGACATGTTAGTGGGGGCACTTCAGAATTGAACCCTGAATGTCAATAACCCTCCAGCAGCCCAAGTGGCACACTTCAAGGACTTCAAGTGCGCGGGACCCCCTGAGTTCAAAGGAACCACTGAACCCATTGAAGCTCAAACTTGGGTTAAGGAAATCAAAAAGGCATTCGTTATCGACCGAGTAGGTGATGATCAAAAAAAAATCTTCTCCACTTATATGCTGAAGGGTGAAGCCAACTTCTGGTGGGAGGCAAACTAGAACAGGGTTGGAGAAGGTGTGATACCTTGGGAAGGATTTAAGAAAATCATTTTCAAGAACTATTTTCCAGTTAGTATGCAGAGTCGCATTGAAATGCGATTCCTGGAGCTGAAGCAAGAAGACATGACGGTACCTCAATATGCCGCAAAATTCAACGACCTGGAGAGGTTTGCGCCTCACCAGGTTGACACTGAGGATAGAAAAACTAGGAGGTTTGAGTAGGGTTTCAAACCATGGCTATATAGCAGACTCTCAGTGTCACAGATGAATAGCTTCGCGACTCTCCTAGAGAAAGATATAATTGCTGAGGGCGGAAGTGAGGCCCTGATGAAATTTTACAAGGAGAAAAAGAAGAATAATAAAGAAGGGAATCGTGGAGAAGGTAGCAGCAGTAGTGGTACAAACAAGAGGAAGTGGAACAATACCAACAGTAGCAGTAATAAATTCAATTTGGGAAATTCTGGGGGAAAACCAAGGGAAGCAAAGAAGAGAACTGAGGCATGAAAGGAGTGTGGGAGGAATCACTCGGGGGCATGTCTAAAAGGGAAGAATGTCTATTTCAACTGCGGGTACGAGGGGCACATCTCTCCCAATTTCTCTGCACCAAAGAGAAATGGATGCTTCAACTGTGGAACATTGGATCATCAGGCAAGGAATTGCCCAAAGAAGAACACAGCAGGAGGAAATGGAGGAAGGGGAACAAGCGATGGGAATCTCATGATTAATGGACCACCAACTCAGAATCGACCAACAACAAGGACTTTCAACAAGACGGTTCAGGATGCGGTTGCATCCAAGGACGTGGTTTCAGGTATCATTCCGATTAATGATATATCTACTTACATATTATTTGATTCGGGTGCTACTTGTTCCTTCGTATCGCATGAATTCTCCCAACGATTAAACTTACCCCAGGAAGAATTTAAAAAATCCTATGAACATAGAAGTTGCTAATAAGGAAATGATTCCCGTTAGCAATGTCTATAGAAATTGTGTTGTAGACATCAGGGGATATAAGTTACCCATGGATTTAATTCCAATTCAATTAGGAGAATTTGATGTAATTCTAGGAATGGATTGGTTATTTTACCATGGAGCGATGATAGATTGCCAAAAGAAGTGTATAAACCTTAGGACTCCAGATCAGTCTAAGGTAGCATTCTATGGAAGTAGGTCGGCGAGACACTCAAGTTGTCTGACGATGATGCAAGCGAGGAAGTTACTAAGAAAGGGATGTGTAGGATATTTGGCCAATATCGTTGATATGCAGAAAGTAGGGATAGAGATGGGACAGATACTAGTAGTGAACGAATTTCTGAATGTATTTTCGGAGGAATTGCAAGAACTTCTGCCGGATCGGGAGGTCAAATTCGTTATAGATTTAGTACCGGGAACGACACTGATTTCGGAAGCCCCTTACAGAATGGCACCGACGGAAATGAAAGAGCTGATGGTACATTTGCAGGAGTTATTGGATAGGAAGTATATTCAATCGAGTGTGTCTCCTTCGGGAGCACAAATTTTATTTGTGAAAAAGAAGGATGGATTGATGAGACTATGCATCGACTATCGAGAGTTGAACAAGGTGACGATTAAGAACAAGTACCCGTTACCTAGGGTAGATGATCTGATCGATCAACTAAAGGGAGGAAAATATTTTTCCAAGATCGACTTGAGGATGGGATATCACCAGTTAAAGGTGAGGAAGGAGGATGTACCTAAGAGAACGTTTAGGACACGTTACGGTCACTACGAGTTCCTAGTGATGTCGTTCGAGTTAATAAATGTGCTAGCAGCATTTATGGACATGATGAATCGGGTATTCAAGAAATACTTAGATAAATTCATAGATGTGTTCATAGATGATATCCTGATCTATTCCAAGACTCAGGAAGATCATGCTGAAGACTTAAGGTTAGTGTTGGAGGCGTTGAGGAAGGATAAGTTATACGTAAAATTCTCGAAATGTGAATTTTGGTTGGAGAAAGTTCAATTTCTGGGTCACGTGATCGACAAGGACGGAATTTTTATGGATCCAGCGAAGGTGGAAGCGGTTCAGAATTGGGAACAACCAAAGTCACCGACCGAAGTAAAAAGTTTATTAGGACTGACAGGCTATTACAGACGGTTTATCCAAGATTTTTCAAAGATAGCGGGAACGTTGACGAACTTAACGAAGAAGTTGGTAAAATTTGTCTGGACGGAGAAGTGTGAAGAGAGTTTTAAGGAACTCAAGAAAAGATTGAGTGAAGCACCAGTGTTGTCTTTACCTGACGATACGAGTGACTTCGTGATTTTCAGTGATGCGTCACACAAAGGACTTGGATGTGTGCTTATGCAACATGGTAAAGTTATTACGTACGCATCGCGTCAATTGAAGGATTACGAGAAAGGATATTCTACCCATGACCTGGAATTGGTGGCGGTAGTTTTTGCCCTAAAGATATGGAGGCACTATTTATATGGTGTAAGGTATGAAATATACACGGACCATAAAAGTCTGAAGTATATCTTCATGCAGAAGGAGTTGAATATGAGACATAGAAGATGGTTGGAGCTTATAAAGGATTATGATTGCGACATCTTGTATCATCCGGGGAAAGCGAACGTGGTAGCAGATGCGCTAAGTAGAAAGGGCAGTGGTAGATTGGCAATGCTAACAGCTCAAGAGGAGTTAATTAAGGAGATGGCTAGATTGGAACTGGAGATAAAAAGTCCAAGGGAGCCAGAGGGGAAATTGTTTACAATGGATGCTCATCCGACTCTATTGGACAAAATCAAGGAAGCACAAGGCAGCAATGAGGAATGTGTGAAGGCGAGGAAAATAATTTCAGATGGAGAAGAGCTTAAATTCAGTATGGGGGGGGGGGGTGATGGACTATTAAGATTTGAGAAGAGAATTTGGGTGCCAACGGTGTCTGAATTAAAGGAATAAATCTTGCAGGAAGCTCATAGCTCAAGTTACTCAATCCACCTGGGAAGCACAAAGATGTATCAGGATCTCCGCTAACATTATTGGTGGCCCAATATGAAAAGAGAAGTCGCAGAGTATGTCAGCAAGTGTTTAACATGCCAACGAGTTAAGGCAGAACATCAGAAACCCAGCGGGTTACTTCAACCTTTAGAAATTCCAGAATGGAAGTGGGAGCATATCATGATGGACTTCGTGGTAGGACTTCCAACTACGCAGAAGGGTTATGATGCAGTATGGGTGATCGTTGATCGATTGACCAAGTCAGTGCATTTCTTGCCAATCAATATCAGATATACCTTGGATCAGTTGGTAAAGCTTTACATCAAAGAGATTGTTTCCAGGTACGGGGTACCTGTATCAATTGTGTCAGATCGCGATCCGCGGTTCACAACAAATTTCTAGAAAAGTTTTCAAGAACGCATGTGAACGCAACTGAGGTTAAGCACGACGTATCATCCTCAAACAGATGGACAGAGCGAGATCACTATTCAAAAGTTAGAAGACATGCTGAGAGGACGTGTTATGTGTAACGCCCGAGAATTTTGAATTTTCAATGAATTAAATTTTTATTTGATTATGTGGATTAAATGAATTTAATTGAGTTATTATGTGAGTAAGATATTTGAAGGTCATTCTATGACCTAGAATGTGTGGATGTGGTTAGTATTCTGACTTTGTGCTAGAATTAATTATTGTGAATTATCAAGACGAGAACGATGGTTTTCTGAGATTGTTTGCCTAAAAACACTATTCATCCATTGACGTTCAGAGCTAGGGTTTGAAATTCTGAGAAACGCGTAATGTTAGAATATGACGATATTATGCAATATCCAATAATATTTCCGTTATGGCAAATGAAGTTTTCGCCCGTGGACTTAAAACCTAAGGGTTTGTGAGAGAGGTTTTCGAATGGGAAATGGAAGGCGTATAGTCGTTTCGAGTATTATACGTATGGAATATGAGTATTATACTAGTATGTATACGAGTATGATATGAAGAATAGTACGACATATAATGTGACACCCCCAAATCTGGGTACTTCGATTCCACGGGATTTGGTGTTCACTGTACAAATATCATCTATTTATCTACCCATAATAAATGAAAGCCATGCAATAGATAGAATAAAAATATTCCCCTTAAGGGTTACAACATTCGAATAATAATAATACAATCCCAGGTTAAACTAACCTTAAACATCTGTGCGGAATCATAAACAAATAAGTCTTAAACAACATTATTAACTCAAGTCTTAAACATAAATACATCATCTAATAAAAATAACAAGTCTTCATCTTTTGCTAACTATGCCCTTGCCTTTACTAGTGGAAGGTTCATCAGTTCTTTCGTGCTTAACTGTAATATTATTATTAAGCAAGAGTGAGCACTATTGCCCACAAGTATAATAATAAAATAACAGTATAATAACATGAGAGTAAATCAAAGACATCTGAATAAAAGCTCAAATTTTAAATCAAGAATGAATAACAAGAATCAAAAGAATTCTGAGGGTCATAAGACCTTGAACTATGTCCTAGGTTAACAAGGGTTATACTTGAAACCTTTAACAATCATAAGACTATGGACCTTTCTACTCGTACTTAGGGGGATCAACCCTTAGTACCATACTGTGCACAATATCTTAACGCTAACGCATAAGTAAATCCCTTTGCAGGGTTGTTCATCTCAGTTTGACATTCGAGTCAGCACGAAAGGAAGTTTGGTTTGGATAATTCAATATGGGTTCTGAAATTTAAAACGTTCATCAACTAAGGACTAGTTGAATCAATAAAGTTCACTAATCTAATAAGGTTCAACTATAATGATATTCGATTTGAATAATAATCTCAAGAAGTATACAATAGAACAATTATTGTATAACTGAATCATACTTTGAAAAGATAATAAATCTTTAATATAACAATTGAACTTGAATAATAGTAACGATAATTTACTCGAGGTAACTAATAACTTGAACAATAATGACAAGTAGGGTTAGGAAACTTACCTCCTGCGTAGGCTAAACGATTACTACTTCCGTTCACCACAAATCCTACACACATACCATATGTATTCACGAAATTCATTAGTTATATTTTCACTTAATTATTTAATATAAACTCCACTTTATTTAACAAATCATTACCCTTCTAATTTAATTACTTAATTAAATTAGAATATTTTCATTCTCTTACTTTTATTACACTCGAATAAATTATTTCATAATAATTTCCATCGAATATTTATTTTATTCCATAAATATCTCAATTAAAATATTTACTTTATTTTATAAATATTTTAATAAAAATTTTCATCGAATATTTATTTTATTCCATAAATATCTCAATTAAAATATTTAATTTATTTTATAAATATTTTAATAATAATTTTCATCGAATATTTATTTTATTCCATAATATCCCAAATAAAATATTTAATTTATTTTATAAATATTTTAATAATAATTTTTATCGAATATTTATTTTATTCCATAAATATCTCAATTAAAATATTTAATTTATTTTATAAATATTTTAATAATAATTTTCATCAAATATTTATTTTATTCTATAAATATTTCAATTAAAATATTTAATTTATTTTGTAAATATTTTAATAAAAATTTTCATCAAATATTTTTTTTTATTTTTTTATTTATTATTTTTATTTATTTATTTAGTTTTTTTTACCGTCGGGGCGGGGTAATTTCGTTTGGAAACGCCCGCCGGGGGCGGGGTTACCCAGGCTCATTTTCTGCGGTTTCTGCAGTTTTGCAGTTCGCGAACATAACAAGGCCAAATTAGGCCAAAATCAATCATAGGTAAAACTATACATGAATATGGCCATAACTTCCAATTAGTTATTTTTACACGAATTTAGACTTACCTAATCATTGTAATGCATATATAATCATTACTTAACCTATCTAACATGATTTTTAACAAGTTACAACACATAATTTGCAAAATCAACACATTTACTTCCGCTGTTCTTGATGTTCTTGAAGGTTTTGAACATAAAACATAATTTCAACACTACCGAATCGTTATAACACTGAATCCATTCAATTAAAGTTTGGTCTCTTCATATTAACATGCATAATAATATACGAGTATAAATTTTAAGGATAATATATGATCAACACATGAAATACCACGTATAAGGCCATATGGCCAAAACCCAAACTCTGTAAATTTTTAAAATAACAATTCATCGTATTATGAAACAGATGATATGGTTTGTGAAATATATATAATTAAATACATTATGGTAACATTTAACACATATACAACACATAATCCATACCCTTTATAAATACAGAGACTTTACAGAAAACTTGAAAGCCATTTTCATAAAACTTAAACAACGTAACTTTAAAAATTTAGGAAGGAGGATATTACCCTGAGTGTAAGGTATAGATTAGAAGACTCAGATGTTTTCTTAAATTCTCCTCTTTCAATCTCTTTCACAATATCTTAATTCTCTCTGACAGTTCTCAAACTCTCTCTCTGAATTTCTCTCTGTGATGTTTTATCAGACTTGGTAAAATAAGAAATAATGAGAAGACGCATATAAGAAAGGAATTGACGCACTGAGTGGTCAATTAACCCAATAATGGGCAACTGCTTCCAACTCCCCATAGGGCCTTGTTTGGCTTAGCAAGAATATATAACAAAACCACTTAATTTAATAAAATCTCTACAATATAGTTTAATTCATGTCACACCCAATAATACAATAGCTCAATTATATTATTTAATTTAATATAAACTAATTATAATAATTTCTCATAAATTCACATAGTCACATAATTAATTTTCTCATTAATTAATTATATCCAATTACTAAATCTCCAATTAATTATTACATTAATTAAATAACATTAGGCTTATTAAATATTTCATTTAATTCAATAAGCTCACATAATTACATAATAAGCTCACATAATTACATACTTGAATAATAAAAATTATCCACATTAATTTAATAAATGTAACACATATAATTAGATTAATCTACCACAATTTCATCAATTAATATTTAATCTAATAATTAATTCATCGAAAAATATTTATTCAATTCAATAAATATTAAATTAAATTACAAAAATCTCGTTCGTCACATCTTTCCCCCACTAAAAGGATTCTGTCCCCAGTATCACGACTCAATAAATTCAACCCCTTACATTCTCCCCCCTATAAAGATTCTGTCCCTAGAATCGCTTACACATAAATTAAGTAAATAAATGAGGGTAATTCATCATCATATTCTCTTCGAGTTTCCACATAGCTTCTTCAGCGTTGTGGTTCCTCTAAATTACCTTAACAAAATGTATTACTTTATTTCTGAGAACTTGTTCTTTTCTGTCGACAATTTGAACAGGGATTTCTTTGTAAGATAAGTCTTTATCGAAATGTAGGGGTTCATATTAAATCACGTGCTTGTAATCGGGTTTGTAGGGTCGTAGGACTGAGACATGGAAAACGTTGTGAACATTCTCGAGTGCTGGAGGTAAGGCTACCTCGTACGCGACTTCACCGATTCTTCTCAGTACTTCAAAGGGTCCAATGAATCTTGGGCTCAATTTCCCTTTCTTTCCAAACCTGATCTTTCCCTTCCAGGGAGAGACATTCAAGAAAATGTAACTACCTGATTCAAACGCGATATTCTTACGATGTGGGTCAGCATATTTCTTCTGTCGATCTTGAGCCGCTACCAGTCGTGCTCGGATCACTTTGACTATTTCTGCTGTCTGTTGTACCAATTCTGGCCCTAGCAATTGTCTCTCACCAACTTCATCCCAATAAAGAAGAGTTCTGCACTTTCTGCCGTATAACGCTTCGTAAGGCGGCATACCAATACTAGCGTGGTAACTGTTGTTACCGAACTCTACTAACGGTAGGTCCCAATTTCCTTTAAAATCCACCACACAGGCTCTTAGCATATCTTTTAGTGTTTGAATCGTTCTCTCACTCTGCCCGTCTGTTTGAGGGTGGTAAGCTGTACTCATTCGCAATTGCGTACCCATGCATTCCTATAGATGTTTTGTGACACCCCCAAATCCGGGTTACCTGACCCCCGAGTTTGGTGTTCACGATCCACAATATAAATAACATTTAACTACCCATAATATATATAGATAGTAACTTTCATAAGTTTTTATCAGAGTTTAATAATACATCACCCAGGTTTTCTAACCTTAACTTTACAAACATACCCTTTAGATATACAAAAAGGGTTTACAATACAACAATATAAATAATACTGTTTAACATAACTAATTTATAACTACGCCTTTGCCTTTGTCCTTTACAGCACCTCCTGCAACTTCGCCCCTAGCTAAAAAGTATTATTTAGCAAGGGTGAGCAACTAATTTGCCCCGCAAGTTAATACATACAATAAATGTATAAGGATTCAAAACAACAAACTATCTATTTTGATAGAATGAAACCAAAGTTCGGGGAATTTTGAAATAGCTGAACAAATCGTTATTCAATAACAAGTCTTCTCGTATTCTATACAACACAATAATTCAAAAATGAAAGAGTACAACGCTTTTAAAGTTTCTACGATATTCTAATGAATAATCAAGAATCAATTCTACGAAATATCAAAGTGGAATGTTTTCCAGATTTATACTGAGCGATTACACAAGATCTTGAACTTATTTTCTCGGGTAGATATCAAAGATTTACTTTGATAAATACTCAGGTGTATCAGATAACCATAAAGATTAAATCATACCCCTCTGCAAGTATAACAAGTGATCAGCTTATTATACCCTATATTATGCATAATACTCAAAACGCGCGCAAAGGTCAAATTCACGTACCAACAAAATGTTCCCTTTATATAAAAGGTTGTTCTTCTCAGTCTTAGAATCAAAAGTTTGATTTTACAACGAAATACTGGGATTTCAAATTCTATTTTCTTCTCTTCTCAAACCTAACAAGTTTTTACAAATGTTTGTCTAACCAGAATAATTGGCTAAGACATTTCTCAACATAATTTGACAATAAACAGGAATTATCTGTGCTGTCAATTCTAACTTCTACAGATATGAATATTCAACAACAATAATTCTACGAATATATATTTTCTAATTCAATAATTTAATTTCAACAATAAATCCCTGGACGTGGTATAATTAGCAATAATTATCCACCAATAATAATTGAATGAAATAACTCAAGGTTGAGTTAGGGAACTTGCCTCTTCCGCTGATTACAGCTACACAAAATACTTATCTGCTTTCGAAAGACCTATAACCAATAATATCGGTCTAACAATTAGCACAATAATTCACATAACACATAACACTGTAATTCACAGTCAAACTTCTCCTAGACACATTACCACATAGCCACAACAGTGTCTATAACCTATATAAACACTTAACAAGTCAAACTAATTTAGTCTAGTTGGACTTTGGTCCATTCTCGGTGTTCTGGTCACCCTACCCGACAATTAACACATTGATTGTCAATTAAACTTGATCTTTAAGCTTCAATATTAATTTAGATAAGTTATTTATCGTTTATAATATTTTTCGGAAGCTTTTAATAATTTATAAACAATTATTATAATTTATAATAATTTTTCAAATATCAGAATCATTTTTAAATGTTTTAATTATCAAATAATCTTACATTATTAATATTTAATAATATCAAAATATTAATAACATACATTCCAAAATATTAAAGTTATCATCAATAACTTAAAATATTTTTAAATCATCAATATTCTACTTAAATGATTTTTAAAGTAATTAAAATCATTTTTAAATCATCACCATTAATATATAAATATTAATGAAATTATTATCCAAATATTAAAAGTCATTAATTATAACTTAAAATATTTTTAAAACATTTTTCTCATTTTTAAATCAATAAAATCATTTTTAAATTATTTATTTAATATAATAATTAAATAAATCAAACATCATTAATATTAATTTATTAATGAAAATTCTCTAAAAATATTGAAAATTATATTTTATAATTTAAAATATTTTCTAACACTTTATTCTCAATTAAAATGATTTTTAAATCATTAAAATTATTTTTATCTTATTTATTTAATTTAATAATCAAATAAATCTAATATCATTAATATTAAATTTTTAATGAAATTCTCCAAAAATATTAAAAGTTACATTTTATAACTCAAAATATTTTTAAATACATTATTCTTATTTATAATGATTTTTCATAATATTAAATCATTTTTCTCTAATTTATTTAATACATTAATTAAATAAATTAAATATCATTAATATTTAAATAATTATAAATATTAAAGAAAAATATTTCAATTGGTCAAAAATTATTTTTCATAATTTAAAATAATTTTTAAAACCATTTTTGGTAATTTTTTGAATTTATATGTATTTTTAAATAAGTTTTGGAATATTCAGAAAATAAAATAATTAAAACCGTCGCTAACAGCCTTTTGCGACACATTCTGTAGCCTTAGGTGTTCTTGGCTCAAGAACACTGACAAAGTCAGTGTCCAAGGGGTCATGTTTGACCGTGAATGACTCTTTGATTAAAATGCTTCTGGGTTAACTAAAACTTTGTTATTGTAGTATTAATGTCACACTACAATATCCAACCAACACTTTGGTTAAACAACATCACAACAAGGAGATCAAAGCCTCCAAAGTTTTTGTCAGAAATATTCTGGGTTTTCTGGGCACAACCAGTTTCGAGTTGCCATATTCAAGCTCAATTTAATGTATGTCCTGATCTTAGTTTATGTGATTTAATGGCTCAAACTTGTAGTGCTAGTTTCAAGGTACATTATAAAGCAGAAACTCATCTTATCATCAACAGAATCATCAGGAAACACACAGTCAAAGTATGTCAGAAATAATGTTCTTATTTTTCTGGGTTTTCTCAGAAAAGCAAAAATCAGAGCGGGTTGACTAGTTTGACCATCTTTTATAATCAATCTGAAGCAGTTATAAGAGTTCTATAGACCTAGATCTGTAGTACATCCTACAATCTACAACATTTACTAATCAAAAACTTCAAAATCTTAAACCACTGACAGAACCGGACCTTATAAAACATTGTCAGAAGCTGTTTTAAATTTATGGGCTGCCCAGATTTTTGAGCAATCAACGTCGGTCAACGATGTTTGACCTAAAATAACTTACAATCTAGTCATCAAATTGATATTCTATCACTTGCAGAATAAAGAACTCATACCATACCACCAATCCAAAACATAAAACAAGAAAAATCAAAAACAGACACGGATCTATGGTACCTGACATTAGCTTGTCAGACCACAGATCATGTTCTTGACAGTTTTTGAAAAACACCAAATTAAGGCACTTTGATGCTATGGATATATGTTTGATCATTATAGATCTTCATAAAACATCCAATAGCAATATTTTAAACACATAAACACAAAAAATTCTCAAGCAACAAAGATCAAAATAACATAAGTAGGTTTATACCTTTCTCTTTAAATTCTTGATCTATGCTCTCCAATTGTTATTGATTGATATTGGGGCTGATAAAATGACTGATTTAATTCAGAAATTCGGAGCTTTGGTGAAAGAAAGAGTTGGTGAGAGCAAAGTTGCAAAATGTGCAAGTTTTCTTGGTTTTCTCTCTCTCAATTCTATATATATCCACAAATAATGCTTAGATCTGATGCTAGATGTCAAAGGAGGGTTAAATGGCTGATAGAAAAATGTCACCAAGTCAAAATGTTAGGTCACCAACTAAAGTTATACCCACTTTTGCAAGTTAGCTCATTTAAAATGTAAAAAGGGTATTTTTGGCATTTGATAAATACATTCAATGGCATTCTTGTCCAATACACACACCCTTAGGGTTTGGGGCTTGGATTAGGGTTTAAGATTTGAACCCTTTAGGTATTAAAAATTCTAGTTCCCACAATTTTCAAATTTAGGGTTTAATTAGAAAAATAAAATTTCTAAAATAAAATTAGGGTTTCTAAAATAGAAATTTAACATACAAAAATATAATTAGAATTTTCTAATCATATTTAAGTTTAACAAACACTTTAGGCATGCTAATAAAATTAGAGTTGCCTAATTAGGGTTTAGGAAATCTCATATTTTAGATTAGGGTTTCCCGGTGTATATTTAGGGTTTCTAACAGCACATTAGGGTTTTCTACAACTGAGATTAGGGTTTCTAATCCCTTATTAGGGTTTAATAATATTAAACCTTATCCAATTAATTTTTGATCATTAAGGTCACACAGAACAAACACGCAATTATTAATACAATTATTTTAATTATATTTTCTATCGAATCCCTATCCGGAAATTAGGGTTAGGGTTTCTAAAGCTGTTAAACACAACTCTTCTCTATTTTTCTCAGTTAGAACACATATTGACTAATTCTCGAGACTTGTTTCACAAATTCTCAGTACAATATTAAAAGTCAATGTTAATATATAAAAAAAATTTATTCGTAAAATTTTGATTATTCGAAATCCCGGGTTATCACACGTTTCCAGAAGTTTGATGTAAAACGCGGATCTCTATTAGAAACAATTGACACCGGCACTCCGTGTCTCGAAACGATTTCTTTTACGTATAACCTCGCCAACTGATCTAAGTTGAATCTGATTTTCATCGAAAGGAAGTGTGCGGATTTCGTCAGTCGGTCAACGATAACCCATACTGCGCCGTAGCCTTTTCGAGTCGTTGGAAGGCCAACCACGAAGTCCATTGTAATATGTTCCCTGTTCCATTCTGGGATCTCTAACGGTTTTAGCAATCCACTCGGTCTCTGATGTTCCGCTTTCACTTTCTGACAGGTCAGACACTTGGCAACACATTCTGCAACATCACGTTTCAAATCCGGCCACCAAAAATGTTGTCTAAGTTCTTGGTACATCTTGGTACTACCAGGGTGAATCGAATATCGTGAACTATGAGTCTCGCTCAAAATATCTTCCTTAATCTCTTGTACTGGCGGTACCCAAATTCTACTCTCAAATCTTAGTATTCCTTCCTTATCCATCTTAAATCTCGATTCAGTTCCTTCAGATATCTTCTTTGTCACCTTTTTGTATTCATCATCCTAAAGTTAAGCCTCTTTACCTTTATCTAGTAGAGTTGTACCAGATTGCATCTGAAATAGCTTCTCATCGATCTCCATAGGATACTTCACTTCCAACTCTAGTTTCTCCATTTCTACAATTAGCTCTTCCTGAGCAGTCAACATCGTCAATTTCTTCCGACCCTTTCTACATAAGGCGTCGGCAACCACATTTGCTTTACCCGGATGGTATAAAATCTCACAGTCGTAATCCTTAATTAATTCCAACCATCTTCTTTAACGCATATTTAAGTCATTCTATGTGAAAATATATTTCAGACTCTTATGGTCCGTATATATTTCACACTTCTTCCTGTAGAGATAGTGCCTCCAAATTTTCAAAGCAAAAATAATTGTAGCTAACTCCAAGTCATGGGTCGGATATCCCTTCTCGTAATCCTTCAATTGTCGTGATGCATACGCAATGACTTTGCCGTTTTACATTAGCACACAACCAAGTCCTTTATGCGATGCATCACTATAAACAATAAAATTTCATGTATCATCCGGAAGAGATAACACAAGGGCCGTACTCAACCTATTCTTCAATTTCTGAAAACTTTCCTCACACTTATCCGTCCAAACAAATTTCACAGCTTTTTGAGTTAAATTCGTTAACGGAGTTGCGATCTTGGAAAAGTCTTGTATGAACCTTCTATAATATCCTGCCAATCCATGAAAGCTTCGTACTTCTGACGGCGTCCTTGGCTGATCCCAGTTAATCACGACTTCGAATTTGGAAGGATCTACTGAAATTCCATTTTTATCGATCACGTGCCCAAGAAATTGAACTCGTTCAATCCAAAATTCGCATTTCAAAAACTTGGCATACAACTTTTCCCTTTTTAATACTGCCAACGTTAATCTCAAATGCTCTTCGTGTTCTTCTTTGGTTTTCGAATAGACCAAAATGTCATCTATAAATACCACTACAAACTTGTCCAAAAATGGCTTGAACACACCATTCATTAGTCCCATAAATGCTTCAGGAGCATTCGTCAAACCAAACGACATTACTAAAAATTCGTAGTGACTATATCGCGTTCTGAACGCTGTCCTCGGTACATCCTCTGGCCTCACCTTCAGTTGATGATAACCGCTTCTCAAGTCTATCTTGGAAAATTATCTTGATCCTTTCAATTGATCAAACAAGTTGTCGATCCTTGGTAATGGATATCTGTTCTTAATCGTGACCTTATTTAGTTTTCTGTAGTCAATACAGAGCCGCATCAATCCATCTTTCTTTTTCACGAATAACATCCACGCTCCCGACGGCGATACGCTCGGTTGAATGTACTTCTTTTCCAACATTTCTTATAGTTGTACCATTAATTCCTTCATCTCTACTGGTGCCATTCAGTATGGTGCCTTCGATATTGGAGCAGTTCCTGGCGCCAAATCGATCATGAAATCTACCTCTCTATCTGGTGGAAGTCCTGGCAAATCGTTTGGAAGTACGTCGACGAAGTCCCTCACAATTGGTATTTCTTCTACCTTCGAATTTTCTTTTCGACTGTCGACTTTGTAAGCTAAGTATCCTACACATCCTTATCTTAATAACTTCCTGGCTTGCATCATCGTCAGACAACTCGCTTGTCTAGGCGACTTGCTACCATAAAATACAACCTTTGACGGAGTTATAAGGTTAATACGCTTCTTTTGGCAATCAATTACAGCCCCATAATTGAATAACCAATCCATTCCCAAAATAACATCAAATTCCCCAAGTCGAATAGGGATAAGATCTACATTCATGATATTACCCTTAATATCCACTCTACAGTTCTTATGTACGTATTTAACAGGGATTATTTCTCTATTCGTAATTTTTATGTTCATGGGGTAATCCAATTCATCTTTAGGCAAATCTAAATTCTTGGCAAAGTCATCGAATATAAAGGAACAAGTAGCACCTGAATCAAATAAAACATAAGCATTAATTTTATTGATCGGAATGATACCTGACACCACATCACAGGATTGAATTGCATCTTGCACCGTCATGTTGAAAGTCTAGGCGGTCGGTCGGTTTGTTGCGGTTGGTCCGGTTATGGTTAAGGCATTTACACTGTTATTTCCCCGGTTTCCTCCTGATCCTGACCCTCCTGATCCCTTCTTGGGACAGTCTCTTGCCAGATGGTCCTTCGAACCACAAGTAAAACAAGCACCCTTCTTTAGGTTTGGACAGTTTGGTGCTATGTGGCCTTCCTGACCACAATTGTAGCACACTCTTTTTCCTTTCATACAAACTCCCAGATGGGCTTTCCCACAAGTTGGGCATGCTTTGATTCTTTTCTTCTGATTACCTTGCTGATTCCCCGATGATGAGTTGTCATTCCATATTTTCTTCTGATTGAAATTTCCACCTCCCGTGCCACTTCCACTGACCTTGTTATTTCTTTCACCTTCACTCTTCTTCTACTTTTGATCTTGATTGTACTTGGTCACCGCATCGCTTCCACCTTCAGTGAGAATGGCCTTTTCCAGTACTCCAGCAAACATGTTTAGCTGAAACATTGATACCTTGTTGTACACCCAAGGTTTTAGTCCTTGCTCAAACTGTCTCGCCTTCCTCTCATCCGTGTGAACTTGATACGGGGCGAACCTTTCCAACTCATTGAATTTAGCCGCATAATCAGGCACACTCATATTTCCCTGCTACAACTCTAGAAATTGAACCTCCATCTGGTTCTGTGAACTAGTTGGGAAATACATTTCGAAAAACATCTCTTTAAATCTCTCCCACGTAATTACACCTTCACCTCCTCGCACTTTGTTTGCTTGCCACCAGTAGCTAGCCTCAGACTTCAGCATAAACATTGCAAAAGCGGTCTTCTGGTCTTCTCTAACCCTAGCAAAGTCGAAAACCGTCTCCATTTCCATAACCCACGTTTGAGCCTCGATTGGGTTCATGGAAACTTTAGATTCTGGTGGTCCCACCGCCTTGAAATCTTTAACCGTAGTATTTGGTGGAGCTTGAGGTTGATTATTCATTGCTCCAGCTAGAAAGTTAACCAACTGCTGAACAGGATTAGCATTGGCATTGTTGTTATTTGTTGACTTTTCCTGAGTTGGTTGACGTGGTTGTCTACTTCTAGGCGGCATATTTCTGTTAAGAATAATATATGCTTATTAAATCTCTATTAAATTCTCTAAATAGTTAAGACTTAACTCAACAATTTAATATAATCATTTAACACATCATCTCAAACAACTTAATATATTTAATTCAAACTAAAAGTTTTACATCAAACGATAGTATAACTGCTATTTACATCCACCATCCTGAGATATAGAATCCACAGGATTTAAATATTAAAATATTCCTTCGTTCATAAACACATCGGAATTTACATATAAAAACTAATTAAGTCTTTCACATAATTAAACAAATTCTATCACTGTCTGTCAAGGTGCTGAATAGCCTTGCCACACTCCTCATCCATGATACGAGACATCGTCATGCGATCCAGCATGTATGATGGAAGTCCTTCAAACTGGATGGGGTACCTCAAAACTCGATCTTGGGCCTCATCCATTGCATGATTAAGTGTAGAGTATGTCTCTCCAAGCTTCGCCTTCTTTGCACGACCGTCTTCTTCCGAAAGATCAGCACGACGTGACTCTCTTACCCAGCCCTCCTCTACTATGGCAAGCCTCTCTGAACTCTCTTTAAGATCTTTCTTTAACTTTTCTATCTCTGTGGTCTTATCTTCGATTTGACCCTTCTCGTGGACCAAATCCCATTCTACATTTCCCAGTCGTGAGTGAAGAGTCGAAATCTCCCTCTCATTCTCCTTTAGAGTAATCTACTGAATAATAGCTCGCTCAGTCAGATCCTGCACCTCATCTCATAACTCTACATTACGGTCGTATAATGTGTCATACATCTCAGCATCAACGGTGTACCGTGGTAACTCCTCTTCTTCCTCTTCCTCGTCAAACTCCTCCT
This sequence comes from Panax japonicus, assembly GCA_020205505.1. Classification (NCBI taxonomy): domain Eukaryota; kingdom Viridiplantae; phylum Streptophyta; class Magnoliopsida; order Apiales; family Araliaceae; genus Panax; species Panax japonicus. Next base: position 26,612,800 of record CM035101.1, on the reverse strand, counting down.
CAGGATCAGTCTCAGGTTCATGCTCCTGACCAACAACAGTGATCAATGGAGATGACTCCCTCTGAACTAACTGTTCCTTAATGACATGTATGTTTCTAGGCTCCTCCTCTGTCGGTACTATAGGTACTCGGGGTTCCTCCTCCCCTGCTCGAGTAGTTCCTCCAACGTCAGACATCCTGACAACAAAAATTTCGAATTTTACTTACTAAGTCGTACTAGTAAGCACCTAATTTAACACATAAGCACATAAAGTCTTTTATTAACTTTAATGAATTACAGAAATTCATTTCCTAGAACTCGATAAGAGTTTTTCCATTACTATCTTCTTCTATAAGGCTACTACCTAAGGTTGTTCCCCCACCTAAGGTTCATAACCTACAGTTTTGATACCAACTTGTGACACCCCCAAATCTGGGTACTTCGATTCCACGGGATTTGGTGTTCATTGTACAAATATCATCTATTTATCTACCCATTATAAATGCAATCCATGCAATAAATAGAATAAAAATCTTCCCCTTAAGGGTTACAACATCCGAATAATAATAATAATAATACAATCCCAGGTTAAATAAACCTTAAACATCTGTGCGGAATCATAAACAAATAAGTCTTAAACAACATTATTAACTCAAGTCTTAAGCTTAAATACATTATCTAATAAAAATAACAAGTCTTCATCACTTGCTAACTTTGCCCTTGCCTTTACTAGTGGAAGGTTCATCAGTTCTTTCGTTCTTAACTGCAATGTTATTATTAAGCAAGATTGAGCACTATTGCCCACAAGTATAATAATAAAATAACAGTATAATAACATGCGAGTAAATCAAAGACATCTGAATAAAAGCTCAACTTTTGAATCAAGAATGAATAATAAGAATCAAAAGAATTCTGAGGGTCATAAGACCTTGAACTATGTCCTAGGTTATCAAGGGTTATACTTAAAACCTTTAATAATCATAAGACTATGGACCTTTCTACTCGTACTTAGGGGGATCAACCCTTAGTACCATACTATGCATAATATCTTAACGCTAACGCATAAGTAAATCCCTTTGCAGGGTTGTTCATCTCAGTTTGACATTCGAGTCCGCACCAAAGGATGTCTGGTTTGGATAATTCAATAAGGGTTCTGAAATTTAGAACGTTCATCAACTAAGGACTAGTTGAATCAATAAAGTTCACTAGTCTAATAAGGTTCAACAATAATGATATTCGATTTGAATAATAATCTCAAGAAGTATACAATAGAACAATTATTGTATAAATGAATCATACTTTGAAAAGATAATAAATCTTTAATATAACAATTGAACTTGAATAATAGTAACGATAATTTACTCGAGGTAACTAATAACTTGAACAATAATGACAAGTAGGGTTAAGAAACTTGCCTTGAGCGTAGGCTAAACGACTACTACTTCCGTTCACCACAAATCCTACACACATACCATATGTATTCACGACATTCATTAGTTACATTTTCACTTAATTATTTAATATAAACTCCACTTTATTTAACAAATCATTACCCTTCTAATTTAATTACTTAATTAAATTAGAATATTTTCATTCTCTTACTATTATTATGCTCGAATAAATTATTTTATAATAATTTCCATTGAATATTTATTTTATTCCATAAATATCTCAATTAAAATATTTACATTATTTTATAAATATTTTAATAATAATTTTCATCGAAGAATATTTATTTTATTCCATAAATATCTCAATTAAAATATTTAATTTATTTTATAAAAATTTTAATAATAATTTTTATCGAATATTTATTTTATTCCATAATATCTCAATTAAAATATTTAATTTATTTTATAAATATTTTAATAATAATTTTCATCGAATATTTATTTTATTCCATAAATATCTCAATTAAAATATTTAATTTATTTTATAAATATTTTAATAATAATTTTCATAAAATATTTATTTTTTTATTTATTTTTTTTATTTTTTATTTATACACAGGCTCATTTTTTGCAGTTTTCTGCATTTCTGCAGTTCGCGAACATAACAAGGCCAAATTAAGCCAAAAATCAATCACATGTTATACATGAATATGGCCATAACTTCGAATTAGTTATTTTTACACGAATTTAGACTTACCCAATCATTGTAATACATATATAATCATTACTTAACCCATCTAGCATGATTTTTAACAAGTTACAACATATAATTTGCAAAATCAACACATTTACTTCCACTATTCTTGATGTTCTTGAAGGTTTTGAACATAAAACATAATTTCAACACTACGGATTCGTTATAATACCGAATCCGTTCAATTAAAGTTTCGTCTCTTCATATTAACATGCATAATAATATACGAGTATATATTTTAGGGATAATATATGATCAACACATGAAATATCACGTATAAGGCCATATGGCCAAAACCCAAACTCGGTAAATTTTTGAAATAACAATTCATCGTATTATGAAATAGATGATATGGTTTGTGAAATATATATAATTAAATACAATATGGTAACATTTAACACATATACAACACATAATCCGTACCCTTTATAAATACAGAGACTTTATAGAAAACTAGAAAGCCATTTTCATAAAACTTAAACAACGTAACTTTAAAAATTTGGGAAGGAGGAGATTATCCTGAGTGTAAGGTATAGATTAGAAGACTCAGATGTTTTCTTAAATTCTCCTCTTTCAATCTCTTTCACAATATCTTAATTCTCTCTGACAGTTCTCAAACTCTCTCTCTGAATTTCTCCCTGTGATGTTTTATCAAACTTGGTAAGATAAGAAATAATGAGAAGACGCATATAAGAAAGGAACTGACGCACTGAGTGGTCAGTTAACCCAATAATGGGCAACTGTTTCCAACTCCCCGAAGGGTCTTGTTTGGCTTAACAAGAATATATTACAAAACCACTTATTTTAATAAAACCTCTACAATATAGTTTAATTCATGTCAAACCCAATTATACAATAGCTCAATTATATTATTTAATTTAATATAAACTAATTATATTAATTTCTCATAAATTGACATAGTTACATAATTAATTTTCTCATTAATTAATTATATCCAATTACTAAATCTCCAATTTATTATTACATTAATTAAATAACATTAGGCTTATTAAATATTTTATTTAATTCAATAAGCTCACATAATTACATAATAAGCTCACATAATTACATACTTGAATAATAAAAATTCTTCACATTAATTTAATAAATGTAACACATAATTAAATTAATCTACCACAATTTCATCAATTAATATTTAATCTAATAATTAATTCATCGAAAAATATTTATTCAATTCAATAAATATTAAATTAAATTACAAAAATCTCGTTCGTCACATATAATACGAGTATTATATGAATATTATACGAAGAGAATACGTGAATAATATGCGTAGAATACGAGTTGTATTATTAGAGTATGAGCTAAGGATTTTATCCAATCAAATTGGACTTGGATTAATAACAAGCCCAATGAATTAAGAGTGCAAACCCAAGTTAAGGCCCAATGTTAATTAATGTCAAGCCCAATCCAAAAAGTAAACCGTGGATCGAACCGGTGGGTCAAGGGATGGGTAAAACCCATGGGGCAACCCATGGGGATGACCCATGGGCATGGTGGGTCGGCCACTTGATGGCCAAGCAAAGTGTCACTTGGTCACCAAGTATTTTGCTTCGTGATAAAGTTGTAAATAACTAAGAAGGTGCTAAATTGGACTATTTTGCCCCTCATTTATTTTTCTATAAATATAAGGCTTATGTTGGCCATTTGGTGGTTTTACAAAGTTTTTCCAACATATTTGAGAGAGAGAACAGAGCTAGAATCATATAATCCTTCTACTTCCAAGAAAACCAATAGACGTTTATCATGAACGTTAACTACTTCAAAGGTAAATTCCTATAAACCGTAATCTTCATCCTTTTCGATTTTTTTCTCATAGAAGAATCGTAGATGAGTGGAGAGTGTTTATTGAGAACATATAAGAATGCCTATTAATGAACAAATCATGGATAGGTTATGACTAAATAAGAAATCGTAAGTTGTTATGTGAGTTAAAACCATAAAGAGATCTTGAACGTGAACTTAGTTTTGAATGAACGTTTAAGAATCGATATAGCTAAGGAATGTGCATCTTGTTTGGTAAGGATGTAGATATGAAGTCCATGGATTATTCCATGTGATTTGGCTTAGAGAACATTAGTAACGAAGTTATAGCGAATTGTACGAAAAAAGACGTTAAACGTCGAAAACGTATAAAGTCTGGATTAAAGGTCAAAAGTTGTCGTGTGACTTGAAAACATCGGTTGCCAATGTCAACACGTGAGATAAGGTAATTAAGAGTCGTTGACAAAAGAATCGTTGCATTCCGACTTATAACGAAGAAAACGAGTATTGAACGGACGAAAACGTTAAACGAACGCTTAAAAATGAACTTAAAGGTGAATTCTGAGTTAACGGATTCAAAAATGTGAAATTCTTATACGAACACGTAAAGCATGTAATTTGTGACTCGTAGGAATTTGAATGGGTCAATTCGGATGTAAAACGAACAAATTAGGAAGCTGGGAGTTTCGTTAAGAAACCAAATCTGTTTTGGCCAACTGGTGCACAGACTCGGCACCGCAGCGCCAAAACCAGTGTAAAATGGTGGCGCCGCAGCGCCAGACTCGACCAAGTAACCTGCTAACTCGCGCCGCAACACCACTAAAACACAAGGGATACCGCGCCGCAGCGCCGGCAGCGGGAATTTTTTTTACCAAGTTAGGTTTAGTTCCATTTTGAATGTTGACCTAAGGTAAGATGTTAAAGGTACTTAAGGTACATAATGAGACTTACTTTAAATCACTTATAAGATTTTAATGTAAGAAGAAAAGGTAAGGTTTAATGTAAATTAAACGAAGAACACAAATACGTAATGAGTGAACCGTGAACAACGTTCAACGTTGGTAATTAACCATTTATGATCGAATATCGGTTAAGGATGTAAGAACGTTAATACAACATAACAAAGTATAGAAGGTCGAATTGACTTTAATAATGAAGTTAATTCAAATAAGACATAAGTGAGAAAGAAGTTGGTTAAAATCGTAAAGTTAGTTTGTTTAATAACTAATTACAATGTGCTATGTGAATGTATCATGTAGATCCTGTAAAGACTATGAATAGTTGAATTATAAATATAATGACGCTTGAAGGCAAGTCTTTCTTAATGCTTGTATGACCTTCGTGTTAGTCAAGTTTTTACGTAATGCATGATATACAATGCATGAATGGTAAATAGAGAAGAGTTGATGCCTATTTTATTCGGGCTAGACAAGTATTGAAGAGTTGATTGATTTACAAGTCTGTTGATATAGAACTGTTAATGCTATCCTATGCCATGTATTTGGTACGGATGAGAAGGTAAGCTTGTCTATGTATAAACAAAAGTATTTTCATCGATTATTCGATGGGCACGCGAGGTTGCCAAATGTTAAACATAAATACGGTTAATGTAAGAGTGTCGATCAACATAGAGTACAATAGGCTGAGCACCTACAAGTGCTCATAACTAAAGACGGGTGGATGACCTTAGTGCCGGATATCCTTGTAGCGCCCCCAAATCCGGGCATCTTCCAACCCGACAGATGGTGCTATACTGTACAAACATTCATACATTCATTCAATTGAAAAGTCTCAAAGAACGAACATAACTACTATATATTTAAAGTAATATTTACATTTCCCAAGTTTTATACCCATTACAAAGGTTCTTTGTCATAATATCAATTACATTACAACAATAGACCTATACTATTACAAGACAGCTTAATAATATGCCTTAGCTTTTCCTTTATCCTTATTCGATCTTTCGGGATGTTCAGTCTTAGCTGCATTCATATGGTTTAAGCAAGAGTGAGCATAACTAGCTCAACAAGTATAACAATTCAATAACAACATGCTTGACACATACGAATCATATATCTTTAATATTTGAACAATAGTTAGGAAGTACTATTGATAATTCAAAATAGCACTTCATCTTTCTTTCAAAATGTTTTACAATAATAACAATATTTAGTAAAACATTCACTCCGGTCAAAGATCTCGAGTAGTCATTCTTTCTTGGAAAAGGACAACCCGGAACTAAGTCCGTAAGCCCGATATTACTTATGAGCACTTCTAGGTGATCAGCCTTTTATATTCTATGTTGATCAACACTACATCCATTAAATGTATGTACGTTTAATCATTTGGCAACCTCACGTGCCTGTCGTTTTACCGACAAAACATTTGTTTAACATTCTAGTCTTCTTTTGAAAACCATATCAAGTAGTTGACAAAAGATAACAACATTTAATAATAGATGAATAGATTATCAATAATACACGTAATATATCAAGTCTAGCCAAAGAAATTGGCTTTAACTTCAACATACCTCAATTCATGCATAAGGATACATGAATTTCAAAAAAACATGTTCAGATTGAACTGAGACAAGAGTTAAAATACTTGCCTTTAGTGTCTGTTATGGTATATTTACTTTATGTTCAAGTCTTTCAAGTCTCTACAATACATGATCACATAATGCCTTACATTAGGTCACATATAATCAAGTATGTATATGACTATATCTTACCCTTCATCTCAATCTAATTGTGTATTAGATTCAGTTACTATCTGTTATGGCTTATCATTATCCTTGCATTTATAATCGACTAGGTTATCTCAACCTTTATACAACATCCTTAAGGTTTAACAAAGTTTAAACAATGTTACATTACATTCCTTAGGTTCTGTTTACTTTTAAATCAATTAACTTTCTTTTCTTTATAATTAAAAACATTCATCACTTTTCTTGTTCTGAGGTTAGCACTGCGGCACCGACTTTATACTTACATCTCGTGCTGTGGTGCGCGTTAATAGTGGCATTGTCCCGGACTTGGCGCTGCGGCGCGAGTCCTTACTTGGTGGGCCGCACTATGGCGCCACTCTTCAGAAGGTCTTGTACTGTGCATGGCGCTGCTGTGCCACCATTTGTACTATAGTTCGCACTGTGGCACGAGTTTTCAGTGTGCTCGGACACTGTTACGCGCTACGGCGTGACCAATTTGGCCTAGGGTTGGCTCCGCGACGCCAACTCTGTGCACAAGAAAAAAATCCAGTCCTTGAATTTTTGGGAACTTCTCGGATGCATAACTTCTTTGTTATAAGTCCGAATTGGCTCGTTCAAAAGCCTACGATTCACAAATTTTGTATTCTACATATTCATGCAAATTTTTATCTATTTGACTTCTTTTGCTAAAAATTCACCTATTAGTTCATTTTTAACGAAAACGATAAACGTTCGTGAACGTTCAATGCCCGTTTCTTCATTCTAAGTTGGAATACGGTCATTTTCGAGTCCACAACTCTTAAATTCCAAATATGACTTGTCTCCATCGGAAAAAAATGGTTTCGAGTTCAAACACAAAATTTGACTTCTATTCCGAGAATTTTACGAATTCGACGATTATCGTCTAATCGTGCAATTTCTGGCAAATCTTTATTCTTATGATTTGTTCAACATTACAAATGAATTCCATTCATCATGTGAACATCTCAACATACTTATTACAACAACTTATATTAATTGTTAGATTTTAGACTTATTTCTTCATGAGCTTATAACATATCAAATTATAAACTACTTAAGATTTCATTGTTCATGACTTATGACAATTAAAGTTTCTTAATCATCATACCTTATATGTTCTTAACATATAAATTTACTTATGTATACATGATACATATGATCATACAAGTTCTTTTACATCCATATCACTTCTCTTAATAAACTCATTACAAGTTCACAATACTTTCACATAAGTTTATAACTTATGCTAGCTGAAATGACTTATTACCAACTTATGTGACTTAAGTTTATTGCTTACTCATTCTTCTTACATTTTAACATTCATGTTCCTTAATCCAAACTTTTCTTATCAAACTATAATGGTAGAGATAGAAGATAATTGGAGAAGAGATCTTACTTTTGAAGTCTTGGTAAGTAGCTTCTTCTTCTTCTTCTTACATATGGAAGTAACTTATTTGTAACTTAATCTCTCTAACAATTAAGCACTTTGTAATAGCTAGATTGTTTGAACAAGTGTTAAATGGCTAGCATGCCTTCTCTATTTATAGAAATTGCAATGCTAGGGTAGTTTAGTCATTAATTCAACCCACCTCTTTAAGCCACCTCATTACTATTCATTACTTTATTAACACAAAACTTATCCTTTGCTTGATCATTACTCTTATTACTTGGTCATTACATTAACTTGGTCATTACTTTAACTTGGTCACCACATTAACTTGGTCATCATATTAACCATATTAATATGGTTTGCCCCATGGGTCAAACAACTCATGGATTCTAGCTTGGGCTTACATTAAATCAACATTTGGGCTTTGCATTAACAAACACTAGTTGATTCATTAATCAATAATTGGGCCTCACCCTTTAATTCACTTGGACTTGTAGTAAATTCCTACCAAATCCTACAACTCCAATACTATAGCTTAATACATAAAACGTATTGTCTATGCATCATTCTTGTATTCTAACTCATATAGAATTTATATACGATATTTCATCCTTCATACAAACTCGTATAATACTTCGTATTATACTCGTTTTCATTACTTTGCACAATACCAAAGTATCATACAATTATTACTTACTCGTTACTACTTTGCCCTTCTTAACGTTTATAAATTAAGTCCGCAAGCGAAATATTATATTTTACATAACTAGATTTTTATTACATAATCCATCTTACCTTGTCATTCTATCATTATGTATTTCTCGGAAATTCAAAAATAAATCCCGAGCAAATACCGATGAATAGTGTTTTTCAGAAAATTTCTCAGAAAACTTTTATTTTCGTCTTGGAAATTCAAACACTTTAATTCCTTCATGGAGCTCAAATACTACGACATTCTAACATCAATAGGTTATACAATGACAACCATCTTGATATCACATTGAATATAATTTTATTATTATTTAATTTAATAAAATCATTTTATAATAAGATCTGAATTTCTCGGTCGTAACAATCCTTTTCAAGTATGAAAACGAAAAGAGTATGTTCACGGTCTATTGACCGGTTCATCATTCCTAAGCTATTATGTGACGCCCCCAAAATTAGGTATACATCACCCATCTTGGGTCGGCATATACATGGTCCAGAATTCAAATATAACTTACTAATACAACTGTCGTGTACAATACGACAAAACATAAATTGTGAGTTTGAATACAAATATTGTCTACTAGAGAGTATACAAACTCAAAAGGAGTCCTCATTATAATTATTATCACACTATTTCACAGAATAGTGAGGACTACTAATGCTATCCTCTGGACCATCACTCCGTTCCCCGACTCTTCCCAGCTATATTCTCATTTCCTGAAGAGAATAGTGAAAGAAAGGGTGAGCTCAACTAGTCCAGTAAGAAATATTATGACTAAGATAATGCAGAATAAATTATCATTAGTCTCCAACAATGTTAAACTAATAAAATATAATAGACATCAAGTTTAACTGCAGCGGAACAAGCAATCCATTAAAAGAGTCAAGTAGAAAATAAAATCTACTATCTTTTATGATGTAAAAGGTTTTTCATCACTGTTATCGCTGAGACTCAGCTTAATAAATATTCCACATCTTCGAATCACCCTTGCACTACGGCCAAGGATATTCTTTAGTATCACGACCACAATTATCCATGCATTATGGGCCAAGAATATTTGTGTATTCATTAATGGTCATGATCATGCCAACAACTGTCCATCAATGCACTACGGGCCAATGAGGACTTTTATCACATCATTTGTAACCTTACGGTCATGATTACACCGAATAATCCCTGGTCATAATCATACCAAGTCCATCTATGCACTACAGGCCACAGATGACTTTCAAAAAAATATAAATATGAGGATGATGACAATGATATAAGAATTCAATAAAACAAGTTCAAGAATTAATTTATCCAGGAACTAATAATGTCCAAATTATCAACATAATACTGCTTTGTAGAGTAAAATTCAAGAATGCTCAGAAGAATATTTCTATGAAAAGTTACTGGATGAAGCGCAAATATCAAGAATATTCCACTAATTTCATGGTGTATAGTAGTTAAAACTTTAGCCAACTGAGTATAATAAAGAATGGAATAACAAAAGAAATCACCATGTCTGCGGTACTTCGCATAGACAGGTTATTCCAATAGAATACTAAATAACGGAACCAGGTCAGGCAAAATTTGCACCGACATGATGTTCCAACAGAATAATAAAGAATTGAATAACAACAGAAATCACCTTGTATGCGGTACTTCACATAGAAAGGTTATTCCAACAAAATACTAATAAGGACGGAATCAGGTCCGACGTCAAACACACAGATAGGATATTCCAACAGAATAATAATAGAGACACAACCAGGTCTGGCGTAAAACGCACAGACATGATATTCCAACAGAATAATAAAGAAGAAATCAGGTCCGACGTAAAATGCACAGACATGATATTCCAACAGAATAATGAAGACGGAATAATAGAAGAATGTCACCAAGTATAGGGTAGACCGCGTATACAGGTTATTCCAACAGAATAATAAAAATGGAATAACAACAGTTCTCTTCATGAATAAGAAAGAATAACACCCCTTACCGTAAAAGAAACTAAATATAAGAGTAGGGAAGTAACAGAATACTTTTCTATAGTTTCTCTATAATTTTTCTCTCTAGGGTTTCAGTGAATTATTAAGAAATATTGAAGGAATGAGTTTCTATTTATAGGAGAATGGAAGGGCACTGTTCAAGTACGAAATAATTTTGCAGAATTATTTCTTCAATCAACTAACAACTAACCAATAAGATTTCAACAAAAATTAAAATTTAATACATATATATAAACATATGTTTTCAATTTATATATATCAATATTATATATACCACTAGATTTTTTATCCCCCCATATCCAACATCAATCCCCCACCCTCTCAATAATCACTTTCACTACACTCTTACACATCACTATCACATTACCACTTTTCCACCATTTTCCACACACACACACACACATCATACACCTATCACTTTCACATATCATATTCTCCCACCATATACTCAATACATACATATACTTCCATACTTATACTCTTCCATTTCCAAAATCATTTTTCTAACACAAATGGGCCCCACATGTGGGCCCCATTTTAAAAATTTTCTACCGATTATTTTAGAAAATGGGTAAATGGGGGTCCATAAAATAAGCAAAACTTCATAAAAATCACCTTAATAATTTTAACAACATTTATCACCTTTATTATAATTCACAATATTAATTGACCAGGTCGTTCCCAGGAAAGAGGGGGATTTCCAATAAGGATTTCTCCTTATTGGCGCACAATTAGGTGACCAAACCTCTCCTTGACAGAATTTCTAGACATCGTTAATATTGCAAATAATAATATTAATAATTTTGTCGTCTCAATTATTGATTTTGACAATATAATAAATATCGACAATAATTGAATCAAATAACGTGAGATACTATGCAACAATTACTAAAGCAATAATTGAACAAAACTGAATGACTTCTCACGTAAGCATCAATAATCAATACCGTGTGCTACTATGCAACCACGCGTATTATTGTACTTTTACTACCGAGTAGTTCAACAGTATCAACGGTAAAACTTCTGTCGTTATTTTCATAAAAATATTTTTGTCGTTTTCTTAATCCGACAATAATTTTGTTGTGGGGTCCACCAATGATTGCGCCGTTGTACGAATATTCCGTGCTAAAACGAATATTTCCCGACCAATTGAATATAATATAACAACTTGCATACTATGCAAAATTTATAAATATTACCCACAACTATAACATTATATCAATTTTACTCCATAATATTCAAAAATAATATTTATAGAAAATTCATCTTTATTCAAAAAGTTGGGGTTTTACATATTATATATACTTTGGAATTGCTGTTTTGAGAAGTACTAGTTAAATGTTTCGTAGTGCTTCATAGATAATTGTTTAGATATGGAATTAAAGTATGTAATTGTTAGAGTGATATTCATATGATTCTTTGTTAAGACTTGCTGAGCTAGTTATGCTCATTCTTGCTTGAACCATATGTTTGCAGCTAAAGCCGAACGAACCGGGAGTTCTATGAGAGATAAAGGCAAGACTAAGATGTACAATTAATCGTCATGTAATAGCCTAGTATATTTGTATGTAATATACTTATGTAGAACAACGAATGTATTCGGTTTATGAACCTAGGAAATGATTTATTACAAATGTAGTACAAAGATAGTAATTACACTCATTTTGTTGTTATCTCAATGGAATGATTGTATGGATTGTAGTATCGTGGAGTACCATCTGTCGGGTTGGAAGATACCCGGATTTGGGGGCGTCACAAGTTGGATTTCAAAGGGAGCTGGGATGACCGCCTACCGTTGGTGGAATTTGCATACAACAACAGTTATCACGCGAGCATCAGTATGCCACCTTATAAATCTTTATATGGAAGGAAATGCAGAACGCCATTGTGCTGGGATGAAGTGGAAGAATGACAATTGCTAGGGCCAGAATTGGTGCAATAAACTGCAGATGTGATCAAAACAATACGAGCGAGGCTAGTGACGGCTCAGGATCGACAAAAGAAATATGCAGATCAACATCGAAAATAATGAGACTTCGACGTCGGCACTTATGTGTTTTTGAAAGTGTCGCCTTAGAAAGGGAAAATGAGATTTGGGAAGAAGGGAAAACTTATTCCCAGATTCATAGGACCCTTCGAAGTGTTGAGGTGAGTGGGTGAGGTAGTTTAAGAAATAGCTTTACCTCCGGAGTTAGAACATATACACAATGTGTTCCACGTTTTAGTCCTACGACCCTATAAGCAGGATTACAAACATGTCATAGAGTATGAACCTATTTAATTTGAAAAGGACTTAACCTATGAAGAGGTACCATTGTAGATAATCGATAGAAAATAACAAGTGTTAAGAAATAAGATAATACATTCTGTTAAGGTAGTATGGAGGAACCACAACGTCGATGAGGCTACGTGGTAACTCGAGGAGAAAATAATAAAAAATTACCCTAGTCTTTTTGTTTGATGTGTAATGATTCCGGGGACAGAATCCTTATAAGGGAGGGTGAATGCAATATCTGAGATTTTCTATGCAATTTAAGAATTATCAATAAACGAATTTATATGAAACTTTTGGGTGATTTCATTTATTAGATGTATATGTGTTGTACATATATGTGCTATTTCAAGATATGTGATGAGATGTATTTAAATGGCTGGTTTAGTTTTATTTAACTATTTAAATTGATTAAGTAGGGAATTATTCTATTTATTACGTGGGATGTTATTAAATCATGAACTGGAGTTCAGAGCGGAATTTAGAGACGCGGACTGCGTATTCGAGTCCAGAACATTGAAATTAGTCAGGATATACTATAATAACGAAAAAGTATCACGATAGACTTTTTGGTTAAAGTCAAACAGTTGACTTTTTCGAGGAAAGAGTCAACTACGAATTTCAGAGGTGAATTTGACTAAATGGATAGTCCCATGACATCCGAAACGTTGACTTTAGTAAGAATCGATATGAGGTTCGTAACGTTCGGCTACGAAGGGAAAAATGGTCAAAGTAATTTATTAATTAATTATTATAATGTTTTATTTAATCAAGTCAGCAGCTGGTGGAACCCTTATGACTCACGAATTGGGACAAGGGAGGGAGTATACATATATTATATAATAGCTAAGGTGGGAGTACTTTATTTTATTCCTTAAAACCAAAATTCTTTTATTTTCTCTAACTCCCACACTCATTTTCTCTAACTCTCACATTCTTCTTATTAATTAACTAAATTATTGTATTATTAAGTATTATGAGTATCTAATAATTAGAGTTGGGGGTTATGGGAATCAAAAGACTCAAACATATATCCATCAAGCTATACATATATACATATCACTAAAGCATCTTTTTCTTTTAAGAAAATTCCACCAAGTGAGTAAACATTTAGAGAAATTGAGAGTGATAAATAGTGTGGTAGTATTCTAGAGTTTTGGGGAGTTTAAACAAACAAGTGATGAGGATTTTCATAAGCTAACAAGAAGAAATTTGCATCAAGTAAGCAACTCATGAACCATTATATGTTTTCAATGGAAATAGCTAAAAAATGCCTATTAGTTGCAAATTTATTCAAATCATGGTAATTTAGTGAGTTGTTTGTTGTAATATGTTCATATATGTTAGTAGATGAGATCTGGACGGTAGGAATCGAATCCATGCACGCTAGAATCAAAATCATGATTTTTGTTAAAGTTGGTTAAAAAGTGTAATATATGATTTTTGGGGTTTTCGGAGCCTTGGAATCGTGGTTTATATGACTCGATTAGCGTATGTAATAATTTTATAAAATAGTATGTAGTATGAAGTCTAATCTAGCCTAAATTTCGTTAGAATCAGATTTATAATGAGCAAGTTATGAAAATCGGAAGCATGCATGTTCATAACAAAATCTGCAGAAAATCTGGATTTTCCAGATTTTTTCCAAGTATAGAATCAATGCTGGCACATTTTTTTATGCAGTTGGTTTGTGGTCTTAGCATGATAGTTTTATGAATGTTATTTTTTGTAAAATACCTTGATGTATGAAATTTATTGTGTCCAAGTATCATGGTTATATCATCTGTAGATTAGTGGGAATAAAATCGTAAAAGTGGCTGCAAGAAATAAAAATTTGATGTCTTTCTTGGGACTGTTTGGATTAGTCTGTTTTGGGGGCATTTTCATCCACTGTTTTGTACTTTAAAAATTCTTGAAATATTTGGAGTATTAATATAAGAAGATACGATGGTCCTGTAAAAATTTGAGAATTTTTGGCCATACGGGTTGAGATTTATGAATTTTACGGTTAAAGACACTTTTTGAGAAGATACCAAAATAACTCTTTGTGTTTAAGTCCCAAAATTACGAAATGTTTACTGGAGGTACATGTATATAACAGGAGTTAACCCTGAAAATTTTAGATTGTTTGGAGCTAATCTCGATTTATGAAAAATCTGAGAATATTTGACTATTATGGACTATTTAAAATTAGTAGATGGATTTAAAAAATTCCAGGAAAAATATATGTTCAGTGTGGGATTATATTCTACAAAATCTCAGAAAAGAAATATTTTTGAGACTGATTTGGTATTTTTCATATAAATGATGTTATATGGATAAATGAATTTAATTATATATGTGATGTCATAATTATGGAAAATGAGATTTTTTGACTTGAGACCCTTAAGCATATTTTATGCAGATTTTTGATAGAGGTTTTGGTCCCAAAAAGGTCACAAATTATGTTTTCCAGTTTCTTTTATTTAACCACGTGGCCTATACGTAGCAACATGTTATGTAATTGAATTGTATTTGAATACGTGTGAGTTTAATCGCCTTATTAAAATAAAAGGGAACCACTACACTTCAAAGTGGTGTTCAAGAACCAAATTTCTTAACATGACACATATGAATAGGTTACGTGAAGGGCTAGTAGATAGCTGTAATTATAGAAGACGTATCAGGCAAGTTTCCTAACTTTATTCACGTTATTGCAGTGAATGTAAGTTCCCTTAACTTGTACAATTTATCATTGTGTACAAGTCTCGCATGTTGCAAGTTATAACTCGTACAAACTTATATATAGTGCAAGTTCTATTGATGATTACTCAATTATTAATTCAGTTGTTTATGCCTTAAAGTTCTTAATTATTTATGAACTGCTTTCAAGAATGCGATCTGACCATTTGATTCGGTTAGATATTATAGATGGGAAATGTTGTATTATTGAACTATTCCAAATTCATTGTAGCTATTTAAGTCTACCAATCCAAATTGCTTTGGTGCGGTCTTGCATGAAACTAAGATGAACATCCTGGATAACGGGGTAACTAATGTCGAGCATATAGTCCTATTTACGCTTATCCGTTTAAATTTTATACTTGTGCACAATGTAGGGTACGATAGGCTGATCACCTGGAGTACTTGCAGAGACTGTACAAATCTATTTGATTGTTAAACCGTCTGATAGTTTTCGATGAAACAAAGAAATGTTTAGGGTATCTCACACCCCTTAGTATGCTATTGAGAATTCTAGAACTCTTATCTTGATATTCCAACTTATCTCTTGATATTTATTTCAACTGTTGAGAATTATTAATAATAATGCTTTTACTCCTGATGTATGTTCTCAAACTAATTTATATACTTGCTGGGCAATTTGTGCTTATTCTTGCTTAAACCTTTCAATTAAGGCTGATAACGTTGAGGGCTCGGGCAAGGACAAAGGAAAGTCTAAGATGAAATGATGAGTGTTATTTATGTAATAATTATATTTTCGTATATGATGTAATGTAGCGATAAACGCTAAGTCAAAGTTGCAGTTTTTTCAAGGTTGTAAAGACATGGGACTTTATTTTAAATAAATATGTAATAGCTAATATTATTATTATTATTGTTAGAGTTACTTAGATAGACGATGATGTATGTTGTATCGTGAGCACCATGTCCTGTAATCGATGTTGCACGGATTTGGGGGCGTCACATTTGAGAGATGATATATGAATCTAGACTTAATCACTATAACACGTGTTATTGAATTCTGTGTTTGAATGGAATCTTAATGAATGTTAGAGTAGAGATATGCCTAATATCGAATGTAATCGGGTAGAGAACTTGAACTTTATATGATTGTAATTGACATAGAGATATAATGAATTAGTTGATTAGGGTGTTTGGCTTAATTCTATCTAATTTATGGATTTAAGTTAATATGGTATTAGTGCATCGAGAGATGACTAGTTTTACTTGAGTGTTCTTGATTAATAAACTGGGATAATGAATTGAACTGGAATAAGGTGTAATAATCAGAGTAAGACTTAGACTGAAGTTATAAGTCAAATTCTCCATTATTTGCTTGAAATTACAAGTTTTTAGTTGTGTTGATTGCTTGGTATTTTCATATTGTTAGTTTTAATAGTTATAATCATTGATTTGGATAGTTTGATAAATTTGGATTAATATACACCTGGTAATTGTTAAGGATTAATTTCATACTATTCTCTGTGGGAACGATACTCAACTTATCATTATATTACTTGTTGACCACGTGCACTTGCGTGTGACCGTAATTAGATTTCAACCAACAAGTTTTTAGCACCGTTGCCGGGGATTAGTATAGATTTTAATATTTTTCATTATCAGTTTAATTAGTCCAGTTTTGCTTAAACAAATTTTTTTTGTTATGTTCTTTCTTGTTTCAGGTTCTTGGAGTTAGTTTATGCAAACTCGGTCTAAAAAGCCAGACGAATAACCTGTCTATGCGGATTACCATATGCCTGATGAATAACCCTTCGTATTCACCCTTTATTAATCAGTGGGTATAAACTGTCTACGCAGATTACCGCATACCTGGTGAATAACCCTTCATATTCATTCTTTATTAAGCTGTGGGAATAACATGTCTACGCGGACAATCGCATGCATGGTAAATAACCCTTCGTATTCATTCTTTATTAAGTTATGGAAATGATCTGTCTACGTGGATTATCGCATGACAGATGAAAATCCATTTGTATTTTGGTATATTATGTCATTTCATATTCCTAAATCTAAACTTACTATGGTAAGTATTGCTTCTATAATTCTAATCTTTTCATGTCGGGGTATTATTCGTGTTGGGTTACTATTCATTCAGGGTACTTTTCATGACAGGGTACTTTGCATGACGAGGTACTATTTATTCGGGTACTATTCATTCGAGGTAATTTGCATGATGGGGTACTATTCATTTGGGTACTATTCAAACCGGGGTACTATTCATGATAAAATTAGTTTCTTTTTCTGTCCAAGTTATCTTTATAAGACTCTAGCCTTTTAGAACTTGCACTTCTATAAATCTATCACAAGATTACATAAAACACACAAAACATAAAACTAGGGTTTGATTTTTCTTACCTAGTCTTGTGGGATGTATTCCTTTTCTTTCCAATGTAAATTATGAACTTGGAATTCATGAACCACTTCCTTCCTCAAGGTCTGAACCCCTCTCTCTGTTTCTCTCTTTGTATTTTGCTAGTTGGGAGAAAATAGAAGAAAAATAATGGTAGGACAATGGAATGAAGAATGAAGATGAAATGTTGATGATTAAGCTAATCCCCCATATTCTTTTTGTCCCTTGGATAAAAGGCTTAGCCTTATCTCATCCAATTAAGCCTAATCATGTCATTAAGGATGCTAATTAGATTTTCCACCAATGGGAGATATGCACACTTGTCCTTGTTGTAAGAAATTCTACTTAAGGAACTTGATTAGCGTAAACTTTTTTCCTTAAAAGGCCTAATATGGCCGGCTACTTCCTTGCCAAATATCCCTTCCATTTTTCTTTTTTTAATGCACAAAATTGATTAATCAAAATTCCAAAATACCCTTAATCAAGTGGGCTAAGTATTGGTTTGCATTTTATTTCTTTTGGGCTTCTTCGTTAATTATTTTGAGCTATGCAATAAACATAGTTTAACAATTTTAATATATATTACCCTAATTATTTATTTAGGGTTTCCATTTCCAATCTTATGGAATTTAATTACTTACACATCTCTTTAACTCGTAACCTAATTAGGTTTATTATAATTAGGTGTAAAATTATTAATCACTTGTAATAATAAAATTATCCACTTAAGTTAGTATACACATTAAATACTAGCTATTCCTTATTACCATAACCCTTAAGTTATTTAATTATCTCATCTAATGTATAATTAGGTTATGAAGCTTTCCTTTTTAATGATATATATATATATATATATATATATATATATATATATATATATATATATAGCCATTCACCACTTCACATATGTTATCACGTATTAAATCACTATATAGCACAATGTTTTAAATATCAATAATGTACATATATATAAAGTGACTTGAAATTCCTGGTTATTACAATTTATCCTTATTGGCGTGCAATTATATAACCTAACCCCTTTCCTCAACAGAATTTTCTAGACATTGTCAATAATGCTAACTAATAATATTATTCAAATAATATAAAATATTGTACATATGTAATTGTAACAATTATTGAATCAATGATATAAGATACTATGCATCAACTACTGTGGCAATTATTGAATGATGAGTGACTTCTTACATAAGAATCAATAATCAGAGACACTGTGCAATACCATGTGCTACTGTACAACCACGCGTATTACTGTACTTTTTATCACCGGGTATTTCAATAATTAACGGTAAAAGTTTTGCCATTATTTTTTATAAAAAGGTTATTTCTGTCGCTTTCTATATTCGACAGTTATTCCGTTATATGGTCCACCAATGATTGTGCCATCATACGAATAATCCCAGATAAAAAGAATATTTCCCGACCAAACAAATATTTTATGACAACTTGCTTACTTTGCAAAATTTGATTATATCACCCACAACTATAATATTTATTAAATCAGCACCTTAGTGTTAGTTCCCAGAGAGACACGATAGTTATCTTGTAGGGGGTTAAATAGATATTTTAAAAAAAATTTCCTTTTCAAAATACTTGTTAGATTTGTTAATAAATTAACCACAACGGAATATATGATTTGTTTGTTCCCCTTTAAGATAAACCAAGTTTATAGGAGATAAGCAGTTATGACAGATATAACGGTTATATATAAGACACAATGATTTTAAGTGGTTCAGACCACTCAAGGCTCCTAGTCCACTCTTCTACTTCACGAGTAGGAAATCCACTAAGGATATCTTTATAATCTTTGAATCACTTAGTTTCTTTCAAGACCAATAGTCTTGGAACTTCTTAGTTCACTTAGAACTCTTTAAGTCCAACAGACTTTGAATACACTTGATGAGAGTTGATTTCTTGGGTTTTCCTACTCAGTTGCAGTTAAGCATACGTTTGAAAGAACTAAGTAGCATAACAACTTTTTCTTTCTTGATCGTAGAGTTTTGGACGTTGAGTGTTCTTGAGCTTTTTGTTTTATACTTGCTTGTCGTTGCATCTATGTCTGATTTACTAATAAATAAGTCTTTGAAATGTGTCCATTGAAGGCATCTGTTGTAGCATTTAATGCATCAGACATTTCTGAGCACTGATGTTGACTTCCTGGAAATATGCTACTCTACAATCTGGCCCACTGATACAACAGACTGCTTTCTTACCTAACACCTGAAAAGATGATTTTTAGCATACATGGAGTCCTTTCCTTAACTTCTTCTTTACGCTTCTTCGATACATATTAAGGATAAGTGTTGGGCATTCGGATTCCCAAAATCTCAACGTCTATAAGTCATTATTCATTTGTTATACTTCATCCTTCTGTAAATGGACGAAGTTTGGTGCTTCTGATGCTGACTGAAGAGACACCACGATTGTTGTGTCTTTATATGCTCGTGCTTGATTTAGCCTTGATCGAAGAGAACACTACAATTTCTCTTAAGCTCTGATAGACTACTATCTCTACTTGCTTGTTTTGTAGACTCCATGTTTCTGAGAGCTGACTGCGATTCTTGACATGGCTGGGTAGGTGCTCGGACTATCTTTACTATTCAGAGTGTGGCTTCCAAGATAGACTACGATTTTGAAGCAACATTTTTGATACTCCATGATTCTGCCTTGGCTTCTGCAATCTCTCGGCTATCTTGATAGACTACAATTTTGTTGAGTCTTATCTATTACATTTCAAAATAAATCATGTTAGTTCCCAGAGGGGACAATAGATCTAGAAGGGGGGGGGGGTTGAATAGATCCTTTTGATTTCAAATACATTTCTGGTTTATTTTGTATAACTATTAAAATAGCATATAACAAACATAAGAATCTTTTCAAGCACAGCGGAATAAGTAAAAGATCCCCTTCATTGATATATTCATAATCATACATACATTATTCGTAGAGTAAGTTTAGTTGTAAGCAGTTAAAACATGTATAGCAGTTATAGCAGTTATAGTACATAATGTAAATGACATAATATAAAGACACAAGGGGTTTTAAGTGGTTTAGAGATTCAAGCTCCTAATCCACTCTTCTGCTTTCAACTAGCAGGATTTCCACTAAGGAAGGGCAGCACCCTGAATCACTAAGATTCCTTCAAGGCCAGCAGCCTGGGACTTTAGTTCACTAAGAACTCTTCAAGGCCAACAGCCTTGGAACTTCGTTTAGTCACTCCGGACAAGGACCCTTCTGGAAATACTTTGTTTAGTCCCTTCGGACAAGGACCCTTCTGGCCCTGCTTCATTTAGTCCCTCTGGAAAAGGACCCCTCAGGCCCTGACTTTGTTGAGTTGTTTGTTTGTTGTTGTTGGAGTCGGTGCTTAGCTGCTAAGATGTCTTCAAGCTCTGAACATCTTCTATACTTAGCAGCTTGGCTTGTTCATCCTTGAAGTGCAACTGAGTGTTGCATGATGCTCTGTTTCTTTGGTTACTCAACCACTTCGGATGACCCCTTGTTGAACTGCCTTGAAGATCATTCTCCTTGGTACTTGATGACTGCATATGAGAGGCTTCCAAGCTGACTGTAGGCTCTTCTATTAGGTACTTAGAAGCTTTCTCATGCTTGACACCAAGATGGCTTTTGTGATCTTCCATTTGCTACTTGATGCCTTCTCATGATGGACTTGATAAGATGAATGTAGGATCTTCTCTATTGTACTTAGAGTCTTCTCATCATGGGCATCAAGATGTCATGATGCTCTTCTTTCTCTCGGCAGTTCTGAACACTCTTCATGTAGTAGAACTCTCACTTCTACATAGTAGAACTCACACTTCTACTTCTTTCTTTATCTGACTTCTGAGTGTTCTTGTGGATCGTAGAGTGAGCCTTCTGACTCACTGTTTCACATGGTTTAGATTAGTCCACCTGCTCTCCAAACTCGACAACTCCAGCTACCTTTAATCGTTGAGGCTCTTCCTTATTTATACTCCTTCCCAATCCTTCCGTTGGAAAGTAGCCATTGAAGGCTATTCAAATATCTTCACAGATCTCGAGTTGCTTGAGGTAGACTACTTGATGTGACTTGTCATACTTTTTCTGACGCTGCAGTCTACTGTTTCACCTACCCTGTCAGATGTATCACTTTAATGTCTTGGGAACGTCGAAGACTTTACTACCTCTTTCTGATTTCTTGATCAGAGGTTTTCCTATTGCATCGATGCTCTCAATAAGCACTTATCCGAATATTACCCTTCAGATTAAACCTTTGCCAATGCTTCAGTCTTTAGTTATTCGGACTCTACGATTCTGATGCACGTCTTCAAGGACTTGATTGTAGTGTCTTGTTGAGTGTTGCTCATTGACTGGTAGGGTTAACACTACGATCTTGAAGAGTGTTGATTGGATCTTCAATGTAGAACACCTCTTCCTTATATTGTGCAGTGCTTCAATACTTCTATTTGCTTCGACTTTTCTCAGATACTGATGGCCTAATTCTTTGCTCTGGTCCCCTTCTGAATATCAAGACACTACAGATTTATGGCGCGTCCAGCTTTCTTTCTCCTTGTGATCTTCCGCTCACTTATTATCAATGAACTGACCCTGCACTTAATCACTTTAGCCTTGCTCTTCAAAAGCTGACCAATATCTCGGTTCACCTTCCATCAGTTCCTTCTCTGTTTGGCAAACACTACGATCTTGGTTGCTTCCAAGATCGTTGTTTTCTGTTCACTTGATAGCTACTGCATAAGCTGACTTTCCTTAGTCAGCTTCTGAAGTCTTCTTTGGATTTCCTTGTGGAAAACTTCATCACGAATGGTCTTACACCTCAATCTTGATGCTGATTTGGTTGGTGCTGAGATCTTCTGTTAGCCTGCATGCCATTTGTTGAGTGCTCTCTGCTTTCCTTGGATGTAGCTTGCAGCTTGAACCAGAGGCTTCGTTCCTTTGGATATTCTGGGAGTGCTATTTTGTTGAGAACCGTATATACTCTACGATTCATCATTGGCATTGTGAGCACTTCTTGTTAAATCGTAGTTCTGCACTCTACGATTCAGCTTCGACTTGTGCAGACACTATGATCCCGAGATCAGATCTTGACACTATAATTTCTGCCATGTGCTTGTTGTCTTCATCTGATCTTACTTGACTACGATCTCTGCATGTAATCAAAAGACTCTACGAACTCATAGTGTGATCTACGATCCTTGACTTGGCTTTGGCATCAGTAGACTCTACGACTCTGAGTGTAGTCTACGTTTCTGTGTTGGCTTCGGCAGGCTGTCTCTACGATTCTGAACATGGCTTCTTCAGCATACTACGATCCTGAGGAAGCTCTACTTGATACACTGCGATCATTCTTCGTTTCCCCTGGCAGTCTACGAACTTCGAGATCTACTATCTTGCATACTCCTATTCTGCCTCGATGTCTCTCGAGTTAACCTTGACTCACCTGGCAGACTTCGACTTCTGGTGCAGTGCTCGACGATCAGACTAGCCTATCTATTACATCATAAGATCAATCTAACAAGCTTGATCTTTCTATCTTTATAGTCCTTGTACATCTTTTCTTTTGAAGGACTTTACAAAGCTGTCTTTCTTATGTAGGATCAACCTAACATATTTGATCAATTCATTCTAAGTCCTTATACACATATTTCTATTATCTATCAAAGGACTTTACAACTTTTCTTAATGCAAGCATACTTGCATATTATTCATTCATATATATATATATATATATATATATATATATATATATATATATATCATAATCAAATCATATATAAATAGGAATAACATTCACATGCTTATTCTTGACAATCTCCCCCTATTTGATTATGACAAAAACAATAAGTGTATGTGCATGTTATGAATGAATCTTATATACAGTGAGTAACTGTATTTCTAAAACAGTTAATCATGAATGTCATTTATATTGATATGGCAATTTATATATTAAGACATTCTACATCCTGGATCTAGAACATACCTAACTAGTTAGAGATGTACCTCTTTGGCTCAATGTATGTTTCCAGGATGCTTGTTGATCAGCTACTCATCTGATTGTTCTTCTTGCTCTTGCTCCCCCTGGGATGATGACCTTTTGTCTTTGCTTGGTTCCTCTTCAACATCTTTCTGATCATGCTCCATGTTGGAATTAATGTGACAACCCGGAAATCAGGATTGTCCAGAAATTAAGATTTAAAGAATTAGTTATTAATAAAATGAATTTTTATTAATACTATTTTGTGCTATGTGTTTATTAATCTTTTTATAACCTAGAATGATTATTAATCGGGAGGATTCTGGCTATGAGCTAGATTGAACGAGTAAGAATTTTCAAGACGAAAATAAAAGATTTTCGGGAACAAAATATTTTCAGGGAAAAAGACGAAATAGGCACTATTCATCCGTTTCTGCTCGGAGATTTATTTTTAAATTCCGAGAAGTTATTGATTACGTAAAATCTTGAGACGTGATGAAATATTCAATAATATTTCTGTTATGGAAAAAACGAAGTTTTCGTCTACGGACTCAAAACCTAAGGGTTTGAGAAAGTGAGTTCCAAGAATGTAATGAGTATGTATAATAACTAGGGTTATTATGCGTGAAAAATACGAGTATGATACGAGTTATTATACGAATATAGAAAGAAGAATACTACGACATATAATATGAATATCATACGAGCTAAATACTAAGAGATTACGAGAATACGAGAATGGAATGCGTAGAATACGATTAGTCTTAATGAACTTTGAGTTCATGGACTTTGTAGAATCCAATTGGACTTAGATTATGTCAAGCCAATGATTTGTGAAATCAAGCCCAAGTTAGGCCCAATAAGAATTAGGGTTAAGGCCCAAACCAAGAAAAGAAACCGTGGATTGAACCGATGGGTAAACGGATGGGTAAGAACCATTGGGGCAACCCATGGGGTGACCCATGGGCATATGGGCCGGCCACTTGGCCACCAAGTAAGGGTGGTGGCCAAGTAAACTTGGTGGTTAAGTTGTTGGAGGAGGTGGGAATAGTAACTTTAGGGGCGAAAAGACTATTTTGCCCCTAGCTTTGAAAATATATAAATACGAAGCTTAATTTCATTTTTTTGAAAATTTAAAAGTTTTCAAACATTTGACAGAGAGAGAGAGAGAGAGAGACTTCGGATGAAGGAGAAAAGGAAGATGAAGAGGAAAAGTTGGCTTGTGAGCAAACTTTGTTCGACAGAATAAAATTAAAGAAGGAAGGTAATCCGAAAAGAAATTAAAGAAGTAAGGTTGAAATCATGAGAAAAGAAGAAATAAGAAATAAGAAATTTAGTTTATAATTTTTTTAAGCAAGTATAAGATTCGTAAGGATTTTGAGCGATCTGGATGAATATTATGAACGAGTAGGTTAAATAAGTAAGGAATGATGTTCTATAACATCAAATTCCAAGAAAAAGTAGAATCGTAATCCAAAATATCGATTAAAAATGAAGAATGAACGAAGAACACGAAGAACGTTGTTGATGGACAAATTTAAAACCATCGTAGTATAAATGTTGTTGATGGACAAGTTTAAAACCATTCCATTTAAGTTAGTTTCTTATTTCTTGGTTAGGAACGTTAGAAACGTTCATGAAGAACGGATTAAAACTAAGCTATAACGAAGTTATGGCGAAAATTTTGTAAAAGAAGAACGAAAATTTGACAGTTAGTAAATAAACCCAAACGTGTAGGGTTTCATAAGAATGTAAGAGAATGTATAAAACGTGAGTCGTGGTCTTAAGAATGAACTAATTCCGAGTTCGGATGACCGAATTACGGGCGAACGAACAAAGATAGTTAAAAACGTTAAAATGAACGAAGGGTGAAGATTAAGCCAATTGAATGGCATGTTAATGGATTCAGAATAAAGTTCTGTCAGTGGTAATCGAAGTATGTAAGATAAGGAAGATAATGGCTTTGGAATGACCTTGTTCCGAGTTATAACGAAGAAGTTATGAGATTTTGAAATCAGCGTCTCAAGCTTGTAAAAGACTTAAAAAAAAATTAGGTTTCATACTCGGCGCCGCAGCATGAGTTGTGCCTTCGAGGCCGGCGCCGCAGCGCGAGCTCGGCCATAATCGTCTGGAGAGTGGCACCACAGCGCGAGATATAACAAAGGACTTAGCGCCGCAGCGCCAGCCCGGGAAAAGAGGAGAGAGAAGTAGGTCGCGCCACAGCGCGAGAGGAAAGGAAGGGCACGACGCCGCAGCGCCGGGGCAGAGCAATGTCCAAAAATGAGATTTTTAGTTCTCAGTTACTGGAGGATGTGCAAGAAAGAAGTACGAACATGTAGTTCACATAATGTAACACTCAATCAAGTGTTTTAAAACCTTTAATGAAGGTTGAACGAAAAGATTAAATGAGATTAAAAGATGGAGAACGCAGGTTACGAAACTGATATCCGGGGACCGTAGTCATGATGAACGAACGTGAGGGATTACTGTGATTGTGATTCCTTAGACGTTGAGTGACGAAGGTAACGAGTAACATTTCGATGTTATGTTATGGTAATGAGAGATAAGTGTAAAGCATATATACGCAATGAACGCAACATTGTTGCAATGAACGATCGGTCTTAGTATATAACGGACTGTATGGCTTTGACATTAAGAAATAATAATGAACATGGGGTTTATGGGATGGATAACGATAAAAGAAATTAAAACCTTGAGTAAAGGTTGAATGAGAGATTAAGAGACGAGCAACGTGAACGTTGAATACGTAAATGATCCTTGTGAATCATATTCGCGTTGGACGAACGTGCTAAGTATACCCTAGTTGTATGACTTAGACGTTGATGAATATATTAAGTAAGATATGAATGGTATCAAGAAAGCCGTATTGAACGGTAATAAGATTAATGAAAGCCAAATGGGAGTTGGATAAAAATGAGTTCCGAGGTATGGAAATTACTTGCCAGAAAGCCATAAGGAATAAGAAATTAACTTAACGAACATTATAATTTAATAGTTCGTTCAAGTTAAGAGAAAGTTAGATTGTGGTACAATCGTAACCTTTGATGGTTGACATATGGGAGCTGGGCTAAACAAATCCTTCAAAGAGCGAAGGTATATACGAAACTGGCAACCGATCTAACTCACTGTGTGGGCATTGTAGATGAGACTGGAACTTGTTTGTTGGTTGTTTGCGGGAAACCACTAAGAGTACCATATGGACTACTAGTAGAGAAGTGATGTGTGCTGAGTCCTAGAGAAGTATAAGAAAAGAGAAGAATGTAAATCATCAAAGATGATGAACATTTTGAGTAAAATATCTCCGTATGTCATGAAACCGTAAACCTGCAATGAAAGTTAGTCACGTAAAATTATATTGCAAGAACGCAAACCTTAAGAAGTAAAGTTAAGTAAACCAATGCATAAGTCAAGTATATGACTAATTGGTGTATTTGTTATTTCATTATGTGTTATAGGAATGGGAATGAGCAGTTCAACGTAAGCTGTAGCTGTGCGTAAGGCAAGTTTCCTAACTTCATTCATATTTTAAATGGATGCTAGTTTCTTAAACTTCTCAGATGTTGAACTTGAGAAGTTCTGTCTATGTGCGAATGTGCGATATTTGTACAAGGTGGTAGAATGTATGAGGCCTTGTGCCACAATTTGAACACTTCGGTGCTTCTGTGAGATAAACTGTTCTATGTTTGAACTGTTCAATAAAAGAATATTCTGTTTATACATGAACCGTTATTGTTAAGTATGTGATATTGATTCTAGCTAGACAGAATGTGCATGAAAGAGAGTAGAGAATGAAAGTATTTCAAAGTTCATATAACTAATGTTTTAAAATGATAGGAATCAAGATTATTCCTATTGTTCATGTTGCTTCATAACCTTTGTTCGGTTATCGAAGTTTCAAAGGAATGTTAAACTCTTGAAGTTGTTTGTTTAACTGTTATGACTTGCTGGGCAATTGAATGCTCACACTTATTTTAAATGAAAAACATTTTCAGCGAACGATGTTAGAAGAACTTGAGGATTCCGTAATGATTAAGCTGACGGTATCCAGATGGAGTGCCATTTAGAATGTAAATGAGCGAGAAGATCAAGTAAAGACTTGTAATGTAGAAAGATGAGAATTAAACTATAGAATAGTTTAATTAACAATTATGTATCCTTGGTGGCGGATAAAAGTCACTCGTGCAAGATGTAAAGAATAATGTAATTATCATTATTTGTAATGAGAAAAGCTATAAAGTTTTAAAACCTGGGATTTGAGAGTGTATGTTGTTATATTTCAGTATATAATGATGTATGCAGAATGAATGATGTACTAGTGACGTACAAAATCCGGGTGTGAAGATATACCGGATTTCGGGGCGTTAGAAGTTGGTATCAGAGCTTATAGGTATAAACCTTAGGTATGAGTACCTAAGACTATAATCGTAAAGAGAAGGATAAGAATATCACCACGTGATCATAGTAAATCGTAGTAACAGATGAGCTGTTAAACAATGAATGATTTATAGCTAATGCTATGAATGAATGATACTACAAAGTAGAACGGGAAGAAGAACTCAAATTGAGTTGTAAAGGATAATATATGAATTAAAGAAAAGTCGTATTAAGTAAAGAGAAAGTTAGAAGTTGTAAGATTTCAATTGAGGACTCATGTGATGGCTGAGTTGTATGAATTTTTGTATGGGCAGAGGTTTGTGCTTGGTGTAACAACCACTCAGTTTATTACAGTGATAATCATTTAAATTGGTCGCGCTATCAAGATGTATATGACGAGAAGGTGAATCTTTTCTCATGTATATACTTGATAGGTAGAAAATGATAAGATAGGTGCAGGTTCTTAAAACTCATACTTATGAAAAGTTTGTGACTCATAGTTATATGCAATGTTTCTGAGCCCTAAGCATATGGATAGTCCTTGATTTGTTCTTGGATTACATATTACGAAGATAAGTTCTTGAACACATATGGTTGTGGAAAGTTCCTAAACACATAAAGTGTGGTAAGTTGATGAACTATACTAAGGTATAGGAATGTTTAGACTGAAAGTAAGTATTTTCAGTAGACTTAGCATTGAAGGTGCTAGAGAAGATTAAGTATTGTTGCAAGTAAGACAATGAAGAAAGATGGAGAATAAGATATTCCAAGTCATCTAGCTATGCTAGATTTCGAAATTTCTTGAAATCGTGCTATTGTGCGCATTTTGAAAATGAAAGAATTGGTTCGACTTTTGGAACCAATGGATTTTAAAAGAACTATTCTTGGTATGTCTTTGCTAATTGTTTTGGCTAGACAGAAATTGATTTGAAATATCAAAATGAATTTTATATCATCAGTGCATTTGATGCGAGGATGGTAAAAGGATGAAGTTATTAATACAATTAAACCTGGTGTTGGATTTGATCTTAGGATCAATAACCCACTATGGTATGATGCATAATGATGAAGTCATAAAATGACGAAGTCCTCAACGTACTGTGAAAAGTGCGGTATCATGAAGTCATGAAACGTTTTGATGTATTGCAAATGAATTTAAAGAATTAGTCGATGTCAAGTGAGTTGACTAGACGAATGTTTCAAGTTGATGTCCAATTTATTGGTATGGTCTAAGCTACTTGATTTGGCTAAGACGAATGGTATGTTATGATTAAAAGAAAATCGAGCTTTCTTTGAAGAGCTATGCCGAACCAAATTGTTTTGGTGTGGATTCTAATGATTAAGTCTGAGGTGAACATACCCTGAAATGGGGTTATACGATAGGATGATCACCTACGTATGGAAGAGGTAGTTTACATTATTTGTGATTGTAAACTTACCGTGTACGAAAGGTTTACGGCGAGAGGCTGTTTAACCTAGTAAGAGTTCATGATCAATTTGACCCCTCAGCAAAAGTATGAAATGTTTTAAAGGAATTCTTACATTCCTCGTTATTCATTCTACTTCATAAATATTGATAAGTTATGAAGGTGAGGGAATGTTTGAAAGATAAGAACTTCTTTGAAGAGAAGTTGAGAAGAAGAGTAAGTTGAAATTTCGAGGGCGAAATTCTGTGAAGAAGGGGTGAATGTGATGACCCGGGTATGGGTATGGTTTAAAGAAATTCCGAGGACGGAATTTTTATAAGGGGGGAAGGATGTGACAACCCGGAAATCAGGATTGTCCAGAAATTAAGATTTAAAGAATTAATTATTAATAAAATGAATTTTTATTAATACTATTCTATGCTATGTGTTTATTAATCATTTTATAACCTAGAATGATTATTAATCGGGAGGATTCTGGCTACGAGCTATATTGAACGAGTAAGAATTTTCAAGACGAAAATAAAAGTTTTCCAGGAACAAAAAATTTTCGGGGAAAAAGACGAAATAGGCACTATTCATCCGTTTCTGCTCGGAGATTTATTTTTAAATTCCGAGAAGTTATTGATTATGTAAAATCTTGAGACGTGATGGAATATTCAATAATATTTCAGTTATGGCAAAAACGAAGTTTTCTCCTGCGGACTCAAAACCTAAGGGTTAGAGAAAGTGAGTTCCAAGAATGTAATGAGTATGTATAATAACTAGGGTTATTATGCGTGAGAAATACGAGTATGATACGAGTTATTATACGAGTATAGAAAGAAGAATAGTACGACATATAATACGAATATCGTACGAGCTAAATACGAAGAGGTTACGAGAATACGAGAATGAAATGTGTAGAATACGATTAGTCTTAATGAACTTTGAGTTCATGGACTTTGTAGAATCCAATTGGACTTGGATTATGTTAAGCCAATGATTTGTGAAATCAAGCCCAAGTTAGGCCCAATAAGAATTAGGGTTAAGCCCCAAACCAAGAAAAGAAACCGCGGATTGAACCGATGGGTACACTGATGGGTAAGAACCATTGGGGCAACCCATGGGGTGACCCATGGGCATGTGGGCCGGCCACTTGGCCACCAAGTAAGGGTGGTGGCCAAGTAAACTTGGTGGTTAAGTTGTTGGAGGAGGTGGGAATAATAACTTTAGGGGCGAAATGACTATTTTACCCTTAGCTTTGAAAATCTATCAATAGGAAGCTTAGTTTCATTTGTTTGAAAATTTAAAAGTTGTCAAACATTTGACAGAGAGAGGGACTTTGGATTAAGGAGAAAAGGAAGAGGAAGAGGAAAAGTTGGCTGGTTAGCAAACTTTGTCCGACAGAATGAAATTAAAGAAGGAAGGTAATCCGAAACCTATTCTTCTATAATTTTCTTTAGGTTTTATGTTCAAAAACATAGCTTAATGAAAATAAGGAGTAAAAGATATTGAGAATGAATTCCTATGGTTGAAATCATGAGAAAAGAAGAAATAAGAAATAAGAAATTTAGTTTATAAATTTCTTAAGCAAGTATAAGATTCGGGAGGATTTTGAGCGATCCGAATGAATATTATGAACGAGTAGGTGAAATAAGTAAGGAATGGTGTTTTAAAACATCAAATTCCAAGAAAAAGTAGAATCGTAATCCAAAATATCAATTAAAAATGAAGAACGAACAAAGAACACGAAGAACACAAAGAACGTTGTTGATGTACAAATTTAAAACCATCGTAGTATAAATGTTGTTGATGGACACGTTTAAAACCATCGCATATAAGTTAGTTGCTTATTGCTTGGTTAGGAACGTTAGAAACGTTCATGAAGAACGGATTAAAACTAAGCTATAACGAAGTTATGGCGAAAATTTTGTAAAAGAAGAACGAAAATTTGAAAGTTAGTAAATGAACTCGAACATGTAGGGTTTCATAAGAATGTAAGAGAACGTATAAAACGTGAGTCATGGACTCAAGAACGAACTAATTCTGAGTTCGAATGACCGAATTACGGACGAACGAACAAAAAACGTTAAAAACATTAAAATGAATGAAGGGGGAAGATTAAGCCAATAGAATGGCATGTTAACAGATTCAGAACAAAGTTTTGTCCATGGTAATCGAAGTACGTAAGATAAGGAAGAGAATGGCTTTGGAACGACCTCGTTCCGAGTTATAACGAAGAAGTTATGAGATTTTGAAATCAGCATCTCAAGCTTGTAAAAGACTTAGAAAAATTTTCTAGGTTTCATACTCGTCGCAGCAGCGCGAGTTGTACCTTGAAGGCCGGCGCCGCAGCGTGAGGTCGGCCATATTCATCTGGAGAGTAGCGCCGCAGCGCGAGAGATAACAAAGGACTTGGCGCCACAGCACCAGCCCGGGAAGAGATGAGAGAGAAGTTGGTCGCGCCGCAGTGCGAGAGGAAAGGAAGGGCACGACGCCGCAGCGCCGGTGCAGAGCAATGCCTAGAAATGAGATTTTTAGTTCTTAGTTACTGGAGGATGTGCAAGAAAGAAGTATGAACATGTAGTTCACGTAATGTAACACTCAATCAAATGTTTTAAAACCTTTAATGAAGGTTGAACGAAAAGATTAAACGAGATTAAAAGAAGGTGAACGTAGGTTATGAAACTGATATCCGGGGACAGTAGTCACGATGAATGAACGTGAGGGATTACTGTGATTGTGATTCCATAGACGTTTAGTGATGAAGGTAACAAGTAACATTTCGATGTTATGTTGTGGTAATGAGAGATAAGTGTAAAGCGTATAGACGCTATGAATGCAATGTTGTTACGATGAACGATCGGTCTTAGCATACAACGGATTATATGGCTTCGACATTTAGAAAGAATAATGAACATGGGGTTTATGGGATGGATAACGACGAAAACAATTAAAACCTTGAGTAAAGGTTGAATGAGAGATTAAGAGACGAGCAATGTGAACGTTGAATACGTAAACGATCCTTGTGAATCGTATTCGCGTTGGACGAACGTGCTAAGTATACCCTAGTTGTATGACTTAGACTTTGATGAATATAGTAAGTAAGATATGAATGGTATCAAGAAAGCCGTATTGAACGGTAATAAGATTAATGAAAGCTGAATGGGAGTTCGATAAAAATGAGTTTTGAGGTATGACAATTACTTTCTAGAAAGCCATAAGGAATAAGAAATTAACTTAACGAACATTATAATTTAATAGTTCATATAAGTTAAGAGAAAGTTAGGTTGTGGTACAATCGTAACCTTTGATGGTTGACATATGGGAGCTGGGCTAAACAATTCCTTCAGAGAGCGAAGGTATATACGAAACCGGCAACCGATCTAACTCACTGTGTGGGCAGTGTAGATGAGACAGGAACTTGTTTGTTGGTTGTTTGTGGGAAACCACTCAAAGTATCATATGGACTACTAGTAGAGAAACGATGTGTGCTGAGTCCTAGAGAAGTATAAGAAAAAGATAGTAATGTAAATCATCAAAGATGATGAACGTTTTGAGTAAAACATCTTTGTATGTCATGAAACCGTAAACCAGTAATGAAAGTTAGTTGCGTAAAATTATATTGCAAGAACTTGAATCTTAAGAAGTAAAGTTAAGTAAACCAATGCGTAAGTCAAGTATATCACTGATTGGTGTATTTGTTATTTCCTTATGTGTTATAGGAATGGGAATGAGCAGTTCAGCGTAAGCTGTAGCTGTGCGTATGGCAAGTTTCCTAACTTCATTCATATTTTAAATGGATGCTAGTTTCTTATACTTCTCAGATGTTGAACTTGAGATGTTCTGACTATATGCGATTGTGCGATATTTGTACAAGGTGGTAGAATGTATGCGTCCTTGTGCCACAATTTGAACACTTTGGTGTTTCTGTGAGATGAACTGTTCTATGTTTGAACTGTTCAATAAAAGAATGTTCTATTTATACATGAGCCGTTATTGTTAAGTCTGTGCTATTGATTCTAGCTAGAATGAATGTGCATGAAAGAGAGTAGAGAATGAAAGTATTTCAAAGTGCATATAACTAATGTTTTAAAATGATAAGAATCGAGATTATTCCTATTGTTCAAGTTGCTTCATAACCTTTGTTCGGTTATCGAAGTTCCAAAGGAATGTTAAACTCTTGAAGTTGTATGTTCAACTGTTATGACTTGTTGGGCAATTGAATGCTCACACTTGCTTTAAATGAAAAATATTTTTAGCGAACGATGTTAGAAGAACTTGAGGATTCCGTAATGATTAAGCTGTCGGTATCCAGATGAAGTGCCATTCAGAATGTGAATGAGCGAGAAGATCAAGTAAAGACTTGTAATGTAGAAAGATGAGAATTAAACTATAGAATAGTTTAATGAACGATTATGTATCCTTAGTGGCAGATAAAAGTCACTCATGCAAGATGTAAAGAATAATGTAATTATAATTATTTGTAATGAGAAAAGCTATAAGGTTTTAGAACCTGAGATTTGAGAGTGTATTTTGTTATATTTCAGTATATAATGATGTATACAGAATGAATGATGTGCTAGTGACGTACGGAATCCGGGTGTGAAGATAGATCAGATTTCGGGGCATTACAATTAAGCTGCTCCATCAGGTAAGAGGAGTTGGCAACTTCAAACTTTAGTTCTTGCTGGCCTAGCTCAAGTTGCACTAAGAAGGTCTGCCTCATATCATCAATCTTGTCAGAGAGGGATTGAATCTACTCTTCATTGGCCTTCTGAATTCATAGAGCTTCAGCCTTTTGATCTTGTATGGCTTTCTGATAGATGTTATCTCTCTCTTGCAGTTTGAGAGATACATCGGCCAAAGTAGCTTTAAGCTTGTGCTGAAAAGGATTATCTCTTGCTGCTGTCTGCTGCTGTGATTCTTCAGTGAGCATAGATATTTTCTCACTTAGATCTCAGAACTCTTTAGTAGTTCCTGCTCCAAAGTAGTTTGATCCTTTTGTTGGGCAGCTTCAGGTTGAGCATTGAATTGGACTCTACGATCTTCATCTTTGGACAGTTTTCAAAGTCTTGGAGAATATGAGCAATCGTTGAGTTCCAATCACTGGTTGAGGATGAGGGAATGTCTGATAGTAATGCTTGAGCATAAGGAGGCTTCTGGTTTTGAGTTTGATCATCATCAGTAGTAGAGTAAAAAGACTCTACGACCAGCTACTTGGTCATGACTCTTTGTCCTTCAGAATCCACTCTACGATCGTAGGGGATATAAAGATTTCCAGCATGTCGATAGACCTTGAAGTGAGGCTGGTTTGTAATCATCTTTGTAGCATAACTTTTCACCCTTGGGAAGTTTTGAGCAATTAGTTCCATACTTAGAAATGTCTTGTAGCACCAGCTGAGGTAACTTCTGTCTTCTTCAGTACAGGCCTTTAGCCATGGCATCCACTGGAAAAACCATCTCATCAGCAGATCATTAGGGTTGTAGAGAATGGTTGAACAATCTAGCTCCATATTGTTCCAGTTCTTGGCTAAGTCAAAAGTAGTCATTCTTACTACTCTGAGATGCTCATCTCCATAGTTTACCCATCTATCAGGTAGAGTCTCTGATGGTTCATTAGGAACTTCTACCACTATTCTCCTGATGAATCTTGCAGGTGAGAGGACAGGGTAGAGTTTTGGTTCTTCTTGTTCCTGATCTTCAGAATTGGAGTCATTTTCTACTTCTTCTTTCTCAGAACCAGAACCATTTTGATCAGCTTCAGCAGAGAATCCTTCTTCCTGTATTTCATGACCAGAACCTTCTTCAGCAAGGATTTCCTCAGATTCTTCCTCTTCACTACTGGTTTTATATGAAACACTTTCTCCCGGGGATACAGACTCATCATCACTAAATTCAATGATGTCATTTGATTGACCACTGTTCCTTTTGGAGGCAAACTTGGCTTGCAGTCTGTAGCTTTTCCTTCTTCTTGGAGGTTCAGGTTTGGGAGAATCAGACTATTCTTCTTCTTCAGAATTAGACTCCTCTGGTTCAGCAGACACACTTCCTTGGGGTTTAGCACAGGCAGGGGCAGATCCATCTTTCTTGGACTCATCACTTTTCTGAGCCATCAAGGAGGCTTTCTGGATTGGAGGGGGAAAGTTCTTCTTCTCCAAACACATCATTACTTGACCTATCATCTTGGGTCATCTAGGCAATTTCATTTGGGGATTGAGTTTGGTCATCTTGAATCTCTTCTTCATTCACAGAGTGACTGCTTTGAGGATTAGCCATGGGGCTTGAGCATTCTTTTTTATCAGCAGATGCGACAATCTCTTCCATCAAATCAGCTTCATTTTCATTGCTGGATGTTGTTTGTAGAGACTGAGCCTTGACATCTATTTCCTTTTCTTCTACTGACTCTACGTCCCTCTCTTCAGCAGATGTACTATTTTGGGAAGCTGAGGCTGGTTTATCTTCCACCTTAGCTTTCTTGCTGATTGGTCCTTGAAACAACCTGCTGCTTCTCCTTTTATTGTTTCAGCAGTTGGGACTTTTTCTTCTTTGTCCTTGTTCAAGGAGGAGAGACTTCTTGATGGGGCCTTGGCTTTCTTCACATCACCAACTCTCTTTACACCTTTTGATTTCTTTCTGGCTGGTGTGATTTTTGCTGATGCAGAGTCATCAGACTCAGAGCTCTCTGCCTCTTCAATCTCCCGCTTCTTTGCAGAGGCCCTACTGCTGCTCCCAGCTGTCAGCCTTTTGTTCTCCTTAGGGTTTTTCTTCCAGTTTACAAATAAATTGTGGAGACATCACTTTGTGCACATTCAAAGTTTCTCCCTCATCATCCTTGATTTTCCCTCCCAGCTTCTTCTTTAGTACAATACCCAGCAGTCTTCTATGAAACACCTTAGTCAGAGGTTTTTCAGTGGACTTCTTCTTCTCAGCTTTTTCTACCAACTTGGAGATCTGATCGAACATGATAACTCCAAAGTTGATTTATTTCTTCAGAACTATTGCTGACATTATTTTTAACTGTTGGTCAATCACTGTGTCATGTGTAGTGTTCTTGCACAGTATGCACTTTCCAACTATTTCAACAAGGAATTCATACTCTTCAGGAAACTCCTTCTTCATGTCTTTAAAACTAGGGTTTCTTAGGTACCCCATAACCTCCTTTGCTTGTTCAGTGTTGACATTATCAAGGTTCTTCAGCCCTTAGTTAGGAAAACCTAGACATTGATTGAGGTCAGAAGATTTTAACTTCAGAGACTGCCCTTTAACCTTGGTGGTAAGGGCTTCAGAGTTGATGGAGGCATTTGAGTATAATTCTTTAACCATGTCGATGTAGACTCTAGTATTTGCCTCAAGGCATTCTGAGAATCAAGCTTTGTTCACAAGCTCGAGAATATCCCTGAACTTCTTTTCAGATTTCTCAAACGATTTGGTTCTGAGCTGAATTCCAGTGATTACTTGCCAGTTTTCCATTATGAGTAGTTCGAAGAATGTGGGTATCTGATTTAGATATGTTTATAAGAGATGGCTGAGTGTAATTTTGTAAGGCCCTGGAGGGTTAACTTATTTTGGCTCTTGAGAGGATTCTAGGGTTTGAAAATAAGAGGGAGAAAGGTTCGATAGCTTTTGGTAACTGTCTGTAGATTTGAAATTGTCTTTAAGGCAGTTCCTTCTAACTCTACATAATGAGTGATGTGTCAACCATCCATTGGTTGCACGTTGCCCAGTACTGAGCTGTAACTCCCCATAACTTTTCAGTTAGATGTTTCCTTTTAGAAGAGTAGTCATTTAAAGGACGTGGCTCTGACCGTTGACCTTTTGATTTGTAGAGTGGCATGATAAGGCATCTATGGAATCTACGATTCCCTTGGTTGACTCAACGATCAACTTTTGAGAGATGTTGCAGTGGATGGCTTTATCTTTTCTCCTTACTTGATGCAACATAGCTCAATCATTGATGTAATCGAACTTATCTCCTTAACTTGAATAATTTAGCAAATATCTCATTTTCCAAGATCCTTGTGAATTGGAGCACCCTTTGGTAGGACTACGATCGTCGAGTTATATTCTACGATTGCTGAGGTTGTGCTACGATCGTTGAGGTAGCACTACGATCATTGAGGTTGCACTGCGATCGTTTAGTTCTCTTCAAACTCGACTCTACGATCGTTGACTGACTTGGTCCTTGTGATGAACTTGATCAAGCATTCCTTCTGGGTTAAGGTAGCTCAGGAAGGGCCAGCCTCTTAGAGTGAGCTAAGGGTCAGGTTTGTCCATGAAGAGCTTTCCAGATGGAATAATATAGCAGTGATTTGTAATGACATCTCATTCGTCCTCTTATGAGTGGGAGGTCTTCTAACAACTTTAGACAACTGCATTGCTGAAATCGTGGTGTCCTCCTGCTTCTTACATTATGATAATATGTTTGATCATAGGCACTTTACGATTATGGGTTGGGTGGTTGAAGGGATATCAGTAGTACATTTTGAGACTTTCCTACTGACTATGAATTTTCATTTGGTTCATCAGCCACAAAGTTTTGGGACTCTGTAGCTGGTACAACTTTTCATAATACATCTCACTGCTGTTGTTCCTTAACAGATTAATGGTCCCCCATTGTTGATGTTGTCTTCCCAGATAGATGTGATTCCCTCTTCTTCAAATTCATTTGAAGGCAGCATTGCGTATCTCCTTCTGACTGGAATCTCCATCAATACTCAGATTTTCTTGTATCGTAGAGATGAGTATCTTCATGACTGATCACTATACGATTATTTGATAGCACTACGAACGTAGTCTTCTTTGACAGTTGTGTTTGTGAAGTTCCTCTCTCGCAATAAGTTCCTCTTGAATGATGCTCGATAATCTTCTGTTGTGAGCTTCCTTGAGGATTCTTCCCATATAGCTTTCTTTAACTGGCTTTTTAGCACATAAGACCCTTTCCTTCTTTGGCTGAATGTCTTGCTTGCATATACAGATTAGCAGCCATATGAGCTCCATTTTGGTTATCTCAGAGGGTTTTCAAGGATAGGCTTGGACAGATAGGAACTCTATCAGAATCATCTCTGAATTGTCGTTAGCCTTCTGCTGGTTGAGTCTTCTTGACTGAAGTCTTCTGCTTCATCATTCCTTAGTGTGGTCAGACTGACCAAGTACCTAAAGGTTTAAATATATTTCTATTTTTGGTACCCATAATTAAATGGGTCCTACTAGGTTTGTTTTCGAACTGTTCCTCTTATTTGGATAATCATCATATTTATCACCAACAGACATATTCATGAATGCACCTATCTTATGATAATACATTTTGAGATGCATGATGGTGAGTGTGTGTAGGATTTGGCATCTAATAACACACTCTCTATCTATGATGGTTTTATCACTCACTAGGTTATGTTCATAATGTTTCAGTGTTCACAGAGTGAGAATCAACTCTATGATTTAGGAGTATCTAGTTGATTCATTGAGGTGATCAGTTTCTGCGAATTAATAAGATCCTCTTGCAAAACCGATCATGCTCTGTGTGTTGTCAAACACTTAGAATATAGGCTTGTACATAGATACTAACCCATTAGCAAGGATTACTTCACATAAAGTTCATTAGGCATGTGATGCTCTTATGACCCATTTCAGATTTCCTGCAAGACGTTCAACCTAAAACATGGATAGAGAGAAAGTTTATAGTCATTTGAGTTTCCATCCTCAGGTTACTTTCTTTCTTCACCTTTTTAGGCAGATTATGATTCCTTGACAAAATATTGTTATAGTTCATAAGAAGATGAAATTAAGATGTATACATTTATAATAGTGAGGAACCGTACCTTTTTACTGTCAGTTACTAAACAGTCATTTACCTTAGATATACTGAGTTTAGGTATTGATGAGCATAACTTTACTTTTGCTCCTGACAGCTCATTGCTCTTGTTGGCCTTTAATCAATCAGTAGTGGTCTTGAAGATATAGGCCAAGAGAATCTCAGCATTAAGATCTTTGACATCCTTTAGCTGACAGAGTTTGCACCCAGCTGTTGGTTAGCCAGACATAAGTTTGAGAAGATCTTCTTTCTTCTCTCGATAAGCATTTCTTAGCATGTATGGCTTTTTCATCTTTCAGACTGGTGGGTGCACAACTCTTCATTATCAACGTCTCTTGAGTGTTCTCGTCTGGTCTTAGGACTACAAGATTGACTGCATGCTAGGATTAGTCTTGTTGATTTATTAATAGAGACCATGGACCAATCTGAGCAGCTTCAGGTGTATATACACATTTAACATATACACAATATTTCCAACATGTGAGCTCATCTGCATATAACAAGTTACTTACTACTAAACTAAGTTTAGAACAATGTTAGTACCTGGGATCAGACTCAAAGAGATTAACTTTTGAATATAGCATGAGAACCTGCTCTGATACCAATTGTTAGTTCCCAGAGGGCACAATAGATCTAGAAGGGGGGGGGGTTGAATAGATCCTTTTGATTTCAAATACTTTTCTGGTTTATTTTGTATAGCTATTAAATTAGCATATAACAAACATAAGAATCTTTTCAAGTACATCGGAATAAGTAAAAGATTCCCTTCATTGATATGTTCATAATTATACATACATTATTTGTAGAGTAAGTTTAGTTGTAAGTAGTTAAAACATACATATCAGTTATAGCAGTTATAGTACATAATGTAAATGACGTAATGTAAAAGACACAAGGGGTTTTAAGTGGTTCAGAGACTCAAGCTCCTAATCCACTCTTCTGCTTTCAACTAGGAGGATTTCCACTAAGGAAGGGCAACACGCTGAATCACTAAGATTCCTTCAAGGCCAGTAGCCTTGGTTCTTCAGTTCACTAAGAACTCTTCAAGGCCAGTAACCTTGGAACTTCGTTTAGTCCCTCCGGACAAGGACCCTTCTGGCGCTGCTTTGTTTAGTCCCTTCGGTCAAGTACCCTTCTGGCCCTGCTTCTTCTGGACAAGGACCCCTCAGGCCCTAGCTTTGTTGATTTGTTTATTTGTTGTTGTTAGAGTCGGTGCTGAGCTGCTAAGATGACTTCAAGCTCTGAACATCTTCTATACTTCACAACTTAGCTTGATCATCCTTGAAGTGCAGCTGAGTGTTGCATAATGCTCAACTTCTTTGGTTACTTAACCACTTCAGATGACCCCTTGTTGAACTGCCTTGAAGATCATTCTCCTTGGTACTTGATGACTGCACAAGAGAGGCTTACAAGCTGACTGTAGGCTCTTCTATTAGGTACTTAGAAGCTTTCTCATGCTTGACACCAAGATGGCTTTTGTGATCTTCCTTCTGCTACTTGATGCCTTCTCATGATGCACTTATTTCTCTCGGCAGTTTTGAACACCCTTAATGTAGTAGAACTCTCACTTCTACATAGTAGAACTCACACTTCTACTTCTTTCTTTATCTGACTTCTGAGTGTTCTTGGTGGATCGTAGAGTGAGCCTTCTGGCTCACTGTTTCACATGGTTTAGATCAGTCCACCTTCTCTCCAAACTCGGTAACTCCAGCTACCTTTGATCTTTGAAGCTCTTCCTCATTTATACTCCTTCCCAATCCTTTCGTTGGAAAGTAGCCGTTGAAGGCTATTCAAATCTCTTCACAGATCTCGAGTTGCTTGAGGTAGATTGCTTGATGTGACTTGTCATACTTTTTCTGATGCTGCAGTCTACTGTTTCACCTACCCTGTCAGATGTATCACTTTAATGTCTTGGGCAGGTCGAAGACTTTATTACCTCTTTTTGATTTCTTGACCAGAGGTTCTCCTATTACATCGATGCTCTCAATAAGCACTTGTCAGAATATTACCCTTCAGATTGAACCTTTGCCAATGATTCAGTCTTCAGTTATTCGGACTCTATGATTCTGATGCACGTCTTCAAGGACTTGATCGTAGTGTCTTGTTGAGTGTTGCTTATTGGCTGGTAGGGTTAACACTACAATCTTGAAGAGTGTTGATTGGATCATCAATGTAGAACACCTCTTCCTTGTATTGTGCAGTGCTTCAATACTTCTGTTTGCTTCGACTGTTCTCAGATACTAATGGGCTAATTCCATGCTCTGGTCCCCTTCTGAATATCAAGACACTTCATATTTGTGGCGCGTCCAGCTTGCTTTCTCTTTGTGATCTTCCACTCATTTATCATCAATGAACAGAACCTGCACTTAATCATTTTAGCCTTGCTCTTCAGAAGATGACCAGTATCTCGGTTCACCTTCCATCAGTTCCTTCTCTATGTGGCAAATACTACGATCTTGGTTTATTCCAAGATCATTGTTTTCTGTTCACTTGATAGCTACTGCATAAGCTGACTTTCCTTAGTCAGCTTCTGAAGTCTTCTTTGGATTTCCTTGTGGAAGACTTCATCACGAATGGCCTTACACCTCAATCTTGATGCTGATTGGGTTGGTGCTGAGGTCTTTTGTTAGCCTGCATGCCATTCGTTGAGTGCTCTCTGGTTTCCTTGGATGTAGAATGCATCTTGAACCAGAGGATTCGTTCCTTTGGATATTCTGGGAGTACACATTTGTTGAGAACCGTATATGCTCTACGATTCATCCTTGGCATTGTGAGCACTTCTTCTTAGATCGTAGTTTTGCACTCTACGATTCAGCTCCGACTTGTGCAGACACTACGATCCTGAGATCAGATCTTGACACTACGATTTCTGCCTTGTGCTTGTTGTCTTCATCTGATCTTGCTTGACTACGATCTCTGCATGTAATCAATAGACTCTATGAACTTATAGTGTGATCTACGATCCTTGACTTGGCTTTGGTATCAGTAGACTCTACGACTCTGAGTGTAGTCTATATTTCTGTCTTGGCTTCGGCAGATGACCGGTCGGCTCGTAGGCAGGCTGTCTCTACGATTCTGAATATGACTTCTTCAGAATACTATGATCTTGAGGAAGCTCTACTTGATACACTACGATCCTTCTTCGTTTCCCCTAGAGGTCTATGAACTCCGAGATCTACTATCTTGCATACTCCTATTCTTCCTCGATAGCTCTCGAGTTAACCTTGACTCACCTGGCAGACTTCGACTTTTGGTACAGTGCTCGACGATCAGATTAACCTATCTATTATATCATAAGATCAACCTAACAAGCTTGATCTTTCTATCTTTATAGTCCTTGTACATCTTTTCTTTTTAAGGACTTTACAAAGCTGTCTTTCTTATGTAGGATCAACCTAACATATTTGATCAATTCATTCTAAGTCCTTGTACACATATTTCTATTATCTATCAAAGGACTTTACAGCTTTTCTTAATGCAAGCATACTTGCATATTATTCATTCATATATGTCTATATATCATATTCAAATCATATATAAATAGGAATAGCATTCACATGTTTATTCCTGACAAATCATCCTAACAACTTTGATCTTTCTTCTATACATTCATTTACAGAATGATAAACATTAAGCACATATCAACCTAACAATTTTGATCTACTATCTAAGTCCGTGTACATATGTTCTTTGAAGGACTTTACACATAAGCATATTTATTTTACTTTTAATATGGAATTCCCAACAATCTTCCCTTATTTGAAGTTGACATAACCAAGGAGATTTGCATCATAACATCAATTTCTAAATGCAGGATGCTAGAAAGTAAATATAACTTAGTTTTTCAGTGAGATGCTGAAATCTCTAGAGAATAAACATGAATTTATTGATGTTATTAAACAGATATTACAATTTAGCATAGTTACATCAATAAGAAACAAATTTCAACTTATCTCTATCTCCTCTGCCTTTTGCTCCTTGGAGGATTGTCATACTCTGCAGCTCTCCTTCTCTTGCTGGTTTCATCTCTCTATACAATATCTTCCAGCTCACTTTAACTTAGCCTTTCTCCATGATCATGTCTGTTAATAAAGGCTGAATCTCCAATCGACATAATAAAGCCAGTAGTGGTTACTCCTTGTGAGCTAAGAGATGGCCCTTGACTCCTTAACGGTTCTGCCATGAGAATTGGTTGGCGCTGCTGCTGTTCAGTTCATAGAGTCTGATAGCGAGGCTGTCTTGAGGGAGGAATCCTTGAGGATTAAGCAATTTGTTTTCCGTTGCCTTTTCCTTTATTTCCTTCCTTATTAATCTCCCCTTTTATGTCAGCATCTAGGGTTCGAATGTCTTCTGACAGACGATTCATGCCTTGAACAAGTTCGTGGAGCTGATTCCTTGACTGAGCAAAATCTTCACAATTTGTTGAACTAGAGAATCAGTTTGTGATGTGTGTTTTTGCTAAATGGCCAAGACATTGTCTGTTGGTTTCATCTGATTCATATAATATGCTTAAAATTCAGTCATAGAAGATCATAGGCTAGAGAGGCTTTCCATAAGGAATTTGTTTTGTGCCTCCTGATTCTGCTGAAGAAGGATAACTTCTTCCTTATTCTTCCAGGTAGATTGGAAGTGAATTTGATCCATTTCATTTATGCTTTAGATCATTTCCTTGATGATCTCCCGTAGCTTCTTTGTAAGCTCAGAGCTCAGGTTGCTAGGAAGAGTGTTGGTAGCATCGATCAAGTGGTTTAACCGTTGATGAACAAGCAGAGAGTGAGTTTCTAGATCTTCTTGAATTTCTGTGGTCACTTTCTATGATGTGTGAGACAACTCAGATTTTGTGGGAAGAATTGAGAGAAGCTCAAGAATTTTTTGAGTGTCCGTAGGAGAGGCTCTTGTATTTTGTTCTTGCAGATTTGAGAGAGCAAGACCAAGATCAAAATAATTGTTGTTTGAGGAAGAAGGAATGTCTGAATGAGGTGCAGGGATAGAGGTTTGAATTATGGGAGATGAGGTTGTTAAGGTTAGTAGAGCATGTGACTCCACGATTTGAGTAGGAGCGTGTTCATGGTGTCACATTGTGCCGTTTTCATGGAGTTAAAGGTGGTTAAAGATTGTACTAATATGAAGTTAGGTGTATTTGGTTCATCAATTATAGAATGTTGGGATTCTGTAGCTAGAAATTGGTTTAGTGGATGAAGAACCACTTCAAACCATCTTGGCAGTTCATAAAATTGATTAAAG
Organism: Panax japonicus; assembly: GCA_020205505.1. NCBI lineage: Eukaryota > Viridiplantae > Streptophyta > Magnoliopsida > Apiales > Araliaceae > Panax > Panax japonicus. The sequence continues at coordinate 26,567,855 of CM035101.1, read as the reverse complement.
TTTGATGGCGAACAGTGGAAACTATGAAGGAGATAGAAATAGATTGTACCTCACACTCAGTCTCTGAAGAAGAATAATTTGTGATCATCTTCTAAGAAAATTGAGGCTGCTTAGGAATCCATGAGCTAGTACTGAAATCACTAGATAAGATTTGTAAGTCCAGAACATGTGATCCCAAGAGTTGAGAATCAGGGCTCTGTGATAAGACATAATTGGTAAGTAGGAGAACAACTGATTTTAGTTGGCTCTCCTATATCTATTCCAACCTACTGCAATAATCTTAACTTTTTAATCCTCTTCTTCTTCTCTATCTCCATCATCTCCATTTGAGATTTCCACCACATCAATCATCTCCTCATTTCTTCTTTGTTCTTCAGTCCTCTCCATCTCCATAGCTTCAACATTTTCCATTTCCACAGCTTCTATGAGACCCCAGATTTTTTGAATGAAGATTTAATTTTCTCGAAATAATTTTTTTTTATTATGGTGTTGATTTGATGTAATGTTATAGTTGTGGGTAATATTTACAAATTTTGTAAAGTAAGCAAGTGGTTGTATAATATTCGATTGGTCAGGGAATATTCTTTTTGTCGGGGAATATTCGTACGACGATACAATCATTGGTGGACCCCACAACAGAATTATTGTCGGATAGAGAAAATGACAAAAATACTTTATGAAAATAACGACGAAAGTTTTACCGTTAACTGTTGAAACACCCGGTGTTAAAAATACAGTAATACGCGTGGTTGCACAATAGCACGCGGTATTGATTATTGATGCTTACGTGAGAAGTCACTCAGTTATACTCAATTATTGCTAAAGTAATTGCTGCATCATATCTCTCATATTATTGATTCAATTATTGTTACAGTATCATCTGCATAATATGATATATTGTTCAATCGGGTATACGGGACACTTTTCGTGTCAGAGTAATATTCACGAGTTACTATTCATGAGTTACTATTCACAAGTTACTATTCATGAGTTACTATTCACGAGTTACTATTTACGAGATACTATTCACGAGTTACTATTCATGAGTTACTATTCACGAGTTACTATTCACCCAATTACTATTCACTATAGTATTGTGCATTCGGGTATTTAGATACAATATTATTCCATGAGGAGATGTGCTAATTTTTCAGACCGTTGGTTGAAGATATAATAGTAAGTCAATATGGACCGCTGGTGGAGTTATAATAGTAAATCAATATGGATCGCTAGTTTAAAGTTTTAATAGTAAATCAGTATGGACTGTTGTTTTAAGTTTTAATAGTAAACGAATATGGACCGTCTGTTTAATAGTAAATCATTCTGGACCGTTCATGAATTAGTTACTATTCATTCCATTTTCCTATAAATAGAAGCTCATTTCTTCATTATTTCTTACGAATTCAGTGAAACACTAGAGAGAGAAATTATAGAGAGAAATTATAGAGAGAAAGAAGAAAAGTATTTTGTTACTTCACTTTTCCAATATCCAGTTTCTTCTAAGGTAGGGAATATTATTTGTTGTACCCGTAAGGGTTATTATTTCTTTTGTATTTATGAAGAGAACTTCTGTTATTCTATTCTTTATTATTCTGTTGGAATAACCTGTATACGCGGAATACCCTATACATGGTGACATTCTTCTAATATTCCGTTATTTATTATTCTGTCGGAATATCCTGTCTGTGCGTTTACGCCAGACCTGGTTCCATTGTTTATTATTCTATCGGAATATCTTGTCTGTGCGTTTACGCCGGACTTGGTTCCATTATTTATTATTCTGTCGAAATATCCTATCTGTACGTTTACGTCGGACCTGGTTCCATTATTTATTATTCTGTCGGAATATCCTGTCTGTGCGTTTACGCCGGACCTGGTTCCATCCTTTATTAGTCTGTTGGAATAACCTGCTTGTGCGGTCTATCGCATGCATTGTGATTTCTTTTGTTATTCCATTCTTTATTATACTCAGTTGGTTAGAACTTTGACTTCTATACTCCATGAAATTAGTGGAATATCATTGATATTTGCGCTTCATCCAGTATCTTTTCATGGAAATATTCTTCTGAACATTCTTGAATTTTACTCTACAAAGCAGTATCATGTTGACAATGTGGACGTTATCATTTCCTAGATAAATTAATTCTTGAACTTGTTTTATTGAATTCTTATATCATTGTCATCATCCTCATGCTTATATTTTTTTTGAAAGACATCTGTGGCCTGTAGTGCATAGATGGACTTGGTATGATTATATGACCAGTGATTATTCAGTGTAATCATGACCGTAATGTTACTAATGATGTGATAAAAGTACTCATTGGCCCGTAATGCATTGATGGACAGTTGTTGGCATAATCATGACCATTAATGAATACACAAATATTCTTGGCCCGTAGTGCATGGATAATTGTGGTCGTGATACTAAAGAATATCCTTGGCCGTAGTGCAGGGGTGATTCGATGATGTGGATTATTTATTAAGCTGAGTCCCAGCGATAAAAGTGATGAAAAACCTTTTAAATCATAAAAGATAGTAGATTTCATTCTCTACTCGACTCTTTTAATGGATTGCTTGTTCCACTGCAGTTAAACTTGATATTTATTATATTTTATCAGTTTAACATTGTTGAAGGCTAACGATAATTTATTCTGCATTATCTTAGTTATATTATTTCTTACTGGGCTAGTTGAGCCCACCCTTTCTTTCACTGTTCTCTTCAGGAAATGAGAATGTAGCTGGAACTAGTCGGGGAACAGAGTGATGGTCCTAGATGGTGCATTTGTAGTCCTCATTATTCTGTGAAATAGTGTGATAATAATTGTAATGAGGACTTCTTTTGAGTTTGCATAATCTCTAGTAGACAATATTTGTTTTCAAATTCACAGTTTATGTTTTGTCGTATTGTACACGACAGTTGTATTATTAAGTTGTATTTGAATTTTGTACCATGTATCTGGCGACTCAAGATGGATGATGTATACCTAATTTTGGGGGCGTCGCAGTTGATATCAAAGCTTAGGGATATGATCCCTGGCTAAGATGTGGGAATAGAACTAGGAGGGGATAGACGGGGAATTCCTTCGCTAGTATGACCTACCTAAGTTTTTTTTTTGTATTTAATTGGTCGGTCAGAATATAGGGATAATATGTTACATGTTAATTAACCTTTTGTTTTGTGGTAGTATTTGAAAATGACATATGAAAATGTTGAGAATAGCAATGGATCACAGGCGACCATTGATTCACCACATATCAATAATCAGGATAATGTGCATCAGGAAGGTGACAATCCTCATGCAAACAACAACACTGACCAAATGATGAATGATGGAATATTCAGAGGCTTTATGCAATTCATGCAACAGCAGGCGAGAGCGGCTCCTGTCCACAATGTAGGTGGGAATACTGAAAACTCTCTGACGGTCATCGCTAAACAGTTCAAGGAGATGGGATGACAGGAGTTTATTGGAGAGCCAAAACCACTAAAGGCGAAAACAAGGATAAAGCCGATCACCAAGATATTTGATGTCTTGGGATGCTCCGATGAGCAAAAGGTTCCCTTTGTCGCCTTTATGTTGCGAGGAGAGGCAGATTACTAGTGGGAATCGGTAAAGCGTACTCAACCTGCCGCACTGAAGATGTCTTGGGAGAAGTTCCAAGAACTATTCAACGACAAGTACTTTCCCGAAAGTATTCGTCACATAAAAGAGGTGGAGTTTATCAAGCTGGAGCAAAATAATATGACCGTGTCACAGTATGAGGCTAAATTTGCAGAGTTGTCTCGATTTTCATCCCATTTGGTGGATAATGAGGAGCGAATGACACGAATGTTTTTGCGAGGTTTGAAACCTGAGATACGTCAACATCTTATTTCTCATAAACTGTGTTTGTATTTAGATGTTATAAATAGGGCTCAGTTAGTGGAGCGCAATAACGAGTCAACGCAACCAAAGGAGAGCAGTCATCGAAGCGGTGACAACAACCATGAAGAGAATCAACAGGCCAGAAATGGTAACCACTTCGGTGGTAATCAGGGCCAAAACAATAAGAATGTACATTTCAAGAAGAGGAGATTCAACAATTGTAAGACCCCAACTTTTATAAATAAAGATGAATTTTTTATAAATATTATTTTTGAATATTATGGAGTAAATTTGATATAATGTTATAGTTGTGGGTAATATTTATAAATTTTGCAAAGTAAGCAAGTTGTTATAAATATTCGTTTGGTCGGGGAATATTCTTTTTGTCGGGGAATATTCGTACGAAGATACAATCATTGGTAGATCCCACAACGGAATTATTTTCGGATTGATAAAACGACAAAAATACTTTATAAAAATAATGGCGGAGGTGTTTTCGTTAAAACTTTTGAACTACCCAGTAGTAAAAGTATAGTAATACGCGTGGTTGCATAGTAGCACACGGTATTGATTATTGATGCTTACGTGAGAAGTCACTCAGCTATACTCAATTATTGCTACAGTAATTACTGCATCATATCTCTTATATTATTAATTCAATTATTGTCACAGTATCATCTGTATAATATGTTATATTATTAAATCAATAATTGAGACGACAAGTTATAAATGATTAATAATTTTTGAAAGATTAAATATGTGTTGATTAAAAATAAAATGATTTGTGATAATATTTATTCAATCCTTGATGTATATAAAGAGTCTATTATTAGACGTTTATGGTAAGTTTGGTTATTTTATGGGGGGGCCCATATGTCATCATCTAAGAGTCTCTTCGTCAATAGTAATTACCTTCGTCAATAGTAATTATCTTCGTCAATAGTAATTACCTTCGTCAATAATAATTACCTTTACCAGACGTCAAGCCTCTTGTCGTTTCATATTATAGGCATCGAACCAACGTTTCACATTACAGGCGTCAAACCACTTGGTGTTTCACATTACAGGTGTCAAACCACTTTTCTTTTCACATCACCAGTCGTCAAGCCACTTTCCTTTCTCACATTTCAAGTGCTAAGCTCGAAATCTTCTATAAATAGAGGCCTAGTGCTTCATTATTTTTCACGAATTCATTCAAGCTATAAAGAGAGAAGTATAGAGAGAATAAGAGAGAAAGAAGAAGAGTATTATGTCACTACACTACTGCAGTATTCAATCTCCTACTAATATAAGGGGTGTTATTCTTTCTTATTCATAAAGAGAACTATTGTTATTCCATTACTTATTATTCTGTTAGAATAACCCGTATTCGCGGTTTACCCTATACTTGTTGACATTCTTCTATTATTCTATTGGAACATCCTGTCTGTGTGTTTTACACCGGACCTGGTTTCGTCTTTATTATTATTTTGTTGGAACACCCTGCTTGTGTGTTTTACACCGGACCTGGTTCCGTCTTTATTATTATTATGTTGGAACATCTTGTCTGTGTGTTTTACACCTGACCTGGTTCCGTCTTTATTATTCTGTTGGAACATCCTGTCGGTGCAAATTTTGCCTGACTTGGTTCTGTTATTATTATTTTGTTGGAATAACCTATCTATGCGAAGTACCGTATGCATGGTGATTTATTTTGTTATTCCATTCTTTATTATACTAAGTTGGTTAAAGTTTTGACTTCTATACTCCATGAAATTAGTAGAATATCCTTGATATTTGCACTTCATCCAGTATCTTTTCATGGAAATATTCTTCTGATCATTCTTGAATTTTACTCTACAAAGCAGTATCATGTTGACCATTTGGACATTATTAGATCCTAGATAAATTAATTCTTGAACTTGTTTTATGGAATTCTTATATCATTGTCATCATCCTAATGTTTATATTATGTTAAAAGTCATTTGTGGCCTGTAGTGTATATATGGACTTGGTATGATTATGATCAAGGATTATTCCGTATAATCATGACCGTAATGTTACAAATGATGTGGTAAGAGTTATCATTGGCCCGTAGTGCATTGATGGATAGTTGTTTGCATGATCATTATCATTAATGAATACATTAATGTCCTTGGCTGTAGTGCATGGATAATTTATGGTCGTGATACTAAAGAATATCCTTGGCCGTAGTGCAGGGGTGATTCAATGATGTGGATTATTTATTAAGCTGAGTCCCAGCGATAAAAGTTATGAAAAACCTTTTAAATCATAAAAGATAGTAGATTTTATTCTCTACTTGACTCTTTTAATAGATTGCTTGTTCCGCTGCAGTTAAACTTGATGTTGTTATATTTTATCAGTTTAACACTGTTGAAGGCTAACGATAATTTATTTTGCATTATCTTAGTCATAATATTTATTTCTGGGCTAATTGAGCTCGCCCTTTCTTTCATAGTTCTCTTCACGAAATGAGAATATAGCAGGGACTAATCCGGGAACGGAGTGACGGTCTAGAGGATAGCATTAGTAGTCCTCACTATTCTGTGAAATAGTGTATTAATAATTGTAATGAGGACTCCTTTTGAGTTTGTATAATCTCTAGTAGACAATAATTGTATTCAAACTCACAGTTATGTTTTGTCGTATTGTACACGATAGTTGTATTAGTAAGTTGTATTTGAATTTTTCACCATGTATCTGACGACCCAAGATGGGTGATGTATACCTAATTTTGGGGGCGTCACAATTGGTATCAAAGCTTAGGGATATGATCCCTAGCTAAGATGTGAGAATAGTACTAGGAGGGGAGAGATGGGGAATTCCTTCGCTTGTATGACCTACCTAAGTTTATGTGGTATTTAATTGGTCGGTCAAAATTTAAGGATAATATGTTACATGTCAATTAACCTTTTTTTTGTGGCAGTATCTGAAAATGACATCCGAGAATGTTGAGAATAGCAATGGAGCACAGGCGACCGTTGATTCACCACATATCAATGAAAGTAATATGCACACAAGCCAATCATGTTTGATGATAAAGCATATACTTTGTAAACAATCTTATTCATTTATTAATAAAAAGTATTAATTTATTAAAGATTTTAATTATCTACATGATGTTGTTTTATAATATGTGATAAACACATAGTTTTAAGCAATGCTTTTAGAATAATGATGATGATCATTCTAATGAGATCTAAATTCTTAGAAAGCTTAAAACTAAAATAGTTCCCAATCGTTGGATTACTAAATTGGGGATTAGTGAATCCGGATAGATTGGTACATACGTTGCTTGCTCATTGGATGAGGATGATTGATCTCATGATCATTTGTGTGGAGACACTAAAGCAAGTATGTAGGTGCTTATTAGAGAATAAGTTCACTGAACGTGACTCGCTAAGGAATACCTAATGGAGTTTTACTTGCATGTCAATAGGAATTCCTGTAGTGATAGTAGTACAAGTGATCCTTGGACTTGAGATCATCATAGTATCTTGTGTATGATGAGTTATACTTTGACTTATTCCTTAAGACCCTTAGGGTATATCAGAGGATATGCTTGGGTAAAATAAGTTATACATGGAGATAATGTATGATCAATAAAGAATCTACCACTTCTAGTAAAAGAAGAGAAATGTCCTATGTGATTCGATAAATGACAACCCAGTAGTCATTGGCCAAGGGAGAATGAAATTAGAAAGGAGTTTCTAATTTGCATTATTTGGAGTTGTGCATTTAAGAGTCGAAATACATATAATTAAATAAAATAAGACTTGACAGAAATTCCATGTCTTATATTTAATTGGGACAATGTATGGTGGAAGGATTGAATTGTACGGTAACTATTTACTCAAAGGTTCTTTTATGATTAATGTTGAAATCTATATTATCTGGAAAGTCGTTGATCGCTAGGGAGGCTTATCCCTATTGTAGAATAAATATTATTTATTTAAATAAATTATTAGTTTAATTTATTTATTTAAATAAGATTAGAATTGTTCTAATTGATTTATTCACAACCGGTTTAATATGGAGAACCTAAAGGGTCACACCATAAAAGGAAGAATAATTATTTAAGAAGTTAATGGCATAATCGTAATAATATGTTAAGTATATTTAATTTAATCTATGGTGATAGAATAAATTAAATAGCTTAATATTTATTATTTAATATTTTAGAAATATTAAATATAAATTAATAAGAGGAGTCTTATTAATATTATTACAATTATTATTATTTTAATTTCTAAAAGAGTTTATGAATTAATTTAGTATAAGTACTCTCATTTATTCCTAATATGATTAGGAAGGCAAATTAATTAAAAGAGTTTAATTAATTATCCCTAATAAGATTAGGGAGCTTAATTAATTAAAAGGTTAATTAATTATTCCTAATAAGATTAGGAGCCTAATTAATTAAAAGAGTTTAATTAATTAAAATAAAACCCAATTCCTTAATTGTTAAGGAGGGGTTGCCCACATCTATAAATAAGAGGAGTCTTATTATGGGTGAGTGAGGTTGACGTATTATTAGAATACGTAATTCCAATAGTTGGGAGAGTGCCCCTTTTTCTATAGAGATAGAAAACTAGGGTTTGAGCCAAATACCCATCTTCTTGAATCATTCTTCTTCCTTGGTGGATCACCTCTAGAGGCCAAACACTTGGGTGGCTAACGTTGATCAAAAGAAGGAACCCAACCCGGTGGATTCAAGTTGAACGCGAAAAGGATTGGAGGTGAACTTGTACCTGAGGAAGCTCGATCTTCAAGGGTATGATCTCGTTCTTTCTTTTTCGTTTAATTAATAATTGCGCATAAAGGATGATCCGGGTTTATGGTTTGTAAAATTTTAAAACTCTGATTTTACACGCTTCCGCTAATTTTGTGCAATTTGATTGCGTTCATGAATATTACAAACCTAACAGTGGCATCAGAGCCAAACCTTTATGAAAATTATTAATTGTTCAGATTTGATATGTATATTGATATATGTTTAGAACAATTTAATTGGGCATAATTTTATTGTATAAAATTAAAAAAAAAAGGCGGATATCATACTGACGAAACCTACTTTTGAAAAACGTGGACCACCGACCAAGTGATTTTGAATCATTTATGATACATATTATCATATTATCTTTTTGTTGGACACGTTAGTTCTTGTTAAAGGAAGTTTTCTACTGCAACTCTGCAAGGCCACCAATCACGTGGATCAGGAATTTTTTTTTTAAAGACTTTGTACTGCTAGTCACGTGAAGGAAGGAAACAAGAGATTAAAGGAATCCCGCTGTATATATATATTATATATATTACGTACGGATATATTAATTTTAATTATTTTATTATTAAAATAAAAAGTTTATTTTAATTTTAAAATTAGAATTTCATGCTAACTAATTAGAGTTGGAATTGGATTCCATGCTAACTAATTGGAGTTGAAATTGGATTTCATATTTCCTTAAATAAAGGAGTTTATTTAGATATGAAATAAGATTTCATATTATTCAAAATAAAAGAGTTTATTTGTGAATAGGAAAGAGAATCCTAATTTCCCTAAATAAAAGAGTTTATTTAGATATGAAATATGATTTCATATTATTCAAAATAAAAGAGTTTATTTGTGAATAGGAAAGAAAATCCGTGTTTCCCTAAAATAAAAGAGTTTATTTAAGATATGAAATAAGATTTCATATTACTCAAAATAAAAGAGTTTATTTTGACATGGAATTGGATTCCATAATTAATTAAAAAAAAGGAGTTTATTTTGATTAAAGATTTTGATTAAAATAAAATAGTTTATTTTATTCAAAATTGGATAAATTAAAATAAAATAGTTTTATTTTGATTTAAATTTGGATTAAAATAAAGGAGTTTATTTTGATTCAAAATTAGATTTTATACTAACTAAATTTGCCCATTAAATGATATCAATATATATATATATTAAATGTTTATTATTCATGAAATGAATGTTATTTATTGATGCATATGGTGATGTGTATGATAATAAATGGGATTGATTATGGACTATTTACCAATGCGATTGGATTTTATTTTAGTTGGATGCATGAATGTATGGGTTTTATTAAATGGGGTCTGCGTACCTCGTCTTCTCTAATTTTTCTTAATGTAAATTCTAACTCCCTCTTATGTACTTCCCCTTGACTACTGATCAAGGTTTCTATTTATTTTAAATAGTTTTGTAATAGGAATAGTTAGAATTAATTTTGAAGAATTGGAGATCAAGGAGCCATTGGCACTTGAAGACCCGTTTGTAATGGAGCCCGGGTTTAAATGTAATAGTTATATTTAAATATTAATTCTTGCACCTCTAGGTTTGACCTTTTGGTTCACTTGACGGCTCTAGTGAACCAAACTAGAATAAAAGTCCATAATCAATCCAGGTAGAATATAGTATTCTATATGTGCATGCTTATACTATATATATATATATTATATATTATGCAAACATGCTTCGCATGTTCATAAATATGACGCGTATTTTATATATATATGTGCATGCGCGCTAAACAAGATGAGACAAATTAATAACAAACCCCTCAAATATTTTATATTAAGTTGTAACGTTCAAAGATATTTGGAATATCGAACGTCGCCTTCTAGCATGATAAAAATAATAGAGTATTAAATATTTAATATCAGTTTGTTGTGCACACACAAGGCAAGTATTAAATATTTAAGATTTTATTTTTATTACATATGATGTTTATAAGGAATTGAACATTACTGCTTTGTTGTGCACACACAAGGGCTGTAGTTTTCTCTTCACTTATATGGAAATGCTGGGTCTGACTTAACTTAAATCATTTTAGTTCGGATGTGCACACACTTGACCATTAAGATTTAAGAGGCAAAATACAAGGAGTTACATAGTTGATGTAATTGACAAGAGTTGTCTACCTATTTATTTATATATAGTTTGTTGTGCATACACAAGGCTATATACATTTGAAATGGGATCCTTATTCTCACTAGCAAATCTTTAATTAGATTTTGCCGAACTATATAAGTGAGGGTAATATAGTTTGAAAAAAATAGTGGGAGATACCAATTTAAAACAAGACCTAAATTATTTTGGTAATTAATAAAAGAATGTATGTTAAAATGTTGTTAATTACAAATTCATTTACAGTCTTTTACAATGTCTAAATTACTATCATTACGTAGCATATTAGATGCTAAATTAACCGGACCGTATTAAACGGATTGGTTAAGGAATTTGAGAATAGTTCTCATGCCTGAAAAGTTATCTTATGTCCTTAATACGCCTATCCCTGCAATGATTGCAGACAATGCCTCTGAGGAAGAGATTGCTACTTTTAGAAAGTGGCAAGATGATGCATAGTTGGCTCAATGCATCATGCTCACATCCATGAGTAACGAGCTTCACCGTCAGCATGAAACTATGGATGCTCCTATTATATTCCTGCACATCAAGTAGTTGATGGTGAAGAAAGTAGGACTGATAGATATCAGATATCTAAGGAGCTCTTCCGATCTAGAATGGCCAATGACACTATAGTACAGATAAAAGTCCTTAACATTATCAATTTGATTGATCAATTAGGACAACTGGTTTTGTCATGGATGGAGAGTTGAGCCAAGATTTGATCTTGCACTCACTCCCGGACTCCTTTCACAATTGTTGTGAAATTTTTTTATATGAACAAGCTAAAGATCAGCCTCGCTGATTTGCTTAACATGTTGAAAAATGTTGAGAGTCACTTTCCAACCAAGAAAGACCATGTCTTACTGATAGGGCTGAAAAGAAGAATGATTCAAAGAAGGTAAACATAAAGGTGTAAACAAAGGATAATAAGAACAAAATTGATACGGATAGCAAAGGAGTTTGCTTCCACTGCAATAAGCCTGGACACTGGAAAGAAACTGCGAGAAGCATCTTGCAGAGGCTAACCAAAGAAGCTTAGTGAAGTTTCGGTTACAAATACAAATTGTTCATGATTTAAAATAAATTTTTCTTTAAGTCAAGGTTCTACTTGGGTATTGGATACCGACTTTGGTTATCATAAATATAGATTTATGAAGGGACAAAGTAGAAGTAGAAAGCTAAACAACTATAAGTAAACCTATGTGTGGGAAATGAAGCAAAGGTTGCTGCATTAGCCATAAGAACTTATAGTTTAGCAATGCCTATGGGCAAGTCTATTAAGTCAATAAGTTGTTATTGTATTCCAGTTCTCGTTGGAAATATTATTTCCATTTTATTGTTGGACAATGAAATCTTTGGTATTATAATTAGGAACAATTATTGTTCTATTTATAATAATAATGTTTTGTATAGAACTGAAATATTACTTAATGGATTTTGTATACTTGACTTACGTGAAAAATATATTTTTCAAATTGAACAAACTAGTATAAGAAAAGGAGATGATCATTCAAAGAGTTGAATGTATGTATTTGTTGAAATACAAGTGTGAATTATTTGAAAGGTTCAAAGAATTCAGAAGTGAAACAAATTGACAAAGTATTAAGATTCTTTGATTAGATCAAGGAATAAATACTTGTGCAATAAGTTTCTAGATCATCTCAAATGGTTTTCTCATAATGGACACATCCTGATACGCAATAATTGATTGATGTATCTGAATGGAAAAATCGTACCTTGTTGGACATGGTGCGGTCCATAATGATTTTACCGACATTCTAGTATCCTTCTAGGATCATGTCCTAGAAATGGCTGCATATCTACGGAAAAGGTAACCTCAAAATCCGGCCCCAAGACTCCATAAAAGTTATGGACAGGGGGAGGATTCCTAATCTTAAGTATGTTAAGATAAGGGGTTGTCCAACTTATATGAAAAGGTTTCAAAGGATAAGCTTGGGACAAAATTTGACAAGTACAGATTTGTGGGACATCCTAAAGTAAGTTTAGGGCATATGTTCTATGATCCTACTTAGCAAAAAGTGTTTGTTACGAAACACAATGCCTTCTAAGATAAAGGTGTTTATCATTGAAGGGGATAGCGGGAGGATAATAGATCTTGAAGAGTTCAAGAACCACAAAACACTATAAGTCAAATAAGAGGAACCTGTAGATGGACCTATTGTACCACAATCGAATCGTAAATCTGGAATATTACCGAAGATGCCTAGGAGGTATGGATTCATCATGGATGATGATGATGAGGTACGCATCATAGAAGATGATGATCCAGAGTTACATACGATGAGGTAAGAGTTGTAGACACTCAGAGAAATGGATTGAAGCAATCTTCTGAAAAATGGAACATTCATTTTGATATGATAATCAAAAAGTTTGATTTTATCAAAAACAAGAATGAACCTAGTGTGTACAAAAGGGTCAGTGGGAGCGTCGTGACATTTCTGGTATTATATGTTGATATAATACGGATAAGGAATGACATGCTAATGCTAAAATCAATAAAGATAAAGTTGTCTAAACATTCCTCTATGAATGATTTGGGAAGAGCTCGACTTAACCCAATGAACGTATATTCATTTGATGTTAAAGTTGTTTAGCATGGCAAACTCCATGGGATGTCTCATGTTGATGAGCCATGGAGTGAATCTCTCTTAATAGTCCCCATAGACTTCTATAAGAGAGATCGCATGAGTGACAATCATGTATGCAATGAAATATACGCGACCTGATGTTGATCAGTCATATTCTGGAGAAGTTCACTTTGAGACAGTGAAAAACATCTTAAAGTACTTAACCAGCACTAAGGATGTGATATAATTCATGGCGGGTCTGAATTAAAACTAGAGGGCTTAACAGACTCAAGTTTTTCAGACAGACCAAGACGACAGAAAATCCACTTTAAGGTAAAGGGTTACCTTGAACGGTGGTGCAGTGAATTGGAAAGGTTTCAAACAGCAAAGAGTTGTTGGTTTAGTGATAAAGACAAAGTATGTAGCTATAAATGAAGCTACAAGTTGATTGTTTGGATGATAAGTTCATTACAGAACTAGGAATAGTTCCTAAGTCTCATCTTGGATCTAAACATGTGTTGTGGCACTTTCATTTGATTATAAGAATCATTGAAAGATGAGAAATCACTACAGAGATAGTGGACTCTCAAGAACAACATTACATATCCATTAACTAAAGCTTATCCAACAGCAGGATAATCGTCACTTAGAGAAGAAGAGTATGAGATACCATGACGATTGTCTTTAGTGCAAGTGGGAGATTGAAAGTAATATGCACACAAGCCAATCATGTTTGATGATAAAGCATATACTTTGTAAACAATCTTATTCATTTATTAATAAAAAGTATTAATTTATTAAAGGCTTTTAACTATCTACATGATGTTGTTTTATAATATGTGATAAACCCATAGTTTTAAGCAATGCTTTTAGAATAATGATGATGATCATTCTAATGAGATCTAAATTCTTAGAAAGCTTAAAACTAAAATAGTTCCCAATCGTTGGATTACTAAATTGGGGATTAGTGAATTCGGATAGATTGGTACATACGTTGCTTGCTCATTGGATGAGGATGATTGATCTCATGATCATTTGTGTGGAGACACTAAAGCAAGTATGTAGGTACTTATTAGAGAATAAGTTCACTGAACGTGACTCGCTAAGGAATACCTAATAGAGTTTTACTTGCATGTCAATAGGAATTCCTGTAGTGATAGTAGTACAAGTGATCCTTGGACTTGAGATCATCATAGTATCTTCTGTATGATGAGTTATACTTTGACTTATTCCTTAAGACCCTTAGGGTATATCAGAGGATATGCTTGGGTATAATAAGTTATACATGGAGATAATGTATGATCAATAAAGAATCTACCACTTCTAGTAAAAGAAGAGAAATGTCCTATGTGATTCGATAAATGACAACCCAGTAGCCCTTGGCCAAGGTAGAATGAAATTAGAAAGGAGTTTCTAATTTGCATTATTTGGAGTTGTGCATTTAAGAGTCGAAATACATATAATTAAATAAAATAAGACTTGACAGAAATTCCATGTCTTATATTTAATTGGGACAATGTATGGTGGAAGGATTGAATTGTACGGTAACTATTTACTCAAAGGTTCTTTTATGATTAATGTTGAAATCTATATTATCTGGAAAGTCGTTGATCGCTAGGGAGGCTTATCCCTATTGTAGAATAAATATTATTTATTTAAATAAATTATTAGTTTAATTTATTTATTTAAATAAGATTAGAATTGTTCTAATTGATTTATTCACAACCGGTTTAATATGGAGAACCTAAAGGGTCACACCATAAAAGGAAGAATAATTATTTAAGAAGTTAATGGCATAATCGTAATAATATGTTAAGTATATTTAATTTAATCTATGGTGATAGAATAAATTAAATAGCTTAATATTTATTATTTAATATTTTAGAAATATTAAATATAAATTAATAAGAGGAGTCTTATTAATATTATTACAATTATTATTATTTTAATTTCTAAAAGAGTTTATGAATTAATTTAGTATAAGTACTCTCATTTATTCCTAATATGATTAGGAAGGCAAATTAATTAAAAGAGTTTAATTAATTATCCCTAATAAGATTAGGGAGCTTAATTAATTAAAAGGTTAATTAATTATTCCTAATAAGATTAGGAGCCTAATTAATTAAAAGAGTTTAATTAATTAAAATAAAACCCAATTCCTTAATTGTTAAGGAGGGGTTGCCCACATCTATAAATAAGAGGAGTCTTATTATGGGTGAGTGAGGTTGACGTATTATTAGAATACGTAATTCCAATAGTTGGGAGAGTGCCCCTTTTTCTATAGAGATAGAAAACTAGGGTTTGAGCCAAATACCCATCTTCTTGAATCCTTCTTCTTCCTTGGTGGATCACCTCTAGAGGCCAAACACTTGGGTGGCTAACGTTGATCAAAAGAAGGAACCCAACCCGGTGGATTCAAGTTGAACGCGAAAAGGATTGGAGGTGAACTTGTACCTGAGGAAGCTCGATCTTCAAGGGTATGATCTCGTTCTTTCTTTTTCGTTTAATTAATAATTGCGCATAAAGGATGATCCGGGTTTATGGTTTGTAAAATTTTAAAACTCTGATTTTACACGCTTCCGCTAATTTTGTGCATAATGTTCATCAGGAAGGCGACAATCCTCATGCAGATAACAACACTGACCAAATGATGAATGATCAAATGTTCAGGGGCTTTATGCAATTCATGCAACAGCAGGCGAGAGCGGCTCCTGTCCAAAATGCAGGTGGAAACACTGGAAGCTCTCGGGCGGTCACCGCTTAACAGTTCAAGGAGCTGGGACCACCAGAGTTTTAGGGAGAGCCAAAATCACTTATTGCGGAAGCATGAATAAAGCAGATCACCAAGATATTTCATGTCTTGGGATGCTCTGAGGAGCAAAAGGTTTCCTTTGCCGCCTTTATGTTGTGCGGAGATGCAGATTACTGGTGGGAATCGGTAAAACGTACTCAACCTGCCGTACTGAAGATGTCTTGGGAGAAGTTCCAAGAGCTGTTCAACGACAAATACTTTCCCGAAAGTATTCGTCATATGAAGGAGGTGGAGTTTATCAAGTTGGAACAAAATAATATGACCGTGTCGCAATACGAGGCTAAATTTGCGGAGTTATCCTAGTTTACGTCCCACTTGGTGGATAATGAAGAGAGAATGACACGTATGTTTTTAAGAGGTTTGAAGCCGGAGATACGTCAACATCTTATTTCTCATAAACTGTGTTTATATTCAGATGTTGTAAATAGGGCTCAGTTAGTGGAGCGCGATAACGATTCAACGCAATTAAAAGAGAGCAGCCGGCAAAAAGATAATACCAACGAGAGCAGTCATTGAAGCGGTGACAACAAGCGTGGAGGGAATCAACAGGCCAGAAATGGTAACCACTTCAGTGGTAATCAGGGCTAAAACAATAAGAATGGACATTTCAAGAAGAGGAGATTCAACAATTATGGAAATACGTCAGCACCAGCACCTGTCGTTAAGGAAGGAGAACGACCACCTATCATATGTTTCAAATATGGAGGGGAGGGGCACATCAGTCCAAACTGCGCGATGCCGTCCAAAACATGTTATAATTGTGGAAGAGAATGTCACTTAGCCCAATTTTATCGTTCACCAAAGACAAATTCAGCTAGGATGGAGGCACCAAATGCAGTCCCAGAAAAGTTAAAATCGGTAGTGCAAGGGAGAGCGTTTGTTGTGACCTCCCAGAAAGCAAGGAACCCTAATGAGGTCATCACGGGTAAGCTTATCATAAACTCTAACGAAATCTATACTTTATTTGATACCGGTTCTACCCATTCTTTTATTTCTCCTACTTGCGCTTATTGATTAAATTTGACTCCGGAGAAATTAGACTTTGACTTATTTGTGGAAACTCCGTTGGGAGAAACTTTCATTACATCCACTGTTTATAAGTCTTGTTTGGTCCTAATCGGTACCCTCACACTACCTGTAGATCTTATTTCATTGAAAATACTTGCATTTGACGTGATTCTAGGGATTGATTGGTTAACTACTCATCATACAAAAATTGATTGTTTCTGTAAGGTTGTTAGCTTTCATATTCCTAATCAACCTATTATACGAATTCAAGCGACCAAACCATTAAAATCAATCACGGTCATTTCAAGCCATAAAGCTATTCGTTTATTGAAAAACGGATGTCAAGCTTTCTTAGCTCATGTCACAGATTTAAACAAAAATACGTCAGTTTTGAACGATATTTCTATTGTTAATAAATTTTCTGACGTATTCCCCGAAGAACTTCTTGGCCTACCTCCTGAGCGTGAAATTGAATTTTGTATCGACCTTGAACCCGGTACAAAACCCATTTCCAAAGCTCCATATCGAATGGCTCCTATTGAACTTCAGGAGTTAAAGACCCAACTACAAGAATTA
The DNA here is from genome assembly GCA_020205505.1 of Panax japonicus. Lineage (NCBI taxonomy): Eukaryota > Viridiplantae > Streptophyta > Magnoliopsida > Apiales > Araliaceae > Panax > Panax japonicus. The sequence goes on along the minus strand of CM035101.1, from coordinate 26,550,092 downwards.
TTAGACATCGGCTTTATTCATCCTAGTACTTCTCCTTAGGGTGCTCCTGTTCTATTCGTGAAGAAGAAAGATGGGAGTATGCGACTTTGTATTGATTATCGGGAGTTGAATCATGTCACCATCAAAAATAGGTATCCATTGCCACATATTGATGACCTGTTTGACCAGTTGTAAGGAGCCAAATTCTTTTCAAAGATTAATCTTCATTCCAGATATCACCAATTAAAGATTAGAACCGATGACATTCCAAAGACGGCTTTCAGAACTCGGTACGGGCATTATGAATTCCTAGTCATGTCCTTTGGATTGACTAATGCTCCTGCTGCCTTCATGGATATGATGAACCGAGTATTCAAGGAATATTTGGATCACTTTGTGGTCGTCTTTATTGATGACATCCTTTTGAATTCCAAAAGCCGTGAAGATCATGAGCAACACTTGAGACTGACACTCCAAAAGCTTCATGAATACAAGCTTTATGCCAAGTTGAAGAAATATGAATTCTGGCTTGAGGAAGTAGAATTCCTTGGGCACGTGGTATCAAGTCATGGAATATCTGTTGACCCAACAAAGATTGAAGCTATTCAAATCTGGGAGCAACCTAAATCAGTGACCGAAGTACGTAGCTTTCTCGGCTTAGCTGGTTATTATAGGAGATTCGTGGAAGGATTTTCTCGAATCGCTACTCCACTAACTCAGCTGACTCGGAAAGATACAAAGTTCGGTTGGAGCGAGGAATGTGAGAAGAGTTTTCAAGAACTCAAGATGAGACTCATTTCAGCACCTGTTCTGACAATACCATCCGGTTCGGAGGGATTTGTCATCTACATTGATGTTTCAGGATAAGGGTTAGGATGTGTTCTCATGCAACATGGGAAAGTTATAGCCTATGCCTCACGACAACTTAAAGAATATGAGAGGAATTATCCTACTCATGATCTAGAGTTGGAAGCTGTTGTTTTCGCACTAAAGATTTCGAGGCATTACTTATATGGGGAGAAAGTGGAGATCTTTACGGATCATAAAAGCCTCAAATATTTCTTCACTCAAAAGGAACTCAACATGCGACAACAACGTTGGCCTGAATTGTTGAAAGATTATGATCATACCATCCAATACCATCCTAGAAAAGTGAACGTTGTAGCTGACGCATTGAGTAGAAGATCATATGCGGGTACGAGTACAGTATTGTCAACATAAAGGCTCATTTTATGTGACTTGCAAAGGATGGAGATAGAGTTAAAAACTCCAGGGACCCATGTGATGATGGCGAATATATGAGTAGAACCGACTTTAATGGATAAAGTTAAAGCTGCTCAAGCTACAGACCTGGAGCTAATGCGTATGAGGAAGAAAGTACAAGAAGGTGCTATGCCGGAAGCAAGAATCTATGAAGAAGGAATACTTCGAGTCAACTCCAGACTTTGTGTTCCTAACGACCCTGATTTAAAGTATAAAATAATGATGGAGACGCACAACACACCGTTTGCAATCCATCTTGGGAGTACCAAAATGTATCATGATATTCGTCATACATTTTGGTGGAGAAATATGAAGAGAGAGATAGCGTTGTTTATCTCAAGGTGTCTAACGAGTTAAAGGAGAGCATCAAGTACCAAAAGGTCCATTGCAACCACTTGAAATTCCAGAATGGAAGTGGGATCACATTACCATGGATTCCGTTACAGATCTTCCTAAGGTTTCTCAAGGCATAGATACGATTTGGGTCATTATTGATAGATTGACCAAGTCTGCTCATTTCTTACCGATACGAGAAACTTATACACTTGAACGTCTTGCTCGTATGTACATAAACTAGATTGTAAGTGTTGCCTAATTTTTTAATAGCACTTTACCACGCAAGTATACGCGTTCAATTGTAATATTCAGCAAGCAAGAGTATCGTTCCCACGAGGAAATAGACTAATATTTATCAATTACTAACTCTAACACAATTAATCCTATTTTAAACTACGAAAATTTTGTTTATGATTTGAAAATTAAACTTAACAAACTAATAATTAAAAACCAAAATTTCACAAGAATAAATGCAGATTTAACAGATTAAGATTACAACTTCCCTTAGTATTTCATTCAAACTACTTACTTCCCATTTAAAATAAATCAATTAATATGAATTGTTATCCAAGAATGCTTTATAAATATTCACGCTCTCCTTCCAAAGACACGTGAACAAATCCTTCTAAATCCAATCACTAAGATATAGAATTATAAGGAACACCCCAATTAATCAATGCACTATATTCCTATGTGAATCAAGTTAATTAGGATTTATGCACAAATTCTTTCAATGGATACAAAAGACACATAGGTATATTCCTATCCTACATGCTAATCATATTAACCCTATTCAGATTATATGAACAGATGTTATCATATCCAGATCTTAATCTATACTCCATCTTCCAATTTCATATAGATTATCACAGTAATTGTTGGCCAAACAATTAATCAATAAGCATAAGATATAATAAACAATTCAATAAAAACCAACTTTCATTCAACGGGAAGCTTGCAATTTAAACTACATACCAAGTTCCGTTGCAATCTTAATTAAAATTTAGTTCATGCTAATAATAAAGAAAAACATAATCCAGATAAATAATCCAAACATCCCAGATAGTTACAAAAGATAAAACTAGAGAAGAGAAGAAGAAACTCTGAATTTGCTCCAATACTCTCTCTTAGATCTTCAGCCTTTGCAATTCTCCTTCGTGTTTTTCCTCCTTGTTCTCTCTGCAAATCTCTTGAAAACTTGATTGATTCCTTGCAAAATTCGTCCCCCTTGCCTTTGTAGAGTCCTCTCCTACTTGTATTGGTCTCAGCCCTCATTCAGACTCCTCTTTGGCTTCAAAAACCCACTTGACAGCTGTAAAACGCACCAATCTACGCATTAGAGCGCCTAGGCGCTCATCATAGTGCAATTCCAAGCGCCTAGGCGCTTGGCCATGTCCTCATATTTACAGAAATGCCACTCAGCTTTAATTTTCATGATTTTTGACCTTTTTCTTCTCCGAAATGACCAATTTGTCCCTCCAACTCCAACCTACAACAAATAAACACAAAACACATAAAAAGATCCTAAAAACAATTAAATATAACAATAATTAAGTTTAATAATACCAGATTCATAGGTATAAAACCTACTCATCAAATACCCCCAAACTTAACCAATTGCTTGTCCCCAAGCAACACAACACAATGCAACAGCTAAATATGCAATGCAAATGCAACTATCTAAATGTCTACATTCCAGCAGTCAAACAGAACAAAATCTATTCATCAAGCCTCAGAGAAATCACAATAAACATGATAGTACATCATATCAAAACAGATTTGTAATTTCATCATCAATCATCAAATCTTAACCTGTTATTATTGATATAGTGTGTGTGTGCTTAACATCCGTGCTAACTGATATGATGCTAAATACAACACATAATAAATCTCTTTAAAGAAATCATACAGTGTAAATTCACAAAATTCACGAACAAGCTAAACCAACTAAAAACAAATATCCACCAAAATTTAAGAGTCCAATCCGGGATACTTATGCTCTTTTCTTTTTTTTTTCTTTACGGGGACTTTTTGCTCTTTTCCCGTTTTATTGTTTTTTTTTTTCATATATATACATATATATATATATTTTTTTTTAACCATGACTGTGCAATGTCTCATTCCATCAGGCTAACAGTGCTACCCCTTAGCGAGCTTTCGACCAACGACTCCCAGACCATATAAGACCTTAGGGCGCTAGGTTTTAAGATACCCCTTCGGGCGTACTTGCTCAAGTAACAAAGGCCCCGAAACAAAACTAGCCAGAGTATATATATTTTTTTTTTCATTTTTTTTAAGCTTATATATCCCAAATTTTTCCCCCAAACTTAAGTTTTTATCTAAATTCAGTCATCTTCGCCTATTCATGTCTTTCATTCATTTAAACTAGCATTATCCTCTAGAAGTCCATTATGTGTCAATTTAAACTCAATCAGTCAACATAGTTGTTTATACTGTGCTATCCTTATTATATCAATTTCAAACAGGCAAAGATTCAAATCTTGACAAGAAATCACGTCAAAGTTTTAACAGACAATACTATACTTGTCTACTCAATTCCAATCTCATCACTGACCAAGACAGATTTAAACTATTTAACAGCTGGAACATGCAAATGCTTGAAATTTATAACTAAATTTTTTTTTTTTTTTTTATAACTACATGAGCAACTAAATGCAAAACTATATGCATGAACTGGAGCTGGAAACCTACACCCCCAAACTTAAATTATGCAATGCCCTCATTGTATATAACAAATAAAATTTAAGAAATTAAGCACTGAGGACTTCCCTGAAAGATAGAAGCTTTACTCCTCGTCAGAATCTTCTTCATCTTCTTCATCTGGGGGGTATGCGGACAATGGTGGAAATTGGTAAGGAGCGGCACCTGGATTCATGCGAGCAAACATTTCAAGGAATGCTGCGCTAAAATTCTGATACACCTCTGTTTGCCGCTGAGCTAAACTATCCTGATTTCTTTCCATTCTGTCAAAACCTTCCTGAACTCGAGTGGCAACCATGTCGATTCTTCTAGTTTGATTTCTCAAATCGCGACGGATATCTTCATAAAAATTAGGAGGTTGCTCTGAACTTCCAGCTACAGGAGGATTCTCGTGGACCTGATGACTAGGCTCAGCTGCAGGCTCGGGAGGAGCAATAATGAATCCTAATCCTCTCGGGTGTGGTATTCCCCCACCCCATACCTTGTACTTCTTTATAAGCGAGTGGTCAATTGCAACTAAAGGAGGCTGTATAGCTTCCTCGGCATCCCATTTCACCCCAGCTTGTTGGCATAATCCTGTGATCAAAGATGGGTGTGGTAGTCCACCTGAGGTCCCTCCTCGAATTGCTTTGTCAATGGAATCATGAATAACTTGGCCCACATCTATAATTTTTCCTGATGCAATGCAGAAAAGCAGGGCTGCCCTTTGATTTACAACATCACTCATATGCCTACATGGCATCATCTTGGCACAAATAAATGCATGCCATGCCTTCCCATAATTGCTTAATTTGGAAGCGGGGAACAACACAGCTTCATGTTGATCTGTTAATTTCCATGTCGTTCCAGGCACACACAAGGCTTGAATAATCTCACTGTAGTCTAGCTCGTGTTGTAGATATTGCATGTATCCATTGTTGGGTATCGTGTTCAAACCATAATACGCATTTATGGACCCAAAACTAACCTCCACAGATTTACCTCGAACCCAAATTACGTTACCAATATGATCTATTGCATTTGCGTAGAATTCCTTAACAATCTTAACAACAGATGCATCCGGTTGAGCTGTGAAGTTCACCCATCTTCTACTCCCAATCATCTGTAATAATTCCCCATCTTCTATATCGGGCAATAGTCCACGCTCGGGAATTAGTGCTTTGTTAGAAAGTACATTGTAGTATCTGTCGGATGCTTTAGCACTGGTGAATCTCTTTTTGTCATACTTTTGGGAAGTGCCCGAAGTCTCTCCTCTTTGTCTTTTACTAGCCATAGTCTTATGTTCTAACTTCTTGCTAACCCAAATGATACTCAAAAACTTAGGAGAGCCAAAATCTTTGTTGTGACAATTTATCAAACACTTTGTGTGCACAAATTTGGAACACTATTAGTATGCACTCCCCCAAACTTAAATTTCACCAATTTTTGCAATTACTAACCACACTATACATCCAAGGTAATTCAAGCAACAATTAAGAGTACCCACACCCAATTGAGCCAACACAATGATAGAAACTAACTTCAAAGTACTAACCTAACTATTATCCAAGTGAATCCAAAGAATTTGCAATACAATCTTGTGTACGTACTTGGGTATAGCCAAATCTTGATGTTCAATCAAAGTTGGATGATCAATTTGAGCCTTGAACCCTTACTTCAAGTAGATGTGGCTTGAATGCAAGTGCAATCCCGAATTGGTGAAGAATGATGATAATATGGAACTTAGTTGCTTTGGTTTGGGTAGGGATTTAGTGTTTGATTTGGATTTGGAAGAGAAAGATTAGTTGTTTAGGCTAGATTAGATGAGGGTTTTGAGTTGTGGAGGGTTAGAGATGGAGTAGGAGAGTAAGAGAGGCTTTGAGTTGGAATGGGAGAGGAGTTGCCCGAATTGGGACTTAAGAAATTTTTTTTTTTTTAACATTGGAGCGCCTAGGCGCTTGGTGTGTGCACTATTTGGGCGCCTAGGCGCTTGCTTGCAGAAACTTTTGGGCGAGTGGAGCGCCTAGGCGGTTGAAGTGTGCACTATTTGGGCGCCTAGGCGCTTGGTCTGGACAACACATTCTGACTTTGAGCGCCTAGGCGCTTGAAATGACTAGAGAGGGAGCGCCTAGGCGCTTGGCATGGTTTGTAGCTACTGACTTGAAGCGCCTAGGCGGTTGGAATGACTTGAAGTGGAGCGCCTAGGCACTTGGGGCTTTTCCAAGTTCTCTGCTCTGACGTCCTTTGGGAAAATAGCCATAACTTCTTCGTCCGAACTCCGATTTAGATGATTCAAGATGTTCTGGAAAGAGGAGAAGTAGATCTACCACTTTCATTCTTGAAGTTTCACGAAATAATATCCGGAGCTGTGGTCAAATTGGCTCTGAAGTGACTTCTTTGTAAATGGCAACCCGAAAACGCGAATCTAGCCACTCCAAAGTCGATCCATGTAACTTTTGTCCCAAACCTCGACAAATATCCCCAATCTTAAACTTGTACGTGTTTTCCTTTCCTGCAATCAATTGAATCTCTGTTAGAGAACAAGGTATGCACAATTCCTTAACTAGCAAAGTTTAACCACTAATTAAAGTAATGGTAAAATAAATTAATAAGAGTAAAAATAGCGAATAATAATAAAACTTCCTGGGTTGCCTCCCAGTTAGCGCTTGGTTTATAGTCTTCAGCCCGACTTTCTCCTCTGTTCTAATCGGCAAGGTTGACCGATGTCTTTTCACGATCAAAGCAACCCCCATAGTAGTGCTTCAATCTTTGACCGTTGACTTTAAAATTACGTTTTGAATACGGGTCTTCCACTTCTACAGCTCCATGAGGATAGACTTTTGAGATTATAAATGGCCCAGACCATCGAGATTTCAACTTTCCAGGAAACAGTTTAAGCCTCGAATTGTATAATAACACTGTTTGACCTGCTTCAAACTTTCTTTCCAGAATTTTCTCATCATGCCACCTCTTAACTTTTTCTTTATATAACTTCGCATTCTCATATGATTGGAGTCTGAACTCATCCATTTGATTCAATTGTAAGAGGCGCTTCTCTCCCGCAGCAGATATATCAAGGTTCAACTTCCGAATTGCCCAATAAGCACTGTGTTCGAGTTCAACTGGAAGATGACATGCCTTCCCATAAACTAACCTATACGGAGACATCCCTATCGGAGTTTTGTAAGCTGTACGGTATGCCCATAGAGCATCGTCCAACTTGCTAGACCAATCTTTCCGACTAGGATTCACTATCTTCTCGAGGATTCGTTTCACTTCTCGGTTAGATACCTCGGCTTGACCACTTGTCTGTGGATGGTAAGCAGTGGCTATCTTATGAGTGACTCCATATTTAGCAAGGATAGCTGAAAACTGCTTATTACAGAAATGTGTTCCTTCATCACTAATGATTGCGCGAGGAGTGCCGAATCTAGAGAAAATGTTCTTCCGAATGAACTTAATCACAACCTTCGCGTCATTGGTAGGTGATGCTATAGCTTCTACCCACTTCGACACGTAGTCCACCGCTAGAAGTATATAGGAGTTACAGAAAGATGGTGGAAATGGTCCCATGAAGTCAATTCCCCAAACATCAAACAATTCGACTTCCAGGATCATATTAAGTGGCATCTCGTGTCGCTTTGATATATTACCAACTCTTTGGCATCTGTCACATTTTAATGAAAACACACGGGCATCTTTGAAGAGTGTTGGCCAGAAAAATCCACATTGAAGCACTTTAGCTGCCGTTCTTTCTCCCCCAAAATGTCCACCATAGTCAGATGCATGACATTGGTGTAGAATACTCTCCATTTCAACTTCTGGGATGCACCTTCTTATTACTTGATCGCCACATTGTTTAAATAGGAATGGCTCATCCCATAAATACTGTTTCACGTCATGGAGAAATTTCTTCTTCTGTTGGCTTGTCAAATCAGGCGGAAACACCTTACTGACAATGAAATTTACATAATCTGCATACCATGGTGTATCCATCCTTACCGCAAATAGCTGTTCATCTGGAAAAAATTCGTTGATCACTGTTGTGTCATTTTTCTTTAGTTCTGAATTCTCTAACCGTGATAAATGATCAGCAACCTGATTTTCTATTCCTTTTCGGTCCCGGATCTCCAAGTCAAACTCTTGTAGCAATAATACCCATCTAATTAATCTTGGCTTCGCGTCTTTCTTTGCTATTAAGTACTTAATTGCCGAATGATCCGTAAACACAATCACCTTTGTCCCAATCAAATATGAGCGAAATTTATCAAATGCATAAACAACTGCTAATAGCTCCTTCTCGGTAGTAGTATAATTCAGTTGAGCATCTGTCAATGTTTTACTAGCATATTATATAGCATGAAAATTTTTATCCTTTCGTTGGCCAAGAACTGCACCAATCGCATAGTCGCTAGCATCACACATTAATTCGAACGGTATAGTCCAATCTGGTGCTATGATTACAGGTGCGGTAACAAGTTTCTTCTTTAACACATCAAACGCTTCTAGGCATGCTTGATCAAAGTTGAATGAGACATCCTTCTCCAACAGATTGCACAGTGGTTTTGTGATTTTGGAGAAGTCTTTTATAAATCGTCTATAGAAACCAGCGTGTCCCAAGAAACTTCGAATACCCTTTACAGAAATTGGTGGTGGCAGGTTCTCAATGGTTTCGATTTTTGCTCTATCAACCTCAATTCCTTTTGATGATACTCGGTGACCCAAGATTATCCCTTCTTGCACCATAAAATGGCATTTCTCCCAATTCAAAACCAAATTCGTTTCCATGCAGCGTTTTAGCACAAGTGTGAGATTTTCCAAACAATAATCAAACGAATCCCCAAAAACTGAAAAATCATCCATAAATACCTCAAGATTTTGTTCAACCATATCTGAAAAAATAGCCATCATACACCGTTGAAACGTCGCTGGCGCATTACATAACCCAAAAGACATTCTGCGAAAAGCAAATGTGCCATATGGGCATGTGAATGTTGTTTTCTCCTGATCCTCGGGTGCAATGGCAATTTGGTTATAGCCCGAATATCCATCCAGGAGGCAATAATACTCGTGCCCTGCAAGCCTGTCCAACATTTGATCTATGAATGGTAGAGGAAAATGGTCTTTACGAGTGGCCTTATTCAACTTCCTGTAATCCATACACACTCGCCAACCAGTAACTGTTCGCGTTGGGATCAATTCATTCTGCTCATTCGCAACTACTGTCATTCCCCCTTTCTTTGGCACGCATTGAACCGGACTTACCCATGAGCTATCTGAGATAGGGTAGATAATTCCAGCATCCAACCATTTAATGATCTCCTTTTTAACGACTTCCTTCATGATTGGATTAAGTCTTCGTTGTTGTTCAATCGTTGGTTTCGTTTCGTCTTCCAACAAAATCTTATGCATACAAATTGATGGGCTTATCCCCTTGATATCTGCAATAGTCCATCCAAGAGCAGTCTTATATTGTCGAAGTACCCTTAGTAGCTTTTCTTCTTGAACCTTATCAAGTGATGCAGAAATAATGACTGGCAAGGAAGAAGAACCAAGGTAAGTGTACCGGAGGTGGTTAGGCAATGGCTTAAGTTCCAAGGTAGGAGGTTCTTCTATGGATGATGTCACCTTTTCATCTATCTTTCCCCGATAATCCAGAGGTTCAAATTTTTGTGGACATCGTGTGAACTTTGGAGCTGAATCTAGCATTTGGACCCATTCTATCACCATTGAATCATCAAATAATTTTTCACTAACCAATGCGGTTTCAAGAGGGTTTTCAATCACAGATTCACCAAATACCTCTTCAGTTGCTTCTTCAATAAGATCAACTCTTAAGCACTCTTCCTCTTCCATCGGAAATTTCATAGCCTTGAAAACATTAAAAGTTACTTCTTCATCTTGAACTCTCATTGTTAACTCTCCCTTTTGTACATCAATTAATGTCCTTCTAGTGGCTAAAAATGGTCTTCCAAGGATAATGGGTATGTCTTTATCTTCTTCGTAGTCCAACACAATGAAGTCTGCTGGGAATATGAATTTGTCCACCTTCACTAATATGTCTTCCACAATGCCCCTAGGGTATGTCACTGATCTATCGGCGAGCTGTAGAGATATATTTGTGGGCTTTGGGGTTGGTAATCCCAACTGAGTGTAGATCGAAAGTGGCATCAAGTTAATACTTGCCCCCAAATCACACAAACATCTGTTAAAGAACTGGGGCCCAATCGTGCACGGTATTGTAAAGCTACCCGGATCCTTCAACTTCGGTGGTAACTTTCTTTGCAGAATTGCGCTACATTCTTCTGTCAATGCTACTGTTTCGAACTCCCCTAGCTTCCTCTTTCTTGCTAAAATATCTTTCATAAATTTTGCATAACTAGGCATTTGTTCTAAGGCATCTGCGAATGGAATGTTGATTTGCAGCTTTTTGAACACTTCTAAAAATTTTGAAAATTGTCTGTTTAATTTCTGCTTTTGAAGTCTTTGAGGAAACGGCACAGGTGGTACAACTGTTGTTTGCTTGTTTTCTTGTTGTTTTGTCACAACTTTTTCCTCAGATTTACTTTCTGAATCTCCACTCTCTTGTTCACCATCCTCAGCAGAAATTACTTTCTTGTGTCCGTCCAAATCTGTAGTCAACTCCTTCCCGCTTCTGAGTGTAACTGCCTTACAGTGCTCATTTCCATCATTCCTTGGATTTTTCTCCGTATCACTAGGTAAAGAACCTGGATTTCTAGTATTCATAGCATTAGCCATTTGCCCTATTTGATTCTCCAGATTCTTTATTGCAGCTGCTTGGGTTTTCGTTATGGTTTCCAACTGAGTTGCAAATCTTGCCATCATTTCTTCCATTTGTGAAAACTTTTCAAGTTGTTGAGTTTGTTGCTGTGGCTGAAATCCAGGTGGATATGTTTGCCTTGGAGCTTGAGCTTGTGACTGATTATTACTCCAAGAAAAATTCGGGTGGTTTCTCACTCCTGAATTGTAGTTGTTTGCATAACTGCCCTGCTGCCTGTTATAATTGGAAACAAAATGGACTGATTCAGGATTTATTGCACATTGATCACTTGAGTGGTTACCCACACATATTTCACATATCGTTTCCATTTTCTGAACTGGTTGTACCCCAAGTGAATCTATCTTCTTTGTAAGAGCAGACATCTGAGCTGTCATTTGAGCTGACAATGCTGTCATAGCATCCACTTCATACACTCCTACTGTCCTTGTCGGAGTTGTTCTTGCTGTTGGCCATTGATAATTATTAGCTGCCATGGTTTCAAGCAACTCATACCCCTCATCACAATTCTTGGCCATAATAGCTCCTCCTGCTGCAGCATCTATACTCGATCTCACTGTGCCGAATAAACCATTATAAAACGTTTGCACCTGAAGCCATTTAGGAATTCCATGGTGTGGACATTTTCGCAATGAATCCTTGAATCTCTCCCAGGCTTCATATAGTGATTCTGAATCATGCTGAACGAAAGAGAAGATATCGTTCCGCAACTTTGCTGTTTTTGCAGGTGGGAAAAACTTTGCAAGAAATTTCTGGGCTAAATCATTCCATGTAGTGATCGAGCCTGGTGGTAGTGAATGGAGCCAACTCTTAGCCTTATCTCTGAGGGTAAATGGAAATAGCCTTAGCCTTATTGCATCCTCTGACACATTATTATACTTGAAAGTATCGCAGATTTCTATAAAGCTGACTATGTGATCGTTCGGATCATCGTTTGGTAACCCTCCGAACTGACATGAATTTTGAATCATCTGTATTGTCCCCGGTTTTATCTCAAAACTTGTAGCAGTAATGGCAGGTCTCGTAATACTCGACTGAATTTCAGTAACCCGCGGCGTAGCATAATCCCGCAGTGCTTTTTGCTCTTCTTCAGCCATAGTATCTTCCTTATCAAGTGCTTCTTTGGTTTCTTTAACCCACTTACGCAACCGCTGAAATCTTTTCTCGATGTCGTCCTCGTGAGGCAATAAATCTGGCTTCTTCGATCGCGTTTGCATAAACTAGTCAAAAGCACCTGAATAGAACAGAACAGAACAGAAAAAGTTTAAATTAAGATTAACGCTATAAAAATCAATAATGACAAAATATTAAACTAATATCCCCGGCAACGGCGCCAAAAACTTGTTGCCTAATTTTTTAATAGCACTTTACCACGCAAGTATACGCGTTCAATTGTAATATTCAGCAAGCAAGAGTATCGTTCCCACGAGGAAATAGACTAATATTTATCAATTACTAACTCTAACGCAATTAATCCTATTTTAAACTACGAAAATTTTGTTTATGATTTGAAAATTAAACTTAACAAACTAATAATTAAAAACCAAAATTTCACAAGAATAAATGCAGATTTAACAGATTAAGATTACAACTTCCCTTAGTATTTCATTCAAACTACTTACTTCCCATTTAAAATAAATCAATTAATATGAATTGTTATCCAAGAATGCTTTATAAATATTCACGCTCTCCTTCCAAAGACACGTGAACAAATCCTTCTAAATCCAATCACTAAGATATAGAATTATAAGGAACACCCCAATTAATCAATGCACTATATTCCTATGTGAATCAAGTTAATTAGGATTTATGCACAAATTCTTTCAATGGATACAAAAGACACATAGGTATATTCCTATCCTACATGCTAATCATATTAACCCTATTCAGATTATATGAACAGATGTTATCATATCCAGATCTTAATCTATACTCCATCTTCCAATTTCATATAGATTATCACAGTAATTGTTGGCCAAACAATTAATCAATAAGCATAAGATATAATAAACAATTCAATAAAAACCAACTTTCATTCAACGGGAAGCTTGCAATTTAAACTACATACCAAGTTCCGTTGCAATCTTAATTAAAATTTAGTTCATGCTAATAATAAAGAAAAACATAATCCAGATAAATAATCCAAACATCCCAGATAGTTACAAAAGATAAAACTAGAGAAGAGAAGAAGAAACTCTGAATTTGCTCCAATACTCTCTCTTAGATCTTCAGCCTTTGCAATTCTCCTTCGTGTTTTTCCTCCTTGTTCTCTCTGCAAATCTCTTGAAAACTTGATTGATTCCTTGCAAAATTCGTCCCCCTTGCCTTTGTAGAGTCCTCTCCTACTTGTATTGGTCTCAGCCCTCATTCAGACTCCTCTTTGGCTTCAAAAACCCACTTGACAGCTGCAAAACGCACCAATCTACGCATTAGAGCGCCTAGGCGCTCATCATAGTGCAATTCCAAGCGCCTAGGCGCTTGGCCATGTCCTCATATTTACAGAAATGCCACTCAGCTTTAATTTTCATGATTTTTGACCTTTTTCTTCTCCGAAATGACCAATTTGTCCCTCCAACTCCAACCTACAACAAATAAACACAAAACACATAAAAAGATCCTAAAAACAATTAAATATAACAATAATTAAGTTTAATAATACCAGATTCATAGGTATAAAACCTACTCATCAGTAAGACTGCATGGTATGCTGGTATCCATAGTTTCTGATCGAGACCCAAGATTCACTTCACAATTTTGGGTTAGTTTACAAAAAGCTATGGGCACAGACTTACGATTTAGCTCGGCATATCATCCTCAGACGGACGGACAGTCGGAGAGGACTATTCAAACTCTTGAAGATCTATTAAGACTCTGTGTCCTTGATTTCAAAGGAAGTTGGGACAAGTTCTTCCCATTGGTGGAGTTTTCCTACAACAACAGTTATCAAACAAGTATTGGTATGGCTCCATTCGAAGCGTTGTATGGAAGAAAGTGTCGTTCTCCAGTATGCTGGGATGAGGTGGGTGAAGCAACGTTGTTGGGACCAGAGTTGGTACGTATGACTACGAAAAAGATTCAAATGATCTGACAACGTATAAAAACCTCACAAGATCGAAAAAGAGTTATGCTGATATTCATCGAAAGGACGTGGAATTCGATATAGGAGATCATGTGTTGTTGTGTGTTGCTCCATGGAAAGGAGTTATGAGATTTGGAAAGAGAGGAAAACTCAATCCTCGATTCATCGGCCCATTTTTAATCCTCGATCGAGTAGGAACTGTGGCCTATAGACTCGCTTTACCACCAAGTATGTCTCGTGTTCATAAAGTTTTTTACATATCCATGTTACGTAAATATGTGAAAGACCATAACCACATTATTGAGTTAGAACCAGACGAAATAGCAGAAGATTTGACGTATGAAGAGGTTCCTATTCAAATTTTGGATAAGAAGAAACATATTCTACGCTCCAAGGTTATACCTCAAGTCAAAGTTTTGTGGAGAAACCACGATGTTGAGGAAATGACTTGGGAGTTAGAATATGAAATGCAATCAAGGTATCCTTACCTATTCGACATACCAGGTACGTACCCTAATTTTGAGTGTGAAATTTCATAAGAAGGGGATGTTGTAAGACCCTAACTTTTATAAATAAAGATGAATTTTCTATAAATATTATTTTTGAATATTATGGAGTAAATTTGATATAATGTTATAGTTGTGAGTAATATTTATAAATTTTGCAAAGTAAGCAAGTTGTTATAAAATATTCGTTTGGTCGGGGAATATTCTTTTTGTCGGGGAATTTTCGTATGACGACACAATCATTGGTAGAACCTAAAACAGAATTATTGTCGGATTGAGAAAACGACAAAATTACTTTATGAAAATAACGGCGGAGGTGTTACCGTTAAAACTGTTGAACTACCCGGTAGTAAAAGTACAGTAATACGCGTGGTTGCATAGTAGTACACGATATTGATTATTGATGCTTATATGAGAAGTCACTCAGCTATACTCAATTATTGCTACAGTAATTGCTGCATCATATCTCTTATATTATTGATTCAATTATTGTCACAGTATCATCTGTATAATATGTTATATTATTAAATCAATAATTAAGACGACAAGATATAAATGATTAATAATTGTTGAAAGATTAAATATGTGTTGATTAAATATTAAATAATTTGTGGTAATATTTATTCAATCCTTGATGTATAAAAAGAGTCTATTATGAGACGTTTGTCGTAAGTTTGGTTATTTTATGGGGGGCCTATATGTCATCATCTAAGAGTCTCTTCGTCAATAGTAATTACCTTCGTCAATAGTAATTACCTTTACCAGACGTCAAACCTCTTGCCGTTTCATATTACAGGCGTCGAAGCAATTGTCGTTTCACATTACAGGCGTCAAACCACTTGGTGTTTAACATTACAGGCGTTAAACCACTTTTCTTTTCACATCACCAGTCGTCAAGCAAGTTGCCTTTTCACATTTCAAGTGCTAAGCTACAAATCTTCTATAAATAGAGGCCTGGTGCTTCATTATTTTTCACGAATTCATTCAAGCTATAGAGAGAGAAAGTATAGAGAGAATAAGAGAGAAAGAAGAAGAGTATTTTGTTACTACACTACTGCAGTATTCAATCTCCTACTAATGTAAGGGGTGTTATTCTTTCTTATTCATGAAGAGAACGGTTGTTATTCTATTGGTAATTATTATGTTGGAATAACCTGTATATGCGGTTTACCCTATACTTGTTGACATTCTTCTATTATTCTGTTGGAACATCCTGTCTGTGTGTTTTACACCGGACCTGGTTCCGTCTTTATTATTATTCTGTTGGAACATCATGTCTGTGTGTTTTACACCGGACCTGGTTCTGTCTTTATTATTATTATTCTGTTCGAACATCCTGTCTGTGTGTTTTACACTGGACCTGGTTCCGTCTTTATTATTCTGTTGGACCATCCTGTCGGTGCAAATTTTGCCTGACCTGGTTCCGTTATTATTATTCTGTTGGAATAACCTGTCTATGCGAAGTACCGCATGCATGGTGATTTCTTTTGTTATTCCATTCTTTATTATACTCAGTTTGTTAAAGTTTTCACTTCTATACTCCATGAAATTAGTAGAATATCCTTTATATTTGCGCTTCATCAAGTATCTTTTCATGGAAATATTCTTCTGATCATTCTCGAATTTTACTCTACAAAGCAGTATCATGTTGACAATTTGGACATTATTAGTTCGTGGATAAATTAATTCTTGAACTTGTTTTATTGAATTCTTATATCATTGTCATCATCCTCATGTTTATATTATGTTGAAAGTCATCTGTGGCCTGTAGTGAATAGATGAACTTGGTATGATTATGACCATGGATTATTCGGTGTAATCATGACCGTAATGTTACAAATGATATGGTAAAAGTTATCATTGGCCCGTAGTGCATTGATTGACAGTTGTTGGCATGATCATGACTATTAATGAATACACGAATGTCCTTGGCTGTAGTGTATGGATAATTTGTGGTTGTGATACTAAAAAATATCCTTGGCCATAGTGCAGGGGTGATTCGATGATGTGGATTATTTATAAAGCTGAGTCCCAGCGATAAAAGTAATGAAAAACCTTTTAAATCATAAAAGATAGTAGATTTTATTCTCTACTTGACTCTTTTAATGGATTTCTTGTTCCGCTGCAGTTAAACTTGATGTTGTTATATTTTATTAGTTTAACACTGTTGAAGGCTATCGATAATTTATTCTGCATTATCTTAGTCATAATATTTCTTACTGGGCTAGTTGAGCTGACCCTTTCTTTCACTGTTCGCTTCAGGAAATGAGAACATAGCAGGGACTAGTCGGGGAACGGAGTGATAGTCCATAGGATAGCATTAGTAGTCCTGACTATTATCTGAAATAGTGTATTAATAATTGTAGTGAGGACTCCTTTTTAGTTTGTACAATCTCTAGTAGACAATAATTGTATTCAAACTCACAGTTATGTTTTGTCGTATTGTACACGACAGTTGTATTAGTAAGATGTATTTGAATTTTGTACCATGTATCTGACGACCCAAGATGGGTGATGTATACCTAATTTTGGGGGCATCACAACAATGATGGAAGGACGTCAGTACCAACACCCGTTGTTAAGGAAGGAGAACAACCACCTATCATATACTTCAAATGCGGAGGGGAAGGACACATCAGTCCAAACTGCGCGATGCCGTCCAAAGCATGTTATAATTGTGGAAGAGAAAGTCACTTAGCCCAATTTTGTCGTTCATCGAAGACAAGTTCAGCTAGGATGGAGGCACCAAAAGATGTCCCAGGCAAGCCAAAGCAGGTAGTTTAAGAGAGAGCATTTTTTTCGTGACGAGGAACATGAATAAAATTATCACGGGTATGTTAGTCATAATCTCTTGCGAAGTCTATACAATGTTAGATATCGGTTCTACTCACTCTTTTATTGCACCTAGTTGTGTTCAATGTTTGAAGTTAACTCCGGAGAAGTTAGACTTTGACTTATTGGTTGAAACTTCGTTAGTAAAAACCTTTGTTACCTCCACTATTTATAAATCTTGTTCAAATCAGCACTTTCACGTTGCCTGTCGATCTTATCTCTTTGAAAATACTTGCCTTTGACGTGATTTTTGGAAACAATTGGTTAACTACCCATCGTACTTTTCGTAAGGTTGTTAGCTTTCATACTCCTAACCAACCTATTATGTGAATTCAAAGTAACCAAACCACTAAAGTCAATCATTGTTATATCAATCCATAAATAAAGAGCCCCGATCCTTTCGTTGTTAACTTTTGTTGTGTGGAATGCACCGAAGGTAGACTTTCTGTAGGTAACGTCGTGAATGATGGTGACAAGTTGATAGGTATCAATGTGACGTGTTATCCAAGTCTTGGATGAGAGTCACAGTTTTGAATGGTATTTCTATTGTTAATAAATTTCCTGACGTGTTCTTGAAGACTTTTTAGCCTACCCTAGAGCGTGAAATCGAATTTTGTATTGACCCCAGTACAAAACCCATTTCTAAAAACCCTTAAACATTTATTCAACTAAAGCGAACATGTAATGTACCAAAGACGTTGGCTCGAGCTGTTGAAGATTACGATCATATCATTAAGTACCATCGTGGGAAAAATGAACGTGGTAGCTGACGCGTTGAGTAGAAGATCATATGCGTTTAAGAGTGCAATATTGTTAACACAAAGACCCGTTTCGTATAACTTACAAATGATGAAGATAGAGTTAAAGACTCTAGGGACCCACGTGAAGATAATGAATATACGAGTAGAATTGACTTTAGTCGATAAAGTTAAAGACGCTCAAGCTACACACCCAAATCTGATGAATTTGAAGAAAAGGTTCAAGAGGGCGTTATTCTAGAAGCAAGAATCAATGAAGAGAGGAAATCTCAACCCTCGATTTTATTGGCGCATTTGAAATCCTTGATCAAGTAGGAACTGTGGCATATAGACTCGTTTTACCGCCAAGTATGTCGCGTGTTCAAAATATTTTTAACGTATCAATGTCATGTAAATATGTGGATGACCCGAACCACATTATTAATTTATAATCGGATGAGATAGTAGAAGATTTAACGTATGAGGAGATACGTGTTAAAATCTTGGATAAGAAGGATCGTATTCAACGCTCAAAGGTTATACCTCAAGAATTAGAATCTGAAATGAAGTCAAGGTATCCTCACCTCTTCGGCATACCAGGTACGTACGTAAATTTCGAGGGCGAAATTTCATAAGGAGGGGAGATTGTGAGACCCCAGATTTTATGAATAAAGATTTAATTTTCTCGAAATAATTTTTTTTATTATGATGTTGATTTGATGTAATGTTATAGTTGTGGGTAATATTTATAAATTTTGCAAAGTAAGCAAGTGGTTGTATAATATTCGATTGGTCGGGGAATATTCTTTTTATCGGGGAATATCCGTACGACGGTACAATCATTGGTGGATCCCACAACAGAATTATTGTCGGATAGAGAAAATGACAAAAATACTTTATGAAAATAACGGCAGAAGTTTTACCGTTAACTGTTGAAACACCCGGTATTAAAAATATAGTAATATACGTGGTTGCACAGTAGCACACCGTATTGATTATTTATGCTTACGTGAGAAGTCACTCAGTTATACTCAATTATTGCTACAGTAATTGCTGCATCATATCTCTCATATTATTGATTCAATTATTATTACAATATCATCTGCATAATATGATATATTATTCAATCGGGTATTCAGGAAACTTTTCATGTCGGAGTACTATTCATGAGTTACTATTCATAAGTTACTATTCATGAGTTACTAGTCACGAGTTACTATTCACGAGTTACTATTCATCCAATTACTATTCACTTTAGTATTGTGCATTCGGGTATTTGGGTACAATATTATTCCATGAGGAGATGTGATAATTTTTCAGACCATTGGTTGAAGATATAATAGTAAGTCAATATGGACCGCTGATGGAGTTATAATAGTAAATCAATATGGATCGCTGGTTTAAAGTTTTTATAGTAAATCAGTATGGACCATTGTTTTAAGTTTTAATAGTAAACCAATATGGACCGTCCGTTTAATAGTAAATCAATTTGGACCATTCATAAATTAGTTACTATTCATTACATTTTCCTATAAATAGAAGCTCATTCCTTCATTATTTCTTACGAATTCACTAAAACTCTAGAGAGAGAAACTATAGAGAGAAAGAAGAAAAGTATTTTGTTACTTCACTTTTCCAATATCCAGTTTCTTCTAAGGTAGGGAATATTATTTGTTATACACGTAAGGGTTATTATTTCTTTTGTATTCATGAAGAGAACTTCTGTTATTCTATTCTTTATTATTCTGTTGGAATAACCTGTATACGCGAAATACCCTATACATGGTGACATTCTTCTAATATTCCGTTATTTATTATTCTGTCAGAATATCCTGTCTATGAATTTACACTAGACCTGGTTCCATTATTTATTATTCTGTCAGAATATCTTGTCTTGGCGTTTACGGCGGACCTGGTTCCATTATTTATTATTCTTGTCGGAATATCCTGTCTGTGCGTTTACGCCGGACCTGGTTCCATCCTTTATTATTCTGTTGGAATAACCTGCCTGTGTGGTCTATCACATGCATGGTGATTTCTTTTGTTATTCCATTCTTTATTATACTCAGTTGGTTAGAACTTTGACTTCTATACTCCATGAAATTAGTGGAATATCATTGATATTTGCGCTTCATCCAGTATCTTTTCATGGAAATATTCTTCTGAGCATTCTTAAATTTTACTCTACAAAGCAGTATCATGTTGATAATGTGGACGTTATCATTTCCTAGATAAATTTATTCTTGAACTTGTTTTATTGAATTCTTATATCATTGTCATCATTCTCATGCTTATATTTTTTTTGAAAGTCATATGTGGCCTGTAGTGCATAAATGGACTTGATATGATTATGACCAGGGATTATTCGATGTAATCATGACCGTAATGTTACTAATGATGTGATAAAAGTCCTCATTGGCCCGTAGTGCATTGATGGACAGTTGTTGGTATGATCATGACCATTAATGAATACATAAATATTCTTGGCCCGTAGTGCATGGATAATTGTGGTCGTGATACTAAAGAATATCCTTGGCTGTAGTGCAGGGGTGATTCGATGATGTGGATTATTTATTAAGTTGAGTCCCAGCGATAAAAGTGATGAAAAACCTTTTAAAGCATAAAAGATAGTAGATTTCATTCTCTACTTGACTCTTTTAATGGATTGCTTGTTCCTCTGTAGTTAAACTTGATATTTATTATATTTTATCAGTTTAACATTGTTGAAGGCTAACGATAATTTATTCTGCATTATCTTAGTCATAATATTTCTTATTAGGCTAGTTGAGCTCACCCTTTCTTTCACTGTTCTCTTCAGGAAATTAGAACGTAGCTGGGACTAGTCGTGGAACAGAGTGATGGTCCTATATGGTGCATTAGTAGTCCTCACTATTTTGTGAAATAGTGTGATAATAATTGTAATGAGGACTCCTTTTGAGTTTGTATAATCTCTAGTAGACAATATTTGTATTCAAACTCACAGTTTATGTTTTGTCGTATTCCTTCACCGCGCTATTCATCCTCAACAATATTTACTTGTTTATGCTAAGTCGTAGTCTCAATGTCTGTTTCACTTTGACAAGCAACCCTTGACTGTGACGCCCCCAAAATTAGGTATACATCACCCATCTTGAGTTGTTAGATACATGGTACATAATTCAAATACAACTTAATAATACAACTGTCGTGTACAATACGACAAAACATAAACTGTGAGTTTGAATTCAAATATTGTCTACTAGAGAGTATACAAACTCAAAAGGAGTCCTCATTACAAATATTATTCCACTATTTCACATAATAGTGAGGACTACTAATGCACCATCTAGGACCATCACTCTGTTCCCCAACTAGTCCCAGCTATGTTCTCATTTCCTGAAGAGAACAATGAAAGAAAGGGTGAGCTCAACTAGCCCAGTAAGAAATATTACGACTAAGATAAGGTAGAATAATTTATCGTTAGCCTTCAACAATGTTAAACTGATAAAATATAATAACTATAAAGTTTAACAGTAGCGGAATAAGTAATCCATTAAAAAAGTCAAGCAGAGAATAAAATCTACTATCTTTTATGATTTAAAAGGTTTTTCATCACTTTTATCACTGGGACTCAGCTTAATAAATAAACCACATCATCGAATCACCCATGCACTACGGCCAAAGATATTCTTTATTATCACGACCACAAATTATCCATGCAATACGGGCCAAGGACATTCGTGTATTCATTAATGGTCATGATCATGCCAACAACTGTCCATCAATGAACTACGGGCCAATGAGGACTTTTACCACATCATTTGTAGCATTACGGTCATGATTACACCGAATAATCCCTGGTCATAATCATACCAAGTCCATCTATGCACTACAGGCCACAGATGACTTTCAAAAAAATATAAACATGAGGATGATGACAATGATATAAGAATTCAATAAAACAAGTTCAAGAATTAATTTATCTAAGAGCTGATAACGTCCAAATTGTCAACATAATACTGCTTTGTAGAGTAAAATTCAATAATGCTCAGAAGAATATTTCCATGAAAAGATATTGGATGAAGCGCAAATGTCAATAATATTCCACTAATTTCATGGAGTATAGAAGTTAAAACTTTAACCAACTGAGTATAATAGGAATAAAATAACAAAAGAAATCACCAGGCATGCGATAGACCGCACATGCAAGTTATTCCAACAGAATAATAATTAACGGAACCAGGTCCGGCGTAAAACGTACAGACAAGATATTCCAACAGAATAATAAAGACGGAATCAGATCCGGCGTAAAACGTACAGACACGATATTCCAATAGAATAATAAAGACGGAATCAGGTCTGGCGTAAAATGCACAGACAGGATATTCCAACAGAATAATAATGAATGGAATAACAGAAGAATTTCACCAAGTATAGGGTAGCCCGCGTATACAGGTTATTCCAACCGAATAATAAATAATGGAATAATAGAAGTTCTCTTCATGAATACAAAAGAAATAATACCCCTTACCGTAAAAAAACTGTATATAGGTAAAGAAAGTTAACAGAATTCTCTTATTCTTTCTCTTTATAATTTTCTCTCTCTAAAGTTTCAGTGAATTCGTAAGAAAATAATGAAGGAATGAGCTTCTATATATAGAAGAATGGACTGCATAGTAACTAATTCATGAACGGTCCAGATTTAAAGCAAAATCTTTTAAATAAAATATAATATATATATATATATATTAAATATATATATATATATATATATATATATATATAACATGTGCTAATAAAATTCACGGTCCATTTCTCCTTACTGCCTTAATTGTCAACAAAGTTTTCATAAATGTATAATATATCATTTACACTAAACACTAATAATGCTAACTCCCTCCTGACCCTTTTCTCCCACCCTCCAAGACATATGAGTGGGGCTACACAGGGAGATGGATTTATGGATGGACTCATATGGAGCGGTTTTTGTGACCTGTGATACATCTGATCTTGCATATGAGTGGGCATACTAGCCCCACTCATGCCTCCCACCAATATTATATATATATACTGAATAACTTGCTACCGATTATTTTGAAAAATGGGTAAATGGGGGTCCAACTAATAAGCAAAATTGAGTGACTTCTCACGTAAGTATCAATAATCAATACCGTGTGCTACTATGCAACCACGTGTATTACTGTACTTTTACTACCGAGTAATTCAACATTATTAACGGTAAAACTTCCGCCATTATTTTCAATAAAATATTTTTGTCGTTTTCTCAATCCGACAATAATTCTATTATGGGGTCAACCAATAATTATGTCGTCGTACGAATATTCCATGTTAAAACGAATATTCCCCGACTATTCGAATATTATATAACAACTTGCATACTTTGCAAAATTTATAAATATTACCCACAACTATAACATTATATCAAATTTATTCCATAATATTCAAAATATGATATTTATAGAAAATTCATTTTTATTTATAAAAGTTGGGGTCTTACAATCTCCCCTTCTTATGAAATTTCGTCCTCGAAATTAGGGTACGTACCTGGTATGTGACAACCCGAGAAATTAGGCAATTTATTAAAATCTAAAATGATTGATTTAAGGTCAAATAATAGATCTAGACAGAAAATGAGTGTATGCGTTTGAGGTTATTGGGATGGAATTTTGAGGATTTCAAAATTCTGTGAAGGATTTAGGTGAATTATTCAGGATTAAGGTTTTATGTGATTAAGTTCTGTGAAAATTGTTATGTATGTGTACATAATGTGGATAAGGGTCAAGGGTTGACCAGATTAATTATATATGTGTCAAACCCTAATTATATATTAAGAACTTTAACGTTCAGTTAGAAAACCCTAGCGATTAATAAGAAATCCTAGAAACTGGTTCTGGAAACCCTAATGTTAGTTCCGGGAATCTAAAACCCTAATTCGGATATTAAAAACCCTAGATTGGGAAAGTAGTGTCATGTATAAGGTTAAACGTCATTAATTTAAATTAATTAGGGAAAACCCTAATGAATTGCTGGAAATCCTGATTGATTATTAGAAAACCCTAATACCCGATCTGGAAACCCTAATTTTAGATTTCAGTAATTTGAAACCCTAAATTGGGAACTTAATGGCGTAAGTGTAAATTAGGGTTAATCTTATCAAAGTGTTTACAAAACCCTAATTCCAAATTTGAAATCCTAATTACGGATTTGAAACACTAATTTTATAATTAGGGAAAACGAAAGTGTTAATTTAATACTTTCAATGTTAATTAGGATATATTAATTCTAATTTTAAAGTTATAAGTAATTAGAAAACCCTAGTCTAATTACGAAAATTTAATATCTAAATTAGAAAATTTATTTTTCTATTAGAAACCCTAATTAGTGATTTATAAACCCTAATGACCATTTTGACCCTAATTGCTTAATTAGCGATTGTAATTACGAAATGCTAATCCTAATTAGCAAGATTGAATTTATAATTAGGAAATCTTAATTATAATTATAGAATCCTAATTATAATTGAGAAATATTAATTTTTCTATTTTTGAAAATCTAAATTGGAAATGTTAGAAATTAAATTTGTATAGTTAAGGGTTAAAACCTAAACCCTAAATATTCCCATACCCTAAACCCTAACCAAACCCTAAACCCTAAGGGTTTGGACCATTTACATAAATGCCATTAAAATAAAATAGAAAATGACTAGAATGCCCTTTGTGTATTATTTAAGGGTTGGAGTGTAGATCTAAACCTAAGATGGTTGTTCACCAACCCTAGACCTAAACTTAGCTTAGCATGTGACTAAAAGACTCAATACATCAGCCACATTCATTGAATTCCAAAAATATAAAAGGCTAAAGTGAGAGAAAACTCACTTTATTTTTCTTAGCCATTCATTCTCTCTAAAATCCGAAAATGAGAATGGAAAGGGAGTAAAGACAAGCATATATCAAGTCTCTATCCTTCCAAGAACAGAATCAAAGAACAGATTTAAGGATCAAAGCTCAAAATGGTAAAGAACCCTAAATTTTGAAATCCTTTGATTTTATGTTATTTGTTGCAATTGATTGTTCAAAGTTATGTAATAGGGTGTCAATTAGAGATCTGGGTTGTTGGATCATAGACCCATAACATCAATGTGCTCGGATTTGACATTTTAAGAAATCTGGAAAATGGGAAAAATATGGTCTGACAGCCTAATGTCAGGGCCTCTAGATCCTTTCTTGTTAATTATTTTTGTGTTTTAAATGTTGGAACATGTATTATGTTATGTGGTCTTTGATCTCCAACTTGAATCAAGTCTAGATCAATTGTAGAATAAAAGTTACAAGCGGTCAAAGTAAGTTGACCGAATACGATTTCTGTTTTTGGGCAGCCCAGATTTTTGCCCAGAAAGTCTGACAAGATTTTCAACGTCCCTGATCTTGCTTTCCGTTAATGTTTTGGTCCATTTGTTGGTTTGTACTTGTATCCTGCCATGTGATCTACAGATCTAAGTCCTCATACCCACCAGATCATGATCAGAATCGAATATATTGTTGGTCAAAAAGCGTTGACCGATCAGTCATATGAACTTTCTGGAAAACCCAGAAAGTTCAAGATCCGGTTCTTGAGTACCACTTTGACCAGCTTGAATCTTGTGAATTAATTGTTGTTATGATGATCGGTTGTTACAAACTTCTACACTAACATCTCTAATATAGATTTGAACCTTTATATCACATAAACAAAGCATGTAAAGCAACGATTTAGGGGCTCAGATATAGTACCTCGACTGTTCTTCAATTTCTGGAAAACCCAGAAATTGAAGAACATGTCTGACATGGTTTTCTGTCAATTAGATCTCACAGATATGTTGTTGTTTAGTTATGGAATTGGTATATACTTGTAGTACTACATTAGTACTACAACACCAAAGTAATTACAAGCTCAGAAATCAAGTGTAGCATGGATTAAATTGTGGTCAAACTGGCATACTCGGTGTCTGACATGAAGGTTTGAAGAACATGAAGAACACCAAGAACACCTATAGCGACAGAAAGTGTCGCTATAGCCCTTTAGCGACAGTTTATTATTTTTTTTTCTGGAAAATGAATTAAAAATTAGATAAAATGGTTTTTAATTATTAAAAATAGAAAATAAATTTTGAAAAATTATTTTAAATTCTGAAAAATAGTTTTTAATTATTTTCAGTATGTTTCAAAAATATTTAGTATTTTTGGAATATAAAAGGTATTTATTTTTTTAATTATTGTATTAAATAAATTATTTAAAAATAATTTTAAATCATGAAAAATTATTTTATGGTATAAGAAAATATTTTAAGTTATTTTTGATGACTTTTAATATTTTGTGATGAAATTTATTAATTAATCAATATTAATGATAATTAGTTTATTTAATAGATATATTAAGTAAATTAAGGAAAAATAGAATTAATGCTTTATAAATTATATAAAAATGATATAAGTGTTATAAAAATATTTTAAGTTATAATATATAACTTTTGATATTTTGGCATGAAAAATATTAATATTCTAAATATTAATAGCAATTATTGGATAATAGATTTAATGGTTTAAAAATCATATAATTATGATTTTAAGGTATTAAAAATACTTTGTGATATTATAATTATATTATAATATTATGAAATGATTTTCATTAATATTTTATTTTAAATGAATATTAATGATTAAGGAATTATGTGGTATTTAATTCATTTAAATACGGTTTTAAGGATTTAAAAATGTTGATAAATGGTAATAATTATCCGAAAATTATTACGAGCCTAGGAAAAATGTTTTGACTGATAAGAAAATTATCTGTGATAATTGTTAAGTGTTCAGGAACAGTTTAATTGAACTTAAACTCGATAAAAGTCTGACTAGACCGTCGGGATGTTAGAATTGTGTCGGGTTCAACTCAGACTGCAATAGTTTGACTTGATACCTAGTCTTATGTGAATTATAGACTAATATGGTTATGTGGTAATGTGTTTAGGTTATTCTGTGTGTAAATATATAACAGTATTATACTGTGATGATATTATTCTAATTATTGGAGATCTATATTACTAATATTAGGTCTTCGGGTAAAGCGTTATAAATTGTGTTGCGGTAATCAACGGTTCAGGCAAGTTTCTTTGTACTTAACTCTAATAAGAGTGTTTTTTTCAAGCTTATGGTTAATCATTTCTGATTGCCATGAAAATTGTACTTTGTACATCTTGCATGTATAAGTCAGGTATTAAAGGCTGATCACCTTCATTACCAGTTGGTTCAGAAAGGTTTGTTCATGTATAAAACTTGTTCAGTCTAAAGTTTGTTCGTGCTAGTTCTCAATTATATTGATGAATTATAGCCAGCTTATTATTCATACTCTTCAATCATGATATATCGTTATATTGTTGTATATAAA
Organism: Panax japonicus; assembly: GCA_020205505.1. Classification (NCBI taxonomy): domain Eukaryota; kingdom Viridiplantae; phylum Streptophyta; class Magnoliopsida; order Apiales; family Araliaceae; genus Panax; species Panax japonicus. The sequence continues at coordinate 26,522,441 of CM035101.1, read as the reverse complement.
CTTGCTGGGCAACTTTCATGCTCACCCTTGCTATATCATGATAAAACATTGCAGATAAGGCGAATGCGTTCGGATACAGGAAAAAGACAATGCCAAGTTTAGCTTGGGATATAATGTGCGGCTAGTTTGTAATTGTTTATTTTGATAAATGTTGTTGTGTAATAGATATTTTATGAATTGTGTATAAGTTAAGGTTACTCGACCTTGGAGAATAGTGTGTAATGTAATGTATAAATAATTTATGTTTATATCTTCCGCAAATAGTTATAGAAATAGTATATCGGATCCGAGGTGATTTGGGACCGGGATTTGGGGCTACTACATGGTATGTCAAAGAGGTAAGGATACCTTAATTTCATTTCATATTCTAACTCCCAGGTCATTTCCTCAACATCGTGGTTCCTCCATAAAACTTTGACTTGAGGTATAATCTTGGAGCGTAGAATATGTTCCTTCTTATCCAAGATTTGAACAGGAACCTCTTCATACGTTAAATCTTTCGCTATTTCATTCGGTTCTAACTCAATAATGTGGTTCGGTTCTTCCATATATTTACGTAACATGGATATGTGAAAAACATTATGAACACGCGACATACTTGGCGGTAAAACGAGTCTATAGGCCACAGTTCCTACTCGATCAAAGATTAAAAATGGGCCAATGAATCGATGATTGAGCTTTCCTCTCTTTCCAAATCTCGTAACTCCTTTCCATGGAGCAACACATAACAACACATGATCTCCAATATCGAATTCCACGTCCTTTCGATAAAGATCAACATAACTCTTTTGTCGGTCTTGTGAGGTTTTTATACGTTGTCGGATCATTTGAATCTTTTCCGTAGTCATACGTACCAACTCCGGTCCCAGTAACGTTGCTTCATCCACCTCATCCCAACATACTAGAGAACGACACTTTCTTCTATATAACGCCTCGAATCGGGCCATGCCAATACTTGCTAGATAACTGTTGTTGTAGGAAAACTCCGCCAATGGTAAGAACTTATCCCAACTTCCCTTGAAGTCAAGGACACAGAGTCTTAATAAATCTTCCAGAGTTTGAATAGTCCTCTCTGATTGTCCGTCCGTCTGAGGATGATATGCCGAACTAAATCGTAAATTCGTGCCCATAGCTTTTTGCAAACTAACCCAAAATCGTGAAGTGAATCTTGGGTCTCGATCATAAACTATGGATACTGGCATACCATGTAGTCTTACAATCTCGTTTATGTACATACGAGCAAGACGTTCAAGTGTATAAGTTTTTCGTATTGGTAAGAAATGAACAGACTTGGTCAATCTATCAATAATGACCCAAATTGCATCTATGCCTTAAGAAACCTTGGGAAGACCAATAACGAAATCCATGGTAATGTGCTCCTACTTCCATTCTGGAATTTCAAGTGGTTGCAATGGACCTTTTGATACTTGATGCTCCGCCTTGACTCGTTGACAAGTTAGACACCTTGAGATAAACAGCGTTATCTCTCTCTTCATATTGCTCCACCAAAATGTATGACGAAGATCACGATACATTTTGGTACTCCCAGGAAGGATTACAAACGGTGTGTTGTGCGCCTCCATCATGATTTTATACTTTAAATCAGGGTCGTTAGGAATACAAAGTCTGGAGTTGACTCGAAGTATTCCTTCTTCATCGATTCTTGCCTCAGCTCCAGGTCTGTAGCTTGAGCAGCTTTAACTTTATCCATTAAATTCGGTTCTACTCATATATTCGCCATCATCACATGGGTCCCTGGAGTCTTTAACTCTATCTCCAACCTTTGCAAGTCACACAAAATGGGCCTTTATATTGACAATATCGCACTCGTACCCGCATATGATCTTCTACTCAATGCGTCAGGTACCACGTTTGTTTTTCCAGGATGGTACTGGATGGTATGATCATAATCTTTCAACAGTTCAAGCCAACGTCATTGTCGCATGTTGAGTTCCTTTTGAGTGAAGAAATATTTGAGGCTTTTATGATCCGTAAAGATCTCCACTTTCTCCCCATACAAGTAATGCCTCCAAATCTTTAGTGTGAAAACAACAGCTGCCAACTCTAGATCATGAGTAGGATAATTCCTCTCATATTCTTTAAGTTATCGTGAGGCATAGGCTATAACTTTCCCATGTTGCATGAGAACACATCATAACCCTTTGCCAGAAGCATCACTGTAGATGACAAATCCCTCCGAACCGGATGATATTGTCAGAACAGGTGCCGAAATGAGTCTCCTCTTGAGTTCTTGAAAAATCTTCTCACATTCCTTGCTCCAACCGAACTTTGTATCTTTCCTAGTCAGCTGAGTTAGTGGAGTAGCGATTCGAGAAAATCTTCCACGAATCTCCTATAATAACCACCTAAACAGAGAAAGCTACGTACTTCGATTACTGATATAGGTTGCTCCCAGCTTTGAATAGCTTCTATCTTTGCTGGGTCAATAGATATTCCATGACTTGATACCACGTGCCCAAGGAATGCTACTTCCTTAAGCCAGAACTCGTATTTCTTCAACTTGGCATAAAGCTTATATTCACGAAGCTTTTGGAGTATCAGCCTCAAGTGTTGCTAATGATCTTCACGACTTTTGAAATAAATAAGGATGTCATCAATAAAGACGACCACAAAATGATCTAAATATTCCTTGAATACTTGGTTCATCATATCCATGAAGGCAGCAGGAGCATTAGTCAATCCAAAGGACATGACTAGGAATTCATAATGCCCGTACCGAGTTCTGAAAGCCGTCTTTAGAATGTCATCAGTTTTAATCTTCACTTGGTGATATCCGGAACGAAGATCAATCTTTGAAAAGAATTTGGCTCCTTGCAACTGGTCAAACAGGTCATCAATACATGGCAATGGGTACCTATTTTTGATGGTGACATGATTCAACTCCCGATAATCAATACAAAGTTGCATACTCCCATCTTTCTTCTTCACGAATAGAACAGGAGCACCCCAAAAAGACGTACTAGGATGAATGAAACCAATATCTAACAATTCTTGCAATTGGGTCTTTTAACTACTGGAGTTCAATAGGAGCCATTCGATATGGGGCTTTGGAAATGGGTTTTGTATCAGGTTCAAGGTCGATATAAAATTCAATTTCACGCTCTAGGGGTAGGCCAGGAAGTTCTACAGGAAATATGTCAGGAAATTCATTAACAATAGAAATATCATTCAAAACTGACGTATTTTTGTTTAGATCTGTGACATGAGCTAAGAAAGCTTGACATCCATTTTCAATAAATGAATAGCTTTATGGCTTGAAATGACCATGATTGATTTTAATGGTTTGGTCGCTTGAATTCGTATAATAGGTTGATTAGGAATATGAAAACTAACAACCTTACGAAAACAATCATTTTTTGCATGATGAGTAGTTAACCAATCAATCCCTAGATATACGTCAAACACAAGTATTTTTAAAGAAATAAGATCGACAGGTAATGTACGGTTACCGATTTGAACCAAACAAAACTTATAAATAGTGGATGTAATGAAGGTTTCTCCCAACAGAGTTTCCACAGATAAGTCAAAGTTTAATTTCTCTGGAGTCAAATTTAATCGTTGAGCGCAAGTAGGAGAAATAAAAGAATGGGTAGAACCGGTATCAAATAAAGTATAGACTTCACTAGAGTTTATGATAAACTTACCCGTGATGACCTCATTCGGGTTCCTTGCTTTTTGGGAGGTCACTACAAACGCTCTCCTTTGCTCTACCGGCTTTGACTTTTCTGGGACGGCCTTTGGTTCCTCCATCCTAGCTTAACTTATCTTCGGTGAATGACAAAATTGGGCTAGGTGACCTTATCTTCCACAATTACAACATGCTTTGGACGGCATCGTGTAGTTTGGACTGATGTGTCCCTCTCCTCCGCATTTGAAGCATATGATAGGTGGTCGTTCTCCTTCCTTAACAATGGGTGCTGGTGCTGACGTCTTTCCATCATTGTTGAATCTCCTTTTCTTGAAATGTCCATTCTTATTGTTTTGGCCCTGATTACCACCGAAGTGATTACCATTTCTGGCCTGTTGATTCCCTCAACGCTTGTTATCACTGCTTCGATTACTGCTCTCACTGGTATTATCATTTTGCCTGCTGCTCTCTTTTAATTTTGTTAACTCGTTATCGCGCTCCAATAACTGAGCCCTATTTATAACATCTGAATACAAACACAGTTTATGAGAAATAAGATATTGACGTATCTCCGATTTCAAACCTCTTAAAAACATTTGCGTCATTCTCTCCTCATAATCAACCAAATGGGATGCAAACTGTGACAACTCGGCAAACTTGGCTTCGTACTGCGATATAGTCATGTAGTTTTGCTCCAGCTTGATGAATTTTACTTCTTTCTTGTGACAAATACTTTCGGGAAAGTACTTGTCGTTAAATAATTCTCGGAACTTCTCCCAAGTCATCTTTAGTGTGGCAGGTTGAGTACGCTTTACCGATTTTCACCAGTAATCTACCTCTCCTCGTAATATAAAGGTGGCAAAGGGAACCTTTTGCTCCTCGGAGCATCCCAAGACATCAAATATCTTGGTGATCTGCTTTATCCATGCTTCTACCTTGAGTGGTTTTGGCTCTCCAATAAACTCCGGTGGTCCCAGCTCCTTGAACTGTTTAGCGGTGACCCTCAGAGAGTTTCTAGTGTTTCCACCTACATTTTGGACAGAAGCCACTCTCGCCTGATGTTGCATGAATTGCATAAAGCCTCTGAACATTCCATCATTTATCATTTGGTCAGTGTTGTTGTTTGCATGAGGATTGTCGCCTTCCTGATGCACAATCTCCTAATTATTGATATGTGGAGACTCAACGGTCTCCTGTGCTCCATTGTTATTCTCAACATTCTAGGATGTCATTTTCAGATATTGCCACAAAACAAGGGTTAGTTGACATGTAACATATTATCTCTAAACTCTGACCAACCAATTAAATACCAAATAAATTTAAGTAGGTCATACTAGCGAAGGAATTCCCCGTCTCTCCCCTCCTAAATCTTGTCTCACATCTTAGCCAGGGATCATATCCCTAAGCTATGATACCAACTTTGACGCCCCCAAAATTAGGTATACATCACCCATCTTGAGTCGCCAGATACATGGTACAGAATTCAAATACAACTTAATAATATAAATGTCGTGTACAATACGACAAAACATAAACAATGAGTTTGAATACAAATATTGTCTACTAGAGAGTATACAAACTCAAAAGGAGTTCTCATTACAATTATTATCCCACTATTTCACAGAATAGTGAGGACTACTAATGCACCATCTAGGACCATCACTCTGTTTCCCGACTAGTCCCAACTACGTTCTCATTTCCTGAAGAGAACAGTGAAAGAAAGAGTGAGCTCAACTAGCCTAGTAAGAAATATTATGACTAAAATAATACAAAATAATTTATCGTTAGCCTTCAACAATGTTAAACTGATAAAATATAATAAATATCAAGTTTAACTGCAGCGGAACAAGCAATCCATTAGAAGAGTCAAGTAGGGAATAAAATGTACTATCTTCTATGATTTAAAAGGTTTTTCATAACTTTTATCGCTGGGACTCAGCTTAATAAATAATCCACATCATCGAATCACCCCTGCACTACGGCCAAGGATATTCTTTAGTATCACGACCACAAATTATCTATGCACTATGGGCCAAGGACATTCGTGTATTCATTAATGGTCATGATCATGCCAACAACTGTCCATCAATGCACTACGGGCCAATGAGGACTTTTACCACATCATTTGTAACATTATGGTCATGATTACACCGAATAATCTCTAGTTATAATCATACCAAGTCCATCTATGCACTACAGGCCACAGATGATTTCAAAAAAAAATATAAACATGAGGATGATGACAATGATATAAGAATTCAATAAAATAAGTTCAAGAATTAATTTATCTAGGAACTGATAACGTCCAAATTGTCAACATGATACTACTTTGTAGAGTAAAATTCAATAATGCTCAGAAGAATATTTTCATGAAAAGATACTAGATGAAGCGCAAATGTCAAGAATATTCCACTAATTTCACGGAGTACAGAAGTTAAAACTTTAACCAACTAAGTATAATAAGGAATATAATAACAAAAGAAATCACCAGGCATGCGATAGACCGTACATGCAGGTTATTCCAACAGATTAATAATTAACGGAACCAGGTCTGGCGTAAAATGAACAAACAGGATATTCCATCAGAATAATAAAGACAGAATCAGGAACGACATAAAACGCACAGACAGGATATTCCAACAGAATAATAAAGACGGAATCAGGTCCGGCGTAAAACGCACAGACAAGATATTCCAATAGAATAATAACGAATGAAATAACAGAAGAATTTCACCAAGTATAGGGTAGCCCGCGTATACAGGTTATTCCAACCGAATAATAAATAATGGAATAACAGAAGTTCTCTTCATGAATACAAAAGAAATAATACACCTTACCGTAAAAAAAACTTGATATAAGAAAAGAAAGTTAACAAACTTCTCTTATTCTTTCTCTCTATAATTTTCTCTCTCTAGAGTTTCAGTGAATTCCTAAGAAAATAATGAAGGAATGAGCTTCTATTTATAGAAGAATGAACTGTATAGTAACTAATTCATAAACGGTCCAGATTGATTTAGTTTTAATCGAACGGTCCAAATTTAAAGTAAAATCTTTTAAATAAAATATTATATATATATATATATATATATATATATATATATATATATATATATATATAGCATGTGCTAATAAAATTCACGGTCCATTTCTCCTTACTGCCTTAATTGTCAACAAAGTTTGCATAAATGTATAATATATCATATAACACTAAACAATAATAATGCTAACTCCCTCCTGACCCTTTTCTCCCACCCTCCAAGACATCCCATTTTCTACCAACATGTGGGCACACTAGCCCCACTCATGCCTCCCACAAATATTATATATATATATATATATATATATATATATATATATATATATATATATATATATATATACTGAATAACTTCCTACCGATTATTTTGAAAAATGGGTAAATGGGGGTCCAACTAATAAGCAAAATTGAGTGACTTCTCACGTAAGCATCAATAATCAATACCGTGTGCTACTATGCAACCACGTGTATTACTGTACTTTTACTACCGAGTAGTTCAACAGTATTAACGGTAAAACTTCCGCCATTATTTTCAATAAAATATTTTTGTCGTTTTCTCAATCCGACAATAATTCTGTTGTGAGGTCCACCAATAATTATGTCGTCGTACGAATATTACGTGTTAAAACGAATATTCCCTGACAATTCAAATATTATATAACAACTTGTGTACTTTGCAAAATTTATAAATATTACCCACAACTATAACATTATATCAAATTTATTCCATAATATTCAAAATATGATATTTATAGAAAATTCATTTTTATTTATAAAAGTTGGGGTCTTACATTGACTCTACGATCGGCATCCTCAATTTCTCCACGATCGTGGTCAAGGATACTTTAGACAGACGTCTGCTGCATTTTCCCTTCTTAAGCAGGTAAGAGATGGTGGATCTATCTTCATCTTTTTATTTAGTTTGCTTCTTCTTCTTCTTGAGCTGTACTTTAGGTCGAGAAATCTTTTCTGCAAAAAATTGGCCAGAGAGTTCAGGATCAGATCCTTGAGATAATGTTGATCCTTGAGGCTCTCCTGTCATCTGAATAGTTTGAAGCTTCCTCTTTCCCTTGTTTCTTCTGACCAGAGCAGAGGACTCTTGGTCTATTTCTTCTTCAACTTCTCTTACAACAGATAGCTTCCCTTGTAGAAATGGTTTCATGACTTCCTCATTCCTTTCACTGGACTCAAAATGATAATTCTTCACATTTTTAGCTGGATTCCTTTTCCATTTTACGAAGAGCTGCTGAGTCATTCTCTGGTTGGCATTTAGAGCTTCACCTTCATAATCTTCAATATTTTCTCCTAGAGTTGCTTGGAGAATGATGCTAATAAATATTCCATAAAACATTTTATTCGAGCTCTTAGATTTCTTAGAGATGAGAATCCACTTTCCAATCCACTCCAAGAGGAGAGCTCCATAGTTCAGCTAAGACTTCAAGCATATTGCTGTCATTATTTTAATTGTACTTCGTTGACAGTATCGTGACCAGAGTTCTTGCAGCATATGCATTTCCCAACAATGTCTGCTAGAAACTCATATCTTTGAGGAAACTCCTTCTTGTATCCCTTTAGATTGTGGTTCTTTTCGTGATGCATCTTCTTCAGTCCCTCATTGAAGTCGATGAAGCTTAACGAAGTAAGGCCCTTAGATTTAAAACCTAAGACCTGATTTATGTCAGCGGCTTCCAGTCGAATCGATACTCCTTTAACCTTTGTGGTGAGGACGTTGTCTTTATAGACTCCATTGGTGTAGAACTCCTTCATTAATTTGGGATAGATCCTCATGCTGGTTGCCAGAGATTCTTATATTCCTGCTTTTTTTAGAAGAGATAGGATTCAATGATATTTTGGCTCGACATCCTTCAATTCTTCGAAGCATAGTTGGTGTCCAAGAATCACGATTGAAGATGCCATTGATTTCTTCAATTTGACTGAAACAATCGAGATTAACTGAGTGCTCTATAACTCAAATTTAGGGTTTTAGAGAGAGAAAGAGAGAAATGGTATTTTGAAATTCAAAGGTGAACTGTTAAAAGACATTTTCAAAATGTATTTGTAACTTCCTCCTCACGATCTGCAGAGTGGGACACGTGTTGAGTTTTGCAGGGCTCCACGATTTTAAGTAGTGTGAAAAGTATTGATCTACCCTTAACTCCCCTTGATCTAGTGGATCCTTTAGGACGTCTACGATCATTGAGGGTACTCTACGATTGTTGAGTACACTGCTAAACCTTCTCCATGATCATTGTCTCTCTGAGTTCTTGTGATGCATTCTAAATTAGCATCCCTTCTTGGTTAAGGTAGCCTAGGAAAGGCCAACCTCTTAGTCTAAAACTAAGGGTCAGGTTTGTCCCTGAGGCGCTCATCAGAAGAGCTACTTAGTCTTGATAGAAATGTTGTCATCACAGTGGGCTTTCTCTGCCATGTCGAGACTGCTCCACGATCATGGTTTCTCTTATCCATCTCTACGATTTTAAGATAGCCTTTTCATTTACATGGCTAGCACCAACTAGAGCATAGAATTTATGGTTGTAGATTTAGCATACCTAGCTCACTTATCAATTTATTAAATCTGAATCATCTAAGGGTTTTGTAAAGACATCAACACGTTATTTTTTAGTAGGGATGTATTGTAAAGATATAGTTCCATTTTGTACATGATTCCTAATAAAATGATATCTTATTTCTATATGCTTAGTCCTATAATGCATGACATGATTATATATAATTGTTATGACACTTGTGTTATCATAGTGAACAGGTATAGACTTGAAGTCAAACCCATAGTCTGTTAGTTGGTTCTTCATCCATAAGATTTGAGCATAGCAGCTGCCTGCATCAATGTATTCAGCTTCTGTTGTTGAGGTTGATATTGAATTTTGCTTTTTGTTAAACTAGAACACAAATTTGTTTCCTATCAGTTAACAAGTGCCACTGGTACTTTTTCTATCAATTTTGCAGTCTGCAGAATCAGCATCTGAATATCCTATCAGTTCAAATGAGGACTCCTTGGGATACCAAAGTCCCAAGTGAGGTGTGCCTTCGAGATACCTAAAAATTCTCTTTACAACAGTTAAGTGTGATTCCTTAGGATTATCTTGAAATCTAGCATATATACATGTTGCAAACATTATGTCTGGTCTACTGGCAGTTAGATACATAAGAGAGCCTATCATACCTCTGTATTGAGTAATGCCAATACATTTACCTTTCTCATCTTTGTCAAGTTTAGTTGCTGGAGCAATTGGTAGTTTCATGGGAGGCTGATTCCATGCCATACTTCTTAAGTAAGTATTTAATGTACTTGGCTTGGTTAATGAAGATACATTCATTAGCCTGCTTCACTTGCAGTCCAAGGAAGAAATTCAGCTCACCCATCATGCTCATTTCGAACTTGCTCTGCATAAGCTTGACAAATCTCTTGCACATATTTTTATTATTAGAACCAAAGATAGTATCATTTACATATATTTGAACTAGTTAAACATTATCTTTGTGCTTCCTAAGAAATAATGTGGTATATACTCTACCTCTAGTGAAACCATTTTTAATAAGAAAGTTAGTTAGTGTTTCATACCATGCTCTAGGTGCTTGTTTATGTCCATATAAGGCTTTGTCTAATCTATAGATGTAATTAGAGAGAGTTGGATTGATGAAACTTGGAGGTTGCTCCACATATAATTCTTCTTGAAGTTCACCATTCATAAATGCACTTTTGACATCCATCTGGAAAACTTTGAACTTCATGTGGGAAGTAAAGGCAAAGAATATCCTGATAGCTTCTAGTCCGGCAATGGGTGCGAAGGTCTCATCGTAGTCCATGCCTTTTTCTTGAAAATAACCTTTTGTCACTAATCTTGCCTTGTTCCTTGTTATTACCCCATCTTCATCCATTTTGTTTTTGAAGACCCATTTGGTGCCAACAACTGGGCGACTTTTTGGTCTAGGAACTAATCTCTAAACTTTGTTTCTTTCAAATTGATTCAGCTCCTCTTGCATGGCTTATATCCAACTCGAATATTCTATAGCATCTGATATCTTCTTGGGTTCCATTTGGGACAGAAAGCTCATATAGAAACACCCATTCTAGGTGGCAGATCTCATCTTGATTCTTGCATTTGGATCTCCAATGATCATGTCTTTGATGTTATCTTTTGCCCATCTGTTCCTTGTTAGAACATCTATTTTGGTGCCTTCTTGTCTGAATTCTTTAAGATCTACTTTTGTCTTGTGTTGCAGAGGTTCGTCGTCCGGTGTAGCTCTTTCTACGATCTCTTCTTTAGGCTCGATGATTTCATCTTCTGGGGCTGCGATTGTGGTGTGTGGGTCGACCACCTCATTCGTAGTGTCTAGGTCGTCGATTATAGTGCCTTTTGGTATAGACTTGTCAAAGTCTATTTCATCAAAGAAGATGTGAATCGAGATTTCAACACTTAGCATTTTTTTGTTGAACACTCTATAGGCCTTTCTGTCTGTGGTATATCCATGAAAGATTCCTTCGTCTGACTTGGGTTGGAACTTAGTTAGATATTTTTTTCCATAGTTGAGAATGTTGCATGCACAGCCGAACACATGAAAATACTTAACATTTGGATTTCTTCCTCTCCACAGCTCGTAGGGAGTCTTCTTTAGTGTAGACTGATCAGGAGACCTGTTCTGAGTGTAGAACGCAGCGTTGATAGCTTTTGCCCAGAAATATTTAGGCAGATAAACTGCTTCTAGTAGAGTCCTTCCAGCTTCAATCAGCGTTCTGTTCTTCCTTTCAACTACTCCATTTTTCTATGGAGTTCGTAGAGCTGAGAAGTTGTGACTGATGCCATTGTCTGCACAAAACTGATCCATTTGAGAGAAGTCAAACTCTCTTCCATGATCACTCCTTATATCATTGATCTTGATGAGTTGGGAGCTTGTTTTATCTTTAGAATTTATAAAGAACACCCATTTGAATCTGGTGTAGTCATCCACCACGACCAATGAGTATCTCTTCCCTACAAGGCTTATAGTTGGAATTGGCCCAAAAAGATCCATGTGAAGTAACTGAAGGGGCTTATCAATTGAGTTGACTGCTTTGCATTTGAATGAGCTCCTAGTTTGCTTTCCAAGTTAACATGTATTGTATGGCCTTTCTTTGACGAAGCTGAGCTTGGGTAAACCTGTTACTAAATCTTTGGAAGCCAGTGTTGACATACTCTTGAAGGTGAGACGAGACAACCTTTTATGCCATAGCCAACTCATTTTTTTTAATAGGCTTTAGCAAGAAAGCATATTGTCTCATCAGAACTCAGTTGAGCAAGATTAACAGTGTAGATGTTCCCTTCTCTTATTCCAGTTAGCTTTATAGAGGAGGTCTTCAGATCTATAACTTAACACTAATTGTTCAGGAAGGTGACTTGATGACCCTTGTCGCAGAGTTGACTAATGCTCAGAAGATTGTGCTTTAGTCCTTCCACATAGGCTACTTTGCTGAAGGATACTGCACCATTCTCAACCGAGCCATATCCTCTTGTCTTGCTAGAGTCGTTATCTCCGAAGATGACTGTTGGACCCTCCTTCTCAGTGAAGTTAGACAAGAGGGCTTTGTTCTCGGTCATGTACCTTGAGCATCCACTGTCCAGATACCAAGTTGTGATCATGGAGCTCTGTTCCTGTAATAAGGTTAAACTTTCATTTTGGGACCTAGACTTATGTGTGGGTCCTACCTTGTTAGTACCATTGGGCACCCAAATATGCTTGACTTTGGGTTTATTATGCATGGGATTATAGTAACATTCTGCAGCCTTATGACTATATTTATCACATACAAAGCATCTAGCATGATGCATGCTTGTGTGTGGATTCTTTCTCTATTTGGATTTATGTGGATTCTTGGTGCTCTTTCCCTTACACTGATTCTTCTTTTTCCATGCACCCTTGTGATTCATGATTTGTGATGAGTAAAACTCAACTCTACTATTCCTTCCTGGTTGGTTTGTGAAGTTGGTTTTACTTGACTCCACGATCCTTCGAGGTTGGAGAGTAGTGACTAAGTTACTCTTCTCTTTTCTGAACCCCTGGCCGACATGGGATCCATTATGTCTTAGAACATGACTTGGATCAAAAGAGCAGGGATGCACTGTGACGCCCCAAATTTGGGTATCTTCCAACCTGACAGATGGTGCTACACGATACTACAATGTATACAGTCATTTCATTGAAACAACAACAAAATGATTGTATTTATTATCTTCGTATTACAATAATACCAAATCCTTTCCCACGTTCATAAACCGAATACATTCTTTATTCTTAATAAGTATTTTACATACAAATACACTAGTTTATTAAAGGATAATTAACTATCCATCTTAGCCTTGCCTTTATCTCTCTTAGAACTCTCAGTTCGTTCGGCTTTAGCTGCAATCATATAATTCGAGCAAGAAGTGAGCATAACTAGCTCAGCAAGTCTAACAAAGGATCATATAAATATCACATCGAGAATTATATGATTATCTTCCATAATTAAACAAATTGCTATGAAGCACTATGAAGCATTTGACTAGTACTTCTCATTTCATAACAATGATTCCAAAGTATATATAATAGATTAGGAATTCTGAACTGGTCAAAACACCATGAACATACTCTTTCCGTTTTCATATTTGAAAAGGACATCCGGCACTAAGTCCATCCATCTGACATTACTTACGAGCACTTCTAGGTGATCAGCCTATAGTACTCTATGTTGATCAACACTCATCCGTTAAAAGTATTTACGTTTAAGTTTTGGCAACCTCGCGTGCCCATCGAATAATCGATGAAAGTACTTTTGTTTGTTCATAGACAAACTTACCTTTACATCCGTACCAAATACTTGGCATAGGATATCGTTAACAATTCTATATCGAAAGACTTGTAAACAAATCAATCAACTCTTCAAGACTAGTCTAGCCGTGTTAAAACAGCTATCGACTATTTCTTTAAAACCATTCATGCATTTCAGAACATGAATCATATAAAACTTGACTAACACGGAGGTTAGACAAGCGTTAAAAAAACTTGCCTTTAAGCTTCTTCGAATATAATATTCAATAATTCTCAGCCTTTACAGGATCTACATGATATATTCACATAGCACACTGTAATTAGCTACCAAACAAACTCACTTTATGGTTTTAACCAACTTCTTTATCTTCTATGCCTTATTTGAATTCATTCTAGTTAATAATGTCAATTCGACTTACTATGCTTCGTTATGGCTCGTTAACATTCTTACGTTATTAACCGACAATCTATCAACATTGGTGAAGTACCAACGTTGAACATCATTCACGGTTCACTTATTACACTCTTACGTTCTTCATTTAATTCCTATTAAACCATATCTAATCTTCTAACGTTATCACTTTATAAGTGATTTAAAGTCAGCCTTAGTATGTACATTAAGTACATTCATGTCTTACTATTAGTTTACATTCAAATGGAATAAAAACCCTAACTTGGTCAACTATTCCACACTGCTGGCGTTGCGGCACGATAATACCTTTACTATAGTGGCGCTGCGGCGTCACTCTTCAGAGGTTTTGCCCGGACTCGGCGCTGTGGCACGAGTCCTTGTACTAACCTTCGCGTTGCAGTGTGAAACTCCAGATGATTAAGGCTTCTCTCGGCCATGCTTGGCACTGTGGCATGACAAATAACACTTGGTTTGGTGTTGCACCCCCCCTGTTCATCAGTTAGTTTTGATAGTTGGTTTTTCCAACGAACTTCCCGGCCTCATTACTTATTCGTTTTATATCCGAATTGGCTCATTCAAAAGCCCAAAACTCACAAATTATATACTCTAGGTGTTCATATAAGAATTTTACATTTTCAAATCTGTTAACTTAGAATTAACCTTTTGGTTCATTTTGAGCGTTCGTTTATCGTTTTTGAGCGTTCAATACTCATTTTCTTCGTTATAAGTCAGAATTTGACGATTCTTGAGTCCACGACTCTTGAATATCTTATCTCACGTGTTGACATTAAAAACCGAAGTTTCCAAGTCACATGACAACTTTTGACCCTTAATCCGAGATTTTTACGTTTTCGACGTTTAACGTCTATTTTTGCAAAATTTGCCATAACTTCGTTACTCGTGTTCTATAAGCCAAATAAAATGGTACACTCCATTGATTCATTATCTACATCCTAACCAAACAATATGCACATACCCTAGCTATGATGGTTTATAAATCGTCCATTCACAACTAAGTCAATGTTCATCACTTTCTACGGTTTTAACTAACGTAAATACTTACGATTTCTATTTGATCATGACTTATCAATGTTTTCATTATTAATAGTCATCCTTATTCCTCCTTACTAAACATGCTCCACCAATTCACGATTCTCTAGGAGAAAGAAATCGAAAAAGATGAGGACTAATGTTGACGAAAATATTACCTTTGTCGTTCTTTGCGTTCTTGGTAAACTTTTTATGTTTTGCTTGGAAGTAAGTTGATTACTTGTTTCTAGATTTTCTCTCTCTCAATATGTATTGGACAAGGTTTACAAAACTCTAATTGACCAACTCAAGCTTTGTATTTATAGGCAACCAAATGGAGGGTAAAATGGTCCATGAGCCACCTCTTTACTATTCCCCACCTCCTTAACAACTTAGCCACCAAGTAATCGCTTTACCTGGTGGCCAAGTGGCCGACCCACACCTCCATGGGTCTTTCCATGGGTTTCCCCATGGGGTTTACCCATCCCATGACCCGCCGGTTCGATCCGCGGTTCGGTTTCTTAGACTGGGCTTGTCTTAACTTAACATTGAGCCTTAACTTGGGCTTGATTCCATACTTCATTGGGCTTGTTATTAATCCAAGTACAATTGGATTATACAAAGTCCTTAACTCATAATCTAATTAGAACTACTCGTATTCTAAACGTATAACTCACGTATTCTCTTCACTTAGTATTCATATGATATTCGAATTATACGTCGTTCTATTATTCATACTATACTTGTATATCATACGTTTAATAACCGAAATGATTATACACATTTCCTTTCCCTTTCAGAAATTTCTTTCACTATCCCTTAGGTTTTAAGTCCGTAGGCGAAAACTTCATTTGCCATAACTGAAATATTATTGGATATTCCATTATATCTTCATATTCTATCATTACGTGTTTCTCGGAATTTGCAACCTAATCTCCGAGCGAAATCGGATGAATAGTGTTTTTACGGGAAAATTCTCGAAAACCTTTCTTTTCGTCTTGATAATTCAAAACAATTAATCCTAGCACATAACTAGAATACTAACCACATCCACACATTCTAGGTCATAGAACGACCTTCAAATTTCTAACTCACATAATTAATCAATTAAATTCATTTAATCAAATAATCAAATAAAAATTTAATTCATTCAAAATTCAAAATTCTCGGGCGTTACATGCACTGGTTCTTCCTTTTGTGAGGATTTCATAAATGTAATCCTTCTATTGAAATTTGAAGTAGTACGGATGTTAGTTTCCTTTAGCTTTTCCACATATGGTACTAAGGTAGATTCCCCAAATCCTAAACCTGTTTTGTCAGATGCACTTCTCTGACTGGAGATCAAGGAGTCCATGGATGAAGAGGATCTATTCCACATTAAGATTGTCTTTTCTAGTTCCTCAATCTTAGAGGTTAGATTTGACTATCTTTGTGTGTTAAGTTCATCGGCCTGTCTTAAGAGTTTATCCTCAGTCTCAAATTTAGAGAGAGAGAGAGAGGTGGTACTTAGTAGAGTTATCTCTAGTTCTACTTGAACTTTCTCTTTCTCTTTTTGAAGAAGAGAATAATCTTTAGACATAACTCTGAAGCCACTTCATGTATTCATGCAGATCAGATGTTATGCCATGTAGTTCAGTTCTTAAATCATCAATATCTACATCAGGAGAGTTAAAGTCGAATACCTCATCGATACTTACTTCATGATGGTCAGTGCTTTTCTTGTCCTTTGCATTTATGGCCATTAGACATAGATTTGCTACTTGAGGCTCTTCATCATCTCCAGACTCAGGAGTTGTGTCGTTGTCTGAGTCACTCCACGATCCTCAGGTACAAGACCTTTTTCTTTCTTCTGGTGGTTTTTGTAGCCTTTGAACTCCTTCTTTGGATTTGTTTTCCTCTTCAGCTCTTCTCTAAGTGGTTTGTTGCAGTTTCAATGAAATGTCCAGGCTTCTTGCAGTTGTAGTAAAAGTCGTTGATCTGCTCCTGCTGGTTGTTGTTGTTGAATCTCTTAGGTTTGCTGCTTCTACCTTTCTGTATGAACCTTTTGAGTCTTCTTACCTGCATTGCAATATCCTCATCATCATCTTCCTCAGAGTCAGATTCATTTTCAGCATGAGCTTTGGAGATGGTTTCTGTTACCTTGAGAGCAAATCCTTTGTCCTTCGTTCTTCCTTCAGATAGAGTCTTTGCTCATTGAGTTAGCTCTAGTTCATAGGTAAGAAAGTTTCCATAGAGTTGTTGAACTATCATTTCATGGAGGTTCTTTGATTCTCTGATGGTAGTGGTTTTGGCATCCCACTTGCTCGGTAAAGCCCTCGTGAACTTTTTGATCAGATCTTTGTTTGGATAGATCTTTCCAAAAGCTCGAAGAGAGTAGAGCAGCACATTGAATCTTTCATAAGTAGAAATGACATTTTCTCCTGGAACATGGGCGAACATCTCATACTATTGAGTCATAAGAGATTGCTTGTTTTCTCTGACTTTTTCTGTTCCTTCTTGCATAATGAGCAATGCTTCCCAGACTTCCTTGGTAGTTTTGTTGTTGACCACATTTTCGAACAGATCTTCTTCTAAAGACTGGAACACATGTTCTTAGCCTTTTTTGTCTAGTTGGACAACTTTCTTCTCTTTGTCAGTCCATTTTGACATCACAGCTTATTAATTCACAATATATAGTTTCAACGTTGTGATTACAATATGTTATTACGTCTTATAACATGTTTTAGGTTCCTCTATAATCATTAAAGTAGGTTAAGTTAACATTTCCCAACTATACTGTTAGCAACTCATTACAGGGTCTGACTGACCACTAGCGCGGCTGTGCCCAAGTCACTCTTAGGTCCAGCGCACCCGCGCAGCAACTCGCCCAGAGGCAGCGTGCCCGTGCTCGACTCCAAAATCAGTTTCCAGAATACGAACACAGTATCTGTTCTAAACCAAAAATCCCAAATTTATATCAACATGGACAAACTCACACACTAAAAATCTAACCAAAGCCATATATCAAATACACTTAACCAATTAACACTTAAAACTCACAAACAACCACATTCTAGAGGATTAAAAATTATGTTCTTGCTATTTTCTTCAATTTCAACACATTTAATAATTTCAATCACCAAATCTTTAATTCTTAACCAAATTAAGCCATTTCAATTGCGTTGTTTTCGTTTCTTGACATACTAACACAATTCACAAATAATTTGCAGATTATAATCAAAATTGAACATCTATTTTGGCCTCCAATAAGCCACTTTGTACACATAAAACACCGTTAACTAATTTTTCTTCTACAACCCAATTCCATGAATTTGATTACTCAATACTGCTTCTATATAATAATTATCAGATTACACATGTATATAATTAACACTTTAACCTTAATACAACAAAATTTCAAATCACAGAGAATAGATATTGAAAAGTAAAATTTGGAATTAGGATAAATTATACCTTAATCCCTTGTTGTAGATTAGCAAAGATGGTGATAAGGTTTCCAACAATCCTTCTTCTTCCTCTTGATTCTTCCTTTTGACAAATTACAGAGAATTATCTCTTCTCTCTATTCTTCTTCCTCTCTCTATGTATTTTCCCCTCTAAGTCATGAAGCACAATACGCATATAAAACACAGTATGCGTAAAACTGATAAACGTGGTTTATCAGTTCATCACAACAAAGGTCTTAGCTGTTATATTAACTAAAAGCCACAAGACTTTGTTTGCCTTGCACACTAAAACCACCACTCAAGTTAGTTTTATATTTTCTTATCATATAGTTTCCTTATCACACTTTTATTAATTTTAATAACTTACAATTACAATTATAATTTCCATTATAATTATATTTATCATTAACAAATTATTGCATATCTAATTTAATTATTAAATTAAACTAGAACATCATTTTTTTTAATTTAATTATTTCCTTAAATATTAAATAATTTATTTAATTTAATTAAATCTTCAAATAATAAAATTACCATTCATTAATTTAGTTAACATACACACTTAACTAAATTATTACACCACAATTTCATTAATTATTTATTTATCTCAATAAATAGATCAATTAAAATATTTATTTAATTCAATAAATATTTTTTTAATTACACAAAAAATTTCATTCGTTACTCCTTAGATTCTAATATACGTTTCTTCGATACATATTAAGGATGAGTGTTGGATCATTGGGGTTCCTGAAATCTTAATGTCTATAAGTCATTTTTCATTTGTTATACTTTATCCTTCAACAAATGGACGAAGTTCGATGCTTCTGATGCTGACTGGAGAGACATCACAAACGTTGTGTCTTGACATGCTCGTGCTTGATTTAGCCTTGATCAAAGAGAACACTACGATTTCTCTTAAGTTCTGATAGACTACGATCTCTGCTTGCTTGTTTTACAGACTCCACGATTCTGAGAGCTGACTACGATTCTCGACTTGGCTCGGAAGGCGCTTAGACTATCTTCACAATTTTGAGTGTGGCTTCCAAGACATACTACGATTCTGAAGCAACTTTTTCGATACTCCACGATTCTTCCTTGGCTTTTGTAATCTCTCGGTTGTCTTGAAAGACTACGATTCTATTGAGTCATATCTATTACATTTCAAAATAGATCATTCTAACATCTTTGATCTTTCTTCTATACATTCATTTACAGAATGATAAACATTAAGCACAGATCAACCTAACAATTTTGATCTACCATCTAAGTCATTGTACATATGTTCTTTGAAGGACTTTACACATAAGCATATTTATTTACTTTCAACATCAAGTTTTAATATATAATTCCTAACACTTAGTATTCAAAATAATATTTAGAGAAAATTAAATCTTTATTCATAAAAAGTTAGGGTCTTATAACCTCTCCTCCTTATAAAATTTCGCCCTCAAAATTGATGTACGTACCTGGTATGTCAAAGAGATGAGGATACCTTATTTTCATTTCAGATTCTAACTCCCACGTCATTTCCTCAATATCGTGGTTTCTCCATAAAACTTTGACTTAAAGTATAACTTTTGAGCGTAGAATATGTTCCTTCTTATTCAAGATTTTAACATGTACCTCTTCATACGATAAATCTTGCGCTATCTCATCTGGTTCTAGTACAATAATGTGGTTTGAGTCATCCAATATTTACGTAACATTGATATGTGAAAAACATTATCAACACGAGATATACTTGGCGGTAAGGCGAGTCTATAGGCCACAGTTCCTACTCGGTCAAGGATTTCAAATGGACTAATGAATCGAGGGTTGAGCTTTCCACTCTTTCCAAATCTCGTAACTCTTTTCCATGGAGCAACACGTAACAATACATGATCTCCGACATTGAACTCCACGTCCCTTCGATGAAGATCAACATAACTCTTTTGTCGATCTTGTGATGTTTGTATACGTTGCCGGATCATTTGAATCTTTTCTATAGTCATGCATACCAATTCTGGTCCCAACATCATTGCTTCACCCACCTCGTCCCAGCATATTGGGGAACGACACTTTCGTCAATACAATGCCTCAAATGGAGCCATGTCTATACTTGCTTAATAAATATTGTTGTAGGAGAATTCTACTAATGGCAAGTACTAGTCCCAACTTTCTTTAAAGTCTAGTAAGAAGAATTTCAATAGATCTTCAAGAGTTTGAATAGTCCTTTTTGATTGCTCGTTCATCTGGGGATGATATGTAGAACTGAATCGTAAATTAGTGCCCATAATTTTCTGCAATCTGACCCAAAATCGTGAAGTGAATCTTGGGTCTCGATCAGAAACTATGGATAGTGGCATACCATGAAATCTCACAATCTCATTTATGTATATACGAGCAAGACGTTCAAGTAAATACATTTCTCATATAGGCAAGAAATGAGCAGACTTGGTTAATCTATCGACAATGACCCAAATTGCATCTATGCCTTGAGAAACCTTGGGAAGACCCATAATGAAATCCATGTTGATGTGTTCCCACTTCCATTTTAGAATTTCAAATGGTTGCAATGAACCTTTTGATACTTAATTCTCTACCTTGACACGCTGACAAGTTAAACACCTTGAGATAAACTCACGATACATTTTGGTACTCCCAAAATGCATTACAAACGGTGTGTTGTGTGCCTCCATCATGATTTTATACTTCAAATAAGAGTCGTTAGTAACACAAAATCTGGAGTTGACTCGAAGTATTCCTTCTTCGTCGATTCTTACCTTTGGAATATCACCTTCTTGTACTTTCTTTTTCATACTCATCAGCTCTGGGTTTGTAGCTTGAGAAGTTTTAACTTTATCGATTAAAGTCGGTTCTACTCATATAGTTGCCATCTTCACGTGGGTCCCTAGAGTTTTTAACTCTATCTTCATCCTTTGTAAGTCATACAAAATGGAACTTTGTGTTAACAACATCGCACTCATACCCACATATGATCTTCTACTCAACGCGTCAGCTACTACGTTCGCTTTTCCAAGATGGTATTAAATGGTATGGTAGTAATCTTTCAACAGCTCGAGCTAACGTCGTTGCCATATGTTGAGTTACTTTTGGGTGAAGAAATATTTGAGGCTTTTATGATCTGTATAGATCTCTACTTTCACCCCATACAGGTAGTGTCTCAAGATCTTTAGTGCGAAAACTACTGCAGCTAACTCTAGATCATGAGTAGGATAATTCCTCTCATATTCTTTGAGTTGTCGTGAGGCATAGACTATGACTTTCCCACGTTGCATGAGAACACATCATAAACCTCTGCCTGAAGCATCGTCATAAATGACAAATCCCTCCGAGCCTGATGGTATTTTCCAAACAGGTACTGAAATAAGTCTCCTCTTAAGTTCTTGGAAGCTCTTCTCACATTCCTCGCTCCATCTGAACTTTGTATTTTTTTGTGTCAGCTGAGTTAATGAAGTGGAGATTCAAGAAAATCCTTACACGAATCTCTGATAATAACAAGCTAAGCCCAAAAAGCTACGTATTTTGGTTACTGACTTAAGTTGCTCCCCACTTTGTATTACTTCAATCTTCATCGGGTTAACTGATATTCCATGTTTCGATATCAAGTGCCCAAGGAATGCTCCTTCCTCAAGAAAAAACTTTCATTTCTTCAACTTGGCATATAACTTGATTTCATGAAGCTTTTGTAGTATCAATCTCAAGTGTTGCTCATGATCTTCACGGCTTTTGGAATAAATGAAGATGTCATCAATAAATACAACCACACAATAATCCAAATATTGCTTGAATACTCGGTTCATCTAAAATTCAGATAAGGCACACTTAGAAGGGGGGTTAAATAAGTGTGGATATAAACTATGACCAATTTTTATACTTTAAACCAAACTCTCGAATATAGCCTACTATATAGATGAATGCAGCTTGCTAAATGAATATGGCCTACCGAATTGATTAGTTGATTTTATGAAAATATCTTGCTAAAGTTATAATTCAAAGAAAAATACTTGGTATTTAAATTTTAATTATTAAACCAATTTACAAGCTTTTGTGAGTAACTAAAATAAAGCAAATAATAAAATCAACTCCAAGATTTTTTACGTGGTTCAACTATTACCCTCTATAATAATAGCGTAGTCCACGTCTAATGCCAACTAGTATTGGAGACTCACTTTTATTTCTTTAAATTGACCTTTGTTACAAAAACAGATTCTATCAAATTTGAATTACAATAATTCACTTGAGCACACTTGCTCCTTGTGCACCAATGCACCCCTTAAGCACCTATGCTTCCTAGAACCTATTTGTAAACAAACCTTAATCCACCTTGATTAAATTCCTTTAGACAACACTTAGTCTAAAAATATAAGATTACATATATAGAGGTCTAATGATCAAAGAAAATAAGCAATTTAACAATGCAAGGCCCAACTAATGAATGCAATGATCAAATGGTAAAAAAGATATCACCAATATGAGGCTCACACAAATAGTTGATAAATAATTTGAATAAAATTGCTCAGAAGCTGGAAATATTGTACCAAGAATAATGAAGTAGCTTTTCAAGTATATGAGTGCAATAATTGATTCAAGTGTCGTGTATTTCACTGGTATCACAGTTCTTCTTTTATATCCCAATTAATATATTATCGTTGCTCCAATAAAGTTCCGTTGAATATAAAAAAATTTACGTTGAAACTTGTAACGACCCCAAAATTCATACAATATATTCTCCTTCTCGATCATTAACAATACAACTTTAATCTATCTTTACATCTTTATTCGATATTAAAATCCCTGAAAATACGTAATATTTAAAACTTTTATATATTTCCTTATGTATTGCCCTAAATCGTAACATTTACCTTACATCTCTTCAATTTAAATTTATATCATGAATCGTTACAACAAAATGACTATACAAAGTCTTACGTCATAAATAGATATCCATATACACTAGATAGCTCAACTTACAATTCAACATGTTACATTCAAAATATTAAATATATTTCTCATAAAACATAAGTAATCTTCATGAATATGGATCTCTATAATTCACTTAGCATATATCCTTACCTTGAAATCTTGACCTGCAAAAATTAGTATTTGCAAGAGTGAGCTCGACAGCTCAGCAAGTTCTAACGGTTTTCATGCATCATATAACACATAATAATATGCTCAACATACATATCATAATAATTAAAGTAACGTGGCATCCAAGCTTTAATTCACATAGCAAATATAAAGATTGAGTTCATTACTCAATCATCATTATTTAACCAAAACAATGTAGTCATAAATTAATTTTAACATTGCATGATTACAACATGTATAATATATCATGCTCGCTTACAACACATACAACATATCATGCAATTTAAAACAGTTCATCAAGTCCACGTAGAAAATAGGAACCGAAAGACTTGTCTTGATCGTTGTTTACCAATAACATTTTAACAACTTATAGTTATCTGCACTTCACGTGCCCTACACAATTATATAATCATACACATCAATTATTAGTCACATAGCAACACATAGTAGTTGTAATGTAAACTTTACTCTATATCTCATAAGTCCGATGGCATCCAACTTTGGATATGCTGTAAACATCATATTAACCTATTTTTAAAAGTTTTTGGACACCCATTTCGGGATAAGATAGACAGTCCAAAACAGTGTTCAAAAAGGGGCGTTAAAAACAGTTTTTCATTCTTTCCCAGCTTTACCCTCTCTCGCTAAAACAGTCATAACGTTTCCGTTTCAAAACATTTTTGAGTGATTCTTGAGCCCACGCGAAGTTGACTTCCGGGACTACAACTTTTATTCTTTAACCTTTTCTAAATTCTAAACACAGAATTCTATAAAATTAGTGCAAGGTGACTGCCCCGAGTTGGTTAGACAGTTTTGACGCAACTACTTTGAATGGTCATAACTCTTTGCTCCAAAGTCAGTATTAGTCTGTTCTGGAGTCTATGGAAAGCTTATTTAGTGTACTATAACATACCAAAAGCCGAGAATTTTCTAAATAATCTAGCTAACCCTGAATATTCATTTTTAGATCAGCAGTCCACGAATTTTTTGGACTTTTTGTTTTGACATCCAAAACTCGCCTCGACTCGTTCCAACCCAACTTTCTTTACAAATAAGTTTTATTTAACATAATTAGACACGTCTAAGGTCTCGGCTTCATATCTCTAATTACCATCATTAGAACTCATTTACATAATCAATTCCAAGCCAAAATAAACATAGTAAACTAACTAGTTTTACTAACTAAACTTCCAAAATTCAAACTTTAACTAACAAGCTAAATACAATATTTAAAATAATAACATTACCAAAAATTAAATAAGAAACTTACCCAAAAATACTAGTTCCGCAAACTGACTACGCACTTCCACGCCAAAATTTAACTAAGGAGATCTTTATAAAAAGTTCTATCACAACAAAGCCTTTCTCAAAATTGGAGGCCTTATTGTTGGTGAATGAAACAAAGGGTCAAGCTCTTCTATTTATAGGTTTAGCAAAGGGGTAAAGTTCTCAATTTAGTTGATGTGGGACTTAGTTTATACTAATTCTAATTTGTTTATACTAAATTTTTCATATTTTCAACATGTTAAGCAAAAACATTCACCACAAATTCGTTTCTTAACCAATTCGATCCGTTCAAGTTGCGTTGTTTTAGTTTTATAGAGGAGAACAACAATCATCCATCAATTTAAAGTTTCCATCACGAATTCATCATCAACTTTAGTCCCAAAGTACACCAAAACACACATTACAATCAAAACCCAAATTTCTCTTCTTTAGTATAAATACATGTGTGACGCCCCAAAAATAGGTATACATCACCCATTCTGAGTTGTCAATACATGGTACAGAAATAACTACAACTTTATTATTACAACAGTAAAACTGTGAGTTTGAATACAAACATTATCTTCTAAACAATATCTATACTCAAATATATCCTCATCACATTTATTGATATATTATTTTACAAAAATGGTGAGGACTACTAAACAACTTTCTCTAGAACCTTCATTCCATACCCCGACTCGTACTCGCTATATTCTCACCTTCTGAGAAGAAAAATGGAACAAAAAGGAAAAGGGTGAGCTCAACTAGCCCAGTAAAGAATATTATGACTAAGATAATATACAACAAATTATCGTTAGTCTTCAACAGGGAAAATTCTAATAGAATACAATAGACAACAAGTTTTAAATTAATATTTGCAGCGGAAATAATAATTCATTAGAAGAGATAAGTAGAGAATGCAAACTACTATCTTCTATGTATGAATTTAAAAGTTCATCGTCTATCTTTTATCCCTGTAACATCAATCAATATATATATGGAATTAAATATTCATCTTTGCACTACAGGCCAAAGATATTCATCAGTTGGTCATGTTCATCTAAACACCTATTCATCTTTGCACTACGGCCAAGATATTCATCAGAAATCATTCATCTTTGCACTACAGGCCAAAGATATTCAATAATATCATCATTTAAGACTGAGGATGATGAAAAATATTTTTAAAGAAACGAATCCAGTGAAACAAAATGACAAGGATTAAGGATTAAGGATTTGTACTTTGTTTTAACCATGTCCAAAAATACCTCAAAAATAATCATAGTGGTGTAAAATTCAAGAATGATCAATACATGGATACAATCAAAGCTAGTATCCACAATAGATATTTTAGACGAAAAGAAAAATTTTCATTTTTCGATGAATAGTGCCGTATTCTTGAATAGTATCGTATACGTGAATAGTGTCGTATACGTGAATAGTAACTCTGACACCAAAAGTTCCAAATTTGATAAAAACTTCCGATTAATATTTCAACATAATGATATTGAAGAAATAATATTATTACGAAAAAAAATAATATCCCTTACCTCGAAAGACAGTACTTCTAGTTGAAACACGGGATATATGCTATGACTTGAACTTGCACCGTATAGCAATACTCAAAGTATACTCAAAATACTCACAAGAATACGCTCGATAATATAGAGAGAGAAAACTTCAGTTTCTGGTGTGATTTTCAATTCTAACCTAAGCACCCTATTTATAGAAAAATGCTTAGAACACCAAAGTAGAAAATTTAATAAAAATATTAATATTTATTAAATAATCATATGCATCATTTGAATCCTCATTTCAGTACATTTACCTTAGCCCACCCAACTCACAAAACTTTTAAAAAACGTTTTTCTAATTTAAAATAATTTAAACTTTCAAAAATCAATTATTTCGAAACTTTGGAACTTCAATAATTCATAACAAATAACCCTTTTATCAGAAAAATCAAATCTTGCATTTTTTTTATAGGAAATTCAATTCTCTACAACTTTGCAGAAGGAAGTTTTTCTAAATTCCACACAGAAATTGACCGAAATCCACAAACGGGCGATTTTACAGGCTATAATTAAATTTCGGTCAATAATTGTGTCCACCAACACACAAAATATGTGTTAAATATTTAATGCCACAAAAATACTCTTCCTCCTTATATACTCATATATCCCACATTTATTATAAAAATATCACCGTTAATATATTATTAAAATAATATATTTAAATGAATTATTTTATCAGAAAAAGATAAAATATTAATTTTCAACAATTGGCACATTAAAAATTTTCTTCATCTATATCCACATAAAATCAATATTTTTCTCATCATATGAATCAATAATTAATTATTCACAAATAATATTACAGAATCACAATATTGACAACCAAGCAGTTCCCAGGAAAGAGGGGGCTTTCCAATAATAATTTCTCCTTACTTGCGCACAATTAGGTGACCAAACCTCTCCTTAGACAGAACTTTCTAGACATTGCCAATAATGTTTTCTAATAATATTATTCAGATAATATGAATTATTGCTTCGATAATGAAAAATACTGTATAATGACAATTATTGAAACAACAACAATATAAAATATCAACGCAGCAATTATTGAATCAAGAAAATAAAATACTGAATAATAATTATTGTAACCATTATTGAGTAGTGCCTTCTTACGTAAGAATCAATAATTGGTGCAATACCGTGTGCTACTGTGTTTTAACCACCGAGTTTTTTAACAGTATTAACGGTAACAACTACGTCGTTATTTTTAAACAACTTATATTTGTCATTTTCTTCATCCAATCGCTTTTCGTTATGGGGCCCACACATGGCTGTGCCGTCGTACGAATATTCCCCGACAGTATAAATATTCCACGACCAAACGAATATTCCCCGACAACAATGAATATTTTATAACCACTTGCTTATTTTTAAATATTTGCGTATTTTACCAATAACTATCCATATTAATCAAATCAACCCTTACTATTCAAAATAATAATTAGAGGAAATTAAATTTCATTTATTAATTATTTGGGGTCTTACAACCTCCCCTTCTTATGGAATTTCGTCCTCAAAATTGACATACGTACCTGGTGTTTCGAAAAGATGAGGATACCTCGCTTTCATTTCTATTTCTAATTCCCAGGTCATTTCCTCTATAGCATGATTCCTCCACAAAACTTTAACTTGTGGTATGACCTTTGTACGTAGGAGATGCTCCTTCCTATCCAAGATCTTGACAGGTACTTCCTCATACGTTAAGTCTTTGGCTATCTCATCCGGTTCTAACTCAATAACGTGGTTCGGGTCTTTAACATATTTACGAATTACAGATATGTGAAACACATTATGAACACGAGACATACTCGGAGGTAACGCGAGTCTATAGGCTACATTTCCTACTCAGTCAAGAATTTGAAATGGACTAATAAATCATGGATTGAGCTTTCCTCTCTTCCCAAATCTTGTAACTCCCTTCCATGGAGCAACTCGCAACAATACATGATCCCCTATACTAAATTACACGTCCTTTCGATGAAGATCCGCATAACTATTTTGTCGATCTTGTGCCGTTTGTATACGTTGTCAAATCATTTGGATCTTTTCGGTAGTCATACATACTAACTCGAGTCCCAACAATGTTGCTTCACCCACCTCATCCCAACATATTGGAGAGCGACACTTTCGTCCATATAATGCTTCAAATGGAGCCACACCTATACTTGCCTGATAACTGTTGTTATAGGATAATTCCACCAATGGTAAATACTTATCCCAACTGCCCTTGAAGTCTAGGACATAGAGTCTTAATAGATCTCCAAGAGTTTGAATAGTCCTCTCTGATTGTCCGTCTGTTTGAGGATGGTATGCCGAACTGAATCATAAATCTGTGCCCATAGCTTTTTGCAAGCTAACCCAAAATCTTGAAGTGAATCTTGGGTCACGATCCGAAACTATGGATACTGGCATGCCATGCAACCTCACAATCTCATTTACATATATACTAGCAAGACGTTTAAGGGAATAAGTCTCCCGTATCTGCAAGAAATGAGCAGACTTGGTTAATCTATCAACAATAACCCAAATAGTATTGATGCCTTGAGAAATAGTAGCAAGACCCGTAACGAAATCCATGGTAATGTATTCTCACTTCCATTTCGGAATCTCAAGTGGTTGCAACGGACCCTTAGGTACTAGATGCTCCGCCTTTACACGTTGACAAGTTAAACACATTGATATAAACTTTGCAATCTCTCTCTTCATATTGTAACACCAAAATGTATGTCGATGATCACGATACATTTTAGTACTTCCAAGATGGATTGCAAATGGTGTATTGTGTGCCTCCATCATAATCTTGTACTTCAAATCAGGGTCGTTAGGAACACAAAGTCTAGAGTGGACTCGAAGTATTCCTTCTTCATCAATTCTCACTTCCGGAATAGCTCCTTCTTGTACTTTCTTCTTCATAAGCATTAGCTCCGGGTCGGTGGCTTGAGCAACCTTAACTTTTTCTATTAAAGTTGGCTCTATGCGTATACTTGACATCATCGTACTCGTTCCTGCATATGATCTTCTACTCAACGCGTTAGCTACCACGTTCGCTTTTCCAGGATGGTATTGAATAGTGTGGTCGTAGTCTTTCAATAGCTCGAGCTAACGTCGCTGCTTCATGTTGAGTTCTTTTTGAGTGAAGAAATATTTAGGGCTTTTATGGTCTAAATATATCTCCACTTTCTCCCCATATAGATAGTGCCTCCAGATATTTAGCGCGAAAACGACTGCTGCCAACTCTAGATCATGAGTAGGATAATTCCTCTCATACTCTTTAAGTTGTCGCGAGGCATAGGCTATGACTTTCCCAAGTTGCATGAGAACACATCCTAACCCTTTGCCTGAAGCATCGCTGTAGATAACAAATACATCCGTACCAGATGGTATTGTTAGAACAGGTGCCGAAATGAGTCTCCTCTTGAGCTCTTGGAAACTCTTCTCGCATTCTTCGCTCCAAACGAATTTTGTATCCTTTCTTGTTAGCTGGGTTAATGGAGTAGCGATTCGAGAAAACCCTTCCACGAATCTCCGATAATAACTAGCTAAGCCCAAAAAGCTACGTACTTTAGTCACCGACTTCGGTTGCTTCCAACTTTGTATTGATTCAATCTTCGCCGGATCAACAGATACTCCATGTTTCAACACCACGTGCCCAAGGAATGCCACTTCCTCAAGCCAGAACTCGCATTTCTTCAATTTGGCATATAGTTTGTTTTCACGAAGCCTTTGGAGTACCAGCTTCAAATGGTGCTCATGATCTTCACGACTTTTGGAATATATGAGGATGTCATCAATAAAGATAACAACGAAATGATCCAAATATTCCTTGAATACTCGGTTCATCATATCCATGAAAGCCGCAGGAGAATTAGTCAATCCGAAAGACATGACTAAGAATTCATAATGCCCGTACCGAGTTCTGAAGACAGTCTTTGGAATATCCTCAGTTCTAATCTTCAGCTGATGATATCCAGAACGAAGATCAATCTTTTAAAAGAATTGTTCTCCTTGCAACTGGTCAAACAGGCTATCAATACGAGGTAGAGGATACCTATTCTTGATGGTGACATGGTTCAATTCCCGATAGTCAATACAAAGTTGCATACTCCCGTCTTTCTTCTTTACGAATAAAACAGGAGCACCCCAAGGAGATTGATGTGTTAAAAATATGTACTGCAAGTGCACAGTGTCGAATTGAAGAACTGGCAAGTACAGGTCGAACCCACAGAGACTAGATTAATTCTTTAATATATCCTTAATTAATATTTTAGGCAAATTAGAAATAAAAATGGTACAGAAGATTTTTTAACTAAATTATGCAAACTATTAATTAATAATGAAAACTATTAATTAGAAAAGATACCTAGGAATTAGAATCCACCAAATATTAACATAATAAATAATTTCTTATTTCCTAAATTTATTCCCAAATTATTTCCCCTTCCCTTTAAAAATAATGATTCATATAATTAATATGGGCAAACATAAGTTGTGAAAAATTTAGGAATTAACTATAACTTATCAAAACCTCGCAATCAATATAAAAATCATATGCAATTTATGCAGAGGAAAATATGAAGTTGAAAATAATTAGGCATTAATTTAGGAACGGAAAGAAAATATAGATATGAAATATTTAGTTTCATCATAATCCTAGGTATTAGAAATTTAGCTAGCCATGGAATTAAAAACAAAAACAAATAATATTAGTACTACTATTCGCATGAAATAAGAACAATAATTAAAAAGAGAATTTCTATTATGTAAATAAAAGAAAGTGACAAATACTCCCTGACAGTATGTTCCACATGTGATTGGAATAAGAGAGACAAACTTTAAATATCTTACCCCTCCTACACTAGTGAAAAACTAAGAAAAATAAATTAACAAGTCATGCCTTTCTCTAAAACAAGAGGCCTATTTATAGGGGAAATAACTTTGAACCCTAATTTAGATTCATTGAACTTGGACACTTTGATTCCCTTTTCATGTAGGATTCAACTTCCTAGTAGCAATCAACTTCTCAAAAACATCTTCTAGATAGACTTTTCTTTCTCTTGTTGGATTTGAATTGCACTAAGATTGTTCCACCTCTTTCCTTCTCCTTGTAGGATTCTTCTTGGACATTCCTTATATGAATAAGAGCATTAAATATTGCTTGATCACCAAGATTTTGACTTTATTGAAATAAATATTAAATCCTACAAAATAAAATAAAACATATTAATTTAATAAACTAATATAATTAAAAGGACAAAATTAGGGATAATTAAATGTATGAATTACGTTTCTATCAAATACCCCCATACCTAGCTTTTGCTCGTCCTCGAGTAAAATAAATAAAAAATAAAAATAAAACAAAAATTATAATACCCCATTTTCGTAGGAAACACGATTCCACTTAGCATGTGCAAGAAGCCTTTAAACCCCAAGGTTACCCCAAGTGGACGAGTTGTGTCTCGTGAGGGTTTGCAGTGAATATACCCACAAAATTTAAAAATATTTTTTGGTTCAACAAATTATGAAATTGAAAGAAAACTTCTAAATATTTATGGGCATTATACATAAGAAAGATTAAATTCAAAATCACACTTTCACCTTATCAAAAATACTCGATCTTCATTTTAGACACCATCCTTCATTAAATCAATTTCATGTAATGCATGCATGTGTATGTGATGTAACTCTTAGTAGGGATTTTTATCATGAAAATCAAGCAAACTCTTTTTTTCTTTGTCTTTCTTTTTTTTCCTTTTTTTTCTCCATTTTTTTTATTCTTGACTTGTGCAATGTTTCATTTTCTTAGGCTTTTCAGAGTTACCCATGTAGAGCGAGCGTTGGACCAATGACTCCCAAACCAGATGGCTTTAGGGCACTACGTGTAGAGACACCCCTAAGGATTTACTAACTCGAGTAACAAAGGCCACAAAATTAGACTAGTCAAGCTGCTTTTATCCATCATACTTTTTAGCGTGAATATCGATGGTTCCCAAGGCTTGGATACCCAGTTATTTCGTTTAATGGACATTGAAGCAGTTATTTATTTCTTTTCTTTTTTTTTCAACTTTTCTCAACTTCATTTCTTTTCTTTTTTTTCTTTCTTCTTCTTTTTTTTTTCTTTTTTTTTTTGAAATTACTCGAATCATGGTTTATACCCCACAACTAAGAATTAGTGCAAACGTGAAGTGCAAAAATGCTTGTGAAATCAATTTTAAATCCAGATGGTGTTTTGAACTAAGATTTTGTATCTTATCAACAATTCAAGAGTTCTAAATCTTTCAATCTCACTCATGAGCTTTGCTCCATAAACACTTATTAGAATTAATTCAATTCATAAAAAGTCAAACAAATTTTTTTTAATTTTTTAATTTTTTTGTGTTTTTTTTTCGTAAAAAGAAAAAAATCTAATACAAACAAACTCCCCCATACCTAAATCATGCATTGTCCTCAATGTATGCAAATGAAGAAAACAGAACAAAGATATGAAAGAATTGTACCTTGTATGCGGGGCATTTGTTCTGCAAGAAGATGTGGTGAGAAAAAAAACAAATGTACATATCTACAAATTTTATAAATCCTAAAAATTATGTGACTAAAAATGAATGTTAAAAATGGATAAGTGAGTGTGAACTTTTCATTATTTTCAGGAGGTCTAGGAAATTGAAAATAGTCAGAATTTTCATCACAGTTATGCTTCAAGGTTACGTCAAGAAAACTTTCATTAACATGTTCAAATGATGGAAGAGTTGGTTCAAATACACGTTCTAGTTTAGTTGACTTATTTGTAGTGGATCTCAACAGCTCATTGACCTTATCTAAACATTCAG
Source organism: Panax japonicus (assembly GCA_020205505.1). NCBI lineage: Eukaryota > Viridiplantae > Streptophyta > Magnoliopsida > Apiales > Araliaceae > Panax > Panax japonicus. The sequence goes on along the minus strand of CM035101.1, from coordinate 26,489,300 downwards.
ATTCATTCCAATTTTGGTCAAGGTGATTTAAGAAAAAATCAATTGGATCTTTTTCAATCAAGAGTCTATTTTCATTTATTTCTTGGATCATTGACAACTCTTGTATCATGTTTACTTTAATGGGTTGGTCCAAAAAATCACTAGGTGGCTCTCCCACATTAAACACATTTAAGTCAATTGTCATGTTTCCAAATGTCAATTTCATTAGCCCATTTCTACAATTAATTAACGCATTAGAGGTTGCTAGAAATGGTCTACCTAAAATGACTGGAATTTGACCATTGGGATTTACAACAGGTTGAGTTTCAAGAATAATAAAATCAACAGGGAAGACAAAATCACCAACCTTAATGAGTACATCTTCAACTATTCCTTTTGGCACTTTAACGGAACGGTCAGCTAGTTGGAGTGTGACACATGTCTTTTTCAACTCTCCTAAGCCTAAGGTTTCATACACAGAAAATGGTAACAGGTTCACACTAGCTCCTAAATCAAGCAAAGCCTTTTCAATTAATGTGTCACCTATGATGCATGAAATAGTAGGACAACCGGGGTCCTTATACTTTACTGGGACTTGACATGACAAGATAGAACAAATATGGGCTGTTAGAAAAGCTTTCTTAGGAACATGAGTGGTTCTTTTATGTGTGCACAAATCTTTTAGACATTTAGCATATGAGGGAACTTGTTGAATGGCATCTAGAAGAGGAATGTTAATTTTCACTTGTTTGAACACTTCTAGAATTTTGTCCAACTGGTCCGACTGCTTGTTTGAAATAAGTCTTTGAGGGAATGGGGCTTTTGGTTTAAAGACTTTTTCATTTAATTCAGAGGAATTGGTTTGAACATTTTTTGACACAAGCTTAGTAGATGGAACTACTGACTCAGAGTCTGTGGCCTTTTCTGGCTGGACTGACTTTTTAGATGGATTGTTAGATTCAACGTTTAAAATTTTCTCTTCTTCATTATCAATGCCAGCATGATTATTAAAATAATTTTCAGACCCTAAAGAAATTACAGAATTCACATGATTGACTTGATGTGAATTAACATGATAAGGTTTTTGAGTAGGGACTGAAAATTTTGGATTGGTCTCGGGTTGACTAGGAAGTTTCCCCTTCTCTCTTTCACTAACTGCAGTGGCCAATTGACTCATTTGGATCTCTAAGCGAGAAATGGCTTGGTTAGTGCTTTGCTAAGATTTTATTAAAGTTTCCACACTCTTCTCTAAGGTGTTAAGTCTCCTCTCACTTTCATTAGAAAAACCTAGTGGATATTGAGGTGCTTGATTTGAATTTTGGTACGGACCAGGATTTAACTTTTGGTAAGGTTGAAAAGATTGATTTAGAGACTGATTGAACTGATTTGAAGAATTATTTGGGTACGGTCCTTGGTTCAATGCAAAATTAGGATGATTCCTCCAACCAGGATTATAAGTGGGTGCAAATGGGTCATTCCTAGGTCGTTGAAACATTGCATTGACTTGTTCATATTCTTCAAAATTGGGGCACGACTCTAGGACATTCCTCAATCACATGGCTTGGTGAATTACACTTTAGACACAAAGGTGTAGGTGTTGAGACTTGGTTCACATGTGATCCCCTAGTTTCTAAATCTTCAAGTCTTTTAAGTACACCAGCCAACTTAACTTCTGTAGCAATTGAATTGTCAATTGTATGAACACCCCTAGATAAACTAGGTTTATCTGTCTCTCGGGTGGTTTCCCATTGCATGGTTTTTTCTGCTAAGTCTTCTAAAAACTCACAAGCCTTCTCCTCGTCATTATTCAGAAAATCCCCTTGACACATTGACTCTAACATTGTTTTAGTGGGATAGTCTAAACCTTCATAGGCAATTTGACACAATCTCCATTTCTCAATTCCATGGTGTGGGCACTGAGATAACAAAATTTTAAATCTATCAAAATATTTCCAAAAGGACTCTTTTTCAAGTTGGCAAAATTGATGAATTGCATTCCTAATTTTAGCAGTTTTATGATTTGGAATTTTTTTTTTTAGAAATGTAACGACAAATCCCTCCCAGGTTGATATGGAATTATTTGGTAAGCTATATAACCACTTTTTAGCATTATCTTTGAAAGCAAATGTTATAAATCTTAGCCTAATTGAGTCATCAGACAATTGTTGGATTTTCATTAAGGCACAAACTTCCTCAAATTCCTGAATAAATAAATATGCATCTTCTATCCCCATAAACCTAGGTAAAGTATTTATAAAATGTGGCTTAAGTTCAAAATTATTACCAGTTACCGGTGGTAGACTAATACATGAAGGTTGGGCAGAGCGGGAAGGATAACATCGATCCCTTAAAGAAACAGTTTGGGCGCCCTCCATTTTTGTTAAAGTGAGATCTTTTAAAGTGAAATCCGAAAAATCAAGTTTTCTCACTAATCGTGATGTTTCGTCCCTAATCCACACTTTTTTTGCATACACTAATTAGCAAATAATCAGATAAGCACAAAAAAAATAAAAAAATAAAAAATAAACAAAAAATTACTTCTAAGGTTAACTTAAATAAAATCTAGACAGCTCCTAAGTGTTCCAAGTTACACCGCAAGGTCCACCAAATTCAAAATTAATCATACCACTAGCCAGGTAAGTGTAAGAAAGGCGGGAGTCTCTCCGTAGAAACGGTGACTAATTAAATAACCACACAATCTTTAGGCGTATACCTTTTGAACCACTTGCCTAGACACCAGTAGTTTGATTAATTTAAAATTCAGACTCCTCTTGGAGTTTCTTGTCCTAATTGAGCTCGAGAGTCCTAGGGGCCAACGTCTACTTGATTTTATTAGGTCATGGTCATGCAAAATGTAAATTGGGTTATTTGTGGGCCAAGGAAGGGTGCTGAAATCCCCACCTTATCTTGTTACAGGTTGTGCCCTTAATGTTAGATTAAAGATGAAAATGCACAAATACAAAAAAACTATAAACAAATAAAATGTCCAATATTTATGTGAATTACGAAAGAAGGAGAAATTTTGACGTACCTCAATCCTCCAGCAATCACCACAGTTTATAGTTGACAAAAAATAAAAAATAAAAAACAAAACCTAACAGGATGTGCTCTACGTGAGTGAATGCATGAATGCGATAAATAAAAAAAAAATATATAAAAAATAAACTACTATTTTTTTTTTCAAAAAAAAAATATGGAGATACGAAGTACCGAAGAAAGAACAGCAACAAAATCTTTATCTTTTCACTTCTTCGATCCACTTCAATAATCCTGAAAAAAATGAGTTAAAACTAATTCGAATAAATAAAAATTAAGGAATAAATAAAAATTAATTCTAGTCCCCGGCAACGGCGCCAAAAACTTGATATGTTAAAAATATGTACTGCAAGTGCACAGTGTCGAATTGAAGAACTGGCATGTACAAGTCGAACCCACAGAGACTAGATTAATTCTTTAATGTATCCTTAATTAATATTTTAGGCAAATTAGAAATAAAAATGGTGGAGAAGATATTTTAACTAAATTATGCAAATTATTAATTAATAATGAAAACTATTAATTAGAAAAGATACCTAGGAATTAGAATCCACCAAATATTAACATAATAAATAATTTCTTATTTTCTAAATCAATTCCCAAATTATTTCCCCTTCCCTTTAAAAATAATGATTCATATAATTAATATGGGCAAACATAAGTTATGAAAAATTTAGGAATTAACTATAACTTATCAAAACCTCGCAATCAATATAAAAATCATATGCAATTTATGCAGAGGAAAATATGAAGGTGAAAATAATTAGGCATTAATTTAGGAACGGAAAGAAAATATAGTTATGAAATATTTAGTTTCATCATAATCCTAGGTATTAGAAATTTAGTTAGCCATGGAATTAAAAACAAAAACAAATAAAATTAGTACTACTATTCGCATGAAATAAGAACAATAATTAAAAAGAGAATTTCTATTTTGTAAATAAAAGAAAGTGACAAATACTCCCTGACAGTATGTTCCACACGTGATTGTAATAAGAGAGACAAACTCTAAATATCTTACCCCTCCTACACTAGTGAAAAACTAAGAAAAATAAATTAACAAGTCATGCCTTTCTCTAAAACAAGACGCCTATTTATAGGGAAAATAACTTTGAACCCTAATTTAGATTCATTGAACTTGGACACTTTGATTCCCTTTCCATGTAGGATTCAACTTCCTAGTAGCAATCAACTTCTCAAAAACATCTTCTAGATAGACTTTTCTTTCTCTTGTTGGATTTGAATTGCACTAAGATTGTTCCACCTCTTTCCTTCTCCTTGTAGGATTCTTCTTGGACATTCCTTATATGAATAAGAGCATTAAATATTGCTTGATCACCAAGATTTTGACTTTATTGAAATAAATATTAAATCCTACAAAATAAAATAAAACATATTAATTTAATAAACTAATATAATTAAAAGGACAAAATTAGGGATAATTAAATGTATGAATTACGTTTCTATCAGAGATGTACTAGGACGAATGAATCCGATGTCCAACAATTCCTTTAGTTGGACCTTTAACTCTTGAAGTTCAATAGGAGCCATTCGATATGGGGTTTTAGAAATGGGCTTTGTACCAGGTTCAAGATCAATAAAGAATTCAACTTCACGTTCTGGGGGGTAGACCGGGAAGTTCTTCAGGAAATACGTCATAAAAGTCGATAACAACAGGAGTATTATTCAAATTTGACGTGTCTTTATTCAAATCGATAACATGGGCTAAGAAAGCTTGACATCCATTTTTCAATAAATGAATAGCTTTATGATTAGATATGACAGTGATTGATTTTAATGGTTTAGTTGCTTGAATTCGTACAACAGGTTGGTTAGGAATATGAAAACTAACAACCTTACGAAAATAATCAATTTTGGCATGATGAGTAGTTAACCAATCAATCCCTAAAATCACATCAAAAGCAAGTATCTTTAAAGAGATAAGGTCAACAGGTAAGGTGATAGTGCCAACTTGAATCAAACAAGATTTATAAACAGTGGATGTGATGAAAGTTTCTCCTAATGGAGTTTCCACAGATAGGTCAAAGTCTAATTTCTCCGGAGTCAAGTTTAAACGTTGAGCACAAACAGGAGAGATAAATGAATGGGTAGCACCGGTATCAAGTAAGGTATAAACTTCGTAAGAATTTTTAAATAGCTTACCCGTGATCACCTCGTTTGGGTTCCTCGCACTTTGACCAGTCACAACAAATGCTCTTCCAGGAACCGTTGACTTTGACTTTTCTAGGACAGTCTTTTGAGTCACCGTCCCCGCTGAACTAGGTTTCACTACCGTACAATCTCGAGCAATATGTCCTTCCTTTCCATAATTATAACATACCTTGAACTGTTGTGGGCAGTTTGGACTGATATGTCCCTCTTTCGCGCATTTATAGCATATGACCGGTGGTCGTTCTCCTCCCTTAGAACCAGTTACTGCTGGTGTTGTTGTCTTCACATTATCGTTGTTGAATCTCCTCTTTTTGAAATCTCCTCCTGACTCGCTTCTTATATTTTCATGGCCATGGCTACCACTAGAGTGGTTACCATTTCTGTCCGTCTTTTTCTTTCTCCGCAGGTTATCGTTGTTTTGTTGACTGCTATCTCCGGTATGATCCTGATTGTGGTCCCTCGGTTGACCGTACTCGTTATCTCGCTCTAATAATTGAGCCCTGTTTACAACATTTGAATAGAGAGAAAATTTATGAGAAATGAGATATTGTCGTATGCCGGGTTTCAAACCTCTCAGAAACATCCGCGTCATACGTTCCTCATTTTCAACCAAATGAGGTGCAAACCTGGATAACTCTGCAAACTTTGCCTCGTACTGAGACACCGTCATGTTGTTTTGTTCTAATCTGATGAACTCCACTTCCTTCATATGACGAACACTTTCAGGAAAGTATTTGTCATTAAAAAGCTTTTGAAACGTCTCCCAAGATATGCTGAGTGCGGCTGGATGGGTACGCTTCACAGACTCCCACCAGTAGTCAGCCTCGCCACGGAACATAAAGGTGGCGAATGGAACCTTCTGTTCCTCCGTGCATGCCAAGACATCGAATATCTTGGTAATTTGTTTGACCCATGTTTCCGCCATGATCGGATCTTGCTTTCCCTTAAATTCTGGTGGTTCCAACTCTTTGAACTGCTTGGCTGTGACAACCCGTGAATTGCTATCACTTCCTCCTGTATTTTGAACACGAGTCTCCCTCGTCTGATTTTGCATGAACAGCAAAAAACTTCTAAACATCCCCTCGTACATCATCTGCTCAGTGGTGTTGTTCACAAGAGGAACATTACCAGCCTGTTGCACATTCTCCTCGTTGGTGAGTACAGGCGTCTCCACGGTCTCATTTCCACTGTTAATATTCTCAGTCGACATTCTCAAATACTATCATAAAATAAGGGTTAATTAATGAAATCAATATATCACATAATATCCCTATATACTGACCAACTAACAAATAAGCTTAGGTAGGACACAGTAGCGAAGGATTTACTCGTCTCTCCCTCATAGTTCTATTCCCCGATCTCCGCCAGAGATCATATCCCTAAGCTCTGATACCAACTGTGACGCCCCCAAAATAGGTATACATCACCCATTCTGAGTTGTCAATACATGGTACAAAAATAACTACAACTTTATTATTACAACAGTAAAACTGTGAGTTTGAATACAAACATTATCTTCTAGACAATATCTATACTCAAATATATCCTTATCACATTTACTGATATATTATTTTACAAAAATGGTGAGGACTACTAAACAACTTTCTCTAGAACCTTCATTCCATACCCCGACTCGTACTTGCTATATTCTCACCTTCTGAGAAGAAAAATGGAACAAAAAGGAAAAGGGTGAGCTCAACTAGCCCAGTAAAGAATATTATGACTAAGATAATATACAACAAATTATCGTTAGTCTTCAACAGGGAAAAATCTAATAGAATACAATAGACAACAAGTTTTAAATCAATATTTGCAGCGGAAATAATAATTCATTAGAAGAGATAAGTAGAGAATGCAAACTACTATCTTCTATGTATGAATTTAAAAGTTCATCGTCTATCTTTTATCCCTGTAACATCAATCAATATATATCTAGAATCAAATATTCATCTTTGCACTACAGGCCAAAGATATTCATCAATTGGTCATGTTCATCTAAACACTTGTTCATCTTTGCACTACAGCCAAGATATTCATCAGAAATCATTCATCTTTGCACTACAGGCCAAAGATATTCAATAATATCATCATTTAAGACTGAGGATGATGAAAAATATTTTTAAAAAAATGAATCCAGTGAAACAAAATGACAAGGATTAAGGATTAAGGATTCGTACTTTGTTTTAACCATGTCCAAAAATACCTCAAAAATAATCATAGTGGTGTAAAATTCAAGAATGATCAATACATGGATACAATCAAAGCTAGTATCCACAATAGATATTTTAGACGAAAAGAAAATTTTCATTTTTCGATGAATAGTGTCGTATTCGTGAATAGTGTCGTATACGTGAATAATGCCGTATACGTGAATAGTAACTCCGACACCAAAAGTTCCAAATTTGATAAAAACTTCCGATCAATATTTCAACATAATGATATTGAAGAAATAATATCATTACAAAAAAAAATATCCCTTACCTTGAAAGACAGTACTTCTAGTTGAAACACCGGATATAGGTTGTGACTTGAACTTGCACCGTATAGCAATACTCAAAATATATAGAGAGAAAACTTCAGTTTCTAGTGTGATTTTTAATTCTAACCTAAGCACCCTATTTATAGGAAAATGCTTAGAACACCAAAGTAGAAAATTTAATAAAAATATTAATATTTATTAAATAATCATACGCATCATTTGAATCCTCATTTCAGCGCATTTACCTTAGCCCACCCAACTCACAAAACTTTTAAAAAACATTTTTCTAATTTAAAATAATTTAAACTTCCAAAAATCAATTATTTCGGAACATCGAAACTTATAATTCATAACAAATAGCCCTTTTATCAGAAAAATCAAATCTCGCGACGTTTTATAGAAAATTCAATTCTCTACAACTTTGCAGAAGGAAGTTTTTTCCAAATTCCACAGAAATTGACCGAAATCCACAAACGGGCGATTTTACAGGCTATAATCAAATTTTGGTCAATAATTGTGTCCACCAACACACAAAATATGTGTTAAACATTTAATGCCACAAAAATACTCTTCCTCCTCATATACTCATATATCCCATATTCATTATAAAAATATCATCGTTAATACATTATTAAAATAATATATTTAAATGAATTATTTTATCAAAAAAAGAAAAAATATTAATTTTCAACAATTGTCACATTAAAAATTTTCTTCATCTATATCCACATAAAATCAATATTTTTCTCATCATATGAATCAATAATTAATTATTCACAAATAATATTACAGAATCACAATATTGACAACCAAGCAATTCCCAAGAAAGAGGGGGCTTTCCAATAAGAATTTCTCCTTACTGGCGCGCAATTAGGTGACCAAACCTCTCCTTAGACAGAACTTTCTAGACATTGCCAATAATGTTTTCTAATAATATTATTCAGATAATATGAATTATTGCTTCGATAATGAAAAATACTGTGTAATGACAATTATTGAAACAACAACAATATATAATATTAATGCAGCAATTATTGAATCTATAAAATAAAATACTGAATAGTAATTACTGTAACCATTATTGAGTAGTGCCTTCTTACGTAAGAATCAATAATTCGTGCAATACCGTGTGCTACTGTGTTTTAACCACCGAGTATTTTAACAGTATTAACGGTAACAACTACGCCGTTATTTTTAAACAACTTATATTTGTCGTTTTCTTCATCCAATAGCTTTCTGTTATGGGGCCCACACATGGCTGCGCCATCGTACGAATATTCCCCGACAGTACGAATATTCCACGACCAAACGAATATTCCCCGACAACAATGAATATTTTATAACCACTTGCTTATTTTGAAATATTTGCGTATTTTACCCATAACTATCCACATTAATCAAATCAACCCTTACTATTCAAAATAATAATTAGAGGAAATTAAATTTTATTTATTAATTATTTGGGGTCTTACAACATGAATTTGATTTCTGAAAAATTGTTTCTAGATGACCACTATCAAATTATAAATATCTAATAACATATATAACATCATAACCCACAAATTCATTAACCAAAACCCCAATTCTAAAAGAAACTCAAGAACACATAAACTAAATTATATACCTTTAATTTCTTAGGAAAACAAATTGACCTTATTAGTCAAATTATAATTTCTATTCAATCATCATAACTTTATTTAACAAATTCTCACTCCTCTAATTTAATTATTTAATTAAATTAGAATATCACAATTATACTCGCCTAATAAAATACGTATAAATCTCATCTATTTTATCACACTTAAATAAACTATCCCATCAAATATTTATTTAATACCATAAATATTCATTTTATTCCATACAGTTTCCAACTAAAATATTTAATGTACTTAATAAATATTTTACTCGCATTATACTTAAAATTATACTTGTTTTAATTCACTATTTTAATTAAGTGAATTATTCATACTATTTATGAAACTTAACTCATAATAATTTCCATTTCCCACAAGGCATAACAATTAAAATTATATTTTCTCATAACATAATTTCAACTTAATTAAATTAACTAATATTATTTAATTTCTTTAATAGTTTAATTAACTATTAAATCTCATATTCTTCAACATATAAATATATAATTCTCTTCACAGTAAATCACATAATTCAAAATATATACACCTCATAATAAGAATTTTAATTATTAAATTCTTATTTTAATAACTTATGAAAATTAAGGTTATCACAAAACTAAACTGATAATCAATCTAAGATATCTTCAGTTGTAACAAATATTTATATGGACTCTTTCAAAGTTTATCCAGTAAGAAACAAATTTATATAAGAAATTTTTCGTATGGACTCTTCAACTTCCTATATTAATTATGACTGTTAAAAATCTGCCGCCTCTTATCAATATATATCATTTCCAAAGTACAAGCAACAACAAAGAATATCACAGTCATGAATATAGAAGTGTTAGTTATGTAATATATACAAAAAGCTAACTTAGAGATTTTAAATACTTTTCAGTATAATCATTATCTTATATTCCCAATATTTATGCACGTAAACCTACCAACAGATGATGATCATATCTCTACCGCCACAAGCTTTTATGTTTCCAACAAATCTAATTTATGAATTCTTCTTACACACATGTTATACATATTTTATAACATTAAAACTCTCTTATAACACATGATAATATAATTCATTAAACCGGGCAATAATTTTATGCAAGCATATATAAATACTAACCATCTAAAATCAGTCATGTAATAATAGTTAGCAATATATAAAATTCTTAGACATGCACAAAATGTTAATCTCATTGTAATGCACACATAAAATGTCCTAGAGCCTTGTATTGAAAAAATTAAATATTTGCAATGACCTTACATATTTTTCTTAAGACTCAAAACTTCAAAGTTTTTAGACAACAATCCTTTCATCAACTTCCTAAAATTTCATAATAAACAAATTAGTTCATATTTTATCAAGTCATCATCAAAACAATAAGGTTAGAATATTAACAAGTCAACATCATCATATCCATAAAGGCAGCAGGAGTATTAGTTAATCCAAAAGACATAACTAGGAATTCGTAATGCCCGTACCGAGTTCTGAAAGCAGTCTTCAGAATGTCATTAGTTTTAATCTTTAACTGATGATATACAGAACGAAGATCCATCTTTGAGAAGAATTTAGCACCTTGCAACTAGTCAAACATGTCATCAATGCGAGGTAACGGGTACCTATTTTTTATGGTGACATGGTTCAACTCCCGATAGTCAATGCAAAGTCGCATACTCCCATCTTTCTTCTTTACGAATAAAACAAGAGCACCCCAAGGAGATGTACTAGGACGAATGAAACCAATGTCTAACAGTTCCTGTAGTTAGGTTTTTAACTCGTGAAGTTCAATAGGAGCCATTCGATATGGGGTTTTGGAAATGAGTTTTGTATCGGGTTCAAGGTCAATACAAAATTCAATTTTACGCTCTGGCGGTAGGCCAAGAATTTTTTCGAGAAATACGTTAGAAAACTTATTAACAACAGAAATATCATTCAAATCTGACGTATTTTTTTAAATCCATGACATAGGCTAAGAAAGCTTGACATCCGTTTTTCAATAAACGAATGACTTTATGGGTTTATATGACAGTGATTAACTTTAGTGGTTTGGTTGCTTGAATTCTAAAAATAGGTTTATTTGGAATATGAAAAGTACTAGCGACCTTACAAAAATAATCAATTTTAGCATGATGAGTAGTTAACCAATCAATCCCTAAAATCATATAAAATACAAGTATTTTAAAGAGATGAGATCAACAGGTAATCTGAGAGTGCTAATTTGAATCAAACAAGATTTATTAACAGTGGATGCAATGAAGGTTTCTCCTAACAGAGTTTCAACAGATAAGTCAAAGTCTAATTTCTCAGGGGTCAACTTCAAACGTTGAGCACAAGTAGGTGAAATAAAAGAATGGGTAGAAATGGTATCTAATAAGGTATAGACTTCGCAAGAGTTTATGATTAGCTTATCCGTGATAACTTCATTCGGATTCCTCACTTTTTGGGAGGTCACGACAAACGCTCTCCCTTGAACCACAAACTTTGACTTTTCTGAGACAGCCTTTGGTGTCACCATCCCAGCTGGACTTGACTTCGTTACAGGGCAAAATCGAGCTATGTGACCATCCTTTCCACAAATCAAACACACCTTGGAAGGTTGTGTACAGTTTTAACTGATGTGTCCCTCCTCTTTGTATCTATAACATCTAACAGGTGGTCGTTCTCTTTCCGTAGAAAGGGTGCTGGTGCCGTGCCGATGTCTTTTTTCGTCATTGTTGAATCTTCTCTTTTTAAATTTTTTTCCACTTAGATCACCTCTCCTATTATCTGTGCCATGATTACCACCGAAGTGGTTACCATTTCTAGCATGATAATTTCCTCCACACTGGTTATCTCTACTCCGATGACTATTGCCACTGGTACGACTATTATCGTGTTATCGGTTGTTATCGTTTGGCTGAACTATCTCATTATCTCACTCCAATAATTGAGCCATATTCACAACATTTGAATACAAACAGAGTTTATGAGAAATGAGGTATTGACGAATTTCACATTTCAAACATCTCAGAAACATTCGTGTCATTCGCTCCTCATTATCCACCAACTGGGATGCAAACCGGGATAACTGCTGACAACCCCAAATTCGAGTCCCAAATCACCGCGAATCCGATACAATCATTCTATAACTATTGCGGAAGATATAAACATAAATTGTATATATATTAAATATTATACACTATTCCCAAAGGTCGAGTAACCTTAACTTATACACAATTCATAACCTGTCTAACATATACTGTTATTGTCATACAATACTATTACATTTCTAGCTGCACATATAATCCAAAGATGGACTTATCTTTGTCGTTTCTTGTATCTGACGTATTCGTCTTAATTTGTAATGTTAATCATTGATATAGCAAGGGTGAGCAACAAGTTTAAGTTCAATAAATTAAAGATATATCATGATAGAAAGAATTTAACAATAAGCTGGCTAAAGTTCTACAATATAATTGAGAACTAACATGAACAAACTTTCATAGCTGAATGAACATTGAACATGAATATATCAATTATATCTGGATCGAATAGTAATGAAGGTGATCAACCTATTATACCTGTTGAATACATGCAATATGCACTGAGTACGATTCAACAATTCATAGACATGGAAATCAACAATGATTAACCACAAGTATATTTGAATAAAACAACTCGAGGTCGAGTTAAGAAAAACTTGCATGTTCGGTTTATTATTGTTACGCAACTTATTTAACTTTGTCTAAAAACCTAATATAAATAATACCGATCTCCAAATATTAGAATAATATCATTACAATATAATACTATTATATATAATCATAGAATAACCTAAACATATAACACATAACCCTTAACCCTATCAGTCTATAACACACATAAGACTTAGTATCAAGTCAAACTATTTCAGTTTGACTTGAGTCCGACAAAATTCAAACATCCCGACGGTCTAGTCGGATAAATCTCGAGCCTAATATCGTTATGATTCAGTTAAAACCAGTTCGTAAATATCTTAGATAATTTATTATCAGTCAAAATATTTTTCATAAGCTCATAATAATTTCCATATAATTATTACCATTTATCAAGATTTTTCAATCATTAATATCGTATTTATATAATTTAAATACCACAATATTCCATTATCATTAATATTTATTTCATATTAAATATTAATGAAAATCATAACATAATATTATAATATGTTTATAATATATCTGTAAGACCCCAACTTTTATGAATAAAGAATAATTTTCTCTAAATATCATTTTTAATATTATGGTGTGGATTTGATATAATGTTATAGTTGTGGGTAATATTTATAAATTTTGCAAATTATGCAAGTTGTTATAAAATATTCATTTGGTCGGGAAATATTCTTTTTGTCGGGAAATATTCGTACGATGGCATAATCATTAGCGGACCCCACAACTCTGTAACACCCCCTTTCCGAAATAGAAAGAGAGGTTACTCAAACACAAAAAAATTGAAATACGAAATCAACAAAGACAAAATATTGCCTCTGACGAACAATAAAATCTCCAAAGATTTGAACAGAATATATCTGAACCAACATAATTAACAAAACAAATAGAAGAGTAAGGAAAATAATGAACTGAAATAACTAACTCAATTAATTGAATTAAACAAAAACCAACAAAACTAATATAATAAAATAATAGGCTGAATCAAAAGGCTGGGGTTATTTCATATTGATTGAGCTCAGAAATATACATTGTCACACATACAAGTCAAAATAATATCACACAGGCAAATCAAATGATGCCACACAGGCAACCAAAATAATGCCACATAGGTAAATCACACATTGGACCGCGAATCCAAGTGTATACAATTCGTAAGATATGACAGCTAGGCCCGTGGTGCTCGGGTGGTCATATGACGAATGTTTGGAGCTTGAGGTCGCTGGTTCGAGTCTAGCTAGGAGCGAAAAATTGATTTATTCCCAGTCGTTATAGCCTTTACCGGCCGAACGGTTTTTATTAATAATATATATATATTTTTTATTTCCAACCGTTATAGCCTCTACCGGCCGAACTAATTTATTAATAATATATATATTTTTTATTTCCAGCCGTTATAGCCTCTACCGGCCGAACAAATTTTGAGAGGAATATATATTATTTTTAATTCCAGCCGGTGAAGCCTGTACCAGTCGAACAAAGTGACAAACCTTTGTCTGCCACATCGCCTCGGGAAATGCACTGAATATTTTTTTGACCACTTTTTCTGCCACATCGCCTCGGGAAAGAACACCTGCAAGCTCGGTAAACTAAAAAGCAGAGACATTTGTTTGAATTTGGTCCTAAAAATCCGGACATTTGCATGAGCTTATTTAAACGTCTATTGAGAACACATGTTGTTCAAACTAAAGTTCACTTGCCAAGCTAGATAAAATAAAAATAACTGAGAGTAGAGAGGGAGTATTTCGGAAGTGAGGAGCAAAAAAAATTCAACAAGTTGAAGCGGCTGGAATCCATTTATTATATTCTGAAGACACCGAAATTTTTGTAAGATATATTGTTATTGGTACTCCATTTTATATTATTATTTGCAGTATGTAAGATATTGTTATAGCTGTTATTGTTATTTGTTTTGTTTGAAATAGTTTTTATTTATTATTATTTGTTCAATTTTTATTACGTTATATAAATGAAAAAAACTTATTACAGTGTACTCAATTGTTATTATTACATGCATGTTATTACTTTTGTTTTTAATAGTTTTTCTTGTTAATGTTATTATTACATGCATGTTATTATTACATGCATGTTAATATTATTACATTATATACATGCATGTTATTATTACATGCATGTTGTTTAGTGATGACTAGTTTTAATGCATGTTACTGTGTATTATTATTAATGTCATTTTGCAGCTTGTTACTTTCAACTTCATTTTGTCATGCAGAATACTAATATGGAATTGATGTATTTTTTTTAAGTAAAAGATGGATAGCTGGGAATATGGGCCAATTGATCCAAGTGTTATTCATGATCAACAAGATCATGTGTCAGATGATATATATCATGGGAGAGATAGGGGAAAATTAGGCTCCAGTCAATATACTGATCAGAAATATAATCAGTGGGCTTTGACAAAAGAACAAAAAATCCTATTAGATAAATGTGGATTTGGAGTATTTAGTTTTTAAGGTGTTGTACACCAAACTGACCTTGGTCTGATATCTGCCTTAGTCGAGAGATGGCGCCCGGAGACCAATACTTTTTATTTAAACTGTGGAGAAATAACAATCACGTTAGAGGATGTTCACTTTATTTTTGCGTTACCGGTGGTGGGAAAGCCCTTAACGAGTCCCCTTGCTGTCACCAATTTGAATTATTTTAGCGATTGTTTTGGAGATAAATTAGCTGGTGAATATTTTAGTTCAAAAAAAATGCAGTGCAATTTCATTAGTGTGGTTGCACGAACATTTTAATAAATGTCCCGAGAATGCAAGTAAAGATGTTGTAGGGCGACACACAAAGGCATACATGTTGTGGTTGTGTGGGGAAATATTATTCCCTAATAGGAATAGAAATAGTGTGCACCCACGATATATGTCTTTTATTGCCAACGCTGAAGATTGTGTAACTTACTCTTGGGGCGCGGTAGTGTTAGCATATTTGTACAGATCTTTATATACTGCTACTAGGAAAGGAGTTAAATACATTAATGGTTGTGTTACATTGTTACAAATTTGGGCTTATAAGCGTGTAAGTATTGGAAAGCCAAACCCTTGGCCATAATCATCCTTATGGTTACCTAGGGCTTTAGCATGGTCCTATTTTGGAGCCCACAGTTACCCTGGTACACGTGAAAATCCCCATCACCATTTGTTATTTTACCGAGGGGAGTTAGATATTAAGTCTATGTGTGATGTGGTTTGGCGGCCTTACATAATGTGGGATGATGATATCAGTGGATTTAATTTTGAAGGCAGGTTGTTGGGATCTGGTGGGGTCCCATTGATCCACTTTGATATTATGGAATTTCAGATGCCGGACCGTGTGATGCGATAGTTCGGGTTCATGCAAGGCATAACATCAACAGCCAAAAACCACAGTGACCTTAGAAAGGAGAAAAAAATTAAATTTATTGATGTCGAGGATTGCATGGCCTTGAGAGGGGAATATATTTCGATGTGGGAGGCATACACGGATCATCTCGAAGGGCAACAAACTGAAATTTCTGATTATGTCCCAATAGATGATTACATGGTCTGGTATAAGAAAATTACACGTTGGAAAATTCATCGACCTCGACAGGCAAGCGATAACGACAGTTTTTATGAGCCTCGGGCCATTTACAACCAACAACACCTTATTCAAATGGTATAAAATTATATTCTTCTTTAATAAATCATGTATTGGATTAAATACTTAATATTACATTTATTCATATTTATTGTTAATAATATTTGTTTGTGTTTATCTTACATGACAGGTTGAGAGTGCAAAGTCGTTACTTCATAAATTTTCAGTACTTACTAAGATGCCTCCCGAATTGGTTCTGTAAAAAAATGATTGGGATTTCCAATACGCCCTATACGGCTTCGAAGCAAGAGGTAAACAAATACCTCGACAGGGGGTCCCACAAATTTTGGACTACAGTCCCAATACACACAACTCAATGAAGGGCTTGGGAAACAAACTGATTATGTTGTACAAGAGAGCTACATACCCACCCCACATGTAATCGAGGAGAGATCCATTCCCACCACCCAAGCCTACCAGGAATGTTACATTCCAACCTTCCAAACCTATGAGGAGTGTTACATTCCAACCAACTCTTCATTTACGGGACTTTCTGACGCCATGGGATCTAGTTCACAAAAGGTATATATAGTTATGTTAATAGTGATGGTTTTAATTATTATTTCTATATAATAATAATGTACATTTAGGTCTTAATCAGGTACAAGATGCGGGAGATCACATCTCTTATGGACCAAAAGGGTCCTCATCCAAAAGACTTAAAGATTGGAAGGAGACATTTATAAATAAACATATGTTTGGAAACGTGGTGGCACTAGAAGAGAATTTATATCCTTTATCACATCCGCACCAGTTATATGAATTAGAACACAATGTAGTGAAATCCTTAGGGCCTGGGAGTTGGATATTCGAGCATGTCATCGACGCTTATATGTTGTTCCTACGAGACAGAGAGGAATACTACAGGTCGCAGGGAATACAAAGGTGGTCCCAATTTGGTTTCATGAATTCATTCTTCATGCATCTTGGACAGAACTATGTGCCTTGCACTAACGTGAATACTGCATGGAGTTTTTGCAAACCGTATGTTAACCAAGATGTTGGTCCACCTTTACACAAATGCAAATACATATTCATGCCGGTGTGTAGTACCAATCAACGCCATTTTATCTTGTTCCTATTCGAAGTTGAAAATTGGATGTTTACCATAATTGACTCGCACTACAATGACACTATGTATATTAAGTTACATGAAATGTACTCAGAATTCGTTAAAGTTGCGGTATGTTTAGTTTTAAAATATTTTAATTTTATAATGTCCTTTAATATTAAAAAATTATTTAACCAACTACTTTGTACATGCAGGTACATTTGATACCATTTTGTTTGCGAAATGGTAATCCGATGCGTGAGTGGCCCAGCGGTAATCCTACTGTGCAGACCTTAAAGATTCAACCGAAACAACACAACAACTCAGACTGTGGCATTTTTGTATGCAAGTATGTTTACTGTTTCGTTAGGGCCAATGGTAATATTTCTGAAGAGAAGTGGTCCTTGGAAGATGTCACAGTCTTTCGTTACCTCGTCGCATGGGAGCTCTACAAGAAATCTGCAAGATTACTTCCGACCTCTGAGATATAGAACTTATCCAACGTTATCTAATGTACATATTAATAAGAATGTCTATTTGGTTGAACTTTATTGGATTTTCAAATTCATAACTTAGTAATATGAATATTATTGAATCACATAAAACCACTTCAAATTATTAATACGAAAAAAAATTATCTATTTTGTTGAACTGTATGGATATTTTTATTCGGACTAATATTAATAATCACATTATTTATATTAATATTAAAAATTATTATTAATATTATTTTTAATAATAGTAATACATGAATATAATAATAATAGTAATACATGAATATAAAATCATTATTTATATTTTATTAAAGAATGATATTTTTTTAATATATTAATAATCCTTTTATTGATATTATTACAAAAATAAGAAAAAATATTAAAGGGGATAATAATAAATATAGATATTAACTTATTTCTAAATAGAAAACCCCCATATGTATTATATAGACATATTAATAATAATAAATCGTAATATAATAATAATGCAAGAATATAGATTTTGGGGGATGGTAAAGTTTTAATATAAAGATATATCCTTGGTTGAAATTAGCAGCTAGGCCCGTGGTGCTCGGGTGGTCATACGACGAGTGTATGGAGTTTGAGGTTGCGAGTTCGAATCTTTTTAGCAGCGAATTGTTTGAATAAAATCATTTTTTTTCAATTTTTTATTGTCAGTCGTGACAAGCTGTACCGGCTGGCTATTTTTTTTAATTTTTTATTGCAAGCCGTATCAGCCTGTACCAGCCGGCATTTTAATATTATTTTAATGCCAGTCGTATCAGCCTGTATCGGCCGAATTTTTTTTTATTATATTATTGCAAGCCGTATCAGCCTGTACCGGCCGACATTTTAATATTATTTTAATGCCAGCCGTATCAGCCTGTACCGGACGGATTTTTTTTATTATTTTAATGCCAGCCGTATCAGCCTGTACCGGCCAGAATTTATTTTATTTTTTATTCCATTTTAATGTGCTGAGTAATGACATATATTGGAGAAATAAAAAAAAGTATGAAGCCGGTACAAGCTCTACCGACCGGATTATTTTAATAATAAATATTCATTTTTTATAACTATACTGACAATATAATTTTACGTGGGCCTTACTTATTAAAATAGAAGCCAGTACAGGTAGATAATTAGGCACAACAACCTGTGTCGGCTTATCAAATAGAAAAGTTAATCGCAGTCATCAATTCAATTTATCAACGGTCCAAAAAGGGGCTGTTGCACAGTACTCATAGCAACCGGCTGCTATGGAAGAGCTCCCTATATATATATATATATATATATATATATATATATATATATATATATATATATATATATATTTCATCCCACCTGGAGTTTACTTCGTGGTGATTGATCGCTTTTATAGCTTTCTTTGTGTTTCGTCTTGCCTGGAGTTTACTTTGTGGTAGTTAATCGCTTTAAACAGCTTTATTTACATTTTGTCCCGCCTGGAGTTTCCTTCGTGTCGGTTAACCGTATTTACATCTTTATTTACATTTCGCCCCGCCTGGAGTTTCCTCCGTGGCGGTTGATAGCTTTCAACAACTTTATTTACATTTTTGATCCCCCATGGAGGTGTTTTGTGATTGGTGATCATGTTTGTATATATATATATTTACAGCTTATATATATATATATACCTGCTTACTGTTTTCATACAAATTGCGGTATCTTGTGCGCCTAGAAATCATGTGATCATAGATTCGACCTATTGGATCTAGATTCGGTTCCCGTGATGGACATTTTCAACTGTAAGCAGCTTGTAAATTATTCTGCGGTGTTTGAATTCCCTCAGATGGTTTCCATACCCACGAGGAAGTCGGCATTATTTTGTACATTATTTTCATACGGATGCCTCGCATTCGTAAAATAAAATCAATCAAGTCGAACACTTAATAAAATGGGAGTGTAAAAGGTCTCAATTACTGTTGAGCATCATGGTTTAAAAAACCTTTTTTCTAAAACATCATTGCTATATCTTGCTAAAAACTAAATTTTTTCATAAATTCAAACCCTATGTATATAGGTTCAAACGAGGCCTCGCACTACTTCCAAATAAACAGCACATTGACCCACACACACACACACATTCAGATAATAGTTTATTGAAAAGAGGCGATCACCGTGGTAACACGGATATCGGGGTGTGCCTAACACCTTCCCCCAGCATAACCAAGTCCCCGGACCCTAATGAATCTCGGTTTCACCGACCCGTTTAGCAGTGTCACATCACTAGGTCAATGTACAAACCTTTTCTCGATTGTGTTGGTACAACCATTTAAAAAACCATCTGTCGACTCTTAATAGTCCCTCGTCGACATTATACATGTCGGACCTTTTTCATTTGTTTTTTCAAACAAATCTCACCTAAAATGAGAACACCAAAGAACAAGTAATGGAAAGGGATATCCAAAAATCCCGACGTCGACAGGTGGCGACTCTACTGGGGACTCCAGTAAGAGGACTTAAGCCGCTATTATAATCTTTTCAAAACAATTATCTGTTTATGTGTGGATGTTGCATTTACATTTAATGAATGTGTACGAATGCCTTTCCTTATTACACTTAGTGCTTCGCACCATAACTGCTTGTGATATTAGTGCTTCGCACCATATCTGCATGTGATATTAGTGCTTCGCACATGTCATCATTTTCATACGGTGAGTCGCGATGTATGTGAATGTATGTTGAGTGGTCCCTCCACCAGGAGGATATCCCGTTGGTGTTTGATTATTGGACTCGTGAGAAGACTAATTCTCCGAGGCTCAGGAAAGGCACCACCCAAATTCGCTCCAGTTGAAAGACCGGATTAGCTTCCCGTCAAGTAGATTGCGATGATTTGGGAATCTTCATGCCAAAAAGCCGCGAGAGTAACCTAAGATAGGTCAGCCTCTGATAAACCCAAAAACGGAGGAAAGTCTCTTCATGCTATCATTTCAAAATTACTTGTAAACACAATTACTTGTAATTTCATTCCATATCTATCTCCATGTAATGAGAAATATGAAGAGGTGTGTACACATACATATTTTAATTAACATGCTACAAATAGCTGACATCCGTTGTGCAGGATAAAAATTCCTGAAATGGACACATCACATAGCATGTTATTGTATACATTCCCTAAAGACTAAACTATGCCAGTCTTTCGCAGGGAATCAATCGAACCTACTACCCGTTCAAAGTCCATAAAGGCAACATGCTTACAGTCAATCATGTCGTCATCCGACCAGACTGAACTTAATCCAGTTTCTCGCAAAGAATTTTATGGATTAAGCAAACAGATTATAGATTTGGCTGTTCTACTCAAAGAATTACACCAGTCTACACAGGGTCAGAAAATACCCGTACATGCTGAATCCTCCACACAAGGGGAAATCTCGGTTATTACCATACCTGAACCACAGTTGGATACGACCAATAAGACTCATGATGCTGCCCATCCTACTGGAGATCCAGACACTGGTGGCATCAAAAAAAAAGTCCTCCCAATGGAAGAGACCCTTCGCACTATAAAAGGAATTGGAACACACGTGAGTGTTTCATATGTTGATTTGTGTATTTTTCTAGGGGTTTATTATCTAGAAAAATTTAAAACTCCTGACTTTGAAAAATATGACGAGTTAGGAGATCCTTATACACATTTAAAAGTGTTTATTAGAGAACTTGGATCTTATGCAGAGGACGAAAAGCTTATAATGCAATTTTTCCAAAAGAGTCTAACTGGAGAAGCTCGTTCGTGGTACACAAGATTAGACAACTCCAAAATCCATAGTTGGGAAGAGCTAGCATATGATTTCCTCACTCAATACAACTTTTAAACTCAAATGGCTCCTGATCGTTATCAAATTACCAAGATCAAGAAACAGTCTAACAAGTCTTTCAGAGAGTATGCTCAGAGGTGGAGACGCCTGGCTGCCCAAGTTAGTCATTCCATGACAGAATCAGAAATGGTCATGACATTCATAGACATACAAGAAGCTCCATTATATGAGAGAGTTTTAGCCGGCATCGGCAAACCATTTTCTGAAATGGTCAAACATTGGGAGATGGCTGAGACGGGATTGAAATCTGGAAAGATTCAAGACCTAGCTACACGCAAAGCTGTTGCAGATCATATCCAATCTGGAAATTATGGGAACAACCCCTAGAGGGTCCATAAAAAGAAAAAGAAGATGTTTCCCTGATACTACAGGGTCAAAAAGGCAATTAGAACATGCCTATTCAAAGGAGAAACTACACTCCATTTCCAGCACAGTCTACAAACCCTCCAATACCAAAAGGTGGAGAAGTCAAATGCCCTCGAGTGTTTACAACCTTAGGGGATACCCTCGAGAACATCTTAAATCTTCTAACAACTCAAAAGAAAATTACGCCTCTTCTTCCACCAGCCAGCCCTAATGGACGGGGTTTCAATGCTGCTCAAAAATGCACTTATCATGCCGGGGCACCTGGACATGATACTCAGGATTGTTGGGCCTTGAAACACAAGATCCAGAACCTGATAGATAACAGAGGGATCGTGGTCACCAAACCAAATCAGCCTCATGTTCAAGACAACCCTCTTCTTCAACATAAAGAAGAAGAGGTTAACATGATTAATTGGAGCAACGGACATAGTTCAAATTTCAGCTGTGATTCTTCCCAGACCATCAAAGATGGTGATGATAGATGGGATTATGTTAAGTTCCAGTTCACAACGGAACGAAAGATGAAAGCTCTCTGCAAGTAAATTGAGCAATTGGCGGAACTGGTGACTTATCAGCATCAAGTGACACGTCAGTTAATCAGCCAGGAGCATGCCAGTCTCCTTTCTCTTGTCATGAATATTCCCTCGTCACTTTCAGAAAATGAAATGCTAGAAGACACAAGTGACGAAGAGAGCAAATGCTAAAGCCCGTCGGGATTTCGCTAACAAAAGGGAATTCACCTATCTGGGCCAACCTATAGAGGAAATCCTTCATATGTTAATCAATGAAGGAAGGATTAGTTCCCTTCTACCTCCAATCAACCCCCGTTCAGGATGGTACAACTCTGATGGAGTGTGTCAATATCACTCCCAGTCTCGTGGTCACAGCACAGAAGAATGATGGGCACTCCGCTACCTTATTCCAAATCGAATCGACAGTGGTGTCTTGGGCTTAGCGAATGACTATACTGTGTTACGTGTTATGTGGAAAAGTGTGGTAGCAGTCATATCCACTGAAACTGATGGGATTAAAACATTACTCGTAACGCCAACAATTCAACTCAAGGGAGGCAACAATCATTTGAGAGTGGTCGATCCCGAGCCAATCAACTTGTCGTGCAGAGCACAATATCCTATTGTTAGCTTGTACACAATTCCATGGAATTATGGAGAAGGTGAAGGATCCACCTCACATACAACTGCTACAGTGTCGGAGGAAAATCCACTATATCTTCCCCAACGGGTGATGAAGCCTACCACCAAATCAAAGGGGAAAATACCCATGGAGAAGATTGAAGAATTCCTCCGCGCTGTGGGTCATAATGAAGCTATGGTGGTTTTAATCCTGAAAGAAACTCCACAATAAATATAAATTTTGGACTTGGTCCTAACTTCCGAGAATCACCGAAAGGTCTTGTTAAAGGTTTTAGAAGAAGCCTATCTCACGACATCAGTGGATACGGAAAAGTTTCAACATCTGGTTGATCACATTTTCAACAACAATGTGATATCCTTCACTGATGATGACATACCACCCGAAGGGACCGGTCATTGTAAGCCGTTGCACATTGCAGTCTTGTCCACCGAATATATGGTAGCAGGAGTCTTAATATTGGAGGTTCCTCTCTGAATATCTGCCCATACGCTACCTTGGTGATGATGAACATCAATCTCAACCGAATTCAGAGTAGCCATACTATCATCAAAGCTTTTGATGGAGCCCGGCAAAATTTGGTCGGAGTAATTGAGCTGCCAATCGAAATTGGTCCTCACACATTCTATGTATCTTTCCATGTGCTCAAGATATATTCAGGATACAACCTGCTCTTGAGACGACCATGGATTCATATGGCTGGGGCAGTCCCCTCCACTCTTCATCAACAGTTGAAATACATTATCAACAATAGCCTGGTCACAGTCAATGCTAAACCGAAGATTCCTCAGCACAGAGACATGTCATTCATCAATGCCAATGCAGATGTGGAACCGGTTAGTTTTCATGCTTTGGAAATAAGCAACACCCAATATCATGCTATTGGAGCACCATTGCCCGAACCCAAGATTTCTGCCGAAGTAATGTCGGCTACTCGGGAAATGATTTCGTTGGGTCATAAGCCGGGACAAGGGTTGGGTAAAGATTGCCAGGGTATAAAGTACCCGATTCGCTTAACAAGGAAAACTGGAACAGCTGGGCTAGGCTATTCTGCCAGTTCTAATCACAGGAATCCTCATAAACATCAGCAGATTCCTTTAGCTTCAACCATGTGGCGTTTATCTTCGCCTTCAAACTCTGAGTCCGCACAACCTCCTGTAAAGGTGCCAACCAATGTAATGGCTATGTTATGTCCCAAGCCGGTGTCGGTGAAAGGAAAAGAAATCTTTATTCCAAATCCCATAATGGAAGAAGAGGAACGAAGAATCAAGCAAGACATCGTACGGATGTTGTCCGGTATACGCATCATCGTTCATGATGAACATACCAATAAATACACCCCAGACGATGATTGCCCAGACGTAATGGCCATCATTCGGGACAGGGAGGTGGATGACAATCCCTCTATCACTGTGGTCCACCCGGACTTTGCCCTTGCCAATTGGAACAGCATTCCTTGCATTGGTTGACAAGGGTAAAACGGTCAGAACTCTTTCTGCCCTGTAGATATAATAACTGCTTACTTTTCTGTACAGTATTAGCATTATATTTTGACAATATATGCTAACACTTTGTATGATCAACACATTTCATATATACTAAGTGAAAGCATTTTTTGTTTCAGGACTCTGAATTTAGATGTGCATGTACTTGCAGATACGATGCCTCTTCTCCACAAGGATTGTACCTTTGATGTAGAGATGAATTCAGCCTTGATGGATATACAGGATGACATTGAGGTGCCTCCATAAATTCAAGAATGGGTTAAAGACAAGCCCAAACTCAACCTTGATCAAACCACTTCTTTCAACCTCGGAACCTTAGAAAGCCCTAAGTTAATCCAGATTGGTTTAGACCTTACCCCAAACCAACGGAATGATATGGTTACGCTATTTACCCAATTCCAGGATGTGTTTGCATGGTCTCATGAAGACATGGTGGGTTTGTCTACTGACATTGTCCTTCATCGCCTTCCCATTAAAAAGGGATTTAAGCCAGTCAAGCAAAAGCTCAGCGATTGAAACCTGAATGGAGTTTAAAGATGAAAGAAGAAATTATGAAATAATTTTAAGTTGGCATCATCATGGTGTCTACATATCCTGAGTGGATATTTAACATTGTTCCCATACCTAAAGCTGGAAGGAAGGTGCGAGTTTGCGTGGATTACCGGGATTTGAACAAAGCTTGCTTAAAAGATAGCTTTCCGGGCCATTTATCCACATTCTCATTGACAATACTGCGCAATATGACATGTACTCCTTTGCTGATTGCTTTGCGGGGTATCATCAGATCATGGTTGTTGAGGAAGACCGTGAGAAGACTGCTTTCATCACGCCTTGGGGAACTTTTTGCTACAGACGTTTGTCATTCGGTCTCATCAATGCCGGAGCCACCTATCAACGAGCTATGATGGCTCTTTTCCACGACTTAATGCACAAAGAGAACGAGATCTACGTGGATGACATCATTGTCAAGTCCCGGAAGGAGGATGACCATCTAGACCATCTCAGAAAATTGTTCAACAGGTTGTGTAAGTACAACTTCAAGTTGAATCCAGCCAAGTGCGCCTTTGGCGTTAAATCAGGCAAGTTACTAGGATTTCTAGTTAGCCACAAAGGGATTGAGCTGGATCCTGCCAAAATCCAAGCCATCAAGGAAATGCCCATTCCTCAGACAGAGAAGGAAATACGGGGATTTTTGGGAAGAATCAACTTCATTAGCAGGTTTATCTCTCAACTCACACCAACCTGTGAGTCAATCTTCAAGTTATTAAGGAAGACCTCCTCCATGAAATGGAATGAGGAGTGTCAAAATTCCTTCCTCACAATCAAGAAACAGCTAGTCAAAGCTCCCGTGTTGGTACCACCCAGGAATGATGTTCCCCTGTTTATGTACCTATCCATAAGTGACAATGCCATGGGCTACATGCTGGGACAGAAGGACAATAGAGGCCAAGAATGAGCTATCTATTACCTCAGCAAAAGGTTCAGCAGCAGTGAACACAAGTACACTCTGATCGAAAAGACGTGTTGTGCTTTAGCATGGGCTTCCATGAGGTTACAACATTACTTCCACGGTCACACAACCTATCTCATATCCCGCGTGGATCCTCTCAAATACGTGTTAAACAAACCTATGTTAAATTGTTGGCTGTCCAGATGGCAGTTGATCTTACAACAATTTGACATTGTATATGTGACTCAAAAGTCCATCAAAGGTCAAGGAATCGCGGATCAACTGGCCGACGCACCTTCAAGGGAATACAAACCCTTGGAAACATATTTCCCTGATGAAGGAGTAATGACAGTACAACAACACCATCAGTATGATACGCGCCAATCATGGAAGATGTATTTTGATGGAGCTGCTAATATGGAAAGTTCTGGAGCTGGAGCAGTTCTAGTATCTGGTACGGGGGAGCAGTATCCCATTGCCGTCAAATTACAGTTTGTCAGTACCAATAATACGGCTGAGTATGAGGCTGTCTCATGGGGCTAAAACTTGCCCGTTCAATGGGCATCAGGAGGTTAACTGTCCTTGGAGATTCATAGTTGGTAATCAGACAATCCACCAGAATCTATCAAACCAAGGAACTACATTTGCTGCCTTACCATCGGCAGGTTTTGAAGATGGCTTTGGAGTTCGAAGAAATCTCCTTTCTACACATTCCTTGTAATAGGAATGACTTTGCGGATGCATTAGGAACTTTGGCCTCCTTGATTCGTATATCAGACAAGGAACACTTGCCGAGCATCACGATCTCCATGCACAAGCCCCAGCCTATGGGAATTATGTTGGAGAAGTATCGGATGAGCTACCTCCCATCTATCATCCTTGGTATCAACATATCAAGGAATATCTACGAAATGGATCTACACCCGCTGAGGCGAGCCCGACTGAGAAAAGGCGGATCCATCTACTTGCTATGAAATTTTACCTGAGTAGAGATGCGCTCTACAAAAGAGATGCAGGACTAGGTCTCCTCAGATGTTTAGAGAAAGATCAAGCCCAAAGGCTTATGGATGAAATCCATGGCGGAGTCTGTGGCCCCACATGAGTGGCCCCCTCCTTGTCAAGAAAGTCCTCAGGACGGGACATTATTGGCTATCTCTCAAAGCTAACTACAATGACCACGTCAGGAGATGCTATCAGTGCCAGATTCATGGGAATGCTATACACGCCCTTCCACAGGAACTCCATAATATGAGTTCACCTTGGCCCTTCTCAATATAGGGAATGGACGTTATCGGGCCCATCGAGCCTAAAGCCAGTAATGGTCACCGATTTATCTTCACCATGATTGACTACTTTACCAAGTGGGTAGAAGCAGCCTCCTTCCCCAGGGTTACTAAAGAAGTCATCATTGCTTTCATCAAAAATAATGTCGTTTGTCGATACGGACAACTAGAGGTGATTGTGTCAGACAATGCCAAGAACCTCAATAACAAAATGATGGAGGAATTATGCAGTAAATTCCATATCAAACATCTTAACTCGGTCATCTATCATCTAAAGATGAATGGTGCTATTGAAGCAGCTAACACAAATATCAAGAAGATTATGCAAAAGATGTCCGCCAACCACAAAGATTGGCCTGACCTATTGCCTCTGACTCTGTTAGCCTACAGAACCTCAATGCGTACTTCCACTGGGGCAACCCCCTACGCATTAACCTATGGGATGGAAGCAGTACTCCCCCTAGAAGTTGAAATAGAATCCCTTAGAGTGTTGATAGACGCTCAGCTAGATGAAGACCAATGGGTATAAGACATGTATCACCAATTGTCTCTAATAGACGAAAGGCGAACTGCGGCTATCTTCTATGGTCAATTATATCAACAAAGGATCGCCAGATCCTACAACAAAAAATTCCGGCTACGGCAGTTTAAACAACATGACTTGGTTTTGAAGAAGATTCTTGATAACCAAGATCAGGCTAAAGGAAAATTCGCTCCTAACTGGGAAGGCCCGTTTATTATCAAGGAAGTATTGACAGGAGGCGCTCTCAGATTGCAAGAAATGGACGTCGATGAATTTCCACAACTCATCAACTCAGACGCCGTGAAACGGTACTATGTTTGACGTAATTCGCAAACTTCCTGGTGTCGGACCATCAGATCACCAGTCATTCTGGTTCTTTAACCCTTTACCACATACGACTTTCCTACACTTTGCCCCTCAGGGAAACATACATTTTCAAGCCAGCAGCCTGGCTCTCCTTTGCGTGCCTACGACTTAGGTCATCCCGTAGTGGATTGAACCTCCTGCGTTTGCAGTTTGGCTACCCATACATGGGATCAAACTTCTCATACCTGTAGTTTATCCTCAACCTAGGATTAAACTTTCTCCTCCCCGCACTCTGACCTGCACGTGGAATTACGCTTGTCTTCTCACCCTGAGGGGCGAACCACGTCGACCTGATCTCCTCTTCAATAGGAGTACGTAGGCAACCATGTTACATGGCCCGGTCTCAATAAAACAAAAACAACAAAAACATTTCTACCCTTACAAAAACAAAAACAACAAAAACATTCCTACGCCACTTCTGTCATATACAACGTTGAACCTCTTACACCAGGTTCGAACTACGCAGACCTGATCTACTCTTCAATAGGAGTACGTAGGCATCCATTCATGGTGCGGTCTCACCCCTTACCAAAACATAAATTGTTGTCAACTGGTACTGGGATCATCCTTCAATCCACTACATTTCATTGGCTTCAGACCAAAAGGATGGAATTACCTGAACTCCTCCTAAATAGGAGATTCGGCGACCATCTAAGCTGCGGTCTTACCTTCAAGAGAAACACAAATCCATAAGAGGTGGAATTAACTAGGCTTCTCCTAAATAGAAGTACTGGCGACCATCTGTGGTGCGGTCAATCTCAGAGAGGAAAGCCACACTCCTCTCCACATTTTCATCCAGAAACCACTCCCAAGACACCAAAGATGGTAGGGATACACAGAGATAGATGATCCATTCTGAAGTATCCAGAGACAACTCAATTCATCCACCCAGGAGGAATTCAGAATATATCAAGATCACAAGCCCTAAAGCAGCAGCCAAAATATCAAGTAAATGGCAAGGCATATCTTAAATGGAAGTGATCCAAAAATATATTTTCTTGTCATATATATAATGTTGTTTGATGTATACAATGTGAACCGTACATGACAAAATGGTTAAGCTAGTGTGTACAGGTAAATACAAGCTCATCAACAAGTCAGGGTGTATGCGAGCTAACAAGCCCAACATGGCGTCCCTCTCAAAAGAAGGAGGCGAAGGTGTGGTTTCCTGTATGAGAATATCCACATAACCCAACAGATCTGCAGCCATCTGCATGGTGACAATATGATCATCAATATATGTGCTTATCTCTGCGATCATGCCAGTGGTAAGGGACCTCACTGCAGTACTATATGTGATGGCTACATCCCAGGCAGATATAACACTATCCCGCTCGACTATCACTGCATTTCTGGCTAATCTAGCCTCATCCCGCTCAACAACAGCGGCATCTCTGCGAGCTAATGCCCCGTCTCTCTCTAATAGAGCTGCGTCCCTCCCCTCAAGGGCTGTTAACATCATAGATAGAGCATAATCTCTCTCAAAGGTCATCAGATGAAGACTCTGCTCTAAGTACTGTGCCGAGTGCTGAATCACAACAGTACTGAAACTATGAGAATTCGAAAGAAATGTTGGCAACCCAACAGCGGGCTCCTCCTCGATGTAGGTATCGATGTCCTCCATGGGCTCTACATCGTCTGACTCGTTATCTGGTACTGCAGATACTGCTGCAGCCGACAAAATCTCTGTCTCCATCCATGAAGAATACTCTGCAGAACTACCTGTATGATTGAAAAAAGAAGAAGCTATCTTACGCTGATCCCAACAAGCATACACACGGGATCGGTCCTCTGGTGAGAGGTATCAAGAAGCTGAATGTTGACCTCTCGCCCCATCAAAAGGATGGAAATCCTGTAACTGGTCGAACTGCGACATCACTGCCAGTGGGTGATAAGTAATCACGCCCCTCAAGCCAGATAGAGGGAGGAAGTCCATGCCCGAGGTGTGAATAATAAAGCTGTATGGTGAGCAAAGCCCCGAGCACGACAATATGTTGAATGGATCTCTGATATCTGCCAAAAATACGGACCAACACAGAGCATCTATTCACTCCGACGGCAGAAAGGAGTATGACATGGCTACATCATGGGTGAACCAATACCCATGCCGTCTAAGTGTACCAACCGGTCTTAAGTGTGACATAAACCACACGTACAACATGACCGAACTCCCAGTGAACACTCCTACATGATACGTGCAACAATAGGATGTCGACCGCAGGGTCTCTGCTACGATCATAGGTACAATGGTGCGACCCTATCTAAGAGCTCTCACGGCTATGATCACGCCAATGTCTATCTCATCCATATAACACGGCATGTAGAAATATGACAGTATGGACAGTAACAATATATCAACTCTGGCCAAATGCCAGTGGTCCTCCGGTGCAGTGAAATCCTCGGAATGTCGTGAGTAGTTATCCTCTGAGCCAAATCTATCGTACAAAAAATGCTGGGATATCACGTGGCTAGATGTCAACTCATCCTGCACTACTCTGCGCCGCAATCCTGTGAGAGTTATGAATCGTCTACTCATGTCTTCTAAGGCCAGATGCACGCAAGGTCTGTCTAAAGGCAGCATCGTCAAACGTGCATACTCCTCCAGAGTAGGAGTCAACTCATGGGTGCCGAATCGGAATACCTGCCTATCCGGTAGCCAATGCTCTAGCATCCCGTCTACAAACCATACGGGAACCTGAAACATCAATAAAGTCATGGTATGCTGCAATAGCTGATCTACAGTCACCCTGTCTGGTGGTGACATGTTATCATACCACGATCGCATACCCAATGCCACCACTGACGGTGGGGTATGATCTATACGACTAACTGTCGAAGAATACATCTGTGCGGGCTGTGTCATAAGACCATCCAGGGGTCAATGTCGAATATCTCTGGACATACATACATATGCATAATATGATACATGCATAACAAATAATGGATGGCAATATGATATAGGGAATGGAAAAACTGTGCATACATTCTTAAGTATATCATCATCTAATACATCATCTCTGTACAGCTACAAATACAGGGAAATGGGGCACAGCCGCCCTACTACTAACAGAGGCCTATCAAAAGATATAGCGAGAATGGGGAACAGTCACCCAATATCTAACAGAGGCCTATCAAAAGATATAATGAGAATATACATTAGAAGAAAACCAAGGTCTTGATGTCTACGTCCTCAATCCTGTCCACCTGATGTAACTCCTCCTGAGTCATTGGATCTCTATCAACAAAGATGTCAGGCCTATAAAGAGGAGGATCTACACTGACAAAATTGAATGGGTCGTCTGAGGGGCCAGCGCCTAAGCTGGAAGGAACAAATGACTCTGCCTCTGCTGGATCTCTACCCAAATGCCGGATAAATATATGTGCCTGATCCAACTGTCGGGTCAAGCTATCAATCTGGGTCATATGAGTCGGAGCACGGACAAAAGCTACCCAATCCGTTATCATCAAAGATCCTAGAACCATATCCCCCATGAACTATGTGGCGCGGGACTGGGCTCCAATAGTGCGAGGGGACCACCACCGCTGGAACGTCTCCTGAGTACATGGACCCTCTGATAATGCAAAACCATCAACCCCCAACAATGGGATATCAGTGATGGGTGACTGTGATATGGGCCAATGACGCCTGGCAGGAGTCAAGATCGGTATACGGATCTCTCCTCTGGTGCTCCTAATAGCACGCTCTCCTAAATAGAGCTCCCAGTCTCCATCAGTGAAGAGAGGAACTCTCCTGGTGGAAATCAAATACCCGACTTTGGTCGAATGTCAATCCTCAAAGTCGATGGTCAAATGTTCCCCTGAATAGGGAATCCATGTAATGGTACCAGCTGTCAGTAACTCCAGCAAAATAGAATGGTACCATCGTCGTCCTCGTGGATTAGTATCTAAACCTAACACACTCACAGGACGCAAATATGGGACCCTCTCATAGTCCCAAAACTGCCAACACAATGGCAAAATATCTGCTATCAGTAAACACTCTTAAACCTATGAATGGGAAAAGACAAGAGAAATACTCACCAGCAAAAATGGGTAAAACCCTAGCCAAGCCTCAGTCAAACCATGTGAGTGCATACGCATGCCCCGGAGGAAATAGGCAAAGGTATAGGAGCCCGAATCATACTCTCCAATACGGTCCACATCACATGTGGCGCTGATCAAAGCAAAGGATACCGTAGAAGAGTTATCTACTATGAAGCATCCTCGAATGAACATCAGGAACAACAGCCGCAGAACGCGATCCCTGATCCTGACATCATCAAGCATGGGCTCACTAAAAAGCCCACTTATAGCATCTATTAGGACCTGAACGGATAGTCCTGCCTTTGAGCGCCTCCGCCAGAACTCCTCATAAGGATCAGACGGTAGTAGGGGTAATATTCGCCATGCAAGGCACTGACTCCCCTCTAAACTCCATACCTATGATAAATCGACAGTCCATCGGTGTCATCATCACCTCACAATCTAACAGATGGAGTGACTGAGTCTGATGAAACCATCGCTCAGACAATGCTCTGAGGTAACCCCAGGGGCAACGACAGGGAAGGATGGAGAAGAATGCCCCAAATCCCCACTCATGCACTATCTCTCTATAGTCAGGATGAAGCGCCTGGTACATGGAGTGAATGCTAAACCAGTTCCCTCGAGGCTGTGTAAACCCTGGAACCTGCATGAAATGTAGATCAACATTAAAACCTTTTAATCCTCATCAATAGGAAAGAAGGAAGATCAAAATCTAACACCATACCTCGTTAGCATGCAAGTACATCGATGGATGTCTACTCAAATCACCCAGCAACTCTGGGTTTGCCACCTGAATGCTCGGGAGCTCCCTACGAGGGACATGTGTAGCAGGAGCGGGATCCTCAATCAGAATATCCGCCTCTTCGTCCTCAACGTCTGGCACATCTACCCGGACATGACGAATCACGGCCTCCACCAACCGACGAGGCTGTCTGACAGAATGGGGACGATGCACTTCGGAAGCCCTCCGCCGTACGCCAAAAGTCGTCCTATAGGAACTGCTCAACTGATCCGGATTCATAATATCTGGACAACAAGTCTCCAAATCACCTCAGAAAGGGTGCGGTATTTCCTTACCTGGAGCTTTCCAAAATGCATTTATGACTATATGCATGCATGCATTTACTTTAACATATGATAGAGTTAAAATGCATGACTACCCAATACCTACATTTAGAAAATTTCTTCCATAGTACCCTTTGAAAATAGGACTATCCACATTTCCATAGGCATGTCTAGGTGGCCATTCAGTAGCACACCTACCCCAAAGTCATATACATAATATATGCATTAAAAATCAAAATCATCATGCAAAAGGTCAACCTCAATACTAGGAGTACTTTTCCTTTCTACCTTTTGCTCATTGGACCTCAAATAGGACAAAAAATAGCAGAAAAAGGTGCCAATTTGACTGTCTCAAAAGTCAAATTTTTTCACATCATTATGTTCAGCATGGTTTAATACTAACATTTACTATGTTGAATATTTTTTATCAAGTCATTTGTGCATACATAATCACTACTATGTGTTTAGATGCATTTCGTGCGATAACTCACAATACAACGGATTGAAACTGGAAAAAAAATACATACATACGTTACTAGGATAGTGTAGAACACTTGTACAGTAACAGAATTTGCAGAAAGTAGCCCGAACTCAGCAGATCTGAAGATGGCTCGCGGTTTTCTATATGCGAAGAAAGTTGAAAAATACTTGTGAAGACCAATCTATAGGATTTATGATCCACGATTGGTCGCAGGCTCACCTGCGGCTGCAGCAGGTGCACCTGCGACACCCTTATGTGGGTCCCACCCTTACGGCTCGGTCAAGTTTGAGTTGCAAAGGAGTTCTCACAGGCTGGAAAGGTTAAATCGAGAATAAAAACGCCACGCAATTGAGCAAAATAGCATACAATCATGGTCTTCTCATATAGAACTTTAAGTCTATACATAACTCATTGGTAGTCACCTAAACACAAGGTATACCCTGTCAATGACCTCATTTTGCTACAAATCACATCTGGCAATACCTTATACATGTCTGATGCCACTAACTCCGGGTCGTTACCCAAAATTAGTCCCTGACGGGGGTTAAAACGTATATCCCCGATGGGGGTTTCAATGTAGATCCCCGATGAGGGTTACAACACGTTCATCCGTTGATACGTCCATCAACAAAGGTCAAGCAGCATTGACGTTATTTTAGCCGATGGCAAATAAACCCATCGAAGCAATGAGAACTGTTCAATAATTGCGTACGTACTCATGAGTCCCCATGTAGCTCCCCGACGGGGGTTACACCGTATATCTCCGGCGGGAGTAACAACGCATGCTCAGCCGTTGACACACATATCAACGAAGGTCAAGAAACCTTGACATCATTGCAGCCGATAGCGATTAAACCTATCAGAGCTCTAGAGTTATTCGAGGTCTTCATATCCAACTGCTCGTATTCCCCAGCGGCTCCCCGGCAGGGGTCACAATGCAATGCTTCGTTGCTCTACATGACAGCGAAGGTCAAGCAACCTTGACAATCTATTCACAATACAATGTTCCGTTGATTCACACTTCAACAAAGGTCAAGCAACCTTGACGATCTACTAACAGATTCTCAGCCGTTGATTCATACGTCAGCGAAGGTCAAGCAGTATTGACAGTATATCCCACACGATTTTGCAGCCGTTGATTCACATATCGGTGAAGTACACGTCAACGAAGGCCATGCATCCCTGACAGCATTTGTTGTTGGCAGTAAATCCAATAGAATCTTGACATGTCCTGGCGATACCAACCAGGAAAGGTCAATGTTATCAAAGAGGATAGATGATGGAATATGTTATACACATCCTCTAATAGACCAAGCTTTCTCTCCACAGATATCTTGCACATAAGAGGTACCTCTTCAGGATTAAGTCGTTATCGAGAACACGTGAATTTGGTGATAACTCCAACATCAACATCCTAACAGATTCGGATCACACATCAAATCCGGTCATCATTATCAATCCCCAGTTGAAGCAACAGGGATCCATCAATCATCCCCAGTGTGTTGGGCTACAACCCCGTACGCATGCATCATACATTTGCATCATGTTGCTCTCCATAGTACCATTTTCGTCTTGTTGCGTTTCAAGTGTCTAAGATTCTTTATCCTACCCATGCATCACCATGCATGAGTATGATAAAGAGGGGCATCTGTAGACACTCGAAATTTTATGTACCACTGTCACTAACATTGCAGGAGGACAGATTCGGCTTTTAAGAGAGAACCCTTAAAGACAATCCAAATCCATAACGGATACTAGCGAAAGTTCAGCATCAACCCCAGATCACACTCTGGGAGTAACAGTTCCAACCTCGGAGGTAACCCCAAGGCATGCAGATCCAATACCGGAACACACACTGGAGAAGACCGATTAATCTCGGAGATAACCCCGAGGTATCCAGTCTCAGTCCCAACCATAGGAATAGCCACCAACCTTGGTAATAACCCCAAGGAATGCAGTTTTGGCGATAACCCCGGAAATGCTTATTTCAAATGCGACCAGCTTCAATCTCGGTGCTCACAACGAGATACACTGCACCAACCAGGCAATAACATTGGGAAAATAGGCACACCTCAAAGGTGACAATGAGGACCTTCAACAACTGCATCAGTCCAATCTCAGTGAAGTCTGATCAACGTCTGCTTTATCAGCCCAATCCGGCGATAACACCGGTGAGTGGCAACATCGTTATCTCGTCAACACGATGCCATGTCACGTCTCTACGCAACGATGTCCCACAAGACTAACCAATCCTGAGTGACTATTGTGCGGGGTAACAGATGAAAGTTAAAGCTTGAAGGTCGGAGGGCATCGTCCCAACTTCAATGACTTAGTACAAACTCTAATCCCATGCCATCATACAACTCACGACAACGGCGGTCCAAAATAGGTCCTGTATACCTCAAACGGATGCCCGAATTTCACTTCTGAAAGTTCGAGTGGATATTACAGTGCTTGAGTGCACGTACTTCGAAACGACCAGACCCAAAAAACTCGGGCCCACCCGGGTTACCTCTGGTACACCTGTGGCTCAGCCGTAGGTACACCTGTGACTAAAATGCCAATAAATAGAGGGCTTGGGCAGCCCATTTTGGAAGAGAATAAGGCGAGGAAGCCCTGCCCAATTTGCTCTGCACTCACCCCATGCAGTGCACTTTCCCCTTTTAAACAGCTGTGAGCTCATATATAGCCCTTTTGTACCTACAAAAGTCACTGTTTACCCACTCTAAAGATGTAGAAGTCTTTTTTAGCTATCAGCTCTAAGCCTTCTCACACACTTTAGAGTCTTTCTCTTCATCTTTGCACACACCCTTCTACACGTTGAGAGTCGTGTTGCTTGCTTTTTCCCGGACTTCGGTCCGTGGTTTCATTTAAGTCTGTATATATATATATATATTTATATATATATATTGACTAACATTATTAAGTTATGCCTCGATTGATCCTGGACTTCGGTCCGGAGCGTTTACTCGCTTTTGTATATATATATATATATATATATATATATATATATATATATATATATATATATATATATATGTATTTATATTTATTAACTGTGTGTCGAACTTTGTTCGATGAGCCTAGACTTCGGTCTGGAGCGTTTACTCGCTTATATATATTTACACACACACACACACACACACACACACACATATATATATATATATATATATATATATATATATTTCGTCCCACCTGGAGTTTACTTCGTGGTGGTTGATCGCTTTTACAGATTTCTTTACGTTTCGTCCTGCCTGGAGTTTACTTCGTGGCAGTTGATCTCTTTATACAACTTTATTTACATTTTGTCCTGCCTGGAGTTTCCTTCGTGGCGGTTGACCATATTTACATCTTTATATACATTTCGTCTCGCCTGGAGTTTCCTCCGTGACGGTTGATAGCTTTCAACAGCTTTATTTACATTTTTGATCCCCCACGGAGGTGCTTCGTGGTTGGTGATCCTGTCTGTATATATATATATATATATATATATACATGTTTACTGCTTTCATACAAATTACGGTATCTTGTGCGCCTAGGAATCATGTGATCACATATTCGACCTATTGGATCTAAACTCGGTTCCCGGGATGGACATTTTCAACTGTAAGTAGCTTGTAAATTATTCTGCAATGTCTGAATTCCCTCAGATGGTTTCCATACCCACGAGGAAGTCGGCATTATTTTGTACATTATTTTCATACGGATGCCTCGCATTCATAAAATAAAATTAATCAAGTCGAACACTTAATAAAATGGGAGTGTAAAAGGTCTCAATTACTGTTGAGCATCAGGGTTTGAAAAACCTTTTTTCTAAAACATCATTGCTATATCTTGCTAAAAACTGAATTTTTACATAAATTCAAACCCTGTGTATATAGGTTCGAACGAGGCCTCGCACTACTTCCAAATAAACAACATATTGACCCACACACACACACATTTAGATAATAGTTTATTGAAAAGAGGTGGTCACCGTGGTAACACGGATGTCGGGGGTTCCTAACACCTTCCCCCCGTATAACCAAGTCCCCGGACCCTAATAAATCTCGGTTTCACCGACCCGTTTAGCAGTGTCACATCACTGGGTCAATGTGCAAACCTTTTCTCGGTTGTGTTGGTACAACCATTTAAAAAACCAACTGGCGACTCTTAACAGTCCATCGTCGACATTATACATGTCAGACATTTTTCACTTATTTTTTCAAACAAATCTCACCTAAATTGAGAACACCAAAGAACAAGTAACGGAAAAGGGACATCCAAAAATCATGACGTCGACAAGCGTTTGTCGTAACCTCCCAAAAAGTGAGGAATCCGAACGAGGTGATCACAAGTAAGCTAATCATAAACTCTAGCGAAGTCGTATACCTTATTTGATACCGGTTCTACCCATTCTTTTATTTCTCCTACTTGCGCTCAGCATTTAAATTTAACTCCAGAGAAATTAGACTTTGATTTATCTGTTGAAACTCCGTTGGGAGAAACCTTCATTACATCCACTGTTTATAAGTCTTGTTTGATTCAAATCGGTAACCGCACGTTACATGTCAATCTTATCTCTTTGAAAATACTAGCATTTAATGTGATTTTAGTTATTGATTGGTTAACTACTCATCATGCTAACATCGATTGTTTTTGTAAGGTTGTTAGCTTTCATATTCCTAAACAACCTATTATACGAATCAAGCAACCAAACCACTAAAGTCGATCACTATCAGATCAAGCCATAAAGCTATTCATTTATTTAAAAACGGATGTCAAGCTTTCTTAGCTCATGTCATGGATTTAAATAAAAATACGTCAGATTTGAATGATATTTTTATTGTTAATAAATTTTCATGACGTATTCCGTGAAGAACTTCCGGGCCTACCCCCTAAGCGTGAAATTAAATTTTTTATCGACCTTGAATCCGGTACAAAACCCATTTCCAAAGCCCCATATCGAATGGCTCCTATTGAACTTCAGGAGTTAAAAACCCAACTACAGGAATTGTTAGACATCGGTTTCATTCGTCCTAGTACGTCTCCTTGGGGTGCTCTTGTTCTATTCGTAAAGAAGAAAGATGGAAGTATGTGACTTTGTATTGACTATCGGGAGTTGAATCAAGTCACCGTCAAAAATAGGTACCCGTTACCTCGAATTGATGACTTGTTTGACCATTTGCAAGG
This sequence comes from Panax japonicus, assembly GCA_020205505.1. Classification (NCBI taxonomy): domain Eukaryota; kingdom Viridiplantae; phylum Streptophyta; class Magnoliopsida; order Apiales; family Araliaceae; genus Panax; species Panax japonicus. The sequence continues at coordinate 26,449,880 of CM035101.1, read as the reverse complement.
TGCTAAATTATTTTCAAAGATCGATCTTCATTCTGGATATCATCAGTTAAAAGTTAAAACTGATGACATTCCAAAGACTGCTTTTAGAACTCGGTACGGACATTACGAATTCCTAGTCATGTCTTTTGGATTGACTAATGCTCCCGCAGCCTTCATGGATATGATGAACTAAGTATTCAAGGAATATTTGGATCATTTTGTTGTTGTCTTTATTGATGACATCCTCATATACTCCAAAAGTCGTGAAGATCATGAGCAACACTTGAGGCTAATACTCCAAAAGCTTCGTGAAAACAAGCTATATGCCATGTTAAAGAAATGCAATTTCTGGCTTGAGGAAGTAGCATTCCTTGGGCACGTGATATCAAATCATGGAATATCTGTTGACCCGACAAAGATTGAAACAATTCAAAGCTGGGAGCAACCTAAGTCAGTTACCGAAGTACATAGCTTTTTAGGCTTAGCTGGTTATTATCAGAGATTCATGGAAGGATTTTCTCGAATTGCTACTCCATTAACTCAGTTGACTCAAAAAGATACAAAATTCAGTTGGAGCGAGGAATGTAAGATGAGTTTTTAAGAACTCAAGATGAGACTCATTTCAGCACCTGTTCTGACAATATCATCTGTTTCGGAGGGATATGTTGTAATACTCGAGAATTTCCACGTATTATAAAATGAATATATTATTAGAAGTACTATTTATGTGAATATAAGTGTTATTGTTTTATGAGTTTGTTAATACAATTGATTCGTATTAGATCAATGCGTATTAGGAAATGTGAATTGGGAATGAGAAGTGTGAAATGCCTTGTGTGGCATAATGCAAAACGAGAAAATTCATTAAGCGAATTAAAACGGGAATTAGGAAGTATAATCGTATTGATCATGTGATTTTGTATAAGTAATTAAATACGTTCGAAGACTTGTAGTAACACTCCTGTGAACATTAATTCATGTCGTATAAACAAGTTAGCGGTGGAGATTGGCACAGTCCGAAGCTAAACCAGTCTTGGTACTGTCAGGGCACGTCGCAGCTGCGCCGTCCCAGCAGTACAAACTGGCACAACTGAGCCAGAAGTCAGTTAGAGAAAAGTAATTTTTCCACTTTGGAAATTAAATGGAACAATTATGTGATATGTGTGACACTGATAAATCATGAATTAAAGTATGTTATGTCCGATAACATAATTGTTAATCCATTAATTAATATTAATTAATTGTGGTGGAATATGGATTACTTGATAATTAATTCGTAATATACGATTATTATTAATTGCAATATATCTATGAATATAATAAGAATTATATCAATAATAAATGGATTAATTAATATTGGTGGTAATTAATCAAGGAAGGGAATCATTTATTTAATTGACATAAATAAATAAGTTATTAATATAGTAATATTATGTTGACAGTTATGTTCATGTAAACGATAATACAAATATAACTATATAGTGTGGTGTGACATTTATGTGGCTATATATATTAAGTCTTATAAAACAAAATTGTATGAGGCAATGTGGTTAAGCATATTGGAACTATATAGTATAAATTCATTATGAAATGAGTAAGTAACCATATACATGTGGGTAAACGTTAACATAAAATATACATGGATTATATGTATAGTGCATAACACCTACTACTTTGAAATATTAAGTCATGGTGTGACATTAGGTTATAATATATGATGGATATGTGTATTAAAATGTAACATAAGGGTGAGAGTGTGTAGGAGTATTGTTGGGTAAAATCTAGTTACGCACAACACATAAGTATACGTGGTCAACAAGTAATAAAGTGATAAGTTGAGTATCGTTCCCACAGAGAATTATTTAATAAAAATCACCAAGTACTAACCCGTAACCAACTCAATCTTATTTAAACAAATGAATTTAATGTTATAAATTAAAATATTTAACTAAACTAATTCTAATTACCACTAACTAAAAATCAGATTATGGAGATTTAAGATCACAACTTCACTTATTGCTTCATTTAGGTTAACTTACTTCTTATCAATTATTCTCTATCACGAATTGTTAATCAAGAACACAAAAGTAGTATTAACCACCTCTCGATGCGCTAATACCGTATTAACGTCAATCCAAAATTAAGATAGAAATCCGTTAAACACCTTAATCAACTAACCCACTATATCTCTATGTGAATTACAATTAAAGAAAGTTTAAGAATAATTTCTCTATCCGATTACATGCGATGTCAAGCATATCTCTACCTTAACACACATCAAGTTTAAGCTACTAACAAAATCCTGAACACATGCTATCATGGTTAGATCTAAATCTATACTTCATCTCTCGAGTTCATATAGATTATCACGGTAATTGATGGCCAAGCAATTAAACAATTAAGTCCAAATCACAATAGACAATCCTCTCAATAGAACATAATAATTGATAACGAAGCATATTAAAATAAACTACACAATAAGATCCATTGTAATCTCAAACAAAGAATTAGTTCATGATTATTGAATTTAAACTAAGAATCCACAATTGAATAATCATTAAAAGACAAAAATTGAAGAAGTAAAGAAGATAGAATCTATTGTCTGTAGATTGGACGGTCACTCCTTGCTCCTACTTTGAATCTTCAATGATCTTCAAGTTGTTTCAATCTCAAAATCTCATTAGAACTAGTGTTTTGATCTAATTTACTCTAATCTAATTTAATAGAATGCTCTTTAATCTCCTAATATTCTCATAATCCCCCCTAATATGTGTTATTCCCCTCCTTTTATAAGCCTTTGTTTATGTCTTTAAGTCCTCTTGGAAGTCCTTGAATCAAACAACTCGAAACAATCCTTTTCGGACTCAAATTCGGACAAAATCTACTATTTTTCGCATAGGCCAGCCCCGGCTGGCCTTTTCCCTTGTAAAAACCAAGCCCCAGCTGGGTAGTGGACTGCTAAAACGCCCAGAACCCCAGCCCCAGGTGGGTCTTAAGGCACAAAAACGTCCAGCCCCAACGAAGGTGCAAACTGCTGAATTAATTTTCTGCTGGAACCTCCTCTGCTAAAACTGCCATAACGTTTAAATCGAGAGGAGTTACGGGGCCCGTGACCTATCAAATCGAAGCTATCGAATAGATCTACAACTTATTTCTTTGAGCTTTCAGAAATAACAGACGCATGATGGTCGAAATTGGACTGAAAGTGACTGCTATGCAAATGACCACCCAAAACGGTGAAGTTCAACGTCCGTCGGTAGAAATGTCATAACTCTTTCATCCGAAATCCGATTTGAATGATTCATGATGTTTCGAAAAGCTAAGAAAACTCTCTACAATATAGTCCAAGCTCCAAGCCAAGAACATGAATTGAACATGAAAGCATAAACGATGTCCGGATTGCTTTTTTTCTTGCATTTTCCTTGATTTTCCTTACCAATAGTCGCTCACATTGCTTCCAAACGTGTAACCTACAAAATGAACATGAAATACATGAAAAGTAACTAAGAAACATGAGTTTAAACAATAAATTCAAGTAATAGATACCGGATAAGTAGGTATAAAACCTACTTATCAAGTATACAAGAAGGCTGAGATGTTGGAGTTGTCCCAAAATGAGTGTCCCATTCACTCCTAAATCTCAGCCATATGAATAGCAAAAAGGCTCAACCTATTTCTTCCAAGCTTCTAGCTAATGATCATTGGGGGGGAGTGGTGTTCATGATTCAAACCAACCACTAATTACCAACTCCTCCATAACCTTCATGCAATCCTATAATCCATGGGTTTGATTCAATGGGAAAATGCAATGTCTGGTTTTATGTTCTTCTATAAATAGCAGTTATACTTCTTCATTTCTTGTTGCTGAGAATTGTCTGATAAATTGTTAAGTAGTAGAGTGAGAGCATTCTAAGAGGTTGAGAGTTCAGTTAGAGCAAGTTTATTGCACATTACATACGTATAATTCCATTCCTTGTTTTCCATTTCCGTTTCTGTTAACAGAGTCATAAGTATTAAAATTTCAATTTCTTGAATTCATGGAAATGGATGTTAGTATGTTTAAGTAATGTTCATATGGTTGTTATATGACATTACAAGCACGTTTAAACTGAAATATGAATGTTTAGGAATAATTTCGTGAGTAGTTTTTGTGTTTGGGATAAACAGTTGACGAGGTTTACTATTCTTGGTCTGAACAAGACATAGCGCAACTGCGCCGGATTTACACTGAGGCGCAGCTGGCCTCTGAATTTTGTTTTGAGTTCTGTTTCGAAATTATGTTATAGTAATATGACTTATGATGGAATACAAGCATATTTAAGGAGTATATATAGAGATACGGACCTAATGTGAGCATGTTAGACTAGCTTAACATGATTAAAGAAAGTATGTAGCTTAAAATGGATTTAAGGACTTCGAAATGAAATTATTATGTATATATAACATGTATGTATACTGACTTTGCAAGCATGTTAGTATGACTTAGAAATGCATGAATAAACCTTTAACTTGTGTTTAGGTGATTAGCAAGGAAACATGAACAAGTTAAACCTATTAGTGAGCGTTGAATGTAAATATTGTTAAAATACATTGAGGACTAGAATCTGACATTTATAATCATGTTTGATGACTCTGTTAGACTTACTCATGTAGTATAAACATATATATGCCATGCTTATGTATCATGTTTCAAGAAAGACATAAACGAAGTATATTTTCTACTAAGGAGGTGTTAGTTACAAATTTGTGTTATGAATACTCATAAGCATGCCTATTATGACTGTTATAACTATCTTGTATGTTTAGAGAGCAAGCATGGTATCCTTTATGGTTTCACGACCTTGAATGGCCTTAACTTGTTGAAATGTTTAATTTAGATATATATATTATAAAAGGGAACCTAGATTGACTTGAGAAGCATGAAGAGACCCTTAACATTACAAATATACCATGTATGATTGTTTTGAGCAAGCCAAACAGAAACCACAAGGCAGCAGATAAGTCTTGGCTTGGTCTGAGGACGGTGCAGCTGCGCCGGTCCTAGGCTTAGCCATGACGCAGCTGCGCCAGTCTGGAATCTGAGATTCTGCAATCTGATCTTTGGAAGTTAACTTTTATGGTACCTAAGATGCTAGAGGTGGTTTAAAACTGCTTGATAATGTTTTGCTTGAATGCCATGAGTAGTGTAAGTTTTACTTATAAGAATAGATACACGAATGGTAAAGTGGTGTGTGAAAGCTTCTAACATGCATGTATGTTATACTATAGGTGTAAGTTGTACGTTAAAATGGGATAGAAACTGCAAGCAAACAGCTCAGTCATGGTTTGGCCAGGGGACAACGCAGTTGCACCGTCCCTATGCCTAGACAGGGCGCAGCTGTGACATCCCCGAATCCGGGTCCCAAATCGCCGCGGATCCGGTATACAATTTCTATCACTAATGCGGAAGATATAAACATACATTTTTTATACATTAAACTTTTACACATCATTCCCAAGGTCTACAACCTTAACTTAATACATACCTTCAATATCTTAGAAGATTTACAACGCTATTTTCATCAGAAAATTTAATAGATTTAACATCACCATAATTTAATCTTGCTCTTTGCCTTTGCCTCTGTCCTTATTCAAGCTTTCATCTTAATCTGAAAATTTTATCATGATATAGCAAGGGTGAGCAACAAATTTACCCAGCAAGTTTTACATACAATGGAGATATATATCATTATTGAAAAGAATGAATAAGCTTTCAAGTTTTCAACAATATGATAATTGTGAAATAACATGAATCAAGTTTCAACGATTGAATGACTGAACCAATGATATTGGATGTCAACAATTAACATAAACAAGTTTAACTGAAACCTACGGTAATGAAGGTGATCAGCCTTTCATACCTGATGAACATAAACAACATGCACAATGTGCGAATCAATAAATTATTGACGTGGTATAATCAATAATAATTAACCACTAACATGCTTTAAATTAACAACTCAAGTTGAGTTAGGAAACTTGCCTGATTTGCTGACTACTGCTACGCAATTTAATTTAATCCCTTATGAAAGACCTATCATTAATAAGATTGATCCTCCAATTAGCATAATACATTTTATCCCACAACACTATTACTCAAATAATAAATTAGCTAACATTTAGCCACATAATTAAACATTGAATAATTCTTTAACTCATTAGTAATATTATTATCCCTTAATAATATTACTATCACTTAACCATTATCTTACTTTTGTCTAATATTCTTTTATAGAATATTTATCATTTACAAATATTATTAATCATTTAATAATATTTAGATCCTTTACTAATATTATTAATCATGTAATAATATTTTACTCACCTTCTAATATTATTAATCATGTAATAATATTTTACTTATTTAATAAATAGTAAAGATCTCACACATTTTAAGATGCAGATATTTTACATCTTGAAGCTTAAACCATTTAAATTTTATTTCAGAAATATCTTTTACCTCTACTCGCAAATTCGGAGTTTAAACAGCTAATGCATAATTTTTATAGTAAAATTTAATTTACTATATAATTTCTTTAATATAAATAATTTTTACATCTCTTTGTCCATTCATGAGTCAACACTGACTGTTGCCTCATATATAAAAATTTTACCTCGCTAGCACATTCGCTTTATTTTTCATTTTACGATTATTCGCATTTTCGTTTCATATATATATATATATATATATATATATATATATATATATTACGTTACATAAATATCAGCTCAAAAACTTCATTTCGAGCACCGAAAATCTCAAAATATCATTTTTATGATTAATATAATATTTCAAAGGTTTTACATTCTTTGTTGCACCACAAAATAATTTTATAGGCAACTATATTTTTTTTATTTTACTTAAATATGTAATTTATATTTATTACATATTTTTATTGCTTTATTTATGCCCGAAAGGAAGTTTCTCGGCATAAAATATCACATATAGCCAAATCTCGTCCCGTAGGACTTTATTAGATTTATTATAACTTATTATTACGCCCGAACGCGATTCCGAACGGCGAACGTCAAAATCGCTCGACGCGCCGACGCCCGGCGTTTGCTCAAAATTTAGTTCTGACATGCATGCTCGCTCATTTTTAATTTTCAAATCATGAGTCATATAACAGCGAAATTTCGGGCGTATTATAGACCCCATGACATAGTATTTTAGAAAAATTTCACACAGCAAAAATGGATCACGGAAACTAATCAAAACAGGTCTCAAAATTCATGTCGTGTAACAGCACTGCAGCGCCAGCAGCAGCAGGCGTCAACGCTGAGCGCTGCCAGGCTGCTTGGCATACTCTGCTGCAGCACTTAACGACTTAGCCACTTTGCAATCTTCTTACGCTTTACTCGCTTATCGGATCATTTTCAAACTTTAATATGCTTTTTATATCATATGAGACTATTTTTGAAAAATATTAAACACCCATTCCGGGTTCGATAGGCAGCCCAAACATTTCACCAAAAGCGGACGTTCATCACAGTTTTTCAACTTTTTGCCAGATTTACCCTCTCTCGCTAAAACAGTCATAACGTTTTCGTTTTAAAACATTTTTAAGAGATTCTTGAGCCCACGCGAAGCTAACTTCCGGGACTATAACTCTTCCCTACTGACTTGTTTCCAAATTCCGAACACATCAGCCCAGAAATTCCGTTCAAGTGAACAGAACCGCACTTGATAGACAGTTTGGACACTACTACTTTGAAATGTCATAACTCTCTCCTCCGAAGTCGGATTTAGTCCGTTCCGGAGTCTATGGAAAGCTTATTCAATGTACTACAACATATCAAAAGCCCAGAATTTTTAAAGCACAAAAACCGGACCGAATTACCCTCGTCTTAGACTGTCCCGAATCTGCCCATTTTTTTGTTATAAAAACGGGACTGTTTTCACCAAATCAGCTACTACACCATGAAAACTCAATATTTTTGAGTCCTACCATTTGGGTTTACTACTACACACATATCTAACACCCCTCTTTGACGGATCACAAAAAGAAGTTATAGATTTAAAATGGGAAAATTTCAAAGTAAATAGAAATTTGGTTTCAAATCTAGAAAATTGAAAATAAATTTTCTTTATTTCTTTTGATTCACCCAAATCAACATCAAAATGAGTAAATACATACATGAATCCATATATATCACATAGATCTTAGGGTTTTAAACTTCCAAATCAAAAACCATCATCATCAATAAGCAGTAGCATGGCATCATAGCATCAACACAAAGTAGTTCCAATGGCCACTCAAGCATTTTCTTACTAGTTTCTAAAAACATATACATGGGTCATGGCTTACCTCTTGCTGCAAATTTCTTCTTATAGATGGAGATAGCTACTGATCTCTCCCTTCTTGCTTGCTTGATTATGCTCCTCAAATTCGTAGACAACCTTGACCCACTCTCAAACTCTAATCCTTTCTTCTCTATTTTTACTCTCTTAGTTGTAATGTTGCAAAGTGAATGAGTGCTTGAGTTGGGTGTATATATATATATATATTATTAGGACTGATATGCTCAGCCCCTTCACCTCTCCAACCATCAGTTATATATTCATGGATCATTATACACTAGTTAATGGTCATAAGGGAGGGAGTTAAGAACATGGAAAGCCTTTGCCAAATAATTATAACCTCCTCTTTCCTCACACTCTATATTATACGTATATACACTCCCTCCTTGTCCCAATATACTTGTCACGTGTGACCCACCAGTTGTTGTCTTGTATAAAATTAAAATAATAATCATTTAATCAGTTAACAAGTCATTTTGACCATTTTGCCCCTTGTAGTCAAACGTGTCGATACTTATATCGATTCCTACTAAAGTCGACGTCCCGGACGTCATGGAACTCCCCGTTTCGTCAAACTCAACTTCAAAATTCGTAGTTGACTTTTCCCCCGAAAAAGTCAACCCGTTGACTTGACCAAAAAGTCAACCGTGACGCAATTTCGTGGTTACAGTCTATCTTGACTAATTTCGACGTTCCGGACTCAAATACGCTGTCCGTGTCACTAAATTCCGCTCCAAACTCAAAGTCATGTTTTAAAGTCATCCCATGAAATTAATAGCATTAATTCCATTCTTACCCATTTTAAATAGTTGAATTATACGGAACCAACCATTCAAACACATCTCATCACATAACATATAAGTAAAAATAAATAATTCATCTAAAAATAATTGTCACATAAGAATTTCACATAAGGTTGTTTATTGAAATTGTTTAACTACATGGAAAATCTAGGATATTACAACAGCTGCGCCGTAAAGCAGTCACAACTGAATTTTGTTTTTGAACTGATGTTTGACGCATGCCTATGTGATGTCTGCAACTTGTAATATATGATCAACATGCTATGTAATATGTTAAGAAGCATGCTATGTGATCCAAACAAATGTTGAACATAACTTCCAAATGTTATTTATATTGTGGATCGTGAGCACCAAACTCGGGGGTCAGGTAACGCGGATTTGTGGGTGTCACATATTGGTATCAAAGCTGTAGGTTATAAACCTTAAGTGGGGTGGGGGAAAACCCTAAGATTATTACCATACGAGATATAGACAAAACTCATTTAGAGTTCTAAGTGAGAAATTGTTGAAGTGCATCAATAGTGAGATATATGGACACATAGTGTGAGAAGTTTGTACTAATAAAGTACTAATCAAATTATTTAAACTGATTGTAGGATGTCTAGATAAGATTAAACAAGTGCGGAGATGCTAGTGGTTGTTTCACCAATGCCAGAAGCCAAGGTTCCAGCGCAAAGTGAATCAGTGGAGAAGGTGGGAGAAGATGAACCTATAATTAATCTGGGGATCGATCATGGCGATTATCCCGAGATGTATCTGAGTTGAGATGAGGAGGCAGAGTCTGAGCAAGTTAAGTTAGAGAAATGGAATAAGATCAAAGTTGGAGAGAAAGATCACGAAACTATAGAAGTTCAAGAACTCCGGAGTAAAGTGTTTCTTTTAGAGGAGTTGAGAAAGACGGAGCGAGCGTTACGCGAAATGACAGAAGAACGGAATGAGCTGAAGGCGCAGGTGGAAAGGATGAAGACTGAAGGTGGTGGATCGTCTGAAGGAACAATCAAGCAGCAAAAAGACAAGAATAAGTGAAAGAGGGACAACGACAGCCCTAATTTTGAAAAGTTAAACTCGAAGAAGAAGCAAGTCTGTAGCAAGTGTGAAAAGACTCACGCGGGAGAATGCATGATGTGGAAGAACGTGTGCTTCAACTGTAAGCAGGAAGGACATATTTCCCTACATTGTCCTAAGCCGAATTTGAGGAAGTGTTTTTCATGTGGGAGGACGGGTCACGGATTAAACAAGTGTCCCATCAAGAAGAAGACTGGTGAAGGGAGTGGACGGTAGACAACTTAGAAATAAGTGCTAGTATCTTTTGGTAGTAGGTTATGATATTAAGTGTTATAATATCGAAAATGAGGTGTGACTATATGTAAATATAAATATGTTTGTATGAATGAGATCTTTATTTTCTATATGAATATAAGATTAAGATTAATTTGTGTGTTCTTAAAACTCATACTTATAGTAAGTTAATGACTCATAATTATATGAAATGTTTTGAACCCCTCAGCGAATGGACGCCAAAGGTCTGACTAGGATAAGTTCATACAGTCATATAATTGTGGCAAGTTCCTGAACTCATAAGTGTGGTAAGTTTGACGAACTAGGAATAACTATGTGTGAATGGAGAATTGTAACTTTTTGTGTAAAGTTATGTTGTTAATCCCGATACAATTTAAAAAGGGATAGTAATATGTGTTAAGTACTAATTGTGCTATGTGCTATTTGAAAAATTAAGTGAATGAGAAGTATGTGTTAAATTCTTATTGTGTTAAGAATTTGTATGGAGAAAGATAATTAATGTAAGATTTTTATTTAAATCAGATCATGCCGCCTAGATGACAGAATCGAAATCAAAGGGAAGAGCAATCGGTGAATAATGAAGAAGGTCAAGCTGACCCGATGCAAAATTTTGCAAATATGATATCCAAAGCTATGGGGAATAGAGCTCCAGCAGCAAGAGGCAGGGCGAGAGAACAACCAGCAGATAGATTGGCAAATTTCAAAGACTTTAAAGCGGTAGGACAACCTAAATTCAAGGGGACCATAGATCCGATTGAAGCCCAAACTTGGGTGAAGGAGATGGAGAAAGCATTCATTATTGTGCGTGTGGTCGAAGAGCAATAGATAGCTTTTGCAACATATCTGATGAAAGGAGAAGCCAATTACTGGTGGGAAACTAACCAGGCGAGAGTTGGTACAGCTGTGGTGACGTGGGCAAGATTCAAGGAATTGTTCTTTGAGAACTACTTTTCGCCAAGTATGCAATCCAGGATGGAAGTCAAATTTTTAGAACTGAAACAAGAGAATATGTCGGTTTCGGAATATGCTTCCAAATTCAATGAGTTGGCTAGATTTATACCTCATCGGGTGGACACAGAAGCAAGAAAAGCGAGAAGATTTGAAAATGGACTGAAGTCGGGGATATTCAATACGGTAGCAGTATTTTAGATCAATACTTTCGCGTCTTTGATGGAGAACGCATTAATTGTTGAAGGAGGGAGCGAAGCTGCATCTCGATTTCATCAAGAGAAGAAGAAGAAGACAAACGATGGAGGAAGCAGTGGTGGTAGTAATCCGAATAAGAGGAAATGGAGTGAGAATACCAAATCAGGTGGCAAGACAGAAGGAAATAAGTAAGGGAGGGATCCATGTGCAACGTGTATGAAAAACCATTTTGGAGTTTGTTGAAGAAGAAGGGAGTTTGCTATAATTATGGGCAAGAAGGACACATGTCGCCCAATTGTCCCAGTCCTAAGAAGATACAAGGTTGCTTTGCGTGTGGATCGACTGATCATCTTGTTCGGAACTGTCCGAAGAGAAATACGGAGAAGGAAAGTGGTAACAAGGGACTCAGTGGTGGAACCTTGGCAAGTCGAGGACCTGCACAACCAGGAAGACCAACAGCCCGTACATTCAACATGACGGTACAGGATGCAATGGCTACTAAGGATGTGGCATCAGGTAATGATTTTGTTTAGAAATTTAATTACGCGAGTAATATGAGTTAGATTTTCCTGTGAATTGTTTTCTTTTATGGATCCAAGTCACATGTTAGAATTGGAGAGACAAATTAGTATTGTGTTGATAAAAATGAATTGATGATACAACTTTAAAAGATTGTAGAGAATAAGAAAGCGGTGATTCCGAGGACAGAATCCTTTTAAGGTTGGGTGAATGTAATAACCCGAGATTTCGAATAATCCAAATTTTATGAATATTTTTTTTATTTATTTAATATTGGCATTGCCAGTTAATATTTTACAGTGTATCTGTGATGCGAGTCTCGAGATTAGTCAATTTGTGTATTGACAAAGAAATAAGAGTAGAGTTGTGCTTAACAAGATTAGAAACCCTAACCCTAAGTCTGGATAGGGATTCAATAGAAAATATAATTAAAATAATTATATTAATGAGTACGTGTTTGTACTATATATAGATTTATTGATCAATGATTGCTCGAGTAGGGTACGATATTAGTAAACCTTAATAAGGGATTAGAAACCCTAATCTTCGGATTAGAAACCCTAACGTATCATTAGAAACCCTAATCAAAAACCGTGAAACCCTAATTTTAAATTCGGGAATCCTAAACCCTAATTAGGAAACTCTAATCCTAATTTGCAAGCCTAAAGTGATTAGTATGTGTTAATATAATTAGGAAACCCTAATTATACTTGAGAAATATTAATTTCTATTTAAAACCCTAATTACATTTTTAAAATTCTTAATTTTCTATTTTAAAACTCTAATTACAAAATTCTAGAATTGGAGTTTTAAAACCTAAGGGTTAGAACCTTAGGGTTAAATCCTAAGGGTTAAACCCTAAGGGTTTGTGCTATTGTCTAGTATGCCATTAAAATCATTTTGTTAATGACAAAATTACCCTTTTTTATATTTTTAATAAGCTAACTTGTGAATCTAGCTAAAATTGTAGTTGTTCACCAACTATTGTTGACATTGTGACTCAAATCTCAGCCATATCTGATCCCACATTGACACCTAGCCATTATAGATACATTGTATCACATTGTAAGAGATTAAGAACGAGAAAGTATACTAAACTTAGTCAGTTTGTACACAAGCTCTCAACAACTTTTCCTCTCTTCAAACCTCTGAATTCTTTAAGTCTCTCAATCATATCATCAGTTATTGAAACACCAAAAATAGTTAAGGAAAGCATAGATAAAAGATCGGAATCAAGAAGGTATAAAAGCCCTAACCTATTTTGATCTTGTATGCTAAGAGAAATTTTGTGTTAAAGTGTTTAATCATGTGTTATATGATGTTTTTAGACGATCTATGTTGATCCATCATGGATCTATAGCATCAAAGTGCTTTAAAATTGAGTTTTTCAAAAACTGTTCTTGAGCTTGAAAAGTGGTCTAACAACCGAATGTCAGAGGCCACAAATCCTTCCCTGTTTTTGATTTTTGTTGTTTTAAGCTTTGAATGTGTAGTCTGACATGAGTACTTTAATATGAAACTGGAATCGTAGCTATTGGATGTCCAGGTTGTGAGTTATAAACGGTCAAAACCCGTTGACCGAGCAAGACCGAAACTTTCTGGGTAAAATCAGACAGTGTTAAGGCAGCGTCTGACATGATATTCTAGGGCCTTTATCTGAGTGGTCAAGCCAGGCCACTCGGTCACGGTTGAGTTTCTAAGGAAAAAAAAACCTAGAAACCGTATGAACATAGTTCTGACAGCCTTTGACCAGATTATATCTTGTGATCCTGTTGTATTTGGACTGATCTGTTGATGTATATGTGTTATTTGACATGTTCACTACAACCATTTGATGACCATAACATAGAAATAAGTGAGCCCCAAAATGGATCATCGAACTGCCTGGGTTTTTGGAAAACCCAGAAACCGTCTGACAAGAACTTACAATGCTCAGATCTTGCATCTGAGTTGTTGTTGGACCAAGATGTTGGTTGTTAGTGGTAGTAATACATACCTACTACAGATTGGATGCATAACCACGCCCAAAAATAATTTTAGCAGAGATTTATAGCTGGTCAATCGAGCGACCTTGAGAACTGGTCTGACAGTGTTCTTGAGCTCAAGAACACCTAAGATGACAGAAAGCGTCGCTAAAGGGCTTTAGCGACAGTTTATTTATTTTCTAATTTTTGATTTTTCAGAAATTATTTAACAATAGAAATAAATTATAAAAATTACCAAAAAATAGTTTTAAAAATTATTTTAAATTATAAAAAATAATTTTTCAGAATTTGGAATATTTTTCATTAATAATATTAATTATTTGAATAAAAATGATATTTAATTTATTTAATTAGTATATTAAATAAATTAGACAAAATTGATTTAATATTATGAAAAATCATTTTAAATAAGAATAATGTGTTTAAAAATATTTTGAGCTATAAAATGTAACTTTTAATATTTTTAGAGAATTTTTATTAATAATTTAATATTAATGATATTAAATTTATTTAATTATTAAATTAAATAAATAAGTTAAAAATAATTATTTTGATTTAAAAATCATTTTAAATGAGAATAAAGTGTTAGAAAATATTTTGAATTATAAAATATATTTTTCAATATTTTTGGAGAATTCTCATTAATAAATTAATATTAATGATATTAGATTTATTTAATTATTATATTTAATAAATGAATTAAAATGTTTTTATTGATTTAAAAATCAATTAAAAATGAGAAAAATGATTTAAAAATATTTTAGGTTATAATAAATGACTTTTAATATTTTGATAATAATATCATTAATATTTAAATATTAATGGTGATTATTTAAAAATGATTTTTATTATTTTAAAAATCATTTAAGTAGAATATTAATGATTTAAAATTATTTTAAGTTATTAATAATAACTTTAATTTTTTGACAAATATATTATTAATATTTTTATATTATTAAATATTAATAAGATTGTTTGATAATTAAATCATTTAAAAATGATTCCGATGTTTGAAAAATTATTATAAATTATAATAATTGTTTAAATTATTAAAAGCTTCCGAAAAATATTATAAACGATATTTAACTTATCTAAAATAATATTGAAGCTTAGAGACCAAGTTTAATTGACAATAAATGTGTTAATTGTCGGATAAGATGACCAAGGCACCGAGATGAGACCTAAGTCCAATCAGACCGAACTAGTTAGACTTGATTAGTGTTTATATAAGTTATACACACTAATGTGGCTATGTGGTAATGTGCCTAGGAGACAGCTTGACTGTAATTTACAGTGTTACGTGTTATGAAATATTGTGCTAATTATGAGACCGATATTATTGGTTATAGGTCTTTCAAAAGAAGATAAGTATATTGTGTAGCTGTAAATAGCGGAAGAGGCAAGTTTCCTAACTCAACCTTGAGTTATATTCATTCAATTATCATAGTGGTTAATTATTGTTAATTATACCACGTCCAAGAATTTGTTGTTGATTATTCGCATTTAGTGCATGTTTAATAATTCAAATTGAATTACTGATTCGAAAAAAAATATATTCATAGAATTACTGTTGTTGGATATTCATATCTGTAGAAGCTAATATTGACAGTACAGATAATTCCTGCTTATTGTCAAATTATGTTGAGAAATGTCTTAGCTAATTATTCTGGCTAGACGAACATTTATTAGAACTTGATAGGTTCGAGAAGAAAAGAGAAGAAAATTTAATTATTATTGATACATTAATACCATTTGTATCGGCTAGATAAAAAAAAGAAAACTTGATAGGTTTGAGAAGAGAAGAGAAGATATGTGATTAGATATTGAAATCATTGAATTTCATTGTTAAATCAAATCTTGATTCTGAGACTGAGAAGAACAACCTTTTATATAAAGGGAACATTTTATTGGTCGTAAATTTGATCATTGCGCGCGACTTAAGTATTATGCATAATATAGGGCACAAGGAGTTGGCAGGCTCTAAGTACTTGCAGAGGGGTATGATTCAATCTGTATGGTTATCTGATACACCTGCGTATATGCCAAAGTAAAACTTTAATATATACCCGAGAAGAGAAGTTCGAGATCCAATGGTTCACTCAGCATAAATCTGGAAAACATTCCACTTTGTTATAACATAGAATTGATTCTTGATTATTCAATAGAATATCATAGAAAGTTTGAAAGCGTTGTACAATTTTATTATCAAATTATTGTGTTGAATAGATCGTGAGAAGATTTGTTAGAAAATTGGAGATTTGTTCAGCTAATTCAAAGTTCCCCGAACTTTAGCATTATTCTATCAAAATAGATAGTCTGTTCTTAATGATTCGTATACATTTATTGTATGTCTTAACTTGCAGGGCAAATTTGTTGCTCACCCTTGCTAAATAAAATATTTCAGCTAGGAACGAAGATGCCAGCGGGTCAAAGAAGAATAAAGGCAAAGGAAAAATGTTGGATTAGTTGTAATAAACATTAATATTATGTTGTATTTATGAACCCTTTTTGTATCTCTAAAGGGTATGTTTATAATGTTAAGGTTAGAGAACCTGGGGTAATGTATTGACTTTATCAGTTAATGAAGTGTATGTTCCTATTTATAATTAAATGGGTAGTTAAATGTTATTTATATTGTGGATCGTGAGCACCAAACTCGGGGGGTCAGGTAACCCGGATTTGGGGGTGTCACAAAACCTTTAACATGACCGTCTAAGACGCAGTAGCTGGGAAAGATGTGGTGTCAGGTATAATCTCAATCAATAATATAAGTCCGTGTGTATTATTTGATTCAGGTGCCACCTGTTCATTTGTATCTGAAGAATTTGGTAGTAAGTTTAGTACACCCCGAGAACGTTTAGAAGATTCCTTGAATGTAGAAGTTGCAAATAAGAAAATAATCCCTATAGAATACGTTTATCAAAATTGTCGCACAAACATTTGAGAACATGAACTGAGCGTAGACTTGATTCCTATTAGACTGTGAGAATTTGACGTTGTGACAACCCGATATTTTCTATATAAATAAATCATAAATTTTGCGTATAATTTTTTTTTATTTATTAAAATAAATATGAATGATATGTGTCAAGGTAATGTGTAATTATAATTATATGTGTGATAAATAAAATTTATTTATTACATTAAATATTGCAAATAAATTTATTTTAGAATTATTGATTATTATCAATTATATTTTTATACTAATTAATTCCCTATTGGAAATGTTTTATTAATTATTTTTCAAGGAAGATATAATCTTATATTATTTAAATAATATATGAAATTATTTTAGAATAATTATTTATAAGAATGCATGAAAGGTATTATATAAGTATTTATGTGATGAATATAAAATATATTTATTACATGAATGGTTATGAATAATTTTATTTTAGAATTATTGTTCATTATAAATTATATTCTAATAATAATTAGTTTTATAGTAAAAATGTTTTTAATGTGTATTTTCCATGGAAATATGATAATTATATTATATATGATATGATTATAGAATTTTTATAATAAATATTTTATTATATGAAATTATTTCAGAATAGTTAAGTAAATTATTTTTACTTAATTATAAGGTTAATTATGACAGATAATTCAGATATGGAATCCAAACCCTAATTTTGGGTTTTGATTAAGGAATGAAAATAATAATATTATATTATTATTTACCAGTGTTATAGATAAGTATGGTTATGTGTGTAATGTTAATGTGTGGAACAGCTTTAGTGTTAATGATAACCCTAATTTTGGTTATGGGATAAGGAATGATGATAATAATATAATACTAATTATATTTTTATTTTTCAGTGCTATGGATATGTACTGTATTTCTGTATTGATAATGGTTGGTCAATTACGGTGTATTATGATCAAACCTTAGTAATAATGTTAAACCCTAATTTGATATCCAAATTAGAGTGCAAGATTATTTATAAGTGTGTTATATAATTTATGGCATGTATTAAATGTATTAATTAGGTAAACCCTAATTAAAGTTCTAGAAACCTTAATAATTTTTAGAAAACCCTAATTTTAAGTGTTAAAACCCTAATTTGAAACTCAGCTGTGAGTTCAAGATTGTTGTTTAACGGTGTTATATGATATATGTTATGCATTATATAAATTTGTTATTAAACCCTATTTAATATTTAGAAACCCTATTTAATAAATAGAAACCCTTGTTTCAAACTGTTAAACCCTAATTGAATTGAAACCCTAAAGAGAAAGTCATTCACGACTTTAAGAATTTGTTAAGTCGTTATGTAATCACGATAATGTGATTAACGACTGGTGATATATGTATTAACCCTAAATAGGGGGAATCGCAATCATTTAAAATCCTTATTAATTTTCTTAAATTATAAACCCTAAATTCAAAAATTAGAAACCCTAATTTGCTTATTGTAACCCTAATTGCCAGTTTGGGAAATGAAATGCTAATTAGTGTTGTTTAAACCTAATTAGAAAAACGCTATAATTAAAGACCTAAATTAAATTAGTAAACCCTAATTGGTATTTTTAGAAACTAAAATTTTAGTTTATTATTTTATTGTACAAACCCTAAATTGGAAATTCTAGAAATTATTTTTAAACCCTAAATTGGCTCAAATCCTAAACCCTAAACCCTAAGGGTTTGTCAAGATTACATTCTTGCCATTAAATTGATTTATTAAATGACCAAAATGCCATTTTGTGCATTAAAGAGGCTAAGGTGTAGGTTTTGACATTTAGGTTGAGTTGTTAACCAACTCTTACCCACCCCAACAACTTCACATGCACATAATTGACAGCAACAAGCCCTAAACTCAGCCATTCATGCATCTAAGTTGTCTATATAAGGATTTAAGGAGAGAGAAATGCATTTTGTTAGCCAATTTTGCACAAACTCTCTAACAAGTCCCTCTCTCTCTCTAAGCAACGAAAACCTAAGGGTTTGCAAATGACAAGAATGCCATTTAAATGAATTATCAAATGACCTAAATACCCCTCTTTGCATTATTGTAGGAAACTTGTGATTTTGGCCAACAACTTTAGTTGGTAACCTAATTCTACCAACTCTTACCAACCCCATGTGACAATGCCAGCAATCAATCACAAATGTCAGCAATATTCAATGCATCCAACCTCTATATAAAGATTTAAGGAGAGAGAAAGTTAGTTTGCTAGCCATTTTTTTTACAATACTCAATCAAGAACTTCTCCAACTAGAACCAACGAAAATATATAGTATATCAGTCCTATTTTGAAGCCCCGTGATCATCAACAACAAATCAGAAGCACAAAATCAAAAATTTGATCAAAGAAAGGTATAAAACCCTAATCCTAGAAATCCTTTAATTTGATGTTAATTGTTGCAATTGATTGTTTAAAGTTGTGTAATAAGGAGTGTATTAATGTTCTGGGTTGTTAAATTCATGACCCATAACATCAAAGTGCTCAAAATCAAAGTTTTTCCAACTTTTGAAAAATCGAACTCTGTTATTTTTAGGCAAATGTCAGGGCTTATAACTCTTGTATATAATGTTTTTTAGCCATGATGTTTGTTTGAAATTATAGTCTTACATGAGCACTATAAGACCCAATTTATAGATTGTCCAAATTCGTTCAGATGGGAGAGTTATACTCGGTCAAATGTGCCTACTCGCTAACTGCCTTATGAAATCTGGGTTGGTGAAGAACACCTATAGCGACGCTTTTGTCACTATAGGAGCCTTTAGCGACGGTTTATTATTATTATTTCCGAAAATTGATTAAATATAGGAAAAAATAATTTTTAATTATTAAAAATACAAAATAAATTTTGAAAAATTATTTTAAAGCTTGAAAAATAGTTTTTAACTATTTTGAGTATATTTTAACAATATTTAATATTTTGGAATATAAAAGTATTTATTTATTTAGTTATAATATTAAATAAATTATTTAAAAATGGTTTTAATTCATGAAAAATCATGAAAAATTATATTATTGTGTTAGAAAATATTTTAAGCCATTTTTGATGAATTTTAATATTTTGTGAAGAAATTTCATTAATTAATTAATATTAATGATGTATAAGTTATTTAATAAATATATTAAATAAATTATGAAAAATAAAATTAATCATTTTAAAAATTATTTAAAGTATTATAAAAATATTTTAAGTTATAAAATATGACTTTTGATATTTTGTCATGAAAAATATTATTAATTTAATATTAATGATATTAATTTAATATTGATGATATTTATTTTATTTAATATTTATAATAAATAATTTAGTTTAAAAATGATTTTATTATTTGAAAATTCATTTTAAATGTAAATAAAGTGTTTAAAGATATTTTAAGTTATAAAATATAACTTATCATATTTAAGGAATATTTTCATTAATAATTTAATATTAATAATATTTATTTATTGATTAATGATATTAAATTTATTTAATAATTATATTAAATAAATAGTTTAAAAATGGTTTTATTAATTTATAAATCATTTAAAAAGGGATATAAATGAATTAAAAATATTTTAAGTTATAATTAATGACTTTTAATATTTAGATAATAGTTCATTAATATTTAAATATTAATGGTAATTATTTAATAATGATTTTAAATGTTTTAAAAATCATTTAAGGGTATTATAAATATTTTAAAAATATTTTGAGTTATTATACATAACTTTAATATTTTGGCAATGGTTTCATTAATGATTTAAAAGTAATTAAATGTTAATGATAATGGAATTGTTTGATATTTAAATCATTTAATAATGATTCTGATATTTCAAAAATTATGATAAATGATAATAATTATTTAAAAATTATTATAAGTCATTTAAAAAATTATATGACTGATATTTACGAATGTTGAACAACTGTTTAGAGTCTTAGACTCGATAATTACCCGATAAAGATGTCGGTAGACTGACATGGTTTAAGAAATTGATCTAGACTTAGAAATTTAGTTAGTTAATTATTTTATTTGTGACTCAATGATGGATAAAGTTGTGTGACAATGTGATTAGGAATGAGTGAATGTTTGTTTGTGATAACATGATTGTTGAACATGTATGACAATGTGATTATGTTATGTGTTGACTGCAATAAGCATTACTATGTGTTATAATATATGATTCTAATCGATAGAATGATCTTATTAATGATAGGTTTCGGTATAGCAAATAGATCTAAGTTGCGTAATTGTAAGCAGCGCATCAGACAAGTATCCTACCTTTGCATTTTCTTTATGCATTGGACAAGTGTAAGAATGTTTCAAAGTTATATTATTATTGTACAGATTGTTAAAGTCTATATTATATACGCCCATTGATTATCAACATGTTAGTATATGATAATTCAAATATATATTCTGTTCGTTAATTTCTATAAATGGTTATACAAGTGTCCCCACTTGAATAATCATTGTATTCAATCGCATGTTGATATACCTTTGATATACATATATCTTGAATTATATAAGACCTTTGTTATAAAAACCCGACAGGTATGAACATCCCGATAATGGGAAAATTTTTATGGGCTACGGCGGACAAAGGATGAACGATAATATCGTTCTAGCAATGTAGTATTGATCAATACAGGGCCCATGGACTGTACACCCTTAGGCCCGTAAGCAATGCCGGTTTACAGATGAATTTCTGTTTAACCTTTTCGAAAATGAAAAACAATGTTTATATTATGTCACAGAAACCGCATGTATAGTCAATACATAGTTTCAAAAATTTGAACGAGGGTTGTTATGTTATTATTATTGGTACAGATTACTTCACAACCATTGACTGGTTGTAAAAGAATATTATAAAGGAAACATTTAAATTCTTTCAGCTTATATATATATATATATATATATATATATATATATATATATATAATACTTGCTTGGCACTCAAATGCTCATCCTTGCTTAATTTAAATGTTTTCAGCTAAGTGTAAACAGCTAGAAGGGATCGGCCAAGATCAAGTAAAAAGGAAAGCAAACACAATTTGTTTATTTGTATCATTTGTAATAGTTAGACTGTACTAAATTATGATATGTATCATGCAAAGAATGTAGTAAAGGTTGCGTACTTGGGATTAGACTCTGATAAATGTAAGTTAAGTTTAAAATTTATATTATTGTTATTATTACTAGTATTATTCCGCTCATAGAAATGGTATCGTGAAGTACTGAGTTTGGGTTTCAAGTATCCGGGTTTAGGGACTTTACAGGTTGGTATCAGAGCTATAGGGTTAGAAACCTTAGGTGGGTTAGACCTTAGGCTATAACCTTAGAATAGAGGGAAGCGTTGAAAATACAAATAACTCATATAGAGTTTAAAGATAGATGAATTGAATAAATTCATCGTCAAACAAAATAAAAGATAACTTATAAAACTATTATGTGTTGTGTTTAATTATTAATTGTTAGTCAAGATATTTTGTGTATAGGTGTTAGAAAGGAACATAATTAGGATACCCTTAAGTCGTAAAGAATAAGTCAACCTCCATGACTGAGCCAATATCAAAGCTAATAGCTGCAATAGAGGCTCACATTGAAAGCTACCTCAAAGAAGTGGTTATTTTGGAAAGTATAGTACTAGGATCAAGAAACGCTAAGTATAACTGATAGGTAAGTATAGTTAAAGGATATGTGGTCAATATTGAGTTCTTAAACTCGTATATTCATGGTGAGTTCTTAAACTCGTATGTTTGTGATGAGTTCTTAAACTCATAATGAGTTATAAGTTGTGACAAATTAGGTATAGTTGTGTGTGAATAGATATTGTGGATAATGGAAATAGATAGGTTATTAAGCAAATGATCGTTAGTGAATGTGTAAGGAATAGGTATTATTAGTATTAGTTGAATATGTATAGTTTTAGGTGGTATATGTGATATGTATGTTGATGTAATGTAATTTTTTGTATAAGTTATGGCAGCAATTCCCGACTTTCGAGTCACAAAGGGATAGTGGATGTTTAAAGCAGAGTGTGCTGAGGCATGTCAAGTGGTATGAATATGGGTCTATGATGGATTAATGGCATAAGTTGATATAAAGATAGTAGATATTTATTTGGTCATTGGTTATTACAGTAGACCAAGTTTTCAAAATATAATATTTTAAGTACCTGATTATTTAAATAGAAAGTTTTGCGTTATATGTTAAGCGTTTACGATAAGGCTTAGAATGTAAGAATAATTTATGAAAATGCCGTCAAAACGAAAACGAAACAAAAGGATAGAAGGACCTGTGAACAAAGCTGGAGGACAACCAGACCCGACTCAGAATTTTGCGAATGCGGACGATCAAGCTATGCAGAACGAAATACCAGTCGCGAAAAATCAACTAGACAATCGATCGACGAACTTCAAAGACTTCAAGACAACCGGACCGCCAGGATTTAGAAGATCAACCGACCCTGTTAAAGCATATGTAATAGCTAGGATAACGGTGGGGCAAAAGACAACTTTTGTCACCTATATGATAAAAGAAGATAATTTTGATAATACCGGAGATAAACCGGGAATGTGATTGAAAGAAAAGTTTGTGTGTGGAAAGTAAGGACAGAAGGGATATATATATTTCCAAAATGTCCCAATCTAAGAAGGTATAGTAAATGTGTTATGTGCGAATCAATGAAGCATAAGGCGAAAGACTGTCCAAGAAAGGAAATGGAAACAAGGAATGCGAATACGGAACAAGGCAGCAGGACATTGGCGACAACGGGATCAACTTCAACAAACAAACCAACGAAATCAACCACAAGCGTCTTCAGCGTGATTGTTCGGGATTCGGTAGCAGCCGGGGATGCAACTCCAGGTATTAATCTAACCAATTTTTATTTCCTTATTATTTTTTAATATATAGTAAATTATTTTTATAAATTATTTTGAATGAGGAATTTGAGTTCTCTTAGAAATCAAATTTCTGTTTAAGGGGATAGATAAACTTTTTGCTGAATAGTTAAAGATCGGATCGTTCAACCATGATCGAGATCTACTTGGAATGATTGTGTATACTATGTACCCTGGTATGTATAGGTTTTAAAAGGTGATTCCGGGGACGGAATCTTTATAAGGAAGGTGAATGTGACAACCCGATATTTTCTATATAAATAAATCATAAATTTTGCGTATAATTTTTTTTTATTTATTAAAATAAATATGAATGATATGTGTCAAGGTAATGTGTAATTATAATTATATGTGTGATAAATAAAATTTATTTATTACATTAAATATTGCAAATAAATTTATTTTAGAATTATTGATTATTATCAATTATATTTTTATACTAATTAATTCCCTATTGGAAATGTTTTATTAATTATTTTTCAAGGAAGATATAATCTTATATTATTTAAATAATATATGAAATTATTTTAGAATAATTATTTATAAGAATGCATGAAAGGTATTATATAAGTATTTATGTGATGAATATAAAATATATTTATTACATGAATGATTATGAATAATTTTATTTTAGAATTATTGTTCATTATAAATTATATTCTAATAATAATTAGTTTTATAGTAAAAATGTTTTTAATGTGTATTTTCCATGAAAATATGATAATTATATTATATATGATATGATTATAGAATTTTTATAATAAATATTTTATTATATGAAATTATTTCAGAATAGTTAAGTAAATTATTTTTACTTAATTATAAGGTTAATTATGATAGATAATTCAGATATGGAATCCAAACCCTAATTCCTGATTTTGATTAAGGAATGAAAATAATAATATTATATTATTATTTACCAGTGTTATAGATAAGTATGGTTATGTGTGTAATGTTAATGTGTGGAACAGCTTTAGTGTTAATGATAACCCTAATTTTGGTTATGGGATAAGGAATGATGATAATAATATAATACTAATTATATTTTTATTTTTCAGTGCTATGAATATGTACTGTATTTCTGTATTGATAATGGTTGGTCAATTACAGTGTATTATGATCAAACCTTAGTAATAATTTTAAACCCTAATTTGATATCCAAATTAGAGTGCAAGATTGTTTTATAAGTGTGTTATATAATTTATGGCATGTATTAAATGTATTAATTAGGTAAACCCTAATTAAAGTTCTAGAAACCTTAATAATTTTTAGAAAACCCTAAATTATTAAAAACCCTAATTTTAAGTGTTAAAACCCTAATTTGAAACTCAGCTGTGAGTTCAAGATTGTTGTTTAACGGTGTTATATGATATATGTTATGCATTACATAATTTTGTTATTAAACCCTATTTAATATTTAGAAACCCTATTTAATAAATAGAAACCCTAGTTTCAAACTTTTAAACCCTAATTGAATTGAAACCCTAAAGCGAAAATCATTCACGACTTTAAGAATTTGTTAAGTCGTTATGTAATCACGATAATGTGATTAACGACTGGTGATATATGTATTAACCCTAAATAGGGAGAATCGCAATCATTTAAAATCCTTATTAATTTTCTTAAATTATAAACCCTAAATTCAAAAATTAGAAACCCTAATTTGCTTATTGTAACCCTAATTGTCAGTTTGGAAAATGAAATGCTAATTAGTGTTGTTTAAACCTAATTAGAAAAAACGCTATAATTAAAGACCTAAATTAAATTAGTAAACCCTAATTGGTATTTTTAGAAACTAAAATTTTAGTTTATTATTTTATTGTACAAACCCTAAATTGGAAATTCTAGAAATTATTTTTAAACCCTAAATTGGCTCAAATCCTAAACCCTAAACCCTAAGGGTTTGTCAAGATTACATTCTTTCCATTAAATTGATTTATGAAATGACCAAAATGCCATTTTGTGGATTAAAGAGGCTAAGGTGTAGGTTTTAACATTTAGGTTGAGTTGTTAACCAACTCTTACCCACCCCAACAACTTCACATGCACATAATTGACAGCAACAAGCCCTAAACTCAGCCATTCATGCATCTAAGTTGTCTATATAAGGATTTAAGGAGAGAGAAATGCATTTTGTTAGCCAATTTTGCACAAACTCTCTAACAAGTCCCTCTCTCTCTCTAAGCAACGAAAACCTAAGGGTTTGCAAATGACAAGAATGCCATTTAAATGAATTATCAAATGACCTAAATACCCCTCTTTGCATTATTGTAGGAAACTTGTGATTTTGGCCAACAACTTTAGTTGGTAACCTAATTCTACCAACTCTTACCAACCCCATGTGACAATGCCAGCAATCAATCACAAATGTCAGCAATATTCAATGCATCCAACCTCTATATAAAGATTTAAGGAGAGAGAAAGTTAGTTTGCTAGCCATTTTTTTTACAATACTCAATCAAGAACTTCTCCAACTAGAACCAACGAAAATATATAGTATATCAGTCCTATTTTGAAGCCCCGTGATCATCAACAACAAATCAGAAGCACAAAATCAAAAATTTGATCAAAGAAAGGTATAAAACCCTAATCCTAGAAATCCTTTAATTTGATGTTAATTGTTGCAATTGATTGTTTAAAGTTGTGTAATAAGGAGTGTATTAATGTTCTGGGTTGTTAAATTCATGACCCATAACATCAAAGTGCTCAAAATCAAAGTTTTTCCAACTTTTGAAAAACCGAACTCTTTATTTTTAGGCAAATGTCAGGGCTTATAACTCTTGTATATAATGTTTTTTAGCCATGATGTTTGTTTGAAATTATAGTCTTACATGAGCACTACAAGACCCAATTTATAGATTGTCCAAATTCGTTCAGATGGGAGAGTTATACTCGGTCAAATGTGCCTACTCGCTAACTGCCTTATGAAATCTGGGTTGGTGAAGAACACCTATAGCGACGCTTTTGTCACTATAGGAGCCTTTAGCGACGGTTTATTATTATTATTTCCGAAAATTGATTAAATATAGGAAAAAATAGTTTTTAATTATTAAAAATACAAAATAAATTTTGAAAAATTATTTTAAAGCTTGAAAAATAGTTTTTAACTATTTTGAGTATATTTTAACAATATTTAATATTTTGGAATATAAAAGTATTTATTTATTTAGTTATAATATTAAATAAATTATTTAAAAATGGTTTTAATTCATGAAAAATCATGAAAAATTATATTATTGTGTTAGAAAATATTTTAAGCCATTTTTGATGAATTTTAATATTTTGTGAAGAAATTTCATTAATTAATTAATATTAATGATGTATAAGTTATTTAATAAATATATTAAATAAATTATGAAAAATAAAATTAATCATTTTAAAAATTATTTAAAGTATTATAAAAATATTTTAAGTTATAAAATATGACTTTTGATATTTTGTCATGAAAAATATTATTAATTTAATATTAATGATATTAATTTAATATTGATGATATTTATTTTATTTAATATTTATAATAAATAATTTAGTTTAAAAATGATTTTATTATTTGAAAATTCATTTTAAATGTAAATAAAGTGTTTAAAGATATTTTAAGTTATAAAATATAACTTATCATATTTAAGGAATATTTTCATTAATAATTTAATATTAATAATATTTATTTATTGATTAATGATATTAAATTTATTTAATAATTATATTAAATAAATAGTTTAAAAATGGTTTTATTAATTTATAAATCATTTAAAAAGGGATATAAATGAATTAAAAATATTTTAAGTTATAATTAATGACTTTTAATATTTAGATAATAGTTCATTAATATTTAAATATTAATGGTAATTATTTAATAATGATTTTAAATGTTTTAAAAATCATTTAAGGGTATTATAAATATTTTAAAAATATTTTGAGTTATTATACATAACTTTAATATTTTGGCAATGGTTTCATTAATGATTTAAAAGTAATTAAATGTTAATGATAATGGAATTGTTTGATATTTAAATCATTTAATAATGATTCTGATATTTCAAAAATTATGATAAATGATAATAATTATTTAAAAATTATTATAAGTCATTTAAAAAATTATATGACTGATATTTACGAATGTTGAACAACTGTTTAGAGTCTTAGACTCGATAATTACCCGATAAAGATGTCAGTAGACCGACATGGTTTAAGAAATTGATCTGGACTTAGAAATTTAGTTAGTTAATTATTTTATTTGTGACTCAATGATGGATAAAGTTGTGTGACAATGTGATTAGGAATGAGTGAATGTTTATTTGTGATAACATGATTGTTGAACATGTATGACAATGTGATTATGTTATGTGTTGACTGTAATAAGCAGTACTATGTGTTATAATATATGATTCTAATCGATAGAATGATCTTATTAATGATAGGTTTCGGTATAGCAAATAGATCTAAGTTGCGAAATTGTAAGCAGCGCATCAGGCAAGTATCCTACCTTTGCATTTTCTTTATGCATTGGACAAGTGTAAGAATGTTTCAAAGTTATATTATTATTGTACAGATTGTTAAAGTCTATATTATATATGCCCATTGATTATCAAATTGTTAGTATATGATAATTCAAATATATATTCTGTTCGTTAATTTCTATAAATGGTTATACAAGTGTCCCCATTTGGATAATCATTGTATTCAATCGCATGTTGATATACCTTTGATATACATATATGTTGAATTATATAAGACCTTTGTTATAAAAACCCGACAGATATGAACATCCCGATAATGGGAAAATTTTTATGCGCTACGGCGGATAAAGGATGAACGATAATATCGTTCTAGCAATGTAGTATTGATCAATACAGGGCCCATGGACTGTACACCCTCAGGCCCGTAAGCAATGCCGGTTTACAGATGAATTTCTGTTTAACCTTTTCGAAAATGAAAAACAATGTTCATATTATGTCACAGAAACCCCATGTATAGTCAATACGTAGTTTCAAAAATTTGAACGAGGGTTGTTATGTTATTATTATTGGTACAGATTACTTCACAACCATTGACTGGTTGTAGAAGAATATTATAAAGGAAACATTTAAATTCTTTCAGCTTATATATATATATATATATATATATATATATATATATATATATATATATATATATATATATATATATATATATAATACTTGCTGGGCACTCAAATGCTCATCCTTGCTTAATTTAAATGTTTTCAGCTAAGTGTGAATATCTAGAAGGGATCGACCAAGATCAAGCAAAAAGGAAAGCAAACACAATTTGTTTATTTGTATCATTTGTAATAGTTAGACTGTACTAAATTATGATATGTATCATGCAAAGAATGTAGTAAAGGTTGCGTACTTGGGATTAGACTCTGATAAATGTAAGTTAAGTTTAAAATTTATATTATTGTTATTATTACTAGTATTATTCCGCTCATAGAAATGGTATCGTGAAGTACTGAGTTCGGGTTTCAAGTATCCGGGTTCGGGGACTTTACAGACGTAATAATGGGAATGGATTGGTTATACTCGAAAAAAGGGAGTAAAGATTAGAAATAAACCCGTAGTGAATGGATTTCAAGACGTATTTTCGGACGATCTTCCTGGTCTTCCTCCAGACAGAGAAATCGAATTCGTAATAGACTTAGCACCGGGAATGACACCGATATCGAAAGCTTCATATCATATGGCTCCAGTAGAAATAAAGGAATTGATGATACAACTTCAAGAGTTACTAGATAAGGGTTACATTCGACCGAGTGTGTCTCCTTGGGGAGCACCAGTGTTATTCGTGAAGAAAAAAGACGGATCGATGAGGCTCTGTGTCGATTATCGAGATTTGAACAGAGTAACGATCAAGAATAGATATCCGCTACCAAGGATAGACGAATTGTTTGATAAACTGAAGGGAGCAAAATATTTCTCGAAGATCGACTTACGAACAGGATA
Organism: Panax japonicus; assembly: GCA_020205505.1. Lineage (NCBI taxonomy): Eukaryota > Viridiplantae > Streptophyta > Magnoliopsida > Apiales > Araliaceae > Panax > Panax japonicus. Next base: position 26,419,995 of record CM035101.1, on the reverse strand, counting down.
ACATCAAGTGAAAGTGTGGGATGAAGATATACCAAAGACCGCGTTTTGAACCCGTTATGGACATTATGAGTTTTTGGTAATGTCATTCGATTTAACTAATTCTCCGACAACATTCATAGACTTGATGAATAGAGTTTTCAATCCATACTTGGATAAATTCGTAGTAGTTTTCATCGACGACATTTTGATCTACTCGAAGACAGAGGAAGAACATGCCGAACATTTGAAGATTGTTTTGGAGGCACTACGAAAGGAAGAGATATATGCGAAGTTTTCAAAATGCGAATTTTGGATGAAGAAGGTTCAATTCTTAGGCCACGTGGTGGATGAGAATGGAATCTCAGTAGACCCTGAAAAGGTCAAAGCAGTAAGTAGTTGGGAACAACCGAGAACACCGACAGAAGTGAGGAATTTCTTAAGGTTAGCTGGGTACTATCGAAGATTCATCCAAGATTTTTCTAAGATAGCAACCCCGTTGACTAATCTGACGAGGAAAGTGGTAAAATTTCTATGGACCGACAAATGCGAGGAGAGTTTTCAAGAGTTGAAGAAGAGGTTAAGCGAGGCACCTGTATTATCCTTACCAGATGATACGGGAGGATTTGTAGTGTATAGTGATTCATCGCATAGAGGACTGGGCTATGTGTTAATGAAGCATGGCAAAGTCATTGCATATGCGTCACGATAATTAAAGGATTACAAAAAACGATACCCTACTCATGACTTAGAGTTAGCGGCAGTAGTTTTTGCGTTAATGATTTGGAGACATTATTTGTACGGAGAAAAATGTGAGATATACACGGACCACAAAAGTCTGAAATATATCTTCACACAAAAGGAGTTGAATATGCATCAGAAAATGTGGTTAGAATTAATCAAAGATTATGACTGTGAGATTCTTTATCACCAGGGGAAGGCAAGCGTATTTGCCGACGCTCTGAGCAGGAAAGGAAGGGAGAAATTATTTCAATTGACAACTCAGGAAGAATTAATAAAGAGATATGGAGAAGTTGGAAATACAGGTGAAGGGACTCGAGAGGTCTGAGGAGAAATTATTTGTAATGGAAGCTTGTTGGATAGAGTAAAGGAAGCACATGAGAAAGATGATGAATGCGAGAAAATCAGGAAAAGGATTACGGAAAATGAAGAAGAAAATTTTTAAATAGATAAAGACGGTATTTTAAGATTCGAAGGGAGAGTGTGGGTACCGACGATAACCGAGTTGAGAGAGGAGATTTTGCACAAGGCACACAATACGACATATTCTGTTCATCCGGGAGGCACTAAGATGTATCGAGACTTGAGGCAACATTTTTGGTGGCCCAATTTGAAAAGGGAAGTCGTAGAGTGTGTTAGTAGATGTTTGACTTGTCAACGCGTAAAAGGATAGCAACAACAGCCAAGTGGGTTGCTACAACCGTTGGAAATACCAGAGTGGAAATGGGAGCATATTACGATGGATTTCGTGGTAGAACTTCCGGTCACGCAGAGAGGGTTGGATGCCATTTGGGTTATTATGGATCGACTTACAAAGATCACACATTTTCTACTGATCAAGATCCGTTATAGTTTGAACCAGTTAGCAACTCTGTACGTAAAGGAGATTGTTTCAAGGCATGGAGTGTCGTTATCAATTGTTTCTGACCGAGATTATGTCAAAATTGTTTCACGTCAAAATTTCAAAAACGATTACAAGAGAGGATGGGAACACAGTTAAGGTTAAGTACAATTTATCATCCTCAGACATACGGACAGAGTGAGTGAACAATACAAATGCTAGAGGATATGCTTAGGACTTGCGTGATGGACTTCAAGGGAAATTGGGACGACCACCTACCCTTAGTCGAATCTGCGTATAATAATAGTTACCATTCGAGTATCAGCATGCCACCGTACGAAGCTCTTTACGGGAGGAAGTGCAGAACACCATTATGTTGGGACGAAGTCGGGGAATAACGAATACTTGGACCAGAGTTAGTACAATAAACCGCGGATGTGGTGATGGTAATAAGGGCTAGATTTGTGGCTGCACAGGATCGCCAGAAAAAGTATGCAGATTTGCATCAGCAAGACCGAGATTTTGAAATCGGTAATTTTGTATTCTTGAAGGTATCTCCATGGAAGGGAAAGATCCGTTTCAGTAAGAAAGGGAAACTGAGTCCAAGATTCATAGGACCGTTTGAGGTACTCAAACGAGTGGGAGAAGCAGCATACAAAGTTGCAGTACCACCTGAGTTGGAGCACATCCATAACATGTTTCATATATCCGTGTTGGTTCCGTACAAGCCTGACTACAAGCACATGATTTCTTATGAAACTATTTAAGTGGAGAAGAATTTAGCGTACGAAGAAATTCTTGTCCAAATTCTTGATAGGAAAGAGCAAACCTTGAGAAATAAAATCATTTCTTCTATAGAAGTACTTTGGCGTAACCACGATGTCCAGGAAACTACGTGGGAGTTAGAAGATAGGATGATGAGGGATTATCCCCATCTATTTGTGTAACCTTGTAGAAATTTTGGGACATAATTTTTATAAGGGGGGGGGGGGAAGATGTAATACCCGAGAATTTCCACGTATTATAAAATGAATATATTAATGGAAATACTATTTATGTGAATATAAGTGTTATTGTTTTATGAGTTGGTTAATACAATTGATTCATATTAGATCAATGCTTATTAAAAAAATGTGAATTGGCAATGAGAAGTATGAAATGTCTTGTGTGGCATAATGCGAAACGAGAAAATTCATTAAGCGAATTAAAACTGGATTTAGGAAGTATAATCGTGTTGATCATGTGATTTTGTATAAGTAATCAAATACGTTCGAAGACTTGTAGTAACACTCTTGTGAACATTATTTCATGTTGTATAAACAAGTTAACAGTGGAGATTGGCACGGGCCGAAGCTAAACCAGTCTTTGTACTGTCAGGGCACGACGCAACTGCGCCGTCCTAGTAGTAAAAACTAGCACAGCTGCGCCAGAAATCAATTAAGAAAAGTAATTTTTCCACTTTGGAAATTAAATAGAACAATTATGTGATATGAGTAACATTGATAAATCATGAATTAAAGCATGTTATGTCCGATATCAAAATTGTTAATCCATTAATTAATATTAATTAATTGTGGTGCAATATGGATTACTTGGTAATTAATTCGTAATATACGATTATTATTAATTGCAATATATCTATGAATATAATAAAAATTATATCAATAATAAATGGATTAATTAATATTGGAGGTAATTAATCAAGGAAGGGAATCATTTATTTAATTAACATAAATAAATAAGTTATTAATAGAATAATATTATATTGGCAGTTATGTGCATATAAACGATAATACAAATATAACTATATAGTGTGGTGTGACATTTATGTGGCTATATATATTAAGTCTTATAAAGCCAAATTGTATGAGGCAATGTGGTTAAGCATATTGGAACTGTATAGTATAAATACATTATGAAATGAGTAAGTAACCATATACATGTGGGTAGACATTAACATAAAATATACATGGATTATATGTATAGTACATAACACCTACTACCTTGAAATATTAAGTCATGGTGTGACATTAGGTTATAATATATGGTGGATATGTGTATTAAAATGTAACATAAGGGTGAGAGTGTGTAGGAGTATACAAGAAGGCTAAGACGTTGGAGTTGTCCCAAAATGAGTGTCCCATTCACTCCTAAATCTCAGCCACGTGAATAGCAAAAAGGCTAAGCCTATTTCTTCCAAGCTTCTAGCTAATGATCATTGGGGGGGAGTGGTGTTCATGATGCAAACGAACTACAAATTACCAACTCCGCTATAACCTTCATGCAATCCTACAATCCATGGGTTTGATTGTTGGGTAAAATCTAATTACGCACAACACAAAAGTATACGTGGTCAACAAGTAATAAAGTGAAAGTAGAGTATCGTTCCCACGAGGAATTGTTTAATAAAAATCACCAAGTACTAACCCGTAACCAACTCAATCTTATTTAAATGAAGGAATTTCAATTTATAAGTAAACTAATTCTAATTACCACTAGTTAAATTAAGATAACGGAGATTGAAGATCACAACTTCACTTATTGCTTCATTTAAGTTAACACACTTCTCATCAATTATTCTCTATCCTGAATTGTTAATCAAGAACACTAAAGTAGATAAAACCACCTCTCGATGCATAATACCCATATTAACGTCAATCCACAATTAAGATAGAAATCTGTTAAACACCTTAATCAACTAACCCACTATATCTCTATGTGAATTACAATTGAAGAAGGTTGAAGAATAAGTTCTCTATCCGATTACATGTGATGTCAAGCGTATCTCTACCTTAACAATAATCAAAAATCTGCTATTGACAAAATTCACGACACATGCTATCATAATAAGATCTAAATCAATACTTCATCTCTCGAGTTCATATAGATTATCACGGTAATTGATGGCTAATCAATTAAACAATTAAGTCCAAATCACAATAGACAATCCTCATAATAGAACATAATAATTGATAACGAAGCATATTAAAATAAAATACACAATAAGATCCATTGTAATCTCAAACAAAGAATTAGTTCATGATTATTGAATTAAAACTAAGAATCCACAATTGAATACACATTAAAAGATAAAAATAAGAGTAGAGTAAAGAATAAATCTGTTGTAAGTAGATCTCCATCTTCCTCAAGCTCCTGCTCTTGATCATCATTGGTCTTTAAGTTGCTTCAATCTCCAAATCTAATTAGAACTAGTGTTTTGATCTAATTTACTCTAATCTAATCTAATGGAATCCTTTCTCTAGTCTCTAATATTTATAATCATTGTGATTCTCCTCCTTATATAAGTCTCTTCATATGTCTTTAAGTCCTCTTGGAAGTTCTCTTGGAAGTCCTTGTGTTAATCGGATCGAAATAATCCTTTCTCGACTCAAATTGGACCAAAATTCGCACTTTTGAGCATTTTTTGGGCTACCCCCGCCACAGTGGGGGTTTATGTTTGATTTGGACCTGCCCCGGTGGGATAGGGTTCTGACTTGTGGCTGGTACGCCCACCCCGGCGGCGGTTTTGTGACAGAAAATTTTATGCTCTAACGTCCCTTGGAAAAACGACCATAACGTTTGATCCGTCAAGAGTTACGAGGCCTGCCACCTATCAAATCGAAGATATTGACGTGATCTACAACTTTCATTCTTTGAGAATTGAGAAATAACGAATGGATGAAGGTTGAAATTGGGATGGAAGTGACTACTGTGCAAATGGCCACCCAAAACAGTGACGTTCGACGTCCGTTGGTACAAATGTCATAACTCTTGCATCCGAACTCCAATTTTGATGATGCAAGATGTTCCTGAAAGCTAAGAAGAAGATCTACAATGTAATCCAAGTTCCAAACCATGAACATGAAATAAACATAAAAGCATGAACGATGTCCGGATTGCTTTTCTTTGTGTTTTTATACCATTTCTTTGCGATTTCAACTCCCAAGCATATAATCTATAAAACGAACACAAAATGCATGAAAAGTAACTAAGAAACGTGAGATTAATAAAATAATTCAAGTAATAGATACTGGATAAGTAGATATAAAACCTACTTATCATTGATTCAATGGGAAAATGCAATGTCTGGTTTTGTGTTCTTCTATAAATAGCAATTATACTTCTTCATTTCTTGTTGCTGAGAATTGTCTGATAAATTGCTAAATAGTAGAGTGAGAGCATTCTAAGAGCTTGAGAGTTCAGTTAGAGCAAGTTCATTGCACATTACGAAGGTATAATTCCATTCCTTGCTTTTTATTTCCGTTTCTGTTAACAAAGTCATAAGTATTGAAATTTCAATTTCTTGAATTCATGGAAATGGATGTTAGTATGGTTGAGTAATGTTCATATGGTTGTTATATGACCATACAAGAATGTTTAAATTGCTATAATGAATGTTTATGAATGATTTTGTGAGTAATTTTTTTGTTTGGGCTAAACAGTTGCCGATGTTTACTGTTCCTGGTCTGAACCAGACATGGCGCAGCTGCGCCGGATTTACACTGAGGCGCACTGCAGTTGTGCCGGCCTCTGAATTTTGTTTTGAGTTCTGTTTTGAAATTTTGTTATAGTACTATGACTTATGATGGCATGCAAGCATATGTAAGGAGTATATATAGAGATATGGACCTAATGTGAGCATGTTGGACTAGCTTAACATGATTAAAGAAAGTATGTAGCTTAAAATGGATTTAAGGACTTAGAAACGAACTTATTGTGTATATATAACATGTATGTATACTGACATTGCAAGCATTTAGTATGACTTAGAAATACATGAATAAACCTTTAATTTATGTTTAGGTGATTAACAAGGAAGCATGAACAAGTTAAACTTACTAGTTAGCGTTGAATGTGAATATTGTTAAAATACATTAAGGACTAGAATCTGACATTTGTAATCTTGTTTGATGACACTCTTAGACTTACTCATGTAGTATAAACATATATATGTCATGCTTATGTATCATGTTTAAAGAAAGACGTAAACGGAGTATATTATTAACTAAGGCGATGTTAGTTTTAAATATGTGTTAGGAATACACATACGCATGCCTATTATGAGCATTATAACTATCTTATATGTTTAGAGAGCAAGCATGATAGCCTTTGTGGTTTCACGACCTTGAATGGCCTTAACTTATTGAAATGTTTAATTTAGAAATATATTATAAAAGGGAACCTAGATTGACTTGAAAAGCATGAAGAAACCCTTAACATGACAAATATACCATGTATAATTGTTTTAAGCAAGCCAAACAAAAACCACAAGGCATCAGCTAAGTCTTGGCTTGGCCAGAGGACGACGCAGTCACGCCGTTCCTAGGCTTAGCCATGGCGCAGCTGCGCCAGTTTGGAATCAGAGATTCTGCAATCTGATCTTTGGCAGTTAACTTATATGGTACCTAAGATGCTAGAGGTGGTTTAAAACCGCTTGATAATGTTTTGCTTGAATGTCATGAGTAGTGTAAGTTTCACTTATAAGAATAGACACATGAATGGTAAAGTGGTGTGTGAAAGCTTCTAACATGCATGTATGTTAGACTATAGGTTTAAGTGGTATATTAAAGTGGGACAGAAACTATAAGGTAACAGCTCCGTCCTGGTTTGGCCAGGGGACTACGCAGTTGCACCGTCCCTAAGCCTAGACAGGGCGCAACTGCGCCGTGCAGCAGTCACAACTGAATTCTGTTTTTGAACTGATGTTTGACGCATGCCTATGTGATGTCTGTAACTTGTAATATATGATCAACATGATATGTAATATTTTAAGAAGCATCCTATGTGATAGAGACAGATATTGAACATAACTTCCAAATGTTAAGACCGAAGAATGTCTTCAAGAAATTTAGCAATTAAGACGTCATTGTATTTGTGATGACTTATAGACTGATTTTGTACCATATGTGAGTACTTGAATTGTGTCAATCTTGTTTAATGATGGTGATAGCTAATGAACATCTTAAACATATAATTCGCTATAAATAGGTTTCAAAAGTGTTGATTTCTTAACGTCGATAAACTACGCGTAAGGCAAGTATTCGAACCCTACTTTATATTGTGTAAGCATTCTAAACTCTTGCATTACCTTATTCTAGCGAATATCGTAAACTTATTTCTTTGAATGTAAGTTATCTTACTTATTCATTCAATTGAGCTCATTTGTTAAACTCTTGAGAAAAACTATTATTCATGTGAACTTAGTATTGTTCTTGAATATTGTGAAAGTACCTATGCCATTTGATTCGGCTAGATTATATGCATGTTTATAAAATTGTCCAAACCATTTGATTGGTGCAGAAATCTTGAAAACTGAGTTGAACAACCCTTAAGGTAAGGGGATTGTATGTTGTTGGAAACCCCAACACATGAGTATATTATTACTGTGGTGTTATGCATAACTTAGAGAATTGTAGACTGATCCTATATAATACTTATTCTTTTGGGTTATCAGTTTAATATTGGTAATTCAAGTAGATGTTCAATAGTACTTAGTGACTACTCAGTATAAATTGTTTTCCAGTCGGATACCTTGATAGCCTTTGAATTCTTATATCTCTATTGATTTATATTGAATTATCGTTCTTATTCCAAGAATTGTTGATATTCATTATTTATGATATTATTCTGAAACTCTGAACTATCTTAGAGATGATACTTCGATATTTTACACTCGTGTTATAAAACTATTACCCTTGTTGTATATTACTTGCTAGGCAATTTTTGCTCATTCTTGCTTATTTAAAACCTTTCAGTTAAGGCGGAACATGGAGGTGTATCTGGGAAATAAAAGGGCAAGGGCAAGGCTACCGACTAGCTTGTCCCTTTATGTTTAACTTAATCATGTTGTATTAAGAATAGTTGCAGACTATGTTTAAACTCAAGTAGGATTATGTAATAAGTCTTTATTTGATATTATTATGTAATCCATTAAGTACTGTAGGTTGCGAGACTTGGGGGAATAATTATAATAAATCGTTGTATATTATTCTAAATTAGATTTCTCATTGTGAATATATGATTTTAGTTATTATGGTAATACTTTGAGAACGTGACGAACTGAATTCGGGTGACCAAGTGGAGGTCAGAATTTGGGGGTGCCACATATGTCATCTACAGTGATGCTTCAGGCAAGGGTTTAGGATGTGTTCTCATGCAACAAGGGAAAGTCATAGCCTATGCCTCGCGACAACTCAAAGAATATGAGAGGAATTATCCTACTCCTGATCTAGAGTTGGCAGTTGTCGTTTTTGCACTTCAAATGTGGAGGCATTAATTGTATGGGGAGAAAGTGGAGATCTTTACGGATCATAAAATCCTCAAATATTTCTTCACTCAAAAAGAACTCAACAGGCGGCAACAACGTTGGCTTGAACTATTGAAAGATTATGAGGATACTATTCACCATCCTAGAAAAGTGAACGTGGTAACTAACACATTGAGTAGAAGATCATATGCGGGTACGAGTGCAATATTGTTAACGTAAAGGCCCATTTTGTATGACTTGGAAAGGATGGAGATAGAGATAAATACTCCAGGGACTCAGGTGATGATGACAAATATACGAGTAGAATCGACTTTAATTGATAAAGTTAAAGTTGCTCAAAATACAGACCTGGAGCTGATGCGTATGAAAAAGAAAGTGCAAGAAGGTGCTATTCCAGAAGCAAGAATCGATGAAGAATGAATATTTAGAGTCAACTCTAGAATTTGTGTTCTTAATGACTCTGATTTGAAGTATAATGTGACGCCCCCAAAATTAGGTATACATCACACATTCTTAGTCGCCAGATACATGGTACAAAATTTAAATACAACTTTATTTATACAACTGTTGAGCTGTCGTATAGAATACGACCACAGTTAACTATGAGTTTTAATACAAATGTATGTAACTCTCACAGTACCTCGACCACAACCTTACAATGATACTTACATAAAAGTATAGTCAAAAACTGTTTTAGAAATTAAAATCTTTAGGAAGTGCTCAAGGAAACCTTCGTACATGGGAGGCCATGCGACTAGGTTATGATAGATATCATATATCCACAGAATTATCCTTGGTTGATCCAATAGACCCCAAAGAAAAATAAGAAGATAACTATCATCTTCTTTCCAATGGTGAGTTTTCTCTTGACATATAACTATCTCCACTGTCTCTAAGTGAATATTATATTTCAAATAAACTCCAAGATCATATAGGTAGTGCCCGTAGAGATACTCAGCAAGTGGATCCACACAAACCTGTCTTATGATAACACGAGATTGCATGTCATTAGACATCTTGTATGATAGTGGCAAAACACCCTTCCAAAGTTGGGTTCGTCCCACCCTATTTGATTCACCAAATATAACTATTAAATGATGTATAGAATATAACACACTTTTCTACACTATTTAGGGAGAACCTCCACAGCTAGAGACCACTGTTTTATTCCATTGTTATCCCCCCTCGACTCAGCAACACTCTTACGGCAACACTCTTATTACCTGAAAGGAATTGTGATGCAGAAAGGGTGAGTACAACTAGCCTAGTAAAAAATATCATGACTAAAGATAATTAAATTATCAATAGCTTTCATCAATAATAAATCAGAAATTTAGAACATATGGTAGATGATAAAACTTTACAAACATAGTTACAGCGGAATGAGCAATCCATTAGAACAATCAAATAGACCATAAGGTCTATTATCTTCTCTATGTTAAAAGTCTACCAATAATATTTTATACATGTAAAATAAATCAACAGTTCCTGTCCACAATCATATGAATAACTCATAATCATAATTGTGGTTCTAAATTCTTTTTCGCAACCAAGACGAAGATAATTTTCATCACCTATCTTCACCTGAAACATCAAAAATCATGGTTATACCAAATTAAAATTCCTGCTCATAATCATACTAATAAATTTATCTTTGCACTACGGCCAAAGATATTCATTAATAATTCATCTTTGCGCTACATGCCAAAGACATACAACTGTATTTTAGAAGAGTCAAGTAGAGCATGATATCTACTATCTTATATGAATTAAAAGTGTATAATAAATATTTTATCACTGAGACTCAACTTAATAAATAATCCACATCATTGAATCACCTCTGCACTACGGCCAAGGATATTCGTTTATATCACATCCATGAATTTATATTTCATCGCTGAGACTCAGCTCGATAATCAATCCATATCACTGAATTATCCATGCACTACAGCTAAGGATATTCGTTAATATCACGACCACGAATTATCCATGCACTACGGGCCAAAGATAATCGTGTTTTCATCAACGGTCCTGATCATGTCATAAAACAATTCATCTTTGCACCCTTGGCCGAAGAGAATCCATAGCCATAATCATACCAAAAACTGTTCATCAATACACTACGGGCCAATGAGGACTTTTTCAAATCATTTGTAACAATACGGTCATGATTATACCGAATAATTCCTGGTCATAATCATACCAAGTCCATCTATGCACTACAGGCCACAGATGACTTTCAACATAATCATAAACATGAGGATGATGACAATATTATAAACATTAGTCAAACTAAATCAAGGATAAATATTAAAGACTTTAAATTTATCCAAACATTATCAATCACTTAATAAAATCATAATCTAATATTGTTAATATTATAACAATATTTTAATCACTTCTTAAACTTATAAACAATTTAATTTAATTGTTTACACTTTTCCAAATAATGCATTTAATCATTCAAAAATGCCATACTCATAAGATTTCATCACCAATAATCAAATTACTCAGAAAAAATTTGCATATACCTTATATAGGATTTTCAAGCCATAAAATCCTATTTACCATTTTTTCAACTTCACATAACATATTTAAATCATATGTTCGTAACTAAACCATTTTCATGAAAAATACCAAATCAGTCCCAACAACTATTCTTTTCTGGGATTAAGCAGAATATAGGCCCATATTGAACAAAAATTTTTCTCAGAATTTTTAAAATTCATTTACTATTTTTCAAAAATCAATTTCTAATTAATTCTTTAAGAAATTAGTTACCTCAAGTTTAACTCCAGAAATTCCCAAATCTTGGCAGGATCTTACACATGTTAATGTGAGCTTCCAGTTTAAATTTCATGGTCATCGGAGTTACAGAACTCCGGTTTTAGCATTTTTTGTGAGAAAAACCTAAATATTGAAATAGTCATAACTTGCTCATTTTAAGTCAGAAAGAGCTCATTTTTGGACAGGAGGTACTTTATACAATATATTTCCATGTCCCAAAAGGCCGGAATTTTTCTCACAATTTAAGTGGCCGAAAATGCCCTTTTAAAATCTGGCCAGTAGCTTTTTCAAAATTGGCAGTTTTTGACTCCTACGCTAAAATCAGTCCACACGAAAATCTACAATACCTTTTCCAGTTATTCCACTTGGATAAGTTAAAAAACTCATAGATCTAACTCTAGAACTTGACCACACTCAAAAATTTGAAATATAATAGGAGATATGGTCAATTGAATTTCATGTTCCATTTTCAAAAACAATCTGATTTTCAACCCTTTGTGATTTCTAAGAAACTTTCCCGTGTTCACATAATAACCAACATAACTCATCATGACAATGACATAATAATTCAATAAAATAAGTTCAATAATTAAATTATCCAAAAATTAGTAACGTCCAAATTGTCAACATGATACTTTTTTTGTGGAGTAAAATTCAATAATGCTCATAAGAATATTTCCATGAAAAGATACTGGATGAAGCGCAAATACCAAGGATTTTCCACTAATTTCATGGAATATAGAAGCCAAAACTTTAACCAACTGAGTATAATAAAGAATAGAATAATAAAAGAAATCACCAAGCATGCGATAGCCTGCACGTGAAGGTTATTCCAACAGAATAATAAATAACGGAACCAGGACCGGCGTAAAATGCACAGACAGGATATTCCAATAGAATAATAAATAACAGAACCAAGTCCGACGTAAAACGCACAGACAAGATATTCCAACAGGATAATAAAGACTGGAACCAGGTCCGGCGTAAAACACACGGACATGATATTCCAATAGAATAATAAAGACTGGAATAACAGAAGAATTTCACCAAGTATAGGGTAGCCCGCGTATACAGGTTATTCCAACAGAATAATAAATAATGGAATAATAGAAGTTCTCTTCATGAAAACAAAAGAAATAATACCCTTTACAGGTACAACAAATAATATCCCCTACCGTAAAAGAATAGTATTCCGTCTAGTATGGCGAGAATATACTCGAAGAAAACTTGCACTACGCTCAAAGCTTTCTTAAACTCTAAAGAAATACGCTCAAGATTATAAAAGAATAATTCTCTCTATAGTTTCTCTTTCTAGAGTTTCAGTGAATTCATAAGAAATAATGAAGGAATGAGCTTCTATTTATAGAAGAATGGACTGCATAGTAACTAGTTCATGAACGGTCCAGATTGATTTACTTTAATCGAACGGTCCATATTTAAAGCAAAATCTTTTAAATAAAATATAATATATTCTATTTATAATCTAATAAAATGAATAACTTTACAAAAGTATTCTATTTTATATAATAAGATTTTACTATGCAAACACTATGCATAATAAAATATAATATATTCTAATTATTGTCTAATAAAACAAATAACTTTATAAAAGTATTCTGTTTTATATAAAAATATTTTCTATTTTATTACATTAATAATACTAATAAAACAAAACTGAGTGACTTCTCACGTAAGCATCAATAATCAATACCGTGTGCTACTATGCAAGCACGCGTATTACTGTACTTTTAACACCGGGTGTTTCAACAGTTAACGGTAAAACCAGATAAATAATTCATATTATTTGAATAATATTATTAGATAGCATTATAGGCAATGTCTAGAAAGTTCTGTCAATGAGAGGTTTGGTCACCTAATTGCGCGCCAGTAAGGAGAAATCCTTATTGGAAAGCCCCTCTTTCCTGGGAACGGCCTGTTGTCATAAATGTGATTCTGTAATATTATTTGTGAATAATTAATTATTGATTCATATGATAAAGAAATATTTATTTTTATGTGGATATAAATGTTGGATATATTTATTGTGGTTAAAAATGAAGGAGTTAATGTTGAGGTGTTTTATTAGTATTTTTGTCGAAATGAAGGTATTAAAAATTAAACCAGTGTTTTTGAGATATATTGCGTGAGTTATAATTTTTAATCCGACCGTTGGATCGTTGAAATTTTTGGATATGTTATACATATATAAGTTGAGTATATGTCCACAAATTTGGAACCGTTAAAAATGAACGTATGATTTGTTATGAATTTTAAGAGGTGACTGATCCAGAAATTAAGTTTATAAATGATTTTAGTGGAAAATTCTAGAATTGAGTGGGACCCACTTGTGATTGGTGAAGAAATGTGCTGAATTTTATTTCAAATGTGGTGGGTGGCAATAGTAGCAGGTAAACCCATCAGGTTGCAGGTTAAGTCTGCTTCGGCGTGCTAACAATTTTCTATAAATAGAGGGCTAAGTTAGAATTGAAAATCACACCAGAAACAAGTTTTCTCTCTTTCTCTTTCTATGTTATCGAGGGTATTCTTATGAGTATTTTGATACTTTGAGTGTTGCTATACGGTGCAAGTTCCTTCAGCACTATATATAGTATTCCAGTCAGAAGTACTGTCTTTTTGAGGTAAGGGAAGTTACTTCTTCTTAAATGATGTTATTTTCTTCAATATCATTATGCCGAAATATTGGTCTGAACTTTTTATCAAATTTGCAACTTTTTGTGTTGGGGTTACTATTCACGTATACGGCACTATTCACGTATATGGCACTATTCACGAATACGACACTATTCACCAAAAAATGAAATTTTCTCCTTTTTGTCCAAGATGTCTATTATGGTTACTATCCTTGATTGTATCCATGTTTTGATCTTTATTCTTGAAATTTGCTTCAAAATTGGTTATTATGGAGTATTATTGATCTTGGATAAACTGTAATACGAATCTCTAATATTTGTTATTTTATTTCACTGGATTCGTTTTCTTTAATATATTTTTCATCATGCTCAGTCCTAAATGATGATATTACTGTATATCTTTGGCCTGTAGTGCAAAGATGAATGATTAACTGATGAATATCTTTGGCCTGTAATGCAAAGATGAATGATTACCTAATGAATATCTTTGGCCTCTAGTGCAAAGATGAACAGGTGGTGAGATGAACATTACCAACTGGTGATATAAATGAATATCTTTGGCTTGTAGTGTAAAGATGCATATTTGATTAAAGATGTATATTGATTGTTGTTACAGGGATAAAATATTGATGATGGACTTTTAAATCTTAGAAGATAGTGGAATTCTTTCTCTACTTGACTCTTCTAATGGATTGTTGTTTCCCCTGCAGTTGTTTATCTAAAACTTGTTGTCTATTATATTTTATCATATTTTTCCATGTTGAAGACTAATGATAATTTGTTGTATATTATCTTAGTCATAATATTCTTTACTGGCCTAGTTGAGCTCACCCTTTTCCTTTTTGTTCCATTTTTCTTCTCAGGAGGTGAGAATATAGCAGGATCTAGTCGGGATATGGAGTGATGGTTCTAGAAAGATGTTTTAGCAGTCCTCACTATTTCTGAAAAATAGTGTTTGAATAATTGTAATGAGGACTTATTTGAGTGTGGATATTGTCTAGAAGACAATATTTGTATTCAAACTGACAGTATATGTGTTGTCATATTTTTCACGACAATTGTATTACTGAAGTTGTATTTATTTATGTACCATGTATTTGGCGATTCAGAATGGGTGATGTATACCTATTTTGGGGTCGTCACAGTTGGTATCAGAGCTTTGGGATATGATCCCTGGCTGAGATGTGAGACAAGAACTAGGAGGGGAGCGATGGGGAATTCCTTCGCTAGTATGACCTGACTAAGTTTATTTGGTCGGTCAGAGTATAGGGATAATATGTTAATTTATTTAATAAACCCTTGTTTCATGGTAGTATTTAGGAATGTCAGCGGGAAATATTAACGATGGAGTGAATGAGATAGTGGAGACACCTTTAATCACCACCCAGGGGAACGTGCAACAGGAAGGAAATATTTCTCCTGTAAACAACACTACCGAACAAATGATGAATGATGGGATGTTTAGAAGTTTTTTGAAATTCATGCAAAATCAGACGAGGGAGACTCGTGCACAAAATACGAGTGGAAATGATAGCAATGCGCGACTTGTTACCGCTAAGAAGTTCAAGGAGCTAGGGCCACCGGAGTTTTTGGGAAAGCCAGAACCACTTACAGCAGAGACGTGGATAAAGCAGATCACCAAGATATTTGATGTCTTGAGATGCTCCAAGGAGCAAAAGGTTCTCTTTGCCACCTTTATGTTGCGAGGAGAGGCAGATTACTGGTGGGAATCGGTAAAGCGTACTCAACCTGCCGCACTGAAGATGTCTTGGGAGAAGTTCCAAAAATTGTTCAACGACAAGTACTGTCCCGAAAGTATTCGTCACATGAAGGAGGTTGAGTTCATCAAGCTGGAGCAAAACAATATGAACGTGTCGCAGTACGAAGCTAAGTTTGCCGAGTTGTCCCGATTTGCATCCCATTTGGTTGATAATGAGGAGAGAATGACGTGAATGTTTCTGCGAGGTTTGAAACCCGAAGTACGTCAGTACCTCATTTCTCAAAAACTTTGTTTATATTCAGCTGTATTGAATATGGCTCGGTTATTGGAGCGCGATAATGAGCCAGTCTAATCGAAGGATAACGAGCAATAACACGATAATAATCGTACCGGTGGCAACCGTCATCAGAACAATGATAACCATCGTGGAGGAAATTATCATGCTAGAAATGGTAACCACTTTGGTGGTAATCATGGCCAAGATAATAGATGAAATGATTCAAG
The DNA here is from genome assembly GCA_020205505.1 of Panax japonicus. Lineage (NCBI taxonomy): Eukaryota > Viridiplantae > Streptophyta > Magnoliopsida > Apiales > Araliaceae > Panax > Panax japonicus. The sequence goes on along the minus strand of CM035101.1, from coordinate 26,403,508 downwards.
TGGAAATTTAAAGAAGAGAAGATTTAACGATGACGGGAAGACGTCGGCAACAGCATCAGAACAAGCAACAAATTCTAGGAGAGGAGAACGACCGCCAGTTAGATGCTACATATGCGGAAAGGAGGGACATATAAGTCCAAATTGTTCACAGCTTTCCAAGATATGTTTTAGTTGTGGAAAAGATGGTCACATAGCTCGATTTTATCCTGTAGTGAAATCAAGTCCAGTTGGGACGGTGGCACCAAAGGTGGATATGGACAAAACAAAGTCGGTGGTCTCAGGAAGAGCATTTTTCGTGACTTATCAAAGAGCGAGTAACCAGAACAAAGTTAGCATGGGTTAGTTATTTATAAATTCTTGTGAAGTCTATACCTTATTAGATACTGGTTCTACCCACTCTTTTATTTCTCCTGTTTGTGCTCAACGATTAAACTTGACTCCAGAGAAATTAAACTTTGACTTATCTGTGGAGACTCCGTTAGGAGAAACTATTATCATATCCACGATTTATAAATCTTGTTAGATCCAAATGGGCACAATCACATTACCTGTTGATCTTATCTCCTTAAAGATACTAGCATTTGACGTAATCTTAGGAATTGATTGGTTAACTACCATCATGCCAAAATTGAGTGTTTTCGTAAGGTTGTTAGTTTTCATATTCCTAACTAACTTGTTATGCGAATTCAAGCAACCAAACCATTGAAGTCAAACACTTTCATATCAAGCCATAAATCCATTCGTTAATTGAAAACGGATGTCAAGCTTTCTTTGTCTATTTCATGGATTTAAACAAAAATATGTCAGATTTGAATGATATTTTTGTTGTTAGTGAATTTCTTAACGTATTTCCTGAAGAATTTCCTGGAATACCCCAAAGCGTGATATTGAATTTTTTATCGACTTTGAACCCGGTACAAAACTCATTTCTAAACTCTCTTATCGAATGGCTCCTATTGAACTTCAGGAGTTAAAAAACCAACTACAAGAGTTGGTACTCAAGCCTCTATTTGGTAACTTCCTTTGTGGAATGCACCAAAGCCAGACTCTCCGTAGGGGACGCTATATTTTTTTGGTGGTAAAACAATAGGTGCTATTGTGATGTGCTATCCAATATTGGGATATGAGTCACAGTGGAGAGTAACTTAAGTCAGTAATCGAAATACGTAGCTTTCTAGGCTTAGCTGGTTACTATCGGAGATTCATGGAAGGATTTTCTCGAATTGCTAATACATTAACTTAGCTGACTCGGAAAGATACAAAATTCGTATAGAGCGAGGAATGCGAGAAGATTTTCCAAGAGCTCAAGATGCGACTCATTTAGGAACCTGTTCTGACCATACCATCTTAGAAAAACAAACGTAGTAGCTGAAGCATTGAGTAGAAGATCATATGCAATACGAGTGCGATATTGTCGAACACAAAGACCTATTTTGTATAATTTATAAATGATAGAGATAGAGTTAATGACTCTAGGGACCCACGTGATGATAAACAAGTAAAATTGACTTTAATGGATAACGTTAAAGCCGCTCAAGCTACAGACCTGGAGCTGATGAATATAAAGAAGAAGGTGCAAGAATGCATTATTCTAGAAGTAAGAGTCGATGAAGATAAGAAAGCTCAAGCCTTTGATTTATTTGAAATCCTCGATCGAGTAGGAACTGTGGCCTATAGACTTGCCTTAATGCTAAGTATGTCGCGTGTTCATAACATTTTTCACGTATCGATGTTACTTAAATATGTGGACGACCCAAACCACATTATTGCGTTAGATACAGACGAGATAGCCGAAGATTTAATGTATGAGGAGGTACTTGTCAAGATATTGGATAGGAAAGAGCATGTCCTACGAACAAAGGTTATACCACAAGTTAAAGTTTTGTGGAGGAACCATGTTATTGAAGAAGTGACTTGGGAGTTGGAATCAGAAATGAAACCAAGGTACCCTCACCTTTTTGAAACACCAGGTACGTACGTCAATTTTGAGGACAAAATTTCATAAGGAGGGGAGGTTGTAAGACTCCAACTTATTATAAATAAAAATCTAATTTCCTCTATTTATTATTGTGAATAATAAGGTGATCATTTGATATAATACTTTGGTTATGGGTGAAATGTGCAAATTTTGCAAAATAAGCAAGTGGTTATAAAATATTCATTGTGTCGGGGAATATTCGTACGATGGCACAGCCATTTGTGGGCCCCATAACGGATAACTATCGGATGAAGAAAATGATAAAGTTTGAGTTTTTACAAATAACGGCGTAATTGTTACCGTTAACACTGTTGGAATACCTGGTGGTTAAAATATAGTAATACGCGTGGTTGCATAGTAGTACACGATATTGCGCAGTATTGATGAATTATTAATCCTTACGTAAGAAGGCACTACTCAATAATTGTTACAGTAGTTACTGTTCAATATTTTATTTTATTGATTCAATAATTGTTGCGTTGATATTTTATATTATTGTTGTTTCAATAATTATCACTGCACAGTATTTCCCATTATCAAATCAATAATTCATATTATTTGAACAATATTATTAGATAATATTATTGGCAATGTCTAGAAAGTTCTGTCAAGGAGAGGTTTGGTCACCTAATTGCGCGCTAGTAAGGAGAAATCCTTATTGGAAAGCCCCCACTTTCCTGGGAACGGCCTGGTTGTCATAAATATTATTCTGTAATATTATTTGTGAATAATTAATTATTGATTCATATGATAAGGAAATATTTATTTTTATGTGGATATAAATGTTGGATATATTTATTGTGGTTAAAAATGAAGGAGTTAATGTTGAGGTGTTTTATCAGTATTTTTGTCGGAATGGAGGTATTAAAAATTAAACTAGTGTATTTGAGATATATTGCGTGAGTTATAATTTTTAATCCGACCGTTGGATCGTTGAAATTTTTGGATATGTTATACATATATAAGTTGAGTATATGTCCACAAATTTTTAAACCATTAAAAATGAACGTATGATTTGTTATGAATTTTAAGAGGTGACTGATCCAGAAATTAGGTTTATGAATGATTTTGGTGGAAAATTCTAGAATTGAGTGGGACCCACTTGTGGTTGGTGAAGAAATGTCCTGAATTTTATTTCAAATGTGGTGGGCGGCAATAGTAGCAGGTAAAGCCATCAGGTTGCAGGTCAAGTCTGCTTCGACATGCTAACATTTTCCTATAAATAGAGGGCTAAGTTAGAATTGAAAATCACACCAGAAACAAGTTTTCTCTCTTTCTCTCTCTATGTTATCGAGGGTATTCTTATGAGTATTTTGATACTTTGAGTGTTGTTATACGGTGCAAGTTCCTTCAGCACTATATCTAGTATTCCAGTCAGAGGTACTGTCTTTTTGAGGTAAGAGATGTTATTTCTTCTTAAATGATATTATTTTCTTCAATATCATTATGCCGAAATATTGGTTTGAACTTTTTATTAAATTTGGAACTTTTTGTGTCGGAGTTACTATTCACGTATACGACACTATTCACCGAAAAATAAAATTTTCTCCTTTTTGTCCAAGATGTCTATTATGGTTACTATCTTTGATTGTATCTATGTTTTGATCTTTATTCTTGAAATTTGCTTTAAAATTGGTTATTATGGAGTATTATTGATCTTGGATAAACTGTAATACGAATATCTAATATTTGTTATTTTGTTTCACTGGATTCGCTTTTTTTAATATATTTTTCATCATCCTCAGTCCTAAATGATTATATTACTGAATATCTTTGGCCTGTAGTGCAAAGATGAATGATTAACTGATGAATATCTTTGGACCGTAGTGCAAAGATGAACAGGTGTTGAGATGAACATGACCAACTGGTGATACAAATGAATATGTTTGGCCTATAGTGCAAAGATGAATATTTGATTAAAGATGTATATTGATTGTTGTTACAGGGATAAAATATTGATGATGGACTTTTAAATCTTAGAAGATAGTGGAATTCTTTCTCTACTTGACTCTTCTAATGGATTATTGTTTCCGCTGCAGTTGTTGATCTAAAACTTGTTGTCTATTATATTTTATCAGATTTTTCCTTGTTGAAGACTAATGATAAATTGTTGTATATTATCTTAGTCATAATATTATTTACTGGGCTAGTTGAGCTCACCATTTTCTTTTTTATTCCATTTTTCTTCTCAGGAGGTGAGAACATAGCAGGATCTAGTCGGGATATGGAGTGATGGTTCTAGAAAGATATTTTAGCAGTCCTTACTATTTCTAAAAAATTGTGTTTGAATAATTGTAATGAAGACTTATTTGAGTGTGGATATTGTCTAGAAGACAATATTTGTATTCAAACTGACAGTATATGTGTTGTCATATTTTGCACGACAATTGTATTACAGAAGTTGTATTTGTTTATGTACCATGTATTTGGCGACTTAGAATGGGTGATGTATACCTATTTTGGGGGCGTCACATTTATCATATTCAAGGATATTTCTAAATCTGTGTCTAGCTGGTCAAATAGATTAGAGGTGTGTGTGTGTGTGTGTGTGTATATATATATATATATATATATATATATATATATATATATCAACATATGTTTAAATACAATGCTTATCTAAGTGAGGACACTTGTATAACCATATTTCGAAATTAACGAACATAATATATATATGAGTTATATAATATAATATCATGTTGATAAACAATGATCAGATATAATATATACGACAATAGGGTTAATAATCTAGTACAATAATAATATAAATTTAAAACTTTTTTACTCATGTCCATTGCATAAAGGAAATGCAAAGGTAGGATACTTGCCTGGTATGCTACTTACAATTCGCAACTTAGTTTTATCTTTTATATAGCAACCTATCAGTAATAAGATCATTTTACTGATTAGAATAACATACTATAACACATAGCACTGCTTATTGCAGTAATCACATAACTTAATCACATTGTCACACATATTCAACAGTCATTGAATCACACACATTAATAAAGTCAAAATATCTAAGTCCAGATCAATTTCTGAAATATGTCGGTGTACCGACAGCTTTATCGAGTAATTATCGAGTCTAAGACTCTATCCAGTAGCTCAATAACTGTAATTATCAATCATATTATTTTTAAATGACTTATAATAATTTTTAAACATTTATTATAATTTATCATGAATTTTGAAATACCGGAATCATTATTAAATGATTTAAATATTAAACAATTCTATTATCATTAATATTAAACTATAAATTAAACCATTGCCAAAATGTTAAAGTTATTTATAATAACTCAAAATATTTTTAAAGTATTAATATTACCCTTAAATGATTTTTAAAAGAATTAAAATCATTTTTAAATAATTATCATTAACATTAAAGTATTAATGTATTATTTATCAAAATATTAAAAGTCATTAATTATAACTTAAAATATTTTTAATTCATTTATATCCTTTTTAAATAATTTTTAAAGTAATAAAACCATTTTAAAACTATTAATTTAATATAATTATTAAATAACTTTAATATCATTAATAATAATTTAATTAATTAAATATACCTTTAAATATTAAAAGTTATATTTTATAACTTAAAATATTTTTAAACTCTTTATTTTCATTTAAAATGATTTTTCTAATATTAAAATGATTTTTAAATTAATTTAATTAATATAATTATTAAATAAATCTAATATCATTAATATTAAATAATTAATGAAATTTTCTTTAAAATATTAAAAGTTATATTTTATATCTTAAAATATTTATAAATAACTTATTATCATTTAAAATGATTTTTAATATAATAAAATCATTTTTAATTTATTTATTTAATGCATTAAATAAATAAATTAATTATCAATAATATTTAAATAAATACTAATATTTATGAAAAATATTTCAAAATATTAAAAGTTAATTTTTATAACTTAAAATAATTTTTAAAATAATTTTTGTAATTTTCAGAAATTAATTACTATTTTTAAATAATTTTCAGAAATTAAATTAATTAAAATTACATAGTCTGTCGCTAAAGACTGTCTATAGCGATAGAACCGTCGCTATATGTGTTCTTCATGTTCTTGAGCCCATACCCAGAAAACATGTCAGTGATCAAGTGAGTATGTTTGACCACCAATATCTAACAGATCGTAAATCTTCTAGATGTGATATTACTTTTATCTTGTAGTATTAATGTAACACTACAAGTATCAGCAACAATCGTAATCAAACAACATAACACAATTGAGATCTGATCGTCCAAAGTGGCTGTCAGAGCTGTTCTTCATGTCTGGGTTGCCCAGAAATGAAGAACAGTTCGTGAGGCCTACTTTGGGCTTCCATAACTTGCTTTTCATGTAATGTTTAAGTGATATAAGAGTTCTAGGTTGTATGCCACATGTAGTACTATAGATCTATTTCATAAAATACAATTAACATCAACAGAATCAACATTTATGATCCAGTCTAATCATGTCAGTCGACATGTTCATATGTTTTCTCGGTTACCCAGAAAACAGAGAACATGTTCGACTTGCCTAGTTTGACCGTCCACTACAATCACCCAGTTTAATTATTATGAGATTTTAAGGCATAACCATGTAGTATAACCTACATACTATAGATTAGCTACATCAATAGAACCAAAACATCAACACACTGATAGATCTAGTCGATTTAAAACGTTGTCAGGCCAGTTCTGGGCAGTTTCTGGGTTACCCTGAAACGCCCAGTTATGGCCGGTCAACGCCTTTTGACCTTTCTTATCTTGTAATCTGGACTCGATATAAGCCTGATTCTTGATCCAGATTAAAGAGCACATAACATACTACAATTACAAACTTTCAAAACACAAAACTCATTAAAGATCACAGAGATATAAGGCCCAACATTCGTTGTCAGACAACAAAACAAAATATTTCCATATTTTATAAAACTTCAAATCCGAGCCTCTAGATGTTATGGATCTAACATCTAGCAACCCAGATCATCATTATACACTATATATAACATGTTTTAACACAAAATCATAACATCTAACAACAGATCAATGGTCAAATTTCTAGGGTTAGTTTTTATACCTCACTTTGATCTTCTTGTATTTGGGCTTCTGATTTGTTAGTGGATTTCGTGGGGCTGGTTTTGGGACTGAAATACTTTGTATTTTTGGAGGTTTTAGAGAGAGAAGCTCAAGGATATGTAGTTGTGCAAAATAGGCTAACAAATGTTATTTTCTCTCTCCCAAGCTATTTATACAACTTAGATGCAATGTATTATACTGAGATATGAGGCTGATCTGCTGGAAATTTAGTCACATGGGGTTGTTGGATTTGGTCACCAACTCACCTAAGGTCAAAACCTACATATTAGATTCAATAATGCACAAAAGGGTAAAAATGTCATTTGTCTTATGATTTTAATGGCACTTTGGTCTTTTGGCAAACCCTTAGGGTTTAACCCTAAGGTTTAGTATAATTAATTTATTGGATTTCCAACTAGGGTTTGTATAAAATAAAAATTTTAGTTTCAAAAATGAAAATTAGTTTCTAATAATACAATTTAGAAATCCATAATTACATTAGGTTTACTAATTACATCATACATGAACATTAGGGTTTAAAGTTCACAATTAGCATTAATCTTACTTATGAGACTCGATAATTACCCGATAAAGCCGTCGGTACATCGACATGTTTTAGAAAATTGATTTGGACTTAGATATTTTGATTGTATTAATGATTGTTTGTGATTCAATAACTGTAGAATATGTGTGACAAGGTGATTAGGTTATGTGCTGACTGCAATAGGTAGTATTATGTGTTACAATATGTTATTCTAATCAGTAAAATGATCTTATTACTGATATGTTGTTATACGAAAGATAAAAACTAAGTTGCGTATTGTAAGAAGCGTATCTGGCAAATATCCTACCTTTGCATTTCCTTTAAACAATGGACATGAGTAAGAAAGTTTCAGAATTATATTATTGTTGTACCAGATTATTAACCTTATTGTTATATATGTTATATCCGATCATTGATTATCAACATGGTACTATATTATAATTCAGATATATATATTTTGTTCGTTAATTTCTAAATATGGTTATTCAAGTGTCCCCACTTGGATAATCATTGTATTTAATCACATGTTGATATATATTTATAAGTCGTCTAAGCTATTTGACCAGCTAGACACAGATTTAAAAATATCGTTGAATATGATAAAAAAATTGTGTATCCTACTAGATTGTTTTGGTTCGGATTCCCGACTAAGTATGAACATCCCGAATATGAGAAAATTTTTGTGCACCTAAGGTGGATAGAGTGAACGATAATATCGTTCTTTAATATAGTATTGATCAATACAGGGCACATTGGGCAGATTACCATCGTGTTTGTAAGTTATGACGGTTTACAGATGAAGTTCTGCTAAACCTTAGCGAAATTGAAAAAAAATAATGTTCATAGTATGTCACCTTAACCCCATCTATAGACAGTACGTAGTTTCAAAAATTTGATAGAGAGTTGTTATGTTATTATTATCGGTCCAGATTATTTCACAACTTTTGATTTGTTGTAGAAGGGTAGTACAAAGAAAATATTTAATCCTTTCAGCTAATTATATTTATAATTGTTATTACTTGCTGGGCACTCAAATGTTCATCCTTGCTTAATTTAAATGTTTTCAGCTAAGTGTGAACAACTAGAAGGTTTGGCCAAGAACAAGGGAAAGAGGAAAGCAAACAGAATATATTTAATGGTATCTTTTGTAATAATTAGACAATATATAGACCATGATGTTTATTATCTATCATGTAATAAATTGTAGTAAAGGTTGCGTACTTGGGATTAGACCCTGATAAATGCAAGATAAGTTTGATATTTATATTATTATTATCATTATTAGTATTATTTCGCTCATAGAAATGGTATCGTGAGGCACCGAGTTCGGGTTTCAAGTACCCGGATTTGGGGGCGTCACATTTTCCCAGCAAGTTTTAGTTCAATAAATTAAAGATATATCAAAATAGAAAGAATTTTGAATAATAGTACGATTCAACAATTCATAGACATGGCAAAAAACAATTATTAAACACAAGCATATTAGAATAAACAACTCGAGGTCGAGTTAAGAAAAACTTTCATGTTTGGTCGATTACAATTACGCAATTTATTTAACTTTGCCTTAATACCTAATATAAATAATATCGATCTACAAATTAGAATAATATAATCACAAATTTTAAAATAACCTAACCACATTATCACATAATCCTATCAGTCTATAACACACATAAAACCTAACCTTAAGTTAAAGTTTTACAGTCTGAGTCGAGTTCGAGACAATTCTGACATCCCGATTGCCCAAGCGAACAAATATCGAGTTTAAGTTCAATTAAACTCTGCCTAAACACTTAACATTTTTCTTAGATAATTTTATTATCAATCAAAATATTTTTCATAAGCTCATAATAATTTTTAAATAATTATTATCATTTATCATGATTTTTCAATCATTAATATCATATTTATACGAAATAAATACAACTTAATTCCATTATCATTAATATTTATTTAATATCAAATATTAATGAAAATCATAACATAATATTATAATATATCAAAGTATTTTCAATACCTTAAAATCATATTTATATGATTTTTAAACCTTTAAATCCATTATCCAATAATTGCTATTAATATTAAATATTAATGTTTTTCGTGACAAAATATCAAAAGTTCTATTTTATAACTTAAAGTATTTTTATAACACTTTAATCATTTTAATATAATTTTTAAATCATTAATTCTTTTTTCAATAATTTATTTAATAAATTTATTAAATAAAATAATCACCATTAATATTAATTAATTAATGAAATTCCTCACAAAATATTAAAAGTCACTAAAAATAACTTAAAATATTTTTTTATACGATAATATAATTTTTCATGATTTTTAATTTATTAAAATCATTTTAAATAAATTATTTAATATTATAATTAAATAAATTAAATATCATTATTATTTCAAAAATATTAAATATTTATGAAATATATTCAGAATAATTAAAATCCCATTTTTGGAATTTAAAATAATTTTTAGAAATTTATTTTTTATTTTTAATAATTAAAAACTATTTTTTCTATTTAATAATTAAAATAACTAATTTTCAAAATTAAATGTCGTTAAAGGGTCCTATAGCGACGAAACTATCGCTATAGGTGTTCTTGAGCCTTCAAAGTCTGATTGCAGGGTACTACCTTTGACCGGTTCAAATTTTATGATTTTAATGTTATCTAGGTTGTCTATTATGTTAATGTTTGTAGTACTAATGTAGTACTACAACCCTAATCAAGTTCCATAGCCAAATCATAACACAACAACAAGATTTAATCTACAGAAAACCTTGTCAGACATGTTCATGAGTTTCTGGGTTGCCTAGAAACTCAAGAAGTGTTAAGGGTCCTACTTTGCAGCCTTGAATCTTTGATTTCCATGTCTTGTTTATGTGATGTAAAGGTTCAATCATGTAGTCCATATGTTAAGCTACAATTATCATGCACTATAATAGTCTAACAACATCAAATAAGAGAAATATAAGTCGGTTAAAGCACAGTCAGAATCATGTTCTTAACGAATCTGGGTTTTCCAGAAATGGAACCCGAGCAGTTGGTCAACCTAGGTTTGACCATGATTAATTTTCATTCTGGTCGTGATCTGAGTAATATAAAAGCATGGAGGTGTAGTCCTCATGTCATGCTACAAGATTAAAGCACTAACATGGACTAAAACATAAACAATAGCAAGATCAGAGGCTTGGAAAAACACTATCAGACTTACATGGGAAAATCTGAGCTACCCAGAAATAGATTTCGTGAACGGTCAACTAAGTTTGACTACTTATAACATGAAATCTAAACATGATCTAACCTTGGTTCAAGTTCTAGATCAAAGCCTACATAGCATAGAACAAACACACATAACACCTATCACACACTTATCTAGAAGCCCTGGAATATGGCTGTCAGACAACATTTTAAACTTTTTTCAGATTTTTGAAAACTTGATTTTCGAGCACTTTGATGTTATGGATCTATGTTCTAGCAACGCAGATCACTAAATGACACCCCCTAACACAACTTTTACCAACAAACAACAACATCTAACATCAAATCATATGATTTCTAGGTTTAGGGTTTTTATACCTTTTTGAGCCTTGATCTTGATTTTGATCCTTGATGTTTGTTCTTGGAGAGCTAACACATGATCTTAGCTTAACCTTTTAGACACTTTCACTCTACATTTCCGAATTTTAGAGAGAGAAGTGTCTTAGCAAGTTTGGGAAAATAAAGTAAGTCTTTTCTCTCTCTAAATCTATATAAATGATATGACTATAGCAATCTAGATGGCTGATATGTATTAATTTAGTCACATGGCTGGTCTTGGAGTGGTTCACCAAATAAAGTTTTGGCAAGATTCTTACTCAACTTATAAAAAAAATACAAAAAGGGCATTAAGGTCATTTAGTTCCCCATTTTAAGGGCATGATAGATATTTGATCAAACCCTTAGGGTTAAACCCTTATGGTTTAACCCTATGGTAAAATAAATAAATAAATAAATTATCTAGGTTTTCCAATGTAAGACCCCAACTTATTAATAATGAAATTAAATTTCCTCTATTTATTATTTTTAAATAGTAAGGATTGATTTGATTAATGTGGTTAGTTATGCGTAAAATGCGCAAATATTTCAAATAAGCAAGTGGTTATAAAATATTCATTTTTATCGGAGAATATTCGTTTGGTCGTGGAATATTCTTACTGTCGGGGAATATTCGCACGACGGCCCAGCCTTGTGTGGGCCCCATAACGGAAAGCGATTGGATGAAGAAAACGACAAGTATAAGTTGTTTATAAATAACGACGTAGTTGTTACCGTTAATACTGTTGGAATACCCGGTGGTTAAAACACAGTAATACGCGTTGTTGCACAGTAGCACACGGTATTGCACCAATTATTGATTCTTACGTAAGAAGGCACTACTCAATAATTGTTATAGTAATTATTGTTCAGTATTTTATTTTATTGATTCAATAATTGTTACGTTGATATTTTATATTACTGTTGTTTCAATAATTGTCACTACACAGTATTTTCCATTATCGAAGCAGTAATTCATATTATCTGAATAATATTATTAGATAACATTATTCCCAATGTCTAGAAAGTTCTGTCTAAGGAGAGGTTTGGTCACCTAATTGCGCGCCAGTAAGGAGAAATCCTTATTGGAAAGCCCCTTCTTTCCTGGGAACTGTCTGGTTGTCAGTATTGTGATTCGATAATATTATTTGTGAATAATTAATTATTGATTTATATGATGAGAAGAATATTCATTTTATGTGGATATAGATGGAGAAAATTTTTAAAGTGACAATTGTTGAAAATTGATATTTTATCTTTTCTAATAAAATAATATTTTATTATATTATTATAATATAATAATGATGATATTTTTACAATGAATGTGGGATATATGAGTGTATGAGGAGGAAGAGTATTTTTATTGTAAAAGTTGATTATACCCTGTAAAATCGCCCGTTTGTGGATTTCGGTCAATTTCTGTTTGGAATTTTGAAAAACTTTCTTCTGCAAAGTTGTAGATAATGAAATTTCCTGTGGAAAAGACATGTGGTTTGAATTTTTCTGACAAAAGGGCTATTTATTATGAATTATTGAAGTTCTGAATTTCTGAAATAATTGATTTTTAGAAGTTTTATTTATTTTATTAATAAAAACGTTTTTTATATTTTGTGGGCATCAATAACATGTGCAAGGTGGCTGAATTCAGATCATAGAATGTGTTCGTAGGAATTTATATATAATATATTAATATTATATTAAATTTTCTGCTTTGGTATTCTAAGCATTTTCCTATAAATAGGGTGCTTAGGTTAGAATTGAAAATCAGACCAGAAACAAGTTTTCTCTCTCTATATTATCGAGCGTATTCGTGTGAGTATTTTAAGACTTTGAGTGTTGTTATACGGTACAAGTTCCTTTCAGCTCTATATCCAGTATTCCAGTCAGAAGTACTGTCTTTTCGAGGTAAGGGATGTTATTTTCTTCAATATCATTATGCCAAAATATTGGTTTGAACTTTTTATCAAATTTAAAATTTTTTGTGTCTGGGTTACTATTCACGAATACGGCACTGTTAACGCCAAGATCTTTTGCCACGTCCCAATCACGTAAGACGCCCTGATCCTGCACAGTAAACACGATAAACACCACAAGCTTTGACGGCTGTTCCGTCGGGGGATAGCTCAGGCGTGAGAATTAGTATGTGTTCACAAGGTTAACAATGGAGGAATGTAATGTTTAGTGTCTAGAGAGATAATAATCCTTGGTTGTGTGTATGTGAGAGAATATGAATATGAAAAAAGGTATGAGAACGTACCTGTTAGTGAAGGCTTCCTTGCTAGGTTATACTATCTCCGCTTGGATTACTGTGCCACCCACTATTACCTGACACCCCCTTTGATCCGATAAGCTCTACCGTCTGTATGCAGTCTATCCACTACTTTTGGCCACTATTTTCTAACGCCGGCCGGCTATGATCCCATCCACATTAATGCATGGCAGGAGTTTTAGTCAACCGTCATGCTTTTTCATCATTGCAAGTTAAAGTAACAGATATTAGAATATCTAATGGGTCGATCCACTGAAATGACCCGATCTTTAAAACGGAAATAATATGATGATCGGGTCCAATGACTTACACGGATTAATACTAAAGGCCCAATAGATTGATTAAATGAGCAGGCTCAATATACCCGGCCCAAAGAGAGAAAATATCACGACCCAACATTGCCCACTAGTTTTTTGTTAAACAGAATGTTTAATAGAAAACTATAAATGGTTCATGATAATTTACTAAAGGTCCAAAGTAGGAGATAATTGAAGTGTATCCAAGTGCTGTCCACTAAATGAAAGGAGAAGAGAACGGAGGCCCAAATCAGAAAAGCCTTATATAATATATAATAGATACATAGACCCGAAACCAGACGCTTCCCATTCAAACTTTAAATCATTACTAACATTTAATATGCTGGCCTTGAACACTGTGTAACCGTCAGTATAAAAGATAACTTTACCAAATTTGACAGTTTTATCTGCCCATTTGAAATTCGAGCGCCCTCTGAACTCTCTGTCCCTCTGAACTTTCTCTTTTCTTCTGCAAATCATCAAAAATGGCTTCCCATGATTCTGAACAAGGCTCTCCCATACTGGTAACACCGATCACAGTTGTTCCACCAAACCCCGCTGCTCGCGAAGGAACTTCAACCTTAAATCCAAAGGGGTCGAAAGCTGACAAGAATCCTCCCCCAAAAAATCCCAAAACCCCCTCAGAATACTACAGGAGCACGGATCGCTTCTCGCATGCCAATACTCCCTCTATCGTTACGGAGGCTGAACTAAAGAGGATCTGATCTCGATACCATATCCCGGATACCCATGCAGCTAGGGTTCCTAGATCCGTTGAAAAAAATGTATCAACGGCCAGAGGGTTGGACGGCCATCCCCGTGACCCTGCTTGAGAAGGGGGTTCGTTTCCCTCTGCACATTTTCATAATAACTTTACTGAGGTTCTTGGGGGTAGGGTTCGCCCAACTGGTCCCAAATTCTTATATCCATATCTTGGCCTTCGTGGCCTTCTACCATGAGTTGGGCGTTGAGCTCTCCCTTGACTTCTTCTTCACCGTATACAAAATAGTTCAATCTAGAGAGAAGGGGTTCAAGGCCATTAGCAAGCACTCTCTAAAGTCAGGAGAGAAGTTCAAGAGGCGTTCGCTGGTGAACACGCCTTCGAGCAATAGGGGATGGCACGAGAAGTGGTTCTACGTCAAAGGTCCCGAAATTTCTTCTTTACCAAACTGGGCCACTGACGAGAAGATCTCTACCGACTTTTGAGACGTTTCTGAAGAACAGGAAGTTGAGATGATGGACCTTTTTGACAATTTCCCCAAGGAGGAGTGGAAGTATGGACTTCTCTCGAAGCAGGCATGGTTATACGACCATAAATGTAAGTATCAGTCTATTTTATATAAAAAAAATTTGGAAACGCTTTCATAATGTGGAATCTAACACAGGCCTATTTGGTTCATGCAGTATCTCTGATCAGACCGAGCTCCTTAGAAATAAAGGAGTTTGAAGATTTTTTGTCCAGGAAGTCTTCAGAAGCTGTTGAAACTTTGGCAGCAGAAGCTACTCCCGAAGCCGAACCAATCCCGGAGACACACAATGACGAGTTCTGAACTAAAGAACCAGAAGATAATGACGTTTCTATTCTGGAAGAGACCCTCCATCCTCGACAGAAGAGGAGGGCAATCAGAAAACCCAGATCAACACCCCTTCCAAGCCCTTCCGAAGCCACCTCAGAAGCTGAGCCAACCACCACATTCATCCCTCGACGAGGAGGCCTACTTGATTGTCCTGATCGAAGAAACATCCTTCGAACCAAAAAACTAAAATCCAAGATAACGCCTCTGACCACCGAAGATCTTAGGGTGCCCCAGTCTTCGATCATTCCACCCTTCGTACCCCCTATAGAAATACAGATTACCGAAGAAGGTTATCAGGATGAAGCCGTCCAAACTCTGTCTAGGAAAAAGAAACGTACGCCTGACAGCCATCCAAGTTCGGCCTCTGCCCCATCTCCTCGTGAACCCACCCCAAATAAGTCTCTTTCCCCTGAAACTGTGTATGCTGAACCTACTCCTGAGCAACCAGTTCCTTCACCGGAAAGGTCGAGACCCTCGTCTGAACGACCCAGTCCTTTAGGTCAGGGTTATCATGCCGAGGCCATGGGGTCTCCGACTCTATGGCCTAGATTCAATGCTAATTTTCCCTTTGACCTCTTCGGAGCCTTCGTAAGGAACGCTGACGATCATCGGTTCAGTGATCACACGGACGGGAATCTGCTCGATGAAGGGATGAGCTATCTGGCTAAGGTAAATAACCATTTCTTTATTTTCTATCTCTCTGTTCTTGCTTGGATATCTGGGTACTGACTTGAGTACTGTTTGAACATATACAGGCCAATGCTGTCTTCGGACGTTTACGTCCAAGGCACATAAAAGGGGAGGCCGAGGAAGATTTCATGCGATAAGAGATCAATATGCTGAGATCAACCTTGGCTCGAGAAAGGGCTGATAAAGAAGACGCTCTTCACACCATCGATGGCCTCCAATGAGATTTAGACCGAGCCAAGATGGACCTGAAGACGTCTGACCATGAACTAAGGGCCACAAGGGATGGGTTGGCCGCATCCGAAGCCAGCCAACAAACTTTAACTGATCTGAATGCTGGCCTGGTCGAAGAAAACCTACTCTTGAAGGAAAAAAATGAGGAGTTTTCTTCGGCCAACCGGAGCTTGGCGACGCTCAAACGAAAGCCCAGGACGAAGAACGCAGACTTAAGAACAAATGCCACAAACTTCGTCATAAAATAAAGGAGCTTGAGGGAAGGGGTCCTCTTCTGACTGAAGAGATGAGAAAGCAGATTCAGACAGAATACAGGGATTCAGACGAACTTAACGTCGAAATTATGAAGGTCTACTCGGAAGGTTACGAAGATTGCCGAGAGCGAGGGAAAGAAAAACTGTCTGCCGCTCAGCTGGATCCCACTTTGCTCAACTCCGAAGACGAAGGTGGTGCCTAAATGTTCTTCTTGCTTTTGTTCTGAATTATATAAAAATTTAACTATTTAAACTTGTTAGGTTTTTGGGATCACTTTTAAAATTTTATATATGGACGTTATAAGTGTTCTATATTTGTGTAATTAGTTCGTGAATGAGTCGATCGAATGAACGTTTATTTTTCCTGATGAATCTGCAATTTCCTTAATTGTGAACTATGTTTTCGGTTAGTTTCTTGTCAATAATTCAATATCAGTGAAATGAACCTAAACAGTAAATCAATTAAGACATATAATAGTTAATTTATGAGACGAAGTGAATTGAATTTTATGGACAGAATTTAACTTAACTGAACTGAATGGACTGAACTCAACACTTAAATAAAATAAAGTAATACATATTCATCGATTCCGAAGTGTGAGATCGGTCATTTGTTTACCACTCGGGGTGAAACATTTATATAAGGACCAAGATATAAGGATCAAGATATAAGGACCACGATATAAGGATCAAGATATAAGGACCAATTGTGACCATTGACTTACCACCCATGGTAAAATCAATATAGGATCATTTGTCTACCACTCGGGGTAGAACAACAAATGGGTTGCCATCGAATGGCCAGCGAGTCCTACCATACCTCCTTACACCATAGTGACCATAGGACAAATAGGACCAGGATCAATAGTGACCATTGATTTACCACCCTTGGTATAATCAATATAGGATCATTTGTCTACCACTCGGGGTAGAACAACAAATGGGCTGCCATCGAATGGCCAGCGAGTCCTACCATACCTCCTTACACCATAATGACCATAGGACAAATAGGACCTGAATCAATTGTGAAAAAATGACTTTTTATTGATAATGAACAATAATATACAGACTTCCGATGAATTGACTTGATCTCTATTGAAAGTATTTCCGAAGTCTACCAGCATGCCAAGTGTTTTTGATCTCAGAACCATCTAATGACCTCAATCGATAAGTTCCCGGCTTTGATACTTCGATCACTTCATACGGCCCTTCCCAGTTTGGCATTAATTTTCCCGTGTTTTGAGGTGTAGAAGCTTCGGCTTCTCTAAGGACGAAGTCTCCTACTTCGAATCTGCGAAGCTTGACTCCTTTGTTATAATGCTTAGCTACTCTTCGTTGATAAGCAGCCAGTTTAAGTAGAGCAACCTCTCTGACTTCTTCCAGCAGATCCAAATTGGCCTTCAGTCCTTTGTCATTGTAGATCTCTTTGTATTGACTAACCCGAAGACTTAGAGATCCAATTTCGACAGGGACTAAGGCATCAGTACCATAGACTAGTCGAAAAGGTGAATCTCCCGTGGTGGTCCTCGGTGTAGTCCGGTAAGCCCATAGCACTCTGAGCAGCTCTTCTGGACATCTTCCTTTAGCTTCATCCAGTCTGCGCTTGATCCCATTCAGCAGCATCCTGTTGGTCACCTCAACTTACCCATTTGACTGTGGATGAGCCACCAAAGTCTTCTTATGTTGGATCCCCAACTCCTTTAAAAATGCTTCAAATTTCGATCCCACGAACTGGCGTCCGTTGTCCGATATCAATACTCTAGGGATCCCGAAGCGAAACACTACAGACTCTTTTATGAACTTCAGACATTCTTGCTTCGTTATTAACCGAAGTGGCTTCGCTTCTACCCACTTAGTCATGTAATCAATAGCAACTATGACAAAGCTAACCTGACCCTTAGCTTTAGGCAACGGACCCAATATATCTACCCCCCAGACAACGAAGGGTATAGGAGATAAAATCGAGTATAGCTCTTCTGGTGGCTGATGTGGGATCGGATTGTTGAGCTGGCACTTTTCACATTTCTTGACATACTCTGTAGCTTCCTTGAAAATTGTAGGCCAATAGTATCCTTGCCGAAGTACTTTGTAAGCCAAAGATTTAGCAGCCATATGATCACCGCAAATACCCCCGTGAACTTCCCGAATAGCATATTCTGCCTCGGATGGGACCAGGCACTTCAGTAATGGTGAGGAAAAGGCCAATCGATACAGATCCCCATCAATAAAAACAAAATTAGCACTCTTGTACTTGATCGTTTTTGCTAACATCTGATCCGAAGGGAGGATGCCATATGCAAAATACTCGATGTAGGGGGTCATCCAGTAGTTAGATCGCTCGATACACATCACTGCTTCATGTTGAACACTCGGCTGCTGCAGAACTTCCAAGTAAACTGATCCATTGAAAACATCAGCATCCGTAGTGTAGTGGCCAACTTCGACAGTGCATCGACAATGGAATTGTCATTACGTTCTATGGCCTGAAATTCATATGAAGCGAAATGCTGAAGTCGATCCTTTAACTCCGCCAGATACTTGATCATACGATTTCCACGAGCTTTATAATCTCCCAATAGCTGCTTGACGACCAACTTAGAGTCACTGTAAATGATAAACTTCTGGACTTCTAGCCTCTTGGCCAATCGAACACCCGCTAACACTGTTTTATACTCAGCTTCATTGTTTGTTGCTTTAAATCCGAATCTAATGGCCTGCTGAACTTTGAACCCGTCTGGACTTGTCAAGATAATTCCTGCCCCACTAACAGTCATGGTAGAGAAACCATCTACATATAGAGTCCAAGCATCCTGACCTTGTTGAAGAACTGCCACTGCTCGATCGGACAATTCAGCTTCTGGCAACTCGGCATCTGCTTCGGTAAACGTACATTCTACAATAAAATCGGCCAACGCTTGACCTTTGATAGTGGTTCGGGGATGGTATTCTATGAAAAACTGGGACAACTCCATAATCCACGCCGCTAGTCTCCCAGAAACTTCTGGTTTTCCCATCTCATTCTTCAATGGCTGATCCGTGTAGACGACCAGGAGCCGACCTTGAAAATACTATCGAAGCTTTCTGCTAGCAATTATTAAAGCAAAGGCAAATTTTTCAATATTCGGATACCTGGTTTCAGCATCTTTCAGGACATGACTGACATAATAGACCGGATGCTGCTTTCTACTAATCTCCCAAACTAGTACTGCTCCAACTGCTAACGAACTTGCTGCAAGGTACAGATATAAGGTCTCTGCTGGAGCGGGCTTCACCAATAAAAGAGCAGAAGAAAGATACGCCTTAATGCCTTGGAAGGCATCTTCACACTCTGAAGTCCACTGGAACGTCTTCGCATTCTTCAGCCCCTTCAATGTATCAAAGAAAGGAAGATACCTCTCCGTAGATTTGGCGACGAACCTCCTTAAAGCTGCAATCCTGCCAATCAGACGTTGGAAGTCTTTGAACGACTGAGGAGTCTTCATATCAAGAATGGCCTGGATCTTCTCCGGATTGGACTCGATGCCCCACTGACTGACCAGATAACCCAAAAACTTTCCTGCACCGAGGCCGAAAGTGCACTTGGCTGGATTGAGTCTCAGTTGACGATGACGGACAGTCTGAAAGCACTCCTCTAGATCGTCCAAATGATTATGAACCTTCATCCTCTTCACGATCATGTCATCGACGTAGACCTCCATGTTCCTCCCCAGCTGCCTGTCGAAGATGAAGTTCATCATTCTCTGGTAGGTGGCTCCAGCATTTATAAGGCCAAAAGTCATCTTCTTGTAGGCGTACACCGAACGGTGTGTAATGAATGCGGTCTTTGGGATGTCCTCTTTACGCATGGATATTTGTTGATAACCTGAAAAAGCATCCATAAAGCTTAGTAAAGCATACCCCGAAGTGGCATCGATGAGCTGATCGATATGGGGCAGAGGATAAAAGTCCTTCGGACAAGCTCTGTTGAGGTCTGTGTAGTCAATGCAAACCCACCATTTTCCGTTCTTCTTCTGCACTAACCCCACATTCGCCATCCATTCGAGATAATCAATCTCATAGATGAAGTCGGCAGCTAACAGCTTTGCGATTTCCTCATCAATGATATTTTGTCGCTCAGGGGCAAAGATCCGCCTTTTTTGCCGAACAGGCTTCTTCGAGGGGTCTACATTCAAACTGTGTTCAGCTATCTTTCGGCTTACTCCCGGCATGTCCTGCGGTTCCCATGCAAAAATATCTGCATAGCAGCGTAAGAGTTCCATAAGGTTTGTCCAAAAAGGCTCTGGTAGACTTGAACCGATCATCACAGTCTTATTTGGCTTTCCAATGATCAACTCGATCTCATCCGTCCCACCTGCAGGGATCACCAACGGCTCTGAGCTGTTCTCGATGAAGGGCTCGATCTCAATCGCCATCGCTTGTTTCTGTTTGCTGATCCCCACTCCGGAGGAAATAACAGCATTACGGTAACATCGTCGGGCTAGATCTAAATCCCCCGCCACCTCCTACTCCATGCGCCGTGGGGAACTTAATTTTAAAATGAGGGATGGAGGTCACAGCTTGGAGAGCAGTCAAGGTAGGTCTTCCCAGTATAGCGTTGTAAGCTGAATCTACGTGCACAACATAGAATTTGCACATTATTTCTACCTGCTGGGGTGCTGTGCCGAAGATAACCGGGAGTTCAATAGTGCCTGCAACTTTGACCGGATCGTTGCTGAAGCTGTACAACGGAGCCTCCTGTCCGACCACCATTTTCTGCCCATCAAGAGGCATCCTCTGATAAGCATGGGCATATAAAATATCCACTGAAGATCCATTGTCTATCATTATGCGCTTCCTGTCCACCGAGCCCACTTGTGTTGTGATCACCAAGGCCCCTTCATGTGGCTCGATAGGCTCCGAAGGATAATCTGCGTCATAAATGATAGGATGGTTCCTGGAAATGTCCTGTCAATCTTCAGGGGAGCATCTGTCACAGTCATAACCGAATCCAGGTAAGCCCTTCTCTTCTTCCCTATCAACTTCCCCACAGATCCATCGGTTATCACATCGATGACCTGCCTTGGTTGAGGTATTGGAGCCATCTGAACCGTTTGAACAGTACGGTTGATATTCTGCTGATCATTCGCGGCCACATACTGCACCAACAAGCCATCTTTAATCTTCTTCTCCACGAAATCTTTCAAATTGCAACACTCGTTAGTGTCATGGCCCGCGGCTTGATGATAGCCATAATACTTACGAGAGTTACCCTGTCTTGTTCAGTAATTATCACGGGATGGCTCGAAGAAAGGCTGATTTCTGATTTGATCCAGAATTACCGATCTATCAGTGTTCAGTTTGGTGTAGACCTTATTCACCTTGGGGTCTGCGACAGGGGGACGACTGCTTCCTTGTCGCCAGGAGTTATTATACTTCTTCGAACTGCCCTCTGGCCGATCATTATACCCCCCCCCCATTCTCCTCTGCTCAACTTCGGCCTTAGGAATTACTGTCTCTTTCAATTGGTCCGAAGGAGGATGCTTCAGGCAGTTCATAGCTTCTTCCACAATAATATAGCCTTCTGCCTTGTCAAAGGCTTCGGCCAAGCTCTTCGGATGGTGGAACATCAACTTTTTCACCAACTTTTCAGACTTTACCAGATCCAGCCCATTCTGGAACAAACAGACAGCCTGAAGATCATTAAGGTCGGACACCTGACCGACTGCTTCTCTGAATCTCTTTACATACTGGCCCAAAGATTCGCTGGTGAACTGCCGGATCTGCGCCAGAGAACCCGTAGGCTTTCCTCTTCTTCGGTTACTCCCAAAACGGGCATGGAACTTATCACAAAGCTCGGTCCAGGAGGATATCGAATCTGACGGTAAAGTTTCCAACCACTGCCTCGCATCTTTCCTCAGCGTCGTAACAAAAGTGTGGCACTTGGCAGCGTCAGTGAAGTCGTAAAAGTCCATTAGCCGATCAAACGCCTAGCTATGGTCATAAGGATCCCCGGTCCCATCGTAACTTTCCATGTAAAGCAATTTTTTAGTGATATCTGCCTTCTCCTTGAGGATATCTGAAGAAAAAGGGGATGCCTTTTTTCCCGGAGTGTCCTTCACTTGCTGAACCTCAGCCAATTGCTTTCTGAGCTCTTTCAGCTCCTTCACCAGAAAATCAACGCCTTCGGGTCGTGGGGAGACCTCTTTCTCGTGAACAACAATCTGTCTCTGAGAGGATCGACCTCCTCTTGCCGATCCTACTGCCCTGGTGGGACTTCTTGATCTACTCCGGTGTACAACTATGTCCTAATGGTGAGAATGATCACGTTGATAGTCCCTTACTCCGATCTCGAGCATGATCTCCCTCGACCTGCTTCTTTGTCTATCGTTGTCTCGATGCTGAGAACCAACAACCACCAGTGCCTTCTTCGAGGCCACAGGATTCCTGCTCCTCGATCTCCTTCTACTGCGAGAACGATCCCTAGAAACATGCGCGGAATGCTCCAGCTCCTTACCGTCTCGTCGTGGCACCTCCTTATGCCTACTCCGCCTTTCAGACCGGACTTGGCTAGATGCTTCATCCCTTAATTCCGCCACCCGAAGCATCTGCTCGGCTATATCTTCTCTTTGTTTCAACAGAACCTCCAAGGCTTTATCCGCTTCGTCTGCCATCCTCGCCAACTTGGCAGCTTTGTCCTCTTGACCACTTCGACGATGAGTTCTGGTCGGTGAGCCTTCCTCCTGCCCTCGACCATGATCATGCTCTTTATCTGCACCGAAAACTAATCTTCGTCTGGCCCAACTATGAATCTTCGGACGGAGATCTCTCGAATTATGTTTAGAGGCTGTGCTCTCGTGAGCACTTTTAGAAGGACCCAGACGATCCTTCACCGAAACACGAGGCAGTGACGAGCTAACAGCCATCGCCTGCCCCTCTGGCGTACCATCCCTACTCCCCATCATCTTCCGAAGTAGGTTAAACGATTGTAATTAAAAATTTCAATGACACTAGAACTAGCCCTCCTTCTAGCGCCAATGTTAACGCCAAGATCTTCTGCCACGTCCCAATCACGTAAGACGCCCTGATCCTACACAGTAAACATGATAAACACCACAAGCTTTGACGGCTGTTCCGTCGGGGGATAGCTCAGGCGTGAGAATTAGTATGTGTTCACAAGGTTAACAATAGAGGAATGTAATGTCTAGTGTCTAGAGAGATAATAATCCTTGGTTGTGTGTATGTGAGAGAATATGAATATGAAAAAAGGTATGAGAACGTACCTGTTAGTGAAGGCTTCCTTGCTAGGTTATACTATCTCCGTTTGGATTACTGTGCCACCCACTAATTACCTGACACCCCCTCTGATCCGATAAGCTCTACCGTCTGTATGTAGTCTATCCACTGCTTTTGGCCACTGTTTTCTAACGCCGGCTGGCTATGATCCCATCCAAATTAATGCATGGCAGGAGTTTTAGTCAACCGTCATGCTTTTTCATCATTGCAAGTCAAAGTAACAGATATTAGAATATCTAATGGGTCGATCCACTGAAATGACCCGATCTTTAAAACAGAAATAATATGATGACCGGGTCCAATGACTTTCACAGATTAATACTAAAGGCCCAATAGATTGATTAAATGAGCAGGCCCAATATACCCGACCCAAAGAGAGAAAATATCACGACCCAACAGGCACTATTCACCGAAAAATGAAATTTTCTTCTTTTTGTCCAAAATATCTATTATGGATACTAGCTTTGATTGTATCCATATTTTGATCATTCTTGAATTTTACTCCACTATAATTACTTATGAGGTATTTTTGGACATGGATAAACCGAAATACGAATCCTTATTATTTGTTATTTTGTTTCACTGGATTCGTTTCTTTTAAAATATTTTTCATCATCCTCAGTCCTAAATGATGATATTAATGAATATCTTTGGCCTGTAGTGCAAAGATGAATGATTTCTGATGAATATCTTTGGCCCGTAGTGCAAAGATGAACATGTGTTTAGATGAACATGACCAACTGGTGAATATCTTTGGCATGTAGTGCAAAGATGAATATTTGATTTATGATGTATATTGATTGATGTTACAAGAGATAAAATATTGATGATGGACTTTTAAATTCATAGATAATAATAGATTTCATTCTCTAAGTAACTCTTCTATGAATTATTGTTTCCGCTACGAATATTGATCTGAAACTTGTTGTCTATTGTATTTTATCAGATTTTTCCCTGTTAAAGACTAACGATAATTTGTTCTATATTATCTTAGTCATAATATTTTTTACTGGGCTAGTTGAGCTCACCCTTTTCCTTTTTGTTCCATTTTTCTTCTCATGAGGCGAGAATGTAGCGAGTTCTAGTCGGGGAGTGGAATGATGGTTCTAGAAAGATGTCTTAGTAGTCCTCACCATTTTTGTTAAATAATGTATCAATAATTGTAATGAAGACTTATTTGAGTGTGGATATTTTCTAGATGACAATATTTGTATTTAAACTCACAGTTTTTATGTTGTATTAATAAAGTTGTAGTTATTTCTGTACCATGTATTTTGACGACTCAGAATGGGTGTTGTATACCTATTTTGGGGGCGTCACATCCAATTTAGGTTTTCAAAATAGAAAATTAATATTTCTAAATTATAATTAGGATTCTCTAATTATACTAAGATTTCCTAATCATAATTCAAGCTTGCTAATTAGGATTTGATATTTAATAATTAAAGTTGCTAATTTAGAAATTAGGTTCATAATTGTACATTCACTACAAAAAAATGGGGCTTCAGCAACAACTGATTTTCGTTGCTAAAGGTGCTAAATTTTGTTGCAAAAGGGTTTTGGCAACGACTTTACTGTCGTTGCGCAATGAGCGTTGCTAATTGTTCCGCAACGAACGTATTTTTTTCGTTGCAAAAAATAATACATTTTGTAACGAAATTTGGCTTTCGTACAGAGAAATCGATCTTTTAGTAACAAAATGTATTGTTGCAGAATAATTAAAATTTTGTTGCTAAAAATACCATTTCGTTGCAAAAGCCTTCTAATTGGCAATGAAATGACCTCTTTTTTTTGCAACGACCATGCATTTTCGTTGCAATTGACACCATTTTGCAACGACATTTTTCGTTGCAGTAAATTATGAAAATTGTTGCCTAAACTTGCTTTCGTTGCGGAATGTAAACTTTTTAGCAACGATTTTCGTTGCTGATTATATTATTTGACAACGACATTATGCTGAATCAGTAACGAAAATGTTTGAAATATTTGTTGCTGATTATTTTTCAATAGCAACGAAAGTCGTTGATTAGCAACAACATTATATGTTGTCGTTTCTTTATATGTGCAACGAAAGTTGATATGATTTGCAACGATAAAAAATGTTGCCTTTTATTTTAGTATTAGCAAAAATGTTGCCTTGTACAAATATCGCACATTTACACATAGACAAGACTTCTCAAGTTCAACATCTGAGAAGTTTAAGAAATTAGCATTCATTTAAAATATGAATAAAGTTAGGAAACTTGACTTATGCACAACTACAACTTAGAGTTTATGCTGAACTGCTCATTCCAATTCCTATATAGCACATAAGGAAAAGTCCCTCGAAGGTAGGGGGTTCAAACAATAAGGGCCAGTCTACTCAGAAAAAGAGAGAGTCGCTGGAGAAAGAAGTCTCGTCTCAGCCAGAAGGAGTAGAGTATCTGGTCAAAGAGTTAAAGGAGCTTCGAAAACAGCTTGCTGATGTCCAACAAGTAAAGGATACTTCGGGAAATAATGCATCTCCTTTTTCCATGGAGATCCTCAAAGAGAAGGTTAATCCTACAAAGAAGTTGCCCCATATGGAAAGCTATGATGGATCGGGAGACCCTTATGACCACAGTCAGGCATTCGACAGACTGATGGATTGTTATGACTTTAGCGATGTTGCTAAGTGTTATACCTTTGTTATAACGCTCCGAAAAGACGCCAGGCAGTGGATGGGGACTTTTCATTCGAATTCAATTTCATCATGGGCAGATCTGTGTAGTAAGTTCCATGCTCGCTTCGGGAGCAAAAAGAGAAGGAGAAAACTAATAGGTTCATTGGCTCAGGTTCGACAATATTCGAATGAGTCTTTGAGCTAGTATATGAAACGATTTTAGGAAACTGTTGGCCAGGTGACCGACCTAAATGATCTTCAAGCCGTTGGACTGTTCCAGAACGGTTTGGACTTGGTGAAGTTAGAGAAATTGGTGAAGAAGCTGATGTTTCACCATCCGAAGAGTCTTGCAGAAGCTTTCGATAAGGCGAAAGGATATATAGTTATAGAGGGGGCTATGAATAGCCTGAAACATCCTTCTTCGGACAGGCTGAAGGAGACTGGTCGGGATAAAACTGACGGAGGTCAGAAGAAGAATGATGGGAATAATGACCACTATGATGGAGGGTCAAAGAAATACAACAATAATCGGAGACAGGGAGGAGGTCGTTCGTCCGCTCCGACCCAAAAAGTGAATAGGACGTACACTCAACTGAATACTGATAGGGCTGTTATCTTAGACCAGATCAAAAATTAACCTATCTATGAACCACCTTGAGACAACCTTAAGCCCGGAGCAGGTAATTCTCACAAATACTGTGACTATCATCAGGCTTCGGGTCACGATACAAATGATTGTGTTAGTCTGAAGGACTTCATCGAGAGGAATGTTCAAGGCGGTGCCCTGGTTTAGTATATTGCTGCGAGAACGACTCAACAAGCCCAACAAAGAGATAGAGAACCTGTTCAAGTTGCTCAGCCAGCTCAGCCTGCATTGATAGCTCCTGGATAGCCTGTGTGACAACCCGAGAATTTAGAAAATTATTAATTGATTTAAGGTTCAAAATTAGAACCTAGACTGAAAATTAGTGTATGCGTTTAATATTTTTGAGATGGAATTTTGAGGATTTCAAAATTCTGTGAAGGATTTAGGTGAATTATTCATGATTAAGTTTATGTTCAGTGTATATGGTCATTTATGTGTACAATATGTGGTTAAGGGTAAA
The DNA here is from genome assembly GCA_020205505.1 of Panax japonicus. Taxonomy (NCBI): domain Eukaryota; kingdom Viridiplantae; phylum Streptophyta; class Magnoliopsida; order Apiales; family Araliaceae; genus Panax; species Panax japonicus. The sequence goes on along the minus strand of CM035101.1, from coordinate 26,375,974 downwards.
GGGTTGACCAGACAATGACAAACCCTAATATTATATTAAGAACGTAAAAGTTTAGTTAGAAAATTCTTACGATTTCTAAGAAACCCTAAAACCGATTCTGGAAACCTTAATTTTGGAACCCTAATGTTATGTATAAAACCCTAAGGGTTAACAGTTATGTGAGTAATGAATATGAATATTATGTGATGATTTATACTTGTTTATTATACAAACAAATAAAAGAAACTAGGGTGATCCTAATTATATATTAGGAATGAAAAATTTATTTTACTTAAGGGTTATGGGATGAGAGAATTATGGTATGTAGAATATATACTAATTCTAAGGGATTTATTTTATATATCTCAACTAATAAATTTTATAACCTAATTATAGCAAGTCTAATTGGGTTAAGGAAATAAATGTGCATGAGTAAGGATTTAAGTTATAATTGAGGAAATGAAAACCCTAATTAAATAATTAGGGAATTGTAATATTAAGGGTATTGGAATATGTTATTTATTTTGGCCCAAGAAATTAAATTAGAAAGCCCAAACATTTTAATTTTAGAAGCCTAAAAGAATTAATTGGATGGCCTAATTTTTAGCCCAATTGGGAGAGGACTTTTTGGACATTTAATAAATAAAATAAAGAATAAAAGGAAAGCCAAAATTGGGAGGATATTAAGGCCAAGTGGCCGGGTATTAGAGAAGGATATAGAATGGGGATGAATGTGATTTGTTTACTTTAGTTGGTGAACCAACTTCTACCAACTCTCCTAGGTGTCATCATTTTTATTGGACAACACTTTGTTCATTCTTGTAAGCCATCTCTTGGTAAGTAAGAAAGAGAGAGAATTAGTGGGGGAAATTTAGAAGCACATGGCCAGATGTTATATGGAATAGAAAAGGAGGAGTGAGATAATTATCACATATCTAATTAAATAACAAGTTATCTTGTTTCTTTCTCTTTCATCCATTCCAATTAGCTAACATAAGAACTAAATAGAGAGAAAGAGAGAGAAGAGAGGCAAATTTCGGCAGCCATGAGTAGTAGAAGGGAGGGAGTTTAATTTTTCATATCAAAACTTCATCTCATATGTTTGGAGGAGAAAATTTTGAACAAAGGTATTTAACCCTTTTGTTTATATAATTTTATTTTGATTATTCTTAATCAAACCTTGAATTTACATTTCTAAACTCAAAAACCATAAATATACTTGTTATTGAGTGTTTCATGTTTAGATATACCCATATTGGATGTTATTTTAGTTGGAAATCAAAAATAAAGAAAAGTAATTTTTCTAGTTTATGAGCCCTAAAAATTTCTATGTACTTTGGATTTACACCGTTTTTAATCTACACCTTCTTTTTGTGATCCGTCAAAGAGAGGTTCTAGATATGTAAGTTATCTACTAAACCCAAGTGATATCACTCAAAAATGTTGAGTATACAGTCTGTAGTGACTAATTTTGCAAAAATAGTTTTGTGTTTTTTAGGAAAAACTGGCAATTTTGGTCAGTCAAAGGGTAGGGGTAATTTAGTCATTTTTCAGACATTAAAAAATTCTAAAAAACTTTGAGATGATAATATGATAATTTTTCTAACATCTCCAAGTGGAATCACTAAAAAAGGAGTTGTAGATTTCTGTATGGAATATTTTTAATAAAGTACGAAAAACTCATTTTTCCATTTTTGCTACTGTGAAAGACTTTCCAAATGCTGTTTTGGCAACTTAAATTGTTAGAAAAATTCCGACCTTTTAGGACATGAATATATATGGTATAAAGTACCTCCTGTCCAAAAATGAGCTCATTCTGACTTAAAATGACCAAGTTATGACCATTTCAATTTATGTGATTTTCTGATGAAAATAGCTATAACCGGAGTTCTATAACTCTGATGGCCACGAAATTTAAACTGGAGTGTCACGCTAACACGTATAAGATTGTGTCAAAAGATGGGAATTTCTGGAGTTAAGCACGAGGTAGCTAATTTCTTAAGGAAATAACTAAAAATAATTTTTGAAAAAATATTAAAGGAAGTTGGAAAATTATGGAAAAATACTTTTTGTGTATGATTTATATGTATATGTGTTTGGACAAAGGATAGAAAAATAATAAGTTGATTTGGTATTTTCGTGAAAAGGATATGAATCCAGCTTGCTGGATTGAAAAATCTGATGCATCCAGTTTGCTAGATTGAAAAATAGTTTACTGAATTGAAAATATGTTGAATCCAGTTTGCTGGATTGCAATCTAGTCACTGGATGTGATATCCAGTTTGCTGGATTACAGATTGGTTTACTGGATTGGCCATCTAGATACTGGATATGGAATCCAGCTTGTTGGATTCCAAATCTGGGTTGCTGGATTGGTATTTGACTTATATGTTCAAGAAAAACTTATAATATATGAGATTAAAGTATTTTAAATCATATAAATATAATATTAATGATAAAGGAATTATGTGGTATTTAATTCGTATACATATGTTTTTAATGATTGAAAAATCAAGATAAATAGTAATAATTATTTAAAAAATTATTACGAGCTTACGAAAAATATTTCGACTGTTATTAAAATTATCTGAGATAATTGTTAAGTGTTAAGTCAGAGTTTAATTGAACTTAGACTCGATAAAAGTCCAACTAGACCGTCGAGACGTTAGAAATTTGTTAAACTCAAGTCAGGCTAAAATAGTTTGACTTGATACTGATTCTTATGTGTGTTATACACTGATAGGGTTATGTGATATGTGTTTAGGTTATTCTATGTATATCTACATATATAATAATATTATATTGTAATGATATTATTCTAATATTGGAGATCTATATTACTAATATTTGGTCTTCGGATAAAGCGATATAAATTACGTAACGGTAATCAACGGTTCAGGCAAGTTTGTTTTACTTAACTCTACTAAGAGTTGTTTTATTCGGATAAGCTTATGGTTAATCATTACTGGTTGCCATGAATTGTACTCTATACATATTGCATGTATAAGTCAGGAATGAAAGGCTGATCACCTTCATTACCAGTTGGTTCAGATATATTTGTTTGTATAATACTTGTTTAGTCATAAATTTATTCCTGCTAGTTCACAATTATATTGTTGAATTATAGCCATCCAATTATTCAAATCATTTCAATCATGATATATCGTTATATTGTTGAATTTAAACTTTTTGGGCAACTTTCATGCTCACCCTTGCTATATTATAATAAACATTGCAGATTAGGACGAACGCGTCAGATACAAGGAAAGATTAAAGACAGATCCAGATTAAAGTTACTGTGCGCGATTAGTTTTGTAATAGTATAGTTTGATAATCATGTAATATGTTAGAAAAGTTATGATTTGTGTATTAAGTTAAGGTTACTCGACCTTGGAGAATAGTGTGTAATGTATTATATAAACAATTTATGTTTATATCTTCAACATATAGTAATAGTTGTATAGAATGATCGAACTGGATCCGCGGTGATTCGAGACCTCAGATTCGGGACCCTCACAGTTGGTATCAAAGTTGTAGGTTATGAACATTAGGTAAGAATACCTGAGAATAATAACCGCAGTGATTAGGATAAGTACTAACTCAAATAGAGTTAGTCGATCGGTAAGATTTAAAGACGAATCTCGACGAGTTATAAGATACAGAGTTCCCTAACTCTGAAAATAAAGTTGAACAGTAGTGGTGAATATATAGAGTCTAAAAGACTAAAAGTGGAGTGATAGAAGATCATAAAACAAAACGATCAAGACATAGAAATGAATCGTAACATATACGATGAGATCACCCCGTGATCGGATAATGTTATAGTATGGAGAATGATCAAGCGAATGATTGAAAAGTTTACAGCAAGATTGCTGGGTGTCAGTTGTACTATGAATTGGTACAGATTCAGGAAAGGATTATGAATACAAGTTAAATGAAATTCGTATTGAGAATGGTGTTAGTGTTAGGTGGGGATTCAATTGAGGATTCATGTCGGCGGCTGAGTTGTATGATTCCTTGTGTGGGCGGGGAATTGTACTTGGTGTAATAAATACTTAGTTCCGATAATGATAATCATTGAAATGTTTGTGTCGCGTTATTTGATATATGCATGTTAAGAGGGTGATTCCTTTCTCATGTGTATAACAGATAGATAGGTCATAGGTAGAGGATATAAGGTTAAGTACGAGTTCTTAAAACTCATACTTATGTGACATACTTGATTCATAGTTATATGAAATGTTTATGAACCCCTCAGCGAACGGACGCCAAAGGTCAGCCTAGGAAAGTTCTTAAACTCATATGATTGTGGTAATTTATGGACTCATAAGTGTGGTTTTACGAACTGGGTATAGTCTTGTGTAAATGAAGTATCGACAATAATAAGAACAGATAGATTGTTAAGAAAATGATTATTAGTGAAGAATTAAGTTTTCCAAAACCTCCTAGCTATGCTAGACTTCAAAATTTTGACATCAAGCTAAATACGCACTATGTGCTTTTGAAAAAAAATATGTAGACTCGTAATCAGTTTTGAAACGGTTTAATAAATAGTCTATGATACTTATTTTAGCTAGATGCAAATGATTTGAAATATCAAAATATATTTTATTTATCATTCATGTACCATGTAACCTGGTGCAGAGATGATAAAAATTTGATGGAGTTGTAAATACAGGAATACTTAGAGTGAATTTGATCTAAAATCGTTATTCCATTATTATATGATGTGTTATGACAAAATCATACAATGACGGCATCCTCAAATGGACTGTTAATACAGTACGGCATCATGACGTCATTCTCGAAAATATTTTCAAAAATTTTAATTTGCCAACGGGGTTTGGCTACACTTAAATAATTCGATTGAATTGAATTATTGATACGAGTCTATGCTATTCGATTCAGCTAGACTAAAGTTTATGAAAACTCTAAATGTTCATTTAAAGAAATTTCCCAAACCAAATTGTTTTGGTACGGAATCCAATAAGACTGAGGTAGAATTTTGTGCCTATGGCAGTGAAGAGAAACAGATAAAATCAGTACATGGCCAGTACAGGACATATCGGGCTAATCACCCTTTGTGACTGTAAGTAATGACGATTTGCGGATGAATTTCAATAAAACCTTTGCGAAAATGACAGACAAATAGTCTATATGACTCCTCAGAAAATTTCAAAAATTTTTACTCTTGTGAGTGGTGTATTAGGTAGCATGTGATGCTGTGTATGAATGATGTAAGCAGTATGGTGTAAGGTGTAAGGTAAATTCCAGGGACGAAATTTTTAGAAGAAGGGGTGAATGTGACAACCCGAGAATTTAGAAATTTTTTAAAATTTTAATTAATTGATTTAAGGTTCAAAATTAGAACCTAGACTAAAAATTAGTGTATGCGTTTGATATTTTTGAGATGGAATTTTGAGGATTTCAAAATTTTGTGAAGGATTTAGGTGAATTATTCATGATTAAGTTTATGTTCTGTGTATATGGTCATTTATGTGTACAGTATGTGGTTAAGGGTCAAGGTTGACCAGACAATGACAAACCCTAATATTATATTAAGAACGTAAAAGTTTAGTTAGAAAATTCTTACGATTTCTAAGAAATCCTAAAATCGGTTCGGGAAACCTTAATTTTGAAACCCTAATGTTATGTATAAAACCCTAAGGGTTAAAAGTTATGTGAGTAATGAATATGAATATTATGTGATGATTTATACTTGTTTATTATACAAACAAATAAAAGAAACTAGAGTGATCCTAATTATATATTAGGAATGAAAAATTTATTTTACTTAAGGGTTATGGGATGAGAGAATTATGGTATGTAGAATATATACTAATTCTAAGAGATTTACTTTATACATCTCAACTAATTAATTTTATAACCTAATTATAGAAAGTCTAATTGGGTTAAGGAAAATAAATGTGCATGAGTAAGGATTTGAGTTATAAATGAGAAAATGAAAACCCTAATTAAATAATTAGGGAATTGTAATATTAAGGGTATTGGAATATATTATTTATTTTGGCCCAAGAAATTAAATTAGAAAGCCCAAACATTTTAATTTTAGAAGCCTAAAAGAATTAATTGGATGGCCTAATTTTTAGTTCAAGTGGGAGAGGACTTTTTGGACATTTAATAAATCAAATAAAGCATAAAAGGAAAGCCAAAATTGGGAGGATATTAAGGCCAAGTGGCCGGGTATTAGAGAAGGATAAAGAAGGGGGATGAATGTGATTTGTTTACTTTAGTTGGTGAACCAACCAACTTCTACCAACTCTCCTACGTGTCATCATTTTTATTGGACAACACTTTGTTCATTCTTGTAAGTCATCTCTTGGAAAGTAAGAAAGAGAGAAAATTAGTGGGGGAAATTTAGAAGCACATGGCCGGATGTTATATGGAATAGAAGAGGAGGAGTGAGATAGTTATCATATATCTAATTAAATAACAAGTTATCTTGTTTCTTTCTCTTTCATCCATTCCAATTAGCTAACATAAGAACTAAATAGAGAGTAAGAGAGAGAAGAGAGGCAAATTTCGGTAGCAATGAGTAGTAAAAAGGAGGGAGTTTGATTTTTCATATCAACACTTCATCTCATATGTTTGGAGGAGAAAATTTTGAAAAAAGGTATTTAACCCTTTTGTTTATATAATTTTATTTTGATTATTCTTAATCAAACCTTGAATTAACATTTCTAAACTCAAAAACCATAAATATACTTGTTATTGAGTGTTTCATGTTTAGATTAGAGATGGAAAACGGGCAGGCGGGCGCGCACCGGGCCAAAACGCGCCGGGCCAAAAAGGCAAGGATTTTCACGGGCCAAAAAAAGTAAGCCAATAGCCCGTGGGCTAACGGACGGGCCAGGCCGGCCTGTGGGCTGAAGGTGGTTTATGCCTATTTTTTGCATTTTTTTCAGCCTGCTAAGCCCGGCCAGGCTTTGAACGGGCCGGGCCAAAAAGGCCCGGTTTTTTTGGGCCAAAAAAATGCGGCCCAAAGCCCACTTTTTAGCGGGCGGGCCAGCCCAGACCGCTGGCTTTGAGCCCGTTTGCCAGGTCTAGTTTAGATATACCCATATTGGGTGTTATTTTAGTTGGAAATCAAAAATAAAGAAAAGTAATTTTTCTAGTTTACGAGCCCTAAAAATTTCTATATACTTTGGATTTCCACCGTTTTTAATCTACACCTTCTTTTTGCGATCTGTAAAAGAGAGGTTCTAGATATGTAAGTTATCTACTAAAACCAAGTGGTATCACTCAAAAATGTTGAGTATACAGTCCATAGTGACTAATTTAGCAAAAACAATTTTGTGTTTTTAAGGAAAAACTGACTATTTTGGACAGTCAAAGGGTAGGGGTGATCTAGTCATTTTCGTACATTCAAAAATTCTGAAAACATTTGAGATGATAATATGATAATTTTTCTAACATCTCCAAGTGGAATCACTGAAAAAGGAGTTGTAGATTTTCGTATGGAATATTTTTAATAAAGTACGAAAAACTCATTTTCCATTTTTGTTACTGCAAAAGACTTTCCAGGGACTGTTTCGGAAACTTAAGTTGTCAGAAAAATTCCGACCTTTTAGGACATGAATATATATGTTATAAAGTACCTCCTGTCCAAAAATGAGCTCATTCCGACTTAAAATGGTCAAGTTATGACCATTTTAATTTCTGTGATTTTTCGACGAAAATAGCTATAATCGGAGTTCTATAACTCGGATGACCATGAAATTTAAACTGGAGTGTCACGTTAACACGTATAAGATTGTGTCCAAATATGGGAATTTCTGGAGTTAAGCACGAGGTAGCTAATTTCTTAAGGAATTAACTACAAATATTTTTTGAAAAAATATTAAAGAAAATTGGAAAATTATGAAAAAATATTTTTTGTGTATGATTTATATGTATATGTGTTTGGACAAAGGATAGAAAAATAAAAAGTTGATTTGGTATTTTCGTGAAAAGGATATGGAATCCAGCTTGCTGGATTGAAAAATCTGATGAATCCAGTTTGCTGGATTGAAAAATAATTTACTGAATTGAAAATATGTTGAATCCAGTTTGATGGATTGCAATCTAGTCACTGGATGTGATATCCAATTTTTTGGATTACAGATTGGTTTACTGGATTGGCCATCTAGATACTGGATATGGAATCCAGCTTGTTGGATTCCAAATCTGGGTTGCTGGATTGGTATTTGACTTATATGTCCAAGAAAAACTTATAATATATGAGATTAAAGTATTTTAAATCATATAAATATATTATTAATGATAAATAAATTATGTTGTATTTAATTCGTATAAATATGTTTTTAATGATTGAAAAATCAAGATAAATAGTAATAATTATTTAAAAAATTATTACGAGCTTACAAAAAATATTTTGACTGTTATTAAAATTATCTGAGATAATTGTTAAGCGTTAAGTCAGAGTTTAATTGAACTTAGACTCGATAAAAGTCCGACTAGACCGTCGGGACGCTAAAACTTTGTCAAACTCAAGTCAGGCTGAAATAGTTTGACTTGATACTGATTCTTAGGTGTGTTATACACTGATAGGGTTATGTGTTATGTGTTTAAGTTATTCTATGTATATCTACATATATAATAGTATTATATTGTGATGATATTATTCTAATATTGGAGATCTATATTACTAATATTAGGTTTTCAGATAAAGCGATATAAATTACGTAGCGGTAATCAACGGTTTAAGCAAGTTTGTTTTACTTAACTCTACTAAGAGTTGTTTTATTCGGATAAGCTTATGGTTAATTATTGCTGGTTGCCATGAATTGTACTCTGTACATATTGCATTTATAAGTCAGGAATGAAAGGCTGATCACCTTCATTACCAGTTGGTTCAGATATATATTTGTTTGTATAATACTTGTTCAGTCATAAATTTATTCCTGCTAGTTCACAACTATATTGTTGAATTATAGTCAGCCAATTATTCAAATCATTTTAATCATGATATATCGTTATATTTTTTAATTTAAACTTTCTGGGCAACTTTCATGTTCACCCTTGCTATATCATGATAAACATTGCAGATTAGGACAACGCGTCCGATACAAAGAAAGATTAAAGACAGATCCAGATTAAAGTTAATGTGCACGATTAGTTTTGTAATAGTATAGTTTGATAACCATGTTATAGGTTAGAAAAGTTATGATTTGTGTATTAAGTATAGTTTGTGTATTAAGGTTATTTGTGTAAGATCCTGAATTTTATGAAATAAAAATATTCAATTTTTCTTATAGTTACTATTCACGAATTACTATTCACGAGTTACTATTCACGAGTACTATTCACGAAGCATGATATTTTTTTTAAGAAGGCACTACTCAATAATTGTTACAGTAATTACTGTTCAGTATTTTATTTTATTGATTCAATAATTGCTGCGTTGATATTTTATATTACTGTTGTTTCAATAATTGTCATTACATAGTATTTTTCATTATCGGAGCAATAATTCATATTATTTGAATAATATTATTAGATAAAATTATTGGCAATATCTAGAAAGTTCTGTCTAAGGAGAGGTTTGGTCACGTAATTGCGCGCCAGTAAGGAAAAATCCTTATTGGAAAGCCCCCTATTTCCTAGGAACAAGCTGGTTGTCAATATTGTGATTCTGTAATATTATTTATGAATAATTAATTATTGATTTATATGATAAGGAAAATATTCATTTTATGTGGATATAGATGGAGAAAATTTTAAAGTGACAATTGTTGAAAATTGATATTTTATCTTTTTTGATAAAATAATTCATTTAAATATATAATTATATTTTAATAATATAATAATGATGATATTTTTACAATGAATGTGTGATATATGAGTAATGAGGAGGAAGAGTATTTTTGTTACAAAAAATGTTTAACACATGTTTTATGTGTCGGTGGACCCCATTTCTTGACTGAAATTTGATTATAGCCTGTAAAATCGTCCGTATGTAGATTTCGGTCAATTTCTGTTTGGAATTTAGAAAAACTTAAACTTACAAAGTTGTAGAAAATGGAATTTCCCATGAAAAAAACATGTGTTTTGAATTTTTCTGACAAAATGGCTATTTATTATGAATTATTGAAGTTCCGAAGTTCTAGAATAATTGATTTTTGGAAGTTTTAATTGTTTTATTTAAGAAAAACATTTTTTACACTTTGGTGGGCCCCCACTTACATGTGTTAAATTGCTGAATTCAGATTCAAAGGTGTGCTAAGGAAATTTTATTATAAATAATATTATTTTAATAAATTTTCTGCTTTTGTGTTTTAAGCAATTTCCTATAAATAGGTGCTTAGGTTAGAATTGAAAATCACACCAGAAACTGAAGTTTTCTTTCTATTTCTCTCTCTATATTATCTAGTGTATTCTTGTGAGTATTTTGATATCTTGAGTGTTGCTATACGGTGCAAGTTCGTTTAGCGTTATTCCAGTCAGAAGTACTGCTCTTTTGAGGTAAGGGATATTGTCGTTAGTATGAAAGGGTTATTATGTTTTTCAATTTCGAAATTTTTCTGAACCTTCAAAAATTATGGAAAAATTTGAAATGATATTTTGATGAGTTTTGTAGATTGTGTCCAAAAATGGCGATTTTTAGATGTATAGATTAGGAGTTATTGATTTTATGAAAAAATACTATTTTAAAAGTAACCGCTTATAAGTCCTTGTGATTAACTCCAAAATTGATGAAATTTTTATTGGGAGTACATCTATATAATATAAGTATACTCTGTAAATTTTGGATAAAAGTACAATTTATGATAAATGTTTGAATATTCGGTGGTTTTGGCCATGTGAAAAATAGTAAATGAATTTTAAAAATTCCGAAAAAATATATGTTCAATATGGGCCTATATTATGCTAAATCCCAGAAAAGAAATATTTTTGGAACTGATTTGGTATTTTTCATGAAAATATTCTAGTTATGAGTAAATGAATTAAATATGTTATATAAAGTAAGAAAATTGGAAAATATGATTTTACAGCTTGAGAATCATATATGAGGTATATGCAGATTTTTGATGAGGGTTTTGGTTATTGGTGATGAAATTTTATGAGTTTGGCATTTTAGGATGATTAAATGCATTTTTTAGTAAAGTGTAAACAAATAAAATAAATTATTTATAAGTTTAAGAAATGATTAAAATATTGTGGTAGCATTAATAATATTAGATTATGAGATTATTAAGTGATTTATAATATTTTGATTAAGGTGTTATGAGATCATTGATTTATGAATCTTACTCTTGAGATTAAATTTAGATGTGATTATATTGTTTTTATTATCATATATAACATTCTTATAACCCTAATGATGATATTTCTCTTTGACTTGAGTGTAAAGATGGGTAAATTATTGGTATGATCCTGACTATAGGTTCTCTTTGGCCAGTACTGCAAAGTTGAATTGTTGACTGGTATGATCATGACCATTGAATTTACAATTGAATATTTTTAGCTTAAGTGCAAGGTGAATTGATCAACATGGTTATAATTATGGTTTATATAAATTCTGAAATAATTATGTATTTCTTTGATATATGAATATCTTTGGCTTGTAGTGCAAAGATGACTTGTTGTTGAATATCTTTGGCCTGTAGTGCAAAGATGAATTTATCAGTATGATTATGAACAGGAACTGTGATTTGGTATTACAATGATCTTTGATGTTTTAGGTAAAGACATGTGATGAAAATTATCTTCGTCCTAAATGCGAAAAGGAATTTAGAACTACACTTATGATTATGAGTTATTCACATGAATGTGGACAACAACAGTTGATTAATGTTACAGGGTGAAAATATTGTTGGTGGACTTTTAACATGGAGAAGATAATAGACTTTATAGTCTATTTGACTCTTCTAATGGATTTCTCGTTCTGCTGCAACTATGGTTGAAAATTTTTATCATCTACCATATGGTTTAAATCTCTGATTTATTATTGATGAAGGCTATTGAGAATTTAATTATCTTTAGTCATAATATTCTTTACTGAGCTAGTTGTGCTTTTCCTTTTGCTTCATAATTCCTTTCAGGTAATAAGAGTGTAGCTGGGTCGAGCGGGGTAACATGGGAATAGAACGGTGGTCTCTAGTTGTGGAGGTTCTCCCTAAATAGTATATAAAAGTGTGTTGTATTCTACACATAATTTAGTAGTTATATTTGGTGAATCAAATAGGGTGAGGCGAACCCAACGTTCATACAAGATGTCTAATGACATACAACCTCGTGTTATCATAAGACATGGTTGTGCACATCCACTTGCTGAGTATATCTACAAGCACTATCTATATGATCTTGGAGTTTGGTTGAAGTATAATTCTCAATTAAAGACGGTGGAGATAATGATATGTCAAGAGAAGACTCACTATTGAAAAGAATATGATAGTAATCTTCTCGTTTTTCTTTGGGGTTTTTGGGTCAACCAAGGATAATTCTGTGGGCATATGATATCTATCATAACCTATACGCATGGCCTCCCATGTACGAAGGCTTCTTTGAGCACTTCCCAAAGATTTTAATTTCTAAAATAGTTTTTGACTGTACCTTTATGTAAGGTGTCATTGTGACGTACTATCCAAGGTTGGGACATGAGTCACAGTTAGTATATATTTGTATCAAAACTCATAACATATGTGTTGTTATATTTTGCACGACAATTGTAGTATTAAAGATATAGTTATTTTATGTACCATGTTTTTGGCGACTCAGAATAGATTGGTTGGATTGGACCTATTTTTGGGGCGTCACAGTAAAGATAGGTTCGGGTCTGCCGGAACCTCTCCGGATGAACCTTATTGAGCTTCTACGCTGTTATGCCGATATCTTTGCGTGGGAACCCCAGGATATGCCAGGGGTGAATAGATAGATTGCTGAGCACCGGCTGGAGGTAGACCCATCTAAGAAGCCAGTTCGGTAGAAGAGGCGGATTTTTGCACCAGAACGCCATCGGATCATTGATGAGGAGATTGCAAATTTGTTGGCTATGGACTTCATCTTTGAGATGGACTACCTGGAGTGGATGGAAAATATAGTGCTAGTCCAGAAGCAGAATGGGAAGTGGCGAGTCTGTATCGACTACACTGATTTAAATAAAGCCTACCCAAAGGACTTCTATCCTCTACCACACATCGACCAGCACATCGATGCGACTTCGGGGTATGCTTTATTAAGCTTTATGGATGCTTTCTCTAGTTACCATAAAATTTCTATGTGAAAAGAGGATATACTGAAGACGGCGTTCATTACGCATCATTCGGTATATACCTATAAGAAGATGACCTTTGACCTAATCAATGCGGGAGCCACATACTAGAGAATGATGAATTTCGTCTTCGGACGCCAATTGGGCAGGAACATGAAGGTTTACGTCGTTGACATGATTGTCAAGAGCATGCTTGTGTAGAAACACTTAGATGATTTAGAAGAATGCTTTTAGACGGTCCGTCATCAAAACTTGAGGCTAAATCCGACCAAGTGCACCTTATGTCTTGGTGTTGGCAAGTTTTTGGGTTATCTTATCAGTCAGAGAGGTATCGAAGCCAACCCGAAGAAGATCCATACAATCTTGAATATAAAGACTGATAAGTAGGTTTTATACCTACTTATTCGGTATCTATTACTTGAATTATTTGCTTAATCTCATGTTTCTTAGTTACTTTTCATGCATTTTGTGTTCGTTTTGTAGATTATATGCTTGGGAGTTGAAATCACAAAGAATTGGTATGAAATCGCAAAGAAAAGCAATTCGGACATCATTTGGGCTTTCATGTTCATTTCATGTTCTTGGCTTGGAACTTGGATTACATTTTAGAGCTTCTTCTTAGATTTCCGGAATATCTTGAATCATTCCAATCAGAGTTCGGATGCAAGAGTTATGACATTTGTACCAACGGACGTCGAACGTCATTGTTTTTGGTGGGTATTTGCATAGCAGTCCCTTCAGCCAAATTTGTACTTTCATCTATTCGTTATTTCTCAAATCTCAAAGAATGAAATTTGTAGATCTCGTCGATATCTTTGATTTGATAGGCGGCAGGCCTTGTAAATCTTCCCAGATCAAAGGTTATGGCCGTTTTCCCAAAGGACGTCAGAGTAGAAAATTTCAAAAAACCTTCTAGCGTGGGGCGCCCATTTATAGGTCATTTCCAGAGTCGGGGTGCGAAGGGGTAGAATCCCAGCGCCGTGAGCAGCGCTGGGGCACTGGGGACGGGCGTGGTCAAGCTTGGACGCGTTTTGGGGCGAATTTTGACACTTTTGTGATTCCAAATGGGATTGGGTTTATTCCTAAGCAAAAAATTGGACTTGTAACCTATAAATACATGATGTAAGGCATAAAATAAGGGGAGATTACATAGATTAGATTAGAGATACACTCCATTAGATTAGAACATAAGGTGACTTTCATTCAAGGGTCATTACTAATGGGAACCTCCCAAGAGCTAGTATAGTTGTGGAGTAATGGTGGGATGAAAAGGAGAAGATAGAGGAAGATTCTTTTATGTTTATTAAGCTTCAATGCCCTAATCTGATCATCGACATAATGGAGGAAACACCTAGTTTTTGGACGTTATTAATGGGGAACATATATAGAAAGAGCATGTTAGGTGACTTTCATTCAATGGTCATTACTAATGGGAACCTCCCAAAAGAGACATTGCTTCTGATGGATGGAGGGTTCTTCAATTTTCGTAGGGGAATTGGATAGAGAATTGAAGATGTGACAACCCGAAAATTTATAAAATCTTGAATGGTTAGAATAAAGGTTAAAGAATAAAACCTAGAAGAGAATTTGAGGGTTTATTTAACTTTTTCAAGTAAAACCTATATGGTTTGCTATTCGAATGAGAATAGAGAAAATATGGGTTACAAAATTCTAAAACCCTAGAACTGAATTGCTATGTATTTGAATAAATATCAAGAATAAGATATTATGATACTTGTAAAATTTGATGTGAATTGAACAAGTATAAAGTCGTTAGTTAATACGATTAGCAATATGAAGGGAGTAATTTAAAACTCAAAATTTGAGTTAGAGATAGAATTTTGAAGCACGGACTGCTCGGTTGCATCCAGAACATCAAGTTTAGTCTGAATGGACAGTAAACACAAAATATGTAAAGGTTGACTTTTGGTCAAAGTCAACTATTGACTTTTTATGGAGAAAAGTAAAAATAAGTGTGAGAAGTGAAATATGTTATGATTATGTGAATTATGTATATGATTAAATAAATATACATTATATAATGTGAATACATTTATTTTGTATATAAAAGTGAATTAAGAATTAGGTTGTGTAACCTAATATATATATATTAGGTGTGGTAATTAAATAACCTAAGAGGTTATAATATGGGAGAATATTAGTATATAAATATATATATACTAACATTGAGAGATTTATTTTATATATCTCAAAATAATTAATTTTATAACCAAGTCTAATTGAGTTATAAAATTAAGATGGCATAAGTAAGGAATTTATTTTTCTAGTGTGAGAAATAAAAACCCTAATTAAATGATTAGGGTAAAATAGAATTAAAAGTATTGGACTATAATAATGTCATAATCCAATAAATTATTTACAGTTCAAGAGAATTGGATTTAATGGGCTAAGGAGGTAATATTATTTAAACAAGCCCAATTAATTAATTAATTAAACATGAGACCTGTAGATAAAGTGATTAAGGGCAATTAAATTATTTAATCTAGCCCAATATATTATGTATGAGACAAGTATTATATTGACCCAATTTAATTAGGGTTGAAAGCCCAAGTTAGTTTTTGTTAGTAAGTAAAATAATTAAATTTGTTAGCTCAATGAGATTAATTAAGGGCCCAAACTAGTCCCACTTGTGGGAGAGCAATAATATTAAAAATTATATTAACTTAAGAGATATATTTTTATTATCTTAAGTTATTAATTTTATAACTTAATTAAAACAACTTTAGTTGGGTTATAGAATTTAAGGTACAAGAGTGATGATTTAAATTCTAAATATATGGAATGGATACCCTAATTAAATATATAGGGTTAGATAACATGAAAATGAGTGGACTATGTAAATATTACATGGCCAAAAGATTTTAATTTGAAAGCCCAAAAGATTAAACTAGTAGCCCAATTAAAGAAGGGCATATTTGACAATTTTTATATTAATAAAAATAATAATGATATGTGGCCATATAAGGGCCAAATGTTCGACATTTAGAAAAAAAAATTAGAGAGGAGAGAATAAGAAGATGAAAAGATAAGAAGGATAAGGAAAGAAAAAAAAGATCGGGAGATAGAGAGAGAAGAAGACGTGGCCGAAGCCATGGAAGGAGAAGAGGGGAGGGGCGGCAGTCCCCTTGAGGGAGAAAGGAGTAGAAAGATAGATCCTCCATAGAAGAAGAAGAAGAATGAAGAAGAAGAAGAAAAATAAAGGTATATTTTCTTCCTTTATTTGTAATATGATAAAAGGGGATTTTTGATTTGAAAGTTCAAACCCCTATAATCTATGTGTTTTTCATGGATTCAAGTATGTATTTACCCATATTGGGTGTTTATTTTGTTGGAATCAAAATGGAAAAGAAAAATAATTTTTCTAGTTTTGAAATCCAAAATTTCTATTTACTTTGAAAATTCACCCTTTTAAATCTATAACTTCTTTTTACGATCCATCAAAGAAGGGTGCTAGATATATGTGTTTTCTAGTTAACCAAAGTGGTAGCACTAAAAAATATTGAGTTTTCATGGAGTAATGGCTGTGGAAGCCAAAACAGACCCGATTTTTGGAAAGAAAATTGGACTGTTTTGGACCAGTCAGCAACGGGGCTATTTTCATCAACTTTTTGTACTTTAAAAATTCTGGAAAAGTTTGGAGTTGTAATATCAGAAGATTTGCAGGTTGTGTAAAAATTTGAGAATTTTTGGCCATACGGTTTGAGAGTTATGGATTTTACGGTGAAGGGTTATTTTTATGAAACCACCCGAATAACTCTCTGTGTATAAGTCCAAAAAATACAAATTTATTACTGGGAGTATATGTGTATATCAGGAGCTTACTGTATAAATTTCAGAATTTTTGGAGTTAATTTCGATTTAAGAAAAATCTTGGAATATTTGGCTATTATAGACTATTTAAATATAGTAAATGGATTTTAAAAATTTAGGGAAAATATATGTTCAATATGGAACTATATACTATCAAATCCCAGAAAATAAATATTTTTGGAACGTATTTGGTATTTTTCATCTAAATGATGATAAATGGATAAACGGATTTAATTAAATTTATGATGTCCAAAAATATGAAAAAAATATGATTTATGACTTGAGACCCTTGAGCATGGCTTATGCAGATTGTTGATGAAGTTTTGGGTCGGGTGTGAAGTGTTGGGATGTTTATGGCATTTTAGAATGATTAAATGCATTATTTGGTAAAGTGTAAACAATTAAAATAAATTGTTTATAAGTTTAGTAATGATTAAAATATTGTTATAATATTAATAATATTAGATTATAAGATTATTGAGTGATTAATAACATTTGAATTAAAGTATTATAAAATCATTGATTTAAAATATTATTTAATGATTAATAATACTAGTAAATGAATTTAATGTTATTAAATGGAGTTTAAAAGAGGAGTTAAGTTAATTTGACATTCAATAGGTCATATTGAATGTATAGTATGATGATTTGGAAATTTGATGTATTAAAAACGAAAACAGCTTGCTGAATTGGAAAAATAGCTTGCTGAATTAGAGAAAATAGCTTGCTGAATTATAAACAGTTTGCTGGATTGATGGATTGGTGAATCCAGGCTTGCTGGATTGCAATCTAGTTGTTAGATTTGGAATCCAGTTAGCTGGATTGCAGTTTGGGTTGTTGGATTTAGAATCCAGGTGGATGGATTAGTTTTTAACTTAATAGATATTAAAGAATAACTTATGAAATGAAAAAGCAAGTGATAAATCATAATATATATGATACAGTGATTGAAGAATTATTAAAGAGTGATAATAATACTAATGTGTTAAGATGTTATCTAATATTTGATTAAGTGTTGGATAATCTATTAATAAAGTAATTGTATTATGATACAAAGTAGAATATGCTGATTAAAAGACCAATCTTATTATTAATGATAGGTCTTACCAAAAGAAGTTAACTTAAACTGCGTAGCAGTAGTCAACGAATCAGGCAAGTTTCTCTAACTCAAACTTGAGTTGTATGTTCAAAGCACGTTAGTGAATAATTATTGTTGATTATTCACGTCTATACTGATTTTTGATTCGCACATAGTGCATGTTGCATATGTTCATCAGGTATGAAAGGCTGATCACCTTCATTACCATAAGGTTCATTTAAATTGTTTATGGTCATTGTTAACCTTCAAACATTATTGATTCAGTCATGAAATTATTGAAAATTGATTCATGTTATTTCACAATTATTATATTGTTGAAAACTTGAAAGCTTATTCATTCTTTTCAAACATGATATATCTTCATTGTACTTAAAACTTGCTGGGCAAATTTGTTGCTCACCCTTGCTATATCATGATAAAAATTTCAGATTTAGATGAAAGCTCGAATAAAGACAGAAGCAAAGTTAAAGTGCAAGATTAAATTATGTTGCAATTAGATCTATTAAATTTTCTGACGAAAATAGCATTGTAAATCTTCTAAAATATTGAAGGTATGTATTAAGTTAAGGTTGTAGACCTTGGGAATGATGTGTAAATGTTTATTGTATAAACAATTTATGTTTATATCTTCCGCGATAGTTGTAGAAATGATGTACCAGATCTTAGGTAAAAAGTACCCGGATTTAGGGATGCTACAGTTGGTATCAAAGCCGTAGGTTATAAACTTTAGGTAGGGGTACCTTAGCCTATAACCACGGAGATGATGATACGGAATAAACTCAGAACGAGTTTAAGTGATAAGAGATGAATTTAGGAAATTCATCATTAAAGTAAAGAGAAAGATAATTAATATTCAAAGAAGAATCTTGAAGAGATATAAGGATAAGAATTTGGTGTTACCCGACTCCAGTAATAAAGATAAAAAATGAAAATAAATAGACTATATCTATAAGATGAGAACTGTTAATAAAATCATAATATAATATGATTAAAGAGAAGAATAAGAAGATCGTAAAATAAAATGATCGTAAGTATAAGGAGAAATGATTACGAAATAAGATCACGACGTGATCAGATTAAATTGTTTAATAACATATGATATGTTAATTGATTGGAATGATATAGCTTGATGCTATAAAGAGAAGGTACTATGAAATGGTACAATGTAAACTCAAAAAGAGTGGTAAATGTTAAGATACGGATTAAAGAAAATTCGTATTAAGAAAAGAGAAAGTAAGAATGATGAGGGATTTCAGTTGAGGACTCATGTCGGTAGCTGAGTTGTATGATTCTTTGTATGGGCAGGGAATTCGTACTTGGTTTTAGAATCACTTAGCTTCCTGGTCGATATAGTGGTTAGGTTGACCAATTCTTTGTATGGGCGGGGAATTGTATGCTTAGCTTCCTATATTGATTAGTGGCCGAGTTTGGTTTGGCAACCACTTAGTTTATTACATTGATAATCATTGGAACCTGTTGTCGCGCTATTTATTATATGAATGTTGATAAGGTGATTCTTTTCTCATGTGTATAACGAATAGGTAGAGAATTTAAGGATTAGTTGCGAGTTCTTAAAACTCATAGTTATGGTAAATTCATGACTTATAATCATATGGTATGTTTTGAACCCCTTAGCGAATGGACGCCTAAGGTTTGTCTAGGATAAGTTCTTAAACCCATATGATTGTGGCAAGTTACTGAACTCACAATGTGTGGTAAGTTTGATGAACTGGGTATGAGAAAGTTGTAAATGGAGAATTGAGGATGATAGAAATAGATAGAATTCTTAAGCAATGGATCAGTAGAGAAAGTGAAGTTGATGATGAAAGCATAGGTATTCCAAATCTTCTAGCTTTGCTACACTTCGATGTTTTTGACATCAAGCTAAATTTGCACTGATGTGCTTTTAAAAATGAATTTTGTTATCCTCAACACATGGTGACAAGTGTGTAGGTATGGACTTCGAGCCACTAACACATCGTTATCTATTGTGACATGATGACACTAAAGATGATTTTTAATGGTTTTGAACTGATTAGAGAAGAGTCTGCTAATTGATTCGGCTAGACAAAAATGATTTGAATTATCAAAATGTATTTCTATATCATTAATGCATCATGTAACCTGGTGCAAAGATAATAAAAATGATGGAGTTATCAATCCAGAATTACTTAGTGTTGGATGTGATCTAAGGATCGTCATCCCACTATGGTATGATGTAGTATGACAAAGTCATAAAATGACGTAATTCTCAAACAGACTATAAATACAGTGCGGTATCATGACGACGAGAATGATTTTAACAATTTTAAAGGTAAATTATTGCCAACTGAATTTGGCTAGAAATGGTTCGATTGAAATTCGAATTTTTGATATGCGTCTAAGCTATTTGATTCAGTTAGACAAATGTTTATGAAATTCAAAGTATTCTTTGAAAGCTTATGATGAACCAAATTATTTTGGTGCGGAATCTTATGATAAGTTTGAGGTGAACAACCTTGAAAATGGGGATATACTAATTGGATAAAATACTCCAATCTAAGAACGCATATAGTCGTTCTGATTACTAAGGTACAACAGACTGATCCTCTAAAGTACCGCATCGGTAGTTTACCTTCTTTGTGATTGTAAACATACCAAATATAAAATATTTCAGAGGTAGAGTACCTTTCTTTCTTAATTGAAAGAGGTAGCAGGTAGAAATACCATAAACCTAGAAGTTCATGATTTTATGATCCCTCAGACAGATATGAAAATTTTAACCTCTTTAGAGTAATGTTATGGTAGTATGTGATGATGAATATGAAATAGTGTGAACTCTTTGCGTACGATTAGAATCTGAGATGATTGAATAAAGGTTATTATGACAACCTAGTTTTGGTGAATGGTTAGAAGATGTAAACTATTAGTGAGTAGTTATTATAAAATGTGAATATAGAAGAGAAATCCTCAAATGAGGAAATTGTAAAGGTTAAGTTGAAAACCTAGTTTTGATCAATCGAATAAGTAGAGATTAGTATGCTTTAATTTCGGGGATTAAATTCTTAGAAGAAGGGGTGAATGTGACAACCCAAAAATTTATAAAATCTTGAATGATTAGAATAAAAGTTAAAGAATAAAACCTAGAAGAGAATTTGAGGATTTATTAAAAAAAAAATTAAGTAAAACTTATATGGTTTGCTATTCGAACGAGAATAGAGAAACTATGGGTTACAAAATTCCAAAACCCTAGAAATGAATTGCTATGTATTTGAATAAATATCAAGAATAAGGTATTATGATACCTGTAAAATTTGATGTGAATTGAACAAGTATAAAGTCGTTAGTTAATATGATTAGCAATATGAAGGGAGTAATTTAAAACTCAAAATTTGAGTTAGAGATAGAATTTTGAAACACGGATTGCTCGGTTGCATCCAGAACGTCAAGTTTAGTCTGAATGGACAATAAACACAAAATGTGTAAAGGTTGACTTTTGGTCAAAGTCAACAATTGACTTTTTATGGAGAAAAGTAAAAATAAGTGTGAGAAGTGAAATATGTTATGATTATGTGAATTATGTATATGATTAAATAAATATACATTATATAATGTTAATACATTTATTTTGTATATAAAAGTGAATTAAGAATTAAGTTATGTAACCTAATATATATAATTGGTGTGGTAATTAAATAACCTAAGAGGTTATAATATGAGAGAATATTAGTATATAAATATACATATACTAACTTTGAGAGATTTATTTTAAATATCTCAAAATAATTAATTTTATAACCAAGTCTAATTGAGTTATAAAATTAAGATGGCATAAGTAAGGAATTTATTTTTCTAGTATGAGAAATAAAAAACCTAATTAAATGATTAGGGTAAAATAGAATTAAAAGTATTGGACTATAATAATGTCATAGCCCAATAAATTATTTACAGTTCAAGAGAATTGGATTTAATGGGCTGAGGTAATATTATTTAAACAAGCCCAATTAATTAATTAAGCATGAGACTTGTAGATAAAGTGATTAAGGGCAATTAAATTATTTAATCTAGCCCAATATATTATGTATGTGACAAGTATTATATTGACCCAATTTAATTAGGGTTGAAAGCCCAAGTTAGTTTTTGTTAGTAAAACAATTAAATTTGTTAGCTCAATGAGATTAATTAAGGGCCCAAACTAGGCCCACTTGTGGAAGAGAAATAATATTAAAAATTATATTAAGTTAAGAGATATATTTTTATTATCTCAAGTTATTAATTTTATAACTTAATTAAAACAAGTTTAGTTGGGTTATAGATGTGACGCCCCCAAAATAGGTATACATCACCCATTCTGAGTTGTCAATACATGGTACAGAAATAACTACAACTTTATTATTACAACAGTAAAACTGTGAGTTTGAATACAAACATTATCTTCTAGACAATATCTATACTCAATTATATCCTCATCACATTTATTGATACATTATTTTATAAAAATGGTGAGGACTACTAAACAACTTTCTCTAGAACCTTCATTCCATACCCCGACTCGTACTCGCTATATTCTCACCTCATGAGAAGAAAAATGGAACAAAAAGGAAAAGGGTGAGCTCAACTAGCCCAGTAAAGAATATTATGACTAAGATAATATACAACAAATTATCGTTAGTCTTCAACAGGGAAAAATCTAATAGAATACAATAGACAACAAGTTTTAAATCAATATTCGTAGCGGAAATAATAATTCATTAGAAGAGTTAAGTAGAGCATGCAAACTACTATCTTCTATATATGAATTTAAAGTTCATCGTCTATCTTTTATCCCCGTAACATCAATCAATATATATCTGGAATCAAATATTATCTTTGCACTACAGGCCAAAGATATTGATCAGTTGGTCATGTTCATCTAAACACATGTTCATCTTTGCACTACGGGCTAAAGATATTCATCAGAAATCATTCATCTTTGCACTACAGGCCAACGATATTCAATAATATCATCATTTAAGACTGAGGATGATGAAAAATATTTTTAAAGAAAACGAATCCAGTGAAACAAAATGGCAAGGATTAAAGATTAAGGATTCGTACTTTGTTTTAACCATGTCCAAAAATACCTCAAAAATAATCATAGTGGTGTAAAATTCAAGAATGATCAATACATGGATACAATCAAAGCTAGTATCCACAATAGATATTTTAGACGAAAAGGAAAATTTTCATTTTTCGATGAATAGTGTCGTATTCGTGAATAGTGTCGTATTCGTGAATAGTGTCGTATACGTGAATAGTGCCGTATACGTGAATAGTAACTCCGACACAAAAAGTTCCAAATTTGATTAAAAGTTCAGATCAATACTTCGGCATAATGATATTAGAAGAAATAATATCATTTTAAAAAATAATATCCCTTACCTCGGAAGATCAGTACTTCTAGCTGAAACACCGGATATAGGCTATAACTTGAACTCACACTGTATAGCAATACTCAAAGTATACTCAAAATACTCACAAGAATACGCTCGATATTATAGAGATAGAAAACTTCAGTTTCTGGTGTGATTTTCAATTCTAACCTAAGCACATATCTATAGGAAATTGCTTAGAACACCAAAGCAAAAAATTTAATATAATATTATATATATTACAAATTCTCTACGCACATCTTGACAACTGATTTCAGCTTATCTTGCACATGCTAGGGCTGCCCACAAAACAAAAAAAAACGTTTTTCCTATTTTAAATATTTTAAACTTCCAAAAATTAATTATTTCGGTGCTTCGGAACCTCAATAATTCATAATAAATAGCCCTTTTATCAGAAAATTCGAATCTCGCGCTTTTTTTTATAGGAAATTCAATTCTCTACAACTTTGCAGAAGAAAATATTTTCAAATTCCAAACAAAAATTGACCGAAATCCACAAACAGACGATTTTACAGGCTATAATCAAATTTCGGTCAATAATTATGTCCAACAATACACAAAATATGTGTTAAACATTTAATGCCACAAAAATACTCTTCCTCCTCATATACTCATATATCCCAAATTTATTATAAAAGTATCACTGTTAATATATTATTAAAATAATATATTTAAATGAATTATTTTATCCGAAAAAGATAAAATATTTATTTTCAACAATTGTCACATTAAAAAATTTCTCCATCTATTTTCATATAAAATCAATATTTTTCTCATTATATAAATCAATAATTAATTATTCACAAATAATATTACAAGATCACAGTACTGGCAACCAGGCCGTTCCCAGGAAAGAGTGGGCTTTCCAATAGAATTTCTCCTTACTGGCGCGCAATTAGGTGACCAAACCTCTCCTTAGACAGAACTTTGTAGACATTGCCAATAATATTTCTAATAATATTATTCAGATAATATGAATTATTGTTTCGATAATGAAAAATACCGTGTAATGACAATTATTGAAACAACAGTAATATAAAATATCAACACAACAATTATTGAATCAATAAAATAAAATACTGAACAATAATTACTATAACAATTATTGAGTAGTGCCTTCTTACGTAAGAATCAATAATTGGTGCAATACCGTGTGCTACTGTGTTTTAACCACCGAGTATTTTAACAGTATTAACGGTAACAACTACACCGTTATTTTTAAACAACTTATATTTGTCGTTTTCTTCGTCCAATTGCTTTTCGTTATGGGGCCCACACATGGTTGCGCCGTCGTACGAATATTCCCCGACAGTACGAATATTCCACGACTAAACGAATATTCCCCGACAACAATGAATATTTTATAACCACTTGCTTATTTTGAAATATTTACGTATTTTATCCATGACTATCCACATTAATCAAATCAACCCTTACTATTTCAAAATAATAAATAGAGAAAATTAAATTTCATTTTTTTAATAATTTGGGGTCTTACAATAGAATTTAAGGTACACGAGTGATGATTTAAATTTTAAATATATGGAATGGATACCCTAATTAAATATTTAGGGTGAGATAAGATTGAAAGGAGTGGACTATGTAAATATTACATGGCCTAAAGATTTTAATTTGAAAGCCCAAAAGATTAAACTAGTAGCCCAATTAAAGAAGGGCATATTTGACAATTGTTATATTAATAAAAATAATAATGATATGTGGGCATATAAGGGCCAAATGTTCGGCATTTAGAAAAGAAAAAAAAAATAGAGAGGAGAGAATAAGAAGATGAAAAGATAAGAAGGATAAGGAAAAAGAAAGAAGATCGGGAGATAGAGAGAGAAGAAGACGTGGCCGAAGCCATGCAAGGAGAAGAGGGGAGGGGCGGCAGCCCCCTTTAGGGAGAAAGGAGGAGAAAGGTAGATCCTCCACAGAAGTAGAAGAAGAAGAAGGAAGAAGAAGAAGAAAAGTAAATATATAATTTTTCCTTTATTTGTAACATGATAAAAGGGGATTTTTGATTTGAAAGTTTGAACCCCTCTAATCTATGTGTTTTTTATGGATTTAAGTATGGATTTGCCCATATTGGGTGTTTATTTTGTTGGAATCAAAAAGGAAAAGAAAAATAAATTTTTTAGTTTTGAAATCCAAAATTTCTATTTACTTTGAAAATTCACCGTTTTAAATCTATAATTCCTTTTTATGATCCGTCAAAGAGGGCTGCTAGATATATGTGTTTACTAGTTAACCCAAGTGGTAGCACTCAAAAATATTGAGTTTTCATGGAGTAATGGTTGTGGAAGCTAAAACAGCACTGATTTTTGGAAAGAAAATTGGACTGTTTTGGACCTGTCAGCAACGGGGCATTTTCGTCAACCTTTTGTTCTTTAAAATTTCTGGAAAACTTTGGAGTTGTAAAATCAGAAGATTTACAGGTTGTGTAAAAATTTGAGAATTTTTGGCCATACGGTTTGAGAGTTATGGATTTGACAGTGAAGGGCTATTTTTATGAAGTCACCAAAATAACTCTCTGTGTATACGTCAAAAAATTACAAAATTATTACTGGGAGTACATGTGTATATCAGGAGCATACTGTATAAAGACTAAAAGACAAATTGCACCCTAAACTTTACTCCGGTGTTGATATTTGCACCCCAAAATGAAAAAAATGTCTAAGTACAGCCCATTATTTACTTATTGATAACAGAATGCACACTTTGCACACTTAACCGGTTAAAAGTGACCGGCTAAGGCACAGATCCATACAAGAAGGGGTATTTCAGACTTTAGATATTCTTTATCTTCTCCAACGCAATTACAGAGTCATCAGACAACGATTTGAAGAAGGCAAGGGTTCACGATTTGAAGTAGGCTAAGGTTCGCGATTTGAAGGAGGCTAGGGTTCACGATGAGTAGTGATTTGCGATTCTTAAGGGATTCATTAGACAACGACGTTTATGGAATTAGAGGTGTCCCAGAATACAATAAGTACTTCTGTGATTATCTTCCATGAGCATCTATTTTGAATAATCCGCTTTAGAAATTAGTGCATGTTCTTTTTGTAGTATATTGTTTTGTTTTGTAGTTTATTGACTTCTATTTATTATAAAGTGGAATGGTGGACCCTTTTTGATGATCAAATTCAAAACTCTCTGTCTCTTTTCTTAAATTTTTTTGGATTTTAGTCAATTAAATATGATGTGGTCCACACATTTAACCGACACGGAATTCTTTGTGTTTGTGTGTCTATACAGGCAACCCAGAGTATTTTACAGTAAATTTTTTTCATGGGATACATTTTGGGGAGAACCCACATAAACAGTATGTGGGAGGTACATTTAATTTCTTTGATTTCTGTCATCCTGATTTCATATCTTTACTTGACATATGTAACATGGGGAAGGATTTGGGATACAAAGTTGGACATTTCAAGTTCCATTACAAGTCACCTGCACTTGATATGGAGAGGGGATTATTTGGGTTAGAAAAAGTTGATGATGTGTTAACAATGTGTATACTTATCCATTCTACGAGACTAGTTGAAATATATATGGAGGTTGTTAGACCTGTGTGAGTAGAAGCTGACTTTGAAATTGATGAAGTAGAGTCAACTGATGAAAATTTTGTGGATAGTTTTGTGGAAGAATCAACAGAGGATGAAGAGGATGATTAAATTGGGGAGGGGGATGAGGGAGATAAAACTGAGGCAGGGAGGGGGACTGAGGATGATGCAGTTGACAAAGGTAAGGGAAAATAAATGGAAGGAAAAGGCAAAGAAACAAGATTTGCACATAACAAAGGTAAGCGAAAACAAACTGCAGAGCCCCAAACTGAAGTTGAAGATCCACAAGTGCATGGATTTTCATCCTCTGACTATGATGACAGTGATGTGGAAAAGATACCTAGGGTTGATGAGTGGGACCCTGAACCACCTGAACAAGAACATAAAGGTGGTCCAGAATTTAGGGAAGGTGACAGTGAGGATCTTGAGTTTGAGTTAGGAATGACATTTTCCAATGTCAATGAAGTGAGGGCAGCAATCAGAAATCATGGTATCAAACATGGAAGGAGGGTGTATTTCAAAAAAAACCTATCCAATAAGATCCAATCAAGGTGTGTGGAGCCATATACATGGTACTTCTATGCTACAAAGGTGCAAAGAGAGCTCACATTTAAAATTACTAGGCTACAAAAGTCCATACTTGTAGTAGAGAGTGGGATAATTATTGTATAAATGCAGAGTGGATTGCCAAAAAATATGAAGATGATCTTCGGATGAATCCAACATGGGGATTAGATCAGTTTCATACTAAAGTAGTTAAAGTTTTGGATATTGGAGTATTAAGGAGCCTGACATACAGAGCTAAGAAAAGAGCAATGAGAAGCATTGAAGGTAGTTCTGAAGAGGAGTATGGACTGGTTCTGGACTATACTGCAGAGCTCAGAAGAGCCATGCTTGGGAGTACTTGTATTTTGAAGAGTGCAGAACCAGAACAAGGAGAAGACTTAGGCAGATTCTTGAGGTTTTATGTCTGTCTCTAACCACTAAAAGAAGGATTCAAGGAGGGGTGTAGACAGTGGTGGGGCTTGATGGATGTTTTCTCAAAGGACCATATGGGGGTCAGTTATTGACTGCAGTTGGTGTTGACCCAAATAATGGGATGTGGCCAGTTGCTTGGGCCATTGTTGAATCTGAGAACACTCAATCTTGAACCTGGTTTATGAACTTGTTGGTGGCTGATCTTGGGATTTCAAATGATGGAGCCTGGATATTCATTTCAGATAAACAAAAGGTATAAACATGTCTACATTTCTATATACTTTTCATTTAGTAGATGTTTGTGATTAGTACTTGTTAGATCCCAGAGGGCACAATAGATCTAAAAGGGGGGGGGGGTTGAATAGATCCTTCTCTTCTTCGAATACTTTTCTGGTTTATGATGTATTGTTCATATTAGATTATATGACAAACATAGAATCTTTTCAAGCACAGCGGAATAAGTAAAAGATTTTCCTCCTTCATTGATATATTCATAATCATACAAACATTGTTCGTTAGGTTAGTTTAGTTGTAAGCAGTTAAACCATACATAGCAGTTATAGCAGTTATAGACATAATGTAAATGACATAATGTAAAAGACACAAGGGGTTTTAAGTGGTTCAGAGACTCAAGCTCCTAATCCACTCTTCTGCTTTCAACTAGCAGGATATCCACTAAGGAAGGGCAGCACCCTGAATCATTAAGATTCCTTCAAGGCCATCAGCCTTGGGACTTCAGTTCACTAAGAACTCTTCAAGGCCAGCAGCCTTGGGACTTCTCTAGTTCCCTAGGAACTCTTCAAGCCCAGCAGGCTTGGAACTTCGTTTAGTCCCTCTGGACAAGGACCCCTTAGGCCCTGGCTTCTTTGAGTTGTAGTTGTTGTTGTTGGAGTCGGTGCAGAGCTGCTAAGATGTCTTCATGCTCTGAACATCTTCTATCTTTAGCAGCTTCGGCTTGATCATCCTTGAAGAGCAGTTGAGTGTTGCATGATGCTCAGCTTCTTAGATTGCTCAACTACTCCGGATGACCCCTTTGATGAACTGCCTTGGAGATCATTCTTCATGGTACTTGATGTCTGCACATGAGAGACTTCTAGGATGACTGTAAGCTCTTCTGCAAGGTACCTATAAGCTTTCTCAAGCTTGACACCAAGATGGCTTTTGTGATCTCCCTTCTTGCTACTCGATGTCTTCCCATGATGGACTTGCTAAGATGACCGTAAGCTCTTCTCTATTGTACTTAGAGTCTTCTTATGATGGACATCCAGATGGCATGATGCTCTTCTTTCTCTCGGCAGTTCAGAACACTCTTCATGTAGTAGAACTCTCACTTCTACATAGTAGAACTCACACTTCTACTTCTTGCTTGATCTGACTTTTGAGTGTTCTTGGTGGATCGTAGAGTGAGTCTCTAGACTCACTATTACTTAATTCGATCAGTCCATCTTCTCTCCAAAACTCAAATTTTTCAACCAACCTTGATCTTTGAAGCTCTTCTACATTTATACATCTTCCTAATCCTTCCGTTGGAAAGTAGCCGTTGGAAGCTATTCAAATGTCTTCACAGATCTCAAGTTTCTTGATGTAGACTGCTTGATGTGATATGACATACTTTTTCTGACTCTGCAGTCTACTATTTCACCTACCCTGTCAGATGTATCACTTTACTGTCCTGGGCAGGTCGAAGACTTTATTTCTTCTGATTTCTTGATCAGAGGTTGTCCTTTTGCATCGATGCTCTCAATGAACATTTGCCCGAATTACCCTTCAGATTGAACCATTGCCAATGCCTCAATCTTCAGGTATCCGAGCTCTACGATTCTGATGCACGTCTTCAGGGACCTGATCGTAGTGTCTTGTTGACTGATGGACACAACACTACGATCTTAGAAGAGTGTTGATTGGATCTTCAATGTAGAACACCTCTTCCTTGTATTGTGCAGTGCTTCAATACTTCTGTTTGCTTCGACTGTTCTCAGATACTGATGGCCTAATTCCTTGCTCTGGTTCCCTTCTGAATATCAAGACACTTCAGATTTGTGGTGCGTCCAGCTTGCTTTCTCCTGGTGATCTTCCGCTCACTTATCATCAATGAACTGACCCTGCACTTAATCACTTTAGCCTTGCTCTTCAGAAGCTGACCAGTATCTCGGTTCACCTTCCATCAGTTCTTTCTTTGTCTGACAAACACTACGATCCTGGTTGCTTCCAAGATCGTTGTCTTCTGTTTTCTTGATAGCAACTGCTTTAGCTGACTTTTCCTTAGTCAACTGCTGAAGTCTTCTTTGAATCATCTTGTGGAAGACTTCATCACGAACGGCCTTTCAACTCAATTTTGATGCTGATTGGTTTGGTGCTTACTTTTTCTGCTAGCCTGCATGTCATTCGTTGAGTGCTCTCTGGTTCCCTTCTGTGGATTACATCTTTGCAGTGCCAACCAGAGGCTTCGTACCTTTGGATATACTGGGAGTGCTCATTCATTGAGAACTGTATCTGCTCTATGATTCAGACTTAGCATTGTGAGCATTACTGTTGGAGTCGTAGTTCTGCACTCTACGATTCAGCTTTGGCTGTGCAGACACTACGATCCTGAAGATCACACTATGATCTTTGACTCTGCACATTACGATCGTAGAGTTAGCTTGGTGATCGTTGAGTCTACTCTACGATCGCTGACTTGAGCTTGTTGTCTTCATCTGATCTTGTCCGACTACGATCTCTGCATTTGTTCAGTGGACTCTACGATCGCAGAGTGTGGTCTACGATCCTTGTCTTTGACTGGCATTGCTAGACTCTACGACTCTGAGCGTACAGTGCATTTCATACTTAGCTTTGGCAGATTGTCGTTCGGCTTATAGGCAGGCTGTCTCTACGATTCAGAACATGACTTCCTCAGTACACTACGATCCTGAGGAGGCTCTTCTCGATACACTACGATCCTTCTTCGTTTCCCCTAGAAGTCTACGAACTCTGAGATCTCACTATCTTGCATACTCCTATTCTGCCTCGATAGCTCCCGAGTTGACTCTGACTCTCCTGGCAGACTACGACTTCTGGTGCAGTGCTCGACGATCAGACAAGCCTATCTATTACATCATAAGATCAACCTAACAAGCTTGATCTTTCTATATTTATAGTCCTTGTACATCATTTCTTTTTAAGGACTTTACAAAGTCGTTTTGCTTATGTAGGATCAACCTAACATTTTTGATCAATTCATTCTAAGTCCTTGTACATATATTTCTATTATCTATCAAAGGACTTAACAGTTTTTCTTCATGCAAACATACTTGCATATTCATTCATATATATCATAATCAAATCATATATAAATAGGAATACCATTCACATGTTTATTCCTGACAATCTCCCCCTATTCGATTATGACAAAAACAATAAGTGCATATGCATGTTATGAATGAATCTTAGATACAGTGAGAAGCTGTATTTCTAAACAGTTAATCATGAATGTCATTTATATTAATATGGCAATTATATATATTCAGACATTCTAAATCCTGGATCCAGAACATACTAACAGACTAGAGATATACCTCCTTGGCTTCATGTATGATTCCAGGATTCTTGTCGATCGGCTACTCATCAGCTGCTGCTTCCTGCTCTTGCTCCCCCTCTGATGATGACCTTCTCTCTTTGCTTGATTTCCCTTCATCATTTTTCTGATCTGGCTCCCCTTCAGCTTTTGTGATCTTGGCATCATCATCTTCAGGCTCCCCCTCAGATGATGATTCTCTATCTGCTGCTGCTTTCTTCTTCTTTGACTTTTTCTCCCTTAACCCTATGCTCTTCTTTTGGTGCCTCTTGCTCCTCTTCTTTCTTCGCCTCTCTTTCTCCCCCTTTTTGTCATCAATCATTTGGGAGAGCTGCTCCATGTTGGACATAAGCTGCTCCATCAGGTAGGAGGAGTTTGCAACTTCAAACTTTAGCTCTTGCTGTCCGAGTTCAAGTTGCACAGAGAAGGACTGTTTCAGATCGTCAATCTTGTCAGAGAGGGCTTCGATCTGCTTTGCATTTGCCTTCTGGACTTGTAGAGCTTCTGCCTTCTGATCTTGGATGGCCTTCTGATAGATGTTATCTCTCTCTTGGAGTTTGAGAGATACATCAGCCAAGATAGCTTGAAGCTTGTGCTTGAAGGAATCATCTCTTGCTCCTGTCTGCTTCTGTGTTTCTTCAGTGAGCATAGATATCTTCTTGCTTAAATCATCAGAGCTCTTCAGTAGTTCCTGCTCCAAAGTAGTTTGATCATTTTGATTGGCAGCTTCAGGTGGAGCAATGGATTGGACTCTACGATTGTCATCTTTGGACAAATTTTCAAAGGTGTGGATAATCTGAACAATAGTGGAGTACCAATTGCTTGTGGAGGATGATGGAGTATCTGTTAGCAGTGCTTGATCAAAAGGAGACTCTTGAGATTGGATTTGAACATCATAAGCAGTAGAGTGATCAGACCTTACGATCAGCTTCTTGGACATGGTTCTTCTTCCTTCAGAGTCCACTTTATGATCGTAGGGGATGTGGAGATTTCCAGCATGTCGATAGATCTTGAAGTGGGGCTGGTTTGTGATCAGCTTGGTGGCAAACTTCTTTACTCTTGGAAAGTTTTGAGCCACCAGTTCCATGCTTGGAAACTACTTATAACACCAACTGAAGTAGCTTCCATCTTTTTCAGTAATGGCCTTTAGCCATGGCATCCACTGGAAGAACCATCTCATTAGCAGATCATTAGGGTTGTAGAGAATGGTTGTGCAGTCCATTTCCATGTTGTTCCAGTTCTTGACCAAGTCAAAAGAGGTCATTCTTACTATTCTGATCTGTTCACCTCCATGGTTTACCCATCTTTCAGGAGGAGTCTCTGATGGTTCATTGGGAACTTCTACTACTATTCTCCTGATAAATCTTGCAGGTGAGAGAACAGGGTGAAGTTCTGAATTTCCTGATTCCTGATCTTCAGAGTTGGAATCATTTTCAGCTTCTTCCTTCTCAGAGCCAGAGCCATTTAGATTAGCTTCAGCAGAGGGATCATCTTCATGTTGCATTTCATGTTCAGACTCTTCTTGATTATCTCCAACAGAGAGTCCTTGCTGAATTTCATTATCTGAACTTTCTTCAACAAGACTTTCCTTAGATACTTCTTCTTCACTGTTGGCTTTTTCTTCAGCATCTTCTCCTGAGGATACAGATTCATCATCACTTAATTCAATGATGGCATTTGATTGGCCACTGTTCCTTTTGGAGGCAAACTGGGCTTGCAGTCTGTAGCTCTTTCTTCTTTGTGGAGGTTCAACTATCGGAGAGACAAATTCTTCTTCTTCCTCAGTCTCTGACTCCACTTCCTTATCCAATAAACTTCTTTGAATATCAGCACTGGCAGGGGCATATTCTTCTTCCTTGTCCTCATCATTTTCTGAGTCATTATAAAAGCTCTCTTGGATTGAGGGGACATGTTCTTCTTCTTCTTCTTCTTGGATAGCATTTTCTGACCCATTCTCTGGGCTGGTTGGGACAGTTGTATTTGGGGATGCACTTTGATCAGAAATTTCTTTTTCTTCATCAGAGTTGCTTCTCTGAGTATTGGCCATGGGACTAGAGCACCTTTCCTCATCAGCAGATGTATTGATTTGAGAAGCTAAGGCTGGCTTGTCCTCCACCTTAGCTTTCTTGCAGACTGGCCCTTGAAGCAACCTGCTGCTTCTTCTTTTTGTGGTCTCAGCAGTTTGGGCCTTTTCTTCTTTACTCTTGATCAAGGAGGAGACTCTCCTTGGTGGGGCCTGGGCTTTCTTCACATCACCAGCTCTTTTCACCACTTTTGATTTCTTCTTAGCTGGTGTGATTTCAGCTGCTTTAGAGTCACTGGACTTAGAGCTCTCCGCCTTTACCGTCTTCCTCTTCTTTGCAGAGGTTCTACTACTGCTCCCAGCTGTCAGTCTTTTGTTCTCCTTAGGGTTCTTCTTCCAGTTTTCAAATAGTTGAGGAGACATCACCTTGTGCACATTCAGGGCTTCTCCCTCATCATCCCTGATCTTTTCCCCTAGCTTTTTCTTCAGTACGATACTTAACAGCCTTCCATGATATACCTTGGTCAAGGGCTTCTTCTCAGTCTTCTCTACCCATTTGGAGATCTGATCTATCAAGATAGATCCAAAGTCGATTTGTTTCTTCAAAACTATTGCAGACATGATTTTCAACTGCTGGTCGATCACTGTGTCATGTGCAGTGTTCTTACATAGTATTCACTTTCCAACTATTTCAGCGAGGAACTCATATTGCTCAGGGAACTCCTTCTTCTTCATGTCCTTAAAACTAGGGTTTCTTTGATACCCCATAATTTCCTTAGCTAATTCAATATTGACATCATCAAGGTTCTTTAGGCCTTGGTTAGGAATTCCTAGGCATTGGTTTAGGTCAGAAGATTTTAACTTGAGAGACTGACCTTTAACCTTGGTGGTAAGGGTTTCCGAATTTATAGAGACGTTTGAGTAGAACTCTTTAACCAGGTTGCAGTAGACTCGAGTATTTGCTTCAATGCATTCTGAAAATCCAGCCTTCTTTACAAGCTCGAGAATATCTCTGAACTTCTTTTCAGATTTCTCAAACAATTTTGTCCCAAGCTGAATACCAGTGATCACTTGCCAGTTTTCCATTTTGAGTAGTTTGAAGAATGTGGGTATTAAATATAGAAAGGTTTATGCGAGATGACTGTCTGGTTGGAAAGACTCTGGAAGTTAACTGATTTCCTCTTGAAAAGCTTTCTAGGGTTTTGAAAATGGGAGGGAGAAAGGTTCGATATCTTTTGGTAACTGTCTGCAGATTTGAACTAGTCTTTATGGCAGTTCCTTCTAACTCTGCATACTCAGTGATGTGTCAATTGTCCATTGGTTGCACGTTGCCCAGTAATGAGCTGTAACTTCCCACAACTTTTCAGTTATTAGAGGAGTGGACGTTTAATTGACGTGGCTTTGACCGTTGACCTTTTGATTCGTAGAGTAACATGATGAGATAGCTATAGACTCTACGATTTCATTTGTTTACTCAACGATCAATTTCTGAGAGATATTGCAGTGGATGGCTTCGTCTTTCCTCCTTACCTTGACGCAGCATAGCTCATTCACTGATGTATTCGAACTTATCTCCTCAATCTTGAATGGCTTAGCAGATGTCTCATTCTTCATACTCCTTGAACTGGAATACCCTTTGGTAGGACTACGATCAGTTGAGTTTTCTTCTTCTGTTGCTGAGGTTGCACTACGATCGTTTAGTCAGCATTACGATTGTTGAGTTTGTACTTCAATCGTTTAGACCTCTTCAAGTTCAACTCTACGATCGTTGACTGACTTGGTTCTTTTGAGATGAACTAGATCAAGCATTCCTTCTAGGATAAGATAGCTCAGGAAGGGCCAACCTCTTAGAGTTAGACAAGGGTCAGGTTTGTCGCTGAGGCACTTTTCAGATGAAATACTAAGATAGTGATTTTCAATGACATCTCATTAGACCCTTTTTGATGAGAAGATCTTCTCTCATCTTTAAGTATCCGCAATGCAGAAATCGTGGTGTCCTTCTACTCTTACTCTACGATCATGTGTTTGATCGTAGACACTTCACGATTATGGATTAGGTGGATGAAGGGTTGTCAGTAGTTCGTTTTGAGACGATCCTACTGACTATGGATCTTCATTTGGTTCATCAGCCACAAGGTTTTGGGTACTTTGTAGCTGGTACATCTTTTCCAGGTTAATGATGCAGTTATTCCTTAATAGATCACTGCTCCCCCATTGTTGATGTCGTCATCTCAGATGGATGTGATTCCTTCTTCATGTTCATTTGAGTGTTGCCCAGCACTTCTACTTCTGACTGGAATCATCATCGTTGATCAGTCTTTCTTGTATCGTAGAGATGAGTATTTTCAGGATTGATCACTCTACGATTATTTGACAGCACTACGATCGTAGTCATCTTTGACAGTCTTTAGTTTTGAGAAGTTCTGCTTCGTAGAGAACTTCTTTTGTCTCAAGCTCAAAGATCTTCTATTGTGAGCTTCCCTTGAGGATCCTTGCCATAAAGCGTATCTCACGGGCACATAGAGTCCTCTTTTATCTTCTGCTGCATGGCATGCTCCCATAAACAGATTTTCAGCCATGTGAGCTTTATTCAGTTTAGCTCAGAGGGTCTTCAAGGACAGACTTGGACATATATGAACTTTACCAGACTTTTCTCTGAATAGTCCTTAGCCTTCTGCTGGTTGAATCCTTTTGAGTGAAGTCTTCTGCTTCAGCATTCCTTAGTGTGGTCAGACTGACCAAGTACCTGCAGGTTCAAGTAATTTCTACTTTTGGTCCCCATTGTTGAATGGGTCCTGCTAGGTTAGTTTTCTAAACTCCTATTCCTCTTATCTGGATAATCATCATGTTTATCACCAACAGACATTCATGCAAGCAACTATCTTGGGATAATACATTTAAGATGCATGACGGTGAGTGTGTGTAGGATTTGACAATTAATAACACACTCTTTATCTATGATGGCTTCATCAATTACTGGGTTATGTTCACAATGTTTAAGTGTTCACATAGTGTGAATCAACTCTGCTGTTTATGAGTATCTAGTTGATTTATGGATGTGATCAGTTTCTACAAATCAACAAGATCCTCTTGTAGAATTGATCATTCTCTGTGTGTTGTTAAACACTTAGAACATAGGCTTGTACACACATACTAGCACAACATCAATGATTACATACCCTAAGATTCATTTGGTCTTTGATACTCTTATGATCCATTTCAGATTTTCTTCAAGATGTCATCTTCAGCCTAAAACTTGGTTAAAGAGAAAGTTTGTAGACATTTGAATTATCTATCTTTAGACTACTTTCTCTATTCACCTTTTTAGGAAGATTATGACTTGTTGACAGAATACTGTCATAGTTCATAAGATGGTGCAACTATGATGTATACATTGATGGTGAGGAGCCGTACCTTTTTTTTGTCAGTTTCTTACCAGTCATTTACTTTAGTTATACTGAGTTGAGGTATTGATGTGCATAGCTTTTACTTTTGCCCCTTTTCAGCTTAATGCTCTTGTCGGCCTTTCATCAATCAGTCATGGTCTTGAAGATGTAGATCAAGAGAATCGTGGCATTAAGATCTTTGACATCCTTGAGTTTTCAGAGATAGCACTCAGTTGTTGGTTGGTCACTCATACGATTGAGAGGATCTTCTGTTTCCACTTGATCAGTCATTTCTTCGTATGCGTGACCTCTTCATCTTTCAGACTGATGAATGCTTTACTCCTTGTTACTGATGTCTCTAGCTCCTTTTCTCTCGTCTGATCTTCAGACTACAAGATTGACTGTAGACTAGGATTGGTCTTGTTGATATAGCAATCGAGGATATGAACTAATCTGAGCAGCTTCAGGTGTATACACATTTATACCTATACACAATATTTCCAACATGTGAGATCTTCCGCATATAACAGGTTATTTACTACTAAACTAAGTTTGAAACAATGTTGGTGCCTTGGATCAGACTCAAAGCGATTAGCTTTAGAATACAGCATGAGAACCTGCTCTGATACCAATTGTTAGATCCCAGAGGGCACAATAGATCTAGAAGGGGGGG
The DNA here is from genome assembly GCA_020205505.1 of Panax japonicus. Lineage (NCBI taxonomy): Eukaryota > Viridiplantae > Streptophyta > Magnoliopsida > Apiales > Araliaceae > Panax > Panax japonicus. Next base: position 26,338,244 of record CM035101.1, on the reverse strand, counting down.
GGGGTTGAATAGGTCCTTCTCTTCTTCGAATACTTTTCTGGTTTATGATGTATTGTTCATATTAGATTATATGACAAACATAAAATCTTTTCAAGCACAGCGGAATAAGTAAAAGATTTCCCTCCTTCATTGATATATTCATAATCATACAAACATTGTTCGTTAGGTTAGTTTAGTTATAAGCAGTTAAAACATACATAGCAGTTATAGCAGTTATAGACATAATGTAAATGACATAATGTAAAAGACACAAGGGGTTTTAAGTGGTTCAGAGACTCAAGCTTCTAATCCACTCTTCTGCTTTCAACTAGCAGGATATCCACTAAGGAAGGGCAGCACCCTGAATCATTAAGATTCCTTCAAGGCCAGCAGCCTTGGGACTTCAGTTCACTAAGAACTCTTCAAGGCTAGCAGCCTTGGGACTTCTCTAGTTCCCTAGGAACTCTTCAAGCCCAGCAGGCTTGGAACTTCGTTTAGTCCCTCTGGACAAGGACCCCTCAGGCCCTGGCTTCTTTGAGTTGTAGTTGTTGTTGTTGGAGTCAGTGCAGAGCTGCTAAGATGTCTTCATGCTCTGAACATCTTCTATCTTTAGCAGCTTCGGCTTGATCATCCTTGAAGAGCAGTTGAGTGTTGCATGATGCTCAGCTTCTTAGATTGCTCAACTACTCGGGATGACCCCTTTGATGAACTGCCTTGGAGATCATTCTTCATGGTACTTGATGTCTGCACATGAGAGACTTCTAGGATGACTGTAAGCTCTTCTGCAAGGTACCTAGAAGCTTTCTCAAGCTTGACACCAAGATGGCTGTGACGCCCCCAAATTCAGGTACTTGAAACCCGAACTCGGTGCTTCACGATATGATTTCTATGAGCGGAAATACTAATAATAATAACAATAATATAAATTATCAAACTTAATTTACATATTATCAGAGTTTAGTTCCCAAGTACGAAACCTTTAACATTCGTTACATGATCATAATAATAATATTTATTATCCTTATCATAAAGTCAGACTATTACATAAAATAGCTTAAACATTAGTCAGCAACTTTCCCTTTCCCCTTGTTCTTGGCAGATCCTTCGGATTGTTCACACTTAGCTGAAAACATTTAAAATTTAAGCAAGAATGAGCATTTGAGTGCCCAGCAAGTAATAACAACAATGATAGTTAACTGAAAGGATTAAATGTTTTCTTTGAAAGATACTTCTACAACGGATCAACAGTTGTGAAGTAAACTGAACCAATAAACAACAACATGTCATTTTGATTTCAAATTTTTGAAACTACGTACAGACTATAAATGATGATCAGTTGACAGAATATGAACATTATTTTATATTTTTGAAAAGGTTTAAACAGAACTTCATCTGTAAACTGTCATTGCTTACGGGCACGGGGGTGATCAGCCCGTTATGCCCTGTATCGATCAATACTACATTGCTAGAACGATATTATCGTTCATCCTTTGTCCGCCGTAGCGCATAAAAATTTCCCATGATTGGGATGTTCATAACAGTCTTGAATCCATACCAAAACAATTCGGTTGGATAAGTTTTATCTTATTCAACAACAACTTTAAATATATGTCTAGCTGGATCAAATAGCTTAGACGACTTTTATTTCAAGGTATACATACTAAGCACTATAAGTATGTATCAACATGTGATAAAATATAATGATTATCCAAGTGGGGACACTTGTATAACCATATTATAGAAATTAACGAATAGAATAAATAACTTGATCAATATTAACAGGATAAAGGAAATTATACAACAATTATTGCTTAACAGTTTGCTTATACAGAATCATTGCATAATTATATACAAAGGTTGAAATATTTGAACATTTCAGATATTATCTTACGCATGTCCTTAGCATAAAGTAAATGCAAAGGTTTAGATACTTGCCTTGTCTGCTGCTTACACAACTTAGATATATCTTTTCTATCAAGTCCTATCATTAAATAGATCATTGTTTGATTAGAATAATATATTACTGCTTATTGCAGTCAGCACATTCCTATCCACATTGTCACATAACTTTAACACCATTGAATCACAAATAATTCACTTATCAAATCAATCTAGTTAAGTCCAGATCAATTTCTGATCTATGTCGGTCTACCGACAGCTTTATCGGTTAATATCGAGTCTAAGACTCTATACAGTTATACAATATCTACTTAGTTATCTTAAGCAACCGTTAATAATAGTTTTCATGACCTTATAATAATTATACAATAATTATTACCATTTACCATAATTTTTGAAATATCAGAATCATTGTTAAATGATTTAAATATCAAACAATTCGATTATCATTAATATTTAATTAATATTAAACTATTAATGAAACCATTGCCAAAATATTAAAGTCATTAATAATAGTTTTTAAAACATTTATATTACCTTTAAATGATTTTTAAAATATTTAAAATCATCATTAAGTAATTACCATTAATATTAATTTATCATTATCCAAATATTAAAAGTTATTAATTACAACTTAAAATATTTTTAATTCACTTATATCCCTTTTAAATGATTTTTAAATAAATAAAACCATTTTAAACTATTTATTTAATATATTTATTAAATAAATTTAATATCATTAATCATTAAATAAATATCATTAATATTAAATTATTAATGAAATTATCCTTTAAATATTAAAAGTTATACTTTATAACTTAAAATATCTTTAAATACTTTATTTTCATTTAAATTGATTATTATAATATTAAAATCATTTTTTTAAACTAAATTATTTAATATAATTATTAAATAACTTTAATATCATTAATAATAATTAATTAATGAAATTTAGCTTTAAATATTAAAAGTTATTTTTTTATAACTTAAAATATTTTTAAATACCTTATTATTATTTAAAATGATTTTTAATATAATATAATCATTTTTAATTCATTTATTTAGTTCATTTAATTAAATAACTTAATTATCATTAATATTAATTTATTAATGAAAATTATCAAATAATATTAAAAGTTATCAAAAATAACTTAAATTATTTTCTTATACCATAATATAATTTTAAATGATTTTTCAAATATTAAAATCATTTTTAAATAATTTATTTAATATTATAATTAAATAAATTAATTACTTTTAATATTCCAAAAATATTAAATATTTATGAAATATATTTAAAATAATTAAAAACTAATTTTCAGAATTTATAATAATTTTTAATAATTTATTTTGTATTTTTAATAATTAAAAACAATTTTTTATTTTTTTTTATTAATTTATGGAATTATTAATTAAATCTGTCGCTAAAGGCCTATAGCGACGCTTTCTGTCGCTATAGGTGTTCTTGAGCGTTCTTGACAGACAACGAGTTGGGTGGTTTGACCACGATTTAAGCGATGTTATGATCGATTTCTGGGTTGTTTAAAACTTTCAGATTGTAATACTCGTGTAGTACTACAACTACAAACTCATTTCATGACCAAACAACAACGTAATTAGCAAGATCTAGGCTTCCAAAGGTTCTGACAGACGTGTTCTTCATTTTCTGGGTTACCCAGAAAATGAAGAACAGTCAGGGTACCTCCTTTAACGCTTAATAACTTGATGATCGTGTAACCTTTATGCAATCTATAAATTACAAGTTGTAGATAACATGCAGTAATACAACTATAAAGAAAAATAACACAAAAACATCAAAGAATTAACAAGATCTGGCCGGTCAAAGTAGGACACGGACCACTGTTCTACATTTTCTGGGTTTGCTGTTTTAGCAGATCGGTCAACGCAGTTGGACTGTTAATAACTTGCAATCTAGAACAGATATAAGCTTGATTATTTTTGCATCTTAAAGATCTCCTTACATACTACATATAACAGCTTACAAACAACAAAAATCATAAACAAACAGAGAGTTATAGGGCCTGACATTTGACTGAAAATCACCAGAAAAATTTTCCAGATTTTTGGAAAAACGTGAATTTTGATCATTTAAATGTTATGGGTCTAGTTTCTAACAACCCAGATCATGATTATACACTAGATTCATCATATTACAACAACAAAAACCAACATCTAACATCAAATTTCGGACAGAAATTAAATTAGGGTTTTATACCTTCTTGATCGATTTCTTGATCTGGTGTTGCTGTTTTGTTGTTGCTGTTCGTGGGGCTTGTTTCTTGACTGATATTACTAGATATTTTCGTGGGTTTCAAGAGAGAGAGGTCTAGGATGAGTTTGGTGGATAATTATGCAACAAAAAAATATTTTCTCTCTCTCAATCCTTTATATAGACAAATGAGATGCATGAATGAGCTGATTTAGAGTGTTTTGCTGGCAAGATAGGCATGTGGAGTTGTTGAGAGTTGGCCAACCACTTAGCCTATTGTCAAAACCTAAGGTTGTAGCTTCTTAAATGCTAAAAAGGGCACAATGGTCAATTCCTTAATTTCTAGAAAAATTGAATTAGGGTTTAGGGTTTAGATATTTTAGTGTTTAGGGTTTAACATCTAACCCTTAAAGATTTAGCAACTAGGATTTCAAAAATTTCCAATTTTAGGATTTATTAATTAAGGTTTATTACAAAAATTTTAGTTTCTACTATTTTGAAAAATTAACTTTGTTAATTAAAATAAGTTTGTAATTATCTAACACATGGACATTAGGGTTTAAAGCCCTTAATCACTATTAACTTTGCTAATAAAGCAATTAGGGTTTGTGCCAATAAAATAAAATAAATAAATAAAATTATTTTAGTTTCTAAAATCTAAAAATTTAAGATTGTTAATTAGATTAGGTTAATACTTATTTTGTACATGAACATTAGGGTTTAATACCCCTAATCATAATTACCCTTGCCAATTTGGCAATTAGTGATTACAATAGTTAATAATTAGGGCTACTAAAATATATAATTAGATTTTCTATTAATAAAAATTAGGGTTCTTGATATAAATTTAAATTCTTTATTTATACATGGATATTAAAGCATTATATCATAATTAACTTTACTACATGCATAATTAGTGCCTAAAATAAAAATTAGGGTTTACAGAAAATCGATTAGGGTTTCGATTTCACAATTAGGGTTTTGCGACAAAATTAGGGTTTCGCGACAAAATTAGGGTTTCTCCTAATTAGCGCTCCATGAAGTAATACGTAACCATATATCATATAACACAGATATTTAATAATCTTATATTTCCCATTTAAATTAATAAATAGAGTTAAATCAATTAATGCTAGGGTTTGGTCAATATACCATAATTGACCAACCATCAACAGTACAATTTTTACAGTACATATTTATAGCACTGAAAAATCAAAATATAATTAATATTATATTATTATCCTCATACCTTGACAATAATCCAAAATTAAGGTTTGGATTCCATATCTGATTTATCCGCCATAATTAACCTTATAATTAAGTAAAAATAATTTACTTATTAACTTGAATAAAATTATTACAATAACATAATTATTATAATTATTCAAAATCATTACATGTATTATTTGAATAATATAAACATATAATTTCATGGAAAAATTATTAATAAAATATTTCTATTATAGAATTAATTACTATTAGAATATACTTTTTAATAACCAATAATTCTAAATTAAATTTAATTATAAATAATCATGTAATAAATATATTTTTATTTACCACATAAATACATATATACATTATCTTGTACAAATCCTCATCCTTAAAAAAAAAAAAAATTATACGCAAAATTTATGATTTATTTGTATCTAAAATATCAAGTTGTCACAATGGCTTTTGTGATCTCCCTTCTTGCTACTCAATGTCTTCCTATGATGGACTTGCTAAGATGACCGTAAGCTCTTCTCTATTGTACTTAGAGTCTTCCCATGATGGACATCCAGATGGCATGATGTTCTTCTTTCTCTCGGCAGTTCAGAACACTCTTCATGTAGTAGAACTCTCACTTCTACATAGTAGAACTCACACTTCTACTTCTTGCTTGATCTGACTTTTGAGTGTTCTTGGTGGATCGTAGAGTGAGTCTCTAGACTCACTATTACTTAATTCGATCAGTCCACCTTCTCTCCAAAACTTAACTTTTTCAACCAACCTTGATCTTTGAAGCTCTTCTACATTTATACATCTTCCCAATCCTTCCGTTGGAAAGTAGCCATTGGAAGCTATTCAAATGTCTTCACAGATCTCAAGTTGCTTGATGTAGACTGTTTGATGTGATATGACATACTTTTTCTGACTCTGCAGTCTACTATTTCACCTACCCTGTCAGAAGTATCACTTTACTGTCCTGGGCAGGTCGAAGACTTTATTTCTTATGATTTCTTGATCAGAGGTTGTCCTTTTGCATCGATGCTCTCAATGAACATTTGTCCGAATTACCCTTCAGATTGAACCGTTGCCAATGCCTCAATCTTCAGGTATCCGAGCTCTACGATTCTGATGCACGTCTTCAGGAACCTGATCGTAGTGTCTTGTTGACTGATGGAGACAACACTACGATCTTAGAAGAGTGTTGATTGGATCTTCAATGTAGAACACCTCTTCCTTGTATTGTGCAGTGCTTCAATACTTCTGTTTGCTTCGACTGTTCTCAGATACTGATGGCCTAATTCCTTGCTCTGGTTCCCTTCTGAATATCAAGACACTTCAGATTTTGGCGCGTCCAGCTTTCTTTCTCCTGGTGATCTTCCGTTCACTTATCATCAATGAACTGACCCTGCACTTAATCACTTTAGCCTTGCTCTTCAGAAGCTGACCAGTATCTCGGTTCACCTTCCATCAGTTCTTTCTTTGTCTGACAAACACTACGATCCTGGTTGCTTCCAAGATCGTTGTCTTCTGTTTTCTTGATAGCAACTGCTTTAGCTGACTTTTCCTTAGTCAACTGCTGAAGTCTTCTTTGAATCATCTTGTGGAAGACTTCATCACGAACGGCCTTTCAACTCAATCTTGATGCTGATTGGTTTGGTGCTTACTTTTTCTGCTAGCCTGCATGTCATTCGTTGAGTGCTCTCTGGTTCCCTTCTGTGGATTACATCTTTGCAGTGCCAATCAGAGGCTTCGTACCTTTGGATATACTGGGAGTGCTCATTCATTGAGAACCGTATCTGCACTATGATTCAGACTTAGCATTGTGAGCATTACTGTTGGAGTCGTAGTTCTGCACTCTACGATTCAGCTTTGGCTGTGCAGACACTACGATCCTGAAGATCACACTATGATCTTTGACTCTGCACATTACGATCGTAGAGTTAGCTTGGTGATCGTTGAGTCTACTCTACGATCGCTGACTTGAGCTTGTTGTCTTCATCTGATCTTGTCCGACTACGATCTCTGTATTTGTTCAGTGGACTCTACGATCGCAGAGTGTGGTCTACGATCCTTGTCTTTGACTGGCATCGCTAGACTCTACGACTCTGAGCGTACAGTGCATTTCATACTTAGCTTTGGCAGATTGTCGTTCGGCTTATAGGCAGGCTATCTCTACGATTCAGAACATGACTTCCTCAGTACACTACGATCCTGAGGAGGCTCTTCTCGATACACTACGATCCTTCTTCGTTTCCCCTGGAAGTCTACGAACTCTGAGATCTCACTATCTTGCATACTCCTATTCTGCCTCGATAGCTCCCGAGTTGACTCTGACTCTCCTGGCAGACTACGACTTCTGGTGCAGTGGTCGACGATCAGACAAGCCTGTCTATTACATCATAAGATCAACCTAACAAGCTTGATCTTTCTATATTTATAGTCCTTGTACATCATTTCTTTTTAAGGAGTTTACAAAGTCGTTTTGCTTATGTAGGATCAACCTAACATTTTTGATCAATTCATTCTAAGTCCTTGTACATATATTTCTATTATCTATCAAAGGACTTAACAGCTTTTATTCATGCAAACATACTTGCATATTCATTCATATATATCATAATCAAATCATATATAAATAGGAATACCATTCACATGTTTATTCCTGAAAGTACTTTAGAAGATGTGATTTATGATTATATCTGATTATTTCATTGGTGTTGATCCAGGGTTTGATTAATGCTTTAGAAGATGTGGTCCCAAGTGCTGAACACATACATTGTATTATGCATTTGTATAGGAACTTTTGGCAAAAGCATAAAGGCTCTGGATTAAGGAAATTGGTGTGGAATGCTGCCAAAGCTATAAATCAATATGTCTTTCAAAAGGCAATGGATGTGTTACATAAAGAGGATAAGAGTGCATTTGAATGGTTAGCTCCTAAGCCACCTGCTCAGTGGAGTAAGTCTCATTTTAACACCATATGCAAAAGTGACATGTATGTCAATAATCATTGTAAGGTATTTAATAGCAAAATTCTGAAAGCTAGAGTGAAACCAATAATAGGGTGTCTAGAAGGACTGAGATTATATTGCATGAATAGGATTGTTAACAGGAGAGATATGATGATGAAGCATAATGGTGTAGTGTGCCCTAGAATAGCTAAGAAGATATAAAAATGGAAACGACAGGCAGGGGGTGGATTGCCATTGTGGTCAGGTGGTGGTGGGAGGTTTATAGTGATAATGACTTCTGGGAGTCATTCATTTGTTGTGGATTTAGGAAAAAAATACATGTACATGTAGGAGGTGGGAATTATCTGGAATACCATGTGCTCATGCAATATCATGCATTTATAAAATAAGACATGATCCATACACATATGTACATGAGTGTTTAACAAAGGACATGTATCTAAAGGTTTACAGTCACAACATTGAGCCTATAAAACACAAAGATGAGTGGGAGCATACTGGGCTTTCCCCACCTTTGCCACCAGTTAAAAATACTCATGTGGGTAGGCCTAAACTTATTAGGAGGAAAGGTAATGATATTCCACAATCAAATCCAGAAGGTACAAGGTTGAAGAGGAAATGAACATCACTAAAATGTGGATTTTGCAAGGAACGGGGTCACAATGCAAGAAGGTGTCCTCAAGTAAGTTAAGTGTGTGTTTCTATGATTATTTTATCAAGATCATATATATAGAGTTTAATATATTTCTATGTCTTGGTTTTCAGAAACTCAATAGGCAATCATCTCAACCCCCTCCAGAAAGTCAACCAGATGTGATATCACAGGCTCCAGAAAGTCAATCATCTCAACCTCTTCAAAAGGCTAAGAGGACAAAAAGGGTTCACAATACTAGGCAGACTCATACTTAAGCTTCTCAACCAATGACATCAACACATGACCCAAATAACATGAATGTGGATTAAGCTGGTGGTTCTACAAAATGGAAAGGTAAAATCCATTACAAGAGTAGCACCAGAAATGTGTCAGCTGATATATTACAACTTGAGGAATTCACATGGAAGGGAAAACAATGTACAACACTTGGAGACCTTGAAGCTACAGCCATATCCAAAAGAGAGAAGCTCCAGTTTAGGAAACCAACCTGTGGAGGGCCTAATGCAGATTAATAGCTAACAGATGGGGTTTTTGGGTTTTTTAGTGGTACTAAGCTTATATGGATGTATATATCCAGTTTAGGGGATTTTTGGGAATCAACTTAAGGCTGTTTTATGTATGCTTTTGTGGATAGTATGCATTTTTTGTGGATATGATGCTCCAGTTTTATGTTTTTGTGGATAGCCATTGTTGTTAGGCCAATGACAACAACTGTTATTAATTACCTCTGATTTATGGATTGTACTGGGGATTAATTTGGTAATTGAATGGCAATACCAGTTCCTTTATGATGCAGTGTGTGTTTGTAGTGTTTAAGTACATGTGTTTGCAGTGTATGTTTATAGTGTGTGTATGCAGTGTTATACAGGTGGCCAATTGCAGTGTAGGCTCTGTTTTGGGCAATTGCAGTTTGTTGTTTCCATTTGTCTGTTTTGTGCATTAATACCCTTGATGTGCATTTGTGAGACAGTCTGCAAAGGTTAAAAGGTGCAGTTATCATAAATTGCACACCAACAATAAACAAGAAATTGCAGCAATTGATTACAAACACTATATTTGCCCATACATTACAATATGTTCATTCAAAGAAATTGCCCATACATTACAACTACTAAATTACCTACAAAAGATGCCCAACAATTACCTTTCCTCCTACATTTCATAAGTCAACTAATTTCTACCACTATATTGCTAGAACCCAATTCTGCAATGTTCAATTCTAGAGAACCCAAGTTTCTCAGTAGAACCCAAGTTGCTTATTTTCAACTCTGGAGGGGTAGTTCATCCTTGACCGAGATAAACCTAAAATAAAAAATTGCAATCCAAGTTGCAGTCAACAGACAAATTGCAAACCTTGCCCTAGTTTTGGACTGTTCGAGATCATCTTTCACGGCTTTGATTTCAGCATTGAAATTCTCTAATCTTCTTATTAATCCAGGTATTACTTCCCTTGACCGCTCATACATTGGAGGATCAGCCCAAGCGAAATAATTACAACCATAGTGCCCATCTTCTCACCAATCTGGCAAACCAAAAAATCTTCTACCGGCATTGTTTGAGCTTCTCCAAGCTATCTTCATCACTGCTTTCTTCATGAACCAGCAGTTTCGATCCATGAGCCCTAATTTTTCTTGATTTTCTTGATCGATTTTCTAAGATAAAGCTGTTTTTTTCTACAGAATGACTCTGTAATTAAGTTACAGAAGATAAAGAATATCTAAAGTCTAAAATACCCCTACTTGTGTGGATCTGTGCCTTAGCCGGTCACTTTTGACCGATTAAGTGTGCAAAGTGTGCAATCTGTTTCTCATAAGTAAAGTATAAGGTGTACTTAGGCACCTTTTTCACTTTGGGATGCAAATATCAACACCGAAGTAAAGTTTAAGGTGCAATTTGTCTTTTAGTCCTGTATAAATTTCAGAATTTTTGGAGTTAATCTCGATTTATGAAAAATCAGGGAATATTTGGCTATTATGGACTATTTAAATATAGTAAATGGATTTTAAAAATTTTGGGAAAAATATATGTTCAATATGGAACTATATTCTGTCAAATCCTAGAAAAGAAATATTTTTGGAACGGATTTGGTATTTTTCATCTAAATGATGATAAATGGATAAACAGATTTAATTAAATCTATGATGTCCAAAAATATGAAAAAAATATGATTTATGACTTGAGACCCTTGAGCATGGCTTATGCAGATTGTTGATGAAGTTTTGGGTCGGGTTGTGAAGTGTTGTGATGTTTATGGCATTTTAGAATGATTAAATACATTATTTGGTAAAGTGTAAATAATTAAAATAAATTATTTATAAGTTTAGTAAATGATTAAAATATTATTATAATATTAATAATATTAGGTTATAAGATTATTGAGTGATTAATAACATTTGAATTTAAGTGTTATGAAATCATTGATTTAAAATATTATTTAATAATTAATAATATTAGTAAATGAATTTAATGTTATTAAATGGAGTTTAAAAAAGGAGTTAAGTTAATTTGACATTCAATAGGTCATATTGAATGTATAGTATAATGATTTGGAAATTTGATGTATTGAAAACGAAAACAGCTTGCTGAATTGGAAAAACAACTTGCTAAATTAGAGAAAACAGCTTGCTGAATAATAAACAGTTTGCTGGATTGATGGATTGGTGAATCCAGGCTTGTTGGATTGCAATCTAGTTGTTAGATTTGGAATCCAGTTAGCTGAATTGCAGTTTGGGTTGTTGTATTTAGAATCCAGGTGGCTGGATTAGTATTTAACTTAATAGATGTTAAAGAATAACTTATGAAATGAAAAAGCAAGTGATAAATCATAATGTATATGATACAGTGATTGAAGAATTATTAAAGAATGATAATAATACTGATGTGTTAAGATGTTATCTAATATGTGATTAAGTGTTAGATAATCTATTAATAAAGTAATTGTATTATGGTACAACGTAGAATATGCTGATTGAAAGACCAATCTTATTATTAATGATAGGTCTTACCAAAAGAAGTTAACTTAAACTGTGTAGCAGTAGTCAACGAATCAGGCAAGTTTCTCTAACTCAAACTTGAGTTGTATGTTCAAAGCATGTTAGTGAATAATTATTGTTGATTATTCACGTATATACTGATTTTTGATTCGCACATAGTGCATGTTGCATATGTTCATCAGGTATGAAAGGCTGATCACCTTCATTACCATAAGGTTCAGTTAAATTGTTTATGGTCATTGTTAACCTTCAAACATTATTTATTCAGTCATGTATTTATTGAAAATTGATTCATGTTATTTCACAATTATTATATTGTTGAATACTTGAAAGCTTATTCATTCTTTTCAATCATGATATATCTTCATTGTACTTAAAACTTGCTGGGCAAATTTGTTACTCACCCTTGCTATATCATGATAAAATTTTCAGATTTAGATGAAAGCTAAAATAAAGACAGAAGCAAAGTCAAAGTGCAAGATTAAATTATGTTGCAGTTAGATCTATTAAATTTTCTGACGAAAATAACATTGTAAATCTTCTAAAATATTGAACGTATGTATTAAGTTAAGGTTGTAGACCTTGGAAATGATGTGTAAAGGTTTATTGTATAAAAAATTTATATTTATATCTTCCACAATAGTTGTAGAAATGATGTACCGGATCTGAGATAAAAAGTACCCGAATTTGGGGATGCTAGAGAAGAAGTCAGGTTGATACTATAAAACAATCACTTATTGGGAGGCAACCCAAGTTTAATTTTTATTTTTTAGTTTTTATTAGGTTTTATATTAGTAGTTTTGAATTTGCATTTATTTAAAATTTAATAAAATTGTTTCTATTATGGTTTACAAGTTATTCAAGTGTGGTGCCCAATTTGTCCCATGTGCCTAGCCTATTCACCAAACTTAACGGACAAGGAGGAAGATTGTTATATTTTCAGCAAAGTCCTCAGCTTTAATTTTTTCTATTTTAGTCATTGAGGACAATGTCTAGTTTAACTTTGGGGGCATTTTAGTGTCGTATTGCATATAGTTAGTTATTTACATTGTAGTTCATATAGTTACATTTAGTTTTTGCATTCATTTTTATTAAAAATAATCAATAATCAATAATCAATAATCAATAATCAAAAATCAAAAATCAAAAATAATAGTTAGTTACTATGTTCATCTTGCATGAGTCCAGCTGTTTGATAGTTTAATTTTATTTTGGCCAATGATGAGATTAGAATTGGGTGGACAAGTATAGTACTAACCATTAGAGCTCTGATGTGATTTCTTGTTATGAATTGAGTCTTTTTCTGTTTGAAACTGGTATAATAAGGATAGCACAGTAAAAATAACTTTTTGAATGATTGAGTTTAAATTGATACATAAACGACCTCTAAAGGATAATGCTAGTTTAAATAAGAGAATGAGAAGAATAGGCAGTGAAGACGAAGAATTAGGCAATAACATAAGTTTGGGGGAAAAAGTGGGGTATATAAACTTCTAAAAAAAAGAAAAAAGATATTGAGTTGAATAAATTGAGTCCTGTGGTGGGTCGAGAAGAAGCGTGAAATGCACTCCCCATAAACACAGGCGTGAGATGGAGGGTAAAATGCACTCACTATCCCAAAAAAAAAGAAGAAAAAAAAATGAATAAAACGGTAAATAAGAGAAAAAAGCCCCCGTAGATGAAAAATGAAGTATAAGTATCCTATGTTGACCCTTGATATTGGTAATTGTTTGATTTTAGTTGGATCTAGCTTATTTTTGGATTTCTTGAGTTTACACTGTATGATGCCTTCGAAGAGACTTGTTATGTGTTAAATTTGATTTTATATCAGTTAGCATTATTGTTGAGCACACACACACACACACACACACACACACACTATATTAGTGATAATAGTATAAGATTTGATGATTGATTGGGTAGTTAATGATTTGTTTTGATATGATGTATTATCATGTTTACTTGATTTCTTTAAGGCCGATTGAATAGACTTGTTTATGTCATTACTGATGGATTCGTAGGCATGTAGATTAGTTGCATTGCATAGCATTGTTGTTTTATGTTTTTGCTTGAGGACAAGCAACGGTTTAAGTTTGGGGGTATTTGATAAGTAGGTTTTATACCTACTTATCTGGTATCTATTACTTGAATTATTTGCTTAATCTCATTTTCGTAGTTACTTTTCATGCATTTTGTGTTCGTTTTGTATATTATATGCTTGGGAGTTGAAATCGCAAAGAATTGGTATGAAATCACAAAGAGAAGCAATTCAGACATCGTTTGGGCTTTCATGTTCATTTCATGTTCTTGGCTTGGAACTTGGATTACATTTTAGAGCTTCTTCTTAGTTTTCCGGAATATCTTGAATCATTGCAATCCGTGTTCGGATTCAAGTGTTATGATATTTGTACCAACAGACGTCGAACGTCACTGTTTTGGGTGGTCATTTGCATAGCAGTCCCTTCCAGCCCAATTTCTACCTTCATCTATTCATTATTTCTCAAATCTCAAAGAATGAAAGTTGTAGAGCTCGTCGATATCTTCGGTTTGATAGGTGACATTCCTCGTAACCCTTCCCGAATCAAAAGTTATGACCGTTTTCCCAAAGGACATCAAAGCAAAAAATTCCAGAAAACCTTCTAACGCGTGGGCGCCCATTTATAGGTCATTTCCAGTGCCGGGGCACTAGGGGGCAGAATCCCATGACCGTGAGCAGCGCTGGGGTGCTGGGGACGGGCGTGGTCAAGATTGGACGCGTTTTGGGGCGAATTTTGACACTTTTCTGATTTCAAATTGGATTGGATTTGTTCTTAAGCTAAAAATTGGACTTATAACCTATAAATACATGATGTAAGGCACAAAATAAGGGGATATTATATAGATTAGATTATAGATACACTCTATTAGATTAGAACATAACCCTAGTTCTTATTAGTTTGGGAGATTGAAGCAACTTGGAGACCATTGAAGAAAAAGAGCAGGAGCTTGAGGAAGGTGGAGATTTGCTGACAACAGATTTATTCTTCACTCTAATCACACTTTTATCTTTTAATGTCTATTCAATTGTAGATTCTTGGTTTTAATTCATTAATCGTGAACTAACTCTTTTATTAAGACTACAATTGAATCTTTTATGTCTATGAATAAATTATTTGATTTATTCCAAGTATTTATGTCAAGGTGAATTATTTATCATGTTTTGTGCTTATTGATTAATTATTTGATCAGTAATTATCTTGTTTGTGACAACCCAAGAATTTGGACAATTTATGAAAATCTTAAATGATTGATTTAAGGTCAAATAATAGACCTAGACAGAAGATAAGTGTATGCGTTTGGTGTTATTGGGATTGAATTTTGAGGATTTCAAAATTCGGTAAAGGAAATAGGTGAATTATTCAGGATTAAGTGTTTATGTGACTATGTTCTGTGAATATGGTTAGTGTACTGAATGTGGTTAAGGGTCAAGGGTTGACCAGATTAATTATATATGTGTCAAACCCTAAGTAAATATTAAGAACGTCAACGTTCTGTTAGAAAACCCCAGTAATGGATAAGAAATCGTATAAATCGGTTCTGAAACCCTAGTTTCAGTTCCGGGAATTCGAAACCCTAAATTTATGATATGAATACGGTGATTAAGTTAGAAAACCCTAACGATATGTTCAGAAACCCTAATTTGGGAAATCAAAGGCTAAATATAATGGCTTAAGTATTTTGATAATATATTAGGGATAACCCTAATTGCTAAATTAGAAACTCTAATGCTATGTATAAAATCCTAAGGATTAATAGTTATGTGAGTAATGAATATGAATATTATGTGATGGTTTATCTTTGTTTATTATATAAACAAACAAAAGAAACTTGTGAAACCCCAAATATATATTAGGAATGAAGGATTTAATAACTTAAGGGTTATAGAAAAAGAGAATTGTGGTATTTAGAATATATACAAATTTTAAGAGATTTATTTTATATATCTCAAATGATTAATTTTATAACCTAATTATAGCAAGTCTAATTGGGTTAAGGAAATGAATGGGCTTGTGAGCAAGGATTTATGTTATAATTGAGGAAATTGAAACCCTAAGTAAATGAATTGTGTTGGATAAGAATTTAAGGTATTGGATTATATATATTTTAGAGGCCCAAGCAATACATTAATTGAGTGGTTCAAATATTTTTATTGTTAAGCCCAAAAGATTTAAGAAGTTGCCCAAATTTGGAGCCCAATTGAAGGAAGGGCATAATGGACATTTGGTTATATTAATAGTGTTGGACTATGATTGATTTACGTGGCCCAAAGAATTAAATTTTTATATTCAATGGATTAATTTTGGAAAGCCCAAAACATTAAAGGAATGGCCCAACTTTTGTCCCAAGTGGGAGAGGACTTTTTGGATATTTAGTAAATCAAATAAGCATTAAATCAAAAAGCCAAACTTAGAAAGTAAATGGCCATGTGGCCGGCCATACAAGAGAAAAAAGAGGGGGAATGAATGTGTTAAATACTTGCTTTAGTTGGTTACAACTCCTACTAACTCCCCCTATGTGTCCAATTTTGATTAAGCCAACACTTTGGCATTTTTTTTTCCAAGTAAAGCTTGGTGGTTTAAGGGGGAAAGAGAGAATGTGGAGAAGGTGGAGAATGAAGGAGCATGGCCGGATGACACAAGGTGAGAAAGAGAGTGGGTTTGGAAAATATTAAAAATCCACACTTCATAAAAAAATCTAGCTTAGTTTGTTTCTCTTTCATTTCTCATTTCTTACTTTGCATCTAAGAGAAACCAAAGAGAGAGAGAGAGGGGGGGAGTTCGGCCACACCAAGAGAGAGAGGGAGATTGTGGTTTTCATACAATCAAGATCCATCTCATATTTTGAAGGAGAAAGAAAATCAAGAAAAGGTATAACAAAAATTTCTACTTGTGTTGGCTAATTTCCTTTGTGTTTTGATTTGATTTTTGACAACTTGAAGTTGTGATCTTGAGGCTTATAACCTTAGATCTTGGTGTTTAAAAGTGTTTAATATGTAGATCCAACTCTTTTGTAGATCAAAAGTTAGATCTAAAGTGGAATGGAAACTAGGTTTTTCAAAAGATAGAAAACCTAAATTTTTTCTTAGCTTGGATTGTGTTTGAAGCTTGTTTGATGAAATAAGAAACTTTGTTTCTAAACTCAAAAAAAAAACCATGTATATACATGTTAATGAGTGTTTTGTGTTTGGTATTACCCATATAGAGTGTTGATTTTGGTTGGAATGAAAGGAGGAGAAAAATGTAATTTTTTCGGAAAAGTTTAAACTTTTAAAGTGAGAGCTAGGTTTTGATTTTTCTTGAAATCTATGATGGATATTTATGATTTCTGTTCTTGGGAAGCTAGATATATGTGTTAAGGGTAAAATTCCTTTGGAATTACTCAAATAGGTTGAATATTGAACAAGTTATGGGATTTCTCCCAAACTACACAAAGGTAATAAAAACCGTTAGAAGGACAGTTTTTAACAGCCACTTCCGGGCTAAATTCCGGGAGCTTAACATATCCAAATATGGATTGTGATAGATAAAAACTGTAGTTCAGAAAGATAGGAACCCAACAAAATTGACGGATCATTAATCGGAGTTATATATTTCATTTTATTTAAGTTTTGGTGAAGGACTCCAAAACTGCCAAATGACAAAAAGTTGCTGCCCAAAATTTTCCGGGGGATGTTTCGGACATTTATTTAATGAGAAAAATTTCAGGCTTTTGAAAATGAAAATATATGGTATTATGTAGCTTGTGTCCTAAAATGAGCTAATTCCGAGTTAAAACGACCAAGTTATGACCATTACAATTTTTGTGATTTTCCGACAGAAATCGCTATAAACGGAGTTCTACTACTCCGATTGCCACGAAAATTAAAATGGAGCATCACGTTAACATATATAAGGTTATCCCAAGAGATGGGAATGTTTGGAGTTAAGCACGAGGTAGCTAATTTCTTAAGCTACACACTAGAATTAATTTTTTGAAAAATATCAAAGGAAGTTGGAAAATTGTGGAAAAATAATTTTTGTGTATGAAATATATGTATATGTGTTTGACCAAAGGATAGAAAAATAATAAGTTGATTTGGAATTTTCGTGAAGAAGAATAGTGAATTCAGGTTGCTAAAATGATTTTGTCTGCTGAAATAGTAACTTCAGGATACTGAAATGAAATCTGATTTAATGAAATGATATTTCAATTTAATGAAAGGTTATCTTGCTTACTAAGATATAATGAAAAGGGAAAACTTATAAGTATAAGTTATGAAGTGATGAAAAGATTATAAAAGTATAACAATAACATTAAGACTTAAGCGTAATGACTAATACTTAACTACATGTTTAAATGCTAGACACTTTAATATACGATGATAAAATTGTGTCGGTATCAACTCAAACATAATAGTCTGACCCGATATGAAGTTTTATGTGTTGTATAGACTTATAAGATTATGTGTTATATGTTTAGGTTATCCTGTATATATATATATATAATAGTATTATATTGTGATGATATTATTCTAAAATTGGAGATCTATATTACTAATATTAGGTCTTTGGGTAAAGAGATATAAATTACATTACGTTAATCAACGGTACAGGCAAGTTTCTTTTTACTTAACTCTAATAAGAGTATTTTATTCAAGCTTATGGTTAATCATTGTTGATTGCCATGAAAATTGTACTCTGTACATCCTGCATGTATAAGTCAGGCATGAAAGGCTGATCACCTTCATTACCAGTTGGTTCAGAAATGTTTGTTCATGTTTAAAACTTGTTCAGTCAAAAATTTGTTCGTGCTAGTTCTCAATTATATTGATGAATTATAGCAAGCTCATTATTCATACTCTTCAATCATGATATATCGTTATATTGTTGTATATAAACTTCCTGGGCAACTTTCATGCTCACCTTTGCTATATCATGATAAAATATTGCAGATAAGGTGAATGCGTTCGGATACAGAAAAAGATAATGCCAAGTTCAGCTTGGGATATAAAGTGCTGCTAGTTTGTAATAGCGTATTTTGATAAATGTGTTGTATTTTAGATAGTTTATGAATTGTGTATAAGTTAAGTTTACTCGACCTTGGGAATAGTGTGTAATGTATTGTATAAACAATTTATGTTTATATCTTCCGCAAATAGTTATAGAAAAAGTATACCAGATCTGCGGCGATTCGGGGCCCGAATTCGGGGCTGCTACAGTTGGTATCAGAGCTGTTGGTTATGAAGCTTAGGTAGGAATACCTGAGACCAATAACTGCAGTGATTAGGATAAGACTAACTCAAATAGAGTTAGTTGGTCGGTAAGATTCAAAGACGAATCTCGGCGAGTGTAAAGCACAGAGATCCCTAACTCTGATAATAAAGTTGAACAGTAACGGTGAATAGATCGAGTCTAAAAGACTGAAAGTGCAGTGATAGAAGATCGTAAAACAAAACGATCAAATCATAAAATTGAATCGTAATATATACGATGAGATCACCCAGTGATCTGATAAAGTGATAGCAGGGATAAGAATCAATCTGATGATTGAAAAGTTTACAACAAGATGCTGTGTGTAAGTTGTACTATGAAATTGTACTATGAAAACTCATGAAAGAGTTATGGATTATGAATACGGATTAAATGAAATTCGTATGGAAAAAGGGGGTTAAGTATTAGGTGGGGATTCAATTGAGGACTCTTGTCGGCAGCTGAGTTGTATTATTCCTTGTATGGGCAGGGAATTTGTACTTGGTTTTAGAATCACTTAGCTTCCTGGTCGATGTAGTGGTTAGGTTGACCAATTCTTTGTATGGGTGGGGAATTGTTCACTTAGCTTCCTATATTGATTAGTGGCCGAGTTTGGTTTGACAACCACTTAGTTTCGGGCACTGATAATCATTGAAATGTTGTGTTACGCTATTTGTTATATGCAGGTTAAGAGGGTGATTCCTTTCTCATGTATATAACAAATAGATAAGTCATCGGTAGAGGACATAGGGTTAAGTGCGAGTTCTTAAACTTATACTTATGTGACATTCTTGATTCATAGTTATATGAAATGTTTATGAACCCCTCAGCGAATGGACGCCAAAGGTCTGTCTAGGAAAGTTCTTAAACTCATATAATTGTGGCCAGGTTATGAACTCATAAGTGTGGCTTTATGAACTGGGTATAGTTGTGTGTGAATGGAGTTTTAAGGATTATATGAATAGATAGATTGTTAAGCAAATGATCATTAGTGGAGACTTAGGTTTTCCTAAACCCTAGCTATGCTAAACTTCAAATTTTTGACATCAAGCTAAATACGCACTATGTGCCTTTTAAAAAAAAAAATTGTTTTTATTTATCACTTATGTACTATGTAACCTGGTGCAGAGATGATAAAAATGATGGAGTTATCAATGCAGAATTACTTGGTGCTGGATGTGATCTAAGGATCGTCAGCCCACTACAGTATGATGTAGTATAACAAAGTCACAAAATGACGAAATCCTCAACGGACTGTAAATACAGTGTGGCATCATGACGTCATTCTCAAAAATGTTTTATTGAAAGAAATTTCCCAAACCAAATTGTTTTGCTGTGGAATCAAATAAGACTGAGGTAAAATTTTTGTGCCTTTGGCAGTGATGGGAAAACAGATAAAATCAGTACTTGGCCAGTACAGGGCATATCGGGCTAATTACCCTTTGTGTCCGTAAGTAATGACGGTTTGCGGATGAATTTCCATAAAACCTTTGCGAAAATGACAAACAAACAGTCTATACGATTCCTCAGCACAGTTTTAAAATTTTTACCCTTGTGAGTAGTGTATTGGGTAGCATGTGATGATATGTGTGAATGATGTAAGGTGTAAGGTGAATTTCGGGGACGAAATTCTTATAAGCAGGGGTGAATGTGACAACCCAAGAATTTGGACAATTTATGAAAATCTTAAATGATTGATTTAAGGTCAAATAATAGACCTAGACAGAAGATAAGTGTATGCGTTTGGTGTTATTGGGATTGAATTTTGAGGATTTCAAAATTCGGTAAAGGAAATAGGTGAATTATTCAGGATTAAGTGTTTATGTGACTATGTTATGTGAATATGGTTAGTGTACTGAATGTGGTTAAGGGTCAAGGGTTGACCAGATTAATTATATATGTGTCAAACCCTAAGTAAATATTAAGAACGTCAACGTTCTGTTAGAAAACCCTAGCAATGGATAAGAAATCGTAGAAATCAGTTCTGAAACCCTAGTTTCAGTTCCGGGAATTCGAAACCCTAAATTCATGGTATGAATACGGTGATTAAGTTAGAAAACCCTAACAATATGTTCAGAAACCCTAATTTGGGAAATCAACGGCTAAAAATAATGGCTTAAGTATTTTGATAATATATTAGAGATAACCCTAATTGCTAAATTAGAAATTCTAATGCTATGTATAAAATACTAAGGATTAATAGTTATGTGAGTAATGAATATGAACATTATGTGATGGTTTATCTTTGTTTATTATATAAACAAACAAAAGAAACTTGTGAAACCCTAAATATATATTAGGAATGAAGGATTTAATAACTTAAGGGTTATGGAAAAAGAGAATTGTGGTATTTAGAATATATACTAATTTTAAGAGATTTATTTTATATATCTCAAATGATTAATTTTATAATCTAATTATAGCAAGTCTAATTGGGTTAAGGAAATGAATGGGCTTGTGAGTAAGGATTTATGTTATAATTGAGGAAATTGAAACCCTAAGTAAATGAATTGGGTTGGATAAGAATTTAAGATATTGGATTATATATATTTTAGAGGCCCAAGCAATACATTAATTGAGTGGCTCAAATATTTTTATTGTTAAGCCCAAAAGATTTAAGAAGTGGCCCAAATTTGGAGCCCAATTGAAGGAAGAGCATAATGGACATTTGGTTATATTAATAGTGTTGGACTATGATTGATTTACGTGGCCCAAAGAATTAAATTTTTATGTTCAATGAGTTAATTTTGGAAAGCCCAAAACATTAAAGGAATGGCCCCACTTTTGTCCCAAGTGGGAGAAGACTTTTTGGATATTTAGTAAATCAAATAAGCATTAAATCAAAAAGCCAAACTTGGTAAGTAAATGGCCAAGTGGTCGGCCATACAAGAGAGAAAAGAGGGGGAATGAATGTGTTAAATACTTGCTTTAGTTGGTTACCAACTCCTACTAACTCCCCCTATGTGTCCAATTTTGATTAAGCCAACACTTTGGCATTTTCCAAGTAAAGCTTGGTGGTTTAAGGGGGGAAAGAGAGAATGTGGAGAAGGTGGAGAATGAAGGAACATGGCCGGATGACACAAGGTGAGAAAGAGAGTGGGTTTGGAAAAAAATTAAAAATCCACACTTCATAAAAAAATCTAGCTTAGTTTATTTCTGTTTCATTTCTCATTTCTTACTTTGCATCTAAGAGAAACCAAAGAGAGAGAGAGAGAGGGGGAGTTCGGCCACACCAAGAGAGAGAGGGAGATTGTGGTTTTCATGCAATCAAGATCCATCTCATATTTTGAAGGAGAAAGAAAATCAAGCAAAGGTATAACAAAAATTTCTACTTGTGTTGGCTAATTTCCTTTGTGTTTTGATTTGATTTTTGACAACTTGAAGTTGTGATCTTGAGGCTTATAACCTTAGATCTTGGTGTTTAAAAGTGTTTAATATGTAGATCCAACTCTTTTGTAGATCAAAAGTTAGATCTAAAGTGGAATGGAAACTAGGTTTTTCAAAAGATAGAAAACCTAAATTTTTTCTTAGCTTTGATTGTGTTTGAAGCTTGTTTGATGAAATAAGAAACTTTGTTTCTAAACTCAAAAAAAAAAACCATGTATATACATGTTAATGAGTGTTTGTGTTTTGTATTACCCATATAGAGTGTTGATTTTGGTTGGAATCAAAGGAGGAGAAAAATGTAATTTTTCCGGAAAAGTTTAAACTTTTAAAGTGAGAGCTAGGTTTTGATTTTTCTTGAAATCTATGATGGATATTTATGATTTATATTCTTGGAATGCTAGATATATGTGTTAAGGGTAAAATTCCTTTGGAATTACTCAAATAGGTTGAATATTGAACCAGTTATGGGATTTCTCCCAAACTACACAAAGGTAATAAAAACTGTTAGAAGGACAGTTTTTAACAGCCACTTCAGGGCTAATTTCCGGGAGCTTAACATGTCCAAATATGGATTTTTATAGAAGAAAACTGTAGTTCGGAAAGATAGGAACCCAACAAAATTGACGGATCATTAATCGGAGTTATAGATTTCATTTTATTTAAGTTTTGGTGAAGGACTCCAAAACTGCCAAATGACAAAAAGTTGCTGCCCAAAATTTTCCGGGGGCTGTTTCGGACAATTTTTTAATGAGAAAAATTTCAGGCTTTTGGAAAATGAAAATATATGGTATTATGTAGCTCGTGTCCAAAAATGAGCTAATTCCGAGTTAAAACGACCAAGTTATGACCATTACAATTTTTGTGATTTTCCGACGGAAATCGCTATAAACGGAGTTCTACAACTCCGATTGCCATGAAATTTTAAATGGAGCATCACGTTAACATATATAAGGTTATCCCAAGAGATGGGAATGTTTGGATTTAAGCACGAGGTAACTAATTTCTTAAGTTACGCACTAGAATTAATTTTTTGAAAAATATCAAAGGAAGTTGAAAAATTATGGAAAAATAATTTTTGTGTATGAAATATATGTATATGTGTTTGACCAAAGGATAGAAAAATGATAAGTTGATTTGGAATTTTTGTGAAGAAGAATAGTGAATTCAGGTTGCTAAAATGATTTGGTCTGCTGAAATAGTAACTTCAGGATACTGAAATGAAATCTGATTTAATGAAATGATATTTCAATTTAATGAAAGGTTATCTTGCTTACTAAGATATAATGAAAAGGGAAAACTTATATGTATAAGTTATGAAGTGATGAAAAGATTATCAAAGTATAACAATAACATTAAGACTTAAGCGTAATGACTAATACTTAACTACATGTTTAAATGCTAGACACTTTAATATACGATGATAAAATTGTGTCGGTATCAACTCAAACATAATAGTCTAACCCGATATGAAGTTTTATGTGCTGTATAGACTTATAAGATTATGTGTTATATGTTTAGGTTATCCTGTATATATATATATATAACATTATTATATTGTGATGATATTATTCTAATATTGGAGATCTATATCACTAATATTAGGTCTTCGGGTAAAGCGATATAAATTGAGTTGCGGTAATCAACGGTTCAGGTAAGTTTCTTTTTACTTAACTCTAATAATAGTATTTTATTCAAGTTTTGGTTAATCATTGCTAATTGCCATAAAAATTGTACTCTGTACATCCTGCATGTATAAGTCAGGTATGAAAGGCTGATCACCTTCATTACCAGTTGGTTCAGAAATGTTTGTTCATGTTTAAAACTTGTTCAGTCAAAAATTTGTTCGTGCTAGTTCTCAATTATATTGATGAATACTCATTATTCATACTCTTCAATCATGATATATCGTTATATTGTTGTATATAAACTTGCTGGGCAACTTTTATGCTCACCCTTGCTATATCATGATAAAATATTACAGGTAAGGTGAATGCGTTCGGATACAGGAAAAGATAATGCCAAGTTCAGCTTGGGATATAAAGTGCGGCTAGTTTGTAATAGCGTATTTTGATAAATGTGTGAAACCCCAGATTTTTATGAATAAAGAATTAATTTTCTCTAAATAATTTTTTTATATTATGGTGTGAATTTGAGATAATATTATAGCTGTGGGTAGTATTTATAAATTTTGCAAAGTATGCAAGTTGTTATATTATATTCGATTGGTCAGGGAATATTCTTTGTGTCAGAAAATATTCGTACGACGGTACAATTATTGGAGGACGCCACAACGGAATTATTGTCGGATTGAGAAAACGACAAAAATATTTTATTGAAAATAACGGCGGAAGTTTTACCGTTGATACTGTTGAACTACTGGGTAGTAAAAGTACAGTAATACGCGTTGTTGCATAGTAGCACACGGTATTGATTATTGATATTTATGTGAGAAGTCGCTCAGTTTGATTCAATTATTGTCGATTAATAATATGAATTATTATAGCGATGATGACGTTTTGTTTTATTCGTATTATTAACGTAATAAAACAGAAACATCTTTTTATATAAAACAGAATACTTTATTAAAGTTATTTTATAAATAGAATATATTATATTTTATTATGCATAGTGTTGCATAGTATTTTGCATAGTGTTGCATAGTGTTTTGCATAGTGTTTGCATAGTAAAAATCTTTTTATATAAATAGAATATATTATATTTTATTTAAAAGATTTTTCTTTAAATATGGACCGTCAGATTAAAATAAATCAATCTGGACCGTTCGTGGATTAGTTACTATGCATTCCATTTTCCTATAAATAGAAGCTCATTCCTTCATTATTTTCTTACGAATTCACTGGAACTCTAGAGAGAGAAACTATAGAAAGATAGAAGAAAAGCATTTTGCTACTTAACTTTTCTTCTCCTGTATCTAGTTTCTGTTACGGTAAGGGGTGTTATTCTTTCTTATTCATGAATAGAACTGTTGTTATTCCATTTCTTATTATTCTGTTGGAATAACCTGTATACGCGGTCTACCCTATACTTGGTGACATTCTTCTATCATTCTGTTGGAACATCTTGTCTGTGTGTTTTACACCGGACCTGGTTCCGTCTTTATTATTATTCCGTTGGAACATCCTGTCTATGTATTTTACACCGGACCTGGTTCCGTCTTTATTATTCTGTCGGAATATCCTGTCTGTGCTATACGCCGGACCTGGTTCCATCATTTATTATTCCGCATTTATTATTCTGTTGGAACATCATGTCGGTGTGAATTTCACATGACCTGGTTCCGTTGTTTATTATTCTGTTGGAATAACCCGCCTGTGCGGTCTATCGCATGCATGGTGATTTCTTTTGTTATTCCATTCTTTATTATACTCAGTTGGATAAAACTTTGACTTCTATACTCCATGAAATTAGTGGAATATCCTTGATATTTGCGCTTCATCCAGTATCTTTTCATGGAAATATTCTTCTGAGCATTCTTGAATTTTACACCACAAAACAGTATCGTGTTGACAATTTGGACGTTATTGGTTCATGGACAAATTAATTCTTGAACTTGTTTTATTGAATTCTTATATCATTGTCATCATCATCATGTTTATGTTATGTTGAAAGTCATCTGTGGCCTGTAGTGCATAGATGGACTTGGTATGATTATGACCAGGGATTATGCGGTGTAATCATGACCGTAATATTACAAATGATGTGGAAAAAGTCCTCATTGACCCGTAGTGCATTGATGGACAGTTTTTGGTATGATTATGGCTATGGATTCTCTTCGGCCGTAGTGCAAAGATGAATTGTTTTATGGCATGATCAGGACCGTTGATGAAAACACGATTATCTTCGGCCCGTAGTGCATGGATAATTCGTGGTCGTGATACTAAAGAATATCCTTGGCCTGTAGTGCAGGGATGATTTAATGATGTGGATTATTTATTGAGCTGAGTCTCAGCGATAAAAGTGATGAAAAACTTTTTAAATCATAAAAGATAGTAGATTCTATTCTCTACTTGACTCTTTTAATGGATTGCTTGTTCCGCTGCAGTTAATCTTGATGTCTATTATATTTTATCAGTTTAACATTGTTGGAGGCTAATGATAATTTATTCTGCATTATCTTAGTCATAATATTTCTTACTGGGATAGTTGAGCTCACCCTTTCTTTCACTGTTCTCTTCAGGAAATGAGAACATAGCAGGGACGAGTCGGGGAAAGGAGTGTCAGTCCAGTTGATAGCATTAGCTAGTAGTCTTCACTATTCTGTTAGATAGTGTGATAATAAATGTAATGAGGACTCAATTTGAGTTTGTATAATCTCTAGTAGACAATATTCCTATTAGAACTCACAGCATATGTTTTGTCGTATTGTACACGACTGCTGTATTATTATGTTGTATTTGAATTTTGTACCATGTATCTGGCGACCCAAGATGGGTGATGTATACCTAATTTTGGGGGCGTCACAGTTGGTATCAGAGCTTAGGGATATGTTCCCTGGCTAAGATGTGAGAATAGTACTAGGAGGGGAGAGACGGGGAATTCCTTCGCTAGTGTGACCTACCTAAGGTTATGTGTTATTTTATTGGTCGGTCAAAGTATAGGGATAATATGTGATATGTTAATTAACCCTTGTTTTGTGGCAGTGTTTGAAAATGGCATTCGAGAATGTTGAGATTATCAATGGAGCACATGAGACCGTTGAGTCTCCACAGATCAATAATCAGGACAATGTGCAACAGGATGGTGATAATCCTCCTGTAAACAACAACACTGATCAATTGACGAACGACGATACGTTTAGGAGCTTTTTAGAATTCATGCAATATCAGGCGAAGGGGACTCCTGTTCATAATGCAGGTAAAGACAATGGCAACCCACGGTTGGTCACCGCTAAGAAGTTCAAGGAGCTAGGACCACCGGAGTTTTTGGGAAAGCCAGAACCACTTAAGGCGGAGACGTGGTTAAAGCAGATCACCAAGATATTTGATGTCTTGGGATGCTCCGAGGAGTAAAAGGTTCCTTTTGCCACCTTTATGTTGCGTGAAGAAGCAGATCATTGGTGGGAATCTGTAAAACATACCCAGACTGACGCACTCAAGATGTCTTGGGAGAAGTTCCAAGAGTTGTTCAACGACAAGTACTTTCCTGAAAGTATTCGTCACATGAAGGAGGTAGAGTTTATCAAGCTGGAGCAAAACAATATGACCGTGTTGCAGTACGAGGCTAAGTTTGCGGAGTTGTCCCGGTTTGCATCCCATTTGGTCGATAATGAGGAGCGAATGGCGTGAATGTTTCTGCGAGGTTTGAAACCCGATATACGTCAATACCTCATTTCTCATAAACTTTGTTTATATTCAGATATTGTGAATAGGGCTCAGTTAGTGGAGCGCGATAATGAGTTATCACAACCAAAAGGTAATGACCAGCAACACGATAATAATCATACCGGTGGCAACGGCCATCAGAACAATGATAACCATCGTGGGGGAAGTTATCATGCCAAGAATGGTAACCACTTCGGTGGTAATCATGGCCAAGATAATCGAAATGGACATTTCAAGAAGAGAAGGTTCAACAATGACGTAAAGACGTCGGTACCATCACCTATTTTAAAGGAAGAAGAACGACCACCAGTCGTATGTTTCAAATGCGGACAGGAGGGACACATCCGTCCAAACTGTACGCAGCAGTCCAAAGCATGTTTTAATTGCGGAAGATAAGGTCACCTAGCTCGATTCTGTCGTATGATGAAGTCAATTCCAGCTGGGATAATGATGCCAAAGGATGTCCCAGACAAGCCAAAGCCGGTAGTTTAAGAGAGAGCGTTTTTTTTCTTCTCTCGTGACGAGAAACCTGAATAAAATTATCACGGGTAAGTTAATCATAAGCTCTTACGAAGTCTATACCGTGTTAGATACCGGTTCTACTCACTCTTTTATTTCACCTAGTTGTGTTCAATGTTTGTACTTAACTCCGGAGAAGTTAAACTTTGATTTATCTATTGAAACTCCATTAGGAGAAACCTTCGTTACCTCCACTATTTATAAATCTTATTTGATTCAAATCGACACTTTCACGTTACGTGTTGATCTTGTCTCTTTGAAAATACTTGTCTTTGATGCGATTTTGGAATCGATTGGTTAACTACTCATCATGCTTTTTGTAAGGTTGTTAGCTTTCATATTCCTAACCAACCTATTATGCGAATTCAAGCAACCAAACCACTAAATTCAATCATTGTCATATCAAGCCATAAGTAAAGAGCCCCGATCCTTTTGTTGATGACTTCCTTGTGTGGAATGCACCGAAGCCAGACTTTTTGTAGGCGACGTCGTGAATGACGATAACAAGTTGATAGGTATCATTGTGAGGTGCTATCTAGGTTAAGGGATAGAAATCACAGTTGGTATCAATGTGACGTACTATCCAAGTCTTGGATGTGAGTAACAGTTTTGAATGATATTTTTATCATTAATAAATCTCTTAACATATTCCTGAAGACTTCTTAGCCTATCCCAGAACGTGAAATCGAATTTTGTATTGATACCAATACAAAACCCATTTCTTAAACCCTTAAAATAATTTTTTTCAACTAAAACGAAAGTAACATGCACCAAAGACGTTGACTCGAGCTGTTGAATATTACGATCGTACTATTCAATATCATCGTGGAAGAGCGAACATGGTAGCTGACGTGTTGAGTAGAAGATCGTATGCGTTTACAAGTGCGATGTTGTTAACACAAAGACTCATTTTGTATAACTTGCAAATGATGAAGATAGAGTTAAAGACTTTAGGGACCCACGTAAAGATAACGAATATACGAGTAAAATTGACTTTAATCGATAAAGTTAAAGACGCTCAAGCTACATACCCGAATCTGATGAATATAAAGAAGAAGGTTCAAGATGGTGTTATTTTAGAAGCAAGAGTTGCTGAAGAGAGGAAATCTCAACCCTCGATTTAATTGGCCCATTTGAAATCCTCGATTGAGTAGGAATTGTGGCTTATAGACTCGTTTTACCGCCAAATATATTGCGTTTTCATAACATTTTTTTTCGTATCGATGTTACGTAAATATGTGGACGACCCGAACCACATTATTAATTTAGAACCGGACGAGATAGCGGATGATTTAACGTTTGAAGACATACATGTTACAATCTTGGATAAGAAGAATCGTATTCAACACTCAAAGGTTATATCTCAAGAGTTAGAATTTGAAGTGAAGTCAAGGTATCCTCACCTGTTCGGCATACCAGGTACGTACATAAATTTCGAGGGCGAAATTCCATAAGGAGGGGAGATTGTGAAACCCCAGATTTTTATGAATAAAGAATTAATTTTCTCGAAATAATTTTTTTATATTATGGTGTGAATTTGAGATAATATTATAGTTGTGGGTAGTATTTATAAATTTTGCAAAGTATGCAAGTTGTTATATTATATTCGATTGGTCAGGGAATATTCTTTGTGTCGGAAAATATTCGTAAACCGGTACAATTATTGGTGGACCCCACAACAGAATTATTGTCGGATTGAGAAAACGACAAAAATATTTTATTGAAAATAACGGCGGAAGTTTTACCGTTGATACTATTGAACTACTGGGTAGTAAAAGTACAGTAATACGCGTTGTTGCATAGTAGCACACGGTATTGATTATTGATATTTATGTGAGAAGTCGCTCAGTTTGATTCAATTATTGTCGATTAATAATATGAATTATTATAGCGATAATGACGTTTTGTTTTATTCGTATTATTAACGTAATAAAACAGAAACATCTTTTTATATAAAACAGAATACTTTATTAAAGTTATTCTATAAATAGAATATATTATATTTTATTATGCATAGTGTTGCATAGTATTTTGCATAGTGTTGCATAATGTTTTGCATAGTGTTTGCATAGCAAAAATCTTTTTATATAAATAGAATATATTATATTTTATTTAAAAGATTTTTCTTTAAATATGGACCGTCAGATTAAAATAAATCAATCTGGACCGTTCGTGGATTAGTTACTATGCATTCCATTTTCCTATAAATAGAAGCTCATTCCTTCATTATTTTGTTACGAATTCACTGGAACTCTAGAGAGAGAAACTATAGAAAGATAGAAGAAAAGCATTTTGCTACTTAACTTTTCTTCTCCTGTATCTAGTTTCTGTTACGGTAAGGGGTGTTATTCTTTCTTATTCATGAAGAGAACTGTTGTTATTCCATTTCTTATTATTCTGTTGGAATAACCTGTATACGCGGTCTACCCTATACTTGGTGACATTCTTCTATCATTCTGTTGGAACATCTTGTCTGTGTGTTTTACACCGGACCTGGTTCCGTCTTTATTATTATTCCGTTGGAACATCCTGTCTGTGTATTTTACACCGGACCTGGTTCCGTCTTTATTATTCTGTCGGAATATCCTGTCTGTGCTATACGCCGGACCTGGTTCCATCATTTATTATTCCGCATTTATTATTCTGTTGGAACATCCTGTCGGTGTGAATTTCACATGACCTGGTTCCGTTGTTTATTATTCTGTTGGAATAACCCGCCTGTGCGGTCTATCGCATGCATGGTGATTTCTTTTGTTATTCCATTCTTTATTATACTCAGTTGGATAAAACTTTGACTTCTATACTCCATGAAATTAGTGGAATATCCTTGATATTTGCGCTTCATCCAGTATCTTTTCATGGAAATATTCTTCTGAGCATTCTTGAATTTTACACCACAAAACAGTATCGTGTTGACAATTTGGACGTTATTGGTTCATGGACAAATTAATTCTTGAACTTGTTTTATTGAATTCTTATATCATTGTCATCATCCTCATGTTTATGTTATGTTGAAAGTCATCTGTGGCCTGTAGTGCATAGATGTACTTGGTATGATTATGACCAGGGATTATGCGGTGTAATCATGACCGTAATATTACAAATGATGTGGAAAAAGTCCTCATTGGCCCGTAGTGCATTGATGGACAGTTTTTGGTATGATTATGGTTATGGATTCTCTTCGGCCGTAGTGCAAAGATGAATTGTTTTATGGCATGATCAGGACCGTTGATGAAAACACGATTATCTTCGGCCCGTAGTGCATGGATAATTCGTGGTCGTGATACTAAAGAATATCCTTGGCCTGTAGTGCAGGGATGATTTAATGATGTGGATTATTTATTGAGCTGAGTCTCAGCGATAAAAGTGATGAAAAACTTTTTAAATCATAAAAGATAGTAGATTCTATTCTCTACTTGACTCTTTTAATGGATTGCTTGTTCCGCTGCAGTTAAACTTGATGTCTATTATATTTTATCAGTTTAACATTGTTGGAGGCTAATGATAATTTATTCTGCATTATCTTAGTCATAATATTTCTTACTGGGATAGTTGAGCTCACCCTTTCTTTCACTGTTCTCTTCAGGAAATGAGAACATAGCAGGGACGAGTCGGGGAAAGGAGTGTCGGTCCAGTTGATAGCATTAGCTAGTAGTCTTCACTATTCTGTTAGATAGTGTGATAATAAAAGTAATGAGGACTCAATTTGAGTTTGTATAATCTCTAGTAGACAATATTCCTATTAGAACTCACATCATATGTTTTGTCGTATTGTACACGACTGCTGTATTATTAGTTTGTATTTGAATTTTGTACCACGTATCTGGCGACCCAAGATAGGTGATGTATACCTAATTTTGGGGGCGTCACAAATGTGTTGTATTTTAGATAGTTTATGAATTGTGTATAAGTTAAGGTTACTCGACCTTGGGGAATAGTGTGTAATGTATTGTATAAACAATTTATGTTTATATCTTCTGCAAATAGTTATAGAAAAAGTATACCGGATCTGCGGTGATTTGGGACCCGGATTCGGGGATGTCACATTATTACTCTAGAAGGATTCAGGAGAGGAGATTTAGGGTTAGAACTGGACATGATAACATGCATGCTTAATTATTTACATGATGAATAATTAGGATTGTGAATGGAATGGGAATATCTGTTCACTGCATGTAACACGGTGGGAATTAGAATTTAATGCGTTTAATTTAATTGTTTTGCATAGGAATATAGAAAGATTAATTGGATTAAATAGAAGTTAATTGATCACTTGGAAAAAGGCTTTTGACACTTGTAATTCCTGTTAACAATTCATTAGGCATAATAATTGGGATAATTAGATAATTAGTTTATAGTTCATAATTGGGGATATTGTAGTCTTAACCTTTATTTATTTCAATTCAGTTTAATTAGTTAATTTAGTTTTCCTAATTAGAAAAATCACGATTTGAGATTGTTTAAATAAAATTTGTTTGGTTAAGAACTAGTACTTGCTGATTTTTATTAAATAATTCATCGTGAGAACGATACTCTACTTTCACTTTATTACTTGTTTACCGTGTATACTTGCCCGTATTCATTGATTGCGAAATCGACCAACAAATACTCCTCAGACATTTAAAGATGTCCAACATCTGACTGGAAGGATTGTAGCTTTGAGGAGATTCATGTCCAAGTTGGCAGAAAGGTGTTTGCCATTTTTTGACACATTGAAAGGGCCGAAGAATGCAAAGACATTCTAGTGGACTTTGGAATGTGAAGACGCCTTCCAGAGTATAAAGACCTATTTGTCTTCGGCGCCTTTGTTGGTGAAGCCCGCTAGTAGCTAGTTCGTTGGTAGTGGGGTCAATTTTGGTGCGTGAAGTAGGGGGTAAGCAGCACTCAGTTTACTATGTAGGCCATGTCCTTAGCGATGCTGAAACAAGGTACCCAAATATTAAAAAATTTGCCTTTGCTTTGATGATAGCTAGTCGGAAGCTTAGGAAATATTTCCAGGGTCAGTTGTTGGTGGTATATACAGATCAGCCTCTAAAGAAGGTCCTAGGCAAACATGAAGTTTCGGGGAGATTAGCTGCTTGGACAATGGAGTTGTCCCAATTTTTCATTGAATATCATCCCTAAACAGCTATCAAAGGGCAGGCCTTGGCTGATTTTGTGGTCGAATGTTAGTTTTCTGAAGCGGATGATGCTGTGACAGAAGCTGAAGGGTCTGATAGAGCGGTTACAGTTCTTCAACAGAAGTAGAGCTCGTGGACATTGTATGCAGATATGTCTTCTACTTCGGTCATCAGTGGAGCAAGGATCATCTTGACCAGTCCGGAGGGATTCAAAGTGCAGCAGACCATCATATTCGGATTCAGGGCAACGAATAACGAGGCCGAGTATGAGGCGATGCTGTAAGGTTTACGACTAGCTAAGAGTCTTGAAGTGCGAAGGATAGTTATTTTCAGCGACTCTCAGTTGGTTGTCAAGCAAGTCTCAAGAGAATACGAAGCTCGAGGTCAGAGAATGGTGAAGTATTTGGCAGAGTTGAGAGATCGACTTCAGTATTTCTCGTCATATGAGTTTCAAGGGGTCGAACGTAATGACAATTCCATTGCCGATGCACTGTAAAAGCTGGCCACTACGGATGCTAATATCTTCGATGGGTCCATTTACTTAGAAATTTTGCAACATCCTAGTGTTCAACATGAATCGGTAATGTGCATTGATCGCTCCAACTGCTGGTTGACTCCATATCTAGAGTATCTGGTAGATGGCGTCCTTCCTTCGGATCAGATGCTGGCCAAGAAAGTCAAGTACAAGAGTGCTAACTTCGTTCTGATAGATGGAGATCTGTATTGAAAGGCTTTTTCATCTCCATTGCTAAAGTGTTTGACTCCATCTGAAGATGAATATGCCCTTCAGGAGGTTCACGAAGGCATCTGTGGTGACCATATGGCTGCTAAGTCATTAGTCTACAAAGTACTTCGTTAGGGATACTACTGGCCTACAATTTTCGAGGAAGCTAAGAAGTACGTGAAGAAGTGCGAGTTGTGACAGCTCAACAGTCCGATCCCACATCAGCCACCAGAAGAGCTATACTCGATCTTATCTCCTATACCCTTTGTTGTTTGGGGGGTAGATATATTGGGTCCATTGCCAAAAGCCAAAGATCATGTCAGTTTTGTTATAGTCGCTATTGATTATATGACCAAATGGGTAGAGGCAAAACCACTTAGGTTGATAACGAAACAAGTGCTTGAAGTTCATGAAGGAGTCAGTTGTGTTTCGTTTTGGAATTCCTAAGGTGGTGATATCGGACAACGGACGTCAATTCGTGGGGTCAAAGTTTGAATCATTTTTGAAGGAGTTGGGGGTTCAACATAGAAAGACTTCGGTAACTCATCCACAGTCGAACGGGAAGGTCGAGGTGAGTAACAGAACGCTACTAAATCGAATTAAATGTAGACTGGATGAAGCTAAAGGAAGATGGCCAGAGGAGCTGCTCAGCATTTTATGGGCTTATAGGACTACACCGAGGACTACAACAAGGGATTCACCTTTCAGGCTGGTCTATGGTTCTGATGCCTTAGTCCCGGTTGAAATTGGATCTCCGAGTCTTCGGGTCAGTCAATTCAAAGAGATTTACAATGAAGAAGGATTGAATGTCAATCTGGATTTTCTCAAGGAAGTTAGGGAAACAACTTTGATCAGATTGGCGGCCTTTCAGCGAAGAGTGGCTAAGCACTACAATAAGGGGGTAAAGCTTCGTAGATTTGAAGTGGGAGATTTTGTCCTTAGGGAAGTCGAAGCATCTACGCTTCAGAACTTGGGAAAGCTAATGCCGAACTAGGAAGGACCATATGAAGTTGTTGAAGTACCGAAGCCGGGGACTTATCGGTTGAGGGCATTGGACTGATCAGAGATCAAGAATACTTGGCATTCTAGCAAACTTCGGAAGTATTTTCAGTAGATACAGTGTCAGTATACCGGAAGTCTGTAAATTTTTGAATCATCATCAATAAAAGATTCTTTTTTCTCAATGGGTCTTCAGTTCATTGTTGTTCAGTTCATCGGTGTAAGGAGGTTCGGGTGGACTTGCTGACCATTCGATGGTAGCCATATCGACATGTGGTCTTTATGAATTTGTCAGGCCCTTCGTGGTAGGCAAACTTCATCGGTGTAAGGAGGTTCGGGTGGACTCGTTAACCATTCGATGGTAGCCTTATCGGCAGGTGGTCCTTTTGAATTTGTAAGGCCCTTCATGGTAGGCAAACTTCATCGGTGTAAGGAGGTTC
Organism: Panax japonicus; assembly: GCA_020205505.1. NCBI lineage: Eukaryota > Viridiplantae > Streptophyta > Magnoliopsida > Apiales > Araliaceae > Panax > Panax japonicus. The sequence goes on along the minus strand of CM035101.1, from coordinate 26,302,505 downwards.
GGGTAGACTCCCTGACCATTCGATGGTAACCTTATCGGCAGGTGGTCCTTATGAATTTGTCAAGCCCTTCGTGGTAGGCAAACTTAATCGGTGTAAGGAGGTTCGGGTTGACTCGCTGACCATTCGATGGTAGCCTTATTGGTAAGTGATCCTTATGAATTTGTCAGGCCCTTCGTGGTAGGCAAACTTCATCGGTGTAAGGAGGTTCGGGTGGACTTGCTGACCATTCGATGGTAGCCTTATTGGTAGGTGATCCATATAAATTTGGGAGGCCCTTCATGGTAGGCAAACTTCATTGGTGTAAGGAGGTTTGGGTGGACTCGCTGACCACTCGATGGTAGCCTTATTGGTAGGTGATCCTTATAAATTTGTCAGGCCATTCGTGGTAGGCAAACTTCATCGGTGTAAGGAGGTTCGGGTGGACTCGCTGACCATTCGATGGTAGCCTTATTAGTAGGTGATCCTTATGAATTTGTCAGGCCCTTCGTGGTAGGCAAACTTCATCGGTGTAAGGAGGTTCGGGTGGACTCGCTGACATGGTAGCCTCACTGGCCGATGGAATCCTATGGGTTTGTTAGGCCCTTCGTGGTAAATAAATTCCATATGATACAGATCAACCTCACACTTCGGTAACGAATAAGTATTGCATTACTTTATTACTTGCTTTCACTTAAGTGTTGAGTTCAGATTCGATTTGCATTATTACTTTACTTAATCTTACCTGTTATATGACTTGCCTAATTGTTGTCTAACGGTTAAAGTTAAGTTCAAAAAGAAACTTATACATTTTTAAGATAATTGATACTGAATTATTGACAAGAAAGGAGTAATACTGAAGTCATAAGGAAAAAAGTTAACTATTCATTAATATTTAACTGTTAAATAGAAGGATGGAAATTTTTATTAAAAACCTATGTCTAGGAAGAAGTGATAAAATGTTTTAGGCATTTTCTTCGCCATCTAAAGAGTCCAGAAGAGTTGGATCTACCTTGGCTGCTATTAGCTTTTCTTTTCCACGGCTTCGGCAGACCTCATAACCTTCAGAGTACAACTGAAAAATTTCTACATTCAGCTCAGCAGATTTTCGGTAGTCTACCTGAATTTGTTGACGAAGCTCTTCGGTAAGGGGATGACCTAGATCTTCCAAGGCTTGCAGCTTACTTTGAAGCTTGCGACGTCTGACCAAATGTTTTTATTTGTCAACTCGGGCCTTAACCAGGACTTCGTCAATTTGACTTGCCAAACTTTAATTGGTAGTGGTCAGATCTTCATTCTTAGTCCTCATAATCTCATTCTTATGGACCAAGTCTGCATTCATGTTGACGATGTCGTGATGTTTAACCTTAGTCGTTTGCATCTCTTCATTGGTAGTCTTCAGCTCATCCTTGGTCTAGTTCAAATCTTTTTGAAGACATTCATTGTTTAAAAGCGCAATATCACGCTCGCTTCTTGCCTGCGCCAAAGCCGACTTCAATATGGCTTTTCCTTTCGTGCAACTTCCTCTTCGGCTTCGACTTCCATATATCTTGGACGTAAACGTCTAAATATAGCGTTCATCTGCATACGCTCAGTGTTATCACAACAAGTTTATACATGAGCAGAAGATTACATAAATAAAATATTGACAAGGTACCTTAGCCTGGTAACTCATGCCTTCATCAATTAAATCCATGATTGTGTTGTTGCCAAATCGATGGTCAACAGTATCCTGGACGAAAGCATCAAAGAGTTTGAAAGGAAAATTGGCATTGAATTGGAACCATAAAGTTGGATATGCCATGGCTTCATTTCGAAATTCTGAAGAAGATGGTTTCGAAGGAGAAGGAACAGTTCCTTCAGGAGTTGGCAATGGGTCGGTGTAAATATTTTTAGTAGATGGGGATCGGGCATAAGCAGTTTTAACGTAGTGGTGAATAGACCACTATTGAACTCGGTTGATTATTAGAAGGTTGTTTTCTCTTACGAGAAAGTGAAGGGATGGGCTCAGTTTGCTCGTTATCATCGGAAATTTTGATTTCCACTGGAATTATGGGGGAAGATCTGATGTGGAGGAGGGCAACCGGAGGGCATTGGCAGAAAGAGGATTGACCTTGGCCCTTAGCTTCTTGACACGAAGGACCCGGGTCCGTTCTTGCGTGAGCACATCAAGTAAGCTTACTCTGGAAGGAACAGAGTCGGAGGGTGTAGGTATATCCTCAGGCAAAGGATCCATTTCTTTGCGAGTAGATCGGGTTTGTCAGATGGCTCTCTTCTTTCGACGAGGTTGAGTAGGTTCTTCGGCAGTTCTAGATTCGGCATTAGATGTCTCTGTGACAGGAGGGTAATTCATTGGAGATTCAGCTGTAGGGTCTTCGAAATTTGTTTCTGAAGGCTTTGATGAGTGAGTTGTATGCTCATAATTGAGTGTGTTTGAACTTAATTTTTTTGATGTTTTTAAGTTTTTATGTCTATTCATGCATGTTTTATGTTGTTTTCTAGGAATTGGGACAAAAGTTACTTAGATCGACGTTTGGGGTGGCTAGATGCGTGTTTTCGGTTTGCCATTTACACAATAGTCACTTTAGATCTAATTTGAATATTTATCGAGACCTTATTACGAAAACCTTAAAGAATTAAAGTTGTAGATCTACGTCTCCTCTTTCTGGAACATCTTGAATCATCAAAATCGGAGTTCAGACTAAGAAGTTATGGTCATTTTCCCAAAGGACGTTGGAGCAGAAAATTTCCAGAAAAATGGCCAGTGTCGGGGCGCCCATTTCAGGCCTATGCCTAGTGCTGAGGTGCTAGGGGGCCAAATCCCAGCGCCGTGAGCAGCGCTGGGCGCTGGGGAAGAAGTTGGGCAAGCTTGGACGCGTTATGGGACGAATTTTGACACCTTTTTGACTCCAAATTGGATAGGGTTTGTTCCTAAGCTAAAAATTGGACATATAACCTATAAATACATGATGTAAGGCATAAAATAAAGGAGAGATTACATAGATTAGATTATAGATACACTCCATTAGATTAGTCATTAACCCTAGTTCTTATTAGTTTTAGAGATTGAAGCAACTGTGAGATCATTGAAGATCAAGAGCAGGAGCAAGAGGGGATCATCAGATTTACTGACAACATATTCTATTCTTTTCTCTTATCATAATTTTATCTTTTAATGTTTATTCAGTTGTAGATTCTTGGTTTCAATTCATTAATTATGAACTAGCTCTTTTATTAAGATTTCAATTGAACCTTTTATGTCTATAAATTAGTTGTTTGATTTATTTCAATTATTTATGTCAAAGTGAATTGTTTATCTTGTCTTGAGCTTATTGATTAATTATCTAATTAGTAATTACCTTGTTACTCTAGAAGGAATTGAAAGAAGAATTCTAGGGTTAGAACTGGGCATGATAATATGTGACTTAGTTATTTGCATGGTGAATAATTAGGTTTGTGAATTGAATGGAAATATTTGTTCACCGCATGTAACACATAAGGAATTGGAATTGAAGGAGTTTAATTCAATTGTTTTACATAGGAATATAGCAAGATTAATCTGGATTAAATAGAAGTCAATTGATCACTTGGAAAAGGACTTTTGACATTTGAGAATTCCTGTTAACAATTCAGTAGGCATAATAATTGGGATAATTGGATAATTGATTTAAAGTTCATAATTGGGGATATTGAAGTCTTAATCTTTATTTATCTGAATTCAGTCATAAAATAATTCAGTTTAATTAGTTAATTTAGTTTTCTTAATTAGAAAAATCATGATTTGAGATTGTTTAAATAAAATTAGTTTGGTTAAGAATTAGTACTTGGTGATTTTTATTAAATAATTCCTCATGGGAACGATACTCTACTTTCACTTTATTACTTGTTGATCGTGTATACTTGCACGTATTCTTTGATTGTGAAATCGACCAACAAGTTTTTGGCGCCGCTGCCACGGAATTAATTTAATAATTTTTTTACTAATATTAATTTCAATCAAATTAGTCTTAATTTAAATATTTTTATTTTTATTTTTAATTATCTTCCTATATTTCTCTCTTTTTAGGTATCATGGATGACTTTGCGTATCAATGGCCATACATGAACATGACTCAACCAAGGGAAATAGGGATTGATGGACTTAATACATCGTCTATAGAGCCAATACAAATTGAGGCAACTTCGAAGATGTTGGAGGTTATCGCAGCTCAACGGAGTCGAAGGATGGCAAGAATGACCCAACCAAGGGGAGCGGAGATCGACAGACTCGCGACACTTTCTGCATTGTCAGCACATATTGAGACAATTTTGAGGAGGTTAGACGCTTTTAAAGCTCAACGTCGTCAAAGTGTGGCGGTTACTTGTATTTATTGTGCTGGAAATCATATGAGACATCAGTGCGCCATCAGTTTAAAGCCGGTACAGTATGGTGGTGATTACGCCAATAATTATGTCTATCCTACCAACTATTATCAGGATTGGGGGTATCACCCCGATTTTTCATGGAGCCAAACTCATCAAGATAAATTTTATGCTCCAAGTCCAACATACCCACCAAATTTCTTGTGTCCACCTCCACTACAACAGGAAGAACATTCAAATTTGGAGGGAGTTTTGTCCAAGTACATAGCTTCATGTGAGGAGAGGAGGATTAATCAAGAGATATTGAGGCAAAATTTAACGAACTAAATGGAACAACTAACCAATGCCTCAAATATTTGTCCTCAATACACTTGGCTCTATGACATGGATGCCGAGACTGATGCTGAGCCCGAACCAAATCTGTAATCGAATGTGCCAAATGATATAGATGATGAAAGAGAAAAAAGACTTGGAGACCACGAAAAGGAGATCGGTGAAGATCTAACTTTGAGTACCAACGAATATGAGCCAATTTTGACAGTGTCCCATGTACCTTCTCCACCAAAGTTCAAGAATCCGGGCAGTTTTGCAAAACCATGCCCAATTGGCAGTCATGTCGTCGACAAAGCTCTTTGTGACATAAGAGCTAGTACAACTGTGGAGACATGATGGGTTGAAAATGAGAAGATAGAGGAAGATCCCATTGTGTTTACTAAGCTTCAATGCCCCAATATGATCATAGACATAATGGAGGAAACACCTAGTTATTGGACGCTCCTAATAGGGAACCTATCTACAAAGAGCATGCTAGGTGACTTTAATTCAAGGGTCATTACTAATGGGAACCTCCCAAAAGAGACATTGCTTCTGATGGATGGAGGGTTCCACAATTTTCGTAGGGCACTTGGATAGAGAATTGAAGAAGTCAGGCTGAGACTATAAAACAAGCGCTTCTTGGGAGGTAACCCAAGTTTAATTTTTAGTTTTTATTAGGTTTTATATTAGTAGTTTTAAATTTGCATTTATTTAGGATTTAATAAAATTTCTTCTATCATGGTTTACAGGTTATTCAAGTCTAATTCAAGCGTGGTGCCCAATTTGTTTCATGTGCCTAGCCTATTCTCCAAACTTAGCGGACAAAGAGGAAGATTGTTATATTTTCAGGGAAGTCATCTGCTTTAATTTTTTCTATTTTAGTCATTGAGGACAATGTCTAGTTTAAGTTTGGGGGCATTTTAGTGTCGTATTGCATATAGTTAGTTATCTTCATTGTAGTTAATTTTTTTTGTGTTAACGTCGTGTTTTTTTAGGTTGCATATAATACATGGTAGTTATTTGCATATTTATATATGTGTTGCATTAGAATGTGTTCATGTAGTATAATTGCATTTTTTTGCATGAATCTGTGTGATCGGTTGGTGTGGTCTTAGCTCGACCTATGATAAGATTGGTTTTCCATGTTAACTTGAACAGTGTTGATAATTGATGATGAGTTCTAATTTTAAACATGAAGAAAATCTGAGCCTGTTTGAAATTTATGTAACCGATTAGCGCTTATAGTTTAACTATTTTAATCCACTTAGTTCAAGGGTTTCATAATTTGATTCTGAGGAAAAATCTTAGTTAAAATTTAAGAAAATTAGTGAACTGGCGGTAAAGGTTTGAATGACGTAAAAGCTTGAGTTTGGGGGAATCTATGGGATATATATATACAAAATGAAAATGAAAAAAAGAAATGATAAAAAGAAAAAAAAATAGAAAATCCAGAAAAAGGGAAAAAATGAATAAACACCGTGGCATGCTTGTCTAGTTTTGTGGCCTTTGCTACTTGGGTAAGTAAGCACGAGGGGATTGTCTTTACACCTAGCGCCCTAAGGTCTTAATGGTTTGGGAGTCGTTGGTCGAAAGCTCGTTAAGGTAGCACTGAAAAGCCTAAGGGAATAAGACATTTCATAGTCATGAGAAAAATAAAAAAATGAATAAAACACGAGAAAGAGCAAAAATGCCCTCGTGGTTGAATAAAGTATAAATAAATCTTGTATTTACCCTTAGACTTGGTAATTGCTTAGTTTTAACTGGAGTTGTCATGTTCACAAAAGTAATTGAATTGGAACTGAAATTTTCCTTCTAAGAAGTTTGTTATGAGATTATCTTGAACTATGGTTGGTTAGAATGGATAACAAGCACACACGCACAACATGGGTGATGACAGGTTTGGATTGACTAACTGTTTGAGTTATGGACTTTGATTTGATCGGATAAATTGTTTGAGTATCATTGGTATCTTTGAGGCCTGTTGCTATACATCATATTGATTTATTATTAGGTTCGTAGGTATATTAGGAAGTAGATCATGCATATGCATTCATGTAGTTAATTTACGTTGTTTATTTTTAGTTCTTTTGTATTTTTGCTTGAGGACAAACAAATGTTTAAGTTTGGGAGTATTTGATGAGTGAGTTTTATGCTCATAATTGAGTGTGTTTGAACTTAATATTTTGGATGTTTTTAAGTGTTTATGTCTATTCATGCATGTTTTATGTTGTTTTGTAGGAATTGGGACAAAAGTTACTTGGATCGACGTTTGGGGTGGCTAGATGCGCATTTTCGGCTTGCCATTTACACAATAGTCACTTCAGAGCCAATTTGAGTATTGATCGGGACCTTATTTCGAAAATCTTAAAGAATGAAAGTTGTAGATCTACGTCTCCTCTTTCCGGAACATCTTGAATCAACAAAAATTGGAGTTCAGACGAAGACGTTATGGCCATTTTCCTGAAAGACGTCGGAGCAGAAAATTTCTGGAAAAGTGGCCAGCGTCGGGGTGCCCATTTCAGGCCTATGCCCAGCGCCGGGGCTCTAGGGGGAAGAATCTCAGCACCGTGAGAAGTGCTAGGGTGCTGGGGAAGAGGTTGGGCAAGCTTGGACGCGTTTTGGGGTGAATTTTGACACCTTTTTTACTCCAAATTGTATTTGGTTTGTTCCAAAGCTAAAAATTGGACTTGTAACCTATAAATACATGATGTAATGCATAAAATAAAGGAGAGATTACATAGATTAGATTAGAGATACACTCCATTAGATTAGACATTAACCCTAGTCCTTATTAGTTTTGGAGATTGAATCAACTTGGAGATCATTGAAGATCAAGAGCAGGAGCAAGAGGAGAGAATCAGATTTGCTGACAATAGATTCTATTCTTTTCTTTTATCATAATTTTATCTTTTAATATCTACCAGTTGTGGATTCTTGGTTTCAATTCATTAATTATGAACTAACTCTTCTATTAAGATTTCAATTGAACCTTTTATGTCTATAAATTAGTTATTTGATTTATTCCAATTATTTATGTCAAAGTAAATTGTTTATCTTGTCTTGAGCTTATTGATTAAATATCTGATCAGTAATTACCTTGTTACTCTAGAAGGAATTGAAAGAAGAATTCAAGGGTTAGAACTGGGCATAATAACATTTGACTTAGTTATTTGTATGGTGAATAATTAGGTTTGTGAATTGAATGGAAATATCTGTTCACCGCATGTAACACATAAGGAATTGGAATTGAAGGAGTTTAAGTCAATTGTTTTGCATAGGAATATAACAAGATTAATCTAGATTAAATATAAGTCAATTGATCACTTAGAAAAGGACTTTTGGCATTTGAGAATTCATGTTAACAATTTAGTAGGCATAATAATTGGGATAATTGGATAATTGATTTATAGTTTATAATTGGGGATATTGAAGTCTTAATCTTTATTTATCTGAATTCAATTATAAAACAATTCAGTTTAATTAGTTAATTTAGTTTTCTTAATTAGAAAAATCACGATTTGAGATTGTTTAAATAAAATTAGTTTGGTTAAGAATTAGTACTTGGTGATTTTTATTAAATAATTCGTCGTGAGAATGATACTCTACTTTCACTTTATTACTTGTTGGCCGTGTATACGTGCACGTATTCTTTGATTGGGAAATCGAACAACAGGCTTCCCGGCTAAAAAATCTTCCAACTCTCTTACATCTGAAGAGGTCGGCTTAATCAAAGACACTGTAAGGAACATATAACAACTATTCAAAGTCAGTACTATCCAGAATTTCAAGAAATCATACAAAAAATGGCTTCGAGACTTACAATTATTGTTGTACAAACATGCTTGTTTGGTAAGGAGTCCATAATTCCATTCTTCCTTCGGGAATTTATAAAAGAGCTCAATCATTTCGTTAACTCGTTCTTCGGGAATATCACCAAAGTCTGCAGAGACCTTTTCTTGAACAGACCAGATCGGCAAAGAGGTAATTTCTGGTCCCTTGATGAACAACCACCCTTTGTGCCATCCTTTGTTGCTAGAGGGGGTAGAAACCAAAGAGCGTCTCTCAAACTTTTCACCTGCCTTCGGAGCTTGTTTACTCAGAGCCTTGAACCCTTTTTCTCGAGTCTGGCCAATTTTATAGATGGTGAAGAAGAAGTCGAGAGTAGGTTCAACGCCCACTTCGTGGAAGAAAGCAATGAAGGCGAGGATGTGAATATATGAGTTCGGCACCAGTTGGGCGAACACAATGCCGACAAACCCTAGTAGGGTAACCAGAAAAGTGTATAGAGGGAATCTAACCTCCTTCTCCAGTAGAGTTACCGGTATCACCATCCAACCTGATGGACGCTGGTACATTCGCTCGTTTGACCCAGGAGATCTTACCTGGTGGGTATCAGGAATCTAGTAATGAGCCCGTATTTTGCGAAGTTCAATCTCGTAAATTATAGAAGGAGTATTAGCATAGGGGTACTGCTCTTTACTCGCAAAGAATTCGGAGGTGCTGGGAAGTGGTTTCGAAAACGGAGCCTTCTTGCTCGGAGTAGCAGTTTAGGGGTTTGATCTCGAAGCCTCTTTACTAGGGCTTGGGTTAGGAGGAACGATGGTAATGGGGGTTACACGAAGTGGGGAACTCTGATCAGGACCTTGGGAGGCCATTGTTGGATATTTGCAAAGAGAAAGAAAGGAATCTGGAGGAAGAAAGAACATGAGGCGTCTGAAATTCAATTTGGCAAGTAAACTGTCAAATCTAGGGGGATTCTCTTTTTGTTCTGGCAGTTTCTTTCTCCTTTCATGAATCTCGAGGGTGACTAATTTAATTGCATATAATGATGGTGAATTGGAAAGGGCAGCGTCCATTTTTGGTCCTAGTCATTAACTGAGTTGGGCCTCGGTGAGTTTCATTGTTGGACCTCATTTAATCTTGACAATTCCTTTCGTCATGGACCTGTATTATTTATAGTTTTTCATTAAACATCTTATTTAATAAAATACTGGGGGGCAATGTTGGGCCATAATACTTTAGGTATTGGGCCGGTCCGAATGTGCCCTTCCCTTAAATAACAATATTTTATGTATTGGGCCAGCTTAGTGGATTATTTTGAATGGATCTTGTAAGATTTGGGCTGAATTGTTGGACCGACCAAATATATATTTAAATATCTACATCTTTGACCGGTAATGAGAAAAGAATATGGCAGTTGACTGTGATTTCTGTCAAACATTAATGTGGATGGGATTCATAGTCAGCCGGCGGTGGCAAACAGTGACAAGATGTAGGTTGTGGGCTGCATGCATTCGGCTGAGATGACCATGAGTGGGGGACTTTGTCAGACAGTAGTGGGTGGCATGGAAAATCGGATTTTAGAGTATATATTAGAAAAGGCATCACACAGGAAAAAGGTAACTGAATCAATTTCTCTCTCAAGCACTAGATATTATTTCTTCCATTGTTAACCTTGTGATCGCCTGTACTGACTCTCACGCCGGAGCTATCCCCCGACAGTAAAGTCGTCAAGCTTTTGGTGATTGTCGTGTTTACTGTGAAAGATTTAGATACGTCTTACGTGATTAGGACGTGAGGAAAGATCTTGGCATTAATAGCTCCCATTTGATCAATTTCAATTTTAAGCTTATCTTGTTCTTCCATTGTTTCTAGTAAGGCTTTTTGCAATTGTCTATTTAGCAGTTTTTCTATTTCCCACAGCTTTTCCAGAGAAGAAATCTTGTTCCTCAGATCCTGCACTTCAGTTGATGCTTGTTCAACTTCAACTTTAGTGTCTGAATCACTATATATTAGTTCAACCATTTAGGGATCTGGTACTACGTTTTATATAATAACCACCTCGTCCGAGTTGTTTTCATTGTGAGCCTCTATTTCAGCTATTGGCGTCGATATTAGCTCGGGTGTATGGATTTGATCATTCTTCATGCTATAAGCATATAACAAGCCTTTCCCACCAGACATATACACACATAAATTATCTTGATTAGCATATAGTATATACACACGGAAAATAAGAGTTTTATATAAGTTATCTTTTATTTTGTTTGACGATGAATTTATTCAATTCATCTCTTTTTAAACTCTATATGAGTTATTTACATTTTCAACATTTCCCTCTGTTCTAAGGTTATAGCCTAAGGTCTAGCCCACCTAAGGTTTTTAACCCTAAGCTCTGATACCAACCTGTAAAGCCCCCAAATTCAGGTAGTTGAAACCCTAACTCGGTGCTTCACGATACCATTTCTATGAGCAGAATAATACTAATAATAATAACAATAATATAAATGTCAAACTTAATATACATAATTATTAGAGTCTAGTTCCCAAGTACGTAACCTTTAATACATTCATTACATAGCATGATAGATAAATAGATATCATTCTTATCTTAATAAAGTCTAAACTATTACATAATATATAGCATAACACTCATTCAACAACTTTCCCTTTTCCTTTGTTCTTAGCAGAGCCTTCTGGTTGTTCACACTTAGCTGAAAACATTTAAATTAAGCAAGGATGAGCATTTGAGTGCCCATCAAGTAATAACAATTATAAATATTAGCTGAAAAGATTACATGTTTTCTTTGTACTACCCTTCTACAACAAATCAATAGTTGTGAAGTAATCTGAACCGATAATAATAACATAACAACTCTCTATCGAATTTTTAAAACTACGTATTGACTATAAATTGGGTTAAGGTAACATACTATGAACATTGTTTTCTATTTTCGAAAAGGTTAAACAGAACTTCATCTGTAAACCGTCATAACTTACAGGCACGGGGGTGATCAGCCCGTTATGCCCTGTATTGATCAATACTACATGCAAGAACGATATTATCGTTCATCTGATCCGCCTTTGGCGCATAAATGTTTTCCTATATTCATGATGTTCATACATATTCGGGAATCCGAACCAAAACAATTTGATTGGATACAAAAAGGTTTTATCATGTTCAACAATATTTCTAAATCAGTGTCAAGCTGGTAAAATAGCTTAGACGGCTTTTACTTATTCTATACATACTGGAGATCAATAAGTATATATATGTATATATATCAACATGTGATTAAATACAATGATTATCCAAGTGGGGACACTTGAATAACCATTTTTAGAAATAACGAACAAAATATATATCTGAATTACAATATAGTACCATTTTGATAATCAATGATCAGATATAACATATATAACAATAGGGTTAATAATCTGGTACAATAATAATATAATTCTAAAACTCTCTTACTTCTGTCCATTGCATAAATAAAATGCAAAGGTAGGATACTTGCCTGATACGCTGCTTACAGTTTGCAACTTAGTTTTATCTTTTATATAACCACCTATTAGTAATAAGATCATTTTACTGATTATAATAACATATCGTAACACATAATACTGCCTATTGCAGTCAGCGCCTAACCTAATCACCTTGTCACACATATCCATCAGTCATTGGATCACAAACAAACATATATCTAATTAATTTATCTAAGTCCAGATCGATTTCTGAAATATGTCGGTCTATCGACGGCTTTATCGGGTAATTATCGAGTCTAAAACTCTATCTAGTAATTTCATAACTTTAAATATTAGTCATATTATTTTTAAATGACTTATAATATTTTTTAAATATTTATTATAATTTATCATGAATTTTCAAACATCGGAATGATTATTAAATAATTTAAATATTAAACAATTCTATTATCATTAACATTTAATTAATATTAAACTATTAATGAAACCATTGCCAAAATATTAAAGTTATTTATAATAACTCAAAATAATTTTAAAGTATTATTACCCCTAAATTATTTTTAAAATATTTAAAATCATTTTTAAATAATTATTATTAATATTAAAGTATTAATTCATTATTTATAAAAATATTAAAAGTCATTAAGTATAACTTAAAATATTTTTAATTCATTTATATCCTTTTTAAATGATTTTTAAATTAATAAAACCATTTTAAACTATTTATTTAATATAATTATTAAATAAATTTAATATTATTAATATTAAATTAATATAATTAATATTAAGTTATTAATTAAATTATCCTTTAAACACTTTATTTTCATTTAAAATGATTTTTATACTAATAAAATCATTTTTAAACTAATTTATTTAATATAATTATTAAATAACCTTAATATCATTAATAATAATTAATTAATAAAATTTACCCTTAAATATTGAAAGTTATATTTTATAACTTCAAATATTTTTAAACTCTTTATTTTTATTTAAAATGATTTTTCTAATATTAAAATAAATTTTAATTTAATTTAATTAATATAATTATTAAATAAATCTCATATCATTAATATTAAATTATTAATGAAATTTGTTTTAAAATATTAAAAGTTATATTTTATAACTTAAAATATTTTTAAATAACTTATTATCATTTAAAATGATTTTTATTAAAATATAATCATTTTTAATTAATTTATTTAATGCATTTAATAAATAAATTAAATATCAATAATATTTAAATAAATACTAATATTTATGAAAAATATTTCAAATTATTAAAATTTAATTTTTATAACTTAAAATAATTTTTGTAATTTTTAGAAATTAATTACTATTTTTAAATAATTTTCGGAAATTAAATTAATCAAAATTACACAATCTGTAGCTAAAGGTACTTTAGGTGACAAAACTGTCACTGAAAGTGTTCTTGGCCAAACCTAGAACCTTCAAGTCAATGATCGAGATAGGAGGTTTGACCAAGATTTGATCTTAATTCTTAATGTTTTCTGGGAATGTTCTTGGTCTGATCTTGTAATACTACACTATACAACAACAAACATGGCCAAAAATTATAACATGAATGAGATCAAGGGCCTTGAACAAGCTGTCAGAGATGTTCTTCATTTCTGGGTTACCCCCAGAAATGAAGGACAGTTCGAGTGACCCCCTTTGAGCTTCCATAACTTGCAACACATGTACTAATTCTGTAATCTTAAGGCTTCATTATGTAGACAACATGCAAGGGTAGAGATCAATCACTTAAACGTACCATAACAACAACAATAAAAGCAGATATGTGCCGGTCAAAGCATGTCAGAGATCATGATCATCAATTTTCTGGGTTACCTAGAAAACTGAGTTCATGATCGTCTGACCACCTTTGACCATCCCCCAAATCCGGTAACTATGATATCTATAGGTTTAAAAGCATGTATCTAAAGATAAACTAACAGACAACAATTTAGATACCATAAACAGAACAAAACAACAACAACAACAACATGAAAGATTTGGTCGATTTAAAACGTTGTCAGGCCTATTCTGGGCAGTTTCTGGGTTACCCAGAAACGCCCAGTCATGGCCGGTCAACAGCTTTTGACCTCGATTATCTTGCAATCTATTTATGATATGAACTTGATTCAAGTTCCAGCGTAAAGAGCTCATATCATACTACAAGATCAAAGCTTTAAACAACTAAAACACATAACAGAGAAAGATTGGTGGCCATTGACATTCGTTGTCAGACCCCAGTTTGAATTTTTTTAGATTTCATAAAATGGTAGATCTTAGCCTATAGATGTTATGGATCTAACATCTATCAACCCATATCATCATTATACACCATAAACAACATATTAAAACACAAAATCATAACATCTAACAACAGATCAATGGACATATTTTCAAGTTAGGGTTTATACCTTTACTTTGATCAATCTTGATTTTAGGGTTCTGATTTGATATAGATGTTAGTGGGGCTGGTTTTGGAACTAAGAAACTTGTGATTTTCAGAGCTTTAGGTGTAAGTGAGAGAGAGAGAGAGAGAGAGAGAGTTGTTAAGAGCTTAGAGTGCAAAATAAGCAAATGAGTACATTTTCTCTCTCTCAATCCTTTTATATATAATACATTGCTGCAATGTATATTGCTGATATTGCTGGCAAAGAGAGGCTGATTTGCTAAGATATTTGGTACAATGTCAACATAGTTGGTCACCCACTCCATATTTGGTAGGATTTACAAGTTATAAATTAAAAAAATGTACATAAGGGCATTTTGGTCAATAGCTTTACAATTTTAATGGCAATCTTATAATCTTGACAAACCCTTAGGGTTTGACCCTTAGGTTTTAACCCTAAGGTTAAGCATAAAATAAATTTCTAGGTTTTCATTTAGGGTTTAAAATAAAATAAAAATAAAATAGTTCTAAAAATAGAAATTTAGGGTTTGTTAATTAGTTAGGTTTTCTAATTACATTATACAGGAACATTATGGTTTAAAATTCATTAATTATAATTAACCTTGCGAATTTAGCGATTAGGGTTTATAATTAGGTTTTATAATTACTAATTAGGGTTACTAAATAAAGAAATTAGGGTTTTTAGTTTAGTAATTAGGGTTTTCATAATTAACAATTATAATTCTAATACTTGTTAATTAATCATATTAACACAATTATAAACAATCTTGAACTCTAATTTGAGTTTCAAATTAGTGTTTAACAATAAATTAGGGTTTTCTAAATATTAATTAGGATTTCTAAATTTTAATTAGGGTTTACCTAATTAATCATATAATACGCAACATAAAGCATATAACACAATTATATAACTGTAACACTCCTTCCCAAAAAGGAAAGGGAGGTCACGTGCAAAGCACAACGAACCTCAAAATAAGTGAACAGAGCACTAATAACTTCAAAATATTAATAATGGTGATCCATTAATAAAATACCAAATATAATTCTCCAACTAGAGTCAAAATAATCAAAACTAAAAACTTAATCAACCTAGATGGTCAAAGGCAACACTCTCATCACACTTTCCCTGAATCACCCCTGCAAACTGCCAGAAGAAAAACACAGCATGAGCTAATTGCCCAGTACGAATACATATATACAAAAGATATACAACTGATATACAAAAACAATTGAGACAAAATACTGAACAAAGCCTCAAGTGCAAATACGAACGAAAATATAATATCCAAAGATCTGAATGGGATATATCTGAATCAACATAATTGACGAAACCAATAAAAAGAATAAAGAAATAACGAACTGAAGTAACTAACTCAATGACTTGAACTGAACAAAAACCAACAAATTTAATCCAATAAAATACTAGGTTGAAACAAATGGTTGGAGTTATTTCATAGCGAATGAGCTCGGAAATATACGTTGCCACACAGGCAAGTCAAAATAATGCCACACGGGTAAATCAAATGATGTCACATAGGCAACCAAAATAATGCCACACAGGCACATCAAAATAATGCCACACAGGCAATCACACATTGGACCGCGAATCCAAATGTATGCAAATCGAATAGGTGTGTTTGGCACAACATCATAAAACCGCAGAACAGAAAACTAGGGTTAACCCATACGCCTCCCACAACAAAACACCCAACGACCCACTTTCTCCAGAGCCCAAAACGGATACGTCGTGGACTAATCACACCGCCACGGAAAGTGTCATGTCTCTCGTGCCAAGACGACATCCCTGTGGTACCCCCACGGGTGGTTATAGCTCAGGTATACCCTACGGTATATTCTAACAAAAATATTATGTCACAACACATGCGACAAAATACCAACATAAGGGTTCTATATGTACATGTTGAACCAAATCAAACTATAGTCACAAGGTCTCAAAAAGAAGGTAGCAACATGTACCGCTCTACAATTATCAAAATAAATACTATACATGATAACCTGATTTAAAGAGTACAAGTATAAGTCCAATGTGTCAACTCCAAAATGAAACAAATATATCAATTTCACAAAAAATAATTATGTGAAATAATAACAGAAATTCGAAACTAGGAACAAAACGAACAACTCAAATTTAACAAAGTATCGCTGAAAGAGTACGAAATCCATACCTGATACCTCCAAACCATTTATAGCACACTCCACAAAATCTTACCCTCAAAATATTTACCTCAAATTAAAAACAATCCAAACTAATAATTCCAAAATAATTCATAATCTGTTTAATATGCCTTTAGTCATCGCCTTTTATCAATTACTAATACTCCAAAATTTATATTCCAAAAAAAATAACTCTTTAAATTCCCTCCGTTCAATTTAAATAATTTAATAAGATTTTATTACAATCCAATCATTAATAACAATATACTATTAAATTATTATTAAAATGTGACGCCCCCAAAATTAGGTATACATCACCCATCTTGAGTCGTCAGATACATGGTACAGAATTCAAATACAACTTACTAATACCACTGTCGTGTATAATACGACAAAATACAACTGTGAGTTTGAATACAATAATTATCCACTAGAGATCATACAAACTCAAAAGGAGTCCTCAATACAATTATTGTCACACTATTTAACAGAATAGTGAGGACTACTAATACTATTCTCTGGTCCATCACTCCGTTCCCCGACTCGTACCAGCTATATTCTCATTTCCTGAAGAGAACAGTGAAAGAAAGGGTGAGCTCAACTAGCCCAGTAAGAAATATTATGACTAATATAAAGCAGAATAAATTATCATTAGCCTTCAAAAGTGTTAAACTGATAAAATACAATAAATATCAAGTTTAACTGCAGCGGAACCAGCAATCCATTAAAAGAGTCGAGTAGAAAATAAAAACTACTATCTTTTATGATTTAAAAGGTTTTTCATCATCGTTATGGCTGAGACTCAGCTTAATAAATATTCCACATCATCGAATCACCCCCGCACTACGGCCAAGGATATTCTTTAGTATCACGACCACAATTATTCATGCACTACGACCAAGAATATTTGTGTATTCATTAGTGGTCATGATCATGCCAACAACTGTCCATCAATAACACTACGGGCCAATGAGGATTTTTAATTTTTACATCACTTGTAATATTACGGTCATGATTACACCGAATAATCCCTGGTCATAATCATACCAAGTCCATCTATGCACTACAGGCCACAGATGACTTTCAACAAAATATAAACATGAGGATGATGACAATGATATAATAATTCAATAAAACAAGTTCAAGAATTATTTTATCCAGAAATTATTAACGTCCAAATTGTCAACACGATACTGTTTTGTGGTGTAAAATTCAAGAATGATCAGAAGAATATTTTCATGAAAGGATACTGGATGAAGCGCAAATATCAAGGATATTCTACTAATTTCATGGAGTATAGAAGTTAAAGTTTTAACCAACTGAGTATAATAAAGAATGAAATAACAAAAGAAATCACCATGCATGCGATAGACCGCACAAGCAGGTTATTCCAACAGAATAATAAATAACGGAACCAGGTCAGGTGAAATTCACACCGACAGGATGTTCCAACAGAATAATAAATAAAGACGGAACCAGATCCGGTGTAAAACACACAGATAGGATATTCCAATAGAATAATAATAAAGACGGAACCAGATCCGGTGTAAAACACACAGATAGGATATTCCAACAGAATAATAAAGACGGAACCAGGTCCGGTGTAAAACACACAGACAGGATGTTCCAACAGAATAATAAAGACGGAACCAGGTCCGGTGTAAAACACACAGACAGGATGTTCCAACAGAATAATAGATGAATGTCACCAAGTATAGGGTAAAACGCGTATACAGGTTATTCCGACAGAATAATAAGAAATGGAATAACATAAGGATTTCACCAAGTATAGGGTACACCGCGTATACAGGTCATGTATAGGGTATGCCACTTTTACAGGTTATTCCAACAGAATAACAAAGAATGGAATAACATAAGTTCTCTTCAAGAAGAAAGAGTAACACCCCTTACCGTATTAGGAGATTGAATATTGCAGTAGTGTAGTAACCGAATACTCTTCTTCTTTCTCTATTATTCTCTCTATACTTTCTCTCTCTATAGCTTGAACGAATTCGTGAAAAATAATGAAGCCCTAGGCCTCTATTTATAGAAGATTTATTACTATTTACGAAAGTATTTACTATTTACTAAGGTAATTACTATTGACGAAGGTAATTACTATTGACGAAGGTAATTACTATTTACGAAGGTAATTACTATTTACGAAAATAATTACTATTTACGAAGGTAATTACTATTTACGAAGGTAATTACTATTTATGAAAGAGACTCTTAGATGATGACATATGGCCCCCCATAAATAATTAAACTTACCACAAACGTCTAATAATAGACTCTTTATATACATCAAGGATTGAATAAAAATTATCAGAAATCATTTTATTTTATTTTTAATCAACACATATTTAATCTTTCAACAATTATTAATCATTTATAACTTGTCGTCTCAATTATTGTTTAGATAATATAACATATTATACAGATGATACTGTGACAATAATTGAATCAATAATATAAGAGATATGATGCAGCAATTACTGTAGCAATAATTGAGTATAGCTGAGTGACTTCTCACGTAAGCATCAATAATTAATACCGTGTTACTATGCAACAACGCGTATTACTGTACTTTTACTACCGAGTAGTTCAACAGTTTTAACGGTAACACCTCCGCCGTTATTTTATAGAAAGATAATTTTGTCGTTTTCTAACAATACTTCCGTTGTGGGGTCCACCAATGATTGTGATGTAGTACGAATATTCCCCGACAAAAAGAATATTCCCCGACCAAACGAATATTTTATAACAACTTGCGTACTTTGCAAAATTTATAAATATTACCCACAACTATATATTTTATCAAATTTATTCCATAATATTCAAAAATAATAATTATGAAAATTCATCTTTATTTATAAAAACTGGGGTCTTACAACCTCCCCTTCTTATGAAATTTCACCCTCGAAATTAGGGTACGTACCTGGTATGTCAAAGAGGTAAGGATACCTTGACTTCATTTCAGATTCTAACTCCCAAGTCATTTCCTCAACATCGTGGTTTCTCCACAAAACTTTGACTTGAGGTATAACCTTGGAGCGTAGAATATGTTCCTTCTTATCCAAGATTTGAACAAGAATCTCTTCATACGTCAAATCTTCCTCTATTTCGTCCGGTTCTAACTCAATAATGTGGTTCGGGTCTTTCACATATTTACGTAACATGGATATGTGAAAAACGTTATGAACACGAGACATACTTGGCGGTAAAACGAGTCTATAGGCCACCGTTCCTATTCGATCGAGGATTAAAAATGGACCGATAAATCGAGGATTGAGTTTTCCTCTCTTTCTAAATCTTGTAACTCCTTTCCATGGAGTAACACGTAACAACACATGATCTCCTATATTGAATTCCACGTCCTTTCGATGAAGATCAACATAACTCTTTTGTCGACTTTGTGAGGTTTTTATACGTTATCGGATCGTTTGAATCTTTTCCGTAGTCATACGTACCAACTTCGGTCCCAACAACGTTGCTTCACCCACCTCATCCCAACATACTGGAGAACGACACTTTCTTCCATACAACGCTTCGAATGGAGCCATGCCAATACTTGCTTGATAACTGTTGTTGTAGGAAAACTCCACCAATGATAAGAACTTGTCCCAACTTCCCTTGAAATCAAGGACACAGAGTCTTAATAGATCTTCAAGAGTTTGAATAGTTCTCTCCGACTGTCCGTCCGTCTGAGGATGATATGCCGAGCTAAATCGTAAGTCTGTGCCCATAGCTTTTTGCAAACTAACCCAAAATCGTGAAGTAAATCTTGGGTCTCGATCAGAAACTATGGATACCGGCATACCATGCAGTCTTACAATCTCGTTTATATACATACGAGCAAGACGTTCAAGTGTATAAGTTTCTCGTATCGGTAAGAAATGAGCAGACTTGGTCAATCTATCAACAATGACCCAAATCGCATCTATGCCTTGAGAAACCTTAGGAAGACCGGTAACGAAATCCATGGTAATGTGCTCCCACTTCCATTCTGGAATTTCAAGTGGTTGCAATGGACCTTTTGGTACTTGATGCTCCGCTTTAACTCGTTGACAAGTTAGACACCTTGAGATAAACAACGCTATCTCTCTCTTCATATTGCTCCACCAAAATGTATGACGAATATCATGATACATTTTGGTACTTCCAGGATGGATTGCAAACGGTGTATTGTGCGCCTCCATCATGATTTTATACTTTAAATCAGGGTCATTAGGAACACAAAGTCTGGAGTTGACTCGAAGTATTCCTTCTTCATCGATTCTTGCTTCCGGCATAGCACCTTCTTGCACTTTCTTCCTCATACGCATCAGCTCCAGGTCTGTAGCTTGAACAGCTTTAACTTTATCGATTAAAGTTGGTTCTACTCGTATATTCGCCATCGTCACATGCGTCCCTGGAGTCTTTAACTCTATCTCCATCCTTTGCAAGTCACACAAAATGGGCCCTTGCGTTGACAATATCACACTCGTACTTGCATGTGATCTTCTACTCAATGCGTCAGCTACCACGTTTGCTTTTCCAGGATGGTATTGGATGGTATGATCATAATCTTTCAACAGTTCAAGCCAACGTCGTTGTCGCATGTTGAGTTCCTTTTGAGTGAAGAAATATTTGAGGCTTTTATGATCCGTAAAGATCTCCACTTTCTCCCCATACAAGTAATGCCTCCAAATTTTAAGTGCAAAGACAACAGCTGCCAACTCTAGATCATGAGTAGGATAATTCTTCTCATATTCTTTGAGTTGTCGCGAGGCATAGGCTATGACTTTTCCATGTTGCATGAGAACACATCCCAGCCCTTTGCCCGAAGCATCACTGTAGATGACAAAACCCTATGAGCCAGATGGTATTGTCAGAACAGGTGCTGAAATGAGTCTCCTCTTGAGTTCTTAAAAACTCTTCTCACATTCTTTGCTCCAATCGAACTTTGTATCTTTCCGAGTCAGCTGAGTCAATGGAGTAGCGATTCGAGAAAATCCTTCCACGAATCTCCTATAATAACCAGCTAAACCGAGAAAGCTACGTACTTCGGTCACTGATTTAGGTTGCTCCCAGCTTTGAATAGCTTCAATCTTTGCTGGGTCAACAGATATTCCATGACTTGATACCACGTGCCCAAGGAATGCTACTTCCTCAAGCCAGAACTCGCATTTCTTCAACTTGGCATAAAGCTTATATTCACGAAGCTTTTGGAGTGTCAGCCTCAAGTGTTGCTCATGATCTTCACGGCTTTTGGAATAAATAAGGATGTCATCAATAAAGACGACCACAAAGTGATCCGAATATTCCTTGAATACTCGGTTCATCATATCCATGAAGGCAGCAGGAGCATTAGTCAATCCAAAGGACATGAGTAGGAATTCATAATACCCGTACCGAGTTCTGAAAGCCGTCTTTGGAATGTCATCGGTTCTAATCTTCAATTGGTGATACCCGGAACGAAGATCGATCTTTGAAAAGAATTTGGCTCCTTGCAACTGGTCAAACAAGTCATCAATACGTGGCAATGGATACCTATTTTTGATGGTGACATGATTTAACTCCCGATAATCAATACAAAGTAGCATACTCCCATCTTTCTTCTTCACGAATAGAACAGGAGCACCCCAAGGAGAAGTACTAGGACGAATAAAGCCAATGTCTAACAATTCCTGCAGTTGGGTTTTTAACTCCTGAAGTTCAATAGGAGCCATTCGATATGGGGATTTAGAAATGGGTTTTGTACCGGGTTCAAGGTCGATACAAAATTCAATCTCACGCTCTGGGGGTAGGCCAGGAAGTTCTTCGGGGAATACGTCAGGAAATTCATTAACAATAGAAATATCGTTCAAAACTGACGTATTTTTGTTTAAATCTGTGACATGAGCTAAGAAAGCTTGACATCCGTTTTTCAATAAACGAATAGCTTTATGGCTTGAGATGACCGTGATTGATTTTAATGGTTTGGTCGCTTGAATTCGCATAATAGGTTGATTAGGAATATGAAAGCTAACAACCTTATGGAAACAATCAATTTTTGCATGATGAGTAGTTAACCAATCAATCCCTAGAATCACGTCAAATGCAAGTATTTTCAATGAAATAAGATCTACAGGTAATGTGAGGGTACCGATTTGAACCAAACAAGACTTATAAACAGTGGATGTAATAAAAGTTTCTCCCAACGGAGTTTCCACAGATAAGTCAAAGTCTAATTTCTCTGGAGTCAAATTTAATCGATGAGCGCAAGTAGGAGAAATAAAAGAATGGGTAGAACCGGTATCAAATAAAGTATAGACTTCGTTAGAGTTTATGATAAGCTTACCCGTGATGACCTCATTCGGGTTCCTTGCTTTTTGGGAGGTCACAACAAACGCTCTCCCTTGCACTACCGGCTTTGACCTTTCTAGGACGGCCTTTGGTGCCTCCATCCTAGCTGAATTTGTCTTTGGTAAACGACAAAATTGGGCTAAGTGACCTTCTCTTCCATAATTATAACATGCTTTGGACGGCATCGCGCAATTTGGACTGATGTGTCCCTCCCCTCCGCATTTGAAGCATATGATAGGTGGTCTTTCTCCTTCCTTAACAACGGGTGCTGGTGCTGACGTCTTTCCATCATTGTTAAATCTCCTCTTCTTGAAATGTCCATTCTTATTGTTTTGACCCTGATTACCACCGAAGTGGTTACCATTTCTGGCTTGCTGATTCCCTCCACGCTTGTTGTCACCGCTTCGATGACCACTCTCGCTGGTATTATAATTTTGTCGGCTGCTCTCTTTTAGTTGAGTTGACTCGTTATCGCGCTCCACTAACTGAGCCCTATTTACAACATCTGAATACAAACACAGTTTATGAGAAATAAGATGTTGACGTATCTCCGGCTTCAAACCTCTTAAAAACATTCGCGCCATTCTCTCTTCGTTATCCACCAAGTGGGACGCAAACCGTGATAATTCTGCAAATTTTGCCTCGTATTGCGACACGGTCATATTATTTTGTTCCAACTTAATAAACTCCACCTCCTTTATGTGGCGAATACTTTCGGGAAAGTATTTGTCATTGAACAGCTCCTGGAACTTCTCCCAAGATATCTTTAGTACAGCAGGTTGAGTACGTTTTACCGATTCCCACCAATAATCTGCCTCTCCGCGCAACATAAAGGCGGCAAAGGGAACCTTTTGCTCCTCGGAGCATCCCAAGACATCAAATATCTTGGTCATCTGCTTTATCCATGTTTCCGCCATAAGTGGTTTTGGCTCTCCCTTAAACTCCGGTGGTCCCAGCTCCTTGAACTGTTTAGCAGTGACCGCCCGAGAGTTTCCCGTGTTTCCATTTACGCTTTGGACAGGAGTTGCTCTCGCCTGCTGTTGCATGAATTGCATAAAACCTCTGAACATTTGATCATTCGTCATTTAGTCAGTGTTGTTGTTTGCATGAGGATTTTCGCCTTCCTGATGCACATTATCCGGATTATTGATATGTGGTGAGTCAACGATCGTCTGTGCTCCATTGTCATTCTCAACATTCTCAGATGTCATTTTCAGATACTGCAACAAAACAAAAGGTTAATTGACATGTAACATATTATCCCTATATTCTGACCGACCAATAAAATAGCACATAAACTTAGGTAGGTTATACTAGCGAAGGAATTCCCCGTCTCTCCCCTCCTAGTACTATTCTCACATCTTAGCCAGGGATCATATCCCTAAGCTCTGATACCAACTGTGACGCCCCCAAAATTAGGTATACATCACCCATCTTGAGTCGTCAGATACATGGTACAGAATTCAAATACAACTTACTAATACCACTGTCGTGTATAATACGACAAAATACAACTGTGAGTTTGAATACAATAATTATCCACTAGAGATCATACAAACTCAAAAGGAGTCCTCAATACAATTATTGTCACACTATTTAACAGAATAGTGAGGACTACTAATACTATTCTCTGGTCCATCACTCCGTTCCCCGACTCGTCCCAGCTATATTCTCATTTCCTGAAGAGAACAGTGAAAGAAAGGGTGAGCTCAACTAGCCCAGTAAGAAATATTATGACTAAGATAAAGCAGAATAAATTATCATTAGCCTTCAAAAGTGTTAAACTGATAAAATACAATAAATATCAAGTTTAACTGCAGCGGAACCAGCAATCCATTAAAAGAGTCAAGTAGAAAATAAAAACTACTATCTTTTATGATTTAAAAGGTTTTTCATCATCGTTATGGCTGAGACTCAGCTTAATAAATATTCCACATCATCGAATCACCCCCGCACTACGGCCAAGGATATTCTTTAATATCACGACCACAATTATTCATGCACTACGGCCAAGAATATTTGTGTATTCATTAGTGGTCATGATCATGCCAACAACTGTCCATCAATGCACTACGGGCCAATGAGGATTTTTAATTTTTACATCACTTGTAATATTACGGTCATGATTACACCGAATAATCCCTGGTCATAATCATACCAAGTCCATCTATGCACTACAGGCCACAGATGACTTTCAACAAAATATAAACATGAGGATGATGACAATGATATAATAATTCAATAAAACAAGTTCAAGAATTATTTTATCCAGAAATTATTAACGTCCAAATTGTCAACACGATACTGTTTTGTGGTGTAAAATTCAAGAATGATCAGAAGAATATTTTCATGAAAGGATACTGGATGAAGCGCAAATATCAAGGATATTCTACTACTTTCATGGAGTATAGAAGTTAAAGTTTTAACCAACTGAGTATAATAAAGAATGAAATAACAAAAGAAATCACCATGCATGCGATAGACCGCACAGGCAGGTTATTCCAACAGAATAATAAATAACGGAACCAGGTCAGGTGAAATTCACACCGACAGGATGTTCCAACAGAATAATAAATAAAGACGGAACCAGATCCGGTGTAAAACACACAGATAGGATATTCCAACAGAATAATAATAAAGACGGAACCAGATCCGGTGTAAAACACACAGATAGGATATTACAACAGAATAATAAAGACGGAACCAGGTCCGGTGTAAAACACACAGACAGGATGTTCTAACAGAATAATAAAGACGGAACCAGGTCCGGTGTAAAACACACAGACAGGATGTTCCAACAGAATAATAGATGAATGTCACCAAGTATAGGGTAAACCGCGTATACAGGTTATTCCGACAGAATAATAAGAAATGGAATAACATAAGGATTTCACCAAGTATAGGGTACACCGCGTATATAGGTCATGTATAGGGTATGCCACTTTTACAGGTTATTCCAACAGAATAACAAAGAATGGAATAACATAAGTTCTCTTCAAGAAGAAAGAGTAACACCCCTTACCGTATTAGGAGATTGAATACTGCAGTAGTGTAGTAACCGAATACTCTTCTTCTTTCTCTATTATTCTCTCTATACTTTCTCTCTCTATAGCTTGAACGAATTCGTGAAAAATAATGAAGCCCTAGGCCTCTATTTATAGAAGATTTATTACTATTTATGAAAGTATTTACTATTTACTAAGGTAATTACTATTGACGAAGGTAATTACTATTGACGAAGGTAATTACTATTTACGAAAATAATTACTATTTACGAAGGTAATTACTATTTACGAAGGTAATTACTATTTATGAAAGAGACTCTTAGATGATGACATATGGCCCCCCATAAATAATTAAACTTACCACAAACGTCTAATAATAGACTCTTTATATACATCAAGGATTGAATAAAAATTATCAGAAATCATTTTATTTTATTTTTAATCAACACATATTTAATCTTTCAACAATTATTAATCATTTATAACTTGTCGTCTCAATTATTATTTAGATAATATAACATATTATACAGATGATACTGTGACAATAATTGAATCAATAATATAAGAGATATGATGCAGCAATTACTGTAGCAATAATTGAGTATAGTTGAGTGACTTCTCACGTAAGCATCAATAATTAATACCGTGTGTTACTATGCAACAACGCGTATTACTGTACTTTTACTACCGAGTAGTTCAACAGTTTTAACGGTAACACCTCCGCCGTTATTTTATAGAAAGATAATTTTGTCGTTTTCTAACAATACTTCCGTTGTGGGGTCCACCAATGATTGTGCCGTAGTACGAATATTCCCCGACAAAAAGAATATTCCCCGACCAAACGAATATTTTATAACAACTTGCGTACTTTGCAAAATTTATAAATATTACCCACAACTATATATTTTATCAAATTTATTCCATAATATTCAAAAATAATAATTATAAAAATTCATCTTTATTTATAAAAACTGGGGTCTTACATAAAACTTTTATAACTATGTCGGCAAAATTAATTAATTCAAACTAATATACATAACCTCAATCAATTTATCAATTCCGTTATGCGCTTTATGACAAGGAATTTTTTTTAACACAATATACATATATATATATATATATATATATATATAAAATAAAAAAAATTAAAAACAAAACCATGCCTGCAAGAGTTGCAGACCTAAAAACTATATGAGGTATCCTAATTCATTATAGCAGCTTTTCACATCACGTTAGCGTAATTTTATTTTATTTTTTAGGAAAACGCTATCATTACTTCATACTGTTCAATCAATTTCATATATCAATCAAAGATAAGCTACAATAATTCATTAATACTAGCAAAGCTACAATACGTCAGTACTTTTTTGTTTCATACGCAACAAGTTAATTGGTTTATTTCTCTTCTCCAATTACAGTGCAAAAATACTTTTCTTCTCTCCTTCCTTTGTTCTCTCTTCACAGCACAGCCGCCAATTACTTTTTTTTTCTTTTTGATTTGTTTCGCTTGAATGATTAGGTTTTAGTATTTATCTTATTAATTCTCCTAATTAGAGTAGGATTAATATTACCCATATATAAATTAAATTCAATTACTTTTTAAGGTCTAATTTTTACCAAATTAATTAATTCTTCACTTATTAATATTTATTAGCCCGCATAAATTAAATGACTAGTTTGGCCCAAATAAAAATTAAAGTCCAATTAATATGTTTTCAAACAAAATTATTTATTTATTTATTTTAATATTATTTTTTTTCGGGTATTACATCACCTGCCCCTTAAGGATTCCGTCCTCGGAATCAAAAGAATGGTACGCACCAAATTTTCAAAGAGATGCGGATACTCCGCTCGAATAGACTCCTCTATCTCCCAAGTAGCTTTTCACTCCGAATAATTTTACCACAAGTGCAACGCCCCCAAAATTAGGTATACATCACCCATCTTGGGTCTCCAGATACATGGTACAGAATTCAAATACAACTTACTAATACAACTGTCGTGTACAATACGACAAAACATAAACTGTAAGTTTGAATACAAATATTGTCTACTAGAGATTATACAAACTCAAAAGGAGTCCTCATTACAATTATTATCACACTATTTCGCAGAATAGTGAGGACTATTAATGCTATCCTCTGGACCATCACTCCGTTCCCCGACTCGTCCTAGCTATATTCTCATTTCCTGAAGAGAACAGTGAAAGAAAGGGTAAGCTCAACTAGCCCAGTAAGAAATATTATGACTAAGATAATGCAAAATAAATTATCATTAGTCTCAAACAATGTTAAACCGATAAAATATAATAGACATCAAGTTTAACTGCAGCGGAACAAGCAATCCATTAAAAGAGTCAAGTAGAAAATAAAATCTATTATCTTTTATGATTAAAAAGGTTTTTCATCACTATTATCGCTGAGACTCAGCTTAATAAATATTCCACATCATCGAATCACCCCTGCACTACGGCCAAGGATATTCTTTAGTATCACGACCACAATTATCCATGCACTACGGGCCAAGAATATCTATGTATTCATTAATTGTCATGATCATGCCAACAACTGTCCATCAATGCACTACTGGCCAATGAGGACTTCTACCACATCATTTGTAACATTACGGTCATGATTACACCGAATAATCCCTGGTCATAATCATACCAAGTCCATCTATGCATTACAGGCCACAGATGACTTTCAACATAATATAAACATGAGGATGATGACAATGATATAAGAATTCAATAAAACAAGTTCAAGAATTAATTTATCCAAGAACTACTAATGTCTAAATTGTCAACATGGTACTGCTTTGTAGAGTAAAATTCAAGAATGATCAGAAGAATATTTCCATGAAAAGATACTGGATGAAGCGCAAATGTCAAGGATATTCTACAAATTTCATGGAGTATAGAAGTCAAAACTTTAACCAACTGAGTATAATAAAGAATGGAATAACAAAAGAAATCACCATGCATGCGGTACTTCGCATAGACATGTTATTCCAACAGAATACTAAATAACGGAACCAGTTCTGGCGAAATTCGCACCGACAGGATGTTACAACAAAATAATAAAGAATGGAATAACAACAGAAATCACCATGCATGTGGTACTTCTCATAGACATGTTATTCCAACAGAATACTAATAAGGACCGAATCAGGTCTGGCGTAAAATGCACAGACAGGATATTCCAACAGAATAATAATAAAGACAGAACCAGGTCCAGCGTAAAACGCACAGACAGGATATTCTAATAGGATAATAAAGACGGAATCAGGTCTGACCTAAAATGCACAGACATGATATTCCAACAGAATAGTAAAGACGAAATAATATAAGAATGTCACCAAGTATAGGGTAGACCGCGTATACAGGTTATTCCAACAGAATAATAAGCAATGGAATAACAACAGTTCTCTTCATGAATAAGAAAGAATAACACCCTTACGAATACAACAAATAATATTCCCTACCTTAAGAAGAAGAGTACTGGATATATAAGTAGTGAAGTAGCAAAATACTTTCTTCTTTCTCTCTATAGTTTATCTCTCTAGATTTTAGTGAATTCGTAAGAAAATAATGAATGAATGAGCTTCTATTTATAGAAAAATGGACTGCATAATAAATAACACATGAACGGTCCAGATTGATTTACTTTAATCTGACGGTCCATATTTAAAGCAAAATCTTTTAAATAAAATACAATATATTCTATTTATAATCTAATAAAACAAATAACTTTATAAAAGATTTTACTATGCAAATACTATGCAAATACTATGCATAATAAAATATAATATATTCTAATTATTGTCTAATAAAATAGATAGCTTTATAAAAGTATTCTGTTTTATATAAAAAGATTTTACTATGCAAAATACTATGCAGACACTATGCAACACTATGCATAATAGAATATAATATATTCTATTTATAGAATAACTTTATAAAAGTATTCTGTTTTATATAAAAAGATTTTCTGTATTATTACATTAATAATACCAACAAAACTGAGTGACTTATCACGTAAGCATCAATAATCAATACCGTTGTGCTACTATGCAACCACGCGTATTACTATACTTTTAACACCGGGTGTTTCAACAGTTAACGGTAAAACTTCCGCCGTTATTTTTATAAAGTATTTTTGTCGTTTTCTCAATCCGACAATAATTCCGTTGTGGGGTCCACCAATGATTGTGTCGTTGTACGAATATTTCCTGTTAAAACGAATATTCCCCGACCAATCGAATATTATATAACAACTTCCGTACTTTACAAAATTTATAAATATTACCCACAACTATAACATTATATCAATTTCACTCCATAATATTCAAAAATAATATTTATAGAAAATTCATCTTTATTCAAAAAGTTGGGGTTTTACAACAAGATTTTAACAAAAGGAATTATCTTCCTCAATTTTAATTTAATCAGTTATTTAATTATCTACTAAAAGAATTTAATTTCCATACAAAACAACAAAGAAAAGAGGGAAACAAAATTATTTACCTTTTCCCATTTAAATACAATTGTATAAGATAAAATCAATTATTATATAATAAAAAAAATGAGTTATTGCATTTTTCACCCCTTAAAAATAATTTCGTCCTCGGAATTCAAATAACTTACAAAGAAAAATATTTTTATTTAAATTACATAATTATTCATAAATTTTAGTTAAGACGTAGCGCCGCCATTTGTAACGATCAACGCGGATAACTCATCGGTCCACGTAATTATCAATGTACTTGTAAAAGATTCGTCAGCTACCGTGTTAAGCCTTAGTAAGGTTCTTCGTGTTGCATCAAATTAGATCACATGATCCACCGTTGGTACGGTCGTCGCTAATACCTTTGAGTTTAATTCTTGTAAACGTACCCTTCAAAACATAATTCGAAATCACAAAAAAATAAAGAAATTTCTTCATCTAAATACGATTCGAATACCCAAAATATTTAAAATTATTTTTAATTCATAAACCTTTATGTTCCACACATGACAAAGATTTAACCGATTTTTTTATATTAAATTTTACATAAATTCATACAAAGCTCTAAGGGCATCAAATAAACAAAATAACTTAAATTATATCACCAACTCTCACTAAGTCCTCAAGAATTTCAAAATATCATAACCTCAAATCAAATTAGTTCTCAAATATTATTACACCAAAAAATATACTACCAAGATCTCCTTATCATCATATCAAACTTCAAGTCATATATTTTACCATCTGTATAAGCAACCTACAATTATTCAAGATCTCTCAAAATCAATTGAATTTCATCACTTACTATCTAATCATTTAATAAATCAATCATTCTCTTAATGCAAATATTAACCAATTAAATTTCTAGATCTCCTCATACTATCACTCAAAATTTCATATAAGATAACTCCAATATTCTACTAGAAAATAATCGCAAAATTCATTTACTCCAAAAGATTAATCTAATTACCTCGAATCTTTACAACAACTCAAAATTATAAGAAATCCTTTGTACTTAATAGTTTTCACTTTATCATATTATCCCATCAATACACATACCTCAATTTATCCACAAGCTTAACATAAACAAAATCATCATCAAAATCAAATCCTCAATTCTAAGATCATAATAAATTGTCACAAAAAAATACAACTCTAAAAATAATTTTCCAAAATCAAATACTCGTCGATACAAATACTCACATCATAATCACGTCTCATATAAAATCACTTCTTATCTGTACAAAGTATAACTTTATTCACCTCAATGATTAAATCACAATTCTTAACTACTATCATTACTCAATCACCTTAATAAATTATTCCACTTTCCCCAAATCAACTACAAATCAAATAGAAATCAACAGTTGGTCAAAATAGAGACCAACCAAACAAAGAACAAAATCGAATCCAACTCTTACGTCTACCCAACAGTTTACCCACAACTCACAGGTCAAACCTAAATAGGTTTTCTATAAGAAAGAACCTAAGCTCTGATACCATCTTTGTAACACCTCCTTCCCGAAAAGGAAAGGGAGGTCACATGCAAAGCACAACGAACCTCAAGATATTTGATGTCTAAGGATGCTCCGAGGAGCAAAAGATTCCTTTTGCCACCTTTATGTTGCGTGAAGAGGCAGATCACTGGTGAGAATCTATAAAACGTACCTAGCCTGACGCACTCAAGATGTCTTGGGAGAAGTTCCAAGAGCTGTTCAATGACAAGTACTTTTCCGAAAGCATTTGTCACATGAAGGAGGTGGAATTTATCAAGTTGGAGCAAAACAACATGACCGTGTCGTAGTACGAAGCCAAGTTTACCGAGTTGTCTCGATTTGCGTCCCACTTGGTTGATAATGAAGAGAGAATGACGCGGATGTTTTTAAGAGGTTTGAACCCGGAGATACGTCAATATCTTATTTCTCATAAACTGTGTTTGTATTCAGATGTTGTAAATAGGGCTCAGTTAGTAGAGCGCGATAACGATTCAAAGCAACCAACAGAGAGCAGCCAAAAAAATGATAATACCGGTGATAACAGTCATCAAAGCGGTGACAATAAGCATGGAGGGAATCAACATGCCAGAAATGGTAACCACTTCGGTGGTAATCATGGTCAAAACAATACGAATGGACATTTCAAGAAGAGGAGATTCAACAATGATGGAAAGATATCAGCACCAACACCCGTTGTTAAGGAAAGAGAGCGACCACCTATCATATGCTTCAAATGCGGAGGGGAGGGACACATCAGTCCAAACTGCGCGATGCCGTCCAAAGTATGCTATAATTGTGGAAGAGAAGGTCATTTAGCCCGATTTTATCGTTCACCGAAGACAAGTTCAGCTAGGATGGAGGCACCAAAGAATGTCCCAAACAAGCCAAAGCCAGTAGTTTAAGAGAGAGCATTTTTTTTTCGTGACGAGGAACCTGAATAAAATTATCACGGTTATGTTAGTCATAAACTCTTGCGAAGTCTATACCGTGTTAGATACCAGTTCTACTCATTCTTTTATTGCACCTAGTTGTGTTCAATGTTTGATGTTAACTCCAGAGAAGTTAGACTTTGATATATATTTTAAACTCAGTTGAGAGAAACCTTCGTTACCTCCACTATTTATAAATCTTGTTCAAATCAACATTTTCACGTTACCTGTCAATCTTATCTCTTTAAAAATACTTGCATTTGATGTGATTTTTGGAAACAATTGGTTAACTACTCATCATGCTTTTCATAAGGTTGTTAGCTTTCATACTCCTAACCAACCTGTTATGCGGATTCAAAGTAATCAAACCACTAAAGTCAATCATTGTCATATCAAGCCATAAATAAAGAGCCCCGATCCTTTCGTTGTTGACTTTCTTGTGTGGAATGCACCGAGGCCAGACTTTTTGTAGGCAACGTCGTGAATGACGATGGCAAGTTGATAGGTATCAATGTGACGTGTTATCCAAGTCTTGGATTAGAGTCACAGTTTTGAATGATATTTCTATTGTTAATAAATTTCCTGACGTATTCTTGAAGACTTCTTAGCCTACCCTAGAGCGTAAAATCGAATTTTGTATTGACCCTAGTACAAAACACATTTCTAAAACCCTTAAATATTTTCTTCACCTAAAACGAACGTGTAATGTGCCAAAGACGTTGGCTCAAGCTGTTAAAGATTATGATCGTACCATACCATCGTGAAAAAGCGAACGTGGTAGCTGACGCATTGAGTAGAAGATCGTATACGGTTACAAGTGTGAATATATAAACCCACATGAATATAACGAATATACGATTAGAATCGACTTTAATCGAGAAAATTAAAGCTGCTCAAGCTACATACTCAGAGCTGATGAATGTGATGAAGAAGGTTCAAGAGGGCATTCTTCTAGAAGTAAGAATCGATAAAGAGAAGAAATCTCAACCCTCGATTTTATTGGCCCATTTAAAATCCTTGATCGAGTAGGAACTGTGGCCTATAGACACGTTTTACCGCCAAGTATATCGCGTGTTCATAACATTTTTTTCACGTATCGATGTTACGTAAATGTGGATGACCCGAACCACATTATTGAATTAAAACTACACGAGATATCAGAAGATTTAACGTATGAGGAGATACGTGTTAATATCTTAGATAAGAAGGATTATATTCGACGCACAAAGTTTATACCTCAATAGTTAGAATTTGAAGTGAAGTCAAGGTATCCTCACCTGTTCGGCATACCAGGTACGTATGTAAATTTCGAGGGAGAAATTTAATAAGGAAGGGAGATTGTGAGACCCCAGATTTTATGAATAAATATTTAATTTTCTCGAAATAATTTTTTTTTATATTATGGTGTTTATTTGATGAAATGTTATAGTTGTGGGTAATATTTACAAATTTTGCAAAGTACGCAAGTTGTTATATAATATTTGATTGGTCGGGGAATATTCTTTTGGTCTGGGAATATCCGTACGACGGTACAATCATTGGTGGACCCCAGAACAAGAATTATTGTCGAATAGAGAAAATGACAAAAATACTTTATAAAAATAATGGTGGAAGTTTTACCGTTAACTGTTGAAACACCCGGTGTTAAAAGTACAGTAATACGCGTAGTTGTACAGTAACACACGGTATTGATTATTGATACTTATGTGAGAAGTCACTCAGTTATACTCAATTATTGCTATAGTAATTGCTGCATCATATCTCTCATAGTATTGATTCAATTATTGTTACAGTTTCATCTGCATAATATGATATATTGTTCAATCGGGTATTCGGGACATTTTTCGTGTCGGAGTTACTATTCACGAGTTACTATTCCTGAGTTACTATTCACGAGTTACTATTTATGAGTTACTATTCACCCGGTTACTATTCACTCTTGTATTGTGCATTCGGGTATTTGGGTACAATATTATTCCATGAGGAGATGTGCTAATTTTTCAGACCGTTGGTTGAAGATATAATAGTAAGTCAATATGGACCGCTGGTGGAGTTATAATAGTAAATCAATATGGATCACTGGTTTAAAGTTTTAATAGTAAATTAGTATGGACCGTTGTTTTAAGTTTTAATAGTAAACTAATATGGACAGTCTGTTTAATAGTAAATCAATCTGGACCGTTCATGAATTAGGTACTATTCATTCTATTTTCCTATAAATAGAAGCTCATTCCTTCATTATTTTCTTACGAATTCACTGAAACTCTAGAGAGAAAAGTTATAGAGAAACTATAGAAAAGTATTCTGCTACTTCCCTACTCTTATATTCAGTTTCTTTTACGGTGAGGGATGTTATTTGTTGTACTCATGAAGAGAACTTCTGTTATTCCATTATTTATTATTCTGTTGGAATAACCTGTATATGCAGGCTACCCTATACATGGTGACATTCTTCTAATATTCCGTTCTTTATTATTCTATCAGAATATCCTGTCTGTGCTTTTACACCGGACCTGGTTCCATTATTTATTATTCTGTCAGAATATCATGTCTGTGCGTTTATGCCGGACCTGGTTCCATTATTTATTATTCTGTCAGAATATCCTGTCAATACGTTTACGCCGGACTTGGGTCCATCCTTTATTATGCTATTGGAATAACCTGCCTGTGCGGTCTATCGCATGCTTGGTGATTTCTTTTGTTATTCCATTCTTTATTATACTCAGTTGGTTAAAACTTTGACTTCTATACTCCATGAAATTAGTGGAATAGCCTTGATATTTGCACTTCATCTAGTATCTTTTTATGGAAATATTCTTCTTAGCATTCTTGAATTTTACTCTACAAAGCAGTATCATGTTGACAATTTGAACGTTATCAGTTCCTGGATAAATTAATTCTTGAACTTGTTTTATTGAATTCTTATATCATTGTCATCATCCTCATGTTTATATTATGTTAAAAGTCATTTGTGGCCTGTAGTGCATAGATGGACTTGGTATGATTATGACCAGGGATTATTCGGTATAATCATAACCGTAATGTTACAAATGATGTGGAAAAAGTCCTCATTGGCCCGTAGTGCATTGATGGATAATTTTTGGTATGATTATGACTATGGATTCTCTTTGGCCGTAGTGCAAAGATGAATTCTTTTATGGCATGATCAGTACCGTTGATGAAAACATGATTATCTTAAACCGTAGTGTATGGATAATTCGTGGTCGTGATACTAAAGAATATCATTGGCTGTAGTGCAGGACTGATTCAATGATGTGGATTATTTATTAAGATGAGTCCCAGCGATAAAAGTATTGAAAAACCTTTTAGACCATAAAAGATAGTAGATTTTATTCCCTACTTGACTCTTCTAATGGATTGCTTGTTCCGCTGCAGTTAAACTTGATAGTTATTATATTTTATCAGTTTAACACTGTTGAAGGCTAACGATAAATTATTCTGCATTATCTTAGTCATAATATTTCTTACTGGGCTAGTTGAGCTCACCCATTCTTTCACTGTTCTCTTCAGGAAATGAGAATGTAGCTGGGACTAGTCGGGGAACAGAGTGATGGTCCTAGATGGTGCATTAGTAGTCCTCACTATTCTGTGAAATAGTGTGATAATAATTGTAATGAGGACTCCTTTTGAGTTTGTATAATCTCTAGTAGATAATATTTATATTCAAACTCACACTTTATGTTTTGTCATATTGTACATGACAGTTGTATTATTAAGTTGTATTTGAATTCTGTACCATATATCTGGCGACTCAAGATGGTTGATGTTTACCTAATTTTGGGGGCGTCATAGTGTTCATTTCTTGTTCTTGGCTTGGAACTTGGACTATGTTGTAGAGCTTCTTCTAAGATTTTCGGAATATCTTGAATCATTCCAATCGGAGTTCGGATTCAAGAGTTATGATCTTTGTATCAACTGACGTCGAACTTCGCTGTTTTGGTTAGCCAATTTTATAGCAGTCACTTTCAGACCACTTTCAGCCTTCATTCATCAAGAATTTCTAAATCATCAAAAATATGAAAGTTGTAGAGCTTGTCGATAGCTTCGATTTGATAGGTGTCAGGCCCCGTAACTCTTCTCGGATCAAAAGTTATGGCCATTTTACCAGAGCAAACTGCAACAGAAAATCAACCTCGCGAGCAAGCAATTTCCTGCGCGGCCGCGCGAATTACAGTAGCAAAAAGATGCGGTTTAATACTTGCGCAGGGCCGCACCCAACTTTAGTCCAATTCTTGCGCGGCCGCACCACTTCGGAAGTTGACCAAAGTTGACTTTTAATTAAACAGTGCAATTGAAGCATAACGGAGAGAAGGGTTCAATTAAGGCTTATATATTAGACGTATTTTCATGATGTAAGAGATATTCCACCCCTTGGGGGCTGAAACTACTGTTACTTTCTTTTTCCAATATTCGATTAGATTAGATTAGAACCCTAGATTATCTAAGATTTAGGGATTGAAGCAATTGAAGAACATTGGAAGTTCAGAAGTGAAAGAAGAGAAGAAACTCAGATTTGCTATTCTTAATCCCTAACTCTCTTACTTGTATTTGTATCTTTCAATGTATATTCAATTGTGGATCATGGATTCTAATTCAACTATGAGTTAAATTCTATTTTGGGATTGCAATGGAATCTATTGCCTAGTTTATTTTGACATACTTCATTGTTAGCCTTATTGATTGCTATAGGATTGTCTATTAAGATTCATTCTTATTTGTTTAGTTGATTGGCCATCAATTACTGGGATAACTCATATGAACTTGAAAGACGGAGTATGGGTTTAGATTTGATCTTGATAGCTTGTGTTTGTATGTTCTACATGGTGATGGAATATATGATTCGTGCTTAGGATAGACATATACTGAAGTACCGCTCATAGTCAATTGAGAACTTAGGCTTTAACCCTAATTATTTTTAAATCACATAGACATATAGTGGTTTAGGTAATTTTGTATTCATGTGTATTCTTTCCACTGGGGATTATATTTGATATAGGTATGGTACATTGAGATATGGTTGTACTTTACTTTTGTGTTCTCGACTAGCAATCCAGTGCAAGTAATTTGGCTTAACAGGGAGTTCGTTGATTTAAATTATTCAATAGATGAAATTGTAATCTCAGGTCTTCATTATCTAGTCTCACTCTAGAAATAGTTAGGTTTATTTAATTTAATAGTTTAAATATAAAATATAATATCATTCGTTTAAATAAGACTGAGATGGTTATGAGTTAATGCTTGGTGAACTTTATTAGTTAATTCTCCGTGGGAACGATACTTTACTTACTCTTTATTACTTGTTCACCACGTATACTTGCGTGTTGTGCGTAACTAGAATTTACCCAACAGTGGCGCCGCAGCGCCACAGTGTGAACTGTGGGTCACGCTGCAACGTGGTAGCGGCATTGTAGCGACGTTGCGGCGTGAGGACTAGGCCATTGGCCGGCGTTGCGGTGCGAAAGTCGAGCTTCAACACCAACTTTGGCGCTGAGGCACGAGATTTCGAGCTGGAGCGTGGATTTTGGCGCTTAAGCGTCGAAACTCACAGAACACAAAACGAAGAACATAATCAAGTTACTGTACCTTAATTTTAACACCAATTAACATGCATAAGTTCATGTAAATTGAACATAACATTATCAATCACCCATATACCAATTACCAACAACTAAACAACGATTTTAGAACACTTAATTCTTTGAAACACTGTTTTAAAACAAAACTCCATTACTGACTGTTAATAAACACAGTGAACACTGTAAATCCTACTAACAACTGGTCTGATTACTTTAAACTATGATTCTCTATAGTTTATACCCAATTATCCTAGACACAGTTCAATTTCTCAATTAGCATAATCTAATTTTGTTATCATACAAAATTAGCAATCACTGCTCATATATTTTTCCTGTAAAACAATCCCATTTCTTGTATACGTAATTTAGCATACAATAATATATATACATTAAACATACAATCATATATATATATATATATATATATATATGTATATGCTTGTATCACAATCACCATTACAAATATACACCTAATTTCCTAACCAATTACAAAAACATGATTTTTCAGAGAATCTTTATAAAACCTTTATACACGGTGAGTGAATTTCAAGAACACAAACATAGAGAAAATAAACATATATACTAAGGTTTTAAAACATACCTTTTGTTGCTTTAGAAACTACTTGCTAATCACTGAGAATCGTTTGAAAACTCTGCTTTGGAATCTCAGCCTTTTCTCTCTCAAACTCTCACAAATCCTCTATATTTTTCTTCTCTGAAAACCTTTTCTTTTCTCAGACAAAACTTCTCTTTTTCCTCTCTTAGGCTTAAGCCAAAAATAGCATACGTAAACTAAAATAAAAGCCAACGTACAATTTTAAAACGTATAAAACAAACGCTACACTTATTACACTAATAAGTTATCAGTTACCCAAATCTATTATAAATTATTTATAATTTGTTTATTTAATTTATTTTATTAATAATTAAAAATTCAAAAGAAATCCAAAAGCCATAAGGCTTTGTTAGGCAAAACAATTTAAAACTTAAAGAATTAATATACTTAAGCATTGTTTGGGTAAAACTAGATTAAAACTACTTAAATTTTATTTTAATAACTCATTA
Organism: Panax japonicus; assembly: GCA_020205505.1. Taxonomy (NCBI): domain Eukaryota; kingdom Viridiplantae; phylum Streptophyta; class Magnoliopsida; order Apiales; family Araliaceae; genus Panax; species Panax japonicus. The sequence continues at coordinate 26,263,062 of CM035101.1, read as the reverse complement.
TAATATAGTTATTTGTCACACTTTATTTAATTAAGTTTTCATACTTAATTAATTAATTCAAATAACAATTTATTAAATAAATCATTTAATCACATAACTCAATACAAATAATTAACCATCAAATTGAAATATCAATATAATAATAATTTTCTTAACTCATTAATTATTTATTTAACAAATAATTAACCACATCAAATCAAATCAATTAAACAAATATTTATTCAACGATAATCACATCTATTAAATATTTATATAATTCAATAAATATTTAAATATTATAATTAAAATTTTGGAATGTTACATCATTCCCTCCTTACAAGGATTCTGTCCTCAGAATCACAATTCAAACAAGGCATTCGTTACATTATTCCCTACTTACAAAGATTTTTTCCCCAAAATCGAAGACACAGATTAAACAAATAAATCAGGGTAATCTTTAATCATTTTTTCTTTGAGTTCCCACGTAGCTTCTTCAACATTGTGGTTCCTCCATATCACCTTCACAGAAAGGTATCACTTTATTCCAAAGCAATTGTTCTTTTCGGTCGACTATCTGGATAGGAATCTCTTCATATGACAAATTTTTATCGAACTATAATGAAATTTGAAAAACATTGTGAATGTTTTCCAACTCTGGAGGTAGAGCTACCTCGTAAGCCACTTCTCCAACTCTTCGCAGCATTTCAAAGGGTCCGATAAACCTCGAGCTTAGCTTTCCCTTTTTACCGGAATGAATTTTCCCCTTCCAAGGAGAAACTTCTAGGAATACGTAATTTCCTACGTCGAATGCATGATCTTGTCTGTGTTGATCATCATACTTCTTATGTCTGTCTTGATCAGCTACCAATCTTGTCCTTATGAGTTTGATAACCTCAACAGTTTGTTGAACCAGTTCTGGTCCTCACAGTTGACGTTCAGCGACTTCATCCCAACACAGTGGAGTTCTGTACTTTCTACCGTATAATGCTTCGTAAGGCGGCATGTCGATGCTCGCGTGGTAACTATTATTGTAGGCGAATTCCACCAACGGTAAATGTTCTTCCCAACTTCCTTTGAAATCCATGATTCACATTCTTAGCATATCTTCAAACGTTTGGATTGTTCATTTAGTTTGGCCATCTGTTTGTGGATGATAAGTTATACTCATTCGCAATTATATTCCCATACATTCTTGTAGTCTCTTCCAAAAGTTTGACGTGAATCGCGGATCTCTATCAGACATAATTAACACTAGCGCTCCATGTCTCGAGACGATCTCTTTACCGTACAATCTTTCTAACTGGTCAAGTTTGAACCTAATCTTTATTGGTAAAAAGTGTGTTTATTTCATCAGTCTATCCACTATTACCCAAATCGCATCGCATCCTCTCTGAATAGTTGGAAGACCCACCCCAAAATCCATTGTGATATGTTCCCACTTTATTTTGAGATGCTTACTTCCCGATCTCATAACTTCTTCGTTATAACTAAGAACGAGGTTGTTCTAAAGCCCTTATCCTCTTTATCTTACGTACTTCAATCCCTCTTGGATAGAACTTTGTTTTGAATCCGTTAACATGCCATTTGATTGGCTTGATCTTTGTCCTTTGCTCATTTTTACGTTATTAACGTTCTTCGTTCGTTTGTCTATAATTCGGTCATCCGAACTCGGAACTCGTTTGTTCTTGAGTCCACGACTCATGTTTTCTACGTTCTATTACTTTCTTATGAAACCCTACACCTTCGAGTTCATTTACACACTTTCTAATTCTTATTCGTCTTTTACAAAATTTTCGTCATAACTTCGTTATAGCTCAGTTTTAATATGTTCTTCATGAACGTTTCTACCATTCCTAACCAAGAAATAAGCATCTAACTTATACGCGATGGTTTTAAACTTATCCATCAACACCAAATTATACTATGATGGTTTTAAATTTATCCATCAACAACATTCTTCGTGTTCTTCGCGGTCTTCGTTCGTTTTCATTTTTAATCGGTATTTTGATTATAATTTTACTTTTTCTTGGAATTTGATGTTATAACACACCATTCCTTACTTATTTCACTGAATCGTTCATATGATTCATTTGGATTGTTCAAATTCATTACGAATCTTACCCTTCCTTAAGAAATTTATAAAATAAACTTCTAATTCTTATTTCTTCTTTTTCTCATGATTTAAACCATATTAAATCGTTAATAACATCTTTTAATTCATATTCTCATTAAGCTATGTTTTAAACATATAAAACTTAAAGAAAATTAATTCAGAATTTAGGTTTTCGATACCTTTCTTCTTTAATCTCCTTCCGTCGGACAAAGTTTGTTTACGCGTAAGCTTTTCCTCCTCCTTTTCCTCTTCTTCCTCATCCAAAACCTCTCTCTCTCTCTCTCTCACACTCTCAAATGTTGTAGGATTTTCAAAATCCTAAACAAATGAATTTAAGCTTCCTATTTATAGATTTTCCGAGCTAGGGGCAAAATAGTCATTTCGCCCCTCTGGTTACGATCACACCTCCTTACTATTCCACTTCCTTACTATTCACGATACTTCCCTTGGAAGTTTTGTGGTTCCGTCTTTCAGGTTTCGTCCGACAGTTTTAAAAACTGCGATTCTCGGAATCCAAATATTTTTGGATATTTCGTCTTTCCTTTACAGTTAACTTTTACGTATCTTCGGTTCTCCGAAAAATTGAAAAACACTTTTTGGGGTTAAGCGGTTTCCTTCATATTTTTCCCTGACGTAGTTAAACGAATGAAAAGTACATAACAATACTTTTCATCATTTTTATTTCGTCCAATTTCTGAACGTTTTTTGAGAAAACTTTTATCGGCTTACTTAACTTTTCACAATATATTATCGTTAAATCTTTTGACGGAATGTCATTTCGACATACCGAACTCTCGAAAAGGCTTAGATTATTGAAACTCTAACCCTTAGGATTTCGTCATGTGAATAGTGCATATTTCGTCTTTTTCCTCAAAATATTTTTGTTCCTGAAATTTTTTAATTTTTGCTTTGAAAATTTTTACTCGTTCATTCTAGCTCGTAGCTAAAATCCTCTCGTATTATAATCATCCTAGGTTCTAGAACGATTAATAAACACATAGCACATAATATTATTAATAAAAATTCATTTTATTAATAACTAATTCTTTAAACTTAAATTCTGGACAATCCGAATTCTCCGGGTTGTTACATATGATTAACATTTAAGCATACTTGTAAGCATATGCCTTGAACATACTTGAAAGCATATGACTTGAGCATACTTGTAAGCATATGACTTGAGCACGCTTGTAAGTATATGACTGTCATTCTAGTTTATACTTGTTACCATATGACTTGAGCATTCTATTTTAGTTGATATTGTTAAGTGAACGAAATCGTGAAGTATGTTTAAGTCTATAATAAATAATGGCTTTGGATAGAATAACCTTAATGGATAGATCTAAAGAATGAACTGCAATCTTCAGAGTCTCTAGCTTGGATACATCATTAATTATATTATATTGTTTTCATTATATTTAGTAACGGAACTAAGTAAATGCTACTTAGATATATTTTATTTTAATTTAATTATACATATAATCATATTATATTTTATTACTAGTAATTGCCCGTGCCTGAAGCCACGATGTATCAAAAAATTAGATTAAAATTCAAAAAATACTATATTATGTAAAGACACTTTGCAACTTAAAATAACTTACAATCAAACATAACAATTATCATAATTTACCACAGTACCACAATAATTACTTTTTCGTTAAAAATAGATATCCAAAAAATCTAAACTTGTCTACAAAACTTACAATCATCAATACCAATTATCATAATTCACCACACCACCAGAATAATAATAATAATAATAATTTTTATTATTATTATTTTTATTATTATTATAATAATAATTATTATTGTTATTGTTATTATTATAATTATTATTACTTTATTACTATTATTATTATCACTATTATAAAATTATTATTATAATTATAATATTTATTATTATTATTATTATTATTATTATTATTATTATTATTATTATTATTATTATTATTGTTCTTCTTATTATTATTATTATTATTGTTGTTGTTGTTGTTGTTACTATTACTATTATTATTATTATTATTATTATTATTATTATTATTATTATTATTATTATTATTATTATTATTATTATTATTATTATTATTATTAGTATTAATATTGTTATTATTATTATTATTATTATTATTAGTAGTAGTAGTAGTGGTGGTGGTGGTAGTAGTAGTATATTATTATTATTATTATGATTACTATAATAATAATTATTATTATTACTATTATTATTAATATTATTATTATTATTATTATTATTATTACTATTAAGTATTATTATTAGTAGTAGTAGTACTATTATAATAATAATAATTATTAGTACTATTTTAATTATTATTAGTACTATTATTATTATTATTATTATTATTATTATTATTTTTTGTGAACATGAGAGAGAGTATGTTGTAGGGGTGAATTTGATTTGGGAGAGAAGAAATATGAGCCTTTAGATTAAGTTGGAAGAATTAAGTTAGAATGGATCTGAACCGTCTTTATGCTTTGTCAAATGAAAGATTCAAAATGAGTTCTGTTTTATTACATAGATATTTAATATGATATTATATTTTAATTTATATTATATTTATATTTATATGATATTATATTATATTTTAATTTAATTATATATATAATCATATTTAATCATATTTGCTTATGGGTTTTTGTTTGGATGGTAAAGCTTCAATTTGCTGCTTGAAGGTATATTTTCAAAAATAGATATGGTTCACCTGCTGCTCCTCATTTTGTATATGATAGTTACTTTACTAGATATTTTTAGTAAAGAGTATAGCTTATAACTACGTCTGCTTTGTAAATGACATGTTTATTGTTAGGCCATGATCCTTTTCCTTATTGGGCCAGATCTAATGGGCTATTCCTTTGGGTTGTGATTATACTTATCCTGGTTGACCCGGATGTTTTGGGCCCAATTACTTATTATTTCACTAAATCCATACAGATTGGATCCGGTCGCACAGGTCATCTCCATTAGTTGGGTTTACTTATCAAATTAGCCCATTAGGCATATTTTCCCTTAGCCCAACTTTGACCAGTAATCATTACTCAAAATAATAGTTGACTATTATGTCTGCCACCTTTCTATATGACATTAATGAGGATGGGATGGAGAGGGGGCGGAGAAAAAGGTGTGATAGAAAATATGGAGGCTGAGTGCATGCTTTCGGCGGAAATGACTGGAAATGGGGGAAAAAAGATGTCAGGAAGTGATGGGTGGCACGGTGAGCCGGAAGGGGAGTTGGCGTGGAGCTGTGATGATAAAGAAGAGGTAAGTAACAAAATACTACACACACCACCTAATTATTCTCTCAGACACTAGATATTATCATCCTCTTGAGTTAACCTTGTGAACACATATATACTTACTCTCACGCCTGAGCTATCCCCCGGCGGTCCAGCCGTCAAGCTTGTGGTGTTTGTTAGGTTTACTGTGCAGGATCAGGACGTCATTTGTGATTGGGACGTGGCAAAAGATCCTGGCGTTAACATTGGCGCTAGAAGGAGGGCTGCTCTAGTGTCCTGAACATTTTTCAATCACAAACCATATTTGCCCCACGTCAATATTCATGGTGAAGAGTAGAACACCTACACCCGAAGGGCAACCTATGGCAGTCAGTAAATCGACACCGCGAGTGTCTGTCAAGGATCGTTTGGGACCGGCAATAAGTGTTCATGCTAGCACAGCGTCCAAGCGATCACATGAAAATTTTCGGCCAAGGGTTATGAACAACGTTAAGCGTAAGCTAGTTTTCCCGACAGAGAAAGGGTCTGACCGTGATCGGAAACGGGTAGAAGGCACCTCGCCTAGAACTCGATACCGAAACGAACAAGACGAAAAAGCCTCACGACTGGCCAAAATGGCGGATGAAGCGGATAGGGCCATGGAAGCACTTCTGAAGCAGCGACAGGATATAACTGAACAAATGGCTCGAATGACAGAAATGAGAGACGAAGAGTTCAGTTACATTCAATCTGAAGAACGTGGTCATCAGAGGGGAAAGGAACCTGCTCATTCAGGGCGAGAGTCGCTGGGTCGAATCAGGAAGAGAAGAAAGTCCCAAAGCCCTACCCCTCAAGGATCAAAAAGGACATATCGCCCTACTACTTCTAGAGGAAGGGGGCAAAGCGAACGAAGAGGTCGATCCAAAGATCGCGGCCCTGAGTACACAAGGAAAGCACTTGTTGTTGCCCATTCTCACCATAGCGCCCGGTTTCAAAGGCGAAGTTTATCAAGAGATTGTACTCCCGAGAGTCTACTGAGGGTACACCACCCTGTAGACACTCGTCATCGAAAGAGTCCCTCTAATGTTGAAGCATCTATTGAAAGAAACCGGTCTACTCAGAAGAGGAACGAGTCACCAGAAAAAGAAGCATCGTCTCAACCAGAAGGTGTGGAATATCTGGTTAAAGAATTAAAAGAACTTCGGAAGCAGCTTGCCGAAGTACAGAGAATAAAAGATACTCCGGGAAAGTAGGCCTCTCCTTTTTCCGCGAAAATTCTTAAAGAAAAAGCTGATCCCACCAAAAAGTTGCCCCATATCGAGAGTTATGACGGATCGGGGGACCCTTACGACCATAGTCAAGCGTTCGATCGGCTCATGGATTATTATGACTTTAGCGACGCCGCTAAATGCCATACTTTCGTCACAACGCTTAGAAAGGACGCCCGACAGTAGATGGGAACATTGCCCCCTGATTCAATCTCGTCATGGGAAGACATGTGCAGTAAATTTCATGCTCGCTTTGGGAGCAATAAAAGAAGGGGAAAACCGACTGGTTCGTTGGCTCAAGTCCGACAGTTTTCTAACGAGTCTTTAGGCCAGTATGTGAAACGATTTCGTGAAGCCGTCGGTCAAGTAACAGACTTGAATGATTTACAAGCTGTGGGATTATTTCAGAATGGACTAGATTTGGTCAAATCGGAAAAGTTGGTAAAGAAACTAATGTTCAATCACCCGAAGAGTCTCGCCGAAGCCTTTGATAAAGCCGAAGGTTATATTGTGGTGGAGGAGGCTATGAGCAGCCTCAAACGACCTTCTTCGGAGCGGCTCAGGGAGACAGATCGAGACAAAACTGATGGAGACCAGAAGAAGAATGAAGGGAGCAGAGACCGTAATGAGAGCGGTTCAAAGAAGTACAATAATTGGAGACAGGGTGGAGGACGTTCGTCCGCGCTGGCCCAGAGGGTGAATAGGACATATACAGCACTCAATGCAGACAGGGTTGTTATCTTGGAACAAATTAAAAATCAACCTATCTTCGAGCCACCTCGAGATAATATCAAGCCCGAAAAAGGAAATCCTCGCAAATATTGTGATTACCACCAGGCTTCAGGTCATGATACGAATGATTGTGCCAGTTTGAAATACTTCATTGAAAGAAAGGTACAAAGTGGGGTTTTAGTTCAGTATGTGGCTGCCAGAACTAATCAACAACAGAACCAATGACCTGTCCCAACGGTTCAGCAGGCGTTGCAAGCTCCGGGACAACCTGCAAGGCATGTGATCGATGTCATCACGGGAGGTACTTCTGGCAAATTAATTGGGAAGAGACGCCGAAGTTATTTGGATTCGGTTATGTCAGTGGCGGGATCCTCCCCAAAGACTGATAGACCCTATCCGAATACGGTAATCTCCTTTACTGATGAAGATTACCCTTCGGAGGTCATCGAGCCGCACGAAGGATCGTTAGTGCTAACTGCCCAAGTGGGTTCAGTAGATATGAAACGGATTATGGTGGATAATGGGTCTTCTGTAGATATCCTGTATGCCCACGCTTATCAAAGGATGAATTTGGATGGGCGAAAGATGGAGATAGGACAGGAGGCTCCTCTATACGGTTTTAGTAATGATCCAGTCAAGGTTGCTAGGACCATTGAGCTACCCGTCATCTTCGGAATATCCCCTAAGCAGGTAGAGGTTATTTGTAAATTTTATGTTGTACATGTAGATTCTGCTTATAATGTTATTTTGGGGAGGCCCACTTTAATTGTTCTACAAGCTGTGACCTCAATACCCCACTTTAAAATCAAATTTCCTACGGCTCATGGGGTTGGCGAGGTGAAAGGAGATTTGGATTTGGCCAGAAGGTGTTACAGAAATGCTGTGATCACTTCGGGAGTGGGAGTGTTAAAGCAGAAGCATGCCATGGCAATAGAAATCGAGCCCTTTAATGAGAGCAGTTCTGAACCATCAGTCATACCAGCCGAAGAAACAGAAGAGATAGAGCTCATCCCGGGCAAAGTGGATAAGGTAGTAAAGATAGGTTCGGATCTACCAGAACCCCTCTGAACAAACCTCATGGAACTACTGAGGTGTTATGTTGATATCTTCGCGTGGGAACCTCAGGATATGCCTGGAGTAAGCCGGGATATCGCTGAACATCGGCTAGAAGTAGATCCGTCAAAGAAGCCCGTTCGACAGAAGAGGAGGATCTTTGCGCCCGAACGACAGCGGATCATCGATGAGGAGATTGCAAAATTATTGACAGCTGATTTCATTTTCGAGATTGACTACCCGTAGTGGATGGCAAATATCGTGCTAGTCCAGAAGCAGAATGGTAAATGGCGAGTCTGCATCGACTATACTGATCTGAACAAAGCCTGTCCGAAGGATTTTTATCCACTGCCCCACATTGATCAACTTATTGACGCCACTTCGGGTCATGCTTTATTGAGTTTTATGGATGCGTTCTCTGGGTATCATCAGATCTCCATGTGTAAAGAGGATATACCGAAGACGGCGTTCATTACGAATCGTTCGATATATGCTTATAAGAAAATGACTTTTGGCCTCATCAATGCCGGAGCCACCTACCAGAGGATGATGAACCATGTCTTCAGATATCAGTTAGGCAGGAATATAGAGGTGTACGTAGACGATATGATTGTCAAAAGCATGTTGGTGCATAAACATTTAGACGATTTAGAAGAATGCTTTCAGACGCTTTGTCATCACAATTTGAGACTAAATCCCACAAAGTGCACCTTCGGTCTGGGGTCTGGTAAATTTTTGGGTTATCTTGTTAGTCAGAGAGGAATTGAGGCCAATCCAGAGAAGATTCAAGCGATCTTAAACATGAAGACTCCTCAGTCATTTAAAGATGTTCAACGTCTGACTGGAAGGATTGCAGCTTTGCGGAGCTTTGTGTCCAAGTCTGCAGAGAGATGTTTGCCGTTTTTTGATACTTTGAAAGGTTCGAAGAATGCAAAGACCTTTCATTGGACTTCAGAATACGAAGATGCCTTTCAGAATATCAAGTATTATTTATCTTCGGCACCCTTGCTGGTAAAGCCTGTTCCTACAGAGCCTCTATATTTGTACTTAGCAGCTAGTTCTTTGGCAGTGGGAGCAGTTTTGGTACGAGAAATGGGGGGCAAGCAGCACCCGGTTTATTATGTAAGTCATGTCCTTCGGGATGCTGAAGCGAGGTACCCAAATATTGAAAAGTTTGTTTTTGCTCTAATAACTGCTAGTCGAAAGCTTAGGCAATACTTCCAGGGTAGACTAGTAATAGTATACACAGATCAGCCTTTAAAGAAGGTTATGGGAAGACCAGAGATATCGGGGAGACTAGCTGCATGGACGATGGAGTTGTCCCAATTTTTTATTGAATATCATCCCCGAACCGCCATTAAAGGACAAGCGTTGGCTGACTTTGTGGTTGAATGTTCGTTTTCTGAGACTGATGAAGTAGTGGCCGAAGCTGAAGGGGTTGATAGGGCAGTTGCAGTTCTTCAGCAGAAGGAGGGTATATGGACGCTGTATGCAGATGGATCTTCTACCACGGACATCAGTGGAGCAGGAATTATTCTGACGAGTCCGGAGGGATTCAAAGTGCAGCAGGCCATCAGATTTTAGTTTAAAGCAACCAATAATGAAGCTGAGTATGAGACAGTACTCGCCGGGTTACGATTAGCAAAGAGTCTTGAAGTACAGAGAGTGGTCATCTTCAGTGATTCTCAGTTAGTCGTTAAACAACTCTCTGGGAATACAAAGCCAGGGGCCCGAGAATGATCAAGTATTTGGCGGAAGTGAAAGAACGACTTCAGTATTTCCAGTCCTATGAGTTTCAAAGGATTGAACATAACAAAAATTCAATTGCCGATGCGCTCTCCAAATTAGCCACTACGAATGTTGATACTTTTGATGGGTCGGTTTACTTAGAAATTTTACAACATCCTAGTGTTCATCATGAAGTGGTGATGTGCGTCGACCGAACCAACTGCTGGTTAACTCCATACTTAGAATATTTGGCAGATGGCGTCTTACCTTTGGATCAGATGCTAGCCAAGAAAATCAAGTACAAGAGTGCTAATTATATTCTGATTGATGGAGATCTGTTCCGAAGAGCTTTCTCATCTCCATTACTCAAATGTTTGACTCCATCAGAAGCTGAATACGCTCTCCGAGAAGTACATGAAGGCATTTGTGGCGACCATATGGCTGCTAAGTCATTAGCATATAAAGTACTTCGTCAGGGGTACTACTGGCCTACAATCTTCAAGGAAGCAACTGAATATGTAAAGAGGTGCGAGAAATGCCAGCTCAACAGTCCAATACCGCATCAGCCACCGGAAGAACTAGACTCGATCCTATCTCCTATACCCTTCGCTGTCTGCGGGGTCGATATATTGGGTCCACTACCAAAAGCAAAAGGTCAGGTCAATTTTGTTATAGTTGCCATAGACTATATGACCAAATGGGTAGAAGCAAAGCCACTTAGATCAATAACGGAACAGGAATGTTTGAAATTCATGAAAGAATCAGTAGTATTCCGTTTCGGGATTCCTAAGGTGGTAGTATCGGACAACGGGCGTCAATTTGTGGGATCGAAGTTTGAAGCATTTTTGAAAGAACTAGGGATTCAGCACAGAAAGACTTCAGTGGCTCATCCTCAATCAAACGGACAGGTTGAAGTGACCAACATAACACTCCTGAACGGGATCAAACGCAGATTGGACGAGGCTAAAGGCAGATGGCCAGAGGAGCTGCTTAGTGTGTTATGGGCTTATCGAACTACTCCGAGGACTACAACGGGGGATTCGCCTTTCAGATTGGCCTATGCCACTGATGCCTTAGTCCCAGTTGAAATTGGATCTCCAAGTCTTCGAGTTAGTCAATACAGAGAAATCCACAATGAAGAAGGGTTGAAAGCTAATCTTGATTTACTTGAAGAAGTTAGAGAAGTAGCTCTAATCAAATTGGAAGCCTATCAACGCAGAGTAGCCAAGCATTATAATAAGGGGTAAAGCTTCGCAGGTTTGAAGTATGAGATTTTGTCCTCAGAGAAGTTGAAGCATCCACGCCTCAAAATCTGGGAAAATTGATGCCAAACTGGGAAGGGCCATATGAAGTCATTGAAGTGCCAAAGCCAGGGACTTATCGGCTGAAGGCTTTAGATGGGTCAGCAATTAAGAATACTTGGCATGCTGGCAGGCTTAGGAAGTACTTTCAGTAAGAACAATGTCAGCACATCGGAAGTCTGTAAATATTTACATCATCATCAATAAAAATCCCTTTTTTCTCTCAAACCAATTTTGTCTCTGTTGCCGATCTGTTCATTGGTGTTTGGAGGTTCGGGAGGACTCGCTGACCATTCGATGGTAGCCTCTTCGGCAGGAGGTCCTTATGAGTTTGTCAGGCCCTTCGTGGTAGGAAAACGTCATTGGTGTTTGGAGGTTCGGGAGGACTCGCAGACCATTCGATGGTAGCCTCTTCGGCAGGAGGTCCTTATGAGTTTGTCAGGCCCTTCGTGGTAGGCAAACGTCATTGGTGTTTGGAGGTTCGGGAGGACTCGCTGACCATTCGATGGTAGCCTCTTCGGCAGGAGGTCCTTATGAGTTTGTCAGGCCCTTCGTGGTAGGCAAACGTTATTGGTGTTTGGAGGTTCGGGAGGACTCGCTGACCATTCGATGGCAGCCTCTGCGTCAGGTGGTCAATGAAGACATTGTTAGGCCCGTCGTGGTAGACAATTGTCGACACCTAAACCTTGTCAGGCCCTTTGTGGTAGGCAAGTATCATCTTTAAGACTTTGTCAGGCCCTTTGGGGTAGGCAAATGTCATCTCTCATTCTTTGATCAAGCTTCTCGTGGTGAACAAATTCCTAATGAAGCAGATCTGTCTCAGTCTTCAGTAACTAATAAGTATCCCTTAACCTTATTACCTAAATTTTTTCTAAGTGTTAAGTTCGGGATACCTCATTATTTAACCTCACTTTATCCATTATATGTCATATTTAATTGTTAAATAACAACTGAATCCTTGAAGCAATTATATATATTTCTAGTAGCACTAATATTGAGAGGTTTACACAAAGCAAATGCACCGAAGTCATAAAGGACGAAATCAAATTTCATTAATATTCGATTTAATTACATAAACAAATAATCTTCAACAAGTCCTACAAATTAAAATAAAATTATCTTCAGCTCTTGCCCTCACTTTCAGAGTCTAGCAGAGATGGATCTAGTTGAGCAGCCACCAACTTTCCCTTTCCCCTGCTACGGCACTCCTCGTATCCTTCATAATAAACCTTTAAGATCTCTGACCCAAGTTCGTCCGATGTACGATAGTCCGCCCATATTTGGGTGATCATACCTTCGGTCAAAGGGGATCTCGTTCCTGAAGTGCCTTTATCTTACCACGAAGCTTGCGACGCTTGGCCTTCTGAACTTTTTTGGTAGATCGAGCCTTCGTCTGAACTTCGTGGAGCTGGGTTGACAATTTTTGATTGGCTACAACAAGATCCTCTTTGGTACTCTTCAAGGCTTCAGTCTCAGCAACAAAACGAATATTCAACATAGATAATTTTTGTTCACTGGTTTTTGTCGTCTTTAACTCTTCTCTGACTGAGCTCAGTACATCGTAAGTCTCCCCCATATCCTCCTTGGTTTGAGCCAGTTCTCTCTGAAGACTTTCGTTGGTATGAAGAATAGATTCGCGTTCCTCTCTCTCTCGGGCCAACGTAGCCTTCAACATATTATTCTCCCTCCTCAGAGTCTCCTCATCGGACTCGGCATTTAGATGCCTGGGACGTAAACGCCCGAAGACTGCATTCGCCTGCGCATATTCAACAGTGTTCAGTCAATTTTAAATATTTCAGCAAGTGAAGAAATGTTTAATTAATAAAACTCTCACTTACCTTTGCCAGATAGCTCATGCCTTCGTCAAGAAAATTCCCGTTCGTATGAGTATCAAATCGATGATCATCATTCTCCTGAACGAAGGCATCAAACAGATGAAAGGGGAAGTTGACGTTGTACCGAGGCCATAAAGTCGGCCCTCCGGTAGCCTCATCGTGGAAATTTTGTGTTGAAGGCCTTAGGGGGGAAGGCATCGGTTGGTCTTGAACGGGAGAGGGATCCATGTAGATGTTTTCGGGGGAAGGAGATAGAGCTGGAGAAGGATCTCGAACTGGTAGAGTTGAAGGCGTTGGACTGGAGTCATTGTCAGCTGGTCGTTTTCTCTTTCGAGATGGCTCTGCAGCAGACTCGTTTATTTCTTCTTCATTTACAGTTGAAATCTCCTCGAGCCTCGTTGAAGGGTGAATATTTGAAGAAGGAACCCTAAGCTCATCGGGGGTTAGGGGAATGATTTTGGTTCTCAACTTTTTGATCCTAAGAAGTTGTTTTCGATCATTTACGGAAAGATCCAATAAGCTTGTTCGGGCCAATGGAGGGACAGCAGTTGGTGGTATGGGATCCACGTTCGGAGGTATTATATCAACAGTTGGTGGTACTGGATCTATGTTTGGAGGTATTATATCAGCAGTTGGTGGTACTGGATCTATGTTCGGTGGTATTGGGTCGGCAGTTGCTGTTGGACTGGTGGTTGAAGATATCAGATTAAAAGACGGTTTGGGTTCGGAAAGTTCTTCGGAATCTGACAGGATAGAAATTGGCCGAGGTTTTCGGATGGCTCTTTTTTTTCGTCGAAGGTGCAGAACTTTTTCCGGAAGAAGAGGTTCGTCATCTTCTGGTGCATGGGTTCGAGGCTCCTCAGCTGGTATTTCGGTACATGGGTTGAATCTGGAGGAAGCATCCGGTTGGGGAGGTCCGACATCAACATCTGCAGATTTTCCGGCATTGTCTTCGGATGGGACTTCATGTTGTAAAGAATCGATGGGGGCTTCTACCGGTTTTCCAGCTAACAAATCTTCTAAATCTTTCATCTCCGAAAGTGATGGTTTGATCAAAGTCACTACAAAGGATTAACAGTTCTACGTAAGAGTTTACATCACAAAAATTTCAAATATTCACAAAATGAATTCATACTTAAATTTGTGGTTATACAACCACGCTTGGTTGGAAAGAAGTCTGTAATTCCATTCCTCCCTCGGGAAATTGTCCAGAAGCTCTATTATCTCAGCATCGCGCTCTTCAGAAACATCCCCGAAGTCTGTGGAAATCTTCTCATCTGTGGCCCAGCCCGGTAAGGAAAGGACTTCGGGCCCTTTAACGAAAAACCGTCTTTCATGCCATCCTTTGTTGCTCGAAGGGGTATTCACTAGCGAGCGTCTCTCGAACTTCTCCCCTGTTTTTGCAGAATGCTTGCTTATGGTTTTAAAACCTTTCTCTCTGGATTGACCAACCTTATATACAGTGAAGAAAAAGTCTAGCGAAGGTTCGACTCCAAGTTCATAGCACAGAGCTATAAACGCCAGAATGTGAATATATGAATTTGGCATTAGCTGGGCGAACCCAACACCTAAAAACCCTAGTAGGGTCACCACGAAGGCGTGCAAAGGGAACCGGATGCCTTTCTCCAGAATGGTTGTTGTAACAGCCATCCATCCCTCAGGACGTTGATACATTTTTTCCCCAGACCTGGGAACTCTTATCTGGTGGGTTTCCGGAATATGACAACGAGTCCGAAGCTTTTCCAGATCGGCCTCGACAACCTTTGAGGGGATGTTGGCATGAACGTATAGCTCGTTGTCCCTATAGAATTCAAAAGGACTGGGAGAGAATGTTGTTGTCTGTTTCTTTGTAGTAGTTGCAGCAGCTTGACCAGAGCTCGAAGCATCTTTGCTAGGGTTTGGGTCTGGCACGATGGAGCAAATAGGTTTAACTAGCAGAGGACGACCTTGTTCGAAATCTTGGGACGCCATTGTTAACGATTCGCAGAGATTACAAAGAAAGTTCAGTAGGTAGAGAGAAAGCTTGAAGATTCGAAATTCGAATTGGCAGGTAAAATTGTCAAAATTGGTAAAGTTTGTTTTTTATATTGACGGTTACACGGTAATCGAAGGCGGCACAGTTAATTCACATTAATGATGGTGAATTGGAAGAGGTGTTATCCGGTTTTGGGTCTAAATATCCTAATCAGAATGTGTTTATGCATGTTGGGCTTCCCAGTTCTATCTTTGATACCGATTTGGATCGACTTAATTGGGATTTGATGAATTTCACTTTGGACCTTTTACAGCTTACCACAAATTATTATATCATGGGCCTATATTATTTATAGTCTTCCATTAAACCCTCTGTTTAATAAAAGACTAGGGGGCAATGTTAGGCCATGATCCTTTTCCTTATTGGGCCAGATCTAATGGGCTCTTCCTTTGGGTTGTGATTATTCTTATCCTGGTTGACCCGGATGTTTTGGGCCCAATTACTTATTATTTCACTAAATCCATACAGATTGGATCCGGTCGCACAGGTCATCTCCATTAGTTGGGTTTACTTATCAAATTAGCCCATTAGGCATATTTCCCCTTAGCCCAACTTTGACCAGTAATCATTACTCAAAATAATAGTTGACTATTATGTCTGCCACCTTTCTATATGACATTAATGAGGATGGGATGGAGAGGGGGGCGGAGAAAAAGGTGTGACAGAAAATATGGAGGCTGAGTGCATGCTTTCGGCCGAAATGACTGGAAATGGGGGAAAAAAGATGTCAGGAAGTGATGGGTGGCACGGTGAGCCGGAAGGGGAGTTGGCGTGGAGCTGTGATGATAAAGAAGAGGTAAGTAACAAAATACTACACACACCACCTAATTATTCTCTCAGACACTAGATATTATCATCCTCTTGAGTTAACCTTGTGAACACATATATACTTACTCTCACGCCTGAGCTATCCCCCGGCGGTCCAGCCGTCAAGCTTATGGTGTTTGTTGTGTTTACTGTGCAGGATCAGGACGTCATTTGTGATTGGGACATGGCAAAAGATCCTGGCGTTAACATTTATGATCTAGACTGCCTAGTTTTTGTAATGCTAATACATGTTTCTAAAGCAAATAGTAGGCAACCTTAAAATTTTAAACCAAGTTTATCTCTAAATGTAGTTGATTGCTTGTTTTAAATTTTTGGTGGCAATCAATGTCATATTTTGCATGAATGGCCCTGGAAATTGGTATATCCGTACATAAGTTTTTCTGACCAACTTCGTTTATAGCTTGTCATATTCATTTTATTTGATTATGAAGAGTATTATGCATTTTCTAGTAGAATTGTTAACGATGATCAAAGATCTAACATATGTTATCCTTACTCTTTTTCTTTTTTAAATTTTCTTTTCTTTTCCTGAGTTGTGTCACGAGTGACGATTTCTTAGCTCTAGCTATGCTCTTTAACTAATTTAGGGTGTAAAGTGAAAGATATATTTAGATATGAAAATAGGAAATATTGGAGAAGTTAATGTAAGAATCCGTTGAACACTAGAGTAAATAATTTCAAACAAGAAAGAAAGATCTAAAATAACCCAACAATTTATAATAAGAATAAAAAATAAAACCATGTGTTCAGATGTCACCATGATAGAAATTCATCACATGAGATTGGTGCTTCTCTTTATTTGTACCTTGATTGTGATTATGGTGGTCAATTGTTACAAAATAGCTATAATAAAAAAGAAATATTTCTGAGTTTGACAAGCATCAGAATACTTATGAAGTACTATAGTACATGATGAGTAGGTTTTTACCCTACGATTTATCCTTATTTAGCTTGATATATTGTTATTTTTTGAGTATTTCATGTTTCTTTTGATGGAGTTTTGTTCTTGTTACAGGTTATTAAGGTGAACACATCAAAATGCTGACATTGGAAGAAATCTCAAGCGATTCTGGGCATACTGCATCACCGACGTGGGGCACGCCGTGAATACAAAGGAAATGGCACGGGGCGCGCTTTATGGGTAAAAGATACTGCATCACTAGTGCGGGTTACGTCGCTTTAACAAAGGGTCCGACGCAGGGCGCGCCGGTCGGACGGGACATGAGCTAAATTGGTTTATTTTAAATGTACTTGAGTTGTGTTGGAAAAAATAACTTCTTTATGTAATAAGGTCATATTAGGAGTGTGTTAAGGAGGTTATTTCATATTAATTGGGATTCTTTGTTTAAGAACTTGTTGGGTTAAATTAGGAGTTTGATTTTTATTAGAATTCCTATGGGATGACTTTGACAGAGATTAGAATTGGATTTGGTTCAGCTGAAATGAATTAACTTATGCTAAGGAGTAGAGGGCTAAACATATCCAACAATTGATTTACAGGGAGAGAGCCATAACTGAAAATCAAGATCGTGGAGGAACGAAGGAAGGAGGTGATTTCACGAAGATTGCATATTTAAAGGGCGAAAAGGGTGGTGTATTACTATTCTTCTTCAATTTCAATTTTTTGTAATTGGGATGATGATTTCTTTTATTTATTCAGCATTTAATTCATTAATTATAAACTAAACTACTTCTTAGGCTTGCAATGGATCTTTAGTGTTGAATGACAATTATCATGCCTTGATTTGGGTTTAATAAATTATTAATTCAGTTTATCTATTGTGATTTATATTAATTTATGAATTGCTTGATCACCAATTTTATGTGGATTTATATGGATTCGAGAGATGATGTATGAATCTAGACCTAGTTACAATAGCATGTGTTCTTGAATTCTGTGATTGAAAGGAATCAAGATTAATGTTAGGATTGAGATATGCCTAACATCACATGTAATCAAATAAAGAACTTGTAATTAAACTCTTTTTAATTTAATTCACGTAGAGATATAGTGAGTTAGTTAATTAGATTATTTGGCTTAATTCTATCTAATTTGTGAATTTAAGTTGATATGGTTTTAGTGCATTGAGAAATGGCTAATTCTACATAAATGTTCTTGATTAATAAACTGAGATAGTGAATTAAACTGGGTTAAGGTGTGTTAATTAGATTGAGACTTATAGTGAAGTTATAAGCCTAATTCTCCATTGTTTGTTTAAAATTACGGTTTTTAAGATGTGTTGATTAATTAGTATTTTTAGTTTTTAGTTTTTATTAGTTATGAATAATTTCTTGTTATTCTCTGTGGGAACCATTCTTTTCTTATCATTATATTACTTGTTGACCATGTATACTTGCGTGTTGTGCGTAATTAGATTTTACTCCAACAAGTTATTGGCGTCGTTGCCGGGGAACTAATATTGATTTTAATATTTTTCATTATCAGTTTAATTAGTTCAGTTTTACTTAAACAATTTTTCTTTTCTTTTGTTTTGCTATTTCTTATTTCAGGTTCTTTGAGTTAGTTTATGCAAACTCGGTCGAAGAATCCAGACTTGTTTCCTTTTTGAGGACGACATCGAGAAATGGTTTCAAAGGATAAGTAAGTGGGTTAAAGACATTAGACAGAACTTTGAAAACTCTGATAAGGAAGAAACAATGGCTGTAGAAGACCAGAAAGTACTAAGGGATTATACCACTCCCAAGGTGACTGAGCTACAGTCAAGTATCACCAGGCCGACGATTGTTGTAAACACGTTTGAGATCAAGCCTGGGACCATACAGATGATTCAGAACTCATTACAGTTTGGGGGATTAGAAAACGATGTTCCTAATGAGAATTTGGTCAGCTTTTTGGTGATATTTGACACCTTTTGATATAATGGGGTGTCGAATGATGCATTCAGACTTCACTTATTCCTGTTCACACTGCGGGACAAGGCAAAAAGTTGGTTACACTCTCTACCGCCAGGGTCGATTACTACATGGGAAGACCTTACTAAGAAATATTTGGCCAAATTTTTCCCACCAGCCAAGACTGTGAAGATGAGAAACGAGATCACCATGTTTGAGCAGCAGAATGGGGAATCATTGTATAAGGAATGGGAGAGGTACAAGGAAATGCTCAGAAAGTGCCCACATCATGGATTACCTAAATGGCTGCAGATGAACACGTTCTATAACAGGTTGAATGAGAATCTCAGGACCAGTATAGATGCAGCTTCGGGTGGAATATTTATGGCCAAAACCTATGAGGAGGCGTATGAGCTAATAGAAATAATGGTGGCTAACAACTACCAGTGGCCCACGGTGAGAATGACACAACCTAAGGTAGCTGGGGTGTTAGAGGTAGATGGGGTGACGGCATTTGCAGCACATATTTCAGCGTTATCAAAGAAGGTGGATACTTTGTCGGGTGCACAAACAAAGTAGATTGCAGTTATTTATGAATTATGTGTAGGGGAACATCCTACAGAACAATGTGCTATTAACCCAACTTCAGTACAATTTATAGGTAGCTACAACATGATTCCACATAACATATATCAGAATGCCTACAATCTGGGGAATATGAATCACCCTAATTTTTTGTGGAGTAACAACCAGAATCAGCAAGCTCCATGACCATCTAATCCCCCGGGATTTCAGAATCAGCATCAGCAGGTAGCTCCACACCATGAGAAAAAGACAGATTTAGAAGAATTGTTGAAATATATATCGAGCAACGAGGCGGCCAGCCATGACTCACTCATGGAGGGCCCACATGGGTTGCCCCATGGGTTTTTCTAGGTCGGTAACCCATCGGTTCGATTTACGGGTCCAGTTCTTGGTTCGAGCTTAGGTTTAAATAAATTTGGGCCTAACGTTGGGCTTTCATTACATACCGTTGGGCCTTAACAAGATTGCACTTAGGCTTGCCCAATTCCTACACAAATCCTACAAGTCCATTACAATTGGTTTAAAGCTTCTAACGTATAATATTCGTATTCTTCTCGTATAATAATTTGTATAATCATTCGTCATATACGTTATGTCATCTTTGGTATATACTAGTACAATACTTTATATTATACTCGTATTCATTGCTTCGTATAATACTTTCTTATTATACGATCATCAATTAATCAAATCTTTACTTTCCTTAACATTCTCAAACTTAGTACGCTGGCAAAAAACTGCATTTGTCATAACTTAATTATTATTACATAATCCATCCTTTCTTTTTATTCTATCGTTACGTATTTCTCGAATGTTCAAAAATAATTCTCGAGCATAAATGGATGAATAGTGTTTTTCAGAAAATTTCTCGAAAAGCTTTTATTTTTATCTCGGAAATTCAAACACCTTAATTCTATCACGTAGCCAGAATACTACGATTTTATGCCACATTTAGGTTATAGAACAACCTTCATCTTGTTTACTCATTATAATAACATATATTATAATTTTATTCATTATTTAATCAAATAAAATTAT
The DNA here is from genome assembly GCA_020205505.1 of Panax japonicus. Taxonomy (NCBI): domain Eukaryota; kingdom Viridiplantae; phylum Streptophyta; class Magnoliopsida; order Apiales; family Araliaceae; genus Panax; species Panax japonicus. The sequence goes on along the minus strand of CM035101.1, from coordinate 26,242,483 downwards.
TTTAAAAATAATCATATTTTCTCGGTCATTACATTCTCTCCCCCGTATAAGGATTTTGTCCCCAGAATCTCGCTATAAATTAAACAAATAAATGAGGGTAATTCTTCTTCATCTTTTCTTCAAGTTCCCACGTTGCTTCTTCGGCATCGTGGTTCCTCCATAACACCTTTACCAAAGGTATAACTTTATTCCTCAGAACATACTCTTTTCTATCAATGATTTGAATAGGCATTTCTTTATACGTTAAGTCTTTCTCAATATGAATAGGCTCATATTCTATTACGTGCTTATAATCTAGCTTATAAGGACGTAACACAGATACATGAAACACATTGTGTATTCGTTCTAAGTCTGGAGATAATGCTACAATGTAAGCTACCTCTCCTACCCTTTTTAATATCTCAAAAGGTCCTATAAACCCTGGACTTAAATTTCCTTTCTTTCCAAATCGTATCTTTCCTTTCCAGGGAGATACCTTTAGAAACACATATGAGCGTACTTCAAACTCTCTGTTCATTCGATGCAAATCTGCATATTTCTTTTATATGTCTTGAGCTGCTACTAGACACATTCGTATCAGCTTAACTATATCCGCTGTTTCCTGCACCAATTCAGGTCCTAGCATTCGGTGTTCTCCTACTTCATCACAACACAATGGTATTCGACACTTCCTTTCATATAAAGCTTCGTAAGGCGACATGCCTATGCTCACATGATAGCTGTTATTATACGCAAACTCTACTAATGATAGATGATCATACCAACTACCTTTGAAATCCTTAACACAAGATCTCAGCATATCTTCCAGCGTCTGAATTGTCCTTTCGTTCTGCCCATCAGTTTGTGGATGATAAGCCGTACTTTACTTCAACTGCATTCCCATCGGTTCTTGCAGACTTCTCCAAAAGTTTGATGTGAATCGTGGATTACGATCTGACACTATCAAAACTGGTACTCCATGTGTGGAAATAATTTCCTTAACATAAAGTTTAGCTAACTGATCTAAGTTAAACTTAACTCTTGTTGGAAAAAAGTGAGCCGACTTCGTCAACCGGTCCACTATTACCCAAATAGCGTCATACCCTTTCTGAGTAGTCGGAAGTCCCACCACAAAGTCCATCGTGATATGCTCCCACTTCCATTCCAGAATCTCTAATGAATGTAACAAGCCACTTGGTCGTTGATGTTTTGCCTTAACTTTTGGATAAGTTAAACACCTACTCACATATTTTGATATCTCTCTTCATGTTCGGCCACCAAAAACTATGTCGAAGGTCTTGATACATCTTAGTACTACTAGGATGAATCGAGTACGTCAAACTATGAGCCTCTTGTAACACTTCCTCCTTTAATTCGGTCTCACTTAGAACCCAAATTCTTCCTTCAAATCTTAATAATCCCTCATTATCAAGACTATATTTTAACTCTTTTTCATCTGCTAGCTGCTTCATCATCTGGTCACACTCATCATTTCTGAGTTGTACCTCCTCGACTCTCTCTACAATGGTAGATCGAATCTCTGCTGTAAATAATTTCTATCCCGAATCACTCGGTAACCTCACTTCTAACTCCATCCTAGCCATATCTGTTATTTACTCCGTTTGAGCCGTTAACATAGACAACTTTTCCCAACCCATTCTACTTAAGGCGTCGACCACTACATTGACTTTTCCTGGGTGATACAGGATATCACAGTCATAATCCTTTATCAACTCCAGCCATCTCCTTTGTCTAATATTTAAATCCTTTTGTGTGAAGATATATTTTAGACTTTTATGGTCCGTGTATATCTCACATTTCTCTCCATATAAGTAATACCTCCATATCTTTAAGGCAAACACTACCGCAGCTACTTCTAGATCATGAGTAGGATAAACTTCCTCATAATCCTTTAACTACTGTGATACATACGCAATGACCTTTCCATGATGCATGAGCATGCAACCAAGTCCTCTATGCGAAGCATCACTATTAACTATAAAATTTTATGTATCATCGGGTAAAGACAATACATGTGCTTCACTCAACCTTTTCTTCAGTTTTGGGAAACTGTCTTCACACTTTTCTATCCACACATACTTCACTGTCTTCCTTATCAAATTAGTCAACGGAGTAGCTATCTTAGAAAAATCTTGGATAAATCTTCGATAGTATCCCGCTAACCCTAGGAAACTCTGTACCTCAGTTGGCATTTTTGATTGTTCCCAATTCATCACTGCTTCTAACTTTGCTGGGTCTATTGAAATTCCATCTCGGTAGATAACATGTCCTAAAAACTGTACCCTTTCTATCCAAAATTCACACTTAGTGAATTTCGCATATAACTTCTCCTTCCTTAGTGTCTCCAACACTAAAATTAGGTGTTCAGAGTGATCTTGTGGCATCTTAGAATAGACTAGAATATCATTGATAAACACTACGACGAACTTATCCAAATATTATTTGAACACTCTATTCATCATATCCATAAATGCAGCTGGTGCATTTGTCAACCCAAATGACATCACCAAAAACTCGTAATGGCTGTAATGAGTCCTGAATGTCGTCTTAGGTACATCCTCCTTTCTAACTATTAACTGATGATACCCTGTTCCTAAATTTATCTTAGAAAAATATTTTTCCCCTTTCAACTAATCAAAGAGATCATCGATCCTGGGCAATGGGCATTTATTCTTTATCGTTAACTTATTCAATTCTCGGTAGTCGATACAAAGTCTCAACGATTCGTCCTTCTTCTTAACAAATAGTATCGGTGCTCCCCACTGTGAAACACTCAGTTGAATGTACTCTATATCTAACAATTCTTGTAATTTAACCATCAACTCCTTTATTTCTACTTGTGCCATACGATACGGTGCCCTTGAAACTGGTGCCGCTCCTGGCACAATATCTATTACGAATTCACTCTCCCTATCTGGTGGAAGACCCAGTAATTCGATTGGAAATACATTCACGAATTCTTTAACTATAGGCATTTATTCCGTCGTTGCTCCCACTCTCTGGGTATCAACAACATGACACAAATAACCTACGCATCCATTCCTCAACGATTTCCTAGTTTATGTCATTGTAAGACAACACGAATGTCCCGACGATTTATTATCGTAAAACACTACATGAGGCTGTCTCAACGTTCTAATGTTTACACATTTCTTTTGACAATCTATACTCGCACCATGGTTGAACAACCAATCCATCCCGAGAATTACATTGAATTCTCCCATTTTTATCGGTATCAAATCTACCGATAATTTATAACCTCATATTTCTACACAACAATGCCTATTAATATTTTTAACATTAATTATTTCTTCGTTTGCTACCTTGATATTCAAAGGTACATGCAATCTTTCGGAAAGTAATCTTAATCGTCTAGCAAAATCACATGTTATGAAAGAATAATTAACACCTGAATCAAACAACACATAAATATTTATATCATTGATCGGGATAATACCTGCAACTACGTCCTCTGATGTAACTGCATCTTGAACTGTCATCTTAAAGGTGCGGGTCATCGGCCTACCAATAGCTAACTTACCACTATTATCGCCCTTATTCCTATTCATCCCCCTCTTTGGGTAATTCTTTGCCATGTGATAAGTTGATCCATAAACAAAGCATCTATGGTTCTTCTTCGGACTTAGACAGTTAGGTGAGATATGCCCCTCATGTCTAAAGTTGTAGCATACTGCTTTTCCCTTGAGACAGACTCCTAAGTAAGTCTTCCCACAGTTCTTACATGCCTCCATCATTTTCTTAGGATCTCCTTGCTTTACTCCGGTATTCCCAGAGTTAAATCCCTTCCTCTTCTGCACATTGCCACTTCCACTGGCTCATTCGTTTTTCACTCCCCCCTTCCACCTTACTCTTGTTCTTCTTCTCCTTGTGGTTTTGGCTTAAAGCCTCATTACCATCCTCGGCAATTATTGCCTTCTCTAGAATGGTTCCAAAAGAATTACTTTGGAACACTGATATCCGGCTATAGAGCTAGGGTTTTAAGCCCTGCTCAAATCTCCTCGCCTTTTCCACCTCTGTATCCACCTAATGTGGAGAAACTCTCGTCAATTCATTGAACGTGGCAGCATATTGGGGAACTGTCATTTCCCCTTGTTTCAGTTCTAAGAACCACATCTCCATCCTTCCCTACATACTCATGGAAAAGTAGTTCTCGAAGAAAATCTCCTTGAACCGTGTCCACGTTAGGTTTTTTATCCCAGCTCTAGCCTAGTTTGCCTCCCACCAGAAGTTGGTGTAACGGGACGAATTGATTGAGTCGTGATTCTGGGGAAAGAATCCTTTTAAGGTGGGAAAGATGTGACGAACGGGATTTTGTAATCTAATTTGAATATTTATTGAATTAAATAAATATTTTTTGATGATTTAATTATTGCATTAAATAGTTAATTGATGAATTTGTGGTAGATTAATTTAATTATATATGTTATACTGATAAAAATTAATGTGGGAAATTTTGTTATTCAATGTATGTATTTAATTAAGCTTATTTAATTAAAGGAATTATTTAATAAGCATAATGTTATTTTTAATTAATTTTTTAATTAATTAGATATTTATTGATTTGACATAATTAATAAATGAGAAATTTAATTATGTGACTATGTGAATTTATGGGAAATTATTATATTTTATTTAAATTAAATTGAATAAGATATTTGATTAATTACTTATATGGGTGTGACATTATTAAACTATATTATAAGAGGTTTATTAAATTAAAAGGAAGGAGCCTTTTAAGGCTAGCCAAACAAGGCCCTATGAGAAGTTGAGAGAAGTTCACCCATAAATGGGGTTAACTGACCACCACGCTGCCAGTTACCTAAGAGCATTAATCAGTCTTATTTTAGAAGATGTATTTTATTTATGAGTCCTAACTAGAGAAAATTCAGAGAAAATTAGAGGGACATTGTAAGATTGAAGAATAAGAAAATCTGCAATAGGTAAACTCTTCAACCCAACTTATAATTTACATTGTTAATATTTATATGAAAAAAAAATTCAAGTCTCTGTAATTGAAAGTTCAAGTCTCTTTAATTGAACAGAGTAATGATATATATATATATATATATATATGATAATATGTTATCATAACATGTTTTTACCATATACGTATGTTTTCATAACATCAATTTCATAAAAATATGTCGTAAATAGATTTTTGAAGCTACAAAGTATAAAGATTTCATATATATGGCCTTTATGGGAAATGGTATTCTACGAATTTTTGTTTAACTTGAAATTTAACGGTAAATTACGTTATCACATGTCAAAACGAAGAAAATTAACTTTGAACGGACAGATTCAGAGTTATAACGAATTGTAATATCAAATTTTCATGTTTTATTTTCAAAACATTCAAAAACACCAAGAACAGTGAAATTTTATGGTTTGATTCAAGTAATTGTATGTTTTAACATGTTAAATCAGGCTAGAAAGGTTGGGTAGGGATCATGTACAAATTCTATTGTCTGGGTATAGTTAAATTCATGTGTGAATAATGTAATTGGATGTAATTGGTCATGATATGTGTTCTTCGCGAAACTCAGAATCAGAAACTGGCATGTCGCGTCGTAGCGCCAACCATGCCTTAAGGTTCGCGTCGCAGCGCCACAGACCAAGTTGCAGCGTCAGTCGCGTCGCAGCGCCAAGGATAGGCTATATGGTGGCGCCTCAGCGCCACTATGCAGTGTGTCCAAGAATGAGAATTTTAATTATTTTATTTCAGGGAATGTAATAGTAACCTAATCTAATGAACATAAAAATGTGTTATACATATAGTGAGATGTTAAAGTAGATTCTTAACATGTCAAAAAAGTAGTTACATGTTTGAGTTATTTGTTGAATGCGTAGTTAACTTGACGTTCGTGAAGTGTAATATAATGTGAAAACAAGTGTTGTGATTTGATTAGTATAATTATAATCAGAGTTTAGACAAAAGAAAATGAACTTGTGTTGCTAGTTATGTTATAATTGACTGGTAATGTGAAGGCAAATGGTATGTAGGATTAAATCGAGGAACGTGTATAATTATCGTAAAACATACGCACGAGGCAAGTTTCCTAACCCTACTTGTTATCATTATGCAAGTTTCTAAAGCTTACATCTTTACAATGAGCAAGTTCTAGACCTATATTCTATATCCAACTAGTTCTTGTTATTTATTGATCAAGTTCAAGATGTCATATTAAATGTTAGCAATCTTTTCAAAGCATGATTCAAGTTATACAATATTTATTCCATTGTATACCTCTTGAGTTTATTATTCAAATTGAATATCATTTATTGTGAAACCTTGTAAGACTAGCGAACCCTTATTGATTCAACTAGTCCATAGTTGTTGAACGTTCTAAATTTCAGAACCTTTGTTAAGTTTATTCAAACCAAACTTCCTTTGGTGTGGACTCTAATGTCAAACTGAGATGAACAACCCTATTATAGGGGATTACTTATGCTTTAGCGTTAAGATATTGTACATAGTATGGTACTAAGGGCTGATCCCCCTAAGTATGAGTAGAAGAGTCCATAGTTTTATGACTGTTAAAGGTTTCAAGTATAACCCTTGACAACCTAGGACATAGTTCAAGGTCTAATAACCCTCAGAAGTTCTTTTGATTCTTGTTATTCATTCTTGATTCAAAATTCAAGTTTCTTATTTCTGAAGTCATTGATTCACTCGCATGTTATTATATTGTTGTTACATTATTATACTTGTGGGCAATCATGCTCATTCTTACGTAATAATAACATTGTAGTTAAGAATGAAAGGACCGACGAGCCTTCCACTAGTAAAGGTAAGGGCGAGATTAACAAGTGATGAAGACTTGTTGTTTATTTTTTATGTTATGTTTCATACCTATGTTTAATTTGTGTAAGACTTAATATTTGATTATGTTTCCGCATTTGAGATTTAAGGTTAGTATGACCTGGGATTGATGTATTTATTTTCAGATGTTGTAACTCCTTAAGGAGAGGATTTATTTCTATATATTTTATGTTTTTCATTTATTATGGGTAGATAGTCATATGATGTTTGTACAGTGAACACCAAATCCCGTGGGAATTGAAGTACCCAGATTTGGGGGTGTCACAGGTTGGTATCAGAGCTATAGGTTATGAACCTTAGGTGGGGGAACAACCTTAGGTAGTAGCCTTATAAGAGATCGAGAACATAGTGGTGGTAAACTCTTATCGAGTTCTAAGAAATGAATTCCTTAATTCATTAAAGACAATAAAATATTTTATGTGCTTATGTGATAAACTTATGTTCTCACGAGTATCGATTAGTAACTAAAACTTAAAACTGTGTTGTCAGGATGTCGGATGTTGGAGGATCTAGTCGGTCTGGGGAGGAGGAACCCCGAGTACCTACAGAGGAGGAGCCCCGAGACATTCATGTTGTCCGGGAGCTGTTGGTACAGAGAGAACCATCTCCGTTGATCACTGTTATTGGTCAGAAGCATGAGCCTGAGTCTGATCCAGAGGAGGATCCTGAGGAAGAAGAGGAGGAAGATGAGTTCCCACCGAACTCAAGCAGTGCCGAGATGTACGACGAGCTATATGACCGTAACATAGAGTTACAAGATACTATTCAAGAGCTGAGGGAGCGGACGGTCATTCAATAGCTTACCATCGAGCAGAGGGATAGGGAGGTTGTGATTCTTCACACATGTCTGGGAAACGTAGAGTGGGATTTGGTTCATGAGAAGGGTCAAACCGAGGATCAGCCTGAAGAAATAGAGGATTTGAAGAATGAACTGAAAGAGAACTCAGTAAGGTTGACCATAGCAGAGGAGGCCTGGGTAACGATATCACATCGTGCTGATCTTGCAGAAGAGAATTATTGGGCGAAGAAGGATAAGCTTGAGGAGACGCACACTACACTTCATAATGCGATGGATGAGGCCCAGGATCGAGTTATGAGATACCCAATTTAGTTCGAAGGATTACCATCATATATGTTAGATCGCAGGACGATGTCCCGCATTATGGAAGAAGAGCGTAACAAAGCTATTCAACGCCTTAGCAAGCAATGATAGGAATAGTTTAATTATGCAAAAACTTATCTGGTAGTTAAACATGTAAATCGTAAGTGTTTACGCGAGTTAAAACCATAAAAAGTCTTGAACGTGAACTTAGTTTGGAATGAACGTTTAAGAATCGTAATAGCTAAGGAATGTGTCTATTGCTTGGTTAGGATGTAGATAAGAAATCCATGGAGTATTCCATGTGATTTGGCTTAGAGAAAATTATTAACGAAGTTATGGCGGATTTTGCAGAAATAGACGTTAAATGTTAAAAACGTATAAAGTCCAGATTAAAGGTCAAAAGTTGTCATGTGACTTGAAAATGTCGGTTTCCAATGTCAACACGTGAGATAAGGTAATTAAGAGTCGTTGGCTAAAGAATCGTCGCATTCCGACTTATAACGAAGAAAACGAGTATTGAACGGACAAAAACGTTAAATGAACGCTTAAAAATGAACTTAAAGGTGAATTCTGCGTTAACGGATTCAAAAATATGAAATTCTTATACGAACACGTAAAGGATGTAATTTGTGACTTGTAGAATTCGAATGGGTCAATTCCGATGTAAAACGAACAAATTAGGAAGTCGGGAGTTTCGTTAAGAAACCAAATCTGTTTTGGCCAACTGGTGCACAGACTCGGCGCCGCAGCGCCAAAACCAGTGTAAAATGGTGGCGCCACAGCGCCAGACTCGGCCGAGTACCCTGCTAACTCACGCCGCAGCGCCACTAAAACACAAGGGATGCCGCACCGCAGCGCCGGCAGTGGGAAAATGATTACCAAGTTAGGTTTAGTTCCATTTTGAATGTTGACCTAAAGTAAGATGTTAAAGGTACTTAAAGTACATAATGAGACTTACTTTAAAACACTTATAAGATGTTAATGTAAGAAGAAAGGGTAAGGTTTAATGGAAATTAAACGAAAAACACAAATACACAATGAGTGAACCTTGAACGACGTTCAACGTTGGTATTTAACCATTTATGATCGAATGTCGGTTAAGGATGTAAGAACATTAATGAAACGTAACGAAGTATAAGGAGTTGAATCGACTTTAATAACGAAGTTAATTCAAATAAACCATACAAGAGATAGAAGTTGGTTAAAACCGTAAAGTTAGTTTGTTTAATAACTAATTACAGTGTGCTATGTAAATGTATCATGTAGATCCTGTAAAGAATGAGAATAGTTGAATTGTAAATTCAAAGATGCTTGAAGGCAAGTCTTTCTTAACGCTTGTCTGACCTTTGTGTTAGTCAAGTTTTTACGTGATGCGTGATATACAATGCATGAATGGTAAATAGAAAAGAGTCGATGCTTATTTTATTCGGGCTATACAAGTATTGAAGAGTTGATTGATTTGTTTACAAGTCTGTTGATATAGAACTGTTAACGCTATCCTATGCCAAGTATTTGGTACGGATGAGAAGGTAAGTTTGCCTATGTACAAACAAAAGTATTTTCATCGATTATTCGATGGGCACGCGAGGTTGCCAAATGTTAAACGTAAATACGTTTAACGTAAGAGTGTTGATCAACATAGAATAAAATAGGCTGATCACCTAGAAGTTCTCGTAAGTAAAGACGGGTGGATGGCTTTAGTGCCGGATATCCTTTTCAAGTATGAAAATGAAAAGAGTATGTTCATGGTCTATTGACCGGTTCATTATTCCTAAGCTAATATACATACTTGGGAATTGTTGTATGAGAAGTATTAGTCAAGTATTTCATAATGCTTCGTAGATAGTTGTTCAGATATGGAAATTTAGCATGTAATTGTTGATGTGATATTCATATGATTTTGTGTTAAGACTTGCTGAGCTAGTTATGCTCATTCTTGCATGAACCATATGTTTGCAGCTAAAGCCGAACGAACTTAGAGTTCTATGAGAGATAAAGGCAAGGCTAAGATGGAAAATTAATTGTCCTATAATAGACTAGTATATTTGTATGTAATATACTTATGAAGAACAACGAATGTATTCGGTTATGAACCTGGGAAAGGATTTATTACAAATGTAATACAAAGATAGTAATTACACTCATTTTGTTGTTATCTTAATGGAATGATTGTATGGATTGTAGTATCGTGGAGCACCATCTGTCGGGTTGGAAGATAACCAGATTTGGGGGCGTCACAGTGCCAGACTATGCCGCAAGATTCAATGAGTTGGCTAGGTTCGCCACATATCAAGTGCACACGGATGAGAGAAAAGCAAGAAGGTTTAAACAAGGACTGAAGCCCTGGTTATATAGTAAAGTGTCAATGTTTCAGTTGAAAACTTTTGCTGGAGTATTGGAGATGGGTGTGACGCCCCAGAAAATCGGATTTTTAGGAGAATTAAAATTTTATTTAATTATGTGGATTAAATGAATTTAATTGATTATTTATGGGGGCAAGCTAATTGGAGGTCGTTCTATGACCTAAAAATATCATAACGTCGTAGTATTTTGGCTACGTGGTAGAATTAAAGTGTTTGAATTTTCAAGATGAAAATAAAATCTTTCCGAGAAATTTTCTGAAAAATACTATTCATGCATTTCTTCTCGGGAATTATTTTTGAATTTCCGACAAATACGTAACGATAGAATATCGAGGTGAGATGGTATATCCAATAATATATCAGTTATGGAAAACGTAATATTTCGCATGTGGACTTAATTTGAGAACATTAGGAAAATCAAGTGTTAAGAAGTTAGGATAATAATTGTATGATAACTAAATTGTGCGAGGTAGAATATACGAGTATGATACAAGGTATTATACGAGTATGTATGAATGACGATATATCGTATATCATGAATTAGTATATGAGTTAGAATACAATAATTATACGTATAATACGTTATAAGGCTTTAAGCCAGATGTAATGGATTTGTTAAATTGTTACGTGGAATTCGATATAGGAGATCATGTGTTGTAACGTGTTTCTCCATAGAAAGAAGTTACGAGATTTGGAAAGAGAGAAAACCTCAATCCTCGATTCATCAGCCCATTTTTAATCCTCGATCGAGTAGGAACTGTGGCCTATAGACTCGCTTTACCGCCAAGTATGTCTCGTATTCATAACGTTTTTCACATAGCCATGTTACGTAAATATGTGGAAGACCCGAACCACATTATTGAGTTAGAACCGGACGAAATAGCGAAAGATTTGACGTATGATGAAGTTCCTGTTCAAATCTTGGATAAGAAGGAACATATTCTACGCTCCAAGGTTATACCTCAAGTCAAAGTTTTGTGGAGAAACCACGATGTTGAGGAAATGACTTGGGAGTTAGAATCTGAAATGAAATCAAGGTATCCTTACCTCTTCGACATACCAGGTACGTACCCTAATTTCGAGGGAGAAATTTTATAAGAAGGGGAGGTTGTAAGACCCCAACTTTTATAAATAAAGATGAATTTTCTATAAATTTCATTTTTGAATATTATGGAGTAAATTTGATATAATGTTATAGTTGTGGGTAATATTTATAAATTTTGCAAAATACACAAGTTGTTATATAATATTCGATTGGTCGGGGAATATTCATTTTAACACGGAATATTTGTACAACGCCACAATCATTGGTGGACCCCACAACGGAATTATTCGTAGATTTAGAAAATGACAAAAAATACTTTATAAAAATAACGGCGGAAGTTTTACCGTTAAAATGTTGAAACATCCGGTGGTAAAAGTGCAGTAATACGCGTAGTTGCATAGTAGCACACGATTTTAATTATTGATGCTTACGTGAGAAGTCACTCAGTTTTATTCAATTATTGCTACAGTAATTGCTGCATAGTATCTCACGTTATTTGATTCAATTATTGCCAATATTTTATATATTATTAAATCAATAATTGAGATGACAAAGTTATTAATATTATTATTTGCAATATTAACGATGTCTAGAAGTTCTGTCAAGGAGAGGTTTGGTCACCTAATTGCGCGACAATAGGAAGAAATCCTTATTAGAAAGCCCCATCTTTCCTGGAAACGACCTAGTCGATTAATATTGTGAATTATAATAATAATGATAAATGTTGTTAAAAATATTGAGGGGATTTTATGAAGTATTTGATGTAAAATTTTCTTATTATTTGGGACCCCCCACTTTCCCATTTTTTAAAAATTGTCTGTAGAAGTTATCTCAATTTTCGTTATATATATATATATATATATATATATATATATATATATATATATATATATATATATATATACATATGAATACATATATATATATAGGTAAGTTTGAAAAAAATGGACAGAGGAAGTAAATGAATTCACAGGTCTTCCACCCGTGATTTTTTTTTCTTGCACATGTTATATATATAATATATATATATATATATATATATATATATATATAATATTATATTTTATTTAAAAGATTTTGCTTTAATTATTGAAATTTCGTTTAAAAGTAAATCAATCTGGACCATTCATGAATTAGTTACTATTTAGTCCATTCTTCTATAAATAAAAGCTCATTCCTTCATTATTTCTTACGAATTCACTGAAACTCTAAAGAGAGAAATTATAGAGAGAAATAAGAAAAGTATTTTGCTACATCCCTACTCTTATATTCGGTTCTTTTACGGTAAAGGGTGTTATTTCTTTTGTATTCATGAAGAGAACTTCTGTTATTCCATTATTTATTATTCTGTTGGAATAACCTGTATACGCGAGTTACCTTATACTTGGTAAAATTCTTCTGTTATTCCATTCATTATTATTCTGTTGGAATATCCTGTCTGTGCGTTTTACGCCGGATCTGATTTCGTCTTTATTATTCTATTGGAATATCCTGTCTGTGCGTTTTACGACGGACCTGATTCTGTCTTTATTATTCTGTTGGAATATCCTGCATGTGCGTTTTACACCGAACCTGATTCCGTTAATTATTATTCTGTTTGAATAACCTGCCTGTGCGGTCTACCGCATGCATGGGGATTTCTTTTGTTATTCCATTCTTTATTATACTCAGTTGGTTAAAGTTTTAACTTCTATACTCCATGAAATTAGTGGAATATCCTTGATAATTGTGCTTCATCTAGTATCTTCTCATGGAAATATTCTTCTGAGCATTCTTGAATTTTACTCTACAAAGCAATATCATGTTGATAATTTGGACGTTATTGGTTCTTGGACAAATTAATTCTTGAACTTGCTTTATTGAATTCTTATATCATTGTCATCATCCTCATGTTTATATTTTGTTGAAAGTCATTTGTGGCCTATATTGCATAGATGGACTTGGTATGATTATGACCAGGGATTATTCGGTGTAATCATGACCGTAATGTTACAAATGATGTGGAAAAAGTCCTCATGGCCCGTAGTGCATTGATGGACAGTTGTTGGCATGATCATGACCATTAATGAATACACGAATGTCTTGGCCCGTAGTGCATAGATAATTTTTTGTCGTGATACTAAATAATATCCTTGGTCGTAGTGCGGGGTAATTAAATGATGTGGATTATTTATTAAGCTGAGTCTCAGCGATAACAGTGATAAAAAACCTTTTAAATCATAAAAGATAGTAGATTTTATTTTCTACTTGACTCTTTTAATGGATCGCTTGTTCCGCTGCAGCTAAACTTGAGGTCTATTATATTTTATCAGTTTAACATTGTTTATGACTAATGATAATTTATTCTGCATTATCTTAGTCATAATATTTCTTACTGGGCTAGTTGAGCTCACCCTTACTTTCACTGTTCTCTTCAGGAAATGAGAATATAGCTGGGACGAGTCGAGGAACGGAGTGATGGTCCAGAGGATAGCATTAGTAGTTCTCACTATTCTGTGAAATAGTGTGTTAATAAATATATTGAGGACTTATTTTGAGTTTTAATACTGTCTAGAAGACAATGTTCGTATCGAAACTCATAGCTTATGTTGTATATTTAAAGATTGTATTTGTATTCTGTACCATGTATTTGGCGACTCAGAAAAGGTGATGTATACCTATTTTGGGGGCGTCACAGTTGGTATCAAAGCTTAGGGATATAATCCCTGGCTAAGATGAGAGAATAGAACTAGGAGGGGAGAGATGAAGAATTCCTTCGCTAATATGACCTTCCTAAGTTTATTTGGAATTTAATTAGTCAGTCAAAGTATAGGGATAATATGTTATATGTTAATTAACCTTTGTTTTGTGGCAGTATCTGAAAATGACATCCGAGAATGTTGAGAATAGCAATGGATCATAAGAGACCGTTGAGTCTCCACATATCAATAATCAGGATAATGTGCATCAGGAAGGCAACAATCCCCATGCAAACAACAACACGGACCAAATGATGAATGATGGATTGTTCTGAGGCTTTATGCAATTCATGCAACATCAGGCGAGAGCGACTCCTGTCCAAAATGTAGGTGGAAAAACTGGAAACTCTCGAACGGTCACCGCTAAATAGTTCAAGGAGCTGGGACCACCGGAGTTTATTGGAGAGCCAAAACCACTTAAGGTGGAAGCATGGATAAAGCAGATCACCAAGATATTTGATGTCTTGGGATGCTCCGAGGAGCAAAAGGTTCCCTTCACCACCTTCATGTTGCGTGAAGAGGCAGATTACTGGTGGGAATCTGTAAAACATACCCAGCCTGACGCACTTAAGATGTCTTGGGAGAAGTTCCAAGAGCTATTCAATGACATATACTTTCCCGAGAGTATTCGTCATATGAAAGAGGTGGAGTTTATCAAGTTGGAACAAAATAATATGACCGTGTCGCAATACGAGACTAAATTTGTGGAGTTATCCCAGTTTGCATCCCATTTGGTCGATAATGAGGAGCGAATGACACGAATGTTTTTAAGAGGTTTGAAACCGGAGATATGTCAATATCTTATTTCTCATAAACTGTGTTTGTACTCATATGTTGTAAATAGGGCTCAGTTATTGGAGCGCGGTAACGAGTCAACGCAACCAAGAGAAAGCAGACGGCAGCATGAAAATACCAGTGGTATCAGTCATCGAAATGGTGACAACAAACGTGGAGGGAATCAACATACCAGAAATGGTAACCACTTCGGTGGTAATCATGGCCAAGACAGTAAAAATGGACATTTCAAGAAAAGGAGATTCAACAATGATGGAAAGACGTCAGCACCATCAACCGTGGTTAAGGAAAGAGAACAACCACCTATCATATGCTTCAAATGCGGAGGGGAGGGACATATCAGTCCAAACTACGCGATGCCATCCAAAGCGTGTTATAATTGTGGAAGAGAAGGTCACCTAGCCCGATTTTGTCATTCACCGAAGACAAGTTCAGCTAGGATGGAGGCACCAAAAGCCGTCCCAAAAAAGTCAAAGCCGGTGGTGCAAGGGAGATCATTTGTTATGACCTCCCAGAAAGCAAGGAACCCAAACGAGGTCATCACGGGTAAGATTATCATAAACGCTAGCGAAGTCTATACCTTATTTGATATCGGTTCTACCCATTATTTTATTTCTCCTACTTACGCTCAACGATTAAATTTGACTCCGTAAAAATTAGACTTTGACTTATCTGTGGAAACTCCGTTGGGAGAAACCTTCATTACATCCACTGTTTATAAGTCTTGTTTGGTTCAAATCGGTATCCTTACATTACCTGTCTATCTTATTTCTTTGAAAATACTTGCATTTGATGTGATTCTAGGGATTGATTGGTTAACTACACATCATGCAAAAATTGATTATTTTCGTAAGGTTGTTAGCTTTCATATTCCTAACCAACATATTATGCTAATTCAAGAAACCAAACCATTAAAATCAATCACTGTCATCTCAATCCATAAAGCTATTCGTTTATTAAAAATGGATGTCAAGCTTTCTTAGCTCATGTCACGGATCTAAACAAAAATACGTCAGTTTTGAATGATATTTCTATTGTTAATGAATTTCCTGACGTATTCCCTGATGAACTTCCTGGCCTACCCGCAGAGCATGAAATTGAATTTTGTATCGACCTTGAACCCGGTACAAAACCCATTTTCAAAGCCCCATATCGAATGGCTCCTATTTAACTTTAGGAATTAAAGACCCAACTGTAGGAATTGTTAGACAATGGCTTTATTCGTTATAGTACTTCTCCTTTGGGTGCTCCTGTTCTATTCGTGAAAAAGAAAGACGGGAGTATGCGACTTTGTATTGATTATCAGGAGTTGAATCATGTCACCATCAAAAATAGGTACCCATTGCCACGTATTGATGACCTGTTTGACCAGTTGCAAGGCGCCAAATTCTTTTTAAAAATTGATCTTCGTTTCGGATATCACCAATTGAAGATTAGAACCGATGACATTCCAAAAACGGCGTTCAGAACTCTGTACGAACATTATGAATTCCTAGTCATGTCCTTTGGATTGACTAATGATCATCATACCATCCAGTACCATCCTGGAAAAGCGAACGTTGTAGCTGACGCATTGAGTAGAAGATCATATGCGGGTACGAGTGCAATATTGACAACACAAAAGCCCATTTTGTGTGACTTGCAAAGGATGGAGATAGAGTTAAAGACTCCAAGGACCCATGTGATGATGGAGAATATACGAGTAGAACCGACTTTAATTGATAAAGTTAAAGCTGATCAAGCTACAGACCTGGAGCTGATGCGTATGAGGAAGAAAGTGCAAGAAGGTGCTATGCCGAAAGCAAGAATCGATGAAGAATGAATACTTCAACTCAACTCTAGACTTTTTGTTCCTAACGACCCTGATTTAAAGTATAAAATCATGATGGAGGCGCACAACACACCGTTTGCAATCCTTTCTGGGAGTACCAAAATGTATCGTGATCTTCGTCATACATTTTGGTGGAGCAATATGAAGAGAGAGATAGCGTTATTTATCTTAAGGTGTCTAACTTGTCAACGAGTTAAAGCAGGGCATCAACTACCAAAAGGTCCATTACAACCACTTGAAATTCCAGAATGGAAGTGGTAGCACATTACCATGGATTTCGTTACCAGTCTTCCCAAAGTTTCTCAAGGCATAGATGCGATTTGGGCCATTGTTGATAGATTGACCAAGTCTGCTCATTTCTTATCGATACGAGAAACTTATACACTTGAACGTCTTGCTCGTATATACATAAACGAGGTTGTAAGATTGCATGGTATGCCAGTATCCATAGTTTCTTATCGAGACCCAAGATTCACTTCAAGATTTTGGGTTAGTTTGCAAAAAGCTATGGGCACGGATTTACGATTTAGCTCGGCATATCATCCTTAGACGGACGGGCAGTCGGAGAGGACGATTCAAACTCTTGAAGATCTATTAAGACTCTGTGTCCTTGACTTCAAGGGAAGTTGGGACAAGTTCTTACCATTAGTGGAGTTTTCCTACAACATCAGTTATTATGCAAGTATTGGCATGGCTCCATTCGAGGCGTCGTATGGAAGAAAGTATCGTTCTCCAGTATGCTGGGATGAGGTGGGTGAAGCAACGTTGTTGGGACCAGATTTGGTACGAATGACTACGAAAAAGATTCAAACGATCTGACAACGTATAAAAACCTCACAAGATCAACAAAAGAGTTATGCTGATCTTCATCGAAAGGACGTGGAATTCGATATAGGAGATCATGTGTTGTTACGTGTTGCTCTATGAAAAGGAGTTACGAGATTTGGAAAAAGAGAAAAGCTCAATCCTCGATTCATCGGCCCATTTTTAATCCTCGATCGAGTAGGAACTGTGGCCTATAGACTCGCTTTACCCCCAAGTATGTCTCGTGTTCATAACGTTTTTCACATATCCATGTTACGTAAATATGTGGAAGACCCGAACCACATTATTGAGTTAGAACTGGATGAAATAGCGAAAGATTTGACGTATGAAGAGATTCCTGTTCAAATCTTTGATAAGAAGGAACATATTCTACGCTCCAAGGTTATACCTCAAGTCAAAGTTTTGTGGAGAAACCAAGATGTTGAGGAAATGACTTGGGAGTTAGAATCTGAAATGAAATCAAGGTATCCTTACCTCTTTGAGGGAGAAATTTCATAAGAAGGGGAGGTTGTAAGACCCCAACTTTTATAAATAAAGATGAATTTTCTATAAATATCATTTTTGAATATTATGGAGTAAATTTTATATAATGTTATTGTTGTGGGTAATATTTATAAATTTTGCAAAATACACAAGTTGTTATATAATATTCGATTGGTTGGGGAATATTCGTTTTAACACGGAATATTCGTACAACGGCACAATTATTGGTGGACCCCACAACGGAATTATTGTCGAATTGAGAAAAAGACAAAAAATATTTGTCAGGAATAAACATGTGAATGTTATTCCTATTTATATATGATTTGATTATGATATATATGAATGAATATGCAAGTATGTTTGCATGAAGAAAAGATGTTAAGTCCTTTGATAGATAATAGAAATATATGTACAAGGACATAGAATGAATTGATCAAAAATGTTAGGTTGATCCTACATAAGCAAAACGGCTTTGTAAAGTCCTTAAAAAGAAATGATGTACAAGGACTATAAATATAGAAAGATCAAGCTTGTTCGGTTGATCTTATGATGTAATAGATAGGCTTGTCTGATCGTCGAGCACTGCACCAGAAGTCGTAGTCTGCCAGGAGAGTCAGAGTAAACTTGGGAGCTATCGAGGCAGAATAGGAGTATGCAAGATAGTGAGATCTCAGAGTTCGTAGACTTCCAGGGGAAACGAAGAAGGATCGTAGTGTGTCGAGAAGAGTCTCCTCGAGATCGTAGTGTACTGAGGAAGTCATGTTCTGAATCGTAGAGACAGCCTACCTATAAGCCGAACGACAATCTGCCGAAACTAAGTATGAAATACACTCTACGCTCAGAGTCGTAGAATCTAGCGATGCCAAAGTCAAAGACAAGGATCGTAGACCACACTCTGCGATCGTAGAGTCCATTAAACATATGCAGAGATCGTAGTTGGACAAGATCAGATGAAGACAACAAGCTCAAGTCAGCAATCGTAGAGTGGACTCAACGTTCACCAAGCTAACTCTACAATCGTAGTGTGCAGAGACAAAGATCATAGTGTGATCTCAGAAACATAGAGTCTGCACAGCCGAAGCTGAATCGTAGAGTGCAGAACTACGACTCCAACAGTAATGCTCACAATGCTAAGTCAGAATCGTAGAGCAGATACGGTTCTCAACGAATGAGCACTCCCAGAATATCCAAATGTACGAAGCCTCTGGTTGGCACTGCAAAGATGTAATCCACAGTAAGGGAACCAGGGAGCACTCAACGAATGGCATGAAGGCTAGCAGAAGAAGTAAGCACCAAACCAATCAGCATCAAGATTGAGTTGAAAGGTCGTTCGTGATGAAGTCTTCCACAAGATGATTCAAAGAAGACTTCAGCAGTTGACTAAGGAAAAGTCAGCCAATGCAGTTGCTATCAAGAAAACAGAAGACAACGATCTTGGAAGCAACCAGGATCGTAGTGTTTGTCAGACAAAGAAAGAACTGACAGAAGGAAACCAGAGCAAGGA
Source organism: Panax japonicus (assembly GCA_020205505.1). Taxonomy (NCBI): domain Eukaryota; kingdom Viridiplantae; phylum Streptophyta; class Magnoliopsida; order Apiales; family Araliaceae; genus Panax; species Panax japonicus. The sequence continues at coordinate 26,222,953 of CM035101.1, read as the reverse complement.
ATTAAGCCATCAGTATTTGAGAACAGTCGAAGCAAACAGAAGTATTGAAGCACTGCACAATACATGGAAGAGGTGTTCTACATTGAAGATCCAATCAACACTCTTCAAGATCGTAGTGTTGTCTCCACCAGTCAACAAGACACTGCGATCAGGTCTCTGAAGACGTGCATCAGAATCGTAGAGCTCGAATACCTGAAGATTGAGGCATTGGCAACGGCTCAATCTGAAGGGTAATTCGGACAAGTGCTTATTGAGAGCATCGATGCAAAAGGACAACCTCTGATCAAGAAATCAGAAGAAATAAAGTCTTCGACCTGCCCAGGACAGTAAAGTGATACATCTGATAGGGTAAATGAAAAAGTAGACTGCAGAGTCAGAAAAAGTATGTCATGTCACATCAAGCAGTCTACATCAAAAAACTTGAGATCTGTGAAGACATTTGAATAGCTTCCAACGGCTACTTTCCAACGGAAGAATTGGGAAGGTGTATAAATGAAGAAGAGCTTCAAAGATCAAAGAGTGCTGAGAAGTTGATTTTTTGGAGAAAAGGTGGACTGATCGAATCAAGTAAGAGTGAGTCCAGAGACTCACTCTACGATCCACCAAGAACACTCAAAAGTCAGATCAAGCAAGAAGTAGAAGTGTGAGTTCTACTATGTAGAAGTGAGAGTTCTACTACATGAAGAGTGTTCTGAACTGCCGAGAGAAAGAAGAGCATCATGCCATCTGGATGTCCATCATGGGAAGACTCTAAGTACAATAGAGAAGAGCTTACGGTTATCTTAGCAAGTCTATCATGGGAAGGCATCAAGTAGTAAGAAGGGAGATCACAAAAGCCATCTTGGTGTCAAGCTTAAGAAAGCTTCTAGGTACCTTACAGAAGAGCTTACAGTCATCCTAGAAGCCTCTCATGTGCAGCCATCAAGTACCAAGGAGAATGATCTTCAAGGAAGTTCATCAAGGGGTCATCTGGAGTAGTTGAGTCGCCTAAGAAGCTGAGCATCATGCAACACTCAACTGCTCTTCAAGGATGATCAAGCCGAAGCTGCTAAAGATAAAAGATGTTCAGAGCATGAATACATCTTAGCAGCTCTGCACCGACTCCAACAACAACAACAACAACTCAAGAAGCCAGTGCCTGAGAGGTCCTTGTCCAAAGGGACTAAACAAAGCAGGGCCAAAGGGTCCTTGTCCAAAGGGACTAAATGAAGTTGGGCTTGAAGAGTTCCTAGGGAACTAGAGGAGTCCCAAGGCTGCTGGCCTTGAAGAGTTCTTAGTGGATTGAAGTCCCAAGGCTGCTGGCCTTGAAGGAATCGTAGAGATTCAGGGTGCTGCCCTTCCTTAGTGGAAATCCTGCTAGTTGAAAGCAGAAGAGTGGATTAGGAGCTTGAGTCTCTGAACCACTTAAAATCCCTTGTGTCTTTTACATTATGTCATTTACATTATGTCTATAACTGCTATAACTGCTATGTATGTTTTAACTGCTTACAACTAAACTAACCCAACGAACAATGTTTGTATGATTATGAATATATCAATGAAGGAGGGGAATCTTTTACTTATTCCGCTGTACTTGAAAAGATTCTATGTTTGTCATATAATCTAATATGAACATTATATCATAAACCAGAAAAGTATTTAAAAGAAAAGAATCTATTCAACCCCCCCTTCTAGATCTATTGTGCCCTCTGGGATCTAACAATTGGTATCAGAGCAGGTTCTCATGCTGTATTCTAAAGCTAATCGCTTTGAGTCTGATCCAAGGCACCAACATTGTTCTAAACTTAGTTTAGTAGTAACCTGTTATATGCAGAAGAGCTCACATGTTGGAAATATTGTGTATAGGTAAAAATGTGTATACACCTGAAGCCGCTCAGATTGGTTCATATCCTCGATTGCTATATCAACACGACCAATCTTAGTCTGCAGTCAATCTTGTAGTCTGAAGATTAGACAAGAGATAAAGAGCAAGAGACATCAGTAACAAGGAGTAAAGCATTCATCAGTCTGAAAGATGAAGAGGTCACGCGTACGAAGAAATGACTGATCCAAGTAGAGATAGAAGATCCTCTCAATCTTATGAGTGACCAACCAACAACTGAATGTTGTCTCTGAAAACTTAAAGATGTCAAAGATCTAAATATCACGATTCTCTCGGTCTACATCTTCAAGATCACGACTGTTTGATGAAAGGCAGACAAGAGCATTAAGCCGAAAAGGGGCAAAAGTAAGAGCTATGCACATCAATACCTGAACTCAGTATATCTAAAGTAAATGACTGTTAAGCAACTGACAGTAAAAAGGTACGGTTCCTCACCATCATTTATGATTACATCATAGTTGCACCATCTTATGAACTGTGACAGCATTCTGTCAACAAGTCATAATCTTCCTAAAAAGGTGAATAGAGAAAGTAGTCTAAAGATGTCTACAAACTTTCTCTTCAAACCAAGTTTTAGGCTGAAGATGACATCTTGAAGAAAATATGAAATGGATCACAAGAGTATCACAGACCAAATGAATCTTATGTTAAGTAATCATTGCTGTTGTGCTAGTATGTGTGTACAAGCCTATGTTCTAAGTGTTTAACAACATACAGAGAATGATCAGTTCTACAAGAGGATCTTGTTGATTTGTAGAAACTGATCACATCCATAAATCAACTAGATACTCATAAATAGCAGAGTTGATTCACACTATGCGAACACTTAAACATTGTGAACATAACCCAGTAATTGATGAAACCATCATAGATAAAGAGTGTGTTATTAATTGTCAAATCCTACACACACTCACTGTCATGCATCTAAAATGTATTATCCCAAGATAGTTGCATGCATGAATGTCTGTTGGTGATAAACATGATGATTATCCAGATAAGAGGAATAGGGGTTTAGAAAACTAACCTAGCAGGACCCATTCAACAATGGGGACCAAAAGTAGGAATTACTTGAACCTGCAGGTACTTGGTCAGGCTGACCACACTAAGGAATGCTGAAGCAGGAGACTTCATTCAAAAGGACTCAACCAGCAGAAGGCTAAGGACTAGTCAGAGAAAAGTCTGATAAAGTTCATATATGTCCAAGCCAGTCCTTGAAGACCCTCTGAGCTAACCTGAATGGAGCTCACATGGCTGCAAATCTGTATATGGGAGCATGCCATGCAGCAGTAGATAAAAGAGGATTCTAGGTGCCCATGCCAAGAGAGATACGCTTTATGGAAAGGATCCTCAAGGGAAGCTCACAATAGAAGATCTTTGAGCTTGAGACAAAAGGAGTTCTCTACGAAGCAGAACTTCTCAAAACTGACTGTCAAAGAAGACTACGTTTGTAGTACTGTCAAATGATCGTAGAGTGATCAATCTTGAAAATACTCATCTCTACGATACAAGAAAGACTAAGCATCGATGATGATTCCAGTCAGAAGTAGAAGTGATGGGCAGCCCTCAAATGAACATGAAGAAGGAATCACATCTATCTGAGATGACGGCATCAACAATGGGGGAGCAGTGGTTTGTTAAGGAATATCTGCACCATTAACCTGAAAGAGATGTACCAGCTGCAAAGTCCCAAAACCTTGTGGCTGATGAACCAAATGAAGATCCATAGTCAGTAGGATCGTCTCAAAAGAACTACTGATAACCCTTCAGCCACCTAATCTATAATCGTGAAGTGTCTGCGATCAAACACATGATCGTAGAATAAGAGTAGAAGGACACCACGATTTCAGCAATGCAGATACTTAAAGATGATAGAAGATCCTCTCATCAAAAAGGGTCTAATGAGATGTCATTGAAAATTACTGTCTTAGTATTTCATCTGAAAAGCGCCTCAGGGACAAACCTGACCCTTAGCTAACTCTAAGAGGTTGGCCCTTCCTGAGCTACCTTATCCAAGAAGGAATGCCTGATCTAGTTCATCTCAAAAGAACCTAGTCAGTCAACGACCGTAGAGTTAAACTTGAAGAGGACTAAACGATTGTAGTACAAACTTATCAATCGTAGTGCTTGTCTAAACGATCGTAGTACAACCTCAGCGACAGAAGAAGATAACTCAACGATCGTAGTCCTACCAAAGGGAATTCTAGTCCAAGGAATATGGAGAATGAGACATCTGCTAAGCCATTCAAGTTGAGGAGATAAGTTCGAATACATCAGTGATTGAGCTATGTTGCATCGAAGTAAGGAGGAAAGACGAAGCCATTCACTGCAGCATCTCTCAGAAATTGATCGTTGAGTAAACAAATGAAATCGTAGAGTCTATAGCTATCTCATCATGTTACTCTACGAATCAAAAAGTCAACGGTCAAAGCCACGTCAATTAAATGTCCACTCCTCTAATAACTGAAAGGTTGTGGGAAGTTACAGCTCATTACTGGGCAACGTGCAACCAATGGACAGTTGTCACATCACTAAGTATGCAGAGTTAGAAGGAACTGCCATAAAGACTAATTCAAATCTGTAGACAGTTACCAGAAGATATCAAACCTTTCTCCCTCCCATTTTCAAAACCCTAGAAAGCTTTTTCAAGAGTAAATCAGTTAACCTCCAGAGCCTTGCCAACAAGACAGTCATCTCGCATAAACCTTCTTATACTTAATACCCATATTCTTCAAACTACTCAAAATGGAAAACTGGCAGGTAATCACTGGTATTCAGCTTGGGACCAAATTGTTTAAGAAATCTGAAAAGAAGTTCAGAGATATTCTCGAGCTTGTAAAGAAGGCTGGATTTTCAGAATGTCTTGAAGCAGATACTCGAGTCTACTGCGACCTGGTTAAGGAGTTCTACTCAACCATCTCTATAAGTTCGGAAACCCTTACCACCAAGGTTAAAGGTCAGTCTCTCAAGTTAAAATCTTCTGACCTAAACCAATGCCTAGGATTTCCCAACCAAGGCCTAAAGAACCTTGATGATGTCAACATTGAATTAGCTAAGGAAATCATGGGGTATCAAAGAAACCCTAGTTTCAAGGACATGAAGAAGAAGGAGTTCCCTGAGCAATATGAGTTCCTCGCTGAAATAGTTGGAAAATGCATACTATGTAAGAACACTGCACATGACACAGTGATCGACCAGCAGTTGAAAATCATGTCTGCAATGGTTTTGAAGAAACAAATCGACTTTGGATCTATCTTAATTGATCAGATCTCCAAATGGGTAGAGAGGAATGAGAAGAAGTCCCTGACCAAGGTATATCATGGAAGGCTGTTAAGTATCATACTGAAGAAAAAGCTAGGGGAAAAGATCAAGGATGATGAGGGAGAAGCCCTGAATGTGCACAAGGTGATGTCTCCACAACTATTTGAAAACTGGAAGAAGAACCCTAAGGAGAACAAAAGGCTGACAGCTGGGAGCAGTAGTAGAGCCTCTGCAAAGAAGAGGAAGACAGTAAAGGCAGAGAGCTCTGAGTCCAGTGACTCTGAAGCAGCTGAAATCACACCAGCTAAGAAGAAATCAAAAGTGGTGAAAAGAGCTGGTGATGTGAAGAAAGCCCAGACCCCACCAAGGAGAGTCTCCTCCTTGAGCAAGAGTAAAGAAGAAGAGGCCTAAACTGCTGAAACCACAAAAAGAAGAAGCAGCAGGTTGTTTCAAGGGCCAGTCAGCAAGAAAGCTAAGGTGGAGGACAAACCAGCCTTAGCTTCTCAAATCAATACATCTGCTGATAAGGAAAGGTGCTCTAGCCCCATGGCCAATACTCAGAGAAGCAACTCTGATGAAGAAAAAGAAATTCATGATCAAAGTGCATCCCCAAATACAACTGCCCCAACCAGCCCAGAGAATGGGTCAGAAAATGCTATCCAAGAAAAAGAAGAAGAACATGTCCCCTCAATCCAAGAGAGCTTTCATGATGACTCAGAAAGTGATGAGGACAGGGAAGAAGAATCTGCCCCTGCCAGTGCTGATATTCAAAGAAGTTTATCTGATAAGGAAGGAGAGTCAGAGACTGAGGAAGAAGAAAAATCTGTCTCTCCGATAGTTGAACCTCCACAAAGAAGAAAGAGTTACAGGCTGCAAGCTCAGTTTGCCTCCAAAAGGAACAGTAGCCAATCAAATGCCATCATTGAATTAAGTGATGATGAATCTGTATCCCCAGGAGAAGATTCTGAAGAAGAAGCCAGCAATGGAAAAGAAGAATCTATGGAAAGACTTGCTGGAGAAAGTTCAGATGATGAAATTCAGCAAGAAGGTTTTTCTGTTGAAGATGCTCAAGAAGAGTCTGAACACGAAATGAAACAAGAAGACCTCTCTGCTGAAGCTGATCTAAATGGCTCTGGTTCTGAGAAGGAAGAAGCTGGAAATGATTCCAACTCTGAAGATCAGGAATCAGGAAATTCCGAACTTCACCCTGTTCTCTCACCTGCAAGATTTATCAGGAGAATAGTAGTAGAAGTTCCCAATGAACCATCAGAGACTCCTCCTGAAAGATGGGTAAACCATGGAGGTGAACAAATCAGAATAGTAAGAATGACCTCCTTTGACTTGGTCAAGAACTGGAATAATATGGAAATGGACTGCACAACCATTCTCTACAACCCTGATGATCTGCTAATGAGATGGTTCTTCCAGTGGATGCCATGGCTGAAGGCCATTACTGAAAAAGATGAAAGCTACTTCAGTTGGTGTTATAAGCAGTTTCCAAGCATGGAACTGGTGGCTCAGAACTTTCCGAGAGTGAGGAAGTTTGCCACCACGCTGATCACAAACCAGCCCCACTTCAAGATCTATCGACATGCTGGAAATCTCTACATCCCCTACGATCGCAGGATGGACTCTGAAGGAAGAAGAACCATGTCCAAAAAGCCGATCGTAGAGTCTGATCACTCTACTGCTTATAATGTTCAAATCCAATCTCAGGAGTCTCCTTATGATCAAGCACTGCTAACAGTCACTCCATCATCCTCCACAAGTAATTGGTACTCCATGATTGTTCAGATTATCCACACCTTTGAAAATTTGTTCAAAGATGACAATCGTAAAGTCCAATCCATTGCTCCACCTGAAGCTGCCAATGATCAAACTACCTTGGAGCAGGAACTACTGAAGAGCTCTGATGACTTAACCAAGAAGATATCTATGCTCACTGAAGAAACACAGAAGCAGACAGCAGCAGGAGATGATTCCTTCCAGCACAAGTTTCAAGATATCTTGACTGATGTATCTCTCAAACTCCAAGAGAGAGATAACATCTATCAGAAAGCCATCCAAGATCAGAAGGCAGAAGCTCTACAAGTTCAGAAGGCAAATGCAAAGCAGATCGAAGCCCTCTCTGACAAGATTGACTACCTGAAACAGTCCTTCTCTGTGCAACTTGAACTCGGACAGCAAGAACTAAAGTTTGAAGTTACAAACTCCTCCTACCTGATGGAGCAGCTTATGTCCAACATGGAGCAGCTCTCTCAAATGATTGATGACAAAAAGGGGGAGAAAGAGAGGCGAAGAAAGAAGAGGAGCAAGAGGAGCAAGAGGCACCAAAAGAAGAGCAGAGGATTAAGGGAGAAAAAGTCAAAGAAGAAGAAAGCAGCAGCAGATAGAGAATCATCATCTGAGGGGGAGCCTGAAGATGATGATACCAAGATCACAGAAGCTGAAGGGGAGCCAGATCAGAAAGATGATGAAGGGAAATCAAGCAAAGAGAAAAGGTCATCATCAGAGGGGGAGCAAGAGCAAGAAGCAGCAGCTGATAAGTAGCCGATCAACAAGAATCCTGGAATCATACATGGAGCCAAGGAGGTATATCTCTAGTCTGTTAGTATGTTCTGGATCCAGGATTTAGAATGTCTGAATATATAATTGCCATATTAATATAAATGACATTCATGATTAACTGTTTAGAAATACAGCTTCTCACTGTATCTAAGATTCATTCATAACATGCATATGCACTTATTGTTTTTGTCATAATCAAATAGGGGGAGATTGTCAGGAATAAACATGTGAATGTTATTCCTATTTATATATGATTTGATTATGATATATATGAATGAATATGCAAGTATGTTTGCATGAAGAAAAGCTGTTAAGTCCTTTGATAGATAATAGAAATATATGTACAAGGACTTAGAATGAATTGATCAAAAATGTTAGGTTGATCCTACATAAGCAAAACGGCTTTGTAAAGTCCTTAAAAAGAAATGATGTACAAGGACTATAAATATAGAAAGATCAAGCTTGTTAGGTTGATCTTATGATGTAATAGATAGGCTTGTCTGATCGTCGAGCACTGCACCAGAAGTCGTAGTCTGCCAGGAGAGTCAGAGTAAACTTGGGAGCTATCGAGGCAGAATAGGAGTATGCAAGATAGTGAGATCTCAGAGTTCGTAGACTTCCAGGGGAAACGAAGAAGGATCGTAGTGTGTCGAGAAGAGTCTCCTCGAGATTGTAGTGTACTGAGGAAGTCATGTTCTGAATCGTAGAGACAGCCTACCTATAAGCCGAACGACAATCTGCCGAAACTAAGTATGAAATACACTCTACGCTCAGAGTCGTAGAATCTAGCGATGCCAAAGTCAAAGACAAGGATCGTAGACCACACTCTGCGATCGTAGAGTCCATTAAACATATGCAGAGATCGTAGTTGGACAAGATCAGATGAAGACAACAAGCTCAAGTCAGCAATCGTAGAGTGGACTCAACGTTCACCAAGCTAACTCTACAATCGTAGTGTGCAGAGACAAAGATCATAGTGTGATCTCAGAAACATAGAGTCTGCACAGCCGAAGCTGAATCGTAGAGTGCAGAACTACGACTCCAACAGTAATGCTCACAATGCTAAGTCAGAATCGTAGAGCAGATACGGTTCTCAACGAATGAGCACTCCCAGAATATCCAAAGGTACGAAGCCTCTGGTTGGCACTGCAAAGATGTAATCCACAGTAAGGGAACCAGAGAGCACTCAACGAATGGCATGAAGGCTAGCAGAAGAAGTAAGCACCAAACCAATCAGCATCAAGATTGAGTTGAAAGGTCGTTCGTGATGAAGTCTTCCACAAGATGATTCAAAGAAGACTTCAGCAGTTCACTAAGGAAAAGTCAGCCAATGCAGTTGCTATCAAGAAAACAGAAGACAACGATCTTGGAAGCAACCAGGATCGTAGTGTTTGCCAGACAAAGAAAGAACTGACAGAAGGAAACAGTGCAAGGAATTAAGCCATCAGTATTTGAGAACAGTCGAAGCAAACAGAAGTATTGAAGCACTGCACAATACATGGAAGAGGTGTTCTACATTGAAGATCCAATCAACACTCTTCAAGATCGTAGTGTTGTCTCCACCAGTCAACAAGACACTGCGATCAGGTCTCTGAAGACGTGCATCAGAATCGTAGATCTCGAATACCTGAAGATTGAGGCATTGGCAACGGCTCAATCTGAAGGGTAATTCGGACAAGTGCTTATTGAGAGCATCGATGCAAAAGGACAACCTCTGATCAAGAAATCAGAAGAAATAAAGTCTTCGACCTGCCCAGGACAGTAAAGTGATACATCTGACAGGGTAAATGAAAAAGTAGACTGCAGAGTCAGAAAAAGTATGTCATGTCACATCAAGCAGTCTACATCAAACAACTTGAGATCTGTGAAGACATTTGAATAGCTTCCAATGGCTACTTTCCAACGGAAGAATTGGGAAGGTGTATAAATGAAGAAGAGCTTCAAAGATCAAAGAGTGCTGAGAAGTTGATTTTTTGGAGAAAAGGTGGACTGATCGAATCAAGTAATAGTGAGTCCAGAGACTCACTCTACGATCCACCAAGAACACTCAAAAGTCAGATCAAGCAAGAAGTAGAAGTGTGAGTTCTACTATGTAGAAGTGAGAGTTCTACTACATGAAGAGTGTTCTGAACTGCCGAGAGAAAGAAGAACATCATGCCATCTGGATGTCCATCATGGGAAGACTCTAAGTACAATAGAGAAGAGCTTACGGTCATCTTAGCAAGTCTATCATGGGAAGGCATCAAGTAGCAAGAAATGAGATCACAAAAGCCATCTTGGTGTCAAGCTTAAGAAAGCTTCTAGGTACCTTGCAGAAGAGCTTACAGTCATCCTAGAAGCCTCTCATGTGCAGCCATCAAGTACCAAGGAGAATGATCTTCAAGGCAGTTCATCAAGGGGTCATCCGGAGTAGTTGAGTAGCCTAAGAAGCTGAGCATCATGCAACACTCAACTGCTCTTCAAGGATGATCAAGCCGAAGCTGCTAAAGATAAAAGATGTTCAGAGCATGAAGACATCTTAGCAGCTCTGCACCAACTCCAACAACAACAACAACAACTCAAGAAGCCAGGGCCTGAGAGGTCCTTGTCCAAAGGGACTAAACAAAGCAGGGCCAAAGGGTCCTTGTCCAAAGGGACTAAATGAAGTTGGGCTTGAAGAGTTCCTAGGGAACTAGAGGAGTCCCAAGGCTGCTGGCCTTGAAGAGTTCTTAGTGGACTGAAGTCCCAAGGCTGCTGGCCTTGAAGGAATCGTAGAGATTCAGGGTGCTGCCCTTCCTTAGTGGAAATCCTGCTAGTTGAAAGCAGAAGAGTGGATTAGGAGCTTGAGTCTCTGAACCACTTAAAATCCCTTGTGTCTTTTACATTATGTCATTTCCATTATGTCTATAACTGCTATAACTGCTATGTATGTTTTAACTGCTTACAACTAAACTAACCCAACGAACAATGTTTGTATGATTATGAATATATCAATGAAGGAGGGGAATCTTTTACTTATTCCGCTGTGCTTGAAAAGATTCTATGTTTGTCATATAATCTAATATGAACATTATATCATAAACCAGAAAAGTATTTAAAAGAAAAGAATCTATTCAACCCCCCCCCCCTTCTAGATCTATTGTGCCCTCTGGGATCTAACAATATTTTTTGAAAATAATGGCGGAAGTTTTACCGTTAAACTGTTGAAACACCCGGTGTTAAAAGTAAAGTAATACGCGTAGTTGCATAGTAGCTCATGATTTTAATTATTGATGCTTACGTGAGAAGTCACTCAATTTTGTTCAATTATTGCTACAGTAATTGATGCATAGTATCTTACGTTATTTGATTCAATTATTGTCAATATTTTATATATTATTAAATCAATAATTGAGATGACAAAGTTATTAATATTATTATTTTCAATATTAACGATGTCTAGAAGTTCTGTCAAGAAGAGGTTTGGTCACCTAATTGCGCGCCAATAGGGAGAAATCCTTATTGGAAAGCCCACTCTTTCCTGAGAATGACTTGGTCGATTAATATTGTGAATAATAATAATAATGATAAATGTTGTTAAAAATATTGAGGGGATTTTATGAAGTATTTGATGTAAAGTTTTCTTATTATTTGTACCCCCCCCCCCCACTTTCCCATTTTCTAAAAATTGTCGGTAGAAGTTATCTCAGTTTTCGTTTTATATATATATGAATACATATATATATATAAGTATTATATATACATATATATATATATATATAATATTGTTAATAGAAGGTGGGGGGGAAATTAGGGTGGATGGAAGGAGTATTATTATGTATTTTATATTTTATATATATATATATATATATATATATATATATATATATATATATATATATGTAAGTTTTAAAAAAATGGACAGAGGAAGTAAATGAATTCACGGGTCTTCCACCCGTGATTTTTTTTCTTGCACATGTTATATATAATATATATATATATAATAATATATTTTATTTAAAAGATTTTTCTTTAATTATGGATCGTCCGTTTAAAAGTAAATCAATCTAGACCGTTCATGAATTAGTTACTATTCAATCCATTCTTCTATAAATAGAAGCTCATTCCTTCATTATTTCTTACGAATTCACTGAAACTCTAGAGAGAGAAATTATAGAGAAAAATAAGAAAAGTATTATGCTACTTCCTTACTCTTATATTCAGTTCTTTTACGGTAAGGGGTGTTATTTCTTTTGTATTCATGAAGATAACTTCTGTTATTCCATTATTTACTATTCTGTTGGAATAACCTGTATATGCGGGCTACCCTATACTTGGTAAAATTCTTCTGTTATTCCATTCGTTATTATTCTGTTGGAATATCATGTCTATACGTTTTACGCCGGACCTGATTCCGTCTTTATTATTCTGTTGGAATATCCTGTCTGTGCGTTTTACGCCGGACCTGATTCCGTCTTTATTATTCTATTGGAAGATCATGTCTGTGCGTTTTACACCGGACCTGATTCCGTCATTATTATTCTGTTGGAATATCATGTCTGTGTTTTACGCCAGACCTAGTTCCGTTAATTATTATTCTGTTGGAATAACCTGCCTGTGCGGTCTATCGCATGCCTAGTGATTTCATTTGTTATTCCATTCCTTATTATACTCAATTGGTTAAAGTTTTGACTTCTATACTCCCTAAAATTAGTGGAATATCCTTGATATTTACTCTTCATCTAGTATCTTTTTCATGGAAATATTCTTCTAAGCATTCTTGAATTTTACTCTACAAAGCAGTATCATGTTAACAATTTGGACGTTATTGGTTCCTGGATAAATTAATTCTTGAACTTGTTGTATTGAATTTTTATACCATTGTCATCATCCTTATGTTTATATTTTGTTGAAAGTCATTTGTGGCCTATAGTGCGTAGATGGACTTGGTATGAATATGACCAAGGATTATTCAGTGTAATCATGACCGTAATGTTACAAATGATGTGGAAAAAGTCCTCATTGGCCCGTAGTGCATTGATGGACAGTTGTTGGCATGATCATGACCATTAATTAATACACGAATGTCTTGGCCCGTATTGCATAGATAATTTGTGGTCGTGACACTAAAGAATATCCTTGGTCGTAGTGCAGTGGTGATTCAATGATGTGGATTATTTATTAAGCTGAGTCTCAGTGATAATAGTGATGAATAACCTTTTAAATTATAAAAGATAGTAGATTTTATTTTCTACTTGACTCTTTTAATGGATTGCTTGTTCTACTGCAGTTAAACTTGACGTCTATTATATTTTATCAGTTTAACATTGTTGAAGACTAATGATAATTTATTCTGCATTATCTTAGTCATAATATTTCTTACTGGGTTTGTTGAGCTCACCCTTTCTTTTACTGTTCTCTGCAGGAAAAGAGAATATAGCTGGGATGAGTCGGGGAATGGAGTGATGGTCTAGAGGATAGCATTAGTAGTCCTCACTATTCTGTGAAATAGTGTGTTAATAAATGTATTGAGGACTTATTTTGAGTTTTAATACTGTCTAGAAGACAATGTTTGTATTGAAACTCACATCTTATGTTGTATATTTAAAGATTGTATTTGTATTCTGTACCATGTATTTGGTGACTCAGAATAGCTGATGTGTACCTATTTTGGGGGCGTCACAGTGGTTCCAAGTAGAAGATGAAGGGAAATTGTTTAGTAACGAACTAAGGAACTTAATAAAACATTGTTAAGTCATAGTTAAAACTCAAGTGTGATCACTTAGAGTTAAAGAAAGTTAATTGAATGTAAACATGAACGGTGTACATGAATAAGTGTATATAACCAACTGCCGATTAAGTATCAATTAACGACGTAAGGACGTTAGTAAGCCATGAGGAAGGATGATTAACACAGACCGAGTTGTATTAATGAAATAATTTCAATTAAACTATAGAAGAGACTGAAGTTGGTAAGAATGATGTAAAATAACGACGGTAAGCCGAAACCAATAATAACAAATCTAATACATGATTAGATTGCGAAGAAGGGTAAGATTGTTTAGGAACTAAGTATGTTCATTCATGACCTAATGTGGTATCTTATGTGATTATGTGTTGTAGAGACCGTAAAGACTCAAAGGAAACGTAATTATGCTGTAGCAGACGCTAAAAGCACATTTTTTTTCTTCTTAAACCCTTGTCTAACCTTCGTGTTAGCCAAGTTTTCAAATGATTCAAGTTATGAGATGCATGTATGGTTTTAAAGAAAGAGTCTAGGCCAGTTTTAACTCGGCTAGACTAATCTTGATAAGTTGATTAAATTATTTACAAGTCTTTCAATATAGAATTGCTAAGGCTATCCTAAGCCAACTATTTTGTATGGATTCAAGGTAAGCCTGAATATGAATAAACAAATGTATTTTTAATCGAGTATTCGATGGGCACGTGAGGTTGCCACAACTTAAACGTACACACATTTAATAGATGTAGTGTTGATCAACATAGAGTACTATAGGTTGATCACCTAGAAGTGCTCGTAAGCTATGTCGAACTTACGGACTTCGGACCGGGATGTGCTTTTCAAAGAAATTATGAAACGCTCATGGTCTTGGACCAAATTTGGTGTTTTACTGAATATTGTTATGATAAAATGTTTTGAAGGAAAAAAGAAATGCTATTTTGAGTTATTGATAGTACTTCGTAACTACTATCCAGTTATTGAAGATATACGATTCCTATGTTTCAAGCATGCTTTTAAAATGAAATTGTTGTACTTGCTGAGCTTGTTATGCTCACTCTTGCTTGAACCATATGAATGCAGCTAAACCAAATGGATCGAAGGATTCGACAAGGATAAAGGGAAGGCTAAAGATAACTCGTAGATTACCTATGTAATAGTATAGGTTTGTAATGATAATATTTGATATTATGACGCAAACAAATGTAACAGTTATAAAGAACCTGGGGAAATGGTAGTATTGTTTGGAATATATATATGACATATTCGTTCTTTTGAGGCATTTCAATTGAATGTTTGTGTGAACTGTAGCACCGTGGAGCACCATATGTCGGGTTGGAAGAGACCCGAATTTGGGGGCGTCACAAGTGGTATCAAAGCATTAGGTTATAAAACTTAAGGGGAAGAACCTTAGGCTAATAACCTCGTTAAGGAAGAGAAGTCCGAAGGAAGTAAACTCGAGCTTTACTTAAGTCGAACGAGTTAATAAGGTATTGAGGAAACTCAGTACCGAAAGATTTAAAAGATGGAAAGTAACCCTGAATAAATTAAATGTGATTCGTGCTTATACTATTGTGTGTTATGTACTAATCAACATTTTATGTGTTATTGTAGGATGTTGATCAATAGCTTGATGTATACAGATATACATACGGTGAGCGAAGAACATGTGAACCGAGTAGAGCCTGTACCCATGCCAGTGGTGGAGGTACCAATAGTGATTCTAGAGGAGTAAGAGACAGAGGAGTACTTTTCTGAGGAAGACTACTCTGAGGGAGATATGAATATAGCATCATACCTTAGTACGATGAACGATGTGGAGGAATGAGTGGAGGTAACATCGGTTACTACTGTGGTACCTACACTAGAGTCATCCCCTTCAGATGTAATGAGATCATTATATCTGGCAGAGCTTGACAAAAATGTGCAACTGAGTACAGTTGTGCAGAAACAGAATGAAGAGATTAGTGCTCTTTATGTAGCAAAGGAGTCTGTAGAAGCAGATTTTGAGTCAGAGCATGATGAGAAGATGCTCATGATAAATAAGGCTAGGGATTTTAAGAAGGAGGTCGATGAGCTTCGTAAAGAATAGGGGGAGAAGAACCAGAAGATAGCACGGATGTCTTACATCCATGAGAGTGCTCATAAGGATTTCAAGCTGAAAGTTGCTTGTTATTCCAATGAGTCAGGACATACTCGACATACTATTAGTAGGGATACTGTAGCGGCGATTGCGAATGAGAAACACAAGGATGCTGTTATGCATTATTAGAAGTCTAGAGTTATAAATATGTGTGTGGTGACGCAAAACCCTCTTTTATATAAAAAGGGTAGTCCTTTTGTAAATCCCAACTTTTGTGAAGTTTAATTACGGGATAGAAATGTAATAGCTGTTGGCTATGGAAAATAAGATGTAAATAGTTTTAAACTATGAAGAAGTATATGAATATAATGAAGTTTTCATGGAAATGATTTTTTATGGTGCGAGTTGGTATGTGGCGATTAATAACGAAGTAAGTAAATAGATAATTATGAAATTTTATTTATTTTATCAGAAAATGTCGTCAAGAAGAAGATAACGTAATTAGGGAGCAGAATCATGTAATGATAATCAATGGAGTTAAAACAACCCTATGCAAGAGTTCGTTAATTTATTAATGACTGCATTGAACCAAACCGGGGGTAGAGTACCCGCAGAACCTAGGGAAGCTAGAATGACGACCTATAAAGAGTTTAAAAGCATAGGTCTGACGGAGTTCAGATGAATGATGGACCCAATATAGGCCAGACCTAGGTAAAAGAAATAGAGAAGGCATTTATTATTACAAACGTAGTGGAGGCGCAAAGGATTTCTTTTGCGGCTTACTTGATAAAAGGGAAGCCAACTTTTGGTGGGAGTCTCACCAAGGTGGGGCTGGAACAGAGTTGGTAACGTGGGAATAATTCAAGCAGGTTTTCTTTGAGAATTATTTCCCTACAAGCGTGCAGGGTAGGATGGAAGTTAAGTTCTTAGAACTTAAACTAGGGGACATGACGATTCCCAGTACGTAGCCAAATTCAATGAATTGGCAAGGTTAGTTCCACACTAAGTGGACACTGAGGAGAGGAAGGCTCGTAGGTTTGAGCAAGGCCTGAAATTCTGGTTCTATAGTAGGATTGCGGTGTTCTAGAGGGTTTCCTATGGGACCATTCTGGAGAAGGTGATTATAGCAGAGGATAGTAGTGAGGAGTTGACTCAATACCACAAAGAGAGAAAGAATGAGAGCAATGGAGATGGAAAACCAAGGCAGAGAATGCCAGGGACAGTATGCCAAAATTAAAGAATTTTTTAACTCTGGGAATACTGGAGTGAGACAAGGGGATCCTAATTGTAAGATATGTGGAAAGACTCATCTAGGAGTCTGTCTGAAAGTGATTAAAAATACCTTTAAATATTAAGGTAGAGGAGGAGGAAATAAATTTCGTTGATTGTATTTGTGAAAATTGTTTCACGGATAATAAAGGTAAGTATAGGTAGATAAGTAAAGTTAATATTGAGAGAATTGAAGAAATTCTCTGTGACGCCCCCAAAATTAGGTATACATCACCCATCTTGGGTCGCCAGATATATGGTACAGAATTCAAATACAACTTACTAATACAACTGTCATGTACAATATGACAAAACATAAATTATGTGTTTGAATACAAATATTGTCTACTAGAGAGTATACAAACTCAAAAGGAATCCTCATTACAATTATTATCACACTATTTCACAGAATAGTGAGGACTACTATGCTATCCTCTGGACAATCACTCCGTTCCCCGACTCGTCCCAGCTATATTCTCATTTCCTGAAGAGAACAGTGAAAGAAAGGGTGAGCTCAACTAGCCCAGTAAGAAATATTATGACTAAGATAATGCAGAATAAATTATCATTAGTCTTCATCAATGTTAAACTGATAAAATATAATAGACATCAAGTTTAACTGCAGCGGAACAAGCAATCCATTAAAAGAGTCAAGTAGAAAATAAAATCTACCATCTTTTATGATTTAAAAGGTTTTTCATCACTGTTATCGCTGAGACTCAGCTTAATAAATATTCCACATCATCGAATCACCCCTGCACTACGGCCAAGGATATTCTTTAGTATCACGACCACAATTATCCATGCACTACGGGCCAAGAATATTTGTGTATTCATTAATGGTCATGATCATGCCAACAACGGTCCATCAATGCTCTACGGGCCAATGATGACTTTTACCACATCATTTGTAACATTACGGTCATGATTACACTGAATAATCCCTGGTCATAATCATACCAAGTTCATCTATGCACTACAGGCCACAGATGACTTTCAAAAAATATAAATATGAGGATGATGACAATGATATAAGAATTCAATAAAACAAGTTGAAGATTTAATTTGTCCAAAAACTAATAACGTCCAGATTGTCAACATGATACTTCTTTATAGAGTAAAAATCAAGAATGCTTAGAAGAATATTTCCATGAAAAGATACTAGATGAAGCACAATTATCAAGGTTATTCCACTAATTTCATGGAGTATAGAAGTCAAAACTTTAACCAACTGAGTATAATAAAGAATGGAATAAAAAAAGAAATCACCATGCATGTGGTACTTCGCATAGACATGTTATTCCAACAGAATACTAAATAACGGAACCAGGTCAAGCGAAATTCGCACCGACGGGATGTTCCAATAGAATAATAAAGAATGGAATAACAAAAGAAATCACCATGCATGCGGTACTTCGTATAGACAGGTTATTCCAACAGAATACTAATAAGGACGGAATCAGGTCCGACGTAAAACGCACAGACAGGATATTCCAACAGAATAATAATAAAGACGGAATCAGGTCCGGGGTAAAATGCACAGACAGTATATTCCAACAGAATAATAAAGACGGAATCAGGTCCGGTGTAAAACGCACAGACAGGATATTTCAACAGAATAAAAAAGATGGAATAATAGAAGAATGTCACTAAGTATAGGGTAGCCCGCGTATACAAGTTATTCCAACATAATAATAAAGAATGGAATAATATAAGTTCTCTTTATGAATACAAAAGAATAACACCACTTACGAGTACAACAAATAATATTCCCTACCTTAAGAAGAAGAGTACTGGATATATAAGTAGTGAAATAGCAGAATACTTTCTTCTTTCTCTCTATAGTTTATCTCTCTAGAGTTTCAGTGAATTCGTAAAAAAATAATGAATGAATGAGCTTCTATTTATAGAAAAATGGAATGCATAGTAACTAACTCATGAACGGTCGATATTGATTTACTTTGATCTGACGGTCCATATTTAAAGCAAAATCTTTTCAATAAAATATAATATATTCTATTTATAATCTAATAAAATGAATAACTTTATAAACAATTTTACTATGCAAACAATATGCAGGTACTATGCATAATAAAATATAATATATTCTATTTATAGAATAATTTTATAAAAGTATTCTGTTTTATATAAAAAGATTTTCTGTATTATTACATTAATAATACCAACAAAACTGAGTGCATTATCACGTAAGCATCAATAGTTAATAACGTGTGCTACTATGTAACCACGCGTATTACTGTACTTTTAACACCGGGTGTTTCAACAGTTAACGGTAAAACTTCCGCCGTTATTTTTATAAAGTATTTTTGTCGTTTTCTCAATCCGACAATAATTCCGTTATGGGGTCCACCAATGATTGTGCCGTTGTACGAATATTCCCTGTTAAAACGAATATTCCCCGACCAATCGAATATTACATAACAACTTGCGTACTTTGCAAAATTTATAAATATTACCCACAACTATAACATTATATCAATTTCACTCCATAATATTCAAAAATAATATTTATAGAAAATTCATCTTTATTCAAAAAGTTGGGGTTTTACATTCTCGGTATGAAGGGGTTGATTAACCATAGAGCTATAATAAATAGTTATAAGAAAAGTGTGAATCTTCAGTTTTCTCAGAAAAGTAAAGGTAGTAATTTACGGTAATAAAATACCATGACACAAGTAAGGAGGATGTTAAGGAAGAAGATGAGTTGTTCGTATATAGACTATCGTAGGAGGAGTAATTTAGCGGTTAAGAATAAATACCCATGGCCCAGGATCGGTGATATATTTGATCAGTTGAAAGGGGCAAAGAATTTTTCTAAGATAGATTTGTGTACGAGGTATCGTCGGTAGAAAATAAGGAAGAAGGTGGAAAATTGATAGGTACTCTTGTGAGGTGCTATGGTTGAAGGTACCATTAGCGTCACAGAGTGTTCGAATAATATTTGGATGAGGATTTCGTAATGTTTATTGGTGATATTCTAGTCTATTTTTTGACGCCAGAAGATCACGCTGAACATTTGAAAATAGTGTGAGAAACACTATGGAGGGAGAAGGGGGATACGAAATTCACTATGCGTGAATTTTAGCTTAAAAGATATACATAATTGTAATTAATAGGTATAATGGGAATGAGAAATAAGAAAAATAGTTTTCAGAAATTAAGAAGGAAGGTTAAGTGAAGCACCTGTATTGTCTTTATCAGATGATACGAGGAATTTTATAGTGTATCTCGATGTTTCGCATAGATGACAAGATTGCGTGCTCTTAGAGCATGGCAAAGTCATTGTATATGCATCATGCCAGTTAAGGGATTATAAGAAGGTCTATCCTACTTATGATCTATAATTGGCAGTTGTAGTTTTTGAATTAAAAATCTGAAGATAGTATTTATACGGGGAGAAAGGTGAGATATACACGAACTCTAAGAGTCTGAAACATATCTCCACATAGAAGAAGTTGAATATGCGTTAGAAAGAGGACTGTGATATCTTATATCATTCAGATAAGGTAAATGTAGAAACCGACGCGTTAAGTAGGAAGGGAAGGAAAAGATATCGATATTAACGACTCAGATTGAGTTAATAACGGAAATGGCGAGAAAGGAGTTAGAAGTTGAATTACGGAATGAAGGGGTAGAAATGTTATTCATAACGTAGACTCGATCCATGATAATGGAACGAGTTAATTAAATACGACTAGGTAACAAGGAGTACCAGTAAATGAAGAAGAAGACTCATGATAAATAAAAGACTAAGTATAGTCTTGTTTTGAAAGAGGAATTTGAGTTCCAAATAACTATAACAGAAGAACTAATAAAAGAAAGATAACGTAATATATGGGTAAGTGTTTAACTTCCAACTCAAATTGTTGATAGAAAGTGATAAGTCATGTGAGATAAGATAATACCTTCGATAAAGGTGAATGTAAGAACTACAATGTCGAAGAAAGCATTGTGGGAACTCAAGATTAAAAATGAAGAAAATTTTTCCTCATTTGTTTATATAATTAGTAGCGAGATTCTGGGGACAGAATCCTTATAAGGATGGAAGAATGTGACGCCCAAGAAAATTGGATTTTTAGGAGAATTAAAATTTTATTTAATTATGTGGATTAAATGAATTTAATTGATTATTTATGGGAGCAAGCTAATTAAAGTGTTTGAATTTCCAAAACAAAAATAAAAGCTTTCCGATAAATTTTCTGAAAAACACTATTCACGCATTTATGCTCTGGAATTATTTTTGAAATTCCGACAAATACGTAACAATAGAATATCGAGGTGAGGTGGAATATCCAGTAATATATTAGTTATGGAAAACATAATATTTCGCTTGTGGACTTAATTTGAGAACGTTAGGAAAATAAAGTGTTAAGAAGTTAGGGTAATAATTGTATGATAAGTAAATTGTGCGAGGTAGAGTATACGAGTATGATACAAGGTATTATACGGGTGTGTATGAATGATGATATATCGTATATCATGAATTAGTATATGAGTTAGAATACAATAATTATACGTATAATACGTTATAAGGCTTTAAGCCAAATGTAATGGATTTGTTAAATTGTGAAGGAAATTGTATTATTCAATGGGAAGTGTGATAAGGCCCAAATGCAAGTATCGTTAAGATCAATGTAAATTTATGTGCAAGCCCGAGTATTTATTTAATTACAAGCCCAATGGATAAGTTAAGATTAATTAAGCTAAATGCCCAAATTATGAACTATGGGTTATAGAATGGTTTAAACCCATGGGGCAACCCATGGATAATCCAATGTGATAAACAAGTAAACTTAAAGGCTAAGTTATATGATTAACAAGTATACTTAATGATTAAGTAAGTGTGATGGTCAAGTTTAGGTGGTGAGAAAGTTAACTTAATCACAAAGTAATGAATAGTAAGGAGGTGGAGTGGCCTAAAAGACTAAACTACCCTAACCTTGGAAATCCTATAAATAACAAGCTTGGATTCATTTGTTTGGTTGTTTCATTTCATCCAACTTATAAGTTGAGAGCTAATTTGCTTGAGAAAATAAGTACATATAAAGTTAGACTTCCCTTTTTAGATTTCCAACCAACAACTTATAGCTTATTGGTTTTAGAGAAAAAGCAAGAAAAGCTAGAAGATTAGCCTTGTTAATTCAAGAAGCAAAAAGGAGATTAAAGATTTACCAAGTGTTATTCAAGAGTAAGTATTCTTAAACCATGTTTCTCTTTCTCTTCCATTGTTAGAGAAGGGGGTATTGGTAGAACTAGTATGCTAGGGAATGATAAATTAAAGGGCTTAAATCTCAATAAGCCGTATAAGCCATGAATAAGCTATTCGTAATCATATAAGTTAAGAACTTGTGAAGATTAATAATGAACTTATAATAACTTGTAACATGTTTACATTAATAAATTTAGTATGATAATAAGGAGCAAGAATAATGGTTAGAAGTCATTAACCATAATAAGTCATATGGAAAGAAGACATAAGTCATGAGAAATGGAAATATAAGAAATTTATAAGTTACAAATTTAAAAAGAACGAGTAATAACTTATCATGTTTATAAGTTAATGTAGTATGGATGACAAGATGTTAGTATGATGGATTGAATCCTTTTGAAATGAAGAACAAATCTTAAGTAACGAAGTTTCACCGGAATTCACACGATTAGACGACAATCGTCTAATTCGTGAAATTCTCGGAATGGAAGTCGAATTTTGATATTGAGTTTGGAAATGTTGGTTTTCAATTGAGACAAGTCTTATTTGGCATTATAGAGTTGCGGGCTCAAAAATTGCCGAATTCGGACTTAGAACGAAGAAACGAGCGTTGAACGTTCATGAACATTTATCGTTTTCATTAAAAATGGACTAATAGGTGAAATTTTAGTAAACGAAGTCGAATAGATAAAATTCTTGCATAAACAAGTAGAGTATGTGATTTATGAACCGTAGGCTCTTGAATGAGCCAATTTAGACTTATAACAAAGAAGTTATGAGGCCGGGAATATCACAAAGTCAAAAAAATCTGTCAAATTTATCTCTGGCATAGAGTCCGCGCCGCAGCGCGATTTTAAGCCTAAATGACCGGCGCCGCAGCGCCAAAGTGAGCCTCAGCCCCTGCAAACTCGCACCGTAGTGCGATAATTAACAAAGGGACTCGCGCCGCAGCGTGGCATAACAAAGCAACACTAGCGCCGCAACGCCAGCCTTAAAAGCTAGACAGAAAAGTATGGTTGCAACTAGAACATGAAGGGAAATTATTTAGTAACGAACTAAGGAACTTAATAAAACATTGTTAAGTCATAGTTAAAACTCAAGTGTGATCACTTAAAGTTAAAGAAAGTTAATTGAATGTAAAAATGAACGGTGTACATAACCAATTGCCGATTAAGTATCAATTAATGACGTAAGGACGTTAGTAAGCCATGAGGAAGGATGATTAACTCAGACCGAGTTGTATTAATGAAATAATTTCAATTAAACTATAGAAGATACAGAAGTTGGTAAGAATGATGTAAAAGAACGACGGTAAGCCGGAACCAATAATAACAAATCTAATACATGATTAGATTGAGAAGAAGGGTAAGATTGTTTAGGAAATACGTATGTTCATTCATGACCTAATGTGGTATGTTATGTGATTATGTGTTGTAGAGACAGTAAAGACTCAAAGGAAACGTAATTATACTGTAGCAGACGTTGAAGGCACATTTTTTTCTTCTTAAACCCTTGTCTAACCTTCGTGTTAGCTAAGTTTTCAAATGATTCAAGTTATGAGATGCATGTATGGTTTTAAAGAAAGAGTCTAGGCTAGTTTTAACTCGGCTAGACTAATCTTGATAAGTTGATTGAATTGTTTACAAGTCTTTCAATATAGAATTGCTAACGCTATCCTAAGCCAACTATTTGGTACGGATTCAAGGTAAGCCTGAATATGAATAAACAAACGTATTTTTTTCATCGAGTATTCGATGGGCACGTGAGGTTGCCACAACTTAAACCTACACACGTTTAATAGATGTAGTGTTGATCAACATAGAGTACTATAGGCTAATCACCTAGAAGTGATCGTAAGCTATGCCGGACTTACGGACTTCGTGTCGGGATGTCCTTTTCAAAGAAATTATGAAATGGTCATGGTCTTGGGCCAGATTTTTTGTTTTACTAAATATTGTTATGATAAAACGTTTTGAAGGAAAAAAGAATTCTATTTTGAGTTATTGATAGTACTTCGTAACTACTATCCTGTTATTGAAGATATACGATTCCTATGTTTCAAGCATGCTTTTAAAATGAAATTGTTGTACTTGATGAGCTTGTTATGCTCACTCTTGCTTGAACCATATGAATGCAGCTAGACCAAATAGACCGAAGGATTCGACAAGAATAAAGGGAAGTCTAAAGCGAACTCGTAGATTGTAGATCCCCCAAAATCGAGACTATTTTTCTTCCCGATCTTGTGCGTTAATACTACCTTGTTCTAGCTTTAAAATATTATTTAATGTTAAAATAGCTAAAAATTTCGGAATAATTAAATTTTTTTTTTCAGTTATTCATTCCCTGAATCGCAACCTTTACAATTCTTTCTTATACTAAAATCATATTTATTATATGATTTGTATAATCCGTGTAAATGTATTAAAAGCTTAAGACTCAATACTTCATATGTTTTATATTAATGATTCATTCATTTTAGAATCATATCTATTCTCATTTCAGAATAAACATTCTTTAACCATTCAACATTTCAAACTATACATAACTGCCAATTACATTTGACACAACTATCAATCATAGATTTATACCATTTCTAATTCAAGAAAATGTATTCATTTTTGTACATCGTTCAATCTTCATCATCCGTATAGCAAGTAATATTGCCTAACATCATTAACCTGCAAAAAGTTTGTGTTTGCAAGATTGAGCTCGACAGCCCAGCAAATTTACCAGCCTATCATGTTTCACATAGCACACAATTCCATATGCACTACATTTACTTTAATATGCATATCTGCATGCAACATATATTCTTTACTATGCATATCCTATATGCATCAATAATTCCTTACAAAGCATACATTCATGCATTATACATTTTTAATTTATTGAGTTACATCATACAACATGTAATCACATATAGATTGAGTTCCATAACCCAATTAACTTAGTCATATTTTGACTTTTAACAATTCATAGAGCATGATATGCAATTTAACACATAACAACATTCCATCCACAAACATAATAAAACTGAAAAACTTGCCTTGATTAGAGATTACCCCAAAATTTAACTTAGAGTTTCTCCACAATTCCTACAGAATTATATTTACATGCACACACATATTAGATAATCGAATATGTTACAAAACATGCATGTATATTCATCAATAACAATTATTAGTTTTATACAAACTAATATTACTTATTCTTACTCAAAACGAATATTAGTTTATTTAGAAACTTAATTCATTTTAACCTTTCTAAACGAAATAAAGGTCCATCACATTTGAGTATATAAATATTTTACATTTTGAAACTTAAACCATTTAAATTTTATTTCAGAAATATCTTTTACCTCTACTCGCAAATTCGGAGTTTAAACAGCTAATGTATAGCTTTTATAGTAAAAATCAATTTACTATATTATTTCTTTAATTTAAATAACTTTTACTTCATTGAATATCAATTTCAACAATTACATTGAAAAATATCATAAATCTCTCATTTTAATCTCTCGTCGAATATTATTAATTATATAATAATATTTTACGCTAAGGTTATCAACCTTTTACTATCATTCTAGCCAAATACTACTAATAATATCTCAATACAATATTATTAGTCATGTAAAAATAATTCAAGTCATTAATCACATAAATAAACAATTTGTTTCAATTGTTTTCTATTTCTTAATTAATAAACTTGTTTAAGCATTTCAAAATGTCATAAACATCACAACACCTCAAACCCGACCCAAAACTTCATCAAAAATATACTCAAAACATGCTTGAGGGTCTCACGTCGGAAAACCTTATTTTCCAAATTCCTAGATTTTACCCAGCCTCGCTAAAACGGTCATAACTCGCGCGTTTTAAAACATTTTTGAGCGATTCTTGAGCCCACTCGAAGATAACTTCCAGGGCTACAACTTTTGTCTCACGACATTTTTCCAAATTCAGAACACAACAGTCCAAAAATTTATATCAAGGAGGCTGTTCGGGATTTGAGAAACAATTTTATTACTCTCCTTCCGAACGCCATAACTACCTCATCCGGAGTCGGAATTAGTCCGTTCTAGAGTCTATGGAAAGATAAATCAGAGTAATACAACATACCAAAAGCCCAGAAGTTTTAAAGCTCAAAAACTGGACGAAATTGCCCTCGTTTCAGACTGCCACGAATCTGCCCAATTTTTTGTTAGAAAAACGGGATTGTTTTGACATAATCAGTCATTACCCCATGAAAACTCAACATTTTTGAGTCCTACCACTTGGGTTTACTAGCCAACACATGTATCTTGCACTACTTTTTGACAGATCGCAAAAAAGAGCTATAGATTTAAAATGGTGAAATTTCAAAGTATTAGGAAATTTCGGTTCAAAACTAGAAATTCAACTTTTCTTTTCTTTTGATTTCCAACCAAATCAACACCCATCATGGCTGGATCCATACATAAATCCATGGAAAACACATAGATCTTAAGGTTTGAACTTCATAATCAAAAACCCCTAAATCAATTTCATAAAAGAAAATTATAGAGAGAGATTATACCTTTGCTTCACTTCTCCTTCTTCTTCCTCCTTCCTCTCCTCTTTCTCTTCCTCTTGGCTCTCCCGACCTTCCTCTAACTTTTTTTTTCTTCGGCTTTTGCCGATCCCCTCTCTTTCTCTTTCTCTTTCTATCGATCTTTTCTTTTCTTTTTCTTTCTCTTTCTTCTTTCTATCTTCTTAATCTTATCTACTCCTTCTCTTTTTCTTCTTTAATAAAAATCGGCCAAGTGGCCTTTTCCCTTCATGCTAGCTTAATTTATTTGTCCCAAAAATGACCACAATGCCCCTCCTTCATTAATTTTAAAATTGGGCCATTTAATTCATCTTTTGGGCTCTCACTAATCATTTGGGCTATGTAATATTAACATAGTCCAATCATTTTCATCTTGTCTCACCCTAAATATTTAATTAGGGTATTCATTCCAAATATTTAAAATTTAAATCATCACTCTACTACATTAAATTCTATAACCCAAATAAACTTATTTTAATTAAGTTATAAAATTAATAACTTAAGATAATAAAAATATATCTCTTAACTTAATAAAATTGTAATATTATTACTATTCTCCCACAAGTAGCTTAGCTTGAGACTTTAATTAATTCCCTGGAGCTAGCCATCTAACTTGTATTACCTACTAACAAAAACTATCTTGGGCTTCTGCCCAAAATTTAATTGGGTCATTATAATACTTGTCTCATACATAATATATTGGGCTAGATTAAATAATTAATTGCTCTTAATCACTTTATCTACAAGTCCCATGTTTAATTAATTAATTGGGCTTGTTTAAATAATATTACCTCATTAGCCCATTAAATCCACTTCTCTTGGACTCTATTCAAAATAATTGGGCTATAACCTTATTATAGTCTATTATTTTTAATCCTATTACATTCTACCCTTATCATTAAATTAGGGTTTACATCTCTCACTCTAGAAAATAAATTCCTTACTCATGTCCTTTTAATTTCATAAACCAAATTATACTTTGTTATAAAATTAATTATTGGAGATATATAAAATAAATCTCTTAATGTCAGTATATACATTTATATACTAATATTCTCCCATATTATAATCTCTCAGGTTATTTAATCATCACACATAATATATATATTAGGTTACATAACTTAATTCCTACTTCACTTTTATATACAAAATAAATGTATTCACATTATATAATGTATATTTATTTAATCATACACATAATTCAAATAATCATAACATATTTCATTTCTCACACTAATTTTGACTTTTCTCCATAAAAAGTCAACTGTTGACTTTAACCAAAAGTCAACCTTTACACATTTTGTGTTTACTGTCCATTCTGACTAAACTCGACGTTCCGGACACAACCGAGCAGTCCATGCTTTAAAAATTCTATCTCTAACTCAAATTTTGAGTTTTAAATTACTCCATTGTTATTGCTAATCGTATTAACTAACGATTTTATACTTATTCAAATTCTTATTTGCCAGCCAAGGCCAACACTCAAGAGCTATGTTAATTACTAACATAGTTTTATCTTGATCATTATGTCATTAACTTGATTCATCATTGCTCTTGCTAAAATATATATAACACATATCATCTCTTCCTATGAAATCTTATCTCCAATAATAAAATTTCCATATGTACTTATATAACACTTCTTAGACTATTTCGTTCATATCGAATTTACAGGTATCGTAATACCTTAATCATGATATTCCTTCAAGTACATATTAATTCATTTATAGGGTTTAGGAATTTTGTAACCCATATTTTCTCTATTCTCATTCGAATATCAAATCATATAGGTTTTACTTGAAAATTTTAAATAAATACTCAAATTCCCATCTAGGTTTTATTCTTTAACCTTTATTCTAATCATTCATGATTTTAAAAATTTTCGGGTTGTCACATTCACCCCTCCTTATAAGAATTTCGTCCCCTAAATTAACCTTACACCTTACACCGTGCACCTTACACCATTTATACTGAGCGATCACACAAGATCTTGAACTTATTTTCTCAGGTATCTATCAAAGATTTACTTTGATATATACTCAAATTTCTCGGGTATCTATCAAAGATACTCAAACTTCTCGGGTATCTATCAAAGATTTACTTTGATATATACTCAAATTTCTCGGGTATCTATCAAAGATACTCAAAATGTGCACAAAGGTCAAATTCACACTAAGTGTTCCTGTATTTACAACTCCATCACATTTTTATCATCTCTGCACCAGGTTACATGGTACATGAGGGATAATTAAAAACAAATTTTGATATTTCAAATCATTTGCTTAATAAATCTATCTATTCTTATAATCCTCAATGCTTCATTCATAACTTTGCTATACCCCAGTTCATCAAACTTACCACACATTACGGGTTCAGTAACTTGCCACAATCATATGGGTTTAAGAACTTATCCTAGTCAGACCATAGGCGTCCATTCGCTGAGGGGTTCAAAATATACCATATGATTATGAGTCATGAACTTACCATAAGTATGAGTTTTAAGAACTCGCAACTTAACCTTATATCCTCTACCTATTCGTTATACACATGAGAAAAGAATCACCTTCTCAACATGCATATAACAAATAGCGCGACATTAGGTTCCAATGATTATCATTACCAGAAACTAAGTGGTTGTCAAACCAAACTCGACCACTAATCAATATAGGAAGCTAAGCGGACAATTCCCCGCCCAAACAAAGAATTGGTTAACCTAACCACTATATCGACCAGGAAGCTAAGTGATTCTAAAACCAAGTACAAATTCCCCGCCCATACAAGGAATCATACAACTCAGCTACTGACATGAGTCCTCAATTGAAATCCCACATAATTCTAAATTTCTCTTTTCTTAATACAAATTTTCTATAATCCGTATCTTAATATATACCACTCTTTACTGAGTTTACATTGTACCATTTTATAATACCTTCTCGTTATAGCATCTAGCTATATCATTCCAATCACTTAACATATCATGTGTTATTCAACGATTTAATCTGATCACGTTGTGATCTTATTTTTGTAATCATTTCTCCTTATGCTTACGATCGTTTTATTTTACGATCTTCTTATTCTTCTCCTTAATCATATTATATTATGATTTTATTTGTACTTTTCATCTGATAGACATCGTCTATTTAGTATCATTTTTCATCTCTATTACTGGAGTTAAGTAACTCAGGATTCTTATCCTTATATCTCTTCAAGATTCTTCTTTGAATCTTATTTATCTTCTTCTTTACTAAATGATGAATTTCCATAAATTCATTCCTTATCGCTTAAACTCTATTTGAGTTTATTACTTATCATCATCTACGCGGTTATAGCCTAAGGTACCCCTACCTAAGGTTTATAACCTACAGCTTTGATACCAACTGTAGCGCCCCCAAAATCAAGACTATTTTAATTCCCGATCTTGTGCATTAATACTACCTTGTTCTATCTTTAAAATATTATTTAATGTTGTGACAACCCGAGAAATTAGACAATTTATGAAAATCATAATTGATTGATTTAAGGTTCAATATTAGGACCTATACAGGAAATAAATGTATGGAATTGGCAGTTATGTAATGAAATTCCATGAATTTCAAAAGTTTTGGACAAGACTTGAATTATGTGATAGACTGTAAGTGATAGTCTAGTAATGAGGTATAAGATTATGGTAGATTTAAAATTCTTTTGAAGAATTATCAGGGATAAGTATCGAAGTGAATACTAGTCGGTATATTTGGTTACATATGTGAACCATAATGATTTAAGATCAAGGATTGATCAGATAAGTTATAACTTTAGCAAACCCTAAAGTTATGTTAATCATATGTTTATTAAGTTAGAAAAATCTAACTAACTGTTAGAAACCCTAACGATACGTTCAGAAACTTTAATTTCAGTTTCGAGAATTTAAACCCTAATTTGGGAATCCTAAATGCAAAGTATTAAACCCTAAGGGTTAAAAAGTTGTGTGTAAGGAATATGAACATTAGGTGATGGTTTATATTTGTTTATTATATAAACAAACCAAAAGAAACTAGTGTAACCCTAATTATATATATTAGGAATGAAGGATTTAATAACTTAAGGGTTATGGAAAAAGAGAATTGTGGTATTTAGAATACTTGCTAATTCTAGGAGATTTATTCTATATATCTCAAATGATTAATTTTATAACCTAATTATAGCAAGTCTAATTGGGTTAAGGAAATGAATGGACTTGTGAGTAAGGATTTATGTTATAATTGAGGAAATTGAATCCCTAAGTAAATGAATTGGGTTGGATGAGAATTTAAGGTATTGGACTATGTATATTTTATAGTCCAAGTGTTCGCGAATGAAATTAGTTAGAGGCCCAAGCAATACATTAATTGAGTGGCCAAATATTTTTATTGTTAAGCCCAAAAGATTTAAGAGTACCCCAAATTTGGAACCCAATTGAAGGAAAGGCATAATGGACATTTGGTTATATTAATAGTGTTGGACTATGATTGATTTTCATGGCCCAAAGAATTAAATTTTTATGTTCAATGGGTTAATTTTGGAAAGCCCAAAACATTAAAGGAATGGCCCAACTTTTAGCCCAAGTGGGAGAGGACTTTTTGGACATTTGTTAAATCAAATAAGCATTTAGTAAATAAGCCAAACTTGGAGCAATCAAAGGCCAAGTGGCCGGTTATTAGAGAAGGAAATAAAGGGGGGGGATGAATGTTGTGATTTATTAGCTTTAGTTGGTAAACAACTCTCACCAACTCTTCCATGTGTCATTTCCTCCTTTAGCCACAATGTTTTATTAAGTGTGCAAGCAACCACTTGGCTATTATTAGAGGAAAGAGAGAATGTGGAGAAAGAAAGAGAGAAGATATGCTAGGATATAATATATAGATATACTAACTATATCTATAGATATCTTACAAACACTTAAAACATTTTCTCTTTCATCTTACTTCCAAATTAGATAAGCTAGAGAAAGAGAAAGAGATAGAAGCAAAAATAGAAAAGAAGAAAGAGAGAAGAGAGAAAGCCAAGAGAAAGAAAGAGAGAACGGGAGAAAGAGGGAGCGAAGAGGGGAGGGGCGGCAGCCCCCTTGTGTGGGAAGGTGGAGAAATCCTCCATGGAAGAAGAAGGAAGAAGAAAAAGAAAAGCAAAAGGTATAATCTCTCTCTAATTTCTTTTTATGAAATTGATTAAAGGGGTTTTTGATTTGGTAGTTCAACCCCTAAGATCTATGTGATTTATATGATTTCAAGTATGAAATGGAGGTTAGGTTTTCCAAAAAATAGGAAACCTAAATTTTTCTTAGCTTTGATTGTGTTGATACTTGTTTGATGAAATAAGAAACTTTGTTTCTAAACTCAAAAACTATGTATATACATGTTAATAAGTGTTTATTGTTTGGATCTACCCATAATGGGTGTTAAATTGGTGGAAATCAAAGGAAGAGAAAAATGTAATTTTTCCAAAAAAGTATGAACTTTTAAAGTGAGAGCTAGGTTTTGATTTTTCTTGAAATCTATGATGGATATTTATGATTTATGTTCTTAGGATACTAGATATGTGTTAAGGGTAAAATCCCTTTGGAATTACTCAAATAGGTTGAATATTGAACAAGTTATGGGATTTCTCCCAAATTACACAAAGGTAATAAAAATTGTTAGAATGACAGTTTGTAACAGTCACTTCCGGTATAATTTCCGAGCGCTTAACATGTCCAAATATGGATTATGATAGATGAAAACTGTAGTTCGGAAAGATACGAACCCAACAAAATTGACGGATCATTAATCGGAGTTATAGATTTCATTTTATTTAAGTTTTGGTGAAGGACTCCAAAACTGCCAAATGACAAAAAGTTGCTGCCCAAAATTTTCTGGGCGCTGTTTAGGACTTTTATTTAATGAGAAAAATTCTAGGCTTTTGGGAAATGAAACTATATGGTATTATGTAGCTCGTGTCCAAAAATGAGCTAATTCCAAGTTAAAACGACCAAGTTATGACCATTACAATTTTTGTGATTTTCCGACGGAAATCACTATAAACGGAGTTCTACAACTCCGATTGCCACGAAATTTAAAATGGAGCATCACGTTAACATATATAAGGTTATCCCAAGAGATGGGAATGTTTTGAGTTAAGCACGAGGTAGCTAATTTCTTAAGCTACGCACTAGTATTAATTTTTGAAAAATATCAAAGGAAGTTGGAAAATTATGGAAAAATAATTTTTGTGGATGAAATATGTGTATATGTGTTTGGACAAAGGATAGGAAAATAATAAACTGATTTGGTATTTTCATGACACGGATATAGAATACAGCTTGCTGGATTATATAATATGTTGAATCCAGTTTGCTGGATTGCAGTTTAGATTACTGGATTTGGAATTCAGGTTGCTGGATTTGGAATCCAGGTTGCTGAGTTGGTAATTTAGTTGCTAGATTTAGAATCAAGGTTGCTGGATTAGTATTTGACTTATTAGATGTTAATGAATACTTATGAAATGAAAAAGCGAGTGTTAAATCATATAAATGTGACTCTATGGCATGATTAAGCACTTAGGAAGAGTTTAATTAAACTTAAACTCGATATTTGTCCGACTAGACCGTCGGGATGATAAAATTGTGTCGGTATCAACTCAAACTTAATAGTCTAATTTGATGTTAAGTCTTATGTGTATTATAGACTGATAGGATTATGTGCTATGTGTTTAGGTTATTCTGTGGATATAAATATAATAGTATTATACTGTGATGATATTATTCTAATTATTGAAGATCTATATTATTAATATTAGGTCTTCGGGTAAAGCGTTAAAAATTGTGTTGCGGCAATCAACGGTTCAGGCAAGTTTTTTTTACTTAACTCTACTAAGAGTGTTTTATTCAAGCTTATGGTTAATCATTGCTGATTGCCACGAAAATTGTACTCTGTACATCTTGCATGTATAAGTCAGGTATGAAAGGCTGATCACCTTCATTACCAGTTGGTTCAGAAATGTTTGTTCATGTTTAAAACTTGTTCAGTCAAAAATTTGTTCGTACTAGTTCTCAATTATATTGATGAATTATAGCAAGCTCATTATTCATACTCTTCAATCATGATATATCGTTATATTGTTGTATATAAACTTGCTGGGCAACTTTCATGCTCACCCTTGCTATATCATGATAAAACATTGCAGATAAGGCGAATGTATTCGGATACAGAAAAAATTAATGCCAAGTTCAGCTTGAGATAAAATGTGCGGCTATTTTGTAATAGTATATTTTGATAAATATTGTTATGTGATAGAAAGTTTATGAATTGTATTTAAGTTAAGGTTACTCGATTTTGGGGAAATGTGTGTAAAGTTTAATGTATAAACAATTTATGTTTATTATCTTCCGCAAATAGTGTTAGAAATAGCGTACCGAGTCCGCGGCGATTTGGGGCCCGGATTCGGGGATATCACAAATGTTAAAATAGCTAAAAATTTCAGAATAATTAAATATTTTTTTTCAGTCATCCATTCCCTGAATCGCAACCTTTACAATTCTTTCTTATACTAAAATCATATTTATTATATGATTTGTATAATCCGTGTAAATGTATTAAAAGCTTAAGTCTCAATACTTCATACTAAGTGTTCCTGTATTTACAACTCCATCACATTTTTATCATCTCTGCACCAGGTTACATGGTACATGAGTGATAATTAAAAACAAATTTTGATATTTCAAATCATTTGCTTAATAAATTTATCTATTCTTATAATCCTCAATGCTTCATTCATAACTTTGCTATACCCCAGTTCATAAAACTTACTACACATTACGGGTTCAGTAACTTGCCACAATCATATGGGTTTAAGAACTTATCCTAGTCAGACCATAGGCGTCCATTCGCTGAGGGGTTCAAAACATACCATATGATTATGCGTCATGAACTTACCATAAGTATGAGTTTTAAGAACTCGCAACTTAACCTTATATCCTCTACCTATTCGTTATACACATGAGAAAAGAATCACCTTCTCAACATGCATATAACAAATAGCGCGACATTAGGTTCCAATGATTATCTTTACAAGAAACTAAGTGGTTGTTAAACCAAACTCGACCACTAATCAATATAGGAAGCTAAGCGGACAATTCTCCGCCCATACAAAGAATTGGTCAACCTAACCACTATATCGACCAGGAAGCTAAGTTATTCTAAAACCAAGTACAAATTCCCCTCCCATACAAGGAATCATACAACTCAGCTACTGACATGAGTCCTCAATTGAAATCCCACATAATTCTAACTTTCTCTTTTCTTAATACAAATTTTCTATAATCCGTATCTTAATATATACCACTCTTTACTGAGTTTACATTGTACCATTTTATAGTACTTTCTCTTTATAGCATCTAGCTATATCATTCCAATCACTTAACATATCATATGTTATTCAACGATTTAATCTGATAACTTTGTGATCTTATTTTTATAATCATTTCTCCTTATGATTACGATCGTTTTATTTTACGATCTTCTTATTCTTCTCCTTAATCATATTATATTATGATTTTATTTGTACTTTTCATCTG
The DNA here is from genome assembly GCA_020205505.1 of Panax japonicus. Taxonomy (NCBI): domain Eukaryota; kingdom Viridiplantae; phylum Streptophyta; class Magnoliopsida; order Apiales; family Araliaceae; genus Panax; species Panax japonicus. The sequence goes on along the minus strand of CM035101.1, from coordinate 26,187,833 downwards.
ATAGACATCGTCTATTTAGTATCACTTTTCATCTCTATTACTGGAGTTAGGTAACTCAGGATTCTTATCCTTATATCTCTTCAAGATTCTTCTTTGAATCTTATTTATCTTCTTCTTTACTAAATGATGAATTTCCATAAATTCATTCCTTATCGCTTAAAATCTATTTGAGTTTATTACTTATCATCATCTACGCGGTTATAGCCTAAGGTACCCCTACCTAATGTTTATAACCTACAGCTTTGATACCAACTGTAGCGCCCCCAAAATCGAGACTATTTTTCTTCCCGATCTTGTGCGTTAATACTACCTTGTTCTAGCTTCAAAATATTATTTAATGTTAAAATAGCTAAAAATTTCAGAATAATTAAAAAAAAAATTTCAGTCATCCATTCCCTGAATCGCAACCTTTACAATTCTTTCTTATACTAAAATCATATTTATTATATGATTTGTATAATCCGTGTAAATGTATTAAAAGCTTAAGTCTCAATACTTCATATCTTTTATATTGATGATTCATTCATTTTAGAATCATATCTATTCTCATTTCAGAATAAACATTCTTTAACCATTCAACATTTCAAACTATACATAACTGCCAATTACATTTGACACAACTATCAATCATAGATTTATACCATTTCTAATTCAAGAAAATGTATTCATTTTTGCACATCGTTCAATCTTCATCATCCGTATAGCAAGTAATATTGCCTAACATCATTAACCTGCAAAAAGTTTGTGTTTACAAGACTGAGCTCGACAGCCCAGCAAATTTAACAGTCTATCATGTTTCACATAGCACACAATTCCATATGCACTACATTTACTTTAATATGCATATCTGCATGCAACATATATTCTTTACTATGTATATCCTATATGCATCAATAATTCCTTACAAAGCATACATTCATGCATTATACATTTTTAATTTATCGAGTTACATCATACAACATGTAATCACATATAGATTGAGTTCCATAACCCAATTAACTTAGTCATATTTTGACTTTTAACAATTCATAGAGCATGATACGTAATTTAACACATAACCACATTCCATCCACAAACATAATAGAACTGAAAAACTTGCCTTGATTAGAGATTACCACAAAATTTAACTTAGAGTTTCTCCACAATTCCTACAGAATTATATTTACATGCACACACATATTAGATAATCGAATATGTTACAAAACATGCATGTATATTCATCAATAACAATTATTAGTTTTATACAAACTAATATTACTTATTCTTACTCAAAACGAATATTAGTTTATTTAGAAACTTAATTCATTTTAGCCTTTCTAAACCAAATAAAGGTTTCTCACATTTGAGTATATAAATATTTTACATTTTGAAACTTAAACCATTTAAATTTCATTTCAGAAATATCTTTTACCTCTACTCGCAAATTCGGAGTTTAAACAGCTAATGTATAGCTTTTATAGTAAAAATCAGTTAACTATATTATTTCTTTAATTTAAATAACTTTTACTTCATTGAATATCAATTTCAACAATTACATTGAAAAATATCATAAATCTCTCATTTTAATCTCTCGTCGAATATTATTAATTATATAATAATATTTTACGCTAAGGTTATCAATCTTTTACTATCATTCTAGCCAAATACTACTAATAATATCTCAATACAATATTATTAGTCATATAAAAATAATTCAAGTAATTAATCACATAAATAAACAATTTGTTTCAATTGTTTTTTATTTCTTAATTAATAAACTTGTTTAAGCATTTCAAAATGTCATAAACATCACAACACCTCAAACCCGACCCAAAACTTCATCAAAAATATACTCAAAACATGCTTAAGGGTCTCACGTCGGAAAACCTTATTTTCCAAACTCCTAGATTTTACCCAGCCTCACTAAAACGGTCATAACTCTTGCGTTTTAAAACATTTTTGAGCGATTCTTGAGCCCACTCGAAGATAACTTCTAGGGCTACAACTTTTGTCTCACGACATTTTTCCAAATTCACAACACAACAGTCCAAAAATTTATATCAAGGAGGCTGTTCGGGATTTGAGAAACAGTTTTATTACTCTCCTTCCGAACGCCATAACTACCTCATCCGGAGTCGGAATTAGTCCGTTCCGGAGTCTATGGAAAGCTAAATCAGAGTACTACAACATACCAAAAGCCCAGAAGTTTTAAAGTCCAAAAACTGGACGAAACTGCCCTCGTTTCAGACTGCCACGAATCTGCCCAATTTTTTGTTAGAAAAACGGGACTGTTTTGACATAATCAGTCATTACCCCATGAAAACTCAACATTTTTGAGTCCTACCACTTGGGTTTACTAGCCAACACATATATCTAGCACTACTTTTTGACAGATCGCAAAAAAGAGCTATAGATTTAAAATGGTGAAATTTCAAAGTATTAGGAAATTTCGGTTCAAAACTCGAAATTCTATTTTTCTTTTCTTTTGATTTCCAACCAAATCAACACCCATCATGGGTGGATCCATACATAAATCCATGGAAAACACATAGATCTTAGGGTTTGAACTTCATAATCAAAAATCCCTTAATCAATTTCATAAAATAAAATTATAGAGAGAGATTATACATTTGCTTCACTTCTCCTTCTTCTTCCTCCTTCCATGGAGGATCTTTTTCTACTACTCACACAAGGGGCTACCGAAGCCTCTCCTCTTTCTCTTCCTCTTGGCTCTCCCGACCTTCCTCTCTCTTTTTTTTTTCTTCGGCTTTTGCCAATCCCCTCTCTTTCTCTTTCTCTTTCTACCGATCTTTTCTTTTCTTTTTCTCTCTCTTTCTTCTTTCTATCTTATTAATCTTATCTACTCCTTCTCTTTTTCTTCTTTAATAAAAATCGGCCAAGTGGCCTTTTCCCTTCATGCTAGCTAAATTTATTTGTCCCAAAAATGACCACAATGCCCCTCCTTCATTAATTTTAAAATTGGGCCATTTAATTCATCTTTTGGGCTCTCACTAATCATTTGGGCTATGTAATATTAACATAATCAATTCCTTTTCATCTTGTCCCACCCTAAATATTTAATTAGGGTATCCATTCCAAATATTTAGAATTTAAATCATCACTCTACTACATTAAATTCTATAACCCAACTAAACTTATTTTAATTAAGTTATAAAATTAATAACTTAAGATAATAAAAATATATCTCTTAACTTAATACAATTGTAATATTATTACTATTCTCCCACAAGTAGCTTAGCTTGGGCCTTTAATTAATTCCATGGAAATAGCCATCTAACTTGTGTTACATACTAACAAAAACTATCTTGGGCTTCCACCCAAAATTTAATTGGGCCATTATAATACTTGTCTCATACATAATATATTGGGCTAGATTAAATAATTAAGGATTAATTACATATATTAGTACATTTTTGAAAATAATTACAAAAATCATACCTCTATAAAATAATTACAAAAGTAAAACATTTTTTTGTTTTTATTTTTAATTTTAACATAATTAAAGGTCCTTAAATTAAGGGATTAATATTAATGGGCAGTTTCCTTAATTTAGGGGATCATTATCTGGTGCTTTTTTATTTCAAACGCCTGATATTTCTCTCTCTAAAATCTTCTTCTTCTGGGTCTTCTCCTTCTCCTTCTCCATAACTTTTATTCTCGTATTTCTCTCTTCTTCTTCTTCTTCTTCTTCTTCTTCTTCTTCATCACAGTTTGTTCGACAAATTGGTGGCGTAAATTAATTGTTTTTTAATTTACTTTTGTTGCACTTGTTAATCAACAAATCACACAGTCGTATACGAGATTTTCTCTCTCCAACTCTCTCACAACTCTCTCACAGTCGAATACGCGACTTTTGATGATTTTGATGGTTAATTTGAGGGTTTTTGAGTGATTTATTTGATTGTTTTTGTATTTTTTCAGTTTCGACTTGGTGTAGATGAGACCTATTCTTTGTTAGTGGGGAAAAGTAATGGATTTTCCATTATTGGTCAGGTCACAATTGAGGTAGATTCAAACTAATTTATCTTTTTTATTTTAAAAATATAGTACATTAACTGAATTTAAATTGGTTGTTTAAGAAAATAAATATTTCTAATAGTACTGCTTCTGATTTTTATGATATATAGTAAATGGTTTTACCTTGTAGTTATCTGATCATGTACAACCATTTATTTTTTCATGATGTTCTTCGTATGCTTTACCATTTTTATGATATAGAGTAACATATTTTGGTTACTATCATATAAATATTTGGTTACTTTTTTAGTATGTTTTTGATTATTGTTAATTTCTGATTTAGATTCTATTTTTGTTTCCTTGAGTTGGGATTTTGGTTACTATTTTTTGTTGTTCTGGTTACTATGTATTTGCTTAGTATATATGGATTGACTAAACTGTGTGTGGTCTATATGTTGTTTATGTATTGGTTACTATTTATATATATTTTGGTTACTAACATATAACTGTTTGGTTACTTCATTGGTATACATATAACTTTTTGCTTAGTTTATGATTTGGATACCATTCTTTTTTCTTCAATTGGGTTTTTGGTTACTTTTATATGTTATTTTGGTTACAATGTATTTACTTAGTATACATTGGTTGACTAAACTGGATTTGGTCTACATGTTGTTTATGTGTTGGTTACCATTAAAACATGGTTTGGTTACCATCACATAACTGTTTGGTTACTTTTTTAGTATATTTTTTGGTATACATGTTTTTATTTTGGTGACCTTTAAATTAAATTATGTTTTGGTTAATATTATATATAACTGTTTGTTTACTACATAAAATGGTTTGTACTACATGTTGTTTATATTTTGGTTACAATTAGATTATATAATATAATTTTTTAGTCACTGCTTTATTATGGTATGGTTAATGTTATATTATGATATGATACCTATGGTTAATGGGTTATCTATTCACTAATCCCAAGGTATTTCTCTTCATCCCACAGGTTCATACATAATGCAGAAGTCTTTTCTAGAGAATGAGAGCAGTCATGAAGAAGAAAGTAGCAGCAGTCAAAAAGTTAAAATTTCAGGAAGATTTGTAACAGATTTTGATTAGTTCGATTGTTGTTGTCTTGTCCTTCTGAATTGTGTTTCGTACTTTAATTTTTGTTGGATATCCATAATCATTTGTTATGGTTAGTAAATATGTAATGTTTATTGTAGCTTATGTAAATGAGATTACATATTTGATTATATTATCAATTATTTGACATTGTTTGTTGGTTCGTATTTGTTACTTCTAAGTTGTGTCTGATATATTGTTTGAAAGGTGCAGTTGGTAACCAAACATGCATAGAAGGGTAACCATTTTATTTTTTGGTAGTAATCAGATATTTACAAGCATGTATCATGACATATATCAAATGTTAAATGTACATGTGAGAGTATACATAGGTTGCCTAAACTGGGTTTGATATATAGGTTGTTTCTGTTTTGTATACCATTAAAACATGTTATGGTTACTTTTATATAACTATTTGGTTACTTCTTTATTATGTTTTGATTACTGTTATCTTATGGTTTGGCTACTATCATTGTGTCCTCAATGTGGGATTTTGGTTATTTTTATTTTTTATTCTGGTTAATATGTAATTGTTTAGTATACCTGAATTGCCTAAACAGGGTTTCATTACATGATATTTCTGTTTTGGTTACCATTAAAACCTGTTCTGGTTACTATCATATAATTGTGTGGTTACTGTTTTATTATAATTATAAGTTTGTATGAGGACTGTTACAAAGTGTTAAATGTATATATTTTATTTATACCCTGTCATTATGATGGAATAAGAAACTCCAATTAAGAGTTCCCATTTATATATATGATAGTCATTTATAGATCTCATATTAAAATAAAAATAATTTGAGATGTGCAGTTGGTATCCAAACCTGCATATAAGGGTAACTATTTTAATTTTTGTTAGTAACCAAATAATTAAAAACTTATATTAGAACAGTTATCAAGTGTTTAATGTAAATGTGAGGGTTCACACTTATCTAGCTGATGGATACTTTTAAATTACGTAGTTATAAAAGTTATTTCGAAATGGTCCATGCCAGTTGGTAACTAAATATGAATATAGAGGTAATCATTTTATTTTAGATGGGTAACCAAATTTACATAAAAATATTTCAAAACAATTACCAATTGTTCAATGTATATGTTTACTTTATATTGACAACTCATGATGGAATCAAAAATTAAAATATTAATAAACATCAATTTTGGTTACTGTACACCATCAAAAATGTTACCAAACATGTGGTTAATGGTTACTAACAGTAAACAATTATATATTCCTGTAAACAATTAAATTTGTTGTATTGATTACTGTCAGTCTCCATTGTCTATCAACTAAATAAACATTATAAAGTAACCAAATCAATATTAGATAGTAACCAAATTACATAATCTTAGTAACCAGAACATAAATCAAATTTTTACATGCAAATTTGAAGGCCTAAATGATGGAATTTGACCAAAAAACCATGCAGTTCACCAGCAAAGCTGGTGACTTTTGATCGTTGATCCGTTTCCAATGAAATTAGGCTCTGAAAACTCCAAAATCCGACACTCCAAACTTGACAGAAATTACCAAATTGCCACTTGATCAAATCTTTTCATAACTATAAAAAATATCAGTACAAGTGTACATTAATATTATTCAGCAACCAAATAAATATTATACAGTAACAAATTAAATAGTATAGAGTAATCAATTTATATGTATTTAGTAACCAGAATATAACACATATTTTCAAATGCATTTTGCATTGTCAATCATACAACTGTATAATACACAACAACATTGTCAATTAAATTTCAGATTATAAGTGATATTCCACCGACCAGTATATCAGATGAAGCAACCTTTTAGTATGTTTTTGGTTACTGTTAGCGTATGGTCTGTAAAGTAACCAACTTAATGTCAGACAGTAACCAAACTACATAATGTTAGTAACCAGAACATGAACTGGGGGTAATAATATGCAGTAACCATTGCAATTTTACACTGTAACCAGGTCAGCATTATATACTAACCAAATCTAGATTAGACAGTAACCAACAATTGCAGGAAGGTAACCAATGTATTTAATAACTAATCATTAATATAAAAATATAAGTAGAATAAACTTTAAAATTATAAAACAAGCATATAAACATTATATAATAACCAAATCAATAGTAAACAATAACCAATTTATATGTATTTAGCAACTAGAGTATAAAACATATTTTAAAATGCATTTTACATTCAACATTATACATTAATCATGACATCATTATACAGTAACCAAATCCATTTTAGATTGTAACCAACACATATTTATTTAGTAACCACAAGATAAATACATTTTGTATTGCATTTTTATAGTAAAAAATAACCAGTATAATTTGTTTGTTACCAACTAAAGACAATCTTTTGTAAGAATGTAACTAATGTTGATAACAAGTAACCATTAATATAAAAAACATAAATAGAAGTGTACATTAATATGCTTCAGCAACCAATATTACAGTAACCAATTAATCTTTGCAGTAATTAAGTTTGCATTAGTCAATAACCAAGTCAGAATTAGTCAGTAACCAAGTCAGCATTAGTCACTAAATAATTTTACAGAGTAACCAAGTCAGCACTATAATTTTACACAGTAACCAAGTCAGCATTAGTCAGTAAACATTATAGTTTTATACAGTAAGCAAGTCAACATTAGTCAGTAACCAAAATAATGTTACATAGTAACCAAGTCAGCATTAGTCAGTAACCAATTCAACATTAATTAGTAATATTGTGCAGTAACCAAGACAACATTAGACAGTAACTAAGACAACAATAGACAGTTTAATGTTACACAGTAACCAAGACAGAATAGTCAGTAACCAAGACAACATTAGACAGTAACAAATTTTTATAACCTTAGTAACCATAATATACAACGTTTTTTCAAATACATTTTGCAATCAAAACATTCATTATTCTTACTCTGTGACTATTTTAAGTGCAAAAAACTTAAGAAAGGTAACCAATATAGTAATTCGTAGTAATCATAGGTAACTATATGATTATAAATTTTAAACTCACATACATCAGTATTTTGTATCGAAGGTGATGTTGATCTTGTATTCAACAATCACTGCAGTATTTGGTTACTGAACTTGAAGGCGTTGTTGATTTTGTATGCTATTTTCGATCTTAGAGATGCGTCGCGATAGGAGGCTTCGTCTTCTCCGATTACGAGTTTAGTCGCGACAGGAGGCTTCGTCTTCTTCGATATCAGAGTTGTGTCGCGACAGAAGATCTTGTCTTCTCCGATTGATTTGGCGTTGATCTGTCTTCTCCGATTGATTTTGTCTTCTCCGATTGATTTTCTCAATTGCTTGAATTTAGGTGAGGTTGGTTACAAATATGAAAGGAAAATAACTGTGTGGGAGTTAATGATACGTGATTTTAGGAATGGTAATATATTGGGTTGTTTTATTTTTGTAATTATGTTGTGTGTGTTTTATTTTTGTAAATACTTTCTAATTGTTGTATATTAGTGTTAAGGACCCAATAATTAATTGCTCTTAATCACTTTATCTACAAGTCCCATGTTTAATTAATTAATTGGACTTGTTTAAATAATAATACCTCCTTAGCCCATTAAATCCACTTCTCTTGGACTCTATTCAAAATAATTGGACTATAACCTTATTATAGTCTATTATTTTTAATTCTATTCCATTCTACCCTTATCATTAAATTAGGGTTTACATCTATCACTCTAGAAAATAAATTCCTTACTCATGCCCTTTTAATTTCATAAACCAAATTATACTTGGTTATAAAATTAATTATTGGAGATATATAAAATAAATTTCTTAATGTCAGTATATACATTTATATACTAATATTCTCCCATATTATAACCTCTCAGGTTATTTAATCATCACACCTAATATATATATTAGGTTACATAACTTAATTCTTACTTCACTTTTATATACAAAATAAATGTATTCACATTATATAATGTATATTTATTTAATCATACACATAATTCAAATAATCATAACATATTTCATTTCTCACACTAATTTTGACTTTTCTCCATAAAAGTCAACTGTTGACTTTAACCAAAAGTCAACCTTTACACATTTTGTGTTTACTGTCCATTCTGACTAAACTCGATGTTCCGGACACAACCGAGCAGTCCATGCTTTAAAAATTCTATCTCTAACTCAAATTTTGAGTTTTAAATTACTCCCTTCTTATTGATAATCTTATTAACTAACGATTTTATACTTATTCAAATTCTTATTTGCCAGTCAAGGCCAACACTCAAGAGCTATGTTAATTACTAACATAGTTTTATCTTGATCATTATGTCATTAACTTGATTCATCATTGCTCTTGCTAAAATATATATAGCACATATCATCTCTTCCTGTGAAATCTTATCTCCAATAATAAAATTACTATATGTACTTATATAACACTTCTTAGACTATTTCGTTCATATCGAATTTACAGGTATCGTAATTCCTTATTCTTGATATTCCTTCAAGTACATATTAATTCAATTCTAGGGTTTAGGAATTTTGTAACCCATATTTTCTCTATTCTCATTCGAATATCAAACCATATAGGTTTTACTTGAAAAATTTAAATAAATACTCAAATTCCCATCTAGGTTTTATTCTTTAACCTTTATTCTAATCATTCATGATTCTAAAAATTTTCGGGTTGTCACATTCACCCCTCCTTATAAGAATTTCGTCCCCGAAATTCACTTTACACCTTACACCTTACACCGTGCACCTTACACCATTTATACTGAGCGATCACACAAGATCTTGAACTTATTTTCTCGGGTGTCTATCAAAGATTTACTTTGATATATACTCAAATTTCTTGGGTATCTATCAAAGATACTCAAACTTCTCGGGTATCTATCAAAAATTTACTTTGATATATACTCAGATTTCTCGGGTATCTATCAAAGATACTCAAACTTCTCGGGTATCTATCAAAGATTTACTTTGATATATACTCAAATTTCTCGGGTATCTATCAAAGATACTCAAAATGCGCACAAAGGTCAAATTCACACTAAGTGTTCCTGTATTTACAACTCCATCACATTTTTATCATCTCTGCACCAGGTTACATGGTACATGAGTGATAATTAAAAACAAATTTTGATATTTCAAATCATTTTGTTAATAAATCTATCTATTCTTATAATCCTCAATGCTTCATTCATAACTTTGCTATACCCCAATTCATCAAACTTACCACACATTACGGGTTCAGTAACTTGCCACAATCATATGGGTTTAAGAACTTATCCTAGTCAGACCATAGGCGTCCATTCGCTGAGGGGTTCAAAACATACCATATGATTATGAGTCATGAACTTACCATAAGTATGAGTTTTAAGAACTTGCAACTTAACCTTATATCATCTACCTATTCGTTATACACATGAGAAAAGAATCACCTTCTCAACATGCATATAACAAATAGCGCGACATTAGGTTCCAATGATTATCATTACCATAAACTAAGTGGTTGTCAAACCAAACTCGACCACTAATCAATATAGGAAGCTAAGCGGACAATTCCCCGCCCATACAAAGAATTGGTCAACCTAACCACTATATCGACCAGGAAGCTAAGTGATTCTAAAACCAAGTACAAATTCCCCGCCCATACAAGGAATCATACAACTCAGCTACTGACATGAGTCCTCAATTGAAATCCCACATAATTCTAACTTTCTCTTTTCTTAATACAAATTTTCTATAATCCGTATCTTAATATTTACCACTCTTTACTGAGTTTACATTGTACCATTTTATAGTACCTTCTCTTTATAGCATCTAGCTATATCATTCCAATCACTTAACATATCATATGTTATTCAACGATTTAATCTGATCACTTTGTGATCTTATTTTTATAATCATTTCTCCTTATGCTTACGATCGTTTTATTTTACGATCTTCTTATTCTTCTCCTTAATCGTATTATATTATGATTTTATTTGTACTTTTCATCTGATAGACATCGTCTATTTAGTATCACTTTTCATCTCTATTACTGGAGTTAGGTAACTCAGGATTCTTATCCTTATATCTCTTCAAGATTCTTCTTTGAATCTTATTTATCTTCTTCTTTACTAAATGATGAATTTCCATAAATTCATTCCTTATCGCTTAAACTCTATTTGAGTTTATTACTTATCATCATCTACGCGGTTATAGCCTAAGGTACCCCTACCTAATGTTTATAACCTACAGCTTTGATACCAACTGTAGCGCCCCCAAAATTGAGACTATTTTTCTTCCAGTTCTTGTGCGTTAATACTACCTTGTTCTAGCTTTAAAATATTATTTAATGTTAAAATAGCTAAAAATTTCAGAATAATTAAAATTTTTTTTTCAGTCATCCATTCCCTGAATCGCAACCTTTACAATTCTTTCTTATACTAAAATCATATTTATTATATGATTTGTATAATCCGTGTAAATTTATTAAAAGCTTAAGTCTCAATACTTCATATCTTTTATATTGATGATTCATTCATTTTAGAATCATATCTATTCTCATTTCAGAATAAACATTCTTTAACCATTCAACATTTCAAACTATACATAACTGCCAATTACATTTGACACAACTATCAATCATAGATTTATACCATTTCTAATTCAAGAAAATGTATTTATTTTTGCATATCGTTCAATCTTCATCATCCGTATAGCAAGTAATATTGCCTAACATCATTAACCTGCAAAAAGTTTGTGTTTGCAAGATTGAGATCGACAGCCCAACAAATTTAACAGTCTATCATGTTTCACATAACACACAATTCTATATGCACTACATTTACTTTAATATGCATATCTGCATGCAACATATATTCTTTACTATGCATATCCTATATGCATCAATAATTCCTTACAAAGCATACATTCATGCATTATACATTTTTAATTTATCGAGTTACATCATACAACATGTAATCACATATAGATTGAGTTCCATAACCCAATTAACTTAGTCATATTTTGACTTTTAACAATTCATAGAGCATGATATGTAATTTAACACATAACCACATTCCATCCACAAACATAATAGAACTGAAAAACTTGCCTTGATTGGAGATTACTATAAAATTTAACTTAGAGTTTCTCCACAATTCCTACAGAATTATATTTACATGCACACACATATTAGATAATTGAATATGTTACAAAACATGCATGTATAATCATCAATAACAATTATTAGTTTTATACAAACTAATATTACTTATTCTTACTCAAAACGAATATTAGTTTATTTAGAAACTTAATTCATTTTAACCTTTCTAAACCAAATAAAGGTCCCTCACATTTGAGTATATAAATATTTTTCATTTTGAAACTTAAACCATTTAAATTTCATTTCAGAAATATCTTTTACCTCTACTCGCAAATTCGGAGTTTAAACAGCTAATGTATAGCTTTTATAGTAAAATCAGTTAACTATAATATTTCTTTAATTTAAATAACTTTTACTTCATTGAATATCAATTTCAACAATTACATTGAAAAATATCATAAATCTCTCATTTTAATCTCTCGTCGAATATTATTAATTATATAATAATATTTTACGCTAAGTTTATCAATCTTTTACTATCATTCTAGCCAAATACTACTAATAATATCTCAATACAATATTATTAGTCATATAAAAATAATTCAAGTCATTAATCACATAAATAAAAAATTTGTTTCAATTGTTTTCTATTTCTTAATTAATAAACTTGTTTAAGCATTTCAAAATGTCATAAACATCACAACACCTCAAACCCGACCCAAAACTTCATCAAAAATATACTCAAAACATGCTTAAGGGTCTCACGTCGGAAAACCTTATTTTCCAAATTCCTAGATTTTACCCAGCCTCACTAAAACGGTCATAACTCTCGCGTTTTAAAACATTTTTTGAGCGATTCTTGAGCCCACTCGAAGATAACTTCCAGGGCTACAACTATTGTCTCACGACATTTTTCCAAATTCAGAACACAACAGTCCAAAAATTTACATCAAGGAGGCTGTTCGGGATTTGAGAACGCCATAACTACCTCATCCGGAGTCGGAATTAGTCCGTTCCAGAGTCTATGGAAAGCTAAATCAGAGTACTACAACATACCAAAAGCCCAGAAGTTTTAAAGTACAAAAACTGGACGAAATTGCCCTCGTTTCAGACTGCCACGAATCTGCCCAATTTTTTGTTAGAAAAACGGGACTGTTTTGACATAATCAGTCATTACCCCATGAAAACTCAACATTTTTGAGTCCTACCACTTGGGTTTACTAGCCAACACATATATCTAGCACTACTTTTTGACAGATCGCAAAAAAGAGCTATAGATTTAAAATGGTGAAATTTCAAAGTATTAGGAAATTTCGGTTCAAAACCAGAAATTCTATTTTTCTTTTCTTTTGATTTCCAACCAAATCAACACCCATCATGGGTGGATCCATACATAAATCCATGGAAAACACATAGATCTTAGGGTTTGAACTTCATAATCAAAAACCCCTAAATCAATTTCATAAAAGAAAATTATAGAGAGAGATTATACATTTGCTTCACTTCTCCTTCTTCTTCCTCCTTCCATGGAGGATCTTTTTCTACTACTCACACAAGGGGCTACCGAAGCCCCACCTCTTTCTCTTCCTCTTGGCTCTCCCGACCTTCCTCTCTCTTTTTTTTTCTCCGGCTTTTGCCGATCCCCTCTCTTTCTCTTTCTCTTTCTACCGATCTTTTCTTTTCTTTTTCTTTTTCTTTCTTCTTTCTATCTTCTTAATCTTATCTACTCCTTCTATTTTTCTTCTTTAATAAAAATCGACCAAGTGGCCTTTTCCCTTCATGCTAGCTTAATTTATTTGTCCCAAAAATGACCACAATGCCCCTCCTTCATTAATTTTAAAATTGGGCCATTTAATTCATCTTTTGGGCTCTCACTAATCATTTGGGCTATGTAATATTAACATTGTCCAATCCTTTTCATCTCGTCCCACCCTAAATATTTAATTAGGGTATACATTCCAAATATTTAGAATTTAAATCATCACTATACTACATTAAATTCTATAACCCAACTAAACTTATTTTAATTAAGTTATAAAATTAATAACTTAAGATAATAAAATATATCTCTTAACTTAATACAATTGTAATATTATTACTATTCTCCCACAAGTAGCTTAGCTTGGGCCTTTAATTAATTCCATGGAGCTAGCCATCTAACTTGTGTTACCTACTAACAAAAACTATCTTGGGCTTCTACCCAAAATTTAATTGGGTCATTATAATACTTGTCCCATACATAATATATTGGGCTAGATTAAATAATTAATTGCTCTTAATCACTTTATCTACAAGTCCCATGTTTAATTAATTAATTGGGCTTGTTTAAATAATATTACCTCATTAGCCCATTAAATCCACTTCTCTTGGACTCTATTCAAAATAATTGGGCTATAACCTTATTATAGTCTATTATTTTTAATTCTATTACATTCTACCCTTATCATTAAATTAGGGTTTACATCTCTCACTCTAGAAAATAAATTCCTTACTCATGCCCTTTTAATTTCATAAACCAAATTATACTTGGTTATAAAATTAATTATTGGAGATATATAAAATAAATTTCTTAATGTCTGTATATACATTTATATACTAATATTCTCCCATATTATAACCTCTCAGGTTATTTAATCATCACACCTAATATATATATTAGGTTACATAACTTAATTATTACTTCGCTTTTATATACAAAATAAATGTATTCACATTATATAATGTATATTTATTTAATCATACACGTAATTCAAATAATCATAACATATTTCATTTCTCACACTAATTTTGTCTTTTCTCCATAAAAAGTCAACTGTTGACTTTAACCAAAAGTCAACCTTTACACATTTTGTGTTTACTGTCCATTCTGACTAAACTCGACGTTCCGGACACAACCGAGCAGTCCATGCTTTAAAAATTCTACATCTAACTCAAATTTTGAGTTTTAAATTACTCCCTTCTTATTGCTAATCGTATTAACTAACGATTTTATACTTATTCAAATTCTTATTTGCCAGTCAAGGCCAACACTCAAGAGCTATGTTAATTACTAACATAGTTTTATCTTGATCATTATGTCATTAACTTGATTCATCATTGCTCTTGCTAAAATATATATAGCACATATCATCTCTTCCTGTGAAATCTTATCTCCAATAATAAAATTTCTATATGTACTTATATAACACTTCTTAGACTATTTCGTTCATATCGAATTTACAGGTATCGTAATACCTTATTCTTGGTATTCCTTCAAGTACATATTAATTCATTTCTAGGGTTTAGGAATTTTGTAACCCATATTTTCTCTATTCTCATTCGAATATCAAACCATATAGGTTTTACTTGAAAAATTTAAATAAATACTCAAATTCCCATCTAGGTTTTATTCTTTAACCTTTATTCTAATCATTCAAGATTTTAAAAATTTTCGGGTTGTCACATAGATTACCTATGTAATTGTATAGGTTTGTAATGATAATATTTGATATTATGACAAGAACAAATGTAACGGTTATAAAGAACCTGGGGAAATGGTAGTATTGTTTGGAATATATATAAGACATATTTGTTCTTTTGAGGCATTTCAATTGAATGTTTGTGTGAACTGTAGCACCGCGGAGCATCATATGTCGGGTTGGAAGAGACCCGAATTTGGGGGCGTCACAAAGGCCATCCTCGTGGAAGGTGGAAGCGAAGCGGTGGCTAAGTATTGTGACAACCTAAGAATTTGGAGAATTTATGAAAATCTTAAATGATTAATTTAAGGTCAAATAATAGACCTAGACAGGAAAGAAGTGTATGGAATTGGCAGTTATGTAATGAAATTTTAAGAATTTCAAAAGTTTTGAACAAAACTTGAATTATGTGATAGACTGTAAGTGATAGTCTAGTAATGAGGTATACGATTATGGTAGATTTTAAAATTCTTTTGAAGAATTTTCAGGGATAAGTATCGAAGTGAATACTAGTCGGTATATTTGGTTTCATATGTGAACCGTAATGATTTGAGATCAAGGATTGATCAGATAAGTTATAACTTTAGAAAACCCTAAAGTTATGTTAATCATACGTTTATTAAGTTAGAAAAATCTAACGAATTGTTAGAAACCCTAACGGTACGCTCAGAAACCCTAGTTTCAGTTTCGAGAATTTGAAACCCTAATTTGGGAAATCAAAGGCTAAATATAATGGCTTATGTATTTTGATAATATATTAGAGACAACCCTAATTGCTAAATTAGAAACTCTAATGCTATGTATAAAATCCTAAGGATTAATAGTTATGTGAGTAATGAATATGAACATTCTGTGATGGTGTATATTTGTTTATTATATAAACAAACAAAAGAAACTAGTGTAACCCTAATTATATATTAGGAATGAAAGATTTCATAACTTAAGGGTTATTGTAAGACCCCAAATAAATAATAAATGAAATTTAATTTCCTTCAATTATTATTTTGAATAGTAAGGGTTGATTTGATTAATGTGGATAGTTATGGGTAAAATACACAAATATTTCAAAATAAGCAAGTGGTTATAAAATATTCATTGTTGTCGGGGAATATTCGTTTGGTCGTGGAATATTCGTACTGTTGGGGAATATTCGTACGACGGCGCAGCCATGTGTGGGCCCCATAACGGAAAGCGATTGGAGGAAAAAAATGACAAATATAAGTTGTTTAAAAATAACGGCGTAGTTGTTACCGTTTACACTGTTGAAATACCCGGTGATTAAAATACAGTAATACGTGTTGTTGCACAGTAGCACACGGTATTGCACAGTATTTTGAATTATTAATCCTTACGTAAGAAGGCACTACTCAATAATTGCTACAGGAGTTACTGTTCATTACTTTATTGATTCAATAATTGCTGCGTTGATATTTATATTATTGTTTCAATAATTGTCATTGCACAGTATTTTCCATTATCAGATCAATAATTCATATTATTTGAATAATATTATCAGATAACATTATTGGCAATGTCTAGAAAGTTCTGTCAATGAGAGGTTTGGTCATCTAATTGCGCGCCAGTAAGGAGAAATCCTTATTGGAAAGACCCCTCTATCCTGGGAACGGCCTGGTTGTCAGTACTGTGATTCTGTAATATTATTTTTAATAATTAATTATTGATTATTATGATAAAAAAAATATTTATTTTATGTGGATATAGGTGGAGAAAATTTTTAATGTGACAATGGTTGAAAATTAATATTTTATCTTTTTCTGAAAAAATAATTCAATTAAATATATTATTTTAATAATATATTAACGATGATATTTTTATAATGAATGTGGGATATATGAGTGTATGAGGAGGTAGAGTATTTTTGTGACATTAAATGTTTAACACATGTTTTGTGTGTCGGTGGACATAATTTTTTGACCGAAAATTGAGTATAGACTGTAAAATCGACCGTTTGTGGATTTCGGTCAATTTCTATTTGGAATTTGGAAAACTTTTCTTCTGCAAAGTTGTAGAGAATAGAATTTCCCATGGAAAGCCGCGAGTTTCGAATATTTCTGATAAACGAGCTATTTCTACGAATTATTGAAGTTTTGGAAAATAAAATGATTTTTATTAAATTTATGGGTGGGACCCACTTTGGTTGGTGTCAACAACACATGGGCTGCTGAATTCTTTCAACATGGCTGCCCAAAACATTCAAAGCATGCGTGAGATTTGAAAAAATAAATAATATTAATTTATTATTTAGTCTCCTTTGGCGTTCTAACATTTTCCTATAAATAGAGGGCTAAGTTAGAATTGAAAATCACACCAGAAACAAAGTTTTCTCTCTTTCTATCTCTATATTATCGAGCGTGTTCTTGTGAGTATACTTTGAGTGTTGCTATACGGTGCGAGTTTCTGTCAGCACTATACCGAAATTCAGTCAGAAGTACGATTATTTTGAGGTAAGGGATGCTATTTTCTTCTTAAATGATATTATTTTCTTCAATATCATTATGCCGAAATATTGGTGAACGTTTTTATCAAATTTGAAACTTTTTGTGCCAGAGTTACTATTCACGTATACGGTACTATTCACGTATACGGCACTATTCATGAATACGACACTATTCACAGAAAAAATTATTTTTTTTCTTTTCGTCCAAAATATCTATTGTGGATACTAGCTTTGATTGTATCCATGTTTTGATCATTCTTGAATTTTACACCACTATGATTATTTTTGAGGTATTTTTGGACATGGATAAAACAAAGTAAGAATCCTTAATCCTTGTCATTTTGTTTCACTGGATTCGCTTCTTTAAAAATATTTTTATCATCTTCAGTCTTAAATGATGTTATTATTGAATATCTTTGGCCTGTAGTGCAAAGATGAATGATTTCTGATGAATATCTTTGGCCCGTAGTGCAAAGATGAACAGGTGTTTAGATGAACATGACCAACAGATGAATATCCTTGGCCTGTAGTGCAAGGATGAATATATGATTCAAGATGTGCATTGATTGATGTTATAGGGATAAAAATACTATTGATGGACTGTTAAATTCATAGACATTAGTAGATTTCATCCTCTACGTAACTCTTCTATGAATTAATATTTTCCGCTGCGAATATTGATTTAAAACTTGTTGTCTATTATATTCTATTAGATTTTTCCCTGTTGAAGACTAACGATAATTTGTTGTATATTATCTTAGTCATAATATTCTTTACTGAGCTAGTTGAGCTCACCCTTTTCCTTTTTGTTCCATTTTTCTTCTCAGGAGACGAGAATATAGCGAGTACGAGTCGGGGTATGAATTGATGGTTCTTGAGAAAGTTGTTTAGTAGTCCTCACCATTTTTGTAA
This sequence comes from Panax japonicus, assembly GCA_020205505.1. Taxonomy (NCBI): domain Eukaryota; kingdom Viridiplantae; phylum Streptophyta; class Magnoliopsida; order Apiales; family Araliaceae; genus Panax; species Panax japonicus. Next base: position 26,168,848 of record CM035101.1, on the reverse strand, counting down.
AATAATGTATCAATAGTTATGATGAGGATTTATTTGTATGTGGATATTGTCTAGATGGTAATATCTGTATTTAAACTCACAGTTATATGTTGTAATAATAAAGTTGAAGTTAATTCTGTACCATGTATTTGACAACTCAGAATGGGTGATGTATACCTGTTTTGGGGGCATCACAGTTGGTATCAGAGCTTAGGGATATGATCTCTGGCGAAGATCGGGGAATAGAACTAGGAGGGGAGAGACGAGTAAATCCTTCGCTAGTGTGTCCTACCTAAGCTTATTTGTTAGTTGGTCAGTATATAGGGATATTATGTGATATATTGATTTCCTTAATTAAACCTTGTTTTATGACAGTATTTGAGAATGTCGACTGAGAATATTAACAGTGGAAATGAGACCGTGGAGACGCCTGTACTCAATATCGAGGAGAACGTGCAACAGGCTGGCAATGTTCCTCCTATGAACAACACCACTGATCAGACGATAAACGACGCAATGTTTAGAAGCTTTTTGCAGTTCATGCAAAATCAGACGAGGGAGACTCGTGTTCAAAATACAGGAGGAAATGATAACAATTCACGGGTTGTCACAGCCAAGCAGTTCAAAGAGTTGGGACCACCAGAATTTAAGGGAAAGCCAGATCCGATCATGGCGGAGACATGGGTCAAGCAAATTACCAAGATATTCGATGTCTTGGGATGCACAGAGGAACAGAAGGTTCCATTCGCCACCTTTATGTTCCGTGGCGAGGCAGACTATTGGTGGGAGTCTGTGAAGCGTACCCATCCAGCCGCACTCAGCATGTCTTGGGAGACGTTTCAGAAACTATTTAATGACAAATACTTTCCTGAAAGTGTTCGTCATATGAAAGAAGTGGAGTTCATCAGATTAGAATAAAATAACATGACGGTGTCTCAGTACGAGGCAAAGTTTGCAGAGTTATCCAGGTTTGCACCTCATTTGGTGGAGAATGAGGAACGTATGACGCGGATGTTTCTGAGAGGTTTGAAACCCGACATACGACAATATCTCATCTCTCATAAATTTTCTCTCTATTCAGATGTTGTTAACAGGGCTCAATTGTTGGAGCAAGATAACGAGTACGGTCAACCGAGGTACCACAATCAGGATCATACTGGAGATAGCAGTCAGCAAAACAACAATAACCAGTGGAGAAAGAAAAAGATGGACAAAAATGGTAACCACTCTGGTGGTAATCATAGCTATGAAAATAGAAGAAGCGAGTCAGGAGGAGATTTTAAAAAGAGGAGATTTAACAACGACCATGTGAAAACGACAGTGCCAGCAGCAACTGGTTCTAAGGGAGGAGAAAGACCACCGGTCATATGCTACAAATGCGGGAAAGAGGGACATATCAGTCCAAACTGCCCACAACAGTTCAAGGTATGTTATAATTGTGGAAAAGAAGGACATATCGCTCGAGATTGTACGGTAGCGAAACCAATTCTAGCGGGGACGGTGATTCAGAAGGCTATCCCAGAAAAGTCAAAGTCAACGGTTCCTGGAAGAGCGTTTGTTGTGACTGGTCAAAATACGAGAAACCCAAACGAGGTGATCACGGGTAAGCTATTTATAAATTCTTGCGAAGTTTATACCTTACTTGATACCGGTGCTACCCATTCATTTATCTCTCCTGCTTGCGCTCAACGGTTAAACTTGACTCTAGAGAAATTAGACTTTGACCTATCTGTGGAAACTCCGTTAGGAGAAACTTTCATCACATCCACTGTTTATAAATCTTATTTCATTCAAGTTGGCACCATCACCTTACCTGTTGACTTGATCTCTTTAAAGATACTTGCTTTTGATGTGATTTTAGGGATTGATTGGTTAACTACTCATCATGCCAAAATTGATTGTTTTCGTAAGGTTGTTAGTTTTCATATTCCTAATCAACCTGTTGTTCGAATTCAGGCAATTAAACCATTAAAATCAATCACTGTCATATCTAATCATAAAGCTATTCGTTTATTGAAAAACGGATGTCAAGCTTTCTTAGCCCATGTTATGGATTTGAATAAAGACACGTCAAAATTGAATAATATTCCTGTTGTTATTGACTTTCCTGACGTATTTCCTGAAGAACTTCCCGGTCTACCCCCAGAACGTGAAGTTGAATTCTTTATTGATCTTGAACCTGGTAAAGCCCATTTCTAAAATCCCATATCGAATGGCTCCTATTGAACTTTAGGAGTTAAAAGTCCAACTACATGAGTTATTGGACATCGGTTTCATTCGTCCTAGTACATCTCCTTGGGGTGCTCCTGTTTTATTCGTAAAGAAAAAAGACGGGAGTATGCGACTTTGTATTGACTATCGGGAATTGAACCATGTCACCATCAAGAATAGGTATCCTCTACCTCGTATTGATGACTTGTTTGACCAGTTGCAAGGAGCACAATTCTTTTCAAAAATCGATCTTCGTTCTGGATATCATCAGCTGAAAATTAGAACTGAGGATATTCCAAAGACTGCCTTCAGAACTCAGTATGGGCATTATGAATTCTTAGTCATGTCTTTTGGATTGACTAATGCTCCTGCTGCTTTCATGGATATGATGAACCGAGTATTCAAGGATTATTTGGATCAATTCGTTGTTGTCTTTATTGATGACATCCTCATATATTCCAAAAGCCGTGAAGATCATGAGCACCATTTGAAGCTGGTACTCCAAAGGCTTCGTGAAAACAAGTTATATGCTAAGTTGAAGAAATGAGAGTTCTGGCTTGAGGAAGTAACATTCCTTGGGCACGTGGTGTCAAAAAATGGAGTATCTGTTGACCCGACGAAGATTGAGGCAATACAAAGTTGGGAGCAAGCGAAGTCGGTCACTGAAGTACGTAGCTTTTTGGGCTTAGCTGGTTATTATCGGAGATTCGTGGAAGGGTTTTCTCGAATTGCTTCTCCATTAACTCAGCTAACTCAGAAGGATACAAAATTCGTATGGAGTGAGGAATGCGAGAAGAGTTTCCAAGATCTTAAGAGGAGACTTATTTCGGCACCTGTTCTAACAATACCATCTGGTTCGGATGGATTTGTTATCTACACCGATGCTTCAGGCAAAGGGTTAGGATGTGTTCTCATGCAACGTGGGAAAGTCATAGCCTATGCCTCGCGACAACTTAAAGAGTATGAGAGGAATTATCCTACTCATGATCTAGAGTTGGCAGCAGTCGTTTTTGCGCTAAAGATCTGGAGGCACTATCTATACGAAGAGAAAGTGGAGATATATTCAGATCATAAAAGCCTCAAATATTTCTTCACTCAAAAAGAACTCAACATGCGACAACGACGTTGGCTCGAGTTGTTGAAAGATTACGACCACACTATTCAATACCATCCTGGAAAAGCAAACGTGGTAGCTGATGCATTGAGTAGAAGATCATATGCAGGAATGAGTGCAATGATGTCAAGTATACGCATAGAGCCAACTTTAATAGAAAAAGTTAAGGTTGCTCAAGCCACCGATCCGGAGCTGATGCATATGAAGACAAAAGTACAAGAAGGTGCCATTCCAGAAGCGAGAATTAATGAAGAAGGAATACTTCGAGTCCACTCCAGACTTTGTGTTCCTAATGATTTTGATTTAAAGTACAAGATAATGATGGAGGAACACAATAAACCGTTTGCAATTCATCCTGGAAGTACCAAAATGTATCGTGATCTTCGACATACATTTTGGTGGAACAATATGAAGAGAGAGATTGCAAAGTTTATTTCAACGTGTTTAACTTGTCAACGTGTAAAGGCGGAGCATCAAGTGCCAAAGGGTCCATTGCAACCACTTGAGATTCCGAAATGGAAGTGGGAACACATTACTATGGATTTCGTTACGGGTCTTCCTACGGTTTCTCAAGGCATCAATGCTATTTGGGTTATTGTTGATAGATTAACCAAGTTTGCTCATTTCTTGCCGATACGGGAGACTTATTCCCTTGAACGTCTTGCTCAAATGTACATAAATGAGATTGTAAGATTGCATGGCATTCCAATATCCATAGTTTCAGATCGTGACCCAAGATTTACTTCAAGATTTTGGGTTAGCTTGCAAAAAGCTATGGGTACGGAGTTACGATTCAGTTCGGCATACCATCCTCAAACGGACGGACAATCAGAGAGGACTATTCAAACTCTTGAAGATTTATTAAGACTCTGTGTCCTAGACTTCAAGGGCAGTTGGGATAAATATTTACCATTGGTGGAATTCTCCTACAACAACAGTTATCAGGCAAGCATTGGTGTGGCCCCATTTGAAGCATTGTATGGACGAAAGTGTCGCTCTCCAGTATGTTGGGACGAGGTGGGTGAAGTAACATTGTTGGGACCCGAGTTAGTACGTATGACTACGGAGAAGATCCAAACGATTCGACAACGTATACAAACGGCACAAGATTGACAAAAGAGTTATGCGGATCTTCATCGAAAGGACGTAGAATTTAGTGTTGGGGATCATGTATTGTTGCGTGTTACCCCATGGAAGGGAGTTACAAGATTCGGGAAAAGAGGAAAGCTTAATCCATGATTTATTGGTCCATTTCAAATTCTTGATCGAGTAGGTAATGTAGCCTATAGACTCGCGTTACCTCCAAGTATGTCTCGTGTTCATAATGTTTTTCATATATCTGTGCTTCGTAAATATGTGAAAGACCCGAACCACGTCATTGAGTTAGAACCGGACGAGATAGCCGAAGATTTAACGTATGAGGAGGTACCTGTCAAGATCTTGGATAGGAAGGAACATGTCCTACGCACGAAGGTAATACCACAAGTTAAAGTTTTGTGGAGGAATCATGCTATAGAGGAAATGACCTGGGAGTTGGAAACGGAAATGAAAGCGAGGTATCCTCACCTTTTCGAAACACCAGGTACGTATGTCAATTTCGAGGACGAAATTTCATAAGGATGAGAGGTTGTAAGACCCCAAATAATTAATAAATGAAATTTAATTTCCTTTAATTATTATTTTGAATAGTAAGGGTTGATTTGATTAATGTGGATAGTTATGGGTAAAATACGCAAATATTTCAAAATAAGCAAGTGGTTATAAAATATTCATTGTTGTCGGGGAATATTCGTTTGGTCGTGGAATATTCGTACTGTCGGGGAATATTCGTACGACGGCGCAGCCATGTGTGGGCCCCATAACGGAAAGCGATTGGAGGAAGAAAACGACAAATATAAGTTGTTTAAAAATAACGGCGTAGTTGTTACCGTTTATACTATTGGAATACCCGGTGGTTAAAATACAGTAATACGCGTTGTTGCACAGTAGCACACGGTATTGCACAGTATTTTGAATTATTAATCCTTACGTAAGAAGGCACTACTCAATAATTGCTATAGGAGTTACTGTTCATTACTTTATTGATTCAATAATTGCTGCGTTGATATTTATGTTATTATTGTTTCAATAATTGTCATTGCATAGTATTTTCCATTATCATATCAATAATTCATATTATTTGAATAATATTATCAGATAACATTATTGGCAATGTCTAGAAAGTTCTGTCAAGGAGAGGTTTGGTCATCTAATTGCGCGCCAGTAAGGAGAAATCCTTATTGGAAAACCCCCTCTATCCTGGGAACGGCCTGATTGTCAGTACTGTTATTCTGTAATATTATTTTTAATAATTAATTATTGATTATTATGATAAAGAAAATATTTATTTTATGTGGATATAGATGGAGAAAATTTTTAATGTGACAATGGTTGAAAATTAATATTTTATCTTTTTCTGAAAAAATAATTCAATTAAATATATTATTTTAATAATATATTAACGATGATATTTTTATAATGAATGTGGGATATATGAGTGTATGAGGAGGTAGAGTATTTTTGTGATATTAAATGTTTAACACATATTTTGTGTGTCGGTGGACATAATTTTTTGACCGAAAATTGAGTATAGACTGTAAAATCGTCCGTTTGTGGATTTCGGTCAATTTCTATTTGGAATTTGGAAAACTTTTCTTCTGCAAAGTTGTAGAGAATGGAATTTCCCATGGAAAGTCGTGGGTTTCAAATATTTCTGATAAACGAGCTATTTTCTACGAATTATTGATGTTTTAGAAAATAAAATGATTTTTATTAAATTTATGGGTGGGACCCACTTTGGTTGGTGTCAACAACACATGGGCTGCTGAATTCTTCCAACATGGCTGCCCAAAACATTCAAAGCATGCGTGAGATTTGAAAAAATAAATAATATTAATTTATTATTTAGTCTCCTTTGGCGTTCTAACATTTTCCTATAAATAGAGGGCTAAGTTAGAATTGAAAATCACACCAGAAACAAAGTTTTCTCTCTTTCTCTCTCTATATTATCGAGCGTATTCTTGTGAGTATACTTTGAGTGTTGCTATACGGTGCGAGTTTCTGTCAGCACTATACCGAAATTCAGTCAGAAGTACGGTTATTTTGAGGTAAGGGATGTTATTTTCTTCTTAAATGATATTATTTTCTTCAATATCATTATGCCGAAATATTGGTGAACGTTTTTATCAAATTTGGAACTTTTTGTGCCGGAGTTACTATTCACGTATACGGTAATATTCACGTATACGACACTATTCATGAATACGGCACTATTCACAGATTTTTTTTTTCTTTTCGTCCAAAATATCTATTGTGGATACTAGCTTTGATTGTATCCATGTTTTGATCATTCTTGAATTTTACACAACTATGATTATTTTTGAGGTATTTTTTGACATGGATAAAACAAAGTACGAATCCTTAATCCTTGTCATTTTGTTTCACTGGATTCGCTTCTTTAAAAATATTTTTATCATCTTCAGTCTTAAATGATGTTATTATTGAATATCTTTGGCCTGTAGTGCAAAGATGAATAATTTCTGATGAATATCTTTGGTCCGTAGTGCAAAGATGAACATGTGTTTAGATGAACATGACCAACAGATGAATATCCTTGGCCTGTAGTGCAAGGATGAATATATGATTCAAGATGTGCATTGATTGATGTTACAGGGATAAAAATACTATTGATAAACTGTTAAATTCATAGACATTAGTAGATTTCATCCTCTACGTAACTCTTCTATGAATTAATATTTTCCGCTGCGAATATTGATTTAAAACTTGTTGTCTATTGTATTCTATTAGATTTTTCCCTGTTGAAGACTAACGATAATTTGTTGTATATTATCTTAGTCATAATATTCTTTACTGAGCTAGTTGAGCTCACCCTTTTCCTTTTTGTTCTATTTTTCTTCTCAGGAGACGAGAATATAGCGAGTACGAGTCGGGGTATGAATTGATGGTTCTTGAGAGAGTTGTTTAGTAGTCCTCACAATTTTTGTAAAATAATGTATCAATAATTATGATGAGGATTTATTTGTATGTGGATATTGTCTAGATGGCAATATCTGTATTTAAACTCACAATTATATGTTGTAATAATAAAGTTGAAGTTAATTCTGTACCATGTATTTGACAACTCAGAATGGGTGATGTATACCTGTTTTGGGGGCGTCACAGTTATGGAAAAAGAGAATTTTGGTATTTAGAATACTTACTAATTCTATGAGATTTATTTTATACATCTCAAATGATTAATTTTATAACCTAATTATAGCAAGTCTAATTGGGTTAAGGAAATAAATGTTCATGAGCAAGAATTGGTGTTTTAATGGAGAAGTGAAAACCCTAATTAAATGAATTGGGTTGGATGAGAATTTAAGGTAGATTATTATGTATATTTTATAGCCCAAGTATTGGTGAATGAAATTGGTTAGAGGCCGAGCAATACATTAAAGGAATGACTCAATTTTTAGCCTAAGTGGGAGAGGAATTTTTGGACATTTGTTAAATCAAATAAGAGATAAAATAGAAAGCAAATTGGGAGCATTATTAAGGCACATGGCCGGCCAAGAGGGAAGGAATAAGGGGGGGGGGAATGAATGTTGTATTAATGGTTCACTTTAGTTGGTGACCAACTACTAACAACTCCCCCTACGCGTCATTTTTTTATTGTCCAACACATTAGCATTTCTTTCAAGTAAAGCTTGGTGGTTTAATGGGAGACAAAAAGAGAGTGAATGAGTGGAGGATTAGTAGGAGAATGAAGGCCATATGGTCGGATATTGCTAGAAAAAAAAAGAAGAGAAGGAGCTTGTGATATATCAAGTTTTCTAAAGTAAAGTCTAGCTTATATTTTTTCTTTCATCTCTTTATCCTTCCAAGTTGATAAGAATTAGAGAAAGGGAGAGAGAGTAAGGGTTCAGCCACTCTAAGAGAAGAGGGGGAGAGGAGATTTTGATTTTTATACAATCAAGATCCATCTACATCTTTGAAGGAGAGAAAGTAAATCAAGCTAAGGTATAACAAAAATTTATATTTGTGTAGGCTAAAGTTCATTGGTAGTTTGATTTGATTTTTGACAACTTGAAGTTGTGATCTTGAGGCTTAAAACCTTAGATCTATGTGTATATAAGTGTTTAATATGTAGATCCAACTCTTTTGTGGATCAAAAGTTAGATCCAAAGTGTGGATTGGAAGCTAGGTTTTTCAAAAGATAGAAAACATGATTTTTCTCTTAGCTTTGATTTTGTTTGATGCTTGTTTGAGGAAATAAGAAACTTTGTTTTTAAACTCAAAAGCCATGTATATATATGTTGATGAGTGTTTATTGTTTGGATCTACCCATAATGGGGGTTGATTTGGTGGAAATCAAAAGGAATTAAAAAATGGAAATTTTCCAGAAAAGTTATACTTTTAAAAAGTGTTTTGTTTTGGTTGAACTTATGATTTTTGTGAAAATATGATCTTTAAAACCTAAGGTTCTTATGTTCATAAAGTGTTTTTCCCTTTTGTGGATCAAAAGTTGGTTTTAAATTAAGAAATATAAGTTGTGTTTTTCAAAGGTAAGAAAAACCTAATTTTTCTAGCCTTGGTTGTGTTTATTTTGTGTTTGGTGGTTATTTGAGGTATTGGATCATGGATCATGATATATCCATGAATATATTTGATATTAGTTTGTGTCATGATGAGTGAAGATGATTTAAGTTGAGTATATCATAAGGATATAAAAGTTTTCATACAAAACATAAAAAGTTGAAAATTAGATTTTTGAGAAAACCAAGTGTGTTACGGAAATGACCTTATCTCTCATTCTACTTTGAATTTTCGAGGGTGGTCAATTTGTGGTGCTAGATATATGTGTTAAGGGTAAAATCCCTTTGGAATTACTCGAATAGGTTGAAAAATGACCAAGTTATGGGATTTCTCCCAAACTACTCAAAGTTAAGAAAACTGTTAAAAGGACAGTTTTGTAACAGCCACTTCCGGGCTAAATTCCGGGAGCTTAACATGTCCAAATATGGATTGTGATATATGAAAATTGTAGTTCGGAAAGATACGAATCCAACAAAAGTGACGGATCATTAATCGGAGTTACAGATTTCGTTTTTTTTAGGTCATGCTATTCTCCTATTTTTGGGTCGGGTATATTGGGCTCATTTATTAATTAAGCCATTGGGCTCGTTGGGCCCAATCATTATGTTGACTTCATTTAATCCTATAAAGACCGGGTTGGGTCAATGGATTAACCCATTGGGTCACTTAATATCTATTACTTTGACTTGTAATGATGATATAGTATGACAGTTGACCAAGATACCTGCCATGCATTAATGTGGATGGGATTATAGTCGGCCGGCGGTGTGAACAACAGCCAAAAAGTAGTGGATAAGCTCCATGCAGTCGGAAGAACCCATCAGATCAGGGGGATATGTCAGATGGTAGTAGGTGGCACAATAATCCAGGCAAAGATATTATATCCTATCGAGTGAGTCTTCACAAAGAGGTATGTATTTTGATATACACACACTTAACTAAAGATTATCATGATTCTCATTTACACTAGATTCTATCATCTTCTTGAGTTAACCTTGTGAACAGACATACTTACTCTCACGCCTGAGCTATCTCCCGGCGGTCCGGCCGTCAAGCTTGTGGTGTTGTCGTGTTTACTGTGCAGGATCAGGACGTCTTTCGTGATTGGGAGGTGGAGAAAGATCTTGGCGTTAACATTGGCGCTAGAAGGAGGGCTGAGTTCAAGTGTCCTGAGTATTTTTCAATCACTTAGTGTGTTTTATTCTATCCAGTTTTCATGGGGAAGAGTAAAACATCTACACCCGAAGGACAGCCGATGGCTGTCAGTGACTCAGTACCGCGAGTATCTGCCAAAGATCGTTTGGGACCAACTATAAGTGTTCATGCTAGCACAGCGTCCAAACGTTCACCTGAAGACTCTCGACCGAAGGCGGTAGGCAAAGCGAAGCGTAAGCTAGTATTTCCGACGGAGAAGGGGCCTGGCCATGGTCGGAAACGAGTAGAAGGCACCTCGCCTAGAACTCGAAACCGAGATGACCAGGATGCAAAGGCCTCCCGGTTGGCAAAGATGGCAGATGAAGCGGATAAAGACATGGAAACACTTTTGAAACAACGCCAGGATATAGCTGAACAAATGGCTCGGATGGCAGAGTTAAGAGACGAGGATCTCAGTTATGTCCAATCCGAAGAGCAAGGGAATCGAAGTTGAAAAGAACCTGTTCATTCAGTACGAGAGTCTCTAGGCCAAATTCGGGAAAGAAGAAGGTCCCGAAGCCCTACTCCTCAGAAGTCAAAGAGGACTTACTACCCTGCCAATTCTAGGAGGCAGGGACGAAGCGAGAGAAAAGGTCGATCCAGGGATAGCACTCCAGAACATGCAAAGAAAGCCCTTGTAATTGCACATTCTCGCCATAGTGCCCGGATTCAGAGGCGAAGTATATCCAGAGGACATACTCCTGAGAGTCTACTGAGGGTACCTCGCCCTGTAGATACTCGTCATAGGAGAAGCCCCTCTAAGATAAAAGGTTCTATTGAAAGAATCCGGTCTGATTATAGAAAGAAAGAATTGCCAGAGAAAGAGGCATTGTCTCAAACAGAAGGCGTGGAATATCTGGTTAAAGAATTGAAGGAGCTTCGGAAGCAACTTGCCGAAGTGCAGAAAACCAAAGACACTCTGGGAAAGAAGGCATCTCCTTTTTCCGCAGAAATTCTTAGTGAAAAAGCTGATCCCACCAAGAAGTTACCCCATATCGAGAGTTATGATGGATCGGGGGATCCTTACGACCATAGTCAGGCGTTCGACCGACTTATGGACTATTATGACTTTAGCGATGCAGCTAAGTGCCATACTTTTGTCACAACACTTAGAAAAGATGCCCGACAGTGGATGGGGACCTTACCCTCGAATTCTATCTCGTCTTGGGAGGATATGTGCAGCAAGTTCCATGCTCGTTTTGGAAGCAACAGAAGAAGAGGAAAGCCAACTGGTTCATTGGCTCAAGTTAGGCAGTCCTCTAATGAGTCTTTAGGCCAGTATGTGAAACGGTTCCGGGAAGCAGTCGGCCAAGTGGCAGATTTGAACGATTTACAAGCTGTGGGACTGTTTCAGAACGGGTTGGATTTGGTCAAATCGAAAAAGTTGGTTAAAAAGCTTATGTTCAACCACCCGAAGAGTCTCGCCGAAGCCTTTGACAAAGCTGAAGGCTATATTGTGGTAGAGGAGGCCATGAGCAGCCTCAAGCGTCCTTCTTTAGATCGGCTTAAAGAGACAGATTGGGATAAGATCGATGCGGACCAGAAGAAGAATGAAGGGAGTAAAAACCGTCATGACGGCGGGTCAAAGAGATATAATAATTGGAGGCAGGGTGGAGGACGTTCGTCCGCTCCACCCCAGAGAGTGAATAGGACTTACACGGTCCTCAATGCAGACAGGGCTGTTATCTTGGATCAGATCAAAAATCAACCTATCTTCGAGCCACCTCGAGATAACATCAAGCCCGGAAAAGGGAACCCTCGTAAATATTGTGATTACCATCAAGCTTCGGGTCATGATACGAATGATTGTGCCAGTTTAAAAGACTTTATTGAAAGAAAGGTACAAGGTGGGGCTTTAGTTCAGTATGTGGCTGCCAGAAATAATCAACAGCAAGATCGAGGACCTGTTCCGGCAGCTTAACCAGTTCAGCAAGCGTTGCCATCTCCGGGACAACCTGCCAGACATGTGATCGATGTCATCACTAGTGGTACTTCTGGTAAGCTAGTGGGAAAGAAATGCTGAAGTTATTTGGATTCGGTCATATCGGTGGCGGGTACCTTCCCGAAGACCGATAGACCCTATCCGAATACAGTAATCTCCTTTGCTGATGAGGATTTCCCTTCGGAAGTCATCGAGCCTCACGAGGGATCATTGGTGCTGACTGCACAGGTGGGTTCGTTGGATATGAAAAGGATGATGGTGGATAATGGGTCTTCTGTAGACATCCTGTATACCCACGCTTATCAAAGGATGTATCTGGATGGGCAAAAGATGGAAATAGGACATGAGGCTCCTCTTTATGGTTTCAGCAATGATCCGGTTAAAGTGGCAGGGACCATTGAGCTACCAGTCATATTTGGAACGGCCCCTCAACAGGTAGAAATTATTTGCAAATTTTATGTTGTGCGTGTGGATTCTGCTTATAATGCTTTTTTGGGGAGGCCCACTTTAATTGTTTTACAAGTTGTAACATCAATACCTCATTTCAAAATCAAATTTCCTACTGCCCATGGGGTTGGGGAGGTGAAAGGAGATCTGGATCTGGCCAGAAGGTGTTACAGAAATGCTGTTATTACGTCGGGAGTGGGGGTATCGAAGCAGCAGCAGACCATGGCGATAGAGATCGAACCCTTCACCAAAAGTAGCTCCGAACCGTTGGTCACGCCAGCTGAAGAAACGGAGGAGATAGAGCTCATCCCGGGCAAGGAGGATAAAACGGTGAAGATAGGTTCGGGCTTGCCGGAACCTCTCCGGACAAACCTCATAGAACTCCTGAGGTGTTTTATTGACATTTTCGCATGGGAACCTCAGGATATGCCGGGAGTAAGCAGGTATATTGCCGAACATCGATTGGAGGTGGACCCGTCAAAGAAGCCGGTGCGCCAGAAGAGGAGGATCTTTGCACCTGAGCGTCAACGGATCATAGACGACGAGATTGCAAAACTGTTAGGTAGCAGACTTCATCTTTGAAATAGACTACCCACAGTGGATGGCTAATGTGGTTTTGGTCCAAAAGCATAATGGTAAATGGCGGGTCTGCATTGATTATACTGATCTGAACAAGGCCTGTCCGAAGGATTTCTACCCGCTGCCCCACATTGATCAACTCATTGATGCCACTTCGGGGTATGCTTTATTAAGTTTTATGGATGCATTCTTTGGGTATCATCAGATCTCCATGTGTAAAGAGGATATGCTGAAACAAGGTACCCAAACATTGAAAAGTTTGCTTTCGCTTTAATAACTGCTAGTCGAAAGCTTAGGCAATACTTCCAGGGTAGACTGGTAATAGTATACACAGATCAGCCTTTAAAGAAGATTATGGGCAAAGCAGAAGTATCAGGTAGATTAGCTGCGTGGACGATGGAATTGTCTCAATTTTTCATTGAGTATCATCCCCGAACCGACATCAAAGGGCAAGCCTTAGCTGATTTTGTGGTTGAGTGTTCATTTTCTGAAGCTGATGAAGTCGTGGTCGAAGCTGAAGGATCTGACAGGGCAGTTGTCGTCCTTCAGTAGAAGGAGAGTTCGTGGACGCTGTTTGCAGATGGGTCTTCTACTTCAGACGTCAGTGGAGCAGGGATTATTTTGACGAGTTCGGAGGGATTCAAGGTACAGCAGGCCATCCAATTTCAGTTCAAAGCGACGAACAATGAAGCTGAATATGAGGCAGTTTTGGCCGGTTTACGATTAGCGAAGAGTCTTGAAGTGCAGAGAATAGTCATTTTCAGTGATTCTCAGTTAGTCGTTAAACAATTTACTGGGGAATACGAAGCTCGAGGTCCAAGAATGATCAAGTATTTGAAAGAATTAAAGGACCGGCTTCAATATTTCTCATCCTATGAGTTTCAGGGGGTCGAGCGTAGCAACAATTCCATTGCTGATGCACTTGCCAAACTAGCTACTACAGATGTAAAATGTTTTTAGAGGATCGGTATACCTGGAAATTCTACAACATCCTAGTGTTCATCATGAAGTGGTAATGTGCATTGACCGAACCAATTGCTGGTTGACTCCCTACCTGGAATATTTGGCTGATGGCGTCTTACCTTCGGATCGGATGCTCGCTAAGAAAGTCAAGTACAAAAGTGCTAATTTTGTTCTAATCGATGGGGATCTCTTCTGAAGGGCCTTCTCGTCTCCGTTATTGAAGTGTCTGACTCCATCAGAAGCTGAATACGCTCTCCGAGAAGTGCATGAAGGCATTTGTGGTGACCATATGGCTGCTAAGTTATTAGCATATAAAGTACTTCGTCAGGGGTACTACTGGCCTACAATCTTCAAGGAGGGAACTGAGTATGTAAAGAAGTGCGAGAAATGCCAGCTCAACAGTCCAATACCGCATCAGCCACCGAAAGAGCTATACTCGATCTTATCTCCTATACCCTTCGCTGTCTGGGGGGGTTGATATATTGGGTCCACTACTGAAAGCAAAGGGTCAGGTCAGTTTTGTTATAGTTGCCATAGACTATATGACCAAATGGGTATAAGCAAAGTCACTTAGGTCAATAACGGAACAGGAGTGTTTGAAGTTCATGAAAGAATCAGTAGTATTCAGTTTTGGGATTCCTAAGGTGGTAGTGTCGAATAATGGGCGTCAATTTGTAGGATCGAAGTTTGAAGCATTTTTGACAGAATTGGGGATCCAGCACAGAAAGACTTCAGTGGCTCATCCTCAGTCAAACGGACAGGTTGAAGTAACCAATAGAACGCTGCTGAATGGGATCAAGCGTAGGTTGGACGAAGCTAAAGGCAGATGGCCAGAAGAGCTGTTGAGTGTGTTATGGGCTTATCGAACTACTCCCAGGACTACAACAGGGGATTCACCTTTCAGAATGGCCTATGGTACTGATGCCTTAGTCCCAGTTGAAATTGGATCTCCAAGTCTTCGAGTCAATCATTTCAATGAGATCTACAACGAGGAAGGACTGAAGACCAATCTTGATCTATTGGAAGAAGTCAGGGAGATAGCCTTAATCAGATTGGTGGCATATCAGCGAAGAGTGGCTAAGCATTATAATAAGGGGATAAAGCTTCGCAGATTTGAAGTAGGAGATTTTGTCCTCAGAGAAATAGAAGCGTCTACACCTCATAATCTGGGAAATCTGATGCCAAATTGGGAAGGACCCTATGAAGTCACTGAGGTTCCGAAGCCGGGGACTTATCGTTTGAAGACATTAGATGGCTCAGTAATCAAAAATACTTGGCACGCTGGCAGGCTTAGAAAGTACTTTCAGTAGATTTGTTGTCAGTACGTCAGAAGTCTGTAAATATCTACATCGTCATCAATAAAAGATCCTCTTTTATCTCAAACAAATTGTCTTTGTTGCTGCTCAATTCATTGGTGTTAGGAGGTTCGGGAGGACTTGCTGACCATTCGATGGTAGCCTCTTTGACAGGTGGTCACTATTTGGCATTGTCAGGCCCTTCGGGGTAGGCAATTGTCGCCACTATTTGGCATTGTCAGGCCCTTCGGGATAGGCAATTGTCGCCACTATTTGGCATTGTCAGGCCCTTCTGGGTAGGCAATTGTCGCCACTATTTGGCATTGTCAGGCCCTTCGGGGTAGGCAATTGTCGCCACTATTTGGCATTGTCAGGCCCTTCGGGGTAGGCAATTGTCGCCACTATTTGGCATTGTCAAGCCCTTCGGGGTAGGCAATTGTCGCCACTATTTGTCATTGTCAGGCCCTTCAGGGTAGGCAATTGTCGCCACTATTTATCATTGTCAGGCCCTTCGGGGTAGGCAATTGTAGCCACTTAGAACTTGTCAGGTCCTTTGTGGTAGACAAGTGTCATCTTTTGGTTCTGTTAGGCCTTTCGGGGTAAACAAACCTTCAACGAAGCAAATCTGTCTCACACTTTGGTAACTGAATAAGTATCCCTTTACTTTATCACTTGAATTTTTTCAAAGTGTTGAGTTCGGAATGCCTCGTTCTTTAATCTCATTTTATCTGATTATATGACTTGCTTAATCATTAATTAAAAATTTGAGCTAAATCCTCGATGGAGTTTTTTGCACATTTGTCCGTATTAATTCATGTTGAAATATAGACAAAAAGAAAATATACTGAAGTCATAAGGAAGAAGATCACTTTTCATTAATATTTGATTCATTTACAAAAATGGGAAAATTCCAAAAGTTGTTGCTTCAGGCAGCCCCCTCATCATCCGAAGAGTCAAGCAAGTGTGGATCTAGGTTGGCTTTGAACAACTTATCCTTGCCACGACTTCGGCAGAGCTCGTAGCTTTCAGTGTGGATCTTCATGATTTCTTCATTAATTTCATCCGAGTTCCGAAACTCTTCACAAATTTGTTTTCGAAGGGCTTCAGTTAGTGGAGGCCCAAGGTCCCGAAGAACCTTGAGTTCTCGGATTTCTTGCTCAAGCTGCTGCCGTATGTTCATTTGACGGGTTTCTTCCCGCTCCAGCTTATGGATCATCTTGGTTAAGACCTTAGCATCGGCCTTCAGCTCCTTGATCTCATCCATCCTTATTTCACTCCTCAGAACCAGGTCGACGTTCATCTTGACGATCTCGGCGTGCTGTGCCTTAGTCGACTTCAATTCTTCCTTGGAGATTTTCACATCTTCCTTGGCTTGGGCCAACTCTTTCTGAAGCCCTTCGTTTGTATGAAGGATGCCTTCACGTTGGGTCCTTTCCCGAGCCAAGGTAGATTTTAAGATGGCGTTCTCCTTCCTCAGCCTCTCCTCTTCGGATTCGGCCTCAAGGGATCGTGGACGCAGAAGCCCGAACACAGCATTTGCCTGTGCATGTTCAGTGTTATTCAATCAGTTCCAGATACACGAATACAAAGATAAGTATGAAAAGGAAGGAAAGAATCATTTACCTTCGCTAAGTAGCTCATGCCTTCATTAAGCAAATCCCCATTCGAACTGTTACCGAATCGGTGGTCATCGGTCTCGCGAACGAAGACCTCGAACAGTTGGAAGGGGAAGTTAGCGTTAAATTGGGGCCACATAGTTGGCGGGCCCATGGCATCATGCTGGAATTCGGTGGTCGTTTGTCCTTGAGGGGAAGGCATTGGCTGACTGCGAACCGGAGATGGATCCGCATGTACTGCTTCTGGGGGAGGAGATCGAACAGGTATTGGCTCGGGGGTCGAAGAAGGGGCATAAGTTGATTCTGGCTGGTTGTCCGAAGGTTGTTTTCTTTTTCGGGACATTGTGGGGTCGGATTCGACCAGCTCAGCTTCAGGTGTTTGAGTTCTGGTTGGAGGGTTAGTTGATGAAGTTGGAGGGACGCGGAGTTCTTCGGCAGTAAGGGGAATTATTTTCGTCCTTATTTTTTTGGCACGAAGGAATTTTGCCCTATCTTGTGGAGGTATGTCAAGTAGACTCCTCTTTTTCGGGGCCGGTTCGGAAGGTATGATAATGGCACCAGTACAAAGTACCTAATAGACAACGCTTAATAGACAACGTTTTTTATAAAAATGTTGTGGTTTTTTTTTACAACGTTTTTTAACAAAACGTTGTAGATACGTATGAAAAAATGTTATCTATTTATAAAGATAATTTTTTAATTTTAAATAGATAACGTTTTTTTTTAAAACGTTGTCTATTAAAAAAACACGGAGCACAAAAATAAAAAGACGGAAGCAAAAATTTGAAATTAAAACGATGGGTCAGACTTAAACGAGGGTTTCGGTCACTTGCTTCCTATACTCGGACCTTATTCCTTCTCTCAATCGAACTGCGAAAACTTATCATACCTCTCAATCGAAGTCCTAGTGTGATTTCATACCTCTCAATCGAAGCCCTAGCCCTCTCAAGCCCTACAGGTCCATCAACTTCATCTCAGATCTTGTTTATATAGAACTGGCCTAGCCGACGGCGGCGCTGTCTCATTGAGCTGTTCGAAGCCGCGAAGAAAGCGGTGGATGCAGCCGCTGTCGACGGCGTGGCAGAGTCGTCGCCGGAAGAAGATCGGTACTAGATTTTTTGTGTTATTTATTTTTTATTTGTAATAGATTTTCAAACCTCTAACTTTGAAACCATCCTTCATGTTATTTACTATACGGATTTGTGAACTAGTTTTTCAGGTTAATTTTGTTTTGTTTGAAAAAATTTCAATAGATATGCACACTACGATTCACTTAAATGAAATTGTTTGAATCTTATGTTTTTTCTACTAGATTTTGACCCGTAAATATACTTGAGAAGATTAGGAAAAGTACTTTATTAACAAAATTTGAAGCAGTCATATTGCTCTAATCGAACTGTGTGACCATGTTAAAGCATACAGCTCAAAAAAAAATTTCTTTTTTTATTATTTTTCATATTGTTTCCTTCCATAGAGTGGGAGGTTCAGAAATTTGCTGATTAAGTTTGTTTCTTTAAGATAAAATGAAGAAGTTTAATAAGAAACAAGTGAGATTATGTTGATAAAGTTACAAATCTTTTTTTAGGTTTTGTATATAGATGTACACTGTATGAGCCATTGCTAAAATGGTTTTGGGGCAGTCTATTAAGACAATCATCATTGTGTTATAAGTTCTAAAAATATGGCTATGTGCTAGACATAATTTGTGTAAGAATGTTTATATATAGGTTTGGAATCTGCAGGGGGTTGGTGTTCCTGTTACATTGAATGGAGATCTCAAAAACCAGTTTGTTGAAGCTAATGATGGCTTTGATACTATCTGTAAGGTGTGCCATCATGAAGTTTTGATCGACTTAACTGCAAGGTTGAGGAAATGGAGGTAAATGATGACTTGGTGAATAAGGAGTAATCAAATTATTTAATTCGAGTTGAATCGAGTTGAATGCTAAAAAGGTAACTGAATAATTGACATTAGTTTTGACTCTAGACTATCTGATCTGGGTTATGTCATTGACTAACTTTTACATTTAGTTGCCTATATATATGCTCAAGGGGAATGCTTCAAGTAATCTTCTGGAAATTTCAGCATACGATCAATGTGTTAATGCAACATGTCAAAACATATTTTCTGTGTTTGATTTTGTGGGTGATATTGTTTCACCATTATGTACATGTGAGCTATGATGTTTGATAGACTAAAAGACATTGTAACACAGTTGGGAGTTTATAGAAATGTTATATCCTTTCTTGTTGACTTCTTTTATTTTCAAACTTTCTTCTTCCTTCGTTTCTTTTCTCTGTTTATGTATTTCTGTTCTTTTCTTTCTATTTATGATTGTTGATGGTTTCATACCCCACAATTTAATATTGTAAAAGTCCATGCTCCATAGCTACTTTATAATTAGTTTGATTGGTATTGTTTCACAATGTGTCAGACATGAGCTGATGTTTGTTTGGTAGACTAAAAGAAATACACAAGGTTGGAGTTTATAGCAAATATTTACTTTTATCTTGATGACTTCTTTTATTTTCATATTTCTTTTTTTTCATCCCTTTCTTTCTTTTGCTATGTTTACTTTTTCCTTTTCTTTTACCTGTTATTTTATGTATTATGAGGCTTCAAACCCCTTCACTTAAAGTTGAAAATGTCTATGAACCGTTGCCACTTTACAGTAATTCTTTTTACTTTGTTTTCTTAGAACTATATGATTGCCTGATTTTGTTTCCTCTACCATACGTTATTTATTTATGCAAGTGCTTCAGATGGAAGAATGAATGATCAAATTTATTCTTTTCCTTGTGTCTTTGGAAAAGTTTGTGCTTCTGCGACACCTAGAGTCTAATACTAATTTTATTATAATGATGGTCTAAAATTGTTCAGTGTTTTGGAATATGGTTTTTTTTACTGGCTGAATGATGGCTGAATCAATTCTGTTTGGTTGAAAAAGTGACTACTTTTATAATGATACAGATTTTTGAAGGCCAGAAAATTTGACATTGAGAAAACAAAGCAAATGTGGACTGATATGATCCAGTGGAGGAAGGAATTTGGTGCAGACACCATCATGGAGGTATTTATATATGGAAAAAAAGCTGAATGTTGTATGATATGATAATCCATTATATGCATCTCTAAATGCTGTTCATGTTTATCAATATTTCTTGGTTAGAGTTTTGACTTCAAGGAAAAAGTCGAGGTCCTTCAACATTATCCTCAAGGACATCATGGGGTTGACAAGGATGGAAGACCAGTTTATATTGAATGTCTTGGTAAAGTTGATGCTACCAAGCTCATGCAGGCCACAACACTTGACCACTACATTAACTACCATGTTCAGGAGTTTGAGAGGACATTTATTGACAAGTTCCCAGCTTGTTGCATTGCCGCAAAGAAGCATGTTGATCAGAGCACGACTATTCTTGATGTACAAGGAGTGGTATGTGAACATAATCCTTGCAAATACCGTGTGAATCAAATTTAACTGATTTTTGGATGTATAATTTTCTGAAATCTTTTCATCCAAGTATTTATTCACAATACATCTTCTAGTTACTAGCTATCATAACATGTTGGAATACAACTTTCTGTAATGTGGTTGCACTTTCTTTTGCCCGCATATAGTTGTTTTTCTTATATAATCTGAAGAAAACTACTGTGAAATAGAGAGGTATTAATTATGCTATAAAATAGAATTGAGTTACTAATATGGTTGATGGCACAGGGATTGAAAAACTTCAACAAAGCTGCCAGGGAACTTATCCAGCGTCTTCAGGCAATTGATGATAACAATTACCCTGAGGTACAGAAATTGTTTAATGCATTATGCATGCCATTAGTTCTTGGTCATTCCTTTTCTTTGTCGAGGCCAAGTTGTAATTCCATTATTGTTCACTGCAGACCTTGTGCCGAATGTTTATCATCAACGCTGGCTCTGGATTTAGGCTTTTATGGAACACTGTGAAATCATTCCTTGACCCAATTGTCACTTTGTGCTGCAATCTGGAATGAAGTTTGACCTTGTCAGATCAGAATGCACACTCTTGCATGTATCTCCTTTCAATTCCTTGAAAAAGTGAGGTGGTATCTTGACACAGATGGTTGCTTGCAGTCCATTATTAATGAAGCTGAGTTTGACTTGGGGCAAGAACTCCAAGGACTTGTTGATATGTTCTCTGTCCAGTGCATTAACCCAAATGTTGAGACTGTTTTAGATCTTTCTGGCAGAGTTGTGCAGATATTTGCTAACCTCATCAGCAATTCTATCAAGTTTACAACTTGTAAGTGCAACATTTATAGTTCAAATGGCATATTCAAATGTTATAATGGCATATTTGGATATTCAAATGGTATATCCAAATAACTTTAGCAGGAAGTTTATCATCGGTCAGAAGGATCCAAGATCTTCACCCAACTCAAAATTTAGTTTCACTTGTATTTTTTAATTCATGTTGTTTCATAATCAATGCTTGAGATATTTGAAACTGTAAATGAATGATATTATTGGGATGTATTTTAAATGGTTGATACATTTTGGTTTTAAATTTAAATGATAATTTAGACTTTTTAGCTATATATCATAACATTAGCATATTGCAGGTGCACTGGTAATATAGGTGAATTATAATTTTTTTTTTATTTTTTTTCTTTATCTACAACGTTTTTAAAATGTTGTATAAATTGGTTAAAAACGTTGTCTGATATACTAAACAACAACGTTTTTATCCAAAAAACGTTGTGGAATCATACATTCTACAACGTTTTTAAGCATCTGCTAATTTTGGGAAGACAAATCTACAACGTTTTTTTTCTAAAAAACGTTGTGTATTGTGCTTAACTACAACGTTTTAAAAACGTTGTGTAAGAGTGTCAAATAGACAACACCCTTAACCACTACGTTTTTCTGACAGAAACCACAACGTTTTTTCCGCGTTGTCTATTTACTGTTTTGTAGTAGTGTAGGCTCGGTTGGAGGAGTAGGTTGTGGAATTGCTTCAGGAAGAATCTCTTCATCACTTTCAGGATCTGCCTCGCGGCGGGTAGTCCTGGCCTTTTTGGCAGCTTTCTTCCTTCGGCGGGGTCTGAGAACTTCTTCGGGATTGATAGGCTCCTCAGCTTCGAGTTCCTCATTCTGGAGGGAGATGATTGGTGGTTCGGGGACAGGGGGTCAGTTTGGATAGGCTCTTCGACAGGAAGTTCTTCATTCGTTACTGGAATCTTCCCCGCCAGAAAATCTCCCAAATCTTTCACTTCTGAAGAAGTTGGTTTGATCAGAGACACTGCAAAATGACCATATATTAAAATCCATGCCATTCAAATACATCAAGAAGCTACATTACAGAATTGTTTGAAACTTACATTTGTGATCATACAGCCAGGCTTGTTTGGTCAGAAGGGTGAAACTCCATTCTTTTGGAGGAATCTTCTTCAAGAAATCTCCCATTTCCCTCACACGCTCTTCGGGAATATCTCCGAAGTCAGTAGAGATCCGATCTGAGGTAGTCCAATCTGGAAGAGAAGAGATCTCTGGTCCAGTGATGAAGAACCATTTCTCGTGCCAGCCTTTGTTGCTCGAGGGGGTGCTCATCAGGGGCCTCTTCTCGAATTTAGAGTTTGGGCGCGGGGATTGTTTGCTCAACATCTTAAACCCTCGTTCTCCGGACCTACCAGCTGAGAAGAGGGTGAAGAATAGGTCAACAGAGGGGGTAACCCCTAGCTCGTGACAGAAGGCAATGAATGCCAGTATGTGGATATAGGAGTTGGGCACCAGTTGTGCGAAACCCACTCCTATGAACCCTAGGAGGGTAACAATGAAGGCGTGAAGGGGTAAGCGAATCCCCTTTTCTAGGAAGGTAACAGGCATGGCAACCCAGCCATCTGGTCGCTGGTACATACGCTCTTCAGGAGCGGGAGCCCTTATAGCATATGATTCCGGAATCCTATAGCGAGTCCGGAGGAAATATATTTCAGATTCAGAGATGTTGGAAGAGATATTAGCATGGGGAAACTGTTCCCCATCCTTAAAGAAATCGGTGGGAGATGGTGGGTTTACACTCGAACCCTCTTGATTAGGGTTTGAATGAGAGGAACTTGAAGGAATCTGGCTTGGATTCACCATTGTTGGGATCTCGAAAGCTGGAGAGAGAATTTCTGAGAAGCAGAAAGAAAGCTCAAAGGTTCTAATTTCAAATCAATAAGTAAAACCGTCAAAATTGGTGAGGTTTATCTTTTATACTGACGGTTACACAGGAAACTAGGCCGGCGCATTAAATATCAGTAATAATGAGAATTTGAATGGGGCACGTTTGGACGACCTTTGGATATCTTGTCAGATTGGGCCTAGCTGTTGGGTTTCTAATTATTGACCCATCCTGTTCAAAGCTCTGGGCATCCAGCCATCCCTTATCCCATTTCACGCATTAAAGTGGGTATGCTTCAATTATTTCCTATTTTTGGGCCTTTATTAAATTCTGACATCATGAACCATTTATAGTTTTCCACTAAACATCCTGTTTAAACAAAAAACTAGGGGGTAATGTTAGGTCATGATATTTCTCCTATTTTTGGGCCGGGTATATTGGGCTCATTTATTAATTAAGCCATTGGGCTCGTTGGGCCCAATCATTATGTTGACTTCATTTAATCCTATAAAGACCGGGTTGGGTCAATGGATTAACCCATTGGGTCACTTAATATCTATTACTTTGACTTGTAATGATGATATAGTATGACAGTTGACCAAGATACCTGCCATGCATTAATTGGATGGAATTATAGTCGGCCGGCGGTGTGACCAACAGCCAAAAAGCAGTGGATAAGCTCCATGCAGTCGACAGAACCCATCAGATCAGGGGGATATGTCAGATGGTAGTAGGTGGCACAATAATCCAGGCAAAGATATTATATCCTACCGAGTGAGTCTTCACAAAGAGGTATGTATTTTGATATACACACACTTAACTAAAGATTATCATGATTCTCATTTACACTAGATTCTATCATCCTCTTGAGTTAACCTTGTGAACAGACATACTTACTCTCACGCCTGAGCTATCCCCCGGCGGTCCGGCTGTCAAGCTTGTGGTGTTGTCGTGTTTACTGTGCTGGATCAGGACGTCTTTCGCGATTGGGACGTGGAGAAAGATCTCGGCGTTAACAGTTTTATTTAAGTTTTGGTGAAGGACTCCAAAACTTCCAAAGTGCAAAAAGTTTCTGCCCAAACTTTTCCGGGGGCTGTTTCGGACATTTATTTAATGAGAAAAATTCCAGGCTTTTGGAAAATGAAAATATATGGTATTATGTAGCTCGTGTCCAAAAATGAGCTAATTCCGAGTTAAAACGACCAAGTTATGACCATTACAATTTTTGTGATTTTTCGACGGAAATCGCTATAAACGGAGTTCTACAACTCCGATTGCCACGAAATTTAAAATGGAGTATCACGTTAACATATATAAGGTTATGCCAAAAGATGGGCATTACTGGAGTTAAGCACGAGGTAACTAATTTCTTAAGCTACGCACTAGAAATTAATCTTTGAAAAATACCAAAGGAAGTTGGAAAATTATGGAAAAATACTTTTTATGCATGAAATACATGTATATATGTTTGACAAAAGGATAGGATAATAATTCACTGATTTGGTATTTTCGTGACACGGATATAGAATACAGTTTGCTGAATTGAAAATGTGTTGAATCCGGTTTGCTGGATTGAGGTTTAAATTGATGGATTTGGAATTCAAGTTGCTGAATTATAAATTTGGTTGTTAGATATAGAATCCAGGGTGCTGGATTAGTGTTAGCCTTGTTACATGTTAATGAATAATTTATGATATGAAAATCGAGTGTTAAATCATAAGGGATATGATATAGTGATTGAATAATTATCAAAGGATGATAATAATATTGATGTGTTAAGTTGTTATCTAATATTTGATTAAGTATTAGATAGTATTATGGAATAAAGTATGTTATACTGATTAAAAGATCAATCTTATAACTGATAGGTCTTTCGTGAGAGATTAAATTAAATTGCGTTGCGGTAATCAACGGTTCAGGCAAGTTTTCTTTTACTTAACTCTAATAAGAGTAGTTTCTTCAAGCTTATGGTTAATCATTGCTGATTGCCACAAAAATTGTATTCTGTACATCTTGCATGTATAAGTCAGGTATGAAAGGCTGATCACCTTCCTTACCAGTTGGTTCAGAAATGTTTGTTCATGTAAAATACTTGTTCAGTCAAAATTTGTTCGTGCTAGTTCTCAATTATATTGATGAATTATAGCAAGCTTATTATTCATACTCTTCAATCATGATATATCGTTATATTGTTGTATATAAACTTGCTGGGCAACTTTCATGCTCACCCTTGCTATATCATGATAAAACATTGCAGGTAAAACAAATGCGTTCATATACAGAAAAAGATTAAGGCCAAGTTCAGCTTGGGATATAAAGTGCAGCTAGTTTGTAATAGTGTATTTGATAAATATTGTTGTGTAATAGATATTTTATGAAATGTGTATTAAGCTAATGTTACTCGACCTTGGGAAATAGTGTGTAATGTACTGTATAAACAATTTATGTTTATATATTCCGCAATTAGTGAAAGAATTAGTATACCGGATCCGAGGTGATTCGGGGCCCGGATTCGGGGCTACTACAGTTGGTATCAGAGCTGTTGGTTATGAAGCTTAGGTAGGAAAACCTGAGTCCAATAACCGCAGTGATTAGGGTAAGACTAACTCAAATAGAGTTAGTTGGTCGGTAAGATTCAAAGATGAATCGCGGTGAGTGTAAAGACACAGAGTTCCCTAACTCTGATAATAAAGTTGAACAGTAATGGTGAATAGATCGAGTCTAAAAGACTAAAAGTGCAGGAATAGAAGATCGTAAAACAAAACGATCAAAGGCATAGAAATAAATTGTAATATATACGATAAGATCACCCCGTAATCTGATAAGGTTATGACAGTCAGAAAGAATCAATCTTATGATTGAAAAGTTTACAGCAAGATGCTGTGTGTAAGTTGTACTATGAAATTGTACTATGAAAACTCATGAAAGAGTTATGGATTATGAATACGAATTGAATTCGTATTGAAAAAGGGGGTTAAGTATTAGGTGGGGATTCAATTGAGGACTCTTGTCGGCAGCTGAGTTGTATGATTCCTTGTATGGGTGGGGAATTTGTACTTGGTTTTAGAATCACTTAGCTTCCTGGTCGATGTAGTGGTTAGGTTGACCAATTCTTTGTATGGGCGGGGAATTGTTCACTTAGCTTCCTATATTGATTAGTGGCCGAGTTTGGTTTGACAACCACTTAGTTTCTGGCACTGATAATCATTGAAATGTTGTGTCGCGCTATTTGCTATATGCGTGTTAAGAGGGTGATTCCTTTCTCATGTGTATAACAGATAGATAGGTCATAGGTAGAGGATATAAGATTAAGTACGAGTTCTTAGAACTCATACTTATGTGACATACTTGACGCATAGTTATATGAAATGTTTATGAACACCTCAGCGAATGGACGCCAAAGGTCTGTCTAGGAAAGTTCGTGAACTCATATGATTGTGGCAATTTATGGACTCATAAGTGTGGTTTTATGAACTGGATATAATTATGTGTGAATGGAGTGTTGAGGATAATAGGAACAGATAGATTGTTAAGCATATGATCATTAGTGGAGAATTAGGTTTTCCTAAACCCCTATCTATGCTAAACCTCAAATTTTTGACATCAAGCTAAATACGCACTATGTGCCTTTTAAAAAAAAATTTGTTTTTATTTATCACTTATATACCATGTGACCTGGTGCAGAGATGATAAAAATGATGGAGTCATCAATGCAGTATTACTTAGTGTGAATTTGACTTAAAGTCACTATTCCACTATGGTATGATGTAGCATGATAAAATCACCAAATGACAGAATCCTCAACGGACTGTAAATACAGTGCGGCATCATGACGTCATTCTCAAAAATATTTTCAAAAACTCCAAGTGTTTATTGAAAGAAATTTCCCGAACCAAATTGTTTTGCTGCAGAATCAAATAAGACTGAGGTAGAATTTTTGTGCCTTTGGCAGTGATGGGAAAACAGATAAAATCAGTACTTGGCCAGTACAGTGCATATCGGGTTGATCACCCTTTGTGTCCGTAAGTTATGACGGTTTGCGGATGAATTTCCATAAAACCTTTAGCGAAAATGAAAAACAAACAGTCTACGATTTCTCAGCACAGTTTTAAAATTTTTACCCTTGTGAGTGGTGTATTGGGTAGCATGTGATATGTGTGAATGGTGTAAGGTGCACAGTGTAAGGTGTAAGGTGAATTTCGGGGACGAAATTCTTAGAAGGAGGGGTGAATGTGACAACCCAAGAATTTGGAGAATTTATGAAAATCTTAAATGATTGATTTAATGTCAAATAATAGACCTAGACAGGAAAGAAGTGTATGGAATTGGCAGTTATGTAATGAAATTTTAAGAATTTCAAAAGTTTTGAACAAAACTTGAATTATGTGATAGACTGTAAGTGATAGTCTAGTAATGAGGTATACGATTATGGTAGATTTTAAAATTCTTTTGAAGAATTTTCAGGGATAAGTATCGAAGTGAATACTAGTCGGTATATTTGGTTACATATGTGAACCGTAATGATTTGAGATCAAGGATTGATCAGATAAGTTATAACTTTAGAAAACCCTAAAGTTATGTTAATCATACGTTTATTAAGTTAGAAAAATCTAACGAATTGTTAGAAACCCTAACGGTACGCTCAAAAACCCTAGTTTCAGTTTCGAGAATTTAAAACCCTAATTTGGGAAATCAAAGGCTAAATATAATGGCTTATGTATTTTGATAATATATTAGAGATAACCCTAATTGCTAAATTAGAAACTCTAATGCTATGTATAAAATCCTAGGGATTAATAGTTATGTGAGTAATGAATATGAATATTCTGTGATGGTGTATATTTGTTTATTATATAAACAAACAAAAGAAACTAGTGTAACCCTAATTATATATTAGGAATGAAGGATTTCATAACTTAAGGGTTATGGAAAAAGAGAATTTTGGTATTTAGAATACTTACTAATTCTAGAAGATTTATTTTATACATCTCAAATGATTAATTTTATAACCTAATTATAGCAAGTCTAATTGGGTTAAGGAAATAAATGTTCATGAGCAAGGATTGGTGTTTTAATGGAGAAGTGAAAACCCTAATTAAATGAATTGGGTTGGATGAGAATTTAAGGTAGATGATTATGTATATTTTATAGCCCAAGTATTGGTGAATGAAATTGGTTAGAGGCCAAGCAATACATTAAAGGAATGACTCAATTTTTAGCCTAAGTGGGAGAGAAATTTTTGGACATTTGTTAAATCAAATAAGAGATAAAATAGAAAGCAAATTGGGAGCATTATTAAGGCACATGGCCGGCCAAGAGGGAAGGAATAAGGGGGGGGGGGGAATGAATGTTGTATTAATGGTTCACTTTAGTTGGTGACCAACTACTAACAACTCCCCCTATGTGTCATTTTTTTATTGTCCAACACATTAGCATTTCTTTCAAGTAAAGCTTGGTGGTTTAATGGGAGACAAAAAGAGAGTGAATGAGTGGAGGATTAGTAGGTGAATGAGTGGAGGATTAGTAGGAGAATGAAGGCCATTTGGCCGGATATTGCTAGAAAAAAAAGAAGAAGAGAAGGAGCTTGTGATATATCAAGTTTTCTAAAGTAAAGTCTAGCTTATATTTTTTTTTCATCTCTTTATCCTTCCAAGTTGATAAGAACTAGAGAAAGGGAGAGAGAGTGAGGGTTCGGCCACTCTAAGAGAAGAGGGGGAGAGGAGATTTTGATTTTTATACAATCAAGATCCATCTACATCTTTGAAGGAGAGAAAGGAAATCAAGCTAAGGTATAACAAAAATTTATATTTGTGTAGGCTAAAGTTCATTGGTAGTTTGATTTGATTTTTGACAACTTGAAATTGTGATCTTGAGGCTTAAAACCTTAGATCTATGTGTATATAAGTGTTTAATATGTAGATCCAACCTTTTGTAGATCAAAAGTTAGATCCAAAGTGTGGATTGGAAGCTAAGTTTTTCAAAAGATAGAAAACATGATTTTTCTCTTAGCTTTGATTTTGTTTGATGCTTGTTTGAGGAAATAAGAAACTTTGTTTTTAAACTCAAAAGCCATGTATATACATGTTGATGAGTGTTTATTGTTTGGATCTACCCATAATGGGGGTTGATTTGGTGGAAATCAAAAGGAATTGAAAAATGGAAATTTTCCGGAAAAGTTAAACTTTTAAAAAGTGTTTTGTTATGGTTGAACTTATGATTTTTGTGAAAATATGATCTTTAAAACCTAAGGTACTTATGTTCATAAAGTGTTTTTCCCTTTTGTGGATCAAAAGTTGGTTTTAAATTAAGAAATATAAGTTGTGTTTTTCAAAGGTAAGAAAAACCTAATTTTTCTAGCCTTGGTTGTGTTTATTTTGTATTTGGTGGTTATTTGAGGTATTGGATCATGGATCATGATATATCCATGAATATATTTGATATTAGTTTGTGTCATGATGAGTGATGATGATTTAAGTTGAGTATATCATAAGGATATAAAAGTTTTCATACAAAACATAAAAAGTTGAAAATTAGATTTTTGAGAAAACCAAGTGTGATACGGAAATGACCTTATCTCTCATTCTACTTTGAATTTTCGAGGGTGGTCAGTTTGTGGAGCTAGATATATGTGTTAAGGGTAAAATCCCTTTGGAATTACTCAAATAGGTTGAAAAATGACCAAGTTATGGGATTTCTCCCAAACTACTCAAAGTTAAGAAAACTGTTAAAAGGACAGTTTTGTAACAGCCATTTCCGGGATAAATTCCGGGAGCTTAACATGTCCAAATATGGATTGTGATATATGAAGATTGTAGTTCGGAAAGATATAAATCTAACAAAAGTGACGGATCATTAATCGGAGTTACAGATTTCGTTTTACTTAAGTTTTGGTGAAGGACTCCAAAACTACCAAAGTGCAAAAAGTTTCTGCCCAAAATTTTCCGGGGGCTGTTTCGGACATTTATTTAATGAGAAAAATTCCAGGCTTTTGGAAAATGAAAATATATGGTATTATGTAGCTCGTGTCCAAAAATGAGCTAATTCCGAGTTAAAACGGCCAAGTTATGACCATTACAATTTTTGTGATTTTTCGACGGAAATCGCTATAAACGGAGTTCTACAACTCCGATTGCCACAAAATTTAAAATGGAGTATCACATTAACATATATAAGGTTATGCCAAAAGATGGGCATTACTGGAGTTAAGCACGAGGTAGCTAATTTCTTAAGCTACGCACTAGAAATTAATCTTTGAAAAATACCAAAGGAAGTTGGAAAATTATGAAAAAATACTTTTTATACATGAAATACATGTATATATGTTTGACCAAATGATAGGAGAATAATTCACTGATTTGGTATTTTTGTGACACGGATATAGAATACAGTTTGCTGAATTGAAAATGTGTTGAATCCGGTTTGCTGGATTGAGGTTTAAATTGATGGATTTGGAATTCAAGTTGCTGAATTATAAATTTGGTTGTTAGATATAGAATCCAGGGTGCTGGATTAGTGTTTGCCTTATTACATGTTAATGAATAATTTATGATATGAAAAGCGAGTGTTAAATCATAAGGGATATGATATAGTGATTGAATAATTATCAAAGGATGATAATAATATTGATGTGTTAAGTTGTTATCTAATATTTGATTAAGTATTAGATAGTATTATGGAATAAAGTATGTTATACTGATTAAAATATCAATCTTATAACTGATAGGTCTTTCGTGAGAGATTAAATTAAATTGCGTTGCGGTAATCAACGGTTCAGGCAAGTTTTCTTTTACTTAACTCTAATAAGAGTAGTTTCTTCAAGCTTATGGTTAATCATTGCTGATTGCCACAAAAATTGTATTCTGTACATCTTGCATGTATAAGTCAGGTATGAAAGGCTGATCACCTTCCTTACCAGTTGGTTCAGAAATGTTTGTTCATGTAAAATACTTGTTCAGTCAAAATTTGTTCGTGCTAGTTCTCAATTATATTGATGAATTATAGCAAGCTTATTATTCATACTCTTCAATCATGATATATCGTTATATTGTTGTATATAAACTTGCTGGGTAACTTTCATGCTCACCCTTGCTATATCATGATAAAACATTGCAGGTAAAGCAAATGCGTTCATATACAGGAAAAGATTAAGGCCAAGTTCAGCTTGGAATATAAAGTGCAGCTAGTTTATAATAGTGTATTTGATAAAAATTGTTGTGTAATAGATATTTTATGAAATGTGTATTAAGTTAAGGTTACTCGAACTTGGGGAATAGTGTGTAATGTACTGTATAAACAATTTATGTTTATATCTTCCGCAATTAGTGAAAGAATTAGTATACCGGATCCGAGGTGATTCGGGGCCCGGATTCGGGGCTACTACAAGTATAATCAGGATCAGAAGAAGAAGAAGAGTTAAAATGAGGGAATTAATAAGGCCATTGGAAGTAACACGGGAGGAAGTAACAATCAAAAAAGGAGGTGGACTAACAACTCATCAATTGGAAATCAACAAGGAGGTCAGAAGAAGAGAATCGAAGCATGCCCGACCAGCGGGAAAGCTCATTTGGGAGTTTGTATGAAGGGAAAATGGGTGTGCTACAATTGTGGTCAGGAAGGCCACATAACACCTAATTGTCCTAACCTAAAGAAGGGAGCTTGTTTCACTTACGTATCAAAAGACCATATAGCAAGAGACTATCTTAAGAAGGGATTTTGAGGGGCAAGATCAGGAGGGAACATGGGAAACATCGATGGAAGTGCTCTAACTATCACGGGACCAAACGCAATCAACCGACTGACCGCCAGGACCTTCAACATGACAGTGCAGGATGCTGTGCAGTCTCGCGATGTGGTGTCAGGTATCATTCCGATCAATAAAGTTGATGCTTATGTATTATTTGATTCGGGTGCTACTTGTTCATTTATATCTGATGACTTTGTTAAGAACTTAGAATTGTGTAAGGATAAGTTATAATACCCCATGAACGTAGAAATTACGAATAGAGAAATAATCCCTGTTAAGTATGTACATAAGAACTGTAGGGTGGATATCAAGGGTAATATTACGAACGTAGATTTTATCCCTATCAGACTTGGGGAATTTGATGTCATCTTGGGAATGGATTGGTTATTCAATTACGGGGCTATAACTGATTATTAGAAGAAATGTATTAACCTTATGACTCCGTCAAAGGTTGTATTCTATGGTAGCAAGTTGCCTAGACAATCGAGGTGTCTGACGATGATGCAGGCCAGGAAGTTGTTAAGATAAGGCTGTGTAGGATATCTAGCTTACATAGTTGACAGTCGTAAAGAGAATTCGAAAATAGATGAGATACCAGTAGTGAGGGAATTCGTAGACGTATTTCTGGACAATCTGCCAGGACTTCCGCCAGACAGAGAGGTTGAGTTTGTAATCGATTTGGCACCAGGGACGACTCCAATATCCAAGGCATCGGTAGAGATGAAAGAACTAATGGTCCAACTGAAAGAGTTACTGGACAAGAAGTACATTCAACAAAGCGTATCGTCGTGGGGAACGCCGATGTTATTTATGAAAAAGAAGGATGGGACGATGCGGCTCTGCATCGACTATAGATAACTGAATAAGGTCATGATTAAGAATATATATCCATTTCCATGGATCGACGACCTATTTGATCAATTGAAATGAGCCAAATACTTTTCCAAGATAGACTTGAGGAGTGATTATCATCAGCTGAAGGTGAGGCCAGAGGATGTACTGAAGACAACATTCAGAACGCGATATGGTCACTACAAATTTTTAGTGATGTCATTTGGTCTAACGAATGCTTCTGCAACATTTATGGGCTTAATGAGTGGAGTGTTCAAGCTACTTTTGGATAAATTTGTGGTGGTATTTATCGATGATATTTTGGTATACTTGAAAACCAAGGAATAGCATGTAGAGCATTTGAAGGTAACATTAGAGGCGTTGAGAAGGGAGAAGTTGTGTGCCAAGTTTTTGAAATGCGAATTTTGGATTGAGCGGGTACAATTTCTCTGACATGTGATTAATAAAGACGAAATTTTAATAAATCCATCCAAAGTCGAAGTCGTGATAAACTTGGATCAGCCGAGAACGCCGTTGGAAATACGAAGTTTTCTTGGATTGGCAGGATATTATAGAATATTCATTCAGGACTTTTCCAAGATCGCAACTCCGCTGATGAACTTGACTAGGAAAGCTGTGAAATTCGTTTGGACGAAGATGTGTGAGGAAAACTTCCAAGAACTTAAGAAGAGGTTGAGTACAACACCTGTGTTATCTCTTCCGGATGACACATGAAATTTTGTGGCTTATAGTGATGTGTAGCATAAAGGACTTGGATGTGTGCTTATGAAAAATGGCAGAGTCATTGTGTATGCGTCACGACAACTGAAGGACTATGAGAAGTGGTATCCGGCCCATGACTTGGAATTAGTTGCGGTGGTATTTTCTTTGAAGATCTAGAGACACTATCTGTATGGGGAGAAGTGTGAAATATATAAAGATCATAAGAGTCTGAAATATATTTTTACACATAAGGACTTGAATATGCGCCAAAGATGGTGGTTGGAGTTAATTAAGGACTATGATTGTGAGATTTTATACCATCTAGGTAAGGAAAATGTGGTTGTTGATGCCTTAATTAGAAAAGGACTGGAGAAATTGATGATGTTGACCGCTCAAGAGGAGCTAATTTCAGCAATGGAGAAGCTGGAATTGGAAGTGAAGTATCCTACGAAAATTGACGAGAAGTTGTTCTTGATGCAAGCTGGTACAACTTTGCTGGATAAAGTTAAGGAGACTCAATTTCAAGATGAAGAATGTGAAAAGGTGAAAAAGAAGATAATCGAAGGAACTGAATCGAGATTCAAGATGGATAATGAAGGAATACTGAGATTTGAGAGCAGAATTTGGGTACCGCCAGTGCTAGAGATTAAGGAAGACATTTTAAGCAAGGCTCATAGCTCACGATATTTAATTCACCCTAGTAGTAGCAAGATATACCAAAATCTTTGAAAACATTTCTGGTGGCCAAATCTGAAATGAGATGTTGCAAAGTGTGTTGCCAAGTGTTTGACATGTTAGAAAGTGAAAGCAGAGCATCAAAGGCCGAGTGGGTTGCTACAACCATTAGAGATCCCAGAATGGAAATGGGAACATATTACGATGGATTTCATGGTTGGCCTTCTGACAACTCAGAAAGGCTATAGCGCAGTATGGGTTATCGTTGACCGATTGACGAAATCCGCATACTTTCTTCCGATCAAAATTAAATTCAACTTAGACCAATTGGTAAAGATATATGTAAAAGAGATTGTTTCGAGGCACGGAGTCCTAGTGTCAATTGTTTCTGATAGGGATCCGCTCTATACATCAGAACTTTGGGAAACAACTACAGGAATGCATGGGTACGTAGTTGAGAATGAGTATGACATATCACCCTCAGACAGACATGCAGAGTGAAAGAACGATTCAAATATTAGAAGACATGTTAAGAGCTTGTATAATGGACTTTAAAGGAAATTGGGATGATCATCTACCGCTCGTAGAGTTTGGCTATAATAACAATTACCACATTAGTATTGGCATGTCGCCTTATGAAGCGTTATACGGCAGAAAGTGTAGAACTCCGCTATACTGGGATGAAGTTGGCGAGAGACAATTACTAGGTCCAAAACTGGTACAACAGACATCAAAGATAGTCAAAGTGATCCAAACAAGACTGGTAGCAGCTCAAGATAAGTAGAAGAAATACGCTGATCCACACCATAAAAATATTGAGTTTGAATCGGTTAGTTATGTGATTCTGAAAGTCTCTCCCTGGAAGGAAAAGATCATATTTGGAAAGAAGGGGAAATTAAGCTCAAGGTTCATTGGACCCTTTGAGGTACTGCGAAGGATTGGAGAAGTTTCGTATGAGGTAGCCTTACCTCCGCCGCTCGAGAATGTCCACAATGTCTTCCATGTTTCAGTTTTACAACCCTACAAACCCGATTAAAAGCATGCGATTTAATATGAACCACTACATTTTGAGAAAGACTTAACCTATGAAGAAATTCCTGTTCAGATTGTTGATAGGAAAGAATAAGTTCTCAGAAATAATGTAATACCTTATGTTAAGGTAATCTGGACGAACTACAACGCTAAAGACGCTACGTGGGAACTCGAAGAGAATATGATGAAAAATTATCCTCATTTATTTACTTAATTTATGTGTAAGCGATTATGGGAACAAAATCTTTGTAAGGGGGGAGATTGTAACTGGACGAATTGATTGAGTCGTGATTCTGGGGACATAATCCTTTTAAGGATTAAATTAATGTGGGAAATTTTGTTATTCAAGGTATGTATTTAATTAAGCTTATTTGATTAAAGGAATTATTTAATAAGCATAATGTTATTTTTAATTAATTGTATAATTAGTTAGAGATTTATTGATTTGACATAATTAATAAATGAGAAATTTTATTATGTGACTATGTGAATTTATGAGAATTATTATATTTTATTTAAATTAAATTATATAAGATATTTGATTAATTGCTTAAATGTGTGTGACATTATTAAACTATATTATAAGCGGTTTATTAAATTAAAGGGAAGGAGCCTTTTAAGGCTAGCCAAACAAGGCCCTATGAGAAGTTGAGAGCAGTTAACCCATGAATGGGGTTAACTGTAACATTCCAGATTTTAATTATAATTTTAAATATTTATTGAATGTTATAAATATTTAATGGATGTGTTTATCATTGAATAAATATTTTTTTAATTAATTTGATTTGGTTAATTATTTGTCAAATAAATAATTAATGTGTTAAGGAAATTAATTATTATGAGATAATATTCTTATTTAATAATTAAGTTAGAGAATTTATAATGATTAAATGATTTATTCAATAAATTATTATTAGTATTAATTAAATTAAGTATGAAAGCTTAATTAAGTAAAGCGTGACAATTAACTCTATTATAAGAGTTATTAAAATAAATTAAAGTAGTTTTAATTTAGTTTGTCAAACAAGGCTTAAGTATATTAATTCTTTAAGTTTTAAATTATTTTCCCAAACAAAACCCTATGGCTTTTGGATTTTAAATTTTGAATTTATAATAATATAAATTAAATAAATAATATATATATATATATATATATTAGTTATGTAACTGATAATTTAATAAAATCATTAGTGAGCGTCAGTTTTAAAACCTTTGAAAAGATGTACGTTAGTTTAATTTACTTTACGTATATTGTATATGCCTTAAGCCTAAGAAGAAGTTTAGAGAAAAAAGTTTTCAAAGAGAAAAGGTTTTTAGAGAATTTGAGAGAAAACCTGAGAGAGAGAAGTAGCAAGAGATAGTTATCAGTGATTAACAAAGATAGTCTAAGCAAACAATAAGTATGTTTCTCTAACATTAATATATGTACGTATATATATGTATTACATCATGAAGCCTAAAGTTTGTGTGTTCTTCTATTTCACCGTATATATAAAGTCTTTACAAAATTTTTGTAGTTGTTGTTATATAACTGAACTATGGTAATTATATGGGTTTATGATGTTAGAACTAGTTTTTAAATAGGAACTATTATGTTAATTTCGTTTAAAAGAAAGAGAAACTATTTTTCAGTATATGTTCTTGTAGATGGCTATTGACAGTGAATATATTCATAAGTATGGTTGTTAAGAAGATCAAAATTTGTAATTTATTGGTAGCTAATTGTGAAATTAAACTATGAATATGTTAATTCGTTTGTTAAGAATTTCAGAGAAAATAGTTATAATGAATCAAATTCATGTATAATAGGAATTACCGTGTTAAACTTTGTTAAACGACGATAATGGAGTTTTGGTTTTTAAAATAGTGTTTTCAAAGAATTAAGCTTTCTAAAATCATTGTTTAGCTGTTGATAATAGGTATATGTAAGATTTTTAATGTTTGTGTGTAGTTTATATGAACTATACATGTTAATTGGGGTTAGAAAGAAGAATACAGTAGCTTTGTTTACTCTTCGTGTTGTATTCTATGAGTTCGGTGCCACACCGCAAAAATCAGAGGCCCAGCCCCGAAGTTCGCGCCGCAACGCAAAAGATAGCGTCACTTTCACGCCGCAACGCCGACCAATGGCCTGACCTTCGCATTGCAATGCCATGACTGAGTCGCAGCGCGGCCCACAGTGCAAACTGTGGCGCCGCGGCGCCACTTAACAGAAACTCCATAAACGACTTTTGTCTTTCACAAAAGTATATAATTTTAATGTAATGTGATAAAATGATTGTTAAACATGTAATATTATTATTATGGTATTACAGTGCGAAGAACGAACATGTTATTAACACTTAAGGAGTGTTGTTATAATTTGATGTAAGTTGATTATGTGATTTAGAATCAAATCATACGTGATGTAAAGATATAAAGTGTAGATAATGACTACTGATGTCATGATGACATATATATAGGATAATTGTGATTCAGATTATAACGGTTTAGCCTACAAGCAAGGAAAGTTTCCTAATCCTATACCTTATTGAGCAAGATTACTTTCGTTGAACAAGTTATTACCTTACCTTGTTATTATTTTTCAAGTTTCTATCTCCACACTTTCGTTGAGTTAGTTTGTTTTCGTTGAACAAGTTCTTGTATCTAGATTGTTTATAATGATGCATGTTTTCTAAATCTTGTCTCTTAACATTGAGCAAAGTTATTGTTTCTAATTCGATTATAATTACGCAATTTCTTATAACTCTACACTTTCGTTGAGTTAGTTCTATTATTAAATTGTGTAAGTTTTTCTAGACCTAAACTTGTTATTTTTAGCATTCAAGTACCTTTATTCTGATGGACAAGTTTATCGTTCAAGTTATTACTTATTATGCATGCTCAACATTAAATTCTAAGATTTTAACCTTAGCTTAACGTTGTTAAAGCAAGGCAAGTTATATTATTCAATTTTTATGCTATTAGATTTCTCCTAAAGCATGATATTAATTTATAATGTCGATTCAGTTGTGATTATTCCAAAACCTAGTGTTATTACCTTTTATTCAACTAATCCTTAGTTGATGTTCGTTGAATTCCAAATTACCTTGAAGTGTATCCAAACCAAACTTACTTTGGTGCGAACTTGTACTCTAAATACTGAGATGAACAACCCTATTATTAGGGGTTTATGATTAGTTTATACTTAGCGCTAAAATGTTTGTGCACAATACATTGTACGAAGGATTGATCCCCCTATGTACGTGGAGTCCTTATAGTCTTATGACTGTTAAAGTTAAAGTTGAAAGATTACTTATAATTGTGGACATGGTTCATGGTCATTAGACCCTCAGTTGAATGTTATGATTTTTATTAATAGAACCTATTATTCAGTTCTATTGAACCTATTATTTGGCAAATGATTTAAAAGTTTTATTAATTGTTATTTCCAAGTGAGCCTTGTTTGCTCACTCTTGCCTGTATCACCATTACAGCTAAAGTTGAAAAGGGTGACGTACCTAGCACCAGTAAGGGAAAGGGAATGATGAACAAGTACTGAAGACTTGTAATCATTTGATATTTTTAGTATCAGATTATAGTTTGAATGATTGTAATAAAGTTTAATTAATTTTCCGCATTTGAATGATTGTATGTAAAGGTTAGATAACCTGGGAGATTTTATTTAATGTAATCCCGTATGGGCAGGTTTATTATTTAAATTTATAATGATTGAGTAGTTAGAAATGATTGTTTTGTTTAAGTGAACACCAAATCTTGAGGTAATGAAGTACCGGGATTTGGGGGTGTCACAGGTTGGTATCAAAGCTTTAGGTTATGAACCTTAGGTGGGGAAAAACCTTAGGAAGTAACCTTTGAAAAGATAGTTGTGATAAACTCTTATCGAGTTTTTTAGGAAGAAGTAATAGAACAATTATGTGCTTATGTGATTATAACTTATGTGCTCGTGAGTGTCAAGTAGTAATGATTAATGATTAACACTTAAAATTTTGTTGTCAGGATGACAAATGTCGGAGAATCCAGTCAGGCTAGGGAGGAAGCACCTCAGATGCCTATAGAGGAGGTGCCTCGTGACATTCAGGTTGTTTGGTAACAACTACTTCCACAGGAGTCAGCCGCGTTGGTCACAGTGGTTGAAGATGAGGAAGGTGATATGGAAACGGATGAGGAGGATCCCATTGAGTTGCCACAGGAGGATGAGGATGACGAGGACGAGGAGGAAGAAAATCCACTAACCTCGATAGCTGCTCGTATGTACGATGAAGTCTACAACCGCAATGTGGAACTTTAGGATACAGTCGAGGAATTGCAAGAGATAGTTGCTGAACAATAGACTACAATGACACAAAGGACGACGAGATCCAGGATCGAGATGAATGTCTAACTAATGTCGAAGAGAAGCTTGTTCACACTGAAGGAGTGAATGAACAACTTATCGAGGTGATCGCAGAACTGAAGAACAAGCTGAAGGAAGAAGCTACTAAGAGGCCAAGAGCTGAAGATGCATACGAGGAAGCTTTTCAACGAACCAGGATAGCAGCAAGAGACGCACAAGCAAAAAGGATGAAGATCGAGGAGATGTATAAAGTATTCAGCATCGTGATCAATCGAGCACAAGATAGGGTCATGGGTTATCCAATTCAGTTCGAGACTCTGCCATTGTACGTGTTAGATCGCCGAACAATGTTCCGGATTATGGAAAAAGAGCGTCGAAAGGCTACGGAGTATCTTAGTAGAACATTATAGGAAATGTGCTTGTTATGCACATAATAAATGTTAAATAATATGTAAATCCCTAGTGTTGTGTAACCTATGGGATATGATAATTATGTTATCCTGAAACTTTTGTAGTTTAGGAAAGTAATATAAATAGCAGTGATGCTATTGTTTTATATTTTCAAAGAGATTATGAATAAATAAAAGTTGTTATTTTATTCAAAGTGTTATGTGTTATGTGGTTATTTCTTTTATGGAAGCAAGTTAAGTAGAGAATACTTAAAGAAGTTGAGTAATAATCTAATGAGTGTATATTTTAACAGAAAAAGCCTCCCAGATGTCAACCACCACGACAGAGAACCACTGAGGGAACTAACAATGAAAATGTTGATGCTAACCCTGTCTAACAATTAATGACGTTACTAACAGAAGCGTTGCAGAATCAACCTCAAAATCAAGGTACAACGTTTAAGGATTTCAAGGCGGTTGGACCACCTGAATTCTATGGGTCCATGAATCCAGTCGAGGCACATACCTAGATTATGGAGACAAAGAAGGTATTTGCTGTCGCTAGGGTAGGGGAGGATCAGAAGACTGCTTTTGCAACATTCATATTGAAAGAAGAGGCTAGTTATTGGTGGTAGGCCAATAAAACTCGGGAAGGACCAGGAGTGATGACTTGGGATAGGTTTAAGGAGATATTCTTCGAGATCTATTTCCCAGAGATTTCAAAGAGTCAGCTAGAGGTTCAGTTTTTAGAACTGAAATAGGGAACGATGACGGTGTCTGAGTATGTCGTGAAATTCAACGAGTTGGCGAGGTTTGCACCATATTAGGTAAGCACAGACGAACGCAAGGTGAAGAGGTTTGAACAGGGACTGAAGCCCTAGTTATAAAGTAGGGTCTCCCTGTTCCAGTTGAAGACGTTTGCAGCAGTAATGGAGAAGGCAATACTCGCTGAAGGTGGAGGCGAGGAAGTGACAAAGTTTAATCAGGAACAGAAAAAGAAGAAGGATGAAGTGGAGATTAAGAATGGAGGTAGTAGTAGTGCAAATGCAACAACAACAATCTGAAGAGGAAGTGGAATGGAAACGTGGCCACTGGAAACCAGCAGGGTAACCAACAGAATAGGAAGTTTGAAGCATGTGCTACATGCAGGAGGTTTCACAAGGGTGTGTGCTTGATGGGGAAATGTGCATGTTTCAACTATGGCCAGGAGGGTCACATCGTCCCAAATTACACCCAACCCAAGAAGAACGTTTTCTTCACGTACGGATCCAATTCACTTTTCTCGTGAATGCCCTAAGAAGAAGGCTGGAGAGACAACAAGAAGCAATGGAGGTAGCAGTGGATGTACTTGGGACATTGCTGGACCTACAACATCAATCAAAACCACAGCCAGAACCTTCAACATGATTGTGCAAGATGCTGTGCAATCAAAAGATGTGGTGTCAGGTGTGACACCCCAAAATCCCGGTACTTCATTACCTCAAGATTTGGTGTTCACGTAATCAAAACATTCATATCTAACTACCCAATCATAATAAATTGAATAATAAAACCTGCCCATACAGGATTACTTTAATAAAAACATTATCTCCCAGGTTATCTAACCTTTAAACACCATATAAGTGGGGAAATAAAATTATTACATCACATCATTATTAAAAGTCTACCATCATAACAATAAAGCAAAATTACAAGTCTTCATCACTTGTATATTTTTCCCTTTTCTTTACTAGTTGTAGGTTTATCTACCTTCTCAACCATAGCTGCAATAAGTGTATAAATATGCAAGAGTGAGCAAACAAAGCTCACTTGAAATAAAAATAAATATCTTTATAGCATTTGCCAAATAATAGGCTCAATAGAACTGAATGATATGTTATATTAACAT
Organism: Panax japonicus; assembly: GCA_020205505.1. NCBI lineage: Eukaryota > Viridiplantae > Streptophyta > Magnoliopsida > Apiales > Araliaceae > Panax > Panax japonicus. The sequence goes on along the minus strand of CM035101.1, from coordinate 26,127,116 downwards.
TACAACATTTGCCAAATCATAGGCTCAATAGAACTGAATGATATGTTCTATTAACATTCTTAAACATACTACTGAGGGTCTAATGACCACGAACCATATCCACAATTATAAGTAATCTTTCAACTTTAACTTTAATAGTCATATGACTATAAGGACTCCACGTACTTAGGTGGATCAATCCTTCGTACAATGTATTGTGCACAACCATTTCAACGCTAAGCGTAAACCCCTAAACATATGGTTGTTCATCTCAGTATTTAGAATACAAGTCCGGATCAAAGAAAGTTTGGTTTGGATAAGCTTTCAAAGGTAATTGAAGTTTAATGATCATCAACCAGGGAACTAGTTGAATCAACAATGCTTGATAACACAATAGTTGTTTAATAACAACATAACTCATAACATTTGAGAATCATAAATGAACTGATTATACATATCAAACTCATGCATGAAATAACTATAGAGCATAAGCATTCAATAAAATGGTTAACCTTTGTTTGAACAGTAAAATAAGCTAAGGTTCGAGTCTTATAATCATTAGAAATGAAATTCCTGAACGTACATTTAACTGATAGCAAGTTGGAAACTAAAAACTTTCCCAATAAGGTATTAACTCATGCAAAGAATTAAAACAGTTCAATAATAGAGATGAGAGTTCAAAAACTACGTTCATTATACAATAATAGAACTTAAGAAACTTGCTTAACTGTAAACAAGTTAGAATGAATCAATCAAATAAGAATTTCCAATAACATTAGAGTTAGAGTTTGCTCGAATGAATTTTAGAAATAATTGACTTATTCAATAATAGTTAAGATACAATGCTTGCTCAATCAAAATAATGAAGTTACACAATATAATAATAGAACTAACTCAACGAAAGTGTAGAGTTAGAAAACTTGCTCAATGTAAAAAGAAAGTTTAGAAACTTGCCTCGAGCGTAAGCTACAATATTAAACTCAAGTTCAGCTACACATTGGTTTAGAATCACATTGTCTATTAGATATGCTAACATACCATAACATATACATTTCTAGCTAAACTTATCATTTTAGCACAAGTCTTATGCTACTATATATATTTCAGAATTCCCAAGTGTTAACATCACAACACCTATCTAACATTCACTGTATAAACTAAGTTATCATAAAATGCGTCTGTAACCTACTAATCATTTTTACAACTTTGAATTCATAATACATATAACACAACTCTATTTTAGCCTTGTTGTTACATGTTGGACACATTACCATAATCTTTAGTTAAGTTACAAAGAACGACCAATGTCTGCAAAATTAGCAGACTTCAGTGTCTGGAAATGGGCACTGGCTTCGGCCGCGCCAATTTTATACTGGGATGCGGCGCGCCCGCGTCTAAGGGTTGCGCGGCAGCGCGACGTACAGAACTCAGTTTTGCAGACAGAGCTTCGACACTTTTCTTAAGCCAACTAACACAAATTTTACCCACCAAATAGTGATAATAACACGTAAGATAAATATAACAGTATCATAAACATGTTTGCTATCATTTACAACCAATTAGCACAATTTATTAACAACTAGAACTATTTTAATTTCTCACTTTTCATAAAAACTCAATTATCTTGACATTCATCCTAAAAATCATCACTGTGAATTCAATACATGATTAAATCATCTCATTCAAATTATGTTATGTTCGTATCTCAATGAACTAACATATACAAGCGTCAATTTATAGTTTAACATAAGAATTGACCATCTAAATTGGTAAATTGGTACTTATCTAAGCCATACAAAGAATACATATACTGATAAATTTTTGTGATAGCCCCGAATCCGGACCCCGAATCGCCGCGGATCCGGTTCACTATTTCTATCACTATTTGCGGAAGATATAAACATAAATTGTTTATACAATACATTACACACTATTCCCCAAGGTCGAGTAACCTTAACTTATTACACATTTCCTAAAATATCTATTACACAACAATATTGATCATAATTACAAACTAACTGCACTTTATATTCCAAGCTGTACTTAGCTTTAATCGTTTCCTGTATACGACGCATTTGCTTTACCTGCAATGTTTTATCATGATATAGCAAGGGTGAGCATGAAAGTTGCCCAGCAAGTTTATTTACAACAATTTAACGATATATCATGATTGAAGAGTATGAATAATTGGTTGGCTATAATTCAACAATATGATTGTGAACTAGCAGGAACAAAATTTTGACTGAACAAGTATTTTACATGAACAAACATTTCTGAACCAACTGGTAATGAAGGTGATCAGCCTTTCATACCTGACTTATACATGCAAGATGTACATAGTACAAATTTCATGGCAATCAGTAATGATTAACCATAAGCTTGAATAAACTACTCTTATTAGAGTTAAGTACAAGAAAACTTGCCTGAACCGTTGATTACCGCACGCAATTAATAACGCAATACTCGAAGACCTAGTATTAATAATATAGATATCCAATAATTAAAATAATATCATCACAGTAATATACTGTTATATTTATATACACAGAATAACCTAAACACATTACCACATAAGCCTATCAGTCTATAACACACATAAGACTAGGTATCAAGTCAAACTATTACAGTCTGAGTTGAACCCGACACAATTCTATCATCCCGACGGTCTAGTCGGACAATAATCGAGTTTAAGTTCAATTAAACTCTGACTAAGCACTTAACAATATCACAGATAATTTCTTATCAGTTAAAACATCTTTTCTAGACTCGTAATAATTTTCGGATAATTATTACCATTTATCAATATTTTAAAATCCTTAATACCGTATTTAAATGAATTAAATACCACAAAATACCTTAATCATTAATATTTATTTAATATAAAATATTAATGAAAATCATAACATAATATTATAATATAATTATAATATATCAAAGTATTTTTAATACCTTAAAATCATAATTATATGATTTTTAAACATTTAAATCTATTATCCAATAATTAATATTAATATTAAAATATTAATATTTTCATGCCAAAATATCAAAAGTTATATTTTATAACCTAAAATATTTTTATAACATTTAAATCATTTTTATATGATTTATAAAGCATTAATACTATTTTTCCATAATTTATTTAATATATTCATTAAATAAATTAATTACCATTAATAATAAATTATTAATGAATTTCATCAAAAGTTATGGAAAATAACTTAAAATATTTTCTTATGCCAAAATATTATTTTTCATGAATTAAAAACTATTTTTAAATAATTTATTTAATATTATAAATAAATAAATAAATACCATTTATATTCCAAAAATATTAATTATTTTTGAAATATACTCAAAATAGTAAAAAACTATTTTTCAGACTTTAAAATAATTTTTCATAATTTACTTTGTATTTTTAATAATTAAAAACTATTTTTTTCTAATTTTTAATCAATTTTCGGAAATTAATATAAATAAACCGTCGCTAAAGGCTTTTAGCGACACTTGTCTGTCGCCTTAGGTGTTCTTGAGTGTTCTTGAGTGTTCTTGACAGATTTCGAGTGTGCTAGTTTGACCGGAAATTAAACCATATTTTGATCGGTTTCTGGGCTTTTATTCGTGACAAAATTATAGTACTAACGTAATACTACAACTACAAACTTGTTTCATGTCCATACAACATCACAACAGCAAGATCTCGGCCTCCAAAAAGTCTGACAACGTGTTCTTCATTTTCTGGGTTTTCCAGAAAATGAAGAACAGACGAGGTTAGTAGCTTTCGATCCTTATATCTTGGATTATGAGTTTAGTTTGGGTGATCTGTAAGTTCTATAGTGTATTACATATGTCAAGGTACAATAAACGATTATCAGATCAAGATAACTACAACTGATCTAATCTAAATAGACTGGTCAAAGTCTGATACAAAACTCGTATATGAAGATTTCTGGGTTTTCCAGAAATCCTCAAGAACAGCCGGTCAACGGTGGTTTGACCTCGATTTCCTGCCGTTTCAGTTATGATATAAGTGATCTAAAGACTTTAATGTGTAGTCTACATACCAGAATACCACTAATCAACAACAACTTGGCCTAACGTCTAACACACAGCAAGATCAAAGGCTCGAAATAGCTTGTCAGACGTCTGGGAATTCTGGGTTTTTCCAGAAACAAGTTTTTCGTGAACGGTCAACTACCTTTGACCGCTTATATCTTTCAATCTGGACATGATCTAGACTTGATTCAAGTCTCATATTCAAGAGCTAACAACAAAGAACAGATCTATAACATTAAACACAACTAAACATTAACATACAAAGATCTAGAGGCCCTGACATATGACTGTCAGGCCATATTTTTCCCATTTTCCAGTTTTCTATAAACATTAAATCCGAGCCTCTAGGTGTTATGGATTCATGATCCAACAACCCAGATCTCTAATTGACACCTTAATACACTATATTAACCAATCAATTACAACAAACAACATAAGATCAAAGATTTCGAAATTTTAGGGATTTATACCTTTCTAGCTTTAATTTCCAAATCTGACTTTTGATTCTGACTTTGGTTTGCTGATTCATGATCATGGATCATCTTTTCACTCTCCCTCACTCAAATTTTCGGATTTTAGAGAGAGGATGGCTTTGGAGAAAAAGAAATAATGTGACCCCCCAATCTCTCTCTTAATCTTTTATATTAAATTGATTCAATGAATGTTGCTACTGATTTGCTGGCTTTGCTGGAAAATTTGTCAAATGCTAGGGCTAGGCTAGGGTAGGGTTGCTCAACAACTTATGATATGGCCAAGATTTGCAAGTTACCTTATTTAAAGAATATGAATTAAGGGCACTTTGGACATTTCCCAATTATTCTAGATTTTTGCATGAGTTGCACACCCTTAGGGTTAGGGTTTGGATCATTGAGAGTTTAGGGTTTGACCCTAAAAATTAAGCAACTTAGTTTCTAACATTTTTTCGAATTTTCGGTTATAGAAAATTAGAAAATTAACATTTTAAACTTATAATTAGTATTTACTAATTATATAATAAATTTCTTAATCATACTTTCATTCTTCCTAATTAGGATTAGCATTCCCTAATTATAATCGCCAAATACGCAATTAACGTCAAAATGGTCATTAGGGTTTATAAACCGCTAATTAGGGTTTTTAATAGAAAAATTAATTTCTAATTTAGAAATTTAATCTCGTAATTAGATTAGGGTTTCTAATTACACAAAATATTGAAATAATTTGGATTAGGGTTTCCTAATTAACATTGCTAATTTTAGCAATTAAATTCTCAATTGAAGATTAGGGTTTCTGACGGAACAATTAGGGTTCCACAATTGAAAATTAGGGTTTATTAATTAATCAACTTTTACCCTAATTAATACTTATTAAATACCTTATAAGCATTATAATTCTCCGGTATATACCCAGATTAGGGTTTCATTTTAACAGAATCTGAAACTAGGGTTTTCAGATCTGGCATTATGGTTTTAAATATGGAATTAGGGTTTTGTAATCAATTGTCAAGATTAACCCTAATTAATCTTTTAATTATTTACACTTATGCCCTTAAGTTCCCAATTTAGGGTTTCATGCACCGAATTAGGGTTTCGGATTCCCGGAACTGAAACTAGGGTTTCCAGAACCGTTCTCTAGGATTTCTTATTAACCGTTAGGATTTTCTAACCGAACATTGACGTTCTTAATATATTCTTAGGGTTTGGTACAGATATAAGTTACCTGGTCCACCTTTGACCCTTAACCACATTCTGAACACATCATTAACCATAAACACAGAACTTAATCACATAAACAATTAATCCTGAATAATTCACCTATTTCCTTCACCGAATTTTGAAATCCTCAAAATTCAATCCCAATAACCTCAAACGCATTCACTTATTTTCTATCTAGGTCTAATATTTGACCTTAAATCAATCATTTAAGATTTTACTAAATTGCCCAAATTTTCGGGTTGTCACAATTTTCTTCCTATTTTCAAACGAATTTAGCATCCAATTCTCTTGTTTAAACATAAACTCTATCATTATATCATGTATAATCACCAAAACTAAATTACATAACAAAATCAGAAGAAATATAATTCACAGAACATAGTAAAACTTTGTCGTAGTTCGCATATGTAGACATATACATATACATATATATATATATATATATATATATATATATATATATATATTAGGGTTGTATAAGAAATACCTTCAACTAGTGTGATAATTCCTTGCAATTGCAGACAACTCTTCTCAATTTTTCTTAACCTTTCTCTCAATTCTCTCAAACTCTCTGAACTCTCAATGTTCTGCTCTCTTAGGCTTAGCCAATATAGACACATAATACGTAAAAGAAAAACTGACACCTTAATACGCATACTAATGATATTAACAGTTATAACATCAACGTATATAATATAAATATATTATATTTATTATTTTATTTGTTTTATTATTATTTATTTTATTTAATTTCAAAAACTAGAAATCTCAAAAGCCATAAGGCTTGTTTGGCAAAACCCCTTTAAATTTAATGAAATAATATATTAAGCCTTGTTTATTAAAAACTAAATTAAACTACTTTAATTTATTTTAATAACTCCTTATAATATAGTTATTTGTCACACTATATTTAATCAAGTTTTCATATTTAATTTAATTAATTCAAATCACAATTAATTAAATAAATCCTTTAATCACATAACACAATACAAATAATTAACCATTAAATTGAAATATCAATATAATAATAATTTCCTTAATTCATCAACTATTTATTTAGCAAATAATTCTCCAAATAAAATTAAATCAATTAAACAAATATTTATTCAACGATAAACACATCCATTAAATATTTATATAATTCAATAAATATTTAATATTACATTTAAAATTCTGGAATGTTACATCGTGTATTATCCCAATCAATGATATTGATGCTTATGTATTGTTTGATTCGGGTGTTACTTGCTCGTTTATATCTGATGAATTTGCTAAGAGGTTAGAATTGCCTATAAAAGAACTGAATTTCCCTTTGAACATAGAAATTGCGAACAGGGAAGTGATTCTTGTTAGATTCGTATACAAGAACTGTAGGGTGACCATTAAGGGGAATATCATTATGGTAGATTTAATCCCATTTAGACTTGGAGAATTTGATGTTATTTTGGGAATGGATTGGTTGTTCAAATATGGAGCGGTAATTGATTGCCAAAAGAAATGTGTAAACCTTATGACTCCGTCAAATGTAGTTTTCTATGGTAGAAAATCGCCTAGACAAATGAAATGTATGACGATTATGTAGGCCAAAAAGTTGTTGAGTCAAGGCTGTGTGGGTTATTTAGCTTACATAGCCGATACTCAAGAGAAGAGTGTGAAACTGGAAGAGATACCAGTAGTTAGGGAATTCGTAGATGTGTTTTCAGAGGATTTGCCAGGACTTCCGCCTGACAGAGAGATTGAGTTCGTGATTGATTTAGCGCCAGGAACTGCCCCGATATCGAAGACCTCGTACAGAATGGCTCCGGTAGAGATGAAGGAACTGATGGTGCAATTGCAGGAGCTGCTAGACAAGAAGTATATTCAACAATGCGTCTTTGCATTGATTATAGGGAGTTAAAAAAGTCACTATTAAGAATAAATACCCATTGCTAAGAATAGATGACTTGTTTGATCAGTTGAAGTCACTATTTACATTTGACGTTGGAGACACTAAGAAAGGAAAAGTTGTACGCAAAATTCTCTAAGTGTGAATTTTGGTTCGATCTTGTACAATTTTTGGGTCATGTGATTGACAAATATGGGATTTCAGTAGATCCATCAAAAATGGAAGCTGTAATCAATTGGGAACAACAAAGAACACCTTCTGAGGTGAGGAGTTTCTTGGGACTGACCGGTTATTACAGATGATTTATTCAAGATTTTTCCAAGCTAGCCACTCCATTAAAAAATTTGACAAGGAAAGCTGTGAAATTTGTTTGGACGGAGAAATGTGAAGAAAGTTTCCAGGACCTGAAGAAGAAATTAAGTATGACACCTGCGTTGTAATTACCGGATAGTACAGGAAATTTTGTGATGTATAGTGATGCCTTACATAAAGGATTGGGTTATGTTCTTATGCAGAACGATAAAGTTATTGCCTATGCATCAAGACAACTGAAGGATTATGAGAAAGGGTATCCGACTCATGACTTGGAATTGGCTGCAGTAGTATTTGCTCTTAAGATATGGATACATTATCTCTATGGAGAGAAATGTGAGATATATACATACCATAAGAGTCTGAAGTATATTTTCACTTAGAAGGACCTGAACATGTGTCAGAGAAGATGGATGGAATTGATAAAAGATTACGATTGCGAGATCTTTAATCATCCAGGCAAAGCCAATGTGGTTGCAGATGCGTTAAGTAGGAAAGGTCGGGAAAAGTTGATGCTGATAACCACTTAGGAGAAGCTCATTTCAGCAATGACAAAGCTAGAGTTGGAAATAAAGTTTCCACAAGAATCCAATGAATGACTATTTCAGATAGAAGCTGGTCCAACTTTAGTGGACAAGCTGAAGAACGCTCAACTACAAGATGAACAATGTGGTAAAATAAAAGAGAATGTGGTTGAGGGTAGTGATGCGAAATACAAGATCGACAGTGAAGGACTACAACGGTACGAGGGAAGAATCTGGGTTCCAGCAGTGATAAATGGATTTTTTATACATTTATCTGGTATCTTTTACTTGAATTAGTTGCTTATATTCATGTGTCTTAGTTACTTTTCATGCAATTTGTGTTCATTTTGTAGGTTATACAATTGGGAGCGGTGTGAACGATTATTGGTAAGGAAAAGCAAAGAAAATGCAAAGAAAATGTAATCCGGACATCATTTGGGCATTCATGTTACTTCATATTATTGGCTTGGAACTTAGACTACATTGCAGAGCATCTTCGTAGGTTTCCGAAACATCTTGAATCGCTCTAATCGGAGTTCGGATGCAAGAGTTGTGATCGTTGTACCAACGGACGTCAAACTTAGCTGTTTTGGTTAGCCATTTTCATATCAGTCCCTTCCAGCTCAATTTCAGCCTTCATCCGTGCATTATTTCTCAGTACGCAAAGAATTAAAGTTGTAGAGGTCGTCGATATCTTTGATTTGACAGGTGGCAGGCTCCGTAACTCTTCCCGGACCAAAGGTTACGACCATTTTACCAGAGCACACTATAGCAGAAAATCACCCGTGTGCGGGTGCGCGAACTTGCGCGCGGCCGCGCGACTTACAGTTGCAAAAAGCACAATTTTCAGCTTTTACGCGCCCGCACCCAACTTAGGCCAATTCTTGCGCGGCCGCGCGGCTTTGGTGTTGACCAAAGCTGACTTTTCATTAAACAGTGCAATTGAAGCGTAACGGAGAGAGGGATTCAATTAGGGCTTATATATTAGACATATTTTCATCATATAAAGAGATTCCACCCCTTGGGGACTAGAGCTACTATTGTTTTCTTTTCTTCTCTTTCTTTTTAGATTAGATTAGAACCCTAGATTAGATGAGAGTTGAAGATTGAAGCAATCGAAGAGCATTGGAAATTCAGAATTGGAGCAAGAGGAGAATCTCACATTTGAATTCCCAAATCCCTAACTTCTCTTTACTTCTATCTTTATTTCTCAATGTATAATCAATTGTGGATTGTGGGTTTTGATTCTATGATGAGCTAAACTCTCTTTTGAGATTACAATGGATTCTATTGATTAGTTTAATCTGATATATTTTATTGTTAACCTTATTGATGTCTATGAGATTGTCTATTAAGATTCATGCTTATTTGCTTAGTTGATTGGCCATCAATTACTGGGATAACCCATATGAACTTGAAAGATGGACTATGGGTTTATATTTGATCTTGATAGCTTGTGTTTGTATGTTCTACATGGTGATGGAATATATGATTCGTGCTTAGGATAGACATATACCGAAGCACTGCTCATAGTCAATTGAGAACTTGAGCTTAAACCCTAATTATTTGTATATCACATAGACATATAGTGGTTTAGGTAATGTGGGTGTTCACGTGTATTCTATCAATTGTAGATTATATGTGATATGGGTATGGTACATTGAAAGATGGCTATATTTTACTTTAGTGTTCTCGACTAACAAACTGGTACAATTAGTTTGGTTTAACATGAAGTGTAGGGATTTGAATGAGTTAATAGATGAAATTATAATCTCAGGTCTTCATTATCTAGTCTCACTCTAGGAATAGTTAGGTTTATTTAAGTTATTAGTTTAAATATAAAAACTCAAAGACTTTCGTTTAAATAAGACTGAGATGGTTATGGGTTAATGCTTGGTGAACTTTATTAGTTAATTCTCCATGAGAACGATACTTTACTTACTCTTTATTACTTGTTGACCACGTATACTTACGTGTTGTGCATAACTAGAAATTACACAATCAGTTTTTGGCGCCGTTGCCGGGGAATTATTTTAATAATTTTTGCCAACATTAATTTCAATCAAATTAGTCTTAATTTAAACATTTTATTTAATTTTATTTTATTTTAATTCTCTTCCTATATTTCTCTCTTTTCAGGTACCATGAGTGACTTTTCTTATCAATGGCCTTATGCAAATAGGATTCAGCCAAGGGACACAAGAACTGAAGGGCTCAATGTCAGAGTTGGACAAGTATAGTTTGGGGGTGATTACCTCAACAACTATATTTATCCCAATTATCCTCAAGGTTGGGGGTATCACCCACTTTCTGAATGGAGTTATAACTATCGAGACCAATACTGTGCCACAAGTCCAACACATCCATCGAATTTCTCATATCCACCTCCAATGCAACAAGAAGAAAATTCAAGGTTGAAGAAAGTCATGTCAAACAGCATAGCAGACCATGAAGAGATGATGATGAGTCAGAAGTTATCAAGCCAAAATCTTAACAAACAGATGGAACAACTCATTAACTCCTCAATGAATGGTCCTCAATACATGGATTTCGAAACTAAGAAATATGACTCAAGATTGGAGGATTTGTTGTTCAAATTTGTAGCAATAACTAAGAAGAAGATGATTGAGCAAGAGAGGTCAATTCAAAATCTTCAGATTCAGATGGATCTAATGTTCGAAGCATTGAACAATCGTCCTCCAAACAATTGGTGCTATGACATGGACGATGAAACTGATGGAGAACCAGAAGTGTGCATGCCACGGAATGAACTGAAAGGACTGGACATAGAGGAGACAACTGGGGTTATGGAAAATGAAGAACATGAGCTAACTTGTATAATACCCCAAGTGCCTTCTCAGTTAGAGTTAAAAAATTCAGTGAAATTTGCACACCCATGTCCCCTTGGTAGTCACATCCAAAGCAAGAATTTTTGTTATTATGAGGCCTCTTACAAACCATGGGAGGCTGAGGAAGAGATAATAGAAGAAGAAAATCATGTTATATCTGTCAGGCCTCAATGCAAAAATCTATTCACAGATACAACGGGAGAAGCACCTGGCATTGCAGTGGAACTAGGGACACCATGTATAAGAAATATGCTAGAGGGCTTCAATTCACAGACTCTCATGATGGGGAACCTACCTACACATATAGCGGTTCTAATGGATGGAGGTTTCTTAGCTTATCGTAGAGGAATTGGATAGCAGTGTCAAGAAAAGAGTCCAGCTAACGGACTATAAACCGAGCGCTCGATGGGAGGCACCCCATCCAATCTTTCTCCCTCCTTGTTTAATTCTTTTTTTTTACATTTCCATATTTAGTAGATGTTAGATAGTGGTAAGTATTAATAATAGTTTTATTGTTTCTCTTCTTAGGTTCAATCAAATTGCTATAAGCATTCAGGATCAAACAGAAGTCAAAAAACTGAAGCTGCCAGAGTACAAGGCCGCGTGACCGCGCAACCCAACAAGCCAAACACCGCGTGGTCGCGCGAGAGCTTAGTCACAGAAAAAAAATGCTAAATTTTTAGCATTTACGACTCAAGCATTCTGACAGTTAGAAGCCCACACTCAGTCTCCAACTATAGAATATCTCAAACGTAGCCATCCCCTGATTTACCATCGGATCATGAGGAGGCGAACGGAGATGACATTGCCACTTAGGGGAGTATTCTTTCACTTTTAATTACAATGAGGGCATTGTTTATTTTAAGTTTGGGGGTATTGGGTTGTAGTGAGTAGTTGTTGCATATAGTTTGATTGCATGTTTAAGTTGCATAGTATGGGTATTTTAGTATGAATTTTATTTTATTAGTTTTCTTTGGTCTTGTTTACTTATTATGTGTTTAGTTGCATAACATTGCATAATCCCAAGCTTTTAGTTAGTTGAATTCTAATTTGGCCAATGATGACATAGAAATTTGATAGATATTTGAATTTGGTTGATTTATTGAGCTTAGTTATAATTTTATACATGATATAATTCATGTTTGCTGTTTAGATGTTACCAAGTAGCACGACAATGTTCCTATTTGCTTGTTGATTAAGATTAGCATGCTTGTTTACTGAGAGGAAAATGTTGTTTTTAATTATAGAATTGTGTAGGAAGTGAGTAATGACTATGAAGACACTTAAACTAAAGTTTTGAGAACGCATGGGTATGCTTGCTTTATATATAAAAAGAATCAAATAATTACCGTGGCTAGTCTTGTTTCAGGGCTTTAGTTACTTGAGTAAGTACGCCTGAGGGGATTGTCTCTACACCTAGCGCCCTAAGGTTTTAATGGTTTGGGAGTCCTTGGTTGAAATCTCGCTAAGGGGTAGCACTGTTAGCCTAATGGAATGAGGCATTGCACAGTCATGGGAAATATATATATAAAAAAATTTAACAAACACCGCGGGAAAGTTAAAAAATCGCCCTCGCGAGTAAAAATAAAGCAGAATAAACCCATTGTTGAACCTTAGTTTGTATTAATGTGTTGGAGTAGTTGATGTCTCATTAGTATATGCAGTTCTTGATTTAAGCTTAAATTTTTTGCCTTAAGCAATAAAGCATATGGTATCTTTATCTTTGTCAAGCTTATCTGTGAACACATCACACACACACATCATTTTTATAGAAGGCTAGGACTATCTGATTGTATGTCATTATGCCTTTAGCTTAGTTTGATGCTTTCTTCTTTGATCTTGATATTTCTAAGAGGCATATCTTATTAGAATTCATAACATGGCTGGAAATCTGGGGATTCATTGTCATAGTAGCGTAGCTTGCATAGCATATAGATTGCATTATATTGTGTTGCTTGGGAACAAGCAACAATTTAAGTTTGGGGGTATTTGATAAGTGGATTTTTTATACACTTATCCGGTATCTTTTACTTGAATTAGTTACTTATATTCATGTGTCTTAGTTACTTTTCATGTATTTTGTGTTCATTTTGTAGGTTATACAATTGGGAGCGGTGTGAGCGATTATTGGTAAGGAAAAGCAAAGAAAATGCAAAGAAAAGGCAATCCGGACATCATTTGGGCTTTCATGTTACTTCATGTTCTTGGCTTGGAACTTAGACTACATTGTAGAACGTCTTCGTAGCTTTCCGGAACATCTTGAATCGCTCTAATCGGAGTTCGGATGCAAGAGTTATGATCGTTGTACTAACGGACGTCAAACTTCGCTGTTTGGGTTAGCTATTTTCATAGCAGTCCCATACAGATCAATTTCAGCCTTCATCCGTGCATTATTTCTCAGTACTCAAAGAATAAAAGTTGTAGAGCTCGTCGATATCTTCGATTTGATAGGTGGCAGACCCCGTAACTCTTTCCGAATCAAATGTTATGGCCATTTTACCAGAGCACATTGCAGCAAAAAATCACCCGCGCGCAGGCGCGTGGCCGCGCGACTTATAGTAGCAAAAAGTACGATTTTCAGCTTTTGCGCGCCCGCGCCCAACTTAGGCCAATTCCTGCGCGGCCGCGCGACTTCGGGTGTTGACCAAAGCGGACTTTTCATTAAACAGTTCAATTGAAGCGTAACGGAGATAGGGATTCAATTTGGGCCTATATATTAGACATATTTTCATCATATAAAGAGATTCCACCCCTTGGGGGCTAGAGCTACTAATGTTTTCTTTTCTTCTCTTTCTTTATAAATTAGATCAAAATCCTAGATTAGATGAGAGTTGAAGATTGAAGCAATCGAAGAGCATTGAAAATTCAGAATTGGAGCAAGAGGAGAATCTCATATTTGCATTCCCAAATCCCTAACTTCTCTTTACTTCTATCTTTATTTCTCAATGTATAATCAATTGTGGATTGTGGGTTTTGATTCTATGATGAGCTAAACTCTATTTTGAGATTACAATGGATTCTATTGATTAGTTTAATCTGATATATTTTATTGTTAACGTTATTGATTGCTACGAGATTGTCTATTAAGATTCATGCTTATTTGCTTAGTTGATTGGCCATCAATTACTGGGATAACCCATATGAACCTGAAAGATAGACTATGGGTTTATATTTGATCTTGATAGCTTGTGTTTGTATGTTCTACATGGTGATGGAATATATGATTCGTGCTTAGGATAGACATATACCGAATCACCGCTCTTAGTCAATTGAGAACTTGAACTTAACCCCTAATTATTTGTATATCACATAGACATATAGTGGTTTAGGTAATGTGGGTGTTCACATGTATTCTATCAATTGTTGATTATATGTGATATTGGTATGGTACATTGAAAGATGACTATATTTTACTTTAGTGTTCTCGACTAACAAACCAGTACAATTAGTTTGGTTTAACATGAAGTGTATGGATTTGAATGAGTTAATAGATAAAATAGTAATCTCAGGTCTTCATTATCTAGTCTCACTCTAGGAATAGTTAGGTTTATTTAAGTTAATAGTTTAAATATAAAAACTCAAAGACATTCGTTTAAATAAGACTGAGATGGTTATGGGTTAATGCTTGGTGAACTTTATTAGTTAATTCTCCGTGGGAACGATACTTTGCTTACTCTTTATTACTTGTTGACCACGTATACTTGTGTGTTGTGCGTAACTAGAAATTACCCAACAATCAGCAGCAAAGATTAAAGACGAAATCTTGACCGAAGCTCATAGCTCAAGATATTCAATTCATCCAGGAAGTACAAAGATGTATCAAGATTTACGCCGACATTTTTGGTGGCCAAATATGAAAAGGGACGTTGTAGAATGCGTGGCGAAATGTTTGACATGTCAACGAGTCAAAGCCGAACATCAAAGACCAAGTGGATTACTTCAACCGTTGGAAATACCAGAGTGGAAGTGGGAATACATCACAATGGATTTTGTGGTGGGTCTTCCAACTACTCAGAGAGGATGCGATGCGATTTGGGTGATAGTGGACAGACTGACGAAATCAACACATTTTTTACCAATAAAGATTAGGTTCAATCTTGATCAGTTGGCAAGATTGTACGTTAAAGAAATCATTTCAAGATATGGAGTTCCAGTGTCAATTGTGTTCGATGGACATCCGCGATTCACGTCAAACTTCTGGAAGAGACTACAAGAATGTTTGGGAACACAGTTGCGAATGAGAACGACTTATCATCCTCAAACAGATGGCCAAAGCGAACAAACAATCTAGAAATTGGAAGATATGCTTAGAGCTTGTATCATGGACTTTAAAGGAAGCTGGGAAGAACATTTATCGTTGGTGGAATTCGCCTACAATAATAGTTACCACGCGAGCATCGACTTGCTGCCTTACGAAGCTTTATACGGAAGAAAGTGCAGAACTCAACTGTGCTGGGATGAAGTCGTTGAACGTCAATTGTTAGGACCAGAACTGGCACAGCAAACTGCTGAGGTTGTCAAACTCATCAGGGGAAGATTGGTAGCAGCTCAAGACAGACAGAAGAAGTATGCTGATCAACACAGACAAGATCGTGCGTTCAACGTAGGAAATTACGTGTTCTTAAAAGTTTCTCCTTGGAAGGGGAAAATTCATTTCGGTAAAAAGGAAAAGCTAAGCCCGAGGTTTATTGGACCCTTTGAAGTGCTGCGAAGAGTTTGAGAAGTGGCTTACGAGGTAGTTCTACCTCCAGAGTTGGAAAACATTCACAATGTTTTTCATATTTCGGTATTACGACCGTATAAACCCGATTACAAACACGTGATCGAGTACGAACCGTTACAGTTCGATAAAAATTTATCGTATGAAGAGGTTCCTATCCAGATAGTCGACAGGAAAGAACAAGTGCTCAAGAATAAAGTGATACCTTCTGTGAAGGTGATATGGAGGAACCACTATGCTGAAGAAGCTACGTGGGAACTCGAAGATAAAATGATGAAAGATTACTCTGAGTTATTTGTTTAATCCGTCTTCGATTCTGGGGACAGAATCTTTATAAGTAAGGAAGAATGTAACGAATGATTTGTTTGAATGTTGATTCTGAGGACAGAATCCTTGTAAGAAGGGAATGATGTAACATTCAAGATTTTAATTACAATTTTAAATATTTATTGAATTATATAAATATTTAATGGATGTGTTTATCATTGAATAAATATTTGTTTAATTGATTTGATTTGATTTGGTTAATTATTTGTCAAATAAATAATTAATGTGTTAAGAAAAATAATTATTATGAGATAATATTCTAATTTAATAATTAAGTTAGAGAATTTATAATGATTAAATGATTTATTCAATAAATTATTATTGGTATTAATTAAATTAAGTATAAAAGCTTAATTAAATAAAACATGACAAATAACTATATAATAAAAAGTTATTAAAATAAATTAAAGTAGTTTTAATTTAGATTGTCAAACAAGGCTTAAGTATATTAATTCTTTAAGTTTTAAATTATTTTGCCAAATAAAGCCTTATGGCTTTTGGATTTAAAATTTTGAAATTATAATAATATAAATTAATTAAATAAAATAATAATATATATATTAGTTATGTAACTGATAATTTAATAAAATCATTAGTGAGCGTCAGTTTTAAAACCTTTGAAAAGACGTACGTTAGTTTAATTTACTTTACATATATTGTATATGACTTAAGCCTAAGAAGAAGTTCAGTGAAAAAGGTTTTTAGAGAATTTGAGAGAAAACCTGAGAGAGAGAAGTAGCAAGAGAAAGTTATCAGTGATTAACAAAGATAGTCTAAGCAAACAAAAGGTATGTTTCTCTAACCTTAATATATGTATGTATATATATTTTTTACTTCATGAAGCCTAAAGTCTGTGTGTTCTTCTATTTCACTGTATATATAAAGTCTTTACAAAATTTCTGTAGTTGTTGTTATATAACTGAACTATGGTAATTATATGGGTTTATGATGTTAGAACTAGTTTTTACATAGGAATTGTTATGTTAATTTGGTTTAAAAGAAAGAGAAACTATTTTTCAGTATATGTTCTTGTAGCTGTCTATTGATAGTGAATATATTCATAAGTATGGTTATTAAGAAGATCAAATTTTGTAATTTGTTGGTAGCTATTTTAATTTATTTGTTAAGAATTTCAGAGAAAATAGTTATAATGAATCAAATTCATGTATAATAGGAATTACCGTGTTAAACTTTGTTAAACAACGATAATGGAGTTTGGGTTTTTAAAACAGTGTTTTCAAAGAATTAAGTTATCTAAAATCATTGTTTAGTTGTTGATAACTGGCTCAATAACGATAAACAGTGTTTATTTGTTTATCTAACGTCACAGCGCCACTTTCGCGCCACAGCGCCAGCCAATGGCCTGACCTTCGCGCCGCAGCGCCATGACCGAGCCGCAATGCGGCCCACAGTGTAAACTGTGGGCCGTGGCGCCACTTAACAGAAAGTCCAGAAACGACTTTTGTCTTGCACAAAAGTCTGTAATTTTAATGTAATGTGATATAATGATTGTTAAACATGTAATATTGTTATTATGGTATTATAGTACGAAGAACGAACATGTTATTAACACTTAACGAGTGTTGTTATTACTTGATGTAAGTTGATTATGTGAATTAGAATCAAATCATAAGTGATGTAAAGATATAGAGTGTTGATAATGACTGATGATGTCATGATGACATATGTATATAGGATAATTATGATTCGAATTATAACGGTTTAGCCTACAAGCAAGGCAGGTTTCCTAATCCTATACCTTATTGAGCAAGATTACTTTCGTTGAACAAGTTATTACCTTACCTTGTTATTATTTTTCAAGTTTCTATCTCCACACTTTCGTTGAGTTAGTTTGTTTTCGTTGAACAAGTTCTTTTATCTAGATTGTTTATAATGATGCAAGTTTTCTAAATCTTGTCTCTTAACATTGAGCAAAGTTATTATTTCTAATTCGATTACAATTACGCAATTTCTTATAACTCTACACTTTCGTTGAGTTAGTTCTATTATTAAATTGTGAAAGTTTATTTAGACCTAAACTTGTTAGTTTTATCATGGAAGTACCTTTATTCTGATGAACAAGTTTATCGTTCAAGTTATTACTTATTATGCATGCTCAACATTAAATTCTAAGATTTTAACCTTAGATTAACGTTGTTCAAGCAAGGCATGTTATATTATTCAATGTTTATTCTATTACATTTCTCCTAAAGCATGATATTAATTTATAATGTCGATACAGTTATGATTATTCCATAACCTAGTGTTATCACCTTTTATTCAACTAATCCTTAGTTGATGTCCGTTGAATTCCAAATTACCTTGAAGTGTATCCAAACCAAACTTACTTTGGTGCAGACATGTACTCTAAATACTTAGATGAACAACCCTATTCTTAGGGGTTTACGCTTAGTTTATACTTAGCGCTGAAATGTTTGTGCACAATATATTGTACGAAGGATTGATCCCCCTAAGTATGTCGAGTTCTTATAGTCTTATGACTGTTAAAGTTAAAGTTGAAAGATTACTTATAATTTTGGACATGGTTCGTGGTCATTAGACCCTCAGTTGAATGTTATGATTTTCATTAATAGAACATATTGTTCAGTTCTATTGAGCCTATTCTTTGGCAAATGATGTAAAAGTTTTATTTATTGTTATTTCCAAGTGAGCCTTGTTTGCTCACTCTTGCCTGTATCACCATTACAGCTAAAGTTGAAAAGGGTGACGTACCTAGCACTAGTAAGGGAAAGAGAAAGATGAACAAGTACTGAATACTTGTAATCATTTGATATTTTTAGTATCAAATTTAAGTTTGAATTATTGTAATGAAGTTTAATTAATTTTCCGCATTTGAATGATTGTATGTAAATGTTAGATAACTTGGGAGATTTTTATTTAATGTAATCCTGTATGGGCAGGTTTATTATTCAATTTTATAATGATTGGGTAGTTAGAAATGATTGTTTTGTTTAAGTGAACACAAAATCTTGAGGTAATGAAGTACCAGGATTTGAAGGTGTAACATTAACTGGCCACCACACCGCCAATTACCTAAGAGAATTAATCAATCTTATTTTAGAAGACGTATTTTATTTATGAGTCCTAACTAGAGAAAATCCAGAGAGAATTCAGAGAAAATTAGAGGGACATTGTAAGATTGAAGAATCAGAAAATCTGCAATAGGTAAACTCTTCAACCCAACTTATAATTTACGTTGTTAATATTTCTATGAAAAATTATTTCAAGTCTCTATAATTGAAAGTTCAAGTCTTGTAATTGAAAAGAGTAATGATTTGTGTGTGTGTGTGTGTGTATATATATATATATATATATATATATATATATATATATATTATAATATGTTATCATAACATGTTTTTACCATATACGTATGTTTTCATAACATCAATTTCATAAAAATATGTCGTAAATAGATTTTTGAAGTTACAGAGTATAAATGTTTCATATATATGGCCCTTATGGGAAATGGTATGCCACGAATTGTTATTTAACTTGAAATTTATATGTAGATTATGTTATCACATGTCAAAACGAAGAAAATAAACTTTTAACGGACAGATTCGGAGTTATAACGAATTGTAATATCAAATTTTCATTTTTTATTTTCAAAACTTTCAAAAACATTAAGAACAGTGAAATTTTATGGTTTGATTCAAGTAATTGTATGTTTTAACTTGTTAAATCATGCTAGAGAGGTTGGGTAGGGATCATGTACGAATTCTATTGTCTGGGTATAATTAAATTCATGTGTGAATAATGTAATTGGATGTAATTGGTCATGATATGCGTTCTTCGCGAAACTCAGAATCAAAAACTGGCATGTCGCGCTGCAGCACCAACCTGTGCCTTAAGGTTCGTGCCGCAGCACCACAAACCAAGCTGCAGCGTCAGCCGTGCCGCAACGCCAAGGATATGCTATACGATGGCGCCGCGGCGCTACTATGCAGTATGTCCAAGAATGAGAATTTTAGTTGTTTTATTTCAGGGAATGTAATAGTAACCTAATGTAATGAACATAAAAATGTGTTAGACATATAGTGAGATGTTAAAGTAGATTCTTAACATGTCAAAAAGGTAATTACATGTTTGAGTTATTTGTTAAATGTGTAGTTAACTTGTCGTTCGTGAAGTATAATATTATGTGAAAACAAGTGTTGTGATTTGATTAGTATAATCATAATCAGAGTTTAGACAAAAGAGAATGAACTTGTGATGCTTGTTATGTTATAATTGTCTAGTAATGTGAATGTAAATGGTATGTAGGATTAAATTGAGGAACGTGTATAATTAACGTATAACTTATGCACGAGGCAAGTTTCCTAACCCTACTTGTTATCGTCATGCAAGTTTCTAAAGCTTACATCTTTAACGTATGGATGTGTATGTTATTTACCCTAGTGAGTATAAGGTTTGAAACGGTGATTCTGGGGACGGAATCCTTATAAGGGATGGTGAATGTAATAACCCGATATTTTCTATATAATTAAATAAGAAATTTTGAGAATAATTATTATTTTTTTATTAAGTTAAATGTGGGAATATGTACAAGATAAAGCGTATGTATTTATGTGATAAATAAATATATATTACATGAATAATTTCAAATAATTGTATTTTAGAATTATTGATCATTATAAATTATATTCTTATAATAAATTAATTTAATAGTAGAAATATTTTTATTAATTATTTTCCATGAAAGTATGATTATATATTATTTCAATAATATATGAATGATAATTAGAATTATTATAATAATTATTTTATTATACGAATTTATTTCAGATTAATTCAGTTAATTATTATAACTTAATTAATAATGGTATGTATATGAAAGATAAATCAGATATGAAATCCAAATCCTAATTCTAGATTTTGGCTAAGGAAAGAGAATATTAATATAATATTATTTATATTACGGTGCTATAAATATGTATTGTGTGTGTAGACTGATAATGGTTGGTCAATTATGGTAAAGTAGTAGAAAACCCTAGCTTTAATTTGTTTAACCCTATTTTGAAACTCAAATAGGATATTCAAAACTGTGTGGTAATTGTGTAATATGATGTATGTTGCGTATTATAGAATTTGGTGTTAATTAGGGAAACCCAAATTATTTGAAACACTAATTAGTAATTAGAAACCCTAATTGCTAAAATAAAAACCCTAATTTGCTAATTGGAACCCTTAATCGCTAATGTAGTCATCTTAATGCTAATTAGTAACTCTTTAAGCCTAATTAGTAAGTATAGGTAATTAGGAAACCTAATCCAATTAGGGAACACTAAATTGTATATATATATATATATATATATATATATATATATATATATATATATATATATATATATATTTTAGAAACTTTACTTTTCATTTTTGCCCTAATTGCAAAATCCTAGAAAATGAAATTTTAGAACCTTAGGGTTAAGGGTTGGGACAAGTTACCATAATGCCATTATATTTGCAAGCCTAATGACCAAACTACCCTTGTGCATAGTTTATTAAGATAACTTGTATTTCTTGCCAAAGCTTTAGTTAGTGAACCACTATTGACTTTTTATTTGACAATAATACACAGAAATCAGTCATTTACAAGCCATACATTGCATCTAACCTAATATATATAGATTGAAAGAGAGAGAAGTTCATTATTTAGGTCATTTGTACACCAACTCTCTACAAAGTCCCTCTCTCTCTAACCCGCGAATTTCTTTAGTATACCAGTTCCCAAATCAAGCCCCACTACTTCCATAAGAGATCAAGAAACCTAGATCAAGAAATTGTTCACAAGAGGTATAAACCCTAGAACCAAATCTGATCTTTGATCCTGTGTTAAAAGTTATGATTTTGTGTTTAAACATGTTGTTTATAGTCTATATAAGTGATCTGGGTTGATAGATGTTAGATCCATAACATCTATAGGCTCGGATTTGAAGTTTTTCAAAATCTGGAAATCTGAAAAAATGAGGCCTGACAACCGAATGTCAGACCTTGTAAATCTTTGTTTGTTTATGATTTTGTGTGTTTTATGTTTTAGACTTGTAGTTTGCCATAAGGACTTTGATATGAACTTGAAATCATGCTTAGATCAGATCCAGATTACAAGATATTATTGGTCAAACTCGGTTGCCCGAGCATGACCAAGAGTTTCTGGGCAACCCAGAAAATCAATCTCAGTGTCTGACAAGATTTTGCTAGCTCGAGATATGTCAGGATTTATGTGTTTTGACGATGTTATTGTATCTATGTTATAGCCTGCTATATGGACTTTAGATCTATTCCTTTTTATTTCTTAAACCATCAACATGATCGATGTAGGGGATGGTCAAAGTAGACATTCCGGTCACATTTTCTATTTTCTAGAAATTCGAGAAAACGTATGAACTATGTTTCTGACAGGGTTTGACAGAATAATAACTTGTGATTATGTTCTAGTTGGACTGGTATGTTCTTATATATATTATCTATGACATGAGAACTACACGTTTGTACCATAAGAACACTTAACTAATGACCAGAACACATAATTAAGCGAGCTTAAAAGTTGCACCATGTCACTAACTGGGTTTCTGGGATACCCAGAAAACCAAGGAACTGCCTGACAGGATCTTTGAGAGCACAAATCTCTTTTTTATGATGTTGTTTGACCTAGATGAGGATTGATAACTGTAGTACTACATACCTACTACAAGATCAATTCTTGAGATAGCCCAAAACGTATTTAGACTGAGACTTAAGGCTGGTCAAACGTGACCCCTTGAACACTGATTGTTAGTGTTTTTGAGCCCCAAAAACACTTATCGCGATAGAAACCGTCGCTAAAGCCTTTAGCGACGAATTTAATAATTTTATTTTCCTAATTTTTGGAAAATAATTAAAAATAGAAATAAATTCTAAAAATCATTTAAAAACAGAAATTAATTTTTGAAAATTACAAAAATAATTTTAAAAATTATTTGAAGTTATAAAAATAAACTTTTAATAATTTTACATAATTTTCATAAATATTAGTATTTATTTGAATAATATTGATATTTAATTTATTTAATAAATACATTAAATAAATTAATTAAAAATGATTTTATTATATTAAAAATCATTTTAAATGATAATATGGTATATAATAATATTTTAAGTTATAAAAAATAACTTTTAATATTTTAAGATAAATTTTATTAATTATTTAATATTAATGATATTAGATTTATTTAATAATTATATTAAATAAATTAGTTTATAAATGATTTTAATATTATAAAAATCATTTTAAATGAAAATAAGTAGTTTTTAAATATTTAAAGTTATAAAATGTGACTTTTAATATTTTAAAGGTAAATTTCATTAATAATTTAATATTAATGATATTTGATTTATTAAAATAAATAGTTTAAAAATGGATTAATTGATTTAAAAATAATTTAAAATGAATATAAATGGTTTAAAAATATTTTAAGTAATAATAAATGACTTTTAATATTTTGATAAATAGTACATTAATATTTAAATATTAATGGTAGTTATTTAAAAAAGATTTTAAATGTTTTAAAAATTATTTAAGGGTAATAAAAATGTTTTAAAAATATTTTGAGTTATTATAAATAACTTTAATATTTTAGCAATGGTTTCATTAATAATTTAATATTAATTAAATATTAATGATAATAGAATTATTTAATATTTAAATCATTTAATAATTATTTCAGTGTTTGAAAAAATCATATTTAATTGTAATAATTATTTAACAATTATTATAAGGCTAGGAAAAAGATATTACAGATATTTAAAATATCCAGAAAAATATTAAACTACACGATAGAGTTTTAGACTCAATATTTACCTGATAAAGCCGTCGGTACGTCAAATTGACTTCGAAACTGATCCAGACCTAGATAGTTTGACTTGATAAGTGATTATTTATGATTCAATGACTGATATAACTATGTGATTAGGTTATGTGCTGACTGCAAATAGCAATACTATGTGTTATGATATGTATTTCTAATCGATTGAATGATCTTATTAATGATAGGCCTCGACATAAAATATAAAACAAAATTGTGTAACCGTAAGCAGCAGACCAGGCAAGTATCCTATCTTTGCATTTACTTTATGCAATGGACATGCGTAAAAGAATATCTAAACTATTTTCTTCATTGTGCAAGTATCTAACCATTTACATTTACTTTATGCAATGGACATGTGTAAGGCAGTTTCAGAACTCTATTGTTATTGTTATTGTTCATGTATCTATACTTTTTGTAAGACCCAAACTTTTATGAATAAAGATGAATTTTCTATAAATATCATTTTTGATTATTATGGAATGAATTTGTTATAATATTATAGTTGTGGGTAATATTTATAAATTCTGCAAAGTACGCAAGTTGTTATATAATATTCGATTGGTCAGGAAATATTCGTACGACGACACAATCATTGGTGGACCCCACAACAGAATTATTGTCATATTGAGAAACGACAAAAATATCTTTTTATAAAATAACGGTGAAAGTTTTACCGTTAACACTGTTGGAATACCTAGTGGTTAAAATACAGTAATACGCATTGTTTCACTATAGCACACGGTATTGCACAGTATTTTTGAATTATTAATTCTTACGTAAGAAGACACTACTCAATAATTGTTACAGTAATTACTATTCAATATTTTATTTTATTGGTTCAATAATTGATGCGTCGATATTTTATATTATTGTTGTTTCAATAATTGTCACTGCACAATAGTTTCCATTATCAGATCAATAATTCTTATTATTTAAATAATATTATTAGATAACATTATTGGCAATGTCTAGAAAATTCTGTCAAGGAGAGGTTTGGTCACCTAATTGCGCGCCAGTAAGGAGAAATCCTTATTGGAAAGCCCCCTCTTTCCTGGGAACGGTCTGGTTGTCATTATTGTGATTTGTAATATTATTTGTAAATAATTAATAATTGATTTATATGATAAAGAAATATTTATTTTATGTGGACACAAATGATAGATAACAAAATATTTATTCGAAGTGGATTTAAACTGAGGAATTTTTAGCATGTGACATTTGTTGAAAGTTGTTATTTTATCTTTTCTGATAAAATAACTAATTCAAATATATTATTATAATATTACATTATAGTAGTATGATGTGATTATATAATAGTACGTTTTTTATAATTTGAATGGTAGCATTATTATAGTAAATTCATGGTATAAAAGTAAAAGGAGGTGGAAGAGAACAAATTGAATTTGAATTCCTGTGATGTAAGCGATGATGTCATCAGACGATGATTTAAGCGATGATGTTATCGGACGATGAGGTATGCAATGATGTATTATGATCGATGATGTCAGCGGTGATGTCATAAATTATGGCAAAAAGACTATTTTACCCTTACTCCGCCAAGCCTATAAATAGAACCTCATTTCTTCATTATTTTTCACCAATTCATTCAAGCTATAGAGAGAATAAGATAGAAAAAAGAAGAGTATTCTGTTACTACACTATTGCAGTATCCAATCTCCTACTAAGGTAAGGGGTATTATTCTTTCATAATCATGAAGAGAGTTATTTTCTTTCAATACTCATAAGAGTTGTTATTTCATTCTTTATTATTTTGTTGGAATAACATGTCTATGAGGTCTATCGCATGCCTGGTGAATTCTGTTGTTATTCCATTCCTTATAATTCTGTTGGAACTTCCTGTCTGTGCGGATTAAGCATGACCTAGTTCCATTCTTTATTATTCTGTTGGAACATCTTATCTGTGCGGATTATGCATGACCTGGTTCCATTCTTTATTATTCTATTGGAACATCATGTCTGTGCGGATTACACATGACCTGGTTCCATTCTTTATTACTCTGTTGAAATGATCTGTCTACGTGGATTACCGTAAGTCGGCCAAAAATCCATTTGTGGCTTCATATATTCTATTATAATCAGTTAGTTAAAGTTTTGGCTTCTATATTCCATGAAATTAGTGGAATATCCTTCATATTTGTGCTTCATCCAGTATCTTTTCATGGAAATATTCTTCTGAGCATTCTTGAACTTTACTCCACAAAATAGTATCATTTTGACAATTTGGACGTTATTGATTTCTGGATAAATTAAATTTTAAATCTTTAAAAATTTATCCTTGAACTTGTTTTATTGAATTCTTATATCATTGTAATCATCCTCATGTTTATAATATGTTGAAAGTCATATGTGGCCTGTAGTGCATAGATGGACTTGATATGATTATGACTAGGGATTATTCGGTATAATCATGACCGTAATTTTACAAATGATGTGCTAAAAATCCTCATTGGCCGTAGTGCATTGATGGACAGTTGTTGGCATTATCATGGCCATTGATGAATACACGAATATCCTTGGCCCGTAGTGCATGGATAATTTGTGGTCGTGATACTAATGAATATCATTGGCCGTAGTAAAGGGATGATGTGGATTATTTATTAAGCTGAGTCTCAGCGATAAAAGTAATGAAAAACCTTTTAAATCATAGAGGATAGTAGATTTTATTCTCTACTTGACTCTTCTAATGGATTGCTTGTTCCGCTGCTGTTAAATTTGATGTTTTTTATATTTTATCAGTTTAACACTGTTGAAGGCTAATGATAATTTATTCTACATTATCTTAGTCATAATATTTCTTATTGAGCTAGTTGAGCTCACCCTTTTGCTTTCATTGTTCTCTTCAAGAAATGAGAACGTAACACAGACTAGTCGGGGAACGGAGTGATGGTCCAGATGATAGCATTAGTAGTCCTCACTATTCTATGAAATAATGTGATAATAAATGTGTTGAGGACTTATTTTGAGTTTGAATATTGTCTAGAAGATAATATTTGTATTAAAACTCAAAGCCCATGTTGTATATTTAAGGAAGTATTTGTATTCTGTACCATGTATTTGGCGATTCAGAATAGGGGGCTTCAATTCACAGACTCTCATGATGGGGAACCTACCTACACACATAGCGGTTCTAATGGATGGAGGGTTCTTAGCTTATCGTAGAGGAATTGGATAGCAGTGTCAAGAAAAGAGTCCAGCTAACGGACTATATACCTAGCACTCGATGGGAGGCACCCCATCCAATCTTTCTCCCTCCTTGTTTAATTCTTTTTTTTATATTTCCATATTTAGTAGATGTTAGATAGTGGTAAGTATTAATAATAGTTTTATTGTTTCTCCTCTTAGGTTCAATCCAATTGCTATAAGCATTCAGGATCAAACAGAAGTCAAAAAACTGAAGCTGCCAGAGTACAGGGCCGCGCGACCGCGCAACCCTACAAGCCAAACACCGCGCGGCCACGCGAGAGCTCAGTCACAAAAAAATGCTAAATTTTAGCATTTACGACTCAAGCATTCGGACAGTTAGAAGCCCACACTCAGTCTCCAACTATAGAATATCTCAAACGTAGCCATCGCCTGATATACCATCGGATCATGAGGAGGCGAACGGAGATGACATTGCCACTTAGGGGAGTATTCTTTCACTTTTAATTACAATGAGGGCATTGTTTATTTTAAGTTTGGGGGTATTGGGTTGTAGTGAGTAGTTGTTGCATATAGTTTGATTGCATGTTTAAGTTGCATAGTATGGGTATTTTAGTATGAATATTTATTTTATTAGTTTTCTTTGGTCTTGTTTACTTAGTATGTGTTTAGTTGCATAACATTGCATAATCCCAGGCTTTTAGTTAGTTGAATTCTAATTTAGCCAATGATGACATAGAAATTTGATAGATTTTTGAATTTGGTTGATATCTTGAGGTTAGTTATAATTTTATACACGATATAATTCATGATTGCTGTTTAGATGTTACCAAGTAGCACGACAATGTTCCTATTTGCTTGTTGATTAAGATTAGCATGCTTGTCTACTGAGAGGAAAATGTTGTTTTTAATTATAGAATTCTGTAGGAAGTGAGTAATGACTATGAAGACACTTAAACTAAAGTTTTGAGAACGCATGGGTATGCTTGCTTTTTATATAAAAAAAATCAAATAATTACCGTGGCTAGTCTTGTTTCAGGGCCTTAGTTACTTGAGTAAGTACGCCTGAGGGGATTGTTTCTACACCTAGTGCCCTAAGGTTTTAATAGTCTGGGAGTCGTTGGTTGAAAGCTCGCTAAGGGGTAACACTGTTAGCCTAATGGAATGAGGCATTGCACAGTCATGGGAAATATATATAAAAAAATTTAACAAACACCGCGGAAAAGTGCAAAAATCGCCCTCGCGAGTAAAAATAAAGCAGAATAAACCCATTGTTGAACCTTAGTTTGTATTGATGTGTTGGAGTAGTTGATGTCTCATTAGTATATGCAGTTCTTGATTTAAACATCAATTTTTTGCCTTAAGCAATAAAGCATGTGGTATCTTTATCTTTGTCAAGCTTATCTGTGAACACATCACACACACACATCATTTTTATAGCAGGTTAGGACTATCTGATTGTATGTCATTATGCCTTTAGCTTAGTTTGATGCTTTGTTCTTGGATCTTGATATTTCTAAGAGGCATATCTTATTAGAATTCATAACATGGCTGGAAATCTGGGGATTCATTGTCATAGTAGCGTAGCTTGCATAGCATATATATTGCATTATATTGTGTTGCTTGGGAACAAGCAACAGTTTAAGTTTGGGGGTATTTGATAAGTGGATTTTTTATACACTTATCCGGTATCTTTTACTTGAATTAGTTACTTATATTCATGTGTCTTAGTTTCTTTTCATGCATTTTGTGTTCATTTTGTAGGTTATATAATTGGGAGCGGTGTGAGCGATTATTGGTAAGGAAAAGCAAAGAAAATGCAAAGAAAAGGCAATCCGGACATCATTTGGGCTTTCATATTACTTCATGTTCTTGGCTTGGAACTTAGACTACATTGTAGACCGTCTTCGTAGCTTTCCGGAACATCTTGAATCGCTCTAATTGGAGTTCGGATGCAAGAGTTATGATCGTTGTACTAACGGACGTCAAACTTTGCTATTTTTGTTAGCTATTTTCATAGCAATCCCATACAGATCAATTTCAGCCTTCATTCGTGCATTATTTCTCAGTACTCAAAGAATGAAAGTTGTAGAGCTCGTCGATATCTTCGATTTGATAGGTGGCATGCCCCGTAACTCTTCCCGAATCAAAGGTTATGGACATTTTTCCAGAGCACATTGCAGCAAAAAATCACCCGCGCGCAGGCGTGCGGCCGCGCGACTTATAGAAGTAAAAAGCGCGATTTTCAGTTTTTGCGTGCCCGCGCCCAACTTAGGCTAATTCTTGCGCGGCCGCGCGACTTCGGGTGTTGACCAAAGCTGACTTTTTATTAAACAATGCAATTGAAGCGTAACGGAGAGAGGAATTCAATTAGGGCTTATATATTAGACATATTTTCATAATATAAAGAGATTCCACCCCTTGGGGGTTAGAGCTACTATTGTTTTCTTTTCTTCTCTTTCATTATAGATTAGATTAAAACCCTAGATTAGATGAGTGTTGAAGATTGAAGCAATCGAAGAGCATTGGAAATTCAGAATTAGAGCAAGATGAGAATCTCAGATTTGCATTCCCAAATCTCTAACTTCTCTTTACTTCTATCTTTATTTCTCAATGTATAATCAATTGTGGATTGTGGGTTTTGATTCTATGATGAGCTAAACTCTATTTTGAGATTACAATGGATTCTATTGATTAGTTTAATCTGATATATTTTATTGTTAACCTTATTGATTGCTATGAGATTGTCTATTAAGATTCATGCTTATTTGCTTAGTTTATTGGCCATCAATTACTGGGATAACCCATATGAACTTGAAAGACGGACTATGGGTTTAGATTTGATCTTGATATCTTGTGTTTGTATGTTCTACATGGTGATGGAATATATTATTCGTGCTTAGGATAGACATATACCGAATCACCGCTCGTAGTCAATTGAGAACTTGAGCTTAAACCCTAATTATTTGTATATCACATAGATATATAGTGGTTTAGGTAATGTGGGTGTTCACGTGTATTCTATCAATTGTAGATTATATGTGATATGGGTATGGTACATTGAAAGATGACTATATTTTACTTTAGTGTTCTCGACTAATAAACCGGTACAATTAGTTTGGTTTAACATGAAGTGTATGGATTTGAATGAGTTAATAGATAAAATCGTAATCTCAGGTCTTCATTATCTAGTCTCACTCTAGGAATAGTTAGGTTTATTTAAGTTAATAGTTTAAATATAAAAACTCAAAGACATTTGTTTAAATAAGACTGAGATGGTTATGGGTTAATGCTTGGTGAACTTTATTAGTTAATTCTCCATGGGAACGATACTTTACTTACTCTTTATTACTTGTTGACCACGTATACTTGTGTGTTGTGCGTAACTAGAAATTACCCAACAATCAGCAGCAAAGATTAAAGACGAAATCTTGACCGAAGCTCATAGCTCAAGATATTCAATTCATCCAGGAAGTACAAAGATGTATCAAGATTTACGCCAACATTTTTGGTGGCCAAATATGAAAAGTGACGTTGTAGAATGCGTGGCGAAATATTTGACATGTCAACGAGTCAAAGCCGAACATCAAAGACCAAGTGGATTACTTCAACCGTTGGAAATACCAGAGTGGAAGTGGGAACACATCACAATGGATTTTGTGGTGGGTCTTCCAACTACTCAGAGAGGATGCGATGCGATTTGGGTGATAGTGGACAGACTGACGAAATCAACTCACTTTTTACCAATAAAGATTAGGTTCAATCTTGATCAGTTGGCAAGATTGTACGTTAAAGAGATCGTTTCAAGACATGGAGTTCCAGTGTCAATTGTGTCCGATAGACATTGTGACAACCCGATATTTCTACATAAATAAATCATAAATTTTGCATATAAATTTTTTTTATGGGTACGATATGAGTCAAGGTAATATATATATATATGTTTAATTGTGTGATAAGTTAAATATATTTATTACATGAATTATTACAGATAATTTATTTTAGAATTATTGATTATTATCAATTATATTCCTTATTGGGAATGTTAGATTATTAAGTTAATTAAGTTATTATGAAAGGAAAACCAGATATAGAATCCAAACCCTAATTTCGGGTTTTGATCAGGGAATGAGAATAATAATATTATATTATTATTTGTTAGTATTATAGATATGTATGATTATGTGTGCAATGTTAATATTTGGAACAATTTTATTATATTACGACTAAACCTTAACAATATTTTTACCAACCCTATTCTTGGTTTTGGGATAAAGAATAATAATAACATTATGATATTTTAATATTTTAAGTGTTACAATATGAACTGCATGTACGAGAGCTGATAATAATTAATCAATTATGTTATAGTATTCGAAAACCCTAGTTTCACTGTATAAGATCTAATACTATTATATATCTGTGTTATATGATATAAATTTATGTGTTACTTTAAGGTGTATTAAATTGGAGACCTCAATTATAATTGTATTTTCTAAATTATTAGAAAACCCTAATTTTGTTTTTAGAAATCCAAGTTAATTGATTTGATAAACCCTAATTGCTAAAATTAGCAAGGTTAAATATATTAGTGTTATTAAACCCTAATACTTTGTCCAAAATTATTTTTGTTCCATTAAAATTATTAATAAAATGACTTAAATGCCCTTTTTCACATGTGCTAGAAGGTTGAGTGTGAATCTTGCTATATTTTGGGTTGGTCACCAACTCTTGATATTTTGAAGATTTAAAGCAACATGTGGCAGCCATCTAACTAATCAAATCATTCCTTAGCTTGTATATAAGATTAAAGAGAGAGAGAAAAAAATGCTCATTTGAGTGCTTTGTTCATCAACTCTCATTCCACTTCTCTCTCACTCTAACCAACGAATATCAGTGCTAAATTAGTCCCATAAATCAAGCCCCACGAAATCCCATATCAAATTAGTAGCTTAAAATCAAGATCAAACCAAGAAAGGTATAAAACTCAAGCTTGAAAATCTGTCCATAATTTGTTGTTGGATTTTCTGTTTAAGTGTTATATTATGTTGGTTTTAATATCTAGTGATGATCTGGGTTGCTAGATGTTAGATCCATAACATCTAGAAGCTCAGAATTGAAGATCTACAAAATCCGGGAAAAGCTTGATTCTGTGGCCTGACAATGAATGTTAGTGGCCACAGATCCTTGCTCGATGATGTTTTGTGTTGTTTTTAAGTTGTTAATGGTAGTCATCAATGTTGTCTTTAATCTGTAAAAAGAATCAAAGTCATATCTATTACAAATCAAAAGTTATTTAAGGTCAAAGTACGTTGACCGAGCTTGACCGGCTGAGATCTGGGTAACCCAGAAATGGTTTTCAGTGTCTGACAATATATTTGTGGCTTCGGATCTTGCTGATAGTTGTTGTTTTGTTTGGTTTGTTGAAGCTAGATTGTAGTCTAGTATATTAACTATAGAATCATGCTTTTATATCTTTAAAACATTTCATATACTGGAAATGGTGGCTGGTCAAAGTAGTAGAGAAGCTCATATTCTCTGTTTTCTGGAAAACCCAGAAAACCTATGAACACGGATTCTATCAGTGGTTGACCGACTTGTAACTGATTGATTTGTTGATGTTTTGTTTATTTTATGTAATGAATATGTAGTCCTGCATGTTGTCTACACATTAAAGCTCTTAGGTCTCAAAAACAGTTAATATGTTGCAAGTTGCTGGCGATCAAAAGTGGTCAGTCGGTCTGTTCTTCAATTCTGTGAAACCCAGAAATGAAGAACAGCCTCTGACAGTAAGTTTGGACGATTAAATCTGTTTGATGTTATGTGATTTGTCCCTGTTGATTGTTATATCTTATAGTCTTGTATTTGTACTACATAATCTGACCAAAACCGAATCCAGAATCACAACACACACTGAGTTATTCACGGTTAAACATAGCCACTCGGTTCTGACATTGAAATTCTAGGCTTGTATGAAGAACATGAAGAACACCTATAGCGACGGTTCTGTCGCTATAGGTGGTCTTTAGTGACAGAAAATGTTTTATTTTTTGAAAATAATTAATAATTAAAAAAAATAGTTTTTAATTATTAAAAATACAAAATAAATTATTAAAAATTATTTTAAATTCTGAAAATTAGTTTTTAATTATTTTAAATATATTTCATAAATATTTAATATTTTTGGAATATTAAAAGTATTTAATTTATTTAATTATGATATTAAATAAATTATTTAAAAATGGTTTTAATATTTGAAAAATCATTTAAAATTTTATTATGATAAAAGAAAATATTTTAAGTTATTTTTAATAACTTTTAATATTATTTGATAATTTTCATTAATAAATTAATATTAATGATAATTAAGTTATTTACTAAATGAATTAAATAATTAAATTAAAAATGATTTTATTATTTTAAAAATCATTTTAAATAATAATAAGGTATTTAAAAATATTTTAAGTTATAAAATATAACTTTTAATATTTAAAGGATAAATTCATTAATTAATGATTATTAATGATATTAAAGTTATTTAATATTTATATTAAATAAATTAGTTTTAAAATGATTTTAATATAAAAATTATTTTAAATGAAAATAAAAGTGTTTAAAGATATTTTAAGTTATAAACTATAACTTTTAATATTTAAAGGATAATTTCATTAATAATTTAATATTAATGATATATTAATGATATTAAGTTTATTTAATAATTATATTAAATAAATAGTTTAAAAATGGTTTTATTTATTTAAAAATCATTTAAAAAGGATATAAGTGAATTAAAACTATTTTAAGTTGTAATTCATAACTTTTAATATTTGGATAATAATAAATTAATATTAATGGTAATTATTTAAGAATGATTTTAAATGTTTTAAAAATATTTTGAGTTATTATAAATAACTTTAATATTTTGGCAATGGTTTCATTAATAGCTTAATATTAATTGTATATTAATGATAATAGAATTGTTTGATATTTAAATCATTTAATAATGATTCTGATATTTCAAAAATTGTGATAAATGGTAATAATTGTTTTAAAATTATTATAAGGTCATGAAAAATAGTGCGATTGATGTTTAAGTTATCTATTTAGATATTCCGATACAGAATAGAGTCTTAGACTCAATTATTATCTGATAAGTCTGTCTGTACGTCGACATGTTTCAGAAATTGATCTGAACTTAGATAGGATTGACTTGTAAATTGTTTAATTGTGATATAATGGTCGTTAAGTTATGTGACAACGTGATTAGGAATGTGCTTACTACTATATGCAGTATTATGTGTTATGATATAATGTTCTAATCGAATGATTGATTTACTTAATGATAGGTTGTGATAAAAAAGGGTAGAATTAAGTTAAGAATTTGTAAGCAGCGCATCAGGCAAGTA
The DNA here is from genome assembly GCA_020205505.1 of Panax japonicus. Lineage (NCBI taxonomy): Eukaryota > Viridiplantae > Streptophyta > Magnoliopsida > Apiales > Araliaceae > Panax > Panax japonicus. The sequence continues at coordinate 26,092,337 of CM035101.1, read as the reverse complement.
CCCTACCTTTGCATTTTCTTTATGCATTGGATAAACGTAAGAATGTTTCAAAGTTATATTATTACTGTACAGATTTTAAAGCCTATATTATATATGCCCATTGATTATCAACATGTTAGTATATGATAATTCAGATATATATTCTGTTCGTTAATTTTTATAAATGATTATACAAGTGTCCCCACTTGGATAATCATAGTATTTAATCGCATGTTGATACCCCTTTGATATACATATATGTTGAATTATAGACTATTGTTGGATAAGATAAAACCTTTGGCTTGGAACCCTGACAAATATGAACATCCCTTACCAGGGAAAACTTTTATGCGCCTAAGGCGGATCAAGTAAATGGTAACACCATTTTTGTAATGTAGTATTGATCAATGCAGGGCACAATGGGCTGATCACCCCCGTGTTCGTAAGTTATGACGGTTTATAGATGAATTTTCTGTTTAACCTTTTCAAAAATGAAAATAATGTTCATACTATGTCATATAAAACCTTTATATAGTCTGTACGTAGTTTCAAAAATTTGAAATAGTTATGTAGTTATTATTGGTATAGATTGATTCACAACTTTTGCCTTGTTGTAGAAAAATAGTATATAGAAAACATTTAAATGCTTTCAGTTTATATATATATATATATTGTTAATACTTGATGGGCACTCGAATGTTCATCATTGCTTAATTTAAATGTTTTCAGTTAAGAGTGAAAATCTGAAGGTTCTGCCAAAAACAAAGGGAAAGGGAAGATAGATGGTTGACTGTAATTATTATTACTTGTAATAGTTAAGATTATGAAGACTATGATATATGTTTTATTATTAATATGACTGGTAATGTATGTTTAAAGGTTACGTACTTGGGAGACGAACTCTGATGAATAAGTATTGTAAAATGATTGTTTATATATTATTGTTATTATTATTAGTAGAAATCTGCTCATAGAAATGATATCGTGAAGTACCGAGTTCGAGTTTCAAGTATCCGGGTTTGGGGACTTTACAGGATGGTATCAGAGCTGTAGGTTATAAACATTAGGAATGCGAAACCTAGGATTATAACCTTAGTAGAAAACTTTTATAGAATGTGTTAGTTAGGGGAGGGTTTAATGAGATCCAACAAGTATTATCGTACTGAATAAAATATCTTTTCATTTTATCAATGAATATATTTTATTATGGTACTAATGTTGTTGTTGATTATTTATTGTGATCGTAGGATGGCTGATGAGGGTTCAAATAGTTACTCGGTGAACCAAGAGTCAAGGGACTCTGGTAGGGAGTCCATAGAGCTTGCAATGATAGGGGATTTGTTGGCTAGAAATGTTGAGCTAGAGAACAGGGCTGAGCAGGTAGAGTCAAAGAACCGGACCCTCCAGATTTTTGAGCAACAGTATAGGGACGCCGCTTATCAAGCACAGGCAGAGATAACTGAGTTACGAAGAAGGTTGAAGCAGAAAGAGCTACAGTTAGGACAGATGAAAGTTGAGATGGAGACGAAAGATGCAAAAATATATACCTTGGAGAAAGTTTTAGACAATGCCTTTAGGAAGTTTGACGCGGAGTGGATGGAGCTGTCCTCCAGTAGTGAGAGCAAGCGTTGATTTGTACTCATGTTAGATATAGTCCCACTTTTGTGTTTCTATTAGGGACTGTTTAGTTGTTGTAAATCCTTATGCCTTGTTGAATTCATAGGATGGTAGTAGACCCCAATCTATAGTTTAGTAGAAGGGTATGTGGTCGTGAATCCTCACTTTTGTCCATTAGAGGATAGTTGGTGGTAGGCAGTTTATGTCCTAAGCGTTTATAGGAGTATGTAAGATGTTTAGTCGGTCTGTATTAAACCGTGGTATATGGATATATAAGTGGCTCATATAGAGTTTATAAAGAAATGAATTAACTAAATCCATCGTCAAATGAAATAAAAGATAACATAAATAAAACTATTACTTGTTGCATGTATATACTAATCAGGATAATTTATGTGTGTAGATGTCTGGAGAAAAAGGTCTGCTGTATGCCTATAACATGAAGAAGGATCAAACCCATATACCAGAGCTAATATCGCAGCCAATAGCTGAAATAGAAGCTCGCAATGAAACCAACTCGGATGAGGTGGTTATCGTGGAAAATGTAGCACCAGATCCGGAAATGGTAGAGCTGACAGATAGTGATTCAGATCCCAAAATTGAAATCGGACAAGCATTAATGGAAATACAGAATTTGAGGAACCAGATTTCTTCTCTGGAAAAGTTGTGGGAAATAGAGAAGCTGCTTAATAGTCAGCTATATTAGGTATCAATAGAAACGATGGAAGGGCAGGATAAACTAAAAATTCAAATTGATCAGATGGGGGCTTCAAGCAACACTTCGTGTGCAGCTCCGAGAGATAAGGGAAAGAGAAAAATAGAACACCATGATTTAGGAAGACCTAGTAAGAAGAAGTGGAAAAGAATATGTTATCTATGCGGCTATGAGGGACATACTACTCAGTATTGTCCTGATTATGAACGGGGAGCATGCTTTGTTTGTGGATGGAAAGATCATCAGGCAAAGAATTGTCCAAGAAAAAGGGCTTATTAACTAGGTAGTATAGGTTCTGTTTTGTAGTCGTGTTTAGTATAATATGTGTGCTTAATATGTCTGTATGATGTAATATTCTAAAACTTTTGTGTTAGTAAGGTTGTAAATCCCGATTCCTGTAATCACCAAGGGATGAATGATGTTTTAACCAGTTATGCTATGCTATGTAAATTATTTATTAAAGTAATATGAATCTAAGTTTGAATTATGTTTAAAAAAGTATAAACTCGTATGATAAAGTTTAGAATATAAGTTAATTTATGGTTTTTACTTAACCAGAAAATGCCGCCAAGACGTCAAACTCGAAACCAAAGGGCAGAAGGATCCGTCAACAACGTTGAGGGACAGTAACCAGTAAACCCGATACAGCATTTTACAAATATGATAGCTCAGACCATGCAACAAGGAATACCAGCAGCAGGGAATCAGCCGGGTAATCACTTAGCAAATTTCAAAGATTTTAAAGCTGTAGGACCACCAGAATTTAAAGGTACAACTGATCCTGTAGAAGCTCAAACCTGGATTAAAAAAATTGAGAAGGCGTTTGTGATAGCTAGAGTAGATGAGGGGCAGAAGACGACTTTTGCCACCTATATGATGAAGGGTGAGGCAAATTTCTGGTGGGAAGCGAATTAGGCGAGAGCGGGAGAGGGTGTAGTGGCTTGGCAAAGGTTTAAGACTTTATTTTTCGAGAATTACTTTTCTGCTAGTATGCAGGCTAGGATGGAGGTAAAATTTTTAGAGTTGAAACAAGGAGATATGTCAGTTGCGGATTACGCTGCTAAATTTAATGAGTTAGCTAGATTTGCTCCGCATCAAGTTGATACGGATGCTAGGAAGGCGAGAAGGTTCGAGTTAGGATTAAAACCCTGGCTCTATAACAAGGTGGCAGTGTTGCAGATTCTAACATTTGCAGCACTTATGGAAAAGGCGATAATTGTTAAGGAAGGGAGTGAGATCATGAGTCTCTATAACAAGGAGAGGAAGAACAAAGGTAAGGTTGAGGCAGCTGAGAAGGGGAAAATTAATAGTGGAAGTAAGGGAGGAAACGAAAAGACAAAAGTGAACTATTTTGAAAACGTACAGGTAAAGCAAGAGGGAGTGAAAAAGCAGGCAGTTCAGTGCAAAACTTGTGGGAAGAACCATTCAGGTGTGTGTTTGAAGGGGAAACCTGTGTGTTTCAAATGCGGGTAGGAGGGCCACATCTCTCCCAACTGCCCAAATCCTAGAAAATATAGTGGCTGTGTTGTTTGCGGTTCAATGGAACATAAGGTGAAGGAATGTCCGAAGAAGAGGGAATGAACAGGTAGTGTGTATACTGGTAGGGGTAGTGGAACGTTAGCAATCACAGGACCAGCAACATCCAGCAAGCCAACAAAGTCAACATCAAGGGTCTTCAACATGACGGTTCAGGACACGGTGGCAGCTGGCAACGCAATTCCTGGTATTATTCTAATCAATTATATATTCTTATATATATAATTTTTTTATTTTTTTATACATAGTAAATTATTTTATAAATAAAGTTTGAAAGGAGAAATTGAGTTATCAAATCTCCGTTTAATCAGAAAGATCAGTTCGATCAGAAAAGATCAAGATCTACTTACGATGATTGTGTATCTTGTGTGCTTGATATGTGTAGATTTTAAAGCGGTGATTCCGGGGACGGGATCATTATAAGGGAGGGTGAATGTGACAACCCGATATTTCTATATAAATAAATCATAAATTTTGCATATAAATTTTTTTTATGGGTACGATATGGGTCAAGGTAATATATATATGTTTAATTGTGTGATAAGTTAAATATATTTATTACATGAATTATTACAGATAATTTATTTTAGAATCATTGATTATTATCAATTATATTCCTTATTAGGAAGGTTAGATTATTAAGTTAATTAAGTTATTATGAAAGGAAAACCAGATATAGAATCCAAACCCTAATTTCGGGTTTTGATCAAGGAATGAGAAAAATAATATTATATTATTATTTGTTAGTATTATAGATATGTATGATTATGTGTGCAATGTTAATGTGTGGAATAATTTTATTATATTACGACCAAACCCTAACAATATTTTTACCAACCCTATTCTTGGTTTTGGGATAAAGAATAATAATAACATTATGATATTTTAATATTTTAAGTGTTATAATATGAACTGCATGTACGAGAGCTGATAATAATTGAGCAATTGTGTTATAGTATTCGAAAACCCTAGTTTCACTGTATAAGATCTAATATTGTTATATATCTGTGTTATATGATATAAATTTATGTGTTACTTTAAGGTGTATTAAATTGGAGACCTCAATTATAATTGTATTTTCTAAATTATTAGAAAACCCTAATTGTGTTTTTAGAAATCCAAGTTAATTGATTTGATAAACCCTAATTGCTAAAATTAGCAAGGTTAAATATATTAGTGTTATTAAACCCTAATACTTTGTCCAAAATTATTTTTGTTCCATTAAAATTATTAATAAAATGACTTAAATTCCCTTTTTCACATGTGCTAGAAGGTTGAGTGTGAATCTTTCTATATTTTGGGTTGGCCATCAACTCTTGATATTTTGAAGATTTAAAGCAACATGTGGCAGCCATCTAACTAATCAAATCATTCCTTAGCTTGTATATAAAATTAAAGAGAGAGAGAAAAATGCTCATTTGAGTGCTTTGTTCATCAACTCTCATTCCACTTCTCTCTCACTCTAACCAACGAATATCAGTGCTAAATTAGTCCCATAAATCAAGCCCCACGAAATCCCATATCAAATTAGTAGCTTAAAATCAAGATCAAACCAAGAAAGATAAAAAACTCAAGCTTGAAAATCTGTCCATAATTTGTTGTTGGATTTTGTGTTTAAGCTTGAAAATCTGTCCATAAGTGGGAACGATACTTTGCTTACTCTTTATTACTTGTTGACCACGTATACTTGTGTGTTGTGCGTAACTAGAAATTACCCAACAATCAGCACCAGAGATTAAAGACGAAATCTTGACCGAAGCTCATAGCTCACGATATTCAATTCATCCAGGAAGTACAAAGATGTATCAAGATTTACGCCGACATTTTTGGTGGCCAAATATGAAAAGGGACGTTGTAGAATGCGTGGCGAAATGTTTGACATGTCAACGAGTCAAAACCGAACATTAAAGACAAAGTGGATTACTTCAACCGTTGGAAATACCATAGTGGAAGTGGGAACACTTCACAATGGATTTTGTGGTGGGTCTTCCAACTACTCAGAGAGGATACGATGCGATTCGGGTGATAGTGGACAGACTGACGAAATCAACGCACTTTGTACCAGTAAAGATTAGGTTCAATCTTGATCAGTTGGCAAGATTATACGTTAAAGAGATCGTTTCAAGACATGGAGTTCCAGTGTCAATTGTGTCCGATAGACATCCGCGATTCACGTCAAACTTCTGGAAGAGAATACAAGAATGTTTGGGAACACAGTTGCGAATGAGAACGACTTATCATCCTCAAACATATGGCCAAAGCGAACAAACAATCTAGACATTGGAAGATATGCTTAGAGCTTGTATCATGGACTTTAAAGGAAGCTGTGAAGAACATTTATCGTTGGTGGAATTCGCCTACAATAATAGTTACCATGCGAGCATCGACATGCTGCCTTACGAAGCTTTATACGGAAGAAAGTGTAGAACTCAACTGTGCTGGGATGAAGTCGTTGAACGTCAATTGTTAGGACCAGAACTGGAACAACAAACTACTGAGGTTGTCAAACTCATCAGGGGAAGATTGGTAGCAGCTCAAGATAGACAGAAGAAGTATGCTGATCAACACAGACAAGATAATGCGTTCAATGTAGTAAATTACGTGTTCTTAAAAGTTTCTCCTTGGAAGGGGAAAATTCATTTCGGTAAAAAGGATAAGCTAAGCCCGAGGTTTATTGGACCCTTCGAAGTGCTGCGAAGAGTTTGAGAAGTGGCTTACGAGGTAGTTCTACCTCCAGAGTTGGAAAACATTCACAATATTTTTCACATTTCGGTATTACGACCGTATAAACCCGATTACAAACACGTGATCGAGTACGAACCGTTACAGTTCGATAAAAATTTATCGTATGAAGAGGTTCCTATCCAGATAGTCGACAGGAAAGAACAAGTGCTCAAGAATAAAGTGATACCTTCTGTGAAGGTGATATGGAGGAACCACTATGCTGAAGAAGCTACGTGGAAACTCGAAGATAAAATGATGAAAGATTACCCTGAGTTATTTGTTTAATTCGTCTTCGATTCTGGGGACAGAATCTTTATAAGTAAGGAAGAATGTAACGAATAATTTGTTTGAATGTTGATTCCGAGGACAGAATTCTTGTAAGAAGGGAATGATGTAACATTCAAGATTTTAATTACAATTTTAAATATTTATTGAATTATATAAATATTTAATGGATGTGTTTATCGTTGAATAAATATTTGTTTAATTGATTTGGTTAATTATTTGTCAAATAAATAATTAATGTGTTAAGGAAATTAATTATTATGAGATAATATTCTAATTTAATAATTAAGTTAGAGAATTTATAATGATTAAATGATTTATTCAATAAATTATTATTGGTATTAATTAAATTAAGTATAAAAGCTTAATTAAATAAAACATGACAAATAACTATATTATAAGAAGTTATTAAAATAAATTAAAGTAGTTTTAATTTAGATTATCAAACAAGGCTTAAGTATATTAATTCTTTAAGTTTTAAATTATTTTGCCAAATAAAGCCTTATGGCTTTTGGATTTAAAATTTTGAATTTATAATAATATAAATTAAATAAATAAAATAATAATATATATATTAGTTATGTAACTGATAATTTAATAAAATCATTAGTGAGCGTCAGTTTTAAAACCTTTGAAAAGACGTACGTTAGTTTAATTTACTTTACGTATATTGTATATGACTTAAGCCTAAGAAGAAGTTCAGTGAAAAAGGTTTTTAGAGAGTTTGAGAGAAAACCTGAGAGAGAGAAGTAGCAAGAGAAAGTTATCAGTGATTAACAAAGATAGTCTATGCAAACAAAAGGTATGTTTCTCTAACCTTAATATATGTATGTATATATATGTTTTACTTCATGAAGCCTAAAGTCTGTGTGTTCTTCTATTTCACTGTATATATAAAGTCTTTACAAAATTTCTGTAGTTGTTGTTATATAACTGAACTATGGTAATTATATGGGTTTATGATGTTAGAACTAGTTTTTACATAGGAATTGTTATGTTAATTTGGTTTAAAAGAAAGAGAAACTATTTTTCAGTATATGTTCTTGTAGCTGTCTATTGATAGTGAATATATTCATAAGTATGGTTATTAAGAAGATCAAATTTTGTAATTTGTTGGTAGCTATTTTAATTTGTTTGTTAAGAATTTCAGAGAAAATAGTTATAATGAATCAAATTCATGTATAATAGGAATTACCGTGTTAAACTTTGTTAAACAACGATAATGGAGTTTGGATTTTAAAAAACAGTGTTTTCAAAGAATTAAGTTATCTAAAATCATTGTTTAGTTGTTGATAACTGGTATATGTAAGATTATTAATGTTTGTGTGTAGTTTATATGAACTATAATGTTAATTGGGGTCAAAAAGCAGAATACAATAGCTTTGTTTACTCTTCGTGTTGTATTCTGTGAGTTCGGCGCCTTAGCGCCAAAATGAGAGCCACAACCCCGAAGTTCGTGCCGCAGCGCTAAAGACAACGTCACAGCGCCACTTTCGCGCCACAGCGCCAGCCAATGGCCTAACCTTCGCGCCGCAGCGCCATGACCGAGCAGCAATGCGGCCCACAGTGCCGTGGCGCCACTTAACAGAAAGTCCAGAAACGACTTTTGTCTTGCACAAAAGTCTGCAATTTTAATGTAATGTGATATAATGATTGTTAAACATGTAATATTGTTATTATGGTATTATAGTGCGAAGAACGAACATGTTATTAACACTTAACGAGTGTTGTTATTACTTGATGTAAGTTGATTATGTGAATTAGAATCAAATCATAAGTGATGTAAAGATATAGAGTGTTGATAATGACTGATGATGTCATGATGACATATTTATATAGGATAATTATGATTCGGATTATAACGGTTTAGCCTACAAGCAAGGCAGGTTTCCTAATCCTATACCTTATTGAGCAAGATTACTTTCGTTGAACAAGTTATTACCTTACCTTGTTATTATTTTTCAAGTTTCTATCTCCACACTTTCGTTGAGTTAGTTTGTTTTCGTTGAACAAGTTCTTTTATCTAGATTGTTTATAATGATGCAAGTTTTCTAAATCTTGTCTCTTAACATTGAGCAAAGTTATTATTTATAATTCGATTACAATTACGCAATTTCTTATAACTCTACACTTTCGTTGAGTTAGTTCTATTATTAAATTGTGCAAGTTTATTTAGACCTAAACTTGTTAGTTTTATCATGGAAGTACCTTTATTCTGATGAACAAGTTTATTATTCAAGTTATTACTTATTATGCATGCTCAACATTAAATTCTAAGATTTTAACCTTAGCGTAACGTTGTTCAAGCAAGGCATGTTATATTATTCAATGTTTATGTTATTACATTTCTCCTAAAGCATGATATTAATTTATAATGTCGATACAGTTATGATTATTCCATAACCTAGTGTTATAACCTTTTATTCAACTAATCCTTAGTTGATGTCCGTTGAATTCCAAATTACCTTGAAGTGTATCCAAACCAAACTTACTTTGGTGCAGACTTTTACTCTAAATACTTAGATGAACAACCCTATTCTTAGGGGTTTACGCTTAGTTTATACTTAGCGCTGAAATGTTTGTGCACAATATATTGTACGAAGGATTGATCCCCCTAAGTATGTCGAGTTCTTATAGTCTTATGACTGTTAAAGTTAAAGTTGAAAGATTACTTATAATTTTGGACATGGTTCGTGGTCATTAGACCCTCAGTTGAATGTTATGATTTTCATTAATAGAACCTATTGTTCAGTTCTATTGAGCCTATTCTTTGGCAAATGATGTAAAAGTTTTATTTATTGTTATTTCCAAGTGAGCCTTGTTTGCTCACTCTTGCCTGTATCACCATTACAGCTAAAGTTGAAAAGGGTGACGTACCTAGCACTAGTAAGGAAAAGGGAAAGATGAACAAGTACTGAAGACTTGTAATCATTTGATATTTTTAGTATCAGATTTAATTTTGAATTATTGTAATGAAGTTTAATTAATTTTCCGCATTTGAATGATTGTATGTAAATGTTAGATAACTTGGGAGATTTTTATTTAATGTAATCCTGTATGGGCATGTTTATTATTCAATTTTATAATGATTGGGTAGTTAGAAATGATTGTTTTGTTTAAGTGAACACAAAATCTTGAGGTAATGAAGTACCAGGATTTAGAGGTGTAACATTAACTGGCCACCACACCGCTAGTTACCTAAGAGCATTAATCAATCTTATTTTAGAAGGCGTATTTTATTTATGAGTCCTAACTAGAGAAAATCCAAAGAGAATTCAGAGAAAATTAGAGGGACATTGTAAGATTGAAGAATCAGAAAATATGCAATAGGTAAACTCTTCAACCCAACTTATAATTTACTGTTGTTAATATTTCTATTAAAAATTATTTCAAGTCTCTGTAAATGAAAGTTCAAGTCTCTATAATTGAAAGTTCAAGTCTCTGTAATTGAAAAGAGTAATGATTTGTGTGTGTGTGTGTGTATATATATATATATATATATATATATATATATATATATATATATATATATTATAATATGTTATCATAACATGTTTTTACCATATACGTATGTTTTCATAACATCAATTTCATAAAAATATGTCGTAAATAGATTTTTGAAGTTACAGAGTATAAATGTTTCATATATATGGCCCTTATGGGAAATGGTATGCCACGAATTGTTATTTAACTTGAAATTTATATGTAGATTATGTTATCACATGTCAAAACGAAGAAAATAAACTTAGAATGGACAGATTCGGAGTTATAACGAATTGTAATATCAAATTTTCATTTTTTATTTTCAAAACTTTCAAAAACACCAAGAACAGTGAAATTTTATGGTTTGATTCAAGTAATTGTATGTTTTAACTTGTTAAATCATTCTAGAGAGGTTGGGTAGGGATCATGTACGAATTTTATTGTCTGGGTATACTTAAATTCATTTGTGAATAATGAAATTGGATGTAATTGGTCATGATATGTGTTCTTCGCGAAACTCAGAATCAGAAACTGGCATGTCGCGCTGCAGCACCAACCTGTGCCTTAAGGTTCGTGCCGCAGCACCACAAACAAAGTTGCAGCGTCAGCCGTGCCGCAACGCCAAGGATAGGCTATATGGTGGCGCCGCAACGCTACTATGCAGTATGTCCAAGAATGAGAATTTTAGTTGTTTTATTTCAGGGAATGTAATAGTAACCTAATGTAATGAACATAAAAATGTGTTAGACATATAGTGAGATGTTAAAGTAGATTCTTAACATGTCAAAAAGGTAATTACATGTTTGAGTTATTTGTTGAATGCGTAGTTAACTTGTTGTTCGTGAAGTATAATATTATGTGAAAACAAGTGTTGTGATTTGATTAGTATAATCATAATCATAGTTTAGACAAAAGAGAATGAACTTGTGATGCTAGTTATGTTATAATTGACTAGTAATGTGAATGTAAATGGTATGTAGGATTAAATTGAGGAACGTGTATAATTAATGTATAACTTATGCACGAGGCAAGTTTCTTAACCCTACTTGTTATCGTCATGCAAGTTTCTAAAGCTTACCTCTTTAACATATGGATGCGTATGTTATTTACCCTAGTGAGTATAAGGTTTGAAACAGTGATTCTGGAAACGGAATCCTTATAAGGGATGGTGAATGTAATAACCCGATATTTTCTATATAATTAAATAAGAAATTTTACGAATAATTATTTTTTTTTATTAAGATAAATGTGGGAATATGTACAAGATAAAGCGTATGTATTTTTGTGATAAATAAATATATATTACATGAATAATTTCAAATAATTGTATTTTAGAATTATTGATCATTATAAATTATATTCTTTTAATAAATTAATTTAATAGTAGAAATATTTTTATTAATTATTTTCCATGAAAATATGATTATATATTATTTCAATAATATATGAATGATAATTAGAATTATTATAATAATTATTTTATTATATGAATTTATTTCAGATTAATTTTGTTAATTATTATAACTTAATTAATAATGGTATGTATATGAAAGATAAATCAGATATGAAATCCAAATCCTAATTCTAGATTTTGGCTAAGGAAAGAGAATAATAATATAATATTATTTATATTACGGTGCTATAAATATGTATTGTGTGTGTAGACTGATAATGGTTGGCCAATTATGGTAAAGTAGTAGAAAACCCTAGATTTAATTTGTTTAACCCTATTTTGAAACTCAAATAAGATATTCAAGACTGTGTGGTAATTGTGTAATATGATGTATGTTGCGTATTATAGAATTTGGTGTTAATTAGGGAAACCCAAATTATTTGAAACATTAATTAGTAATTAGACACCCTAATTGCTAAAATAAAAACCCTAATTTGCTAATTGGAACCCCTACTCGCTAATGTAGTCATCTTAATGCTAATTAGTAACTCTTTAAGCCTAATTAGTAAGTATAGGTAATTAGGAAACCTAATCCAATTAGGGAGCACTAAATTGTATATATATATTTTTTAGAAACTTTACTTTTCATTTTTGCCTTAATTGCAAAATCCTAGAAAATGAAATTGTAGAACCTTAGGGTCAAACCCTAAGGGTTGGGACAAGTTACCATAATGCCATTAAATTTGCAAGCCTAATGACCAAACTACCCTTGTGCATAGTTTATTAAGATAACTTGTATTTCTTGCCAAAGCTTTAGTTAGTGAACCACTATTGACTTTTTATTTGATAATAATACACAGAAATCAGTCATTTACCAGCCATACATTGCTTCTAACCTAATATATATAGATTGAAAGAGAGAGAAGTTCATTATTTAGCCCATTTGTACACCAACTCTCTACAAAGTCCCTCTCTCTCTAACCCACGAATTTCTTTAGTATACCAGTTCCCAAATCAAGGCCCACTACTTCCATAAGAGATCAAGAACCCTAGATCAAGAAATTGTTCACAAGAGGTATAAACCCTAGAACCAAATCTGATCTTTGATCCTATGTTAAAAGTTATGATTTTGTGTTTAAACATGTTGTTTATAGTCTATATAAGTGATATGGGTTGATAGATGTTAGATCCATAACATCTATAGGCCTGGATTTGAAGTTTTTCAAAATCTGGAAATCTTAAAAAATGAGGCCTGACAACCGAATGTCAGACCTTGTAAATCTTTGTTTGTTTATGATTTTGTGTGTTTTATGTTTTAGACTTGTAGTTTGCCATAAGGACTTTGATATGAACTTGAAATCATGCTTAGATCAGATCCAGATTACAAGATATTATTGGTCAAACTCGGTTGCCCGAGCATGACCAAGAGTTTCTGGGCAACCCAGAAACTCAATCTCAGTGTCTGACAAGATTTTGCTAGCTCGAGATATGTCAGGATTTATGTGTTTTGACGATGTTATTGTATCTATGTTATAGCCTGCTATATGGACTTTAGATCTATACCTTTTTATTTCTTAAATCATCAACATGATCGATGTAGGGGATGGTCAAAGTAGACATTCCGGTCACATTTTCTGTTTTCTAGAAATTCGAGAAAATGTATGAACTATGTTTTTGACAGGGTTTGACAGAATAATAACTTGTGATTATGTTCTAGTTGGACTGGTATGTTGTTATATATATGATCTATGACATGAGAACTGCACGTTTGTACCATAAGAACACTTAACTAATGACCAGAACACCTGATTAAGCGAGCTTAAAAGTTGCACCATGTCACTAACTGGGTTTCTGGGATACCCAGAAAACCAAGGAACTGCCTGACAGTATCTTTGAGAGCCCAAATCTCTTTTTTATGATGTTGTTTGACCTAGATGAGGTTTGATAACTGTAGTACTACATACCTACTACAAGATCAATTCTTGAGATAGCCCGAAACGTATTTAGACTGAGACTTAAGGCTGGTCAAACGTGACCCCTTGAACACAGATTGTTAGTGTTTTTGAGCCCCAAGAACACTTATCGCGATAGAAACCATCGCTAAAGCCTTTAGCGACGAATTTAATAATTTTATTTTCCTAATTTCCAGAAAATAATTAAAAATAGAAATAAATTCTAAAAATCATTTAAAAACAGAAATTAATTTTTGAAAATTACAAAAATAATTTTAAAAATTATTCGAAGTTATAAAAATAAACTTTTAATAATTTTACATAATTTTCATAATTATTAGTATTTATTTGAATAATATTGATATTTAATTTATTTAATAAATACATTAAATAAATTAATTAAAAATAATTTTATTATATTAAAAATCATTTTAAATGATAATAAGGTATATAATAATATTTTAAGTTATAAAACATAACTTTTAATATTTTAAGATAAATTTTATTAATTATTTAATATTAATGATATTTGATTTATTTAGTAATTATATTAAATAAATTATTTTACAACTGATTTTAATATTATAAAAATCATTTTAAATGAAAATAAGTAGTTTTTAAATATTTAAAGTTATAAAATGTGACTTTTAATATTTTAAAGGTAAATTTCATTAATAATTTAATATTAATGATATTTGATTTATTAAAATAAATAGTTTAAAAATGGATTTATTGATTTAAAAATAATTTAAACAGGATATAAATGGTTTAAAAATATTTTAAGTAATAATAAATGACTTTTAATATTTTGATAAATAGTACATTAATATTTAAATATTAATGGTAGTTATTTAAAAATGATTTTAAATGTTTTAAAAATCATTTAAGGGTAATAAAAATGTTTTAAAAATATTTTAAGTTATTATAAATAACTTTAATATTTTAGCAATGGTTTCATTAATAATTTAATGTTAATTAATTATTAATGATAATAGAATTATTTAATATTTAAATCATTTAATAATGATTTCAGTGTTTGAAAAATCATAATTAATTATAATAATTATTTAAAAATTATTATAAGGCTATGAAAAAAATATGACAGATATTTAAAATATCCAGAAAAATATTAAACTACACGATAGAGTTTTAGACTCAATATTTACCCGATAAAGCCGTCGGTACGTCAAATTGACTTAGAAACTTATCCAGACCTAGATAGTTTGACTTTATAAGTGATTGTTTATGATTCAATGACTGATATAACTATGTGATTAGGTTATGTGCTGACTGTAAATAGCAATACTATGTGTTATGATATGTATTTCTAATCGATTGAATGATCTTATTAATGATAGGTCTCGACATAAAATATAAAACAAAATTGTGTAACCGTAAGCAGCAGACCAGACAAGTATCTTATCTTTGCATTTACTTTATGCAATGGACATGCGTAAAAGAATATCTAACCATTTACATTTACTTTATGCAATGGACATGTGTAACCCAGTTTCAGAACTATATTGTTATTGTTATTGTTCATGTATCTATACTTTTTGTAAGACCGCAACTTTTATGAATAAAGATGAATTTTTTATAAATATCATTTTTGATTATTATGGAATGAATTTGTTATAATATTATAGTTGTGGGTAATATTTATAAATTCTGCAAAGTACGCAAGTTGTTATATAATATTCGATTGGTCAGGGAATATTCGTACGACGGCACAATCATTGGTGGACCCCACAACAGAATTATTATCATATTGAGAAACGACAAAAATATCTTTTTATAAAATAACGGCGAAAGTTTTACCGTTAACACTGTTGGAATACCTAGTGGTTAAAATACAGTAATACGCATTGTTTCACAGTAGCACACGGTATTGCACAGTATTTTTGAATTATTAATTCTTACGTAAGAAGACACTACTCAATAATTATTACAGTAATTACTGTTCAATATTTTATTTTATTGGTTCAATAATTGATGTGTTGATATTTTATATTATTGTTGTTTCAATAATTGTCACTGCACAATAGTTTCCATTATCAGATCAATAATTCATATTATTTGAATAATATTATTAGATAACATTATTGGCAATATCTAGAAAATTTTGTCAAGGAGAGGTTTGGTCACCTAATTGCGCGCCAGTAAGGAGAAATCCTTATTGGAAAGCCCCCTCTTTCGTGGGAACGGTCTGGTTGTCAGTATTGTGATTCTGTAATATTATTTGTGAATAATTAATTATTGATTTATATGATAAAGAAATATTTATTTTATGTAGACACAAATGATAGATAAAAAAATATTTATTCGAAGTGGATTTAAACTGAGGAATTTTTACCATGTGACATTTGTTGAAAGTTGGTATTTTATTCGATGAGGTATGCAATGATGTATTATGATCGATGAAGTCAGCGGTGATGTCATAAATTATGGCAAAAAGACTATTTTACCCTTACTCTGCCAAGCCTATAAATAGAAGCTCATTTCTTCATTATTTTTCACCAATTCATTCAAGCTATAGAGAGAATAAGATAGAAAAAAGAAGAGTATTCTGTTACTACACTATTGCAGTATCCAATCTCCTACTAAGGTAAGGGGTATTATTCTTTCGTAATCATAAAGAGAGTTATTTTCTTTCAATACTCGTAAGGGTTGTTATTTCATTCTTTATTATTTTTGTTGAATAACCTGTCTATGCGGTCTATCGCATGCCTGGTGAATTCTGTTGTTATTCCATTCCTTATTATTCTGTTGAAACTTCCTGTCTGTGCGGATTATGCATGACCTGATTCCATTCTTTATTATTCTGTTGGAACATCTTATCTGTGCGGATTATGCATGACCTGGTTCCATTCTTTATTATTCTATTGGAACATCATGTCTGTGCGGATTACACATGACCTGGTTCCATTCTTTATTACTCTGTTGAAATGATATGTCTACGTGGATTATCGTATGGCGGCCAAAAATCCATTTGGGGTTTCATATATTCTATTATAATCAGTTAGTTAAAGTTTTGGCTTCTATATTCCATGAAATTAGTGGAATATCCTTCATATTTGTGCTTCATCCAGTATCTTTTCATGAAAATATTCTTCCGAGCATTCTTGAACTTTACTCCATAAAACAGTATCATTTTGACAATTTGGACGTTATTGATTTCTGGATAAATTAAATTTTAAATCTTTAAAAATTTATCCTTGAACTTGTTTTATTGAATTCTTATATCAGTGTAATCATCCTCATGTTTATAATATGTTGAAAGTCATATGTGACCTGTAGTGCATAGATGGACTTGGTATGATTATGACTAGGGATTATTCGGTATATTCATGACCATAATTTTACAAATGATGTGCTAAAAATCCTCATTGGCCGTAGTGTATTGATGGACAGTTGTTGGCATTATCATGGCCATTGATGAATACACGAATATCCTTGGCCCGTAGTGCATGGATAATTTGTGGTCGTGATACTAATGAATATCATTGGCCATAGTACAGGGATGATGTGGATTATTTATTAAGCTGAGTCTCAGCGATAAAAGTAATGAAAAACCTTTTAAATCATAGAGGATAGTAGATTTTATTTTCTACTTGACTCTTCTAATGGATTGTTTGTTCGCTGCTGTTAAACTTGATGTTTTTTATATTTTATCAGTTTAACACTGTTGAAGGCTAATGATAATTTATTCTACATTATCTTAGTCATAATATTTCTTATTGGGCTAGTTGAGTTCACCCTTTTGCTTTCATTGTTCTCTTCAAGAAATGAGAACGTATCACGGACTAGTCGGGGAACGGAGTGACGGTCCAGATGATAGCTTTAGTAGTCCTCACTATTCTATGAAATAATGTGATAATAAATGTGTTGAGGACTTATTTTGAGTTTGAATATTGTCTAGAAGATAATATTTGTATTAAAACTCAAAGCTCATGTTGTATATTTAAGGATGTATTTGTATTCTGTACCTTGTATTTGGCGACTCAGAATAGGTGATGTATACCTTTTTTGGGGGCGTCACAGTTGGTATCAAAGCTTAAGGATATGATCACTGGCTGAGATGTGAGACAAGAACAAGGAGGGGAGAGACGGGGAATTCCTTCGCTAGTTTGACCTACCTAAGTTTATTTGGTATTTAATTGGTCGGTCAGAGTATAGGGATAATATGTGATATGATAACTAACCTTGTTTTGTGGCAGTATCTGAAAATGACATCTGAGAATGTTGAGAATAGCAATGGAGCATAGGAGACCGTTGAGTCTCCACATATCAATAATCAGGATTATGTGCATCAGGAAGGCAAAAATCATCATGCAAACAACAACACTAACCAAATGATAAATGTTGGAATGTTCAGAGGCTTTATGCAATTCATGTAACATCAGGCGAGAGCGGCTCCTGTCCAAAATGTAGGTGGAAACACTGGAAACTCTCAGACGGTCACCGCTAAACAGTTCAAGGAGCTGGGACCACCGAAGTTTATTGGAGAGCCAAAACCACTTTAAGGCGGAGACGTGGATAAAGCAGATCACCAAGATATTTGATGCCTTGGGATGCTACGAGGAGCAAAAGGTTCTCTTTGCCACCTTTATGTTGCGAGGAGAGGCAGATTACTAGTGGGAATCGGTAAAGCGTACTCAACCTGTCGCACTGAAGATGTCTTGGGAGAAGTTCCAAGAACTATTCAACGACAAGTACTTTCCCGAAAGTATTTGTCACATAAAAGAGGTAGAGTTCATCAAGTTGAAGTAGAACAATATGACCGTGTCGCAGTACGAAGCTAAGTTTGCCGAGTTGTACCGGTTTGCGTCTCACTTGGTTGATAATGAGAAGAGAATGACGCGGATGTTTTTAAGAGGTTTGAAACTCAAGATACGTCAATATCTAATTTCTCATAAACTGTGTTTGTATTCATATGTTGTAAATAGGGCTCAGTTATTGGAGCACAATAACGAGTCAACGTAACGTGGAGGGAATCAACATGCCAAAAATGGTAACCACTTCTGTGGTAATCATTGCCAAGACAATAAGAATGGACATTTCAAGAATAAGAGATTCAACAATGATGGAAAGACGTCAGCATCGGCACCCGTGGTTAAGGAATGAGAACGACCACCTATCATACGCTTCAAATGCTGAGGGGATGGACATATCAATCCAAACTATGCGATGCCATCCAAAGCGTGTTATAATTGTGGAAGAGAAGGTCATCTAGCCCAATTTTATCGTGCACTGAAGACAAGTCCAGTTGGAATGGTGACACAAAATACCGTCCCAGACAAGTCAAAACTAGTAGTTCAAGGGAGAGCTTTTGTTGTGACCTTCCGGAAAGTAAGGAACCCGAATGAGGTCATCACGGGTAAGCTTATCATAAACTCTAGCGAAGTCTATACCTTCTTTGATACTAGTTCTACCCATTCTTTTATTTCTCCTACTTGCGCTCAATGCTTAAATTTGACTCCAGAGAAATTAGACTTTGACTTATCCGTGGAAACTCCATTGGGAGAAACGTTCATTACATCCACTGTTTATAAGTTTTGTTTGGTTCAAATCGGTTCCCTCACATTACCTGTCGATCTTATTTCATTGAAAATACTTACATTTGATGTGATTCTAGGGATTAATTGGTTAACTACTCATCATGCAAAAAATGATTGTTTTCGTAAGGTTGTTAGCCTTCATATTCCTAACCAACCTATAATGTGAATTCAAGCAAAAAAAAAACCATTAAAATCAATCACTGTCATCTCAAGCTATAAAGCTATTTGTTTATTGAAAAACGAATGTCAAGCTTTCTTAGCTTATGTCACAGATTTAAACAAAAATACGTCAGATTTGAATGATATTGCTATTGTTAATAAATTTCCTGACGTATTCCCTTGAACCCGGTAGAGCGTGAAATTGAATTTTGTATCAACCTTAAACCCGATACAAAACCCATTTCCAAAGCCCCATATCGAATGGCTCCTATTGAACTTCAAGAGTTAAAGACCCAATTGTAAGAATTATTAGACATTGGTTTCATTCGTCCTAGTACATCTCCTTGGGGTGCTCCTGTTCTATTCGTGAAGAAGAAAGATGGGAGTATGCGACTTTATATTAACTACCGGGAATTGAACCATGTCACCATCAAGAATAGGTATCTATTACCTCGCATTGATGACCTGTTTGACCAGTTGCAAGGAGCATAATTCTTTTCAAAGATCGATCTTCGTTCTGGATATCATCAGCTGAAGGTTAAAACTGAGGATATTCCAAAGACTGCCTTCAGAACTCGGTACGGGCATTAAGAATTCTTAGTCATGTCTCTTGGATTGACTAATGCTCATGCTGCCTTCATTGATATGATGAACCGAGTTTTCAAGGAATATTTGGATCACTTTGTGGTCGTCTTTATTGATGACATCCTAATATATTCCAAAAGCTGTGAAGATCATGAGCAACACTTGAGGCTGATACTCCAAAAGCTTCGTGAAAATAAGCTTTATGCCAAGTTAAAGAAATGTGAGTTCTGGCTTGAGGAAGTAGCATTCCTTGGGCACGTAGTATCAAGTCATGAAATATCTATTGACCCGACAAAGATTGAAGCTATTCAAAGCTGGGAGCAACCTAAATCAGTGATCGAAGTACGTAGCTTTCTCGGATTAGCTGGTTATTATCGGAGATTCGTGAAAGGGTTTTCTTGAATCGCTACTCCAATAACTCAGCTGACTCGAAAAGATATAAAATTTGGTTAGAACGTGGAATGTGAGAAGAGTTTTCAAGAACTCAAGAGTAGACTCATTTCAGCACATGTTCTGATAATACCATCTGGCTCGGAGAAATTTATCATCTACAGTGATGCATCGGGCAAAGGGTTAGGATGTGTTCTCGTGCAACATGAGAAAGTCATAGCCTATGCCTCTAGGCAACTCAAAGAATCTGAGAGGAATTATCCTACACATGATCTAGAGTTGGTAGCTGTTGTCTTCGCACTTAAAATTTGGAGGCGTTACTTATATGGGGAGAAAGTGGAGATCTTTACGGATCATAAAAGCCTCAAATATTTCTTCACCCAAAAGGAACTCAACATGCGGCAACAATGTTGGCTTGAACTGTTAAAAGATTATGATCATACCTTTCAATACCATCATGGTAATACGAACATAGTAGCTGACACATTGAGTAGAAGATCATATGCGGGTACGAGTGCGATATTGTCAACGCAAAGGCCCATTTTATATGACTTGCAAATGATGGAGACAAAGTTAAAGACTCCAAAGACCAATATGATGATGGCGAATATACGAGTAGAACCAACTTTAATCGATAAAGTTAACGCTGCTCAAGCTACAGACCTGGAACTGATACGTATGAGGAAGAAAGTGCAAGAAGGTGTAATGCCAGAAGCAAGAATCGATGACGAAGGAATACTTCGAGTCAAATCCAGACTCTGTGTTCCTAACGACCCTGATTTAAAGTATAAAATCATGATGGAGGCGCACAACACACCGTTTACAATTCATCTTGCGAGTACCAAAATGTATCATGATCTTTGACATACATTTTGGTGGAGCAATATTAAGAGAGAGATCGCGGAGTTTATCTCAAGGTGTCTAACTTGTCAACGAGTCAAGGCAGAGCATCAAGTACCAAAAGGTCCATTGCAACCATTTGAAATTCCAGAATGGAAGTGGGAGCACATTACCATGGATTTCGTTACCGGTCTTCCCAAGGTTTTTCAAGGCATAGATGCGATTTGGGTCATTGTTGATAGATTGACCAAGTCAGCTCATTTTTTACCTATACGAGAAACTTATACACTTGAACGTCTTGCTCGTATTTACATAAATGAAATTTTAAGACTGAATGGTATGCCAGTATCCATAGTTTTTGATCGAGACCCAAGATTCAATTCACGATTTTGAGTTAGTTTGTAGAAAGCTATGGGCACAGATTTACGATTTAGCTCGGCATATCATCCTCAGACGGACGGGCAGTCGGAGAGGACTATTCAAACTCATTAGGATTTATTAAGACTCTGTGTCCTTGACTTCAAGGGAAGTTGGGATAAGTTCTTATCATTGGTGGAGTTTTCCTACAACAACAGTTATCAAGCAAGTATCGGCATGGCTCCATATATTGGCATTGTATGGAAGAAAGTGTCATTCTCCAGTATGCTAGGATGAGGTAGGTGAAGAAATGTTGTTGGGATCGGAGTTGGTACGTATGACTACGGAAAAGATTCAAACGATCTGACAACGTATAAAAACCTCACAAGATCGACAAAAGAGTTATGCTGATCTTCATCGAAAGGATGTGGAATTCGATATAGGAGATCATGTGTTGTTACGTGTTGCTCCATGGAAAGGAGTTACAAGATTTGGAAAGAGAGGAAAGATCAATCCTCGATTCATCGGCCAATTTTTAATCTTCGATCGAGCAGGAACTGTGGCCTATAGACTCGCTTTACCGCCAAGTATGTCTCGTGTTCATAACGTTTTTCATATATCCATGTTACGTAAATATGTGGAAGACCCGAACCACATTATTGAGTTAGAACAGGACGAAGTAGCGCAAGATTTGATATATGAAGAGGTTCCTGTTTAAATCTTGGATAAGAAGGAACATATTCTACGCTCCAAGGTTATACCTCAACTCAAAGTTTTGTGGAGAAACCACGATGTTGAGGAAATGACCTGGGAGTTAGAATCTGAAATGAAAATCAATGTATCCTTACCTCTTCAACATACCAGGTACGTACCCTAATGTCGAGGGCAAAATTTCATAAGAAGGGAGGTTGTAAGACCCCAACTTTTATGAATAAAGATGAATTTTCTATAAATATCATTTTTGATTATTATGGAATGAATTTGTTATAATATTATACTTGTCGGTAATATTTATAAATTCTACAAAGTACGCAAGTTGTTATATAATATTCCATTGTTCGGGGAATATTGGTTTTAACAGGGAATACTCGTACAACGGCACAATCATTGGTGGACCCACAACAGAATTATTGTCGTATTGACAAAACGACAAAAATATCTTTATATTAAATAATGGCGAAAGTTTTACCGTTAACACTATTGGAATACCTGGTGGTTAAAATACAGTAATACGTATTGTTGCACAGTAGCACACAGTATTGCACAATATTTTTGAATTATTGATTCTTATATAAGAAGGCACTACTCAATAATTGTTACAGTAATTACTGTTCAATATTTTATTTTATTGGTTCAATAATTGTTGCGTTGATATTTTATATTATTGTTGTTTCAATAATTGTCACTGCACAGTATTTCCCATTATCAGATCAATAATTCATATTATTTGAATAATATTATTAGATAGCATTATTGGCAATGTCTAGAAAGTTCTGTCAAGGAGAGGTTTGGTCACCTAATTGCGCGCCAGTAAAGAAAAATTCTTATTGGAAAGCATCCTCTTTCCTGGGAACGGCCTGGTTGTCATTATTGTGATTCTATAATATTATTTGTGAATAATTAATTATTGATTTATATGATAAGGAAATATTTATTTTATGTGGACACAAATGATAGATAAGAAAATATTTATTCGAAGTGAATTTAAACTGAGGAATTTTTAGCATGTGACATTTGTTGAAAGTTGGTATTTTAACGTTTCCGATAAATTATTTCATTCAAATATGTTATTATAATATTACATTATAGTAGTATGATGTGATTATATAATAGTACATTTTTTATAATTTGAATGGTAGCATTATTATAGTAAATTCATGGTATAAAAGTAAAAGGAGGTAGAAGAGAACAAATTGAATTTGAATTCATGTGATGCAAGCGATGATGTCATCGGACGATGAGGTAAGCGATGATGTTATCGGACGATGAGGTATGCAATGATGTATTATGATCGATGACATCAGCGGTGATGTCATAAATTATGGCAAAAAGACTATTTTACCCTTACTCTGCCAAGCCTATAAATAGAAGCTCATTTCTTCATTATTTTTCACCAATTCATTCAAGCTATAGAGAGAGAAAGTATAGAGAGAATAAGAGAGAAAGAAATAAGAGTATTCTGTTACTACACTATTGCAGTATTCAATCTCCTACTAAGGTAAGGGGTATTATTCTTTCTTATTCATGAAGAGAGTTATTTTCTTTCAATACTCGTAAGGGTTGTTATTCCATTCTTTATTATTCTGTTGGAATAACATGTCTGTGCGGTCTATCGCATGCCTGGTGAATTCTGTTGTTATTCCATTCCTTATTATTCTGTTGGAATATCCTGTCTGTGCGGATTAAGCATGACCTAGTTCCATTCTTTATTATTCTGTTGGAACATTCTGTCTGTGCGGATTACGCATGACATGGTTCTATTCTTTATTATTCTGTTGGAACATCATGTCTGTGCGGATTACGCATGACCTGGTTCAATTCTTTATTACTCTGTTGAAATGATCTGTCTACGTAGATTACCGCATGGCGTGAAAAAATCCATTTGTGATTTCATATATTCTATTATACTCAGTTTGTGATAACCCGGGTTTTCGAATAATCCAAAATTTGCGATTTTTTTTTATTTAATATTAATATTGATTATCAATTGTGTGACAAGTATCTAGGATATGAGTCTTGAGAAGGTCAATTGGTGTATTGACTAATAAAATTTGAGTAGAGTTGTGCTTAACAACTTTAAAAACCCTAACCCTAATTTCTAGATAGGAAATCGGTAGAAAATATAATTAAAATAATTATATTAATGAGTACGTGTTTGTACTGTTTAGAATTTTGATCAATGATTGATCGGATAAGGTTTAAAATTAATAAACCCTAATCTCAGATTTAGAAAATCAAATGTACAATTAAAAACCCCTAATTGTACGCCGAGAAACCCTAATTTTATATTCGGGATTTCTAAACCCTAATTAGGAAACCCTAATCCTAAGTGGCATGTATAAGGCGTTTATTAAACTTAAAATATGATTAGAAAATCTTAATTATGTTATATTTATTTTAATTTCTATTTTACAAACCTAATTGTAATTTGGAAATTTTACTTTTCTATTAAAAATCCTAATTCGTGGGTTGTAAACCCTTATGACCAATTACGACCCTAATTGCTTAATTAGCAATTTTAATTAGGAATTATTAATCCAAATTAGCAATATTTAAGTTATGCTTAAATTTTTTTTAATATAATTAGAAAATTCTAATTATAATTTTGAAATATTAATTTTTCGATTTTTAGAACCTAAATTGGAAATTTTAGAAAATCAAATTGCTTAACCCTAAGGGTTTTAAACCCTAACCCCAACCCTAAACCCTAAAGGTATGTGCATTGAACAAGAATGCCATTAGAATTAATTTATAAATGACTAAAATGCCCTTTTAGTTTATTTTAATATGTAACTTGCAAAATGTGCTAGCAACTTTAGTTGGTAAACAACTTATTTGACTTGTGTGACACAAAATATCAGTCACTCAGCCGAAATATAGCAGATC
This sequence comes from Panax japonicus, assembly GCA_020205505.1. NCBI lineage: Eukaryota > Viridiplantae > Streptophyta > Magnoliopsida > Apiales > Araliaceae > Panax > Panax japonicus. The sequence goes on along the minus strand of CM035101.1, from coordinate 26,067,158 downwards.
TAGCAACATCCAAGAAATATATATTAGACTAGAGAGAAAGTTCATAAAACTTGCTCATTTTCAACTTTGCTCTCACCAACTCTTATTCTCTCTCATACCTCCGAAAATCACCACTAGATCAGTTCTATAAACACCTATTAGATAAACCAAGAATAGATTGGAGAGCCAAGATCTAATATTGTTCAAGAAAAGGTATAAACCTATTTTTTATTTTTGATCCATGTTGCTAAGAAAACTTTCGTGTTTATGTGTTTAAATCTTTGTTGGATGATGTTTAATGATGATCTATGTTGATATAACATAGATCCATAGCATCAAAATGCTTTAAAAGTGATGATTTTCAAAACTGCCAGTTACATAAAATGTGGTCTGACAAGCTAATGTCAGGTGCCACAGATTCTTCTTTGTTTAAGATTTTTCTTGTTTGATGTTTTGGATTGGTAGTCTGACATGAGGACTTTAATCTGCAAGTGGAATCAGTATCATAGGATGTTTGTATTTGAAGTTATTCATGGTCAAAACTCGTTGACCGGGCATGACCATGAACTTTCTGGGTAACCCAGAAAGGCAAGTTCAACGTCTGACAGCATTTTGAACGGCTCATATCTGACATATTTGATTCTTGTTGATGGTGGTTTTGTAACTAGCGTGTACCCTGACATATGTACTTTATATTTATGACTTTAGATAGTTTATATAAGCATCAGAGTGATCAGGGTAAGAGGTCAAACTAGGTGACCCGGACTGATTTTATATTTCTGGAAAACCCAGAAAAAGTAAGAACAAATTTTCTGACAGACGTTGACCGACTTATAGATCGTGATTCTATTGTTTGTAAACTGATTTGTTGTTTTGTAAATGTTCTGTAACACCCGAACTATAACCATGAACCATTAAACCTCATGAACCATGACTAGAACATAGAGATGATCGAGCTTGAAAGTGTCAAATCGAAGCTGTTTGGGTTTCTAGGTTACCCAGAAAACCCAGATTTCGTTGACAGAAAGTTTGAGAAGCCAGATCTTCCTGTTATGTTTTGATATGACCAAGTTAGTGATTAATAAGTGTAGTATTACGTTTTTACTAAAATACCTAAGTCTTAGATGGCCCAGAAACAATTATATCAGAGAATTAAGTCCGGTCAAACCATGCACATTGAACACTGACTTTGTCAGTGTTCTTGAGCCAAGAACACCAAAGGCCACAGACAAGTGTCGCTAAAGACTATTAGCGACGGTTTATTTAATTTTTGAATTTCTGAATTTTCGGAAATTATTTAAAAATAGAAATAAATTCTAAAAATGGTTTTAAAAATTATTTTAATTTATGAAAAATACTTTCTGACTATTTGGAATATTTTTCATTAATAATTATAATTATTTGAATATTAATGCTATTTAATTTATTTAATTAGTGTATTAAATAAATTAGAGAAAAATGATTTTAATTATATAAAAATCATTTTAAATAAGAATAATGTATTTAAAAATATTTTGAGTTATAAAATGCAACTTTTAATATTTTTGGAGAATTTTCATTAAAAAACTAATATTAATGATATTAGATTTATTTGATTATTAAATTAAATAAATAAGATAAAAATAATTTTATTAATTTAAAAATCATTTTTAATAAGAATAAAGTGTTAAAAAATATTTTGAATTATAAAATAAAATTTTCAATATTTTTTGGAGAATTCTTATTAATAAATTAATATTAATGATATTATATTATTTATTTAATTAATTAAATAATGAATTAAAAATGATTTTATTGATTTAAAAATCATTTAAAAGTGAGAAAAATTAATTAAAAATATTTTAAGTGATAATTAATTACTTTTAATATTTTGATAATAAATTTTATTAATATTTAGATATTAATGGTGATGATTAAAAAATGATTTTAATTATTTTAAAAATCATTTAAGTAGGATATTGATGATTTAAAAATATTTTTAGTTATTAACAATAACTATAATATTTTGACAAGTATAACATTAATATTTTTATATTATTAAATATTAATGATAATAAGATTATTTGATAATTAAATCATTTTAAAATGATTTAAGTGTTTGAAAAATTATTATAAATTATAATAATTGTTTATAAATTATTAAAAGCTTTCGAAAAATATTATAAACAATATTTAACTTATCTAAAATAATATTGAAGCTTAGAGACCAAGTTTAATTGATAATTAATGTGTTAATTGTCAGATAGGGTGACCAGAACACCGAGAATGGACCGAAGTCCAACCAAATCGAACTAGTTAGACTTGTTAAGTGTTTATATAGGTTATAAACACTGATGTGACTATGTGGTAATGTATCTAGGAGAAGATTTACTGTGAATTACAGTGTTACGTGTTATAAAATATTGTACTAATTGTGAGGCCGATATTGTGACTCCCCCAAAACAGGTATACATCACACATCTTGAGTCGCCAGATACATGGTACAAAATTCAAATACAAAATTAATTATACAACAGTCGTGTAACATATGACTAAACATATGCTATTAGTTTTAATACAAATATTGTCATCTAGACAATATACAATCTCAATGGGGTCCTCATTACATTTATCATCACACTATTTTACAGAATAGTGAGGACTACTAATGCACCATGTAGGACCATCACTCTGTTCCCCGACTAGTCCCTGCTATGTTCTCATTTCCTGAAGAGAATAGTGAGAACTACTAATACAACATGAGCTTTGAGTTTTAATACAAATATTGTCTTCTAGAAAATATTCAAACTCAAAATAAGTCCTCAACACATTTATTATCACATTATTTCATAGAATAGTGAGGACTACTAATGATATCATTTGGACCGTCACTCCTTTCCCCGACTAGTCCGTGCTACATTTTCATTTCTTGAAGAGAACAATGAAAGCAAAAGGGTGAGCTCAACTAGCCCAGTAAGAAATATTATGACTAAGATAATGTAGAATAAATTATCATTAGCCTTCAACAGTGTTAAACTGATACAATATAACAAACATCAAGTTTAACTGCAGCGGAACAAGCAATCCATTAGAAGAGTCAAGTAGAGAATAAAATCTACTATCTTCTATGATTTAAAAGGTTTTTCATCACTTTTATCTCTGAGACTCAGCTTAATAAATAATCTACATCATCAAATCATCCCTGCACTACATGCCAAGGATATTCTTTAGTATCACGACCACGAATTATCCATGCACCACGGCCAAAGATAATCATGTTTTCATCAACGGTCCTGATCATGTCATAAAACAATTCATCTTTGCACCCTTGGCCGAAGAGAATCCATAACCATAATCATACCAAAAACTGTCCATCAATGCACTACGGGCAAATGAGGACTTTTTCCACATCATCTGTGACATTACAGTCATGATTTTACCGAATAATCCCTGGTCATAATCATACCAAGTCCATCTATGCACTACAGGCCACAGATGACTTTCAATATAATATAAACATGAGGATGATGACAATGACATAATAACTCAATAAAACAAATTCAAGAATTAATTTATCCAGGAACTAATAACGTCCAAATTATCAACATGATACTTCTTTGTAGAGTAAAATTCAAGAATGCTCAGAAGAATATTTCCATGAAAAGATACTGGATGAAGCGCAAATATCAAGGATATTCCAGTAATTTCATGGAGTATAGAAGTCAAAATTTTAACCAACTGAGTATAATAGAATATATGAAACTGCAAATGGATTTTCGCCCGCCATACGGTAATCCACGTAGACAGATTATTTCTACAATTTAATAAGGAATGAATACAAAGGATCATTCACCATGCATGTGGTAATCCACATAGATAGGTTATTCCAACAGAATAATAAAGAATGGAATAAAAGAATGATTCACAATGCGTGCGATAGACTGCACAAACAGGTTATTCCCAATAGAATAATAAATAATGGAACCAGGTCCGGCTTAAACGCACAAATAGGATATTTCGACAGAATAATAAATAATGGATCCAGGTCCGGCATAAACGCACAGACAGGTTATTCTGACAGAATAATAAAGAATGAAATAAAAGCAGAAATCACCATGCATGCGATAGACCACACATACAGATTATTCCAACAGAATAATAAATAAATGAACCAGGTCCAGCGTAAATGCATAGACAGGATATTCTGACAGAATAATAAAGAACAGAATATTAGAAGAATTTCACCATATATGCGGTACTTCGCATAACAGGTTATTCCAACATAATACTCCCTCCGTCCCAAATTAATTACTCAATTTTGACTTTTTAAGTCAAATTAACTATTTTTAGAATTAATAATTAAGCATATATAAATATATTTCTAAAATTATAAAAATTAGGATTAGTAATAAATTGTATATACTTTGTTTTGATTATAATCTCTTCATCTATATTTTAACAAAAATAGTAAAAAGATTAGTTTTAAAAATGGTCAATTTGACTTTAAAAAGTCAAAACTGAGCAATTAATTTGGGACGGAGGGAGTAATAAAGAATGAAATAACATAAGAATTTCACAAAGTATAGGGTATCCCGCGTATACAGGTTATTCCAACAGAATAATAAAGAATGGAATAACAGAAGTTATCTTCATGAATAAAAAATAAAGAATACCTCTTTCGGGTACAACAAATAATATCCCCTACCTTTGAAAGAAGAGTATTCCGACTGGTAGGGCGAGGATATACTCGTAGAAAACTTGTACTACGCTCAAAGCTTTCTTAAACTATAAAGAAATACGCTCAAGATTATAGAAGAAGAACTCTCACTATAGTTTCTATCTCTAGAGTTTCAGTGAATTCGTAAGAAATAATGAATGAATGAGCTTTTATTTATAGAAGAATGGACTGCATAGTAACTAATTCATGAACGGTCCAGATTGATTTACTTTTAATCGGACGGTCCATATTTAAAGCAAAATCTTTTAAATAAAATATAATATATTCTATTTATAATCTAATAAAACGAATAACTTTATAAAAGTATTATGTTTTATATAAAAAGATTTTACTATGCAAAATACTATGCAGACACTATGCAACACTATGAATAATAAAATATAATATATTCTATTTATAGAATAACTTTATAAAAGTATTCTGTTTTATATAAAAAGATTTTACTATGCAAAACACTATGCATAATAGAATCTAATATATTCTATTTATAGAATAACTTTATAAAAGTATTCTGTTTTATATAAAAAGTATTTCTGTTTTATTACATTAATAATACTAATAAAAAAAACTGAGTGACTTATCACGTAAACATCAATAATTAATACCGTGTGCTACTATGCAATCACGCGTATTACTGTACTTTTACTACCGAGTAGTTCAACAGTTTTAACGGTAAGACTTCCGCCATTATTCTCATAAAAATATTTTTGTCATTTTCTCAATCTGACAATAATTTCATTGTGGGGTCCACCAATGATTGTACCGTCGTAGAGATATTCCCCGACAAAAAGAATATTCCCCGACTAATCAAATATTATACAACAACTTGCATACTTTTCAAAATTTATAAATACTACCCACAACTATAACATTATCTCAAATCCACACCATAATATTCAAAAAAATTATTTCGAGAAAATTAAATCTTTATTCATAAAATCTGTGGTTTCACAGATATTATTGATTATAGGTCTTACGAATGCAGTTAATTATATTGTGTAGCAGTAATCAGCGGAGAAGGAAAGTTTACTAACTCAACTTGAGTTACTATTTTTCAAGCATGGTAGTGAATAATTATTGATAGTTATTAACATCTATAATGATTGTTGTAATTCGTACGTAGTGAAATTGAATAATGTTCTATCATTTGAACTATTTATAAATCTTGTCTTAGCTAATTATTTTGGCGAGAATAATATTTGTTAAAGCATGAAATATTATAAACAGAATTGTTATCGGAAGATCTATGTCATCGATTTCGGCTAGATTAGTATTGTTATTAATTATTGAAATCATAGTGTTTCTTTGAAAGTAATCTAAACCATATTATTGTGGTACGGACTCGTGGAGTAAGACTGAGATGAACAAATTTTACTGTCGTAAATCGACCTATTCACTATTATTGAGTATTATGCATAATATAGGGTATAAAGGAGTTGGCCACTCCAAGTACTTGCAGAAGAGTATAGTTTAGTTTTTATAACTAATTTATATTCTTGTGGTAATTTAGTTTTAATAACTAAATGATTCCTCTATTAGTTCATGATCCTCTGTGATCACTCAGCATAAAATCTGGGTATATCCCACTTTATTGAAGATCATTGCAGTATTGTTAATTCCTTTTATTCAATTGAATATTATTGAATCTTTGAAAGAATTATACTCTTTCATATCAGATATATTATTCAGTATGAAATAGTAGAAAGTTTTATTATTGAGATTGAATTATTATTCCGCTATCTCGAAATCGTTTGATTGTTGTTGAAGCTCTATACAAGCTAGACTCTTCTATTCATGATATATATATCATTTATTGTATATCTTAACTTGTGGGGCAAACTTATTGCTCACCTTTGCTATAAATAAAACATTTCAGCTAGGAACGAAGAGGCCAGCGGGTCAAAGAAGAACAAAGGCAAAGGCAAGATGCTGGAGTAGTTATAATGAACAGTATTATTATTATGTTGTATTGTAAACCCTTTTTGTATATCTAAAGGCTATGATTGTAATGTTAAGGTTAGAAAACTTGGGACTTATGTATTAGCAACTTATTTTAATGACTTATGTATTCCTATTTATATTTGAATGGGTAGTTAAATGGTATTATATTGTGGATCGTGAACACCAAACTAGGGGGTCAGGTAACCTGGATTTGGGGGCATCACAGGTTGGTATCAAAGCATTATGTTATAAACTTTAAGTGGGGAGGGGGAAAACTCTAGGATTATAACCATACGCAAAATAGAGAAAACTCATTTAGAGTTCTAAGTGAGGGATTTCCGAAGTACATCAATAGTGAGATATGAGAACACTTAGTGTGAGAAGTTTGTATTGGTGAAGTACTAATCAAGTTGTTTAAACTGATTGTATGATGTCAGGAAAAGATAAGATGAGTATGGAGATGCCCATGACTGATGCACCAATGCCATTAGCTGAGGTGCCAACTCAGAGTGAGTCAGTTGAGGAAGTTTTAAGCGACGAACCTGCAGTAAATCTAGCAAGCGATCATGACGAGTACCCTGAGATGGAGCTGGATGAAGAAGAAGAAGTATATTCCAAAGAGATAGAAGTGGAGCCAGAAATAAAGATCAAAGATGGGGAAGAAGGAAAAGTAGCAATCGAAGAAGGTCAAGCATCTGCAGAAGTTCAAGACTCAAGGACTAAAGTACTTCTTCTGGAGGAATTATGGAAGACAGAAAGAGCATTACGTGAGATGACAGAAGAATAAAATAATTTGAAGGCACAAGTCGATAGAATGAGGGTTAAGTGTAGTGTATTATCTAAAGAGGTAGGTAAGAAAAAGAAGAGTAATAAAAGGAAAAAGAACTACGACAACAATAACACCGAAAATTTACATTCAAAGAAGAGACTAGCATATGGAAAGTGTGGAAAGAGCCATTTGGGGGAATGTATGTGGGGTCAGAATGTGTGTTATAATTGTGGTCAGGAAGGACATCTATCACCAAATTGTCCTAAACCAAAGAAAGGAGGATGTTTTGCATGTGGTGGAACGAGTCATATGATTAAGAATTGTCCTAAAAGGAAGAAAGGTGGAGGAAGTGGACGGAAGAAAGATTAAGTGTGAGGAGTATAATCTTTTGGAGTATAATATTCGCTTCGGTAGGAATAGGAGATAACTTTTGTATGCCTCTACTTTTTGTGTAAAGTTGAAGTAATGAATCTCAACTTTTGTCACAATAGGATAGTAACCGTTGGTAGTTGTATGTGCAGTGTACTGAAAAGTACTATGTATTAATTGCATAAATATAAATGAAATAATATGTTTGTATGAATGAAATCTTTATTTTCTATATGAATATAAGATTATGATTATTTTGTAAGTTCTTAAAACTCATACTTATGGTAAGTTCATGACTCATAATTATATGAAATGTTTTGAACCCCTCAGCGAATGGACGCCAAAGGTCTGACTAGGATAATTTCATACACTCATATAATTGTGGTAAGTTTCTGAACTCGTAAGTGTGGTAAGTTTGACGAACTGGGAATAACTATGTGTAAATGGAGAATTACAACTTTTTGTGTAAACTTGTGTTGTTAATCCAGATATGAAAAAAAAGGAATAGTAATGTGTTAAGTACTATATGTACTATGTGCTATTTGAATAAATATGTGATTATATGAGAATTAATTTAAGATTTTTAATTAAACCAGATCATGCCACCTAGACGACAGAATCAAAATCAAAGAGAGAGCAGTCGGTAAATAATAAAGGGGGTCAAGCTGACCCAATGCAAAACTTTGCAAATATGATAGCCGAAGCTATGGAAAATTCATAGTCTGTTGACTGCTCTCCATTTATAGTCAATACATAGTTTCAAAATTTGAGATAGATTTGATATGTTGTTATTATTGGTTCAGCTTACTTCACAACTGTTGATTCATTGCAGAAGTGTCATTCACAGAAAACATTTACTTCTTCCAGCTAATGCTTATTGTTTGATATTACTTGCTGAGAAATCAAATGCTCATTCTTACTTTAAATGTAAATGCTTTCAGCTAAGCGTGATCAACCTGAAGGTTCAGGCAAGGACAAGGGAAAAGGAAAGAAAACATAATAAACTTATGGTATCTTATGTAATAGTTAGACGTTATTAAGACTTTGATATTTATTATCTATCATGTAACGTAATGAATTAAAGGTCGCGTACCTGTGGCTAGACAACTCTGATATATGTAAATTAAGTTTGATATTTATATTATTGTTATTATTCTGCTCAAAGAAAATTATATCGTGAAGCACCGAGTTCGGATTCCAAGTACCTGAATTTGGGGGCGTCACAAGTTGGTATCAGAGCCATAAGCCTGAATTTGCAAAGAGCCCCGGGCATCTTGCTGGTGACTTCCTTGTATGGAATGCACCGAAGCCAGACTTTCCATAGGGGACGCCGAGCCAGTCAGTATCAAGCTGATAGGTACCACTATGAGGTGCTATGGTTGAAAGCACCATAAAAGTCACAAGTTGGTATTAGAGCTTTAGGGTTAGAAACCTTAGGTGGGGATAGACCTTAAGCTATAACCTTAAGACAGAGGGAAATGTTTGAAATACAAATAACTCATATAGAGTTTAAAAGGAGATGAATTAAATAAATTCATCGTAAAAATAAAATAAAAGATAACTTATATAAAACTATTAATTGTTGTGTTTATATATTATTTGTTAGTCAAGATAATTTATGTGTAGATGTCAGATGGAAAATGATTAGTATATTCTCAGATTGTAAAGAATGAGTCAACCTCCGTGACTGAGCCAATATCAAGGCCAATGGTTGAAATAGAGGCTCACATCGCATGCAACCCTGCTGAGGTGGTTTTTGTGGAAATTGTAGTACCGGATCCAAAAACGGTAGTATAACAAATAGGTATGGTATAGTTAAAGAATATAAGGATAAGTTCAAGTTCTTAAAACTTATACTTATGGTAAGTTCATGACTCATAATTATATGAAATTTTTGAACCCCTCAGCGAATGAACGCCAAAGGTCTGACTAGGATAAGTTTTTAAGCTCATATGATTATGGTAAGTTCTTGAACTCATAATGTGTGGTAAGTTTGACGAACTCAGTATAGTTAGGTGTGAATGGAGTATTGAGGATAATGGGAATATATAGATTACTAAACAATTGTTCATTAGTGAAGGCGTAAGAAATAAGTAGTATTAGTATTACTTGAATATGTATGTTCTATGATATGTAATGTAATATTCTCAACTTTGTATAAGTTATGGCAGCGATTCCTGACTTTTGTGTCTCAAAGGGATATCGGATGTTTAAAGAAGTGTATGATATGCTATATGGTGTAAAGTACTATGAATTAGTTGGATGAACATAATTTTATTTAATCAGATAATGCCGCCAAGACGAAAATAAAACCAAAGGGCAGAATAACATGTCAACAAAGCTGGCAGGTAACCAAACCCGATACAGAATTTGGCGATTATGGTTGCTCCAGCTATGCAGAATGGAATACCAGCCACGGGAAATCACCCAGATAATCAATCGGCAAACTTCAAAGATTTCAAGGCAATCGAATCGCCAGGATTTAAAGGATCAACTGACCCTGTAGAAGTGTTTGTGATAACTTGGGTAACAGAGGGGAAAAAGATAGCTTTTGCCACCTATACAATGAAAGGGGAGGCGAATTTTTGGTGGGAGGTAAATCAAGTAAAAACCGGAGAAGGGAGTAGTGGTAGTAGAAATGGAAAGATGAAAGAAGATAAGGTTGGGAATGTCGGAAATAGGCCAGGAGGTGGAAAGAAATAGGTTGTGCAGTGTAGAAAGTATGGAAAGAATCACTCAGGAGATTGTTTAAAGGGAAAGTCTATGTGCTACAAGTGTGGGCAGAAGGGACATATCTCTACTAACTGACCCAATTCAAGACTGTATAGTGGGTGTTTTATTTGTGAATCAATGGAGCATAAGGTGAAAGAAAGTCCAAAAAGGAGAAGGGAGGCAAGGAGTGCAAATGCGGGGAAAAGCAAAGGGACATTGGCGACAACGGGACCAACTTCAACCAACAAACCAACAAAATCAACCGCCAGAGTCTTCAACAAGACAGTTCAGGATACGGTAGCAGCTGGGGATGGAACTACAGATATTATTCAAATAAATTTTATTTTTTTATATATAGTAAATTATTTTATAAATAAATTTTGAAGGAAGAATTTGTGTTCTATTAGAAATCAAACTTCCGTATAATCAGATAGACAAGCTTTATGCTGAATAGCTAAAGATCTGTCGATCGAGATCTATTTACAATGAATGCATATGTTATTTACCCTAGTGAGTATAAGGTTTGAAACTGTGATTCTGGGACGGAATCCTTATAAGGAAGGGTGAATGTAATAACTTGATATTTTCTATATAATTAAATAAGAAATTTTGTTATTTTTTTTAATTATTAAAATTAAATGTGGGAATATGTATAAGGTAAAACGTATGTATTTATGTGATAAATAAAAATATATTTATTACATGAATAATTGCAAATAATTTTATTTTAGAATTATTGATCATTATAACTTATATTCTTATAATAAATTAATTTTATAGTAGAAATATTTTTATTAATTATTTTCCATGAAAATATGATTATATATTATTTTAATAATATATGAATGATTATTAGAATTATTATAATAATTATTTTATTATATGAATTTATTTCAGATTAATTAAGTTAATTATTATAACTTAATTAATAATGGTATGTATATGAAAGATAAATCAGATATGGAATCCAAACCTTAATACTGGATTTTGGCTAAGGAAAGAGAATATTTATATAATATTATTTATATTACGGTGCTATAAATATGTAGTGTGTGTGTAGACTGATAATGGTTGGCCAATTAAGGTAAAGTAGTAGAAAACCCTATCATTAATTTGTTTAACCCTATTTCGAAACTCAAATAGGAGATTCAAGACTGTGTAGTAATTGTGTAATATGATGTATATTGCGTATTATAGAATTTGGTGTGAATTAGGGAAACCCTAATAAGTATTTAGAAACCCTAATTATTTGAAACCCTAATTAGTAATTAGAAACCCTAATTGCTAAAATAAAAACCCTAATTTGCTAATTGGAAGCCCTAATAGCTAATGTAGTCGTTTTTTCAAAATCTAGAAATCTGAAAAAATGAGGTCTGACAACCGAATGTCAGACCGTGTAAATCTTTGTTTGTTTATGCTTTTGTGTGTTTTATGTTTTAGACTTGTTGTTTGCCATAAGGACTTTGATCTGGACTTGAAAGCATGCTTAGATCAGATCCAGATTACAAGATATTCTTGGTCAAACTCAGTTGACCGAGCATGACCAAGAGTTATTGGGCAACCCAGAAACTCAATCTAAGTGTCTGACAAGATTTTGCTAGCTCGAGATATGTCAGGATTTATGTGTTTTGATGATGTTATTGTATCTATGTTATAGCCTGCTATATGGACTTTAGATCTATACCTTTTTATCTCTTAAACAATCAAAAGGATCGATGTAGTGGATGGTCAAAGTAGACAATCCGGTCATATTTTAATTCTGTTTTCTGAAATTCCAGAAAACGTATGAACATGTTTCTGACAGGGTTTGACCGAATAATAACTTGTGATTGTGTTCTAGTTGGACTGGTATGTTGTTATATATATGATCTATAACATGAGAACTACACGTTTATACCATAAGAACACTTAACTAATGACCAGAACACCTGATTAAGCGAGCTTGAAAGTTGCACCATGTCAGTACCTGGGTTTCTGGGTTACCTAGAAAACCCAGGAACTGCCTGACAAGATCTTTGAGAACCCAGATCTCTTTTTTATGATGTTGTTTGACCTAGATGAGGATTAAAAACTGTAGTACTACATACCTACTACAAGATCAATTCTTTAGATAGCACAGAACATGATTAAACTGAGATTTAAGGCTGGTCAAACGTGACCCCTTAAACATTGACTGTCAGTTTTCTTGAACCCCAAGAACACCTATCACAACAGAAACCGTCGCTAAAGCCTTTAGCGACGGATTTAATAATTTTATTTTCCTAATTTCTAGAAAATAATTAAAAATAGTAATAAATTCTAAAAATCATTTAAAAATAGAAATTAATTTTTGAAAAATACAAAAATAATTTTAAATTTAATTTTAAGTTATAAAAATTAACTTTTAATAATTTTACATAATTTTCATAAATATTAGTAATTATTTGAATATTATTGATATTTAATTTATTTAATAAATTCATTAAATAAATTAATTAAAAATGATTTTATTATATTTAAAATCATTTTAAATGATAATAAGATATTTAATAATGTTTTAAGTTATAAAACATAACTTTTAATATTTTAAGATAAATTTCATTAATTATTTAATATTAATGATATTAGATTTATTTAGTAATTATATTAAATAAATTAGTTTACAAATGATTTTAATATTATAAAAATCATTTTAAATGAAAATAAATAGTTTTAAAATATTTTAAGTTATAAAGTGTGACTTTTAATATTTTAAAGGTAAATTTCATTAATAATTTAATATTAATGATATTTGATTTATTTAAATAAATAGTTAAAAAATGGTAATATTGATTTAAAAGTCATTTAAAAAGGATATAAATGGTTTAAAAATATTTTAAGTAATATTAAATGACTTTTAATATTTTGATAAATAGTACATTAATATTTAAATATTAATTTTAATTATTTAAAAATGATTTTAAATGTTTTAAAAATCATTTAAGGGTAATAAAAATGTTTTAAAATATTTTGAGTTATTATAAATAACTTTAATATTTTGGCAATGGTTTCATTAATAATTTAATATTAATTAAATATTAATGATAATAGAATTATTTAATATTTAAATTATTTAATAATGATTCCAGTGTTTGAAAAATCATAATTAATTATAATAATTATTTAAAAATTATTATAAGGCTATGAAAAATAATATGACTGATATTTAAAATATCTAGAATAATATTGAATTACAAAATAGAGTTTTAGACTCAATAATTACCCGATAAAGTCGTCGGTACATCAAATTGACTTCGAAACTGATCCAGACCTAGATAGTTTGACTTAATAGGTGATTGTTTATGATCCAATGACTGATATAACTATGTGACAATGTGATTAGGTTATATGATGACTGCAAATACTAGTACTATATGTTATGATATGTATTTCTAATCGATAGAATGATCTTATTAATGATAGGACTCGACATATAAGATAAAACTAAATTGCGTAACTGTAAGCAGCAGACCAAACAAGTATCCTATCTTTGAATTTACTTTATGCAATGGACATGCGTAAGCAAATATCTGAACTATTCTCTTCATTGTGCAAGTATTTAACCCTTTGCATTTACTTTTTGCAATGGACATGTGTAAGCCAGTTTCAAAACTTTATTGTTATTATTATTGTTCATGTATCTATACTTTTGTAGACATGTCAGTTCTTGAAATTCTATCCATTGGTTATCAATTCAGTATTATTGTACAATCCAGATATATATTTTGTTCGTTAATTTCTAAAATTTGTTAAACAAGTGACCTCACTTAGATAATCATTGTATTTAATCACATGTTGATATATACTTATTGTTTTCCAGTATATATATGTTAATTAAAGTTGTCTAAGCTATTTAACTCTACTAGACATAGATTTAAAGATAATGTTGAGATATGTCTTAGCTAATTATTGTAGCTAGACGAATATTTATTAAAACTTGATAGGTTCGAGAAAAGAACTCAATTATTATTGACAGGTCGATGTCAATTGTTTCGGCTAGATCAAAAAAGTGATTAGATATTGAAATCATAGTATTTCGTTGTTATAATTCAAATTCTGATTGTAAGACTGGGAAGAACAACCTTTAAATACAAAGGGAAAACTATTGGTCGTATATTCGGTCATTGCACGCGTTTAAGTATTATGCGTAATATAGGATATAATGAAGCTGGTCACTTATTATACTTGTAGAGGGGTATAACTTAATCTTTATGGTTTTCTGATACATCTGGGTATATCAAAGCAAATCTTTGATATTTACTCAAGAATTATGTTCAAGATCCTTAGGGATCACTCAACATAAACTTTAGAAAATATATTCCAATTTGTTATTGCGTATCAATTAATTCTTGTTATTTAGTTGAATATCAAAAATTGAAAACAAAGTTCATAGTCTGTTGACTGCTCTACATTTATAGTCAGTACGTAGTTTTAAAATTTGAGATAGATTTGATATGTTGTTATTATTGGTTCAGTTTACTTCAGAACTATTGATTCGTTATAGAAGTGTCATTCATAGAAAACATTTATTTCTTTTAGCTAATGTTTATTGTTTGATATTACTTGCTGGGCAATCAAATGCTCATTTTTTCTTTAAATGTAAATGTTTTTAGCTAAGCGTGATCAACCTGAAGGTTCAGGCATGAACAAGTGAAAAGGAAAGCAAATAGAATAAACTTATGGTATCTTATGTAATAGTTAGACGTTATTAAGAATTTGATATTTTTTATCTATTATGTAATGTAATGTATTAAAGGCCGCGTACCTGGGGCTACACAACTCTGATATATATAAATTAATTTTGATATTTATATTATCGTTATTATTTCGCTCAAAAAAATGGTATTGTGAAGCACCGAGTTCGGGTTTCAGGTACTTGAATTTGGGGGCATCATAGATCATGTACGAATTCTATTGTCTGGGTATACTTAAATTCTTGTGTGAATAATGTAATTGGATGTAATTGGTCATGATCTGTGTTCATCGTGAAACTCAGAATAAAAAATTGGCATGTCGCGCTGCAGCGCCAACCCGTGCCTTAAGGTTCGCGCCACAACACAACAAATCAAGCTGCAGTGTTAGCCGCGCCACAACGTAAAGGATAGGCTATATGGTGGCGCCCCAGAGCTACTATACAGTGTGTCCAAGAATGAGAATTTTAATTGTTTTATTTCAAGTAATGTAATAGTAACCTAATCTAATGAACATAAAAATGTGTTAGACATATAGTGAGATGTTAAAGTATATTCTTAACATGTCAAAAAGGTAATTACATGTCTGAGTTATTTATTAAATGCATAGTTAACTTGTCGTTCGTAAAGTGTAATATTATGTGAAAACAAGTGTTGTGATTTGATTAGTATAATCATAATCAGAGTTTAGACAAAAAAGAATGAACTTGTGATGCTAATTATGTTATAATTGAGTGGTAATGTGAATGTAAATGGTATGTAGGATTAAATTGAGGAACGTGTATAATTAACGTATAACTTACGCACGAGCCAAGTATCCTAACCCTACTTGTTATCGTTATGCAAGTTTCTAAAGCTTACCTCTTTACAATGAGCAAATTCTAGACCTATATTCTATATCCAACTAGTTCTTGTTATTTATTGATCAAGTTCAAGATGTCATATTAAATTTTATCAAACTTTTCAAAGCATGATTCATGTTATATAATATTTATTCCATTGTATACCTCTTGAGTTTATTATTCAAATTGAATATCATTTATTGTGAAACCTTGTAAGACTAGCTAACCCTAATTGATTTGACTAGTCCATAGTTGATGAACGTTCTAAATTTTAGAATCCTTGTTGATTTTATCCAAACCAAACTTCCTTTGGTGCGGACTCTATGTCAAACTGAGATGAACAACCCTGTTATAGGGGATTACTTATGCTTTAGCGTTAAGATATTGTGCATCATATGGTACTAAGGGATGATCCCTCTAAGTACGAGTAGAAGAGTCCATAGTCTTATGATTGTTAAAGGTTTCAAGTATAACCCTTGACAACCTAGGACATAATTGAAGGTCTTATGACCCTCAGAAAAGTTCTTTTGATTCTTGTTATTCATTCTTGATTCAAAAGTCAAGTTTCTTATTTCAGAAGTCTTTGATTCACTCACATGTTATTATATTATTGTTACATTATTATACTTGTGGAAAATCATGTTCACTCTTTTGTAATAATAACATTGTAGTTAAGAACAAAAGGACCGACGAGCCTTTCACTAGTAAAGGAAAGGGCAAGATTAACAATTGATGAAGACTTGTTGTTTATTTGTTATGTTATGTTTTCATACCTATGTTTAATTTGTGTAAGACTTAATATTTGATTATGTTTCTGCATTTGAGATTTAAGGTTAGTATGACCTAGGATTGATGTATTTATTTTCAGATGTTGTAACTCCTTAAGGAGAGGATTTATTTCTATCTATTTTCTGGTTTTCAATTATTATAGGTAGATAGTAATATGATGTTTGTACAGTTAACACCAAATCCCGTGGGAATTGAAGTACCCAGATTTGGGGGTGTCATAGTTGGCCTCCCCCTTCATCATATAGGTAGTGTAACGCCCCTCAATCTGGTCTATCATTAAACCCCAATTTCGTACGTAACGAGTACGTCATTCCTCCAACATACATCATTATATACTGAAATATAACAACATACACTCTCAAATCTCAGGTTCTAAAAACCTTATAACCTTTTTTCATTACAAATAATGATAAATACATTATTCATTTCATCTTACAAGAGTGACTTTTATCCACCACCAAGGATACATAACAGTTCCTTAAACTAGTTTATAGTTCAATTTCATCTTTCTATATTACAAGTCTTCACTTGATCTTCTCGTTCATTCACATTCTGAATGGCACTTAATCTGGATACCGTCAGCTTGATCTTTACAGAATCCTTAAGTTCTTCTAACATCGTTCCCTGAAAAATGTTTTTAATTTAAAGCAAGTGTGAGCATTCAATTGCCCAGCAAGTCATAACAGTTGAACAAACAACTTCAAGAGTTTAAACGTTCCTTTAGAACTTGAATAACTGAACAAAGGTTATGAAGAAGCTTGAATAATAAGAATAGTCTCGATTCCTATCATCTTAAAACATCAGTCACTTTCACTTTGAAATACTCTCATTCCTCTACCTTTTTCATACACATCCTATCTGGCTAGAATCATTAGCAAAGACTTAACAATAATGGTTCATGTATAAACAGAATATACTTGTATTGAACAGCTGAATCACAGAATAGTTCATCTCATAGAAACCCCGAAGTGTTCAAATTATGGCACAACGCCTCATACGTTCTACCACCTTATACAAATATCGCACATTCGCTCATAGACAGAACTTCTCAAGTTCAACATCTGAGAATTTTAAAAAACTAACATTCATGTAATATGAATGAAGTTAGGAAACTTGCCTTACACCGAGCTACAGCTTACGCTGAACTGCTCATTCCAATTCCTATATAACATAAAAGGAGAACACATAAACACCAATTAGTCATATATTGCACTTACGCATTTGTTTAGTTAACTTTACTTCTTAGGGTTCGCGTTCTTACAATATAAGTTTACGCGACTAACTTCCTTTACCAGTTTACGACTTCATGACTTACGGAGACGTCTTACTCAAAACGTTCATCATCTTTGATGATTTTCATTCTTATCTTCTTCTTATAACTTCTCTAGGACTCAGCACACATCGTTTCTTTGCTAGTAGTCCATATGGTACTCATAGTGGTTTCCCACAAACAACTAATAAACAAGTGCCCGTCACATCTACACTGCCATCACAGTGAGTTAGATCGGTTACCAGTTTCATATATACCTTTGCTCTCTGAAGGAATTGTTTTGCCCAGCTCCCATATGTCAACCATCAAAGATTACGATTGTAGCACAACCTAAACTTATCTTAAATTATACGAATTATTAAACTATAACGTCCGCTAAGTCAATTTCTTATTCCTTACGACTTTCTGGAAACTAAATGTCATACCTCAGGATTCATTCTTTATCCGACTCATATTCATCTTTCATTAATCTTATTACCGTTCATTACGGCTTTATTGCTAATTCGTATCTTATTTAATACGTTCATTGAACTCCATGTTCATTACTCGTCCTTAGTGTCGAAGCCATACCGATTGTTGTATGCTAAGACCGATCGTTCATCGCAATAGCTTTTTCCCTACACTGGCGCCGCGGCGCTACTCTCTTCTTTTCCTCTCGCGCTGTAGCGCGAGTTAGCAGTGCACAACATCCCTAGAAAAAAATCTAAGTCTTGTATCAAGTTTGAGACGTTTACTTCCCGATCTCATAACTTCTTCGTTATAACTCGGAACGAGGTCATTCAAAAGCCATTCTCTTCCTTATCTTACATACTTCAATACCCCTTAGACAGAACTTCATTCTGAGTCCATTAACATGCTATTCGATTGGCTTGATCTTCACCCTTTGTTTATTATTACGCTTTTAACGTTCTTCGTTCATTCGTCCGTAATTCGGTCATCCAAACTCGGAACTCGTTCGTTCTTAATTCCATGACTCACGTTTTCTATGTTCTCTTACTTTCTTATGAAATCCTACACCTTCAGGTTCATTTACTAACTTTCTAATTCTCGTTCGTCTTTTACAAAATTTTTATCATAACTTCGTTATAGCTAAGTTTTAATCCGTTCTTCATGAACTTTTCTACCGTTCTTAACTAAGCAATAAGAATCTAACTTATACGCGATGATTTTAAACTTGTCCATCAACAACAATTACACTACGATGGATTTGAATTTGTACATCAATAACTTCGTGTTCTTCACGTGTTCTTCATTTTAATCGATATTTTGGATTATAATTTCACTTTTAATTGGAATCTGATGTTATAGAACATCATTCCTTACTTATTTCACCTACTTATTCATATAATCCACTCGGATCGTTCTAATTCATTACGAATCTTATATTTCCTTAAGAAATTTATAAAATAAACTTCTAATTCTTATTTATTCATTTTCTTACGATTTTAAGCATATGAAATAATCACTAACATCCTCTACTTCTTATCTTCATTGAGTTAGGTTTTTAAACATAGAAACTTAAAGAAAATTTATAAGAGACTAGATTTCGGATTACCATTCTCCTTTAATTTTCTTCCGTCGGAAAAAGTTTGCACACGAGCAAGATTTTCCTCCACTTCTTTCCTCCCATTCGAACTCTCTCTCTCAAGTTCTATAAGATTTTCAAAATCCAAAACAAATGAATTTAGCTTCCTATTTATAGATTTTCAAAGCTAGGGGCAAAATAGTCATTTCGCCCCCAAACCTCCTTACTATTCAAGTCTTAAGCACTAAGTTTACTTGGCCTCCACAATTACTTAGCCCTTAAGTCTACTTAGCCCTTAAGTTTAATTAGTCATTACTTAACCTATCCTTACTTAGCCATTAAGTATAAGCACTTTACTTAGCTGTTAAGTTTACTTAGTCATTACTTATCCTTTACTTAGCCATTAAGACTAATCGTATTCAACGCATCTCATTCTCGTATTCTCTTCGTATATAGTTCGTACAATATTTGTATTATACATCGTAATAATCTTCTTACTATACTCGTATAATAACTAGTATCATACTCGTATTTCTCACGCCTAATAACCCTAATTATTATACGTAATCATTAAATTCTCGAAACTCACTTTTCCTAACCCTTAGGTTTTAAGTCCGCAGGCAAAAACTTCGATTTTTCCATAACTGGAATTTTATTGAATATTCCATCACGTCTTAAAATTCTATCATTGCGCGTTTCTCAGAAATTCAAACTACATCTCCGAGTAGAAACGGATGAATAGTGCATATTTCGTCTTTTTTCCCAAAAATATTTTTGTTCCCGGAAAACTTTTATTTTCGTCTTGAAAATTCTTATTCGTTCAATCTAGCTCGTAGCCAGAATCCTCCCGACTTATAATCATCATAGGTTCTAGAACGATTGTGACGCCCCCAAAATTGGTATACATCACCTATTATGAGTCGCCAAATACATGGTACAGAATACAAATACAATCTTTAATATACAACAAGAGAGCTGTGAGTTTTAATACAAATATTGTCTTCTAGACAATATCCACTCTCAGAATAAGTCCTCATTACATTTATTGTCGCACTATTTAACAGAATAGTGACGACTACTAATACTATCATCTGGTCCATCACTCCGTTCCCCGACTCGTCCCAGCTATATTCTCATTTCTTGAAGAGAACAGTGAAAGAAATGGTGAGCTCAACTAGCCCGGTAAGAAATATTATGACTAAGACAAAGCAGAATAAATTATCCTTAGTCTTCAATAGTGTTAAACTGATACAATATAACAACCATCAAGTTTAAGTGCAGCGGAACAAGTAATCCATTAAAAGAGTCAAGTAGAAAATAAAATCTACTATCTTTTATGATTTAAAAGGTTTTTCATCACTGTTGTCACTGAGACTCGGCTTAATAAATAATCCACATTATCGAATCACCCCTGCACTACGGCCAAGGATATTCTTTAGTATCACGACCACAAATTATCCATGCACTACGGGCCGAGGACATTCGTGTATTCATTAATGGTCATGATCATGCCAACAACTATCCATCAATGCACTACGGGCCAATGAGGACTTTTTCCACATCATTTGTAACATTATGGTCATGATTACATCGAATAATCCCTGGTCATAATTATACCAAGTCCATCTATGCCCTATAGGCCACATATGACTTTCAACAGAATATAAACATGAGGATGATGATAATGATATAAGAATTCATTAAAATAAGTTCAAGAATTAATTTATATAGGAACCAATAATATCCAAATTGTCAACATGATACTGCTTTGTAGAGTAAAATTCAAGAATGCTCAGAATAATATTTCCATGAAAAGATATTGGATGAAGCACAAATATCAAGAATATTCCACTAATTTCATGGAGTGTAAAAGTTAAAACTTTAACCAACTGAGTATAATAAGGAATGGAATAACAAAAGAAATCACCAGGCATGCGATAGACCGCACATGCAGGTTATTCCAACAGAATAATAATTAACGGAACCAGGTCCGGCGTAAAACGCACAGACATGATATCCCAACAGAATAATAAAGACAGAATCAGGTCCAGCATAAAATGCACAGACATGATATTCCAACAGAATAATAAAGACAGAATCAGGTCCGGCGTAAAATGCACAGATAGGATATTCCAACAGAATAATAACGGATGGAATAATAGAATAATTTCACCAAGTATAGGGTAGCCCGCGTATACAGGTTATTCCAATAGAATAATAAATAATGAAATAACAGAAGTTCTCTTCAAGAATACAAAAGAAATAATACCCCTTACTGTAAAAGAAACTGGATATAAGAGTAGGGAAGTAGCAGAATACTTTTCTATAGTTTCTCTATAATTTCTCTCTAGAGTTTTAGTGAAATCGTAAGAAATAATGAAGGAATGAGCTTCTATTTATAGGAGAATGTACTGCATAGTAACTAAATCATGAATGGTCCAGATTGATTTACTTTAAATCGGATGGTCCATATTTAAAGCAAAATCTTTTAAATAAAATATAATATATATATATATATATAATATTAATACACCCTCTCGTTCATTTCTTTCTTTCTCCCCCCATCTCATTTTTCTTCCCCCCATCCCCACACATTTTTCTTTTCTTCCAACATGGCCCTGCATGTTTCCTCCACCAACATATCACCATCATAGGTGAATCCCATATAATATATATACTGATTAATCTTCTACCGATTATTTTGAAAAATGGGTAAATAAGAGTCCAAATAAATACTTCATAAAAATATCCTCAATATTTTTAACAACATTTATCATCATTATTATAATTCACAATATTAATCGAACAGGACGTTCCCAGGAAAGAGGGGGCTTTCCAATAAGGATTTCTCCTTATTGGCGCGTAATTAGGTGACCAAACCTCTCCTTGACAGAACTTCTAGACATCGTTAATATTGCAAATAATAATATTAATAACTTTGTCGTCTCAATTATTGATTTAATAATATATAAAATATTGACAATAATTGAATCAAATAACGTGAGATACTATACAGTAATTACTGTAACAATAATTTAACAAAACTTCATGACTTCTCACGTAAGCATCAATAATCAATATCGTGTGCTACTATGCAACCACGCGTATTATTGTACTTTTAACATCGGGTGTTTCAACAGTTAACGGTAAAACTTCCGTCGTTATTTTAATAAAGTATTTTTGTTATTTTCTCAATTCGACAATAATTCCGTTGTGGGGTCCACCAATGACTGTGTCGTTGCAAGAATATTCCCTGTTAAAAAGAATATTCCCCGACCAATCGAATATTATATAACAACTTGCGTACTTTGCAAAATTTATAAATATTACCCACAACTATAACATTATATTAAATTTACTCCATAATATTCAAAAATGATATTTATACAAAATTCATCTTTATTTATAAAAGTGGGGGTCTTACAACCTCCCATTCTTATGAAATTTCGCCCTCGAAATTAGGGTACGTACCTGGTATGTTGAAGCGGTAACATCGTGGTTTCTCCACAAAACTTTGACTTGAAGTATAACCTTGGAGCGTAAAATATGTTCCTTCTTATCCAAGATTTGAACAGGAACCTCTTCATACGTCAAATCTTCCGCTATTTCGTCCGGTTCTAACCCAATAATGTGGTTCGGGTCTTCCACATATTTACGTAACATGGATATATGAAAAACTTTATGAACACGAGACATACTTGGCGGTAAAGCGAGTCTATAGGCCACAGTTCCTACTCAATCGATGATTAAAAATGGGCCGATGAATCGAGGATGAGCTTTCCTCTCTTTCCAAATCTCGTAACTCCTTTCCATGGAGCAACACGTAACAACACATGATCTCCTATATCAAATTCCACATCCTTTCGATGAAGATCAACATAACTCTTTTGTCGATCTTGTGAGATTTTTATACGTTGTCGGATCGTTTGAATCTTCTCCGTAGTCATATGTAAGTCCCAACAATGTTCATTCACCCACCTCATCCCAGCATACTGGAGAACGACACTTTCTTCCATACAATGCCAAAATATGGAGTCATGCCAATACTTGCTTAATAACTGTTGTTGTAGGAAAACTCCACCAATGGTAAGAACTTATCCCAACTTCCCTTGAAGTCAAGGACACAGAGTCTAAATAAATCCTCAAGAGTTTGAATAGTCCTCTCTGACTGCCCGTCCGTTTAAGGATGATATGCCGAGCAAAATCGTAAATCTGTGCCCATAGATTTCTGCAAACTAACCCAAAATCGTGAAGTAAATCTTTGGTCTCGATCAGAAACTATGGATACTGGCATACCATGCAGTCTTACAATCTCGTGTATGTATATACGAGCAAGACGTTCAAGTGTATAAGTTTCTCGTATCGGTAAGAAATGAGCAGACTTGGTCAATCTATCAATAATGACCCAAATCGCATCTATACCTTGAGAAACTTTAGGAAGACCGGTAACGAAATCCAATGTAATGTGCTCCAACGTCCATTTTGGAATTTTAAGGGTTTGCAATGGACCTTTTGGTACTTGATGCTCCGCTTTAACTCGTTGACAAGTTAGACACCTTGAGATAAATAGTGCTATCTCTGTCTTCATATTGCTCCACCAAAATGTATGACGAATATCATGATACATTTTGGTACTCCCAGGATGGATTGCAAATGGTGTGTTGTGCGCCTCCATTATTATTTTATACTTTAAATCAGGCTCGTTAGGAAAACAAAGTCTGGAGTTGACTCGAAGTATTCCTTCTTCATCGATTCTTGCTTCCGGCATAGCACCTTCTTGCACTTTCTTCCTCATACGCATCAGCTCCAGGTCTGTAGCTTGAGCAGCTTTAATTTTATCAAATAAAGTCGGTTCTACTCGTATATTCGCCATCATCACATGGGTCCCTGGAGTCTTTAACTCTTTCTCCATCCTATGTAAGTCACACAAAATGGGCCTTTGCGTTGACAATATCGCATTCGTACTTGCATATGATCTTCTACTCAATGCATCAGCTACCACGTTCAATTTTCCAGGATGGTATTGGATGGTATGATCATAATCTTTCAGCAGTTCAAGCCAACGTCGTTGTCGAATGTTGAGTTCCTTTTGAGTGAAGAAATATTTGAGGCTTTTATGATCCGTAAATATCTCCATTTTCTCTCCATACAAGTAATGCCTCCAAATTTTAAGTGCGAAGACAACAGCTTCCAACTCTAGATCATGAGTAGGATAATTCCTCTCATATTCTTTGAGTTGTCTTAAGCCATAGACTATGACTTTCCAATATTGCATGAGAACACTTCCTAACCCTTTGCCCGAAGCATCACTGTAGATGAGAAATCTCTCCAAGCCAGATGGTATTGTCAGAACAGGTGCTGAAATGAGTCTCCTCTTGAGTTCTTGAAAACTCTTCTCACATTCTTCGCTCCAACTGAACTTTGTATCTTTTCGAGTTAGCTGGGTTAATGGAGTAGCTATTCGAGAAAATCCTTCCACGAATCTCCGATAATAACCAGCTAAGTCAAGAAAGCTACGTACTTCGGTCACTGATTTCGGTTGCTCCCAACTTTGAATAGCTTCAATCTTTCTCGGGTTAACAGATATTCCATGACTTGATACTACGTGCCCAAGGAATCCTACTTCCTCAAGCCAGAACTCGCATTTCTTCAACATGGCATAAAGCTTGTATTCACGAAGCTTTTGGAGTATCAGCCTCAAGTGTTGCTCATGATCTTCATGGCTTTTTGAATAAATAAGGATGTCATCAATAAAGACGACCACAAAGTGATCCAAATATTCCTTGAATACTCGGTTCATTATATCCATAAAGGCAGCAGGAGCATTAGTCAATCAAAATGACATGACTAGGAATTCATAATACCCGTACCATGTTCTGAAAGCCATCTTTGGAATATCATCAGTTCTAATCTTCAATTGATGATATCCGGAACGAAGATCAATCTTTGAAAAGAATTTATCGCCTTGTAACTGGTCAAACAGGTCATCAATACGTGGCAATGGGTACCTATTTTTGATGGTGACATGATTCAACTCCCGATAATCAATTCAAAGTTGCATACTCCCATCTTTCTTCTTCATGAATAGAATAGGATCACCCCAAGGAGAAGTACTAGGATGAATAAAGCCAATGTCTAACAATTCCGGCAGTTGGGTCTTTAACTTCTGAAGTTCAATAGGAGCCATTCGATATGGGGCTTTGGAAATGGGTTTTGTACCGGGTTCAACGTCGATACAAAATTCAATTTCACGCTCTGGGGGTAGGCCAGGAAGTTTTTTCAGGAATACGTCAGGAAATTTATTAACAATAGAAATATCATTCAAAACTGACGTATTTTTGTTTAGATCCGTGACATGAGCTAAGAAAGCATGACATCCGTTTTTTAATAAACAAACAACTTTATGGCTTGAGATTTCAGTTATTGATTTTAATGGTTTGGTTGCTTGAATTCGCATAATAGATTGGTTAGGAATATGAAAGCTAACAACCTTACGAAAATAATCAATTTTTGGATGATGAGTAGTTAACTAATCAATCCCTAGAATTACATCAAATGCAAGAATTTTTAATGAAATAAGATCGACATGTAATGTAAGGGTACCAATTTGAACCAAACAAGACTTATAAACAGTGGATGTAATGAAGGTTTCTCCCAACAGAGTTTCCACAGATAAGTCAAAGTCTAATTTCTCCGGAGTCAAATTTAATCGTTGAGCGCAAGTAGGAGAAATAAAAGAATGGGTAGAACCAATATCAAATAAGGTATAGACTTCGCTAGAGTTTATGATAAGCTTACCCTTGATGACCTCATTCGGGTTCCTTTCTTTCTGGGAGGTCACTACAAATGCTCTCCCTTGCACTACATGCTTTGAATTTTCTGGGACGGCCTTTGGTGCCTCTATCCTAGCTGAACTTGTCTTCGGTGAACAAAAAAATTGGGCTAGGTGACCTTCTCTTCCACAATTATAACATGCTTTGGACGGCATCGCGCAGTTTGGACTGATGTGTCCCTCTCATCCACATTTAAAGCATATGATAGGTGGTCGTTCTCCTTCCTTAACAATGGGTGCTAATGCTGACGTCTTTCCATCATTGTTGAATCTCCTCTTCTTAAAATGTCCATTCTTATTATTTTGGCCCTGATTACCACTAAAGTGATTACTATTTCTGGCCTATTGATTCCCTCCACGCTTGTTGTTACAACTTTGATGACTGTTCTCACTGGTATTATCATTTTATCAGCTGCTCTCTTTTAATTGTGTTGACTCGTTATCGCGCTCCAATAACTGAGCCATATTTACAACATCTGAATACAAACATAGTTTATGAGAAATAAGATATTGACGTATCTCCGGTTTCAAACCTCTTAAAAACATTCGCGTCATTCTCTCCTCATTATCAACCAAATGGGACACAAACCGGGACAACTCGACAAACTTGGCTTCATAATGCAATACAATCATGTTGTTTTGCTCCAGCTTGATGAATTCTACTTCTTTCTTGTGACAAATACTTTCGAGAAAGTACTTGTCGTTGAACAATTCTTGGAACTGCTCCCAAGTCATCTTCACTGCGGCAGGTTGAGTACGCTTTACTGATTCCCACCAGTAATATGCTTCTCCTCGCAACATAAAGGTGGCAAAGGGAACCTTTTGCTCCTCGGAGCATCCCAAGATATCAAATATCTTGGTCATCTATTTTATCCATGCTTCTGCCTTAAGTGGTTTTGGCTCTCCAATAAACTCCGGTGGTCCCAGCTCCTTGAACTGTTTAGCGGTAACCGTCCGAGAGTTTCCAGTGTTTCCACCTATATTTTGGACAGGAGACGCTCTCGCCTGATGTTGTATGAATTGCATAAAGCCTCTGAACATTCCATCATTCATCATTTAGTCAGTGTTGTTGTTTGCATGAGGATTATCGCCTTCCTGATGCACATTCTCCTGATTATTGATATGTGGAGACTCAACGGTCTCCTGTGCTCCATTGCTATTCTCAACATTCTTGGATGTCATTTTCAGATACTGCCACAAAACAAGGGTTAGTTATCATATCACATATTACTCCTATACTCTGACCGACCAATTAAATACTAAATAAACTTAGGTAGGTCATGATAGCGAAGGAATTCCCCGTCTCTCCCCTCCTAGTTCTTGTCTCACATCTCAGCCAGGGATCATGTTCCTAAGCTTTGATACCAACTGTGACGCCCCCAAAATTAGTTTACATCACCTATTCTAAGTCGCCAAATACATGGTACAGAATACAAATACAATCTTTAATATACAACAAGAGAGCTGTGAGTTCTAATACAAATATTGTCTTCTAGACAATATCCACTCTCAGAATAAGTCTTCATTACATTTATTGTCACACTATTTAACAGAATAGTGAGGACTACTAATACTATCATCTGGTCCATCACTCCGTTCCCTGACTCGTCCCAGCTATATTCTCATTTCCTGAAGAGAACAGTGAAAGAAAGGGTGAGCTCAACTAGCCCAGTAAGAAATATTATGACCAAGATAAAGAAGAATATATTATCTTTAGTCTTCAATAGTGTTAAACTGATACAATATAACAACTATAAGACCCCGAATTTTATGAAATAAAAGTATTCAATTTTTCTTATAATTACAATTCAGTAAATGGTTAAATTGATAAAAAGTTAAAGTTAAGGGTGATATATGAATTTTTTTCAAAATAAGCAAGTGGTTGTAAAATACTCATTGTTGTCGGGGAATATTCGGTTGGTCGTGAAATATTCTTCCTGTCGGGGAATATTCATACAACGTCACAGCCTTTTGTGGGCCCAGTAATAGAATAAATGTCGGATGAAGAAAACGACAAATTAAAGTTTTTATAAATAACGGCGTAATCATTACCATTAACACTGTTGGAATACCCTGTGGGTAAAGTAAAGTAATACGCGTTGTTGCACAGTAGCACACGGTATTGCACAGTATTTTTGAATTATTGATTCTTACATAAGAAGGCACTAATCAATAATTGTTACGGTAATTATTGTTCAATATTTTATTTTTGATTCAATAATTGTTGCATTGATATTTTATATTATTGTTGTTTTAATAATTGTCACTGCATAATATTTTCCAATATCAAATCAATAATTCATATTATTTGAATAATATTATTAGATAGCATTATTGATAATGTCTAGAAAGTTCTGCCTAAGGAGAGGTTTGGTCACCTAATTGCGCGCCGGTAAGGAAAAATTCTTATTGGAAAGCCCCCTCTTTTCTGGGAACGGCCTGGTTGTCATTATTGTGATTCTGTAATATTATTTGTGAATAATTAATTATTAATTTATATGATGAGGAAAATATTAATTTTATGTGGATATAGATGGAGAAAATTTTTAATGTGACAATTGTTGAAAATTAATATTTTATCTTTTTCTGATAAAATAAATCATTTTAATATATTATTATATTTTAATAATATAATAATGGTGATATTTTTGCTATGAATGTAAGATATACGAGTATATGAGGAGGAATAGTATTTTTATTGCAAAAGATGTTTAAGACATGTTAAACATGTCAGTAGACCCCATTTTTTTGACTGAAATTTGATTATAGTCTGTAAAATCGCCCGTTTATGGATTTCGGTCAATTTCTGTTTGGAATTTGGAAAACCTTTCTTCTGCAAAGTTGTAGAGAATTGAATTTCCTATAAAAAGTCCCAAGATTCGAATTTTCTGATAAAAAGGCTATTTATTATGAATTATTGAAGTTCCAGATTAATTGATTATCATTTTTTTGAAGTTTTAACTATTTTTTTGTTAGAAAAACGTTTTTATTATTGGCCCATGTGTTGTTAGATGCTGAAATTTAGAAGTCAAGTGTGCGTAGGAATTTAATATATATATATATATATATATATATATATATATATATATATTAATATTTTATTAAATTTTCTACTTTGGTGTTCTAAGCATTTTCCTATAAATAGGGTTGCTTAGGTTAGAATTGAAAATCACACCAGAAAGTACATATTTCTCTCTCTATAATATCGAGCGTATTTTTGTGAGTGTTTTAGTACTTCGAGTATTGCTATACGGTGCAAGTTTTTTTAGCACTATATCCAGTATTCCAGTCAGAAGTATTGTTCTTTCTGAGGTAAGGGAGGTTATTTTCTTCTAAAATGATATTATTTCTTCAATATCATTATGCAAGAATGTTGGTTGGAAATTTTTATCAAATTTGGAACTTTTTCATGTCGGGGTTACTATTCATGAGTTATTATTCACGAGTTACTATTCATGAGTACTATTCACGAAATGTGATGATGTTTTTTGTGAAATTTCTATCTTTTAGTGTCGGAGTTACTATTCACGTATATGGCACTATTCACCGAAAAATGAAATTTCTTCTTTTTGTCCAAAATATTTATTCTGGATACTATCTTTGATTGGATCTATGTTTTGGTCTTCATTCTTGAATTTTACTCCACTCTGGTTATTTACGAAGTATTTTTGAACGAGAATTATTTAAAGTACGAACCTTAATATTCGTTCTTTTGTTTCACTGGATTCGTTTTATTTAAAATATTTTTCATCATCCTCAGTCTTAAATGATGATATAACTGAATATCTTTGGCCTGTAGTGCAAAGATGAATGATTTCTGATGAATATCTTTGGCCCGTAGTGCAAAGATGAACAGATGTTTAGATGAACATGACCAACAGATAAATATCTTTGGCATGTAGTGCAAAGATGACTTGTTGATGAATATCTTTGCCCTATAGTGCAAAGATGACTTGTTGATGAATATTTTTGGCCTTAGTGCAAAGATGAATTTATTAGTAAGATTATGAACATAAACTGTGATTTGGTATAACCATAATCTTTGATGTTTCAAGTGATGAAAATTATATTTGTCCTGGATGAGAAAAGGAATTTAGAACTACAATTACGATTTTGAGTTATACATGTGACTGTGGACAAGAATTGTTGATTGATGTTACAGGGATAAAACATTGTTGGTGAACTTTTAACATGGAGAAGATAATAGACTTTATAGTCTATTTGACTCTTCTAATGGATTGCTCATTTCGCAGCAACTATGGTTGAAAAGTTTTATCATCTATTATATGTTCTAAATCTCTGATTTATTACTGTTGAAGGCTATTGATAATTTATTTATCTTTAGTCATGATATTCTTTACTGAGCTAGTTGTGCTCACCCTTTTGCTTTACAATTCCTTTCAGGTAATAAAAGTGTAGCTGGGTTGAGCGGGGGATAACAAGGGAATAGAACGGTGGTCTATAGATGTTGAGGGTTAGGTGAATTTAACTTGAAAGGGTGTTTTGCCACTATCATACAAGATGTCTAATGACATACAACTTCGTGTCATCATAAGACAAGGTTATTTTCATCCACTTGTTGAGTATATTTACAAGTACTACCTATATAATATTGGTGTTTGTTTGGAGTTTAATTCCCAATTAGAGACAGTGGAGATAATGATATGTCAAGAGAAGACTAATCATTGGGAAGAATATGATTGTAATCTTATCATTTTTCTTTGGGGTCTATTGGGTCAACCAAGGATAATTCTGTGGCCATATGATATCTACCATAATCTAAAAGCATGGCCTCCCATGTACGAAGGTTTCCTTGAGCACTTCCAAAAGATTCTAAATTCTAAAATAGTTTTTGACTATACCTTTATATATGGTGTCATTGTGACGTGCTACAGTTGGTATCTATTTATATCCAAACTCACAGCATATGTGTTGTTGTATTTTGCACGACAATTGTTGTAATAAAGTTGTAGTTGTTTTACGTACCATGTATTTGGCGACTCAGAATGGGTTGGATGGAATGAACCTATTTTGTGCTCGTTACAACAACCATCAAGTTTAACTGCAGCGGAACAAGCAATCCATTAAAAGAGTCAATTGGAAAAAAAAATCTACTACCTTTTATGATTTAAAAGGTTTTTCATCACTGTTATCGCTGAGACTCAGCTTAATAAATAATCCACATCATCGAATCACCCCTGCACTACGGCCAAGGATATTCTTTAGTATCACGAACATAAATTATCCATGCACTACGGGCCAAGGACATTCGTGTATTCATTAATGGTCATGATCATGCCAACAACTATCCATCAATGCACTATGGGCCAATGAGGACTTTTTCCACATCATTTGTAACATTACGGTCATGATTACACTGAATAATCCCTGGTCATAATCATACCAAGTCCATCTATGCCCTATAGGCCACAGATGACTTTCAACAAAATATAAACATGAGGATGATGACAATGATATAAGAATTCAATAAAACAAGTTCAAGAATTAATTTATCCAGGAACCAATAACAGCCAAATTGTAAACATGATACTGCTTTGTAGAGTAAAATTCAAGAATGCTCAGAAGAATATTTCCATGAAAAGATACTTGATGAAGCGCAAATATCAAGAATATTTCACTAATTTCATGGAGTATAGAAGTTAAAACTTTAACCAACTGAGTATAATAAGGAATGGAATAACAAAAGAAATCACCAGACATGTGATAGACCGCACAGGCAGGTTATTCCAACAGAATAATAATTAACGGAACTAGGTCTGGCGTAAAACGCACAGACAGGATATCCCGACAGAATAATAAAGACAGAATCAGGTCCGGCACAAAATGCACAGATAGGATATTCCAACAGAATAATAAAGACGGAATCAGGTCCTACGTAAAACGCACAGTCAGGATATTCCAACAGAATAATAATGAATGGAATAACAGAAGAATTTCACCAAGTATAGGGTAGCCCGCGTGTACAGGTTATTCTAACAGAACAATAAATAATGGAATAACAGAAGTTTTCTTCATGAATACAAAAGAAATAATACCCCTTACCGTAAAAGAAACTGGATATAAGAGTAGGGAAGTAGTCGAATACTTTTCTATAGTTTCTCTATAATTTCTCTCTCTAGAGTTTTAGTTAATTCGTAAGAAATAATGAAGGAATGAGCTTCTATTTATAGAAGAATAGATTGTATAGTAACTAAATCATTAACGGTCTAGATTGATTTACTTTTAATCGGACGGTCCATATTTAAAGCAAAATCTTTTAAATAAAATATATATATATATATATATAATATCTACCATGCCTTATACGACATGGCATATAACACACACATATATATATACATATATATATATATATATAATAATAATAATATTAATACACCCTCCCGTCCATTTCTTTCTTTCTCCCCCCATCTCATTTTTCTTCCCCCCATCCCCACACATTTTTCTTTTCTTCCAACATGGCCCCGCATGTTTCCTCCACCAACATATCACCATCATAGGTGGATCCCATATAATATATATACTGAATAATCTTCTACCGATTATTTTGAAAAATGGGTAAATGGGAGTCCAAATAAATACTTTCATAAAAATATCCTAAATATTTTTAACAACATTTATCATCATTATTATAATTCACAATATTAATCGACCAGGTCGTTCCCAGGAAAGAGGGATTTCCAATAAGGATTTCTCCCTATTGGCGCGCAATTAGGTGACCAAACCTCTCATTGACAGAACTTCTAGACATCGTTAATATTGAAAATAATAATATTAATAACATTGTCGCCTCAATTATTGATTTAATAATATATAAAATATTGACAATTATTGAATCAAATAACGTGAGATACTATGCAGCAATTACTGTAGCAATAATTGAACAAAGCTGAGTGACTTCTCACGTAAGCATCAATAATAAATACCGCGTGCTACTATGCAATCACAAGTATTACTGTACTTTTTAACACAGGGTGTTTCAACAGTTAACGGTAAAACTTCCGCCGTTATTTTCATAAAGTATTTTTGTCGTTTTCTCAATCCGACAATAATTCCGTTGTGGGGCCCACCAATGATTGTGCCGTTATACGAATATTCCCTGTTAAAACGAATATTCCCCAACCAATCGAATATTATATAACAACTTACGTACTTTGCAAAATTAATAAATATTACCCACAACTATAACATTATATCAAATTTACTCCATAATATTCAAAAATGATATTTATAGAAAATTAATCTTTATTTATAAAAGTTAGGGTCTTACAACGATTAATAAATACATTGCACATAATATTATTAATAAAATTTCCTTTTATTAATAACTAATTCTTTAAACTTAAATTCTGGACAACCCAAATTCTCCTGGTTGTTACACTTCCCCCCTTATAAAAATTTCATCCTCGAAATTTATTTAAACCACAACCTTACCTGGGTCATCACATCCATAAATAAAGATGAATTTTCTATAAATATTGTTTTTGAATATTATGAAGTAAATTTGATATAATATTATAGTTGTGGGTAATATTTATAAATTATGCAAAGTACACAAGTTGTTATATAATATTCGATTGGTTGGGGAATATTCGTTTTAACAGGGAATATTCTTGCAACGGCAAAATCATTGGTGGACCCCACAACGGAATTATTGTCGGATTGAGAAAACGACAAAAATACTTTATGAAAATAACGGCGGAAGTTTTACCGTTAACTGTTGAAACACCCGGTGTTAAAAGTACAGTAATACTTGTGGTAGCATAGTAACACACGGTATTGATTATTGATGCTTACGTGAGAAGTCACTCAATTTTGTTCAATTATTGCTACAGTAATTGTTGTATATTATCTCACGTTATTTGATTCAATTATTGTCAATATTTTTTATATTATTAAATCAATAATTGAGATGACAAGGTTATTAATATTATTATTTGCAATATTAACGATGTCTAGAAGTTCTGTCAAGGAGAGGTTTGGTCACCTAATTGTGCGCCAATAGGGAGAAATCCTTATTGGAAAGCCCTCTCTTTCCTGGGAACGACCTGGTCGATTAATATTGTGAATTATAATAATGATGATAAATGTTGTTAAAAATATTGAGGATATTTTTATGAAGTATTTATTTGGACTCCCATTTACCCATTTTTCAAAATAATCGGTAGAAGATTATTCAGTATATATATTATATGGGATCCACCTATGATGGTGATATGTTGGTGGAGGAAACATGCGGGGCCATGTTTGAAGAAAAGAAAAATGTGTGGGGATGGGGGTAAGAAAAATAAGATGGGGGAGAAAGAAAGAAATGGACGGGAGGGTGTATTAATATTATATATATATATATATATATATATATATATATATATATATATATATATGTATATGATATATGTCATGGCATATAAGGCATGATAGATATTATATATATATATATATTATTTTATTTTATTTAAAA
The DNA here is from genome assembly GCA_020205505.1 of Panax japonicus. Classification (NCBI taxonomy): domain Eukaryota; kingdom Viridiplantae; phylum Streptophyta; class Magnoliopsida; order Apiales; family Araliaceae; genus Panax; species Panax japonicus. Next base: position 26,032,222 of record CM035101.1, on the reverse strand, counting down.
GATTTTGCTTTAAATATGGACCGTCCGATTAAAAGTAAATCAATCTGGACCGTTCATGATTTAGTTACTATGCAGTCCATTCTTCTATAAATAGAAGTTGATTCCTTCATTATTTCTTACGAATTCACTAAAACTCTAGAGAGAGAAATTATAGAGAAACTATAGAAAAGTATTCGACTACTTCCCTACTCTTATATCCAGTTTCTTTTACGGTAAGGGGTATTATTTCTTTTCTATTCATGAAGAGAACTTCTGTTATTCCATTATTTATTATTCTGTTGGAATAACCTGTATACGTGGGCTACCCTATACTTGGTGAAATTCTTCTGTTATTCCATTCGTTATTATTCTGTTGGAATATCCTATCTGTGCGTTTTACGCCGGACCTGATTCCGTCTTTATTATTCTATTGGAATATCATGTATGTGCGTTTTACGTCGAACCTGATTCCGTCTTTATTATTCTGTTGGGATATAATGTCTGTGCGTTTTACGCCGGACCTGGTTCCATTAATTATTATTCTGTTGGAATAACTTGCATGTTCGGTTTATCGCATGCCTGGTGATTTCTTTTGTTATTCCATTCCTTATTATATTCAGTTGGTTAAAGTTTTAACTTCTATACTCCATGAAATTACCAAAGTTTGGGCTTCTATAGGGTCCATAATTCCTTTGAACTCCAACAGACATACACTCTTAAAATCCTTAAATGCAGTAGCCCGTACTGTAAGACCCCAACTTATTATGAATAAAATTGAATTTTTCCTATTTATTATCTTGAAATAATAAGGAATTAATTTGATATAATGCTCTGGTTATGGGTGAAATGTGGAAATTTTATAAAAATAAGCAAGTGGTTATAAAATAATCATTGTTGTCGGGGAATATTCGTTTGGTCGTGGAATATTCTTTTTGTCGAGAATATCCGTACGACGGCGCAGTCATTTGTGGGCCCCATAACAAAATAACTGTCAGATGAAGAAAATGACAAAATTTGAGTTTTTATAAATAACGACATAATCGTTACCGTTAACAGTGTTGGTATACCCTGTGGTTAAAATATAGTAATACGTGTAGTTGCACTGTAGCACACGGTATTGCACAGTATTTTTGAATTATTGATTCTTACGTGAGAAAGCACTACTCAATAATTGTTACAATAACTATTGTTAAATATTTTATTTTATTGATTCAATAATTATTACGTTGATATTTTATATTATTGTAGCTTTAATAATTTTCACGGCACAATATTTCCCATTATCAAATCAATAATTCATATTATTTGAATAATATTATTAGATAGCATTATTGGCAATGTCTAGAAAGTTTTGTCAAGGAGAGGTTTGGTCACCTAATTGCACGCCAATAAGGAGAAATCCTTATCGGAAAGCCCCCTCTTTCCTGGGAACGGTCTGGTTGTCATTATTGTGATTCTGTAATATTATTTGTGGATAATTATGTATTAATTTTTATGATAAGGAAATATTTATTTTATGTGGATATAAATGAAGAAATTTTGCAGGAATTATTTGTTGAAAGTTGGAAATTATTTTCTCCGATAAAATATTCATTCATATACATTATTATAATATATTATAATTGATTAATAATAATATTATTATAATATATAAGCATGTGGTTAATTAGAAACGGAAGTAATCAAAATGCTTATGAATACTTGTTTTCAAAAAAAGTTGTTTGTAACATTATTTGGTGGATTTGGTTGGTGGAATTGGTGGGTTGATATTGTACGTTACCTGCAAAACTTGTTCCAAATGGTGGGCCTGACCAATTGTGAATTGATATGTTAGGCATTGAAAAATGAGAAGCTTGCCTTTACTTTTCCTTATTTTTCAAAAATCTGTGCATGTATTCTTTGATTCAACCATGTGATGGTAACATAATTCTTCCATGGGACCACTTGATTAATTGGTAGAGAAACTTTCCTGCAAAGTCATATTTCAAAGGGTGGCCCCCACATATATGGAAAAATGAGAAAAAGTTAGGCAAAAGTTTGGCAGGAAATAAGTTATATATTAGGCAGATTTCTTTTCCTTCGTCCGAATTTCAATATAAATAGGGAGGTAACCCCTCCTTCCTCAACACACCATTTCAAATTCAAAAATTATTATTCTAAAAGTATTGTGAGAATTTTCTTGAGTATAAGAATACTTTGAGCGTGGTTTTTCTGCAAGATTTTCTCCAGTCAAATCCAGTTTCTACTACGGTAAGAGATGTTATTTTCTTCGTAAATGATATTATTTCTTCTAATATCATTATGACAAAATATTGGTCTGAACTTTTTATCAAATTTGGAACTTTTTATGTCGGAGTTACTATTCACGTATACGACACTATTTATGTATACGACATTATTCATGAATACAGCACAATTCACCGAAAGATGAAATTTTTCCTTTTGTCCAAGATGTCTATTATGGTTACTATCTTTGATTGTATCCATGTTTTGATCTTTATTTTTGAATCCTGCTTCAAAATTGGTTATTATGGAGTATTATTGATCTTGGATAAATTATAATATGAATCCCTAATATTTGTCCTTTTGTCTCACTGGATTCATTTTCTTTAAAAAAAAATTCATCATCCTCAGTCTTAAATGATGATGTTACTAAATATCTTTGACCTGTAGTGCAAAGATGAATGATTAACTGATGAATATCTTTGGTCTGTAGTGCAAAGATGAACATGTGTTGAGATGAACATGACCGATTGGTGATACAAAAGAATATCTTTGGCATGTAGTGCAAAGATGAATATTTGATTGAAGATGTATACTGATTGTTGTTGCAGGGATAAAATATTGATGATGGATTTTTAAATTTTAGAAGATAGTAGAATTCATTCTCTACGTGCCTCTTCTAATGGATTGTTGTTTCCGCTGCATTTGTTGATCTAAAACTTGTTGTGTATTATATTTTATCAGATTTTTTCCTGTTAAAGACTAATGAAATTTTGTTATATATTATGTAAGTCATAATATTCTTTAATGGGCTAGTTGAGCTCACTCTTTTCCTTGTTGTTCCATTTTTCTTCTCAGGAAGCGAGAATATAGCAGGAACCAGTCGGGGTAGAGAGTGATGGTTCTAGAAAGTTGTTTTAGCAGTCCTCACTATTTTTGTAAAATAGTGTATGAATAATTGTAATGAGGACTTATTTGAGTGTGGATATTATCTAGAAGACAATATTTGTATTTAAACTCACAGTACGTGTTGTCGTATTATACACGACAATTGTAATAATGAAGTTGTAGTTTTCTTTCTGTACCATGTATTTGGCGACTCAGAATGGGTGTTGTATACCTATTTTGGGGGCATCACAGTTGGTATCAAAGCTTGGGGATATGGTCTCTGGCAGAGATCGGAGAATAGAACTAGGAGGGGAGAGATGAGTAAATCTTTCGCTAGTATGTCCTACCTAAGATTATTTGTTGGTCGGTCATAATATAGGGATATTATGTGATATGTTAATTTGTTTAATTAACCCTTATTTTATGGAAGTATTTAAGAATGGCTACTGAGAACGTTAACAATGGAGTGTGTGAGACTGTGGAACAACCTTTAGTCATAAACCAGGAGAACGTACAATAGGAAGGCAATATTCCTCCTATAAACAACACTACCGAGCAAACGATGAATGCTAGAATGTTTAAATGCTTTTTACAGTTCCTGCAAAATCAGACGAGGGAGACTCATGTACAAAATACGGGTGGAAGTGATAGCAACGCGCGGTCTGTCACAGCCAAGCAGTTCAAGGAGTTGGGACCACCAGAATTTGCAGGAAAGTCTGATCTGATTAAGGCAGAAATGTGGGTCAGGCAAATTACCAAGATATTCGATGTCTTGGGATGCACGGAGGAACAGAAGGTTCCATTTGCCACCTTTATGTTACGGGGTGAGGCAGACTACTGGTGGGAGTCTGTGAAGCATACCCAGTCTGCCGCACTCAGCATGTCTTGGTAAACATTTCAAAAACTGTTTAATGACAAGTACTTTCCTGAGAGTATTCTTCATATGAAGGAGGTGGAGTTTATTAGATTGGAACAAAACAACATGGCGGTGTCCCAGTACGAGGCAAAGTTTGCAGAGTTATCCAGGTTTGCACCTCATTTGGTAGAGAATGAGGAACGAATGACAAGGATGTTTCTGAGAGGTCTAAAACCCGAGATTCGGCAATATCTTATCTCTCATAAATTTTTTATGTATTCAGATATTGTCAACAGGGCTCAATTATTAGAGCGAGATAGTGAGTATGTTTAACCGAGGGACCTCAACCAGGGTTATACCGGTGACAGTAATCATCGGAGTGATGATAACCAGCGAGGAGGGAAAAATATGGACAAAAACGGTAACCACTCAGGTGGTAATCATGGCCATGATAATAAGAGAGGTGAGTCAAGTGGAAATTTCAAAAAGAGCAGATTCAACAATGACGGGAAGACATCAACAACAACACCAGTATCAACTATTTCTAGGGTAGGAGAACGACCACCGGTCGTGTGTTATAAATGCGGGAAAGAGGGACATATCAGCCCAAACTGCCCACAACAATCCAAGGTATGTTATAACTATGGAAAGGACGGCCATATAGCTCGAACCTATTCTGTAGAAAAATCAAGTTCAACAGGGATGGTAACACCAAAGGCTGTCCCAGATAAGTCAAAATCAGCGGTTCCTGGAAGAGCGTTTGTTGTGGCTGGCCAAAACGCGAGAAACCCGAACGAGGTGATCACGGGTAATCTTATCATAAACTCTTACGAAGTTTATACCTTACTAGATACTGGTTCTACACATTCTTTTATCTCCCCTGCTTGTGCTCAACGTTTAAACTTCACTCCGGAGAAATTAGACTTTGATTTATCAGTGGAGACTCCGTTAGGAGAAACTTTCGTTACGTCCACTATTTATAAATCTTTATTAATCCAAGTTGGCACCATCACATTACCTGTTGATCTTATCTCTTTAAAGATACTTGATTTTGATGTGATTTTAGGGATTGATTGGTTAACCACTCATCATGCCAAAATTGATTGTTTTCGTAAGGTTGTTAGTTTTCATATTCCTAACCAACCTGTTATACGAATTCAAGCAACTAAACCACTAAAATCAGTCACTGTCATATCAAGCCATAAAGCTATTCATTTATTAAAAAATGGATGTCAATCTTTCTTAGCCCATGTTATGGATTTGAACAAAGACAAGTCAGATTTGAATAATATTTCTGTTGTTAGTGAATTTCCTGATGTATTTCCTGAAGAACGTCCTGGTCTACCCCCAGAACGCTATATTGAATTCATTATTGACCTTGAACTGGGTACAAAACCCATTTCTAAAACCCCATATCGAATGGTTCCTATTGAACTTCAGGAGTTAAAAGTTCAACTACAGGAAGTGTTAAACATCGGTTTCATTCATCCTAGTACATCTCCTTGGGTGCTTCTGTTTTATTCATAAAGAAGAAAGATGGAAGTATGCTACTTTGTATTGACTACCGAGAATTGAACCATGTCACTATCAATAATAGGTATCCGTTACCTCGCATTGATGGCATGTTCGACTAGTTGCAAGAAGCACAATTCTTTTCAAAGATCGACTTTCGTTCTGGATATCATCAGCTGAAGATTAAATTTGAGGATATTCCAAAAATACCTTCAGAACTCGGTACGAGCATTATGAATTCCTAGTCATGTCTTTTGGATTAACTGACGCTCCTACTGCTTTCATTGATATGATGAACCGAGTATTCATAGAATATTTGGATCAGTTCGTTGTTGTCTTTATTGATGACATCCTCATCTATTCCAAAAGTCGTGAAGATCATGAGCACCATTTAAAGCTGATACTTGAAAGGCTTCGTGAAAACAAGCTATATGCCAAGTTGAAGAAATGCGAGTTCTGGCTTGAGGAAGTAGCATTCCTTGGGCACGTGGTGTCAAAACATGGAGTATCTGTTGACCCAGCGAAGATTGAAGCAATACTATAACGACCGAGAAATTCGAATTTTAATGTAAGATGATTTTATTAGATTAAATAATAATAAAATCATATTATGGGGGATATCAAGATGATTGTCGTTTTGTAACCTTTTGATATTGAAATATCGTAGTATTTGAGTTATGTGAAAGATTTAAGGTGTTTGAATTTCCAAGACGAAAATAAAAGTTTTCCGAGAAATTTTTCGAAAAACACTATTCATCGGTATTTGCTCGGGATTTATTTTTGAATTTCCGAGAAATACGTAATGGTAGAATATTAAAGTAAGATGGATTATGTAATAATAATCTAGTTATGGAAAACGTAATATTTCGCTTGCGGACTTAATTCAAGAATATTAAGGAAAGCGAAGTATTAATAAGGAAGTATTAATCGTATGATACGCAAGCATTATACGAGGAAAGAAAACGAGTATAATATGAAGTATTATACGAGTTTGTAAGAAGAATGGAATATCGTATATACCAAAGTTGTATACGAATGATAATACGAGAATAATACATAAACAATATGTATATGTATTAAGTAATGCTAATGGACTTGGAAGATTGGTTAACAATTGGTACAAGCCCAAGTAAATTAAATGTTAAGGCCCAATGATAATTAATAAACAAGTTAAGGTTTATTAATGCAAAGCCCAAAGGTTAAGATAAATAAGCCAAGTTAGAAGCCCAATAGTTGGGTGATCCATGGAGAAAAACCATATTAAAGTGGTTAATGTGTGGTTATCAAGTTAAATGAGTAATGACCAAGTTAATGTGGTTAGCAAGTCTAAGGAGTAATGACCAAGTTAAAGGATTGATGGCCAAGCAAAGGATATGAGTGGTGCTAGCCAAGTAATGAATAGTAAGGAGGTGCAAAAGGAGGTGGGATGATTGAAAAGACTACATTGCCCCAAGCCTTGCAAGTTCTATAAATAAAGAAGCATGACAAGTCATTTGCTAGTTATTCAAATTAATCCAATCACTCTCTCTCAAAGTGCTTAATTGTTAGGGAGTTTAAGTTATAGATAAGTTACTTCCATAAGCCAAGAAGAAAGAAGAAGCTACTTTACCAAGAACTTCTAAAGTAAGACTTCTTCTCTAATTATCTTCTATCTCTATTCATGATAGGTTGATAAGCAAAGATGAATTAAGGAATATGAATGTTAAGAAGAAGAATGTGTAAGTAATGAACTTAAGCCACATAAGTTGGTAATAAGTCATTTAAGCTAGCATAAGTTATAAACTTATGTGAAAGTATTACGAACTTGTAATGAGTTTATTAATGAAAGTAAAGAATTTATATGAAGATGTATCAAATATACATGAATGAAACTATGCATTGAGAACATAAAAAGGTGATGATTAATGGATTTTAATTATCATAAGTGATGAACAAAGGAGCAATAAGTAGTTTATAAATTGACAAGTTATAAGCTCATAAAAGAAATAAGGAAAAATCCAACTTGAACTATAAGTTGTTGGAATTAGTATGTTAAGATGTTAACATTATGAATGAAATTCATTTGTAATATTGAACAAACCATAAGAAGGAAAATTTGCCGAAAATCGTACGATTAGACGATAATCGTCGAATTCGTAAATTCCCGGAATGGAAGTCAAATTTTGAGTTTGAGTTCGGAAATGTTATTTTCCAATGGAGACAAGTCATGTTTGTCATGTAAGAGTTGTAGACTCAAAAATGGACGAATTCTGACTTAGAACGAAGAAACGAGCGTTTAACGTTCACGAACGTTTATCGTTTTCGTTAAAAATGAAACAATAGGTGAATTTTTAGCAAACGAAGTCAAATAGATAAAATTCTTGCATGAAAGCGTAGATTACGTAATTTGTGAACCGTAGGCTTTTGAACGAGCCAATTCGGACTTAAAACGAAGAAGTTATGCGTCCGGGAAGTTCACAAAAATTAAAAGTTAGAAAAATTTTCTGGTGCACAGAGTTGGCGCCGCGGCGCCAACCCTAAGCCTTTTGGTCGCGCCGCAGCGCCACATCTGGGGCTCAGCTTCTGTTAACTCGCGCCGCCGCGCGAGATGTAAGGTTAATGCCCGCGCCGCGGCGCCAGGCTCAGACCATGGACAGTGAAGAAGAATTGCAAATAGAGAGAAAGGTTTATAATTAAACATTGAATGTAAGCATACATGAAGGAATATAAGATAACATTGTTAAGATTTATAAAACCTTAAAAATGTGAATAAAGGTTGAAACAACCTTGTGGAATATAAATAAATGTGAATGAAATAGGAATGAATATAAATTAAATCTAATATACAAATTAGATTGAGATGAAAGGTAAGATATAGTCAGATACATACTTGATTATATGTGACCTAATGTAAGGCATTATGTGATCATGTATTGTAGAGACTTGAAAGACTTGAACGTAAAGTAAAATACACAGTAGCAGACGCTAAAGGCAAGTATTCTAACTCTTGTTTCAGTTCAATCTGAACAAGTTTATGATGTTCATGTATCCTTTCGCATGAATTAAAGTATAATGAAGTTAAAGCCAGTTTCTTTGGCTAGACTTAACATATTGAGTGGATTATTGATAATCTGTTCATCTGTTATCGAATGCTAGTATCTTTTGTCAACTGCTTATAGTTTTCAAAAGAAGACTGAATTGTTAAACAAATGTTTTGTCGGTAAAACGACAGGCACGCGAGGTTGCCAAATGATTAAACGTACATACGTTTAATGGATGTAGTATTGATCAATACAGAGTACAATAGGCTGATCACCTAGAAGTGCTCGTAAGTAATATCGGACTTACGGACTTAGGTCCGGGTTGTCCTTTTCAAAGAAAGAATGAATGCTCAAGGTCTTTGACCAGAGTAAATGTTTTACTGAATTTATTCATTGTGAAACATTTTGAAAGTAAAGATGAATTGCTATTTTTGAATCATCAATAGTACTTCATAGCTATTGTTCAGTTATCGAAGATATATGATTCATATGTAACAAGCATGTTGTTATTGAAATTGTTATACTTGCTGAGCTAGTCATGCTCACTCTTGCCTGAATCATATGAATGCAGCTAAGACTGAACGTCCTGAAAGATCGAATAAGGATAAAGGAAAAGCTAAGGCAGATTATTAAGCTGTCATGTAATAGTATAGGTCTATTGTTGTAATGTAATGAATATTATGACAAGAGAACCTTTGTAATGGGTTTAGAACTTGGGAAATGTAAATATTGAATTAAATATATATAAGTTACTTTCATTCTTTGAGACTTTCAATTGAATGAATGTATGAATGTTTGTACAGTATAGCACCATCTGTCGGGTGGTAAGATACCCGGATTTGGGGGCGCTACAAGTTGGTATCAAAGCCTAGGTTATAAAACTTAAAGGGAATTAGAACCTTAAGTCATAACCTTAATAAAGAAGTAAAAGAGGAAAGATAACCTTATAAAAATGCATTATAGTATGTTATGTGTTTTTATTTATGTTACTGACATATACTAATCAAACTGTATTGTTTTATTGTAGATGTCAGGAGAAAATGATATGTATAGAAATATACATGTAGTAAGTGAGGATTCGGTTAATCGGGTGGAGATACTACCAAATCCCGTTGAGATAGAGCCAGAAGTGGTAGTAATAGAGTCTGGAGACTCGGACAATTTAGACTATATGTCTATTTTCGATGGCATGCTAGAGGAGGAGGTGGACGTTATGTCCTTTGACCAAGTTCCACCTGCAGAGGAGGTGTCTACGGGGGATTCGATGAAAACATTGTTTATGGCGGTATTGGATAGGAATGTCCATTATTGCCAGGAGGTAAAGGAGTTGAAAGAGGTACTCCAAGCTGTCCGTGAAGATAAGCTTAGCATGGAGGGAATGTGGGAGGAGGAACACGATGATCGTGTTTTAGCTAAGGACAAGGTCCGAGAGCTGAAATGTGAAGTCTTTGAGCTCAAGCAAGAGCTAAAGACTAAACAGAGGAGATTGGAGAGGATGTCCTATATACATAGGAGTTCTCATGTGGATTTCCAGCAGCAAGTGGCTGGGTATCCGGTAGAGGCGGGACAGACACGACATACCATTAGTCGGGATGTTATTGCCGGTCTGGCCAGCAAAGATTTTGAGAATGCCTTACGGCAGATGTAATCTAGCAATAGCTAGAGTAGAATAGATATGTAAATATTATGTATCTAGTAGTGACGTAAAACCCTCTTTTGTATAAACAAGGGTAGTCTTTTGTAAATCCCAATTTTTGGAAAGTAATTGCGGGATGGTAATGTAATCAGCTAAGGCTGAATGATGTAAACAATGTAGTGTTATACTACAAGTTATTAATCAATATAAACCTCTTTTATGGAACATATTGAGTAATGAGTATTAGTTATTGTTTTATCACAAATAATAACTAACTCACAAGAAGAAAGTAATAATGATGTGTTGTTTTCTTAACAGCGAAATGCCGCCAAGAAGGGGACAACGAAATCAAGAAGCTAATGTTAACCAACCGGAAGGTGGTCCGGTTAATCCAATGCAAGAGTTCGTTAATCTTTTAACGGCTGCATTTAATAGAACAGGGGCTAATGTACCCGTAATTCCTGGAGTAGTACGAGCTACTACTTTTAAGGACTTTAAAAGTGTAGGTCCGCCGGAGTTCAAGGGAACTACGGACCCTATAGAAGCCCAAACTTGGGTGAAAGAAATTGAGAAAGCATTTGTAATTACAAATGTGGAGGAGGGTCACAAGGTTGCCTTTGCAACCTATTTGATGAAAGGAGAGGCCAACTTCTGGTGGGAGGCAAACCAGGCTAGGGCCGATATAGGAAACCTAACGTGGGAAAGGTTTAAGGAGATTTTCTTCGAGAATTATTTTCCCACGAGTATGCAAGGGAGAATGGAAATGAGGTTTCTGGAATTGAAACAAGGGGATATGACAGTTCCCCAGTATGCTGCCAAGTTTAATGAACTGGCACGCTTTGCTCCACATCAAGTGGACACTGAAGTGAGAAAGGCTAGAAGATTCGAGCAGGGCTTAAAACCCTGGCTCTATAGCCGAATCTCTGTGTTCCAAAGTACTTCCTTTGGAACCATATTAGAAAAGGCAATAATAGCCGAAGGTGGGAATGAGGCTTTAAGCCAGTACCACAAAGATAAGAAAAATAAAGGAAGAGTTGATGGGGGAATTAAGACCGAAGGAGCCAGTGGTAGTGGCAACGGTCAGAAAAGAAAGAGTTTTAACTCTGGGAATACCGGAGTGAAACAAGGCGATTCAAAAAGGAGGATGGAGGCCTGTAAAACCTGTGGGAAGACTCACTTGGGAGTCTGTCTCAAAGGAAAGGCCGTATGTTATAATTGTGGACAAGACGGGCACATTTCGCCTAACTTGTCCAAATCCGAAGAAAAATCACGGATGTTTTGTATGTGGATCAACTGACCACATAGCAAAGAATTGCCCGAAGAAGGGTATGGAAGGAAATAAGGGCACTAATAGTGGAAAGTTAGCTATTAGTGGTCCAGCTCAGCCGGGTAGACCAATGGCCCGCACTTTTAATATGACAGTCCAAGATGCGGTGGCATCCGGGGACGTAGTTGCAGGTATTATCCCAATCAATAACATTAATGCATATGTGCTATTTGATTCGGGTGCTACTTGTTCTTTTGTAGCATGCGATTTTGCTAGACGATTAGAATTATTTCCCGAAAAATTGCCTATACCTGTGATCATTAAGGTAGCAAATGAAGAGATAATTTCTGTGGATAGTATTCATAGGAGTTGTTGCGTAGATATACGTGGATGTAAGTTATCGGTAGATTTAATACCGATAAGGTTGGGAGAATTTGATGTAATTCTCGGAATGGATTGATTGATTAACCATGGAGCAATTATAGATTGCCAAAAGAAACGTGTGAGTATCAGGACGTTGAAGCAACCTCCTGTAGTATTCTACGGTAATAAATCACCGGGGAGATCATGTTGTCTTACGATGACACAAACTAGAAAACTTTTAAGAAAAGGATGTGTAGGTTACTTGTGCCATGTTGTTGATACCCAGCGAGTGGGAACAACCATGGAACAAATACCTATAGTAAGTGAATTCTTGGATGTATTTCCAAGTGAGTTACCGGGTTTACCACCGGATAGAGAGATCGAATTTGTAATAGACATTGTGCCAGGAACGGCACCAGTGTCAAGGGCACCGTACCGTATGGCGCCGGTGGAAATGAAAGAGCTAATGGTTCAATTACAGGAACTATTGGATAGGAAGTACATTCAACCAAGTGTTTCCCCGTGGGGTGCACCAGTGTTGTTTGTCAAGAAGAAAGATGGATCGTTAAGACTTTGTATCGACTATCGAGAGTTGAACAAATTAACGATAAAGAATAAATACCCATTGCCCAGGATTGATGATCTCTTTGATCAGTTAAAAGGGGCAAAGTATTTTTCTAAAATAGATTTGCGGACGGGGTATCACCAGTTGAAAGTGAGGAAGGAGGATATACCAAAGACGGCATTCAGGACTCGCTATGGTCATTACGAGTTTCTGGTAATGTCATTTGGGTTGACGAATGCACCAGCTGCATTTATGGACATGATGAACAGAGTTTTCAAATCATATTTGGACAAGTTCGTGGTGGTGTTTATTGATGATATTCTAGTCTATTCAAAGACGCCAGAAGATCATGCTGAACACTTAAGATTAGTGTTGGAAACACTAAGAAAGGAGAAGTTATATGCGAAATTCACTAAGTGTGAATTTTGGCTGGAGAAAGTACAGTTTTTAGGTCATGTCATTGATCAGGAAGGGATTTCAGTGGATCCAGCAAAGTTAGAAGCAGTGATGAACTGGGAACAACCGAAAACGCCGACTGAGGTGAGGAGTTTCCTAGGGTTAGCGGGTTACTATCGAAGATTTATCCAAGATTTTTCGAAGATAGCTACCCCGTTGACTAATTTAACAAGGAAGACGGTGAAATACGTATGGACGGATAAATGTGAAGACAGTTTTCAAGAACTGAAGAAAAGACTAAGTAAAGCACCTGTTTTGTCATTACCAGATGACACAGGAAATTTTGTAGTATATAGTGATGCTTCGCATAGAGGGCTTGGTTGTGTGCTCATGCAGCATGGCAAAGTCATTGCGTATGCATCACGGCAGTTGAAGGATTATGAGAAAGTTTACCCTACTCATGATCTGGAACTGGCCGCGGTAGTATTTGCCCTAAAGATATGGAGGCATTATCTTTATGGGGAGAAATGTGAGATATATACAGACCATAAGAGTCTAAAGTATATCTTCACTCAGAAGGAGTTGAATATGAGACAGAGGAGATGGCTGGAGTTGATAAAGGATTATGACTGTGAAATCCTGTATCACCCTGGGAAAGCCAATGTAGTTGCCGACGCCTTAAGTAGGAAGGGTCGGGAAAAGTTGTCTGTGTTAACAGCTCAAAATGAGTTAATAACAGAGATGGCTAGGATGGAAATAGAAGTGAAGATGCCGAGTGAATCGGGGCAGATACTTTTTACCACGGAGAGTCAATCTACCATTTTAGAGAGGGTCAAGGAGGTACAACTCAAGACTGATGAGTGTAACCAAATGAAGAATCGGTTATCCGATAAAGGAGATGATAAGTATAGTCTTGATAATGAAGGATTATTAAGATTTGAAGGAAGAATTTGGATTCCGAATGAGACGGAATTAAAGGAGCAAGTATTACAAGAAGCTCATAGTTCAAGGTACTCGATACATCCTGGTAGCACTAAGATGTATCAAGACCTTCGACGGAGTTTTTGGTGGCTAAACATGAAAAGGGAAATAGCAGAGTATGTAAGTAGGTGTTTGACTTGTCAAAAAGTTAAGGCTGAACATCAACGACCCAATGGCTTGCTACAACCATTGGAGATTCCAGAATGGAAATGGGAGCATATCTCGATGGATTTCGTGGTAGGACTTCCAACAACGTCAAAAGGGTACGATTCTATTTGGGTAATAGTCGACCGATTGACGAAATCGGCTCACTTCTTACCAATTAGGGTCAAGTATAACTTAGACCAGTTAGCTAAACTTTATGTCAAGGAAGTTATTTCCAGACATGGAGTACCGATATCGATTGTGTCAGATCGTGATCCGCGATTCACATCGAACTTTTGGAGAAGTTTGCAAGAACAGCTGGGAACACAGTTAAAGTTAAGCACAGCTTATCATCCACAAACGGATGGGCAGAGCGAGAGAACCATTCAGACGTTAGAAGACATGCTGAGGTCTTGCGTCATGGATTTTAAGGGTAGTTGGGATGATCACCTACCATTGGTAGAATTTGCTTATAACAACAGTTATCATGCAAGCATAGGTATGCCGCCTTATGAAGCTCTGTATGGAAGAAGATGCAGAACACCATTGTGTTGGGATGAGGTGGGTGAACGCCGCATGCTAGGACCAGAATTGGTGCAGCAAACAGCGGATATAGTAAGGGTAATTCGGATGCGTCTCGTCACGGCTCAAGACAGACAGAAGAAGTATGCGGACTCACATCGATTAATTCGAGAGTTTGAAGTAGGTTCGTATGTGTTTCTGAAGGTATCTCCCTGGAAAGGAAAGATACGCTTTGGAAAGAAAGGAAAGTTAAGTCCAAGGTTTATAGGACCTTTTGAAATATTAAATCGGGTGGGAGAGGTAGCTTATAAGATAGCATTACCTCCAGACCTGGAAAGAATACATAACGTGTTTCACGTATCTGTATTACGTCCGTATAAGCCGGACTATAAGCACGTAATCGAGTATGAGCCGATTCATATCGAGAAGGATTTAACATATGAAGAATCGCCGATTCAAATCATCGATAGAAAGGATCAAGTTCTGAGGAACAAAGTAATACCATCAGTGAAGGTATTATGGAAGAACCACGATGCTGAAGAAGCAACGTGGGAATTAGAAGAAAAGATGAAGAAAAATTTTCCTCATTTATTTGAGTAAAGAAAGACGAGATTCTGGGGACAGAATCTTTATAAGGGGGGAAGAATGTAACGACCGAGAAATTCGAATTTTAATGTAAGATGATTTTATTAGATTAAATAATAATAAAATCATATTATGGGGGATATCAAGATGATTGTCGTTTTGTAACCTTTTGATATTGAAATATCGTAGTATTTGAGTTATGTGAAAGATTTAAGGTGTTTGAATTTCCAAGACGAAAATAAAAGTTTTCCGAGAAATTTTTCGAAAAACACTATTCATCGGTATTTGCTCGGGATTTATTTTTGAATTTCCGAGAAATACGTAATGGTAGAATATTAAAGTAAGATGGATTATGTAATAATAATCTAGTTATGGAAAACGTAATATTTCGCTTGCGGACTTAATTCAAGAATATTAAGGAAAGCGAAGTATTAATAAGGAAGTATTAATCGTATGATACACAAGCATTATACGAGGAAAGAAAACGAGTATAATATGAAGTATTATACGAGTTTGTAAGAAGAATGGAATATCGTATATACCAAAGTTGTATACGAATGATAATACGAGAATAATACATAAACAATATGTATATGTATTAAGTAATGCTAATGGACTTGGAAGATTGGTTAACAATTGGTACAAGCCCAAGTAAATTAAATGTTAAGGCCCAATGATAATTAATAAACAAGTTAAGGTTTATTAATGCAAAGCCCAAAGGTTAAGATAAATAAGCCAAGTTAGAAGCCCAATAGTTGGGTGATCCATGGAGAAAAACCATATTAAAGTGGTTAATGTGTGGTTATCAAGTTAAATGAGTAATGACCAAGTTAATGTGGTTAGCAAGTCTAAGGAGTAATGACCAAGTTAAAGGATTGATGGCCAAGCAAAGGATATGAGTGGTGCTAGCCAAGTAATGAATAGTAAGGAGGTGCAAAAGGAGGTGGGATGATTGAAAAGACTACATTGCCCCAAGCCTTGCAAGTTCTATAAATAAAGAAGCATGACAAGTCATTTGCTAGTTATTCAAATTAATCCAATCACTCTCTCTCAAAGTGCTTAATTGTTAGGGAGTTTAAGTTATAGATAAGTTACTTCCATAAGCCAAGAAGAAAGAAGAAGCTACTTTACCAAGAACTTCTAAAGTAAGACTTCTTCTCTAATTATCTTCTATCTCTATTCATGATAGGTTGATAAGCAAAGATGAATTAAGGAATATGAATGTTAAGAAGAAGAATGTGTAAGTAATGAACTTAAGCCACATAAGTTGGTAATAAGTCATTTAAGCTAGCATAAGTTATAAACTTATGTGAAAGTATTACGAACTTGTAATGAGTTTATTAATGAAAGTAAAGAATTTATATGAAGATGTATCAAATATACATGAATGAAACTATGCATTGAGAACATAAAAAGGTGATGATTAATGGATTTTAATTATCATAAGTGATGAACAAAGGAGCAATAAGTAGTTTATAAATTGACAAGTTATAAGCTCATAAAAGAAATAAGGAAAAATCCAACTTGAACTATAAGTTGTTGGAATTAGTATGTTAAGATGTTAACATTATGAATGAAATTCATTTGTAATATTGAACAAACCATAAGAAGGAAAATTTGCCGGAAATCGTACGATTAGACGATAATCGTCGAATTCGTAAATTCCCGGAATGGAAGTCAAATTTTGAGTTTGAGTTCGGAAATGTTATTTTCCAATGGAGACAAGTCATGTTTGTCATGTAAGAGTTGTAGACTCAAAAATGGACGAATTCTGACTTAGAACGAAGAAACGAGCGTTTAACGTTCACGAACGTTTATCGTTTTCGTTAAAAATGAACCAATAGGTGAATTTTTAGCAAACGAAGTCAAATAGATAAAATTCTTGCATGAAAGCGTAGATTACGTAATTTGTGAACCGTAGGCTTTTGAACGAGCCAATTCGGACTTAAAACGAAGAAGTTATGCGTCCGGGAAGTTCACAAAAATTAAAAGTTAGAAAAATTTTCTGGTGCACAGAGTTGGCGCCGCGGCGCCAACCCTAAGCCTTTTGGTCGCGCCGCAGCGCCACATCTGGGGCTCAGCTTCTGTTAACTCGCGCCGCCGCGCGAGATGTAAGGTTAATGCCCGCGCCGCGGCGCCAGGATCAGACCATGGACAGTGAAGAAGAATTGCAAATAGAGAGAAAGGTTTATAATTAAACATTGAATGTAAGCATACATGAAGGAATATAAGATAACATTGTTAAGATTTATAAAACCTTAAAAATGTGAATAAAGGTTGAAACAACCTTGTGGAATATAAATAAATGTGAATGAAATAGGAATGAATATAAATTAAATCTAATATACAAATTAGATTGAGATGAAAGGTAAGATATAGTCAGATACATACTTGATTATATGTGACCTAATGTAAGGCATTATGTGATCATGTATTGTAGAGACTTGAAAGACTTGAACGTAAAGTAAAATACACAGTAGCAGACGCTAAAGGCAAGTATTCTAACTCTTGTTTCAGTTCAATCTGAACAAGTTTATGATGTTCATGTATCCTTTCGCATGAATTAAAGTATAATGAAGTTAAAGCCAGTTTCTTTGGCTAGACTTAACATATTGAGTGGATTATTGATAATTTGTTCATCTGTTATCGAATGCTAGTATCTTTTGTCAACTGCTTATAGTTTTCAAAAGAAGACTGAATTGTTAAACAAATGTTTTGTCGGTAAAACGACAGGCACGCGAGGTTGCCAAATGATTAAACGTACATACGTTTAATGGATGTAGTATTGATCAATACAGAGTACAATAGGCTGATCACCTAGAAGTGCTCGTAAGTAATATCGGACTTACGGACTTAGGTCCGGGTTGTCCTTTTCAAAGAAAGAATGAATGCTCAAGGTCTTTGACCAGAGTAAATGTTTTACTGAATTTATTCATTGTGAAACATTTTGAAAGTAAAGATGAATTGCTATTTTTGAATCATCAATAGTACTTCATAGTTATTGTTCAGTTATCGAAGATATATGATTCATATGTAATAAGCATGTTGTTATTGAAATTGTTATACTTGCTGAGCTAGTCATGCTCACTCTTGCCTGAATCATATGAATGCAGCTAAGACTGAACGTCCTGAAAGATCGAATAAGGATAAAGGAAAAGCTAAGGCAGATTATTAAGCTGTCATGTAATAGTATAGGTCTATTGTTGTAATGTAATGAATATTATGACAAGAGAACCTTTGTAATGGGTTTAGAACTTGGGAAATGTAAATATTGAATTAAATATATATAAGTTACTTTCATTCTTTGAGACTTTCAATTGAATGAATGTATGAATGTTTGTACAGTATAGCACCATCTGTCGGGTGGTAAGATACCCGGATTTGGGGGCGCTACAAATACAAAGTTGGGAGCAACCGAAGTCGGTGACCGAAGTGCGTAGCTTTCTGGGCTTAGCTGGTTATTATCGGAGATTCGTGGAAGGATTTTCTCGAATCGCTACTCCGTTAACTCAGTTGACTCGGAAGGATGCAAAATTTGTATGGAGCGAGGAATGCGAGAAGAGTTTCCAAGAGCTCAAGAAGAGACTAATTTCGGCACCTGTTGTGGCAATACCATCTGTTTCGGATGGATTTTTTATATACAGCGATGCTTCAGTCAAAGGGTTAGGATGTGTTCTCATGCAACATGGGAAATTCATAGCCTATGCCTTGCGACAACTCAAAGAATATGAGAGGAATTATCCTACTCATGATCTAGAGTTGGCAGCAGTCATTTTTGCGTTGAAGATCTGGAGACACTACCTGTATGGGGAGAAAGTGGAGATCTATTTAGATCATAAAAGCCTCAAATATTTCTTTACCCAAAAGGAACTCAACATGTGGCAACGACGTTGGCTCGAGCTGTTGAAAGATTACGATCATACCATCCAATAACATCTTGGAAAAGCAAACGTGATAGCTGACGCATTGAGTAGAAGATTATATGCGGGTACGAGTGCAATGTTGTTAACACAAAGACCCATTTTATATGATTTACAAAGGATGGAGATTGAGTTAAAGACTCCAGGGACCCACGTGATGATGGTGAATATACGAGTTAAACCGACTTTAATTGATAAAGTTAAAGCTGCTCAAGCTACGGACATGGGGCTGATGCGTATGAAGAAGAAAGTGCAGGAAGGTGCTATTCCAGAAGCAAGAATCGATGAAGAAGGAATACTTTGAGTCAACACTAGACTTTGTGTTCCTAATGATTCTGACTTGAAGCATAGAATCATGATAGAGGCACACAACACCCCGTTTTCAATCCATCTTGGGAGTACCAAAATGTATCATGATCTTCGACATATATTTTAGTGGAACAATAAGAAGAGAGAGATCGCGGAGTTTATCTCGAGGTGTTTAACATGTAAACATGTAAAGGCGGAGCATCAAGTGCCAAAGGGTCATTTGCAACCACTTGAGATTCCGAAATGGAAGTGGGAACACATTACCATCACTATAAAAAAAATAGGTCATATGCGACGGGGGTAATGTCGACGGGAGCAAAGCCGTCGGTAATAACCTTAATAGCAATGGCCTAGCCGTCGTGAATGACTTTTTTTTTGCTTCTATGACGTCATCTTTTTCACTACCCGCGTGTGGGAAAGGTGTAGGGCGACGGGCTATACCATTGGCAACGGTATTATGCCGTCGGTATTAAGGCATTGGCGAAGGGTGTACTAGTGATGGCTAGGCCGTCGAGAATGAGCCTTATATAACAGATCGGTTTTAATTTTTCTTCTTACCCTTTTCTTCTCTCCACGTGAATTGACTGCTCCCTCTTCCTCCTGCTGTCGCCCTGAGTAGATCGCAGTCGTGCATCGCCGGATTACACCGTCGCCTAACTTCTGTTTACCACCACCGCCTCGTCATCGAGTCCCCGTCGTCGCCTCTCCTCTGTCCTCGCCGTTGACAGTCCTCGCCTCAGTAAGTATTTCCAATTCTACTTTTTCCCCTAAGTAACTTATGGAACCTAGCTTTGTTATCATCTCAATGTATAATAAGATTTTATTTAAGGTTTTTATTATTTGATTGGTAAATTTCCTAATTTTTTCCCCAAAATCCAAAGTACAGTGCCAGTGCTTGTGTTTAGCTTCTTTAAATCAAAGTATGAAAGCTTTAATTTGGGCATTGTGTTATTCTTCAAATTAAAAATTTGAGATTGTCAAGTGGGTTTTGGAGCTTGAATTCCAGGTTGGTCTTGCATTCTATTTTCAGTTTTGTAGGATTTGTATAAAAAAATCTTGCCTTTTCATTTTGCTTATTGTTTGATATAAATATGAATAAATGCATTCATCTCTCATTATGTTGTAAGCTATTCGCACCTTTTGTTGTTGTATATTCAGTGTCATCGTGTGCGTGCTCGATGTCTTATTTAAATGAATCTTTCATTTATTTCTAATTTTTAGTCTTTGGGGGTTATGTTTTTTGTTCTCACTAGTAGCCTTCAAGCCTTAGGTTAAGTTTGAGTTCATAATGTGACGCCCCCGAATCCAGGTACTTGAAACCCGAACTCGGTGCTTCACGATACCATTTCTATGAGCGGAATAATACTAATAATAATAACAATAATATAAATTTTCAAACTTAATTTACATATTATCAGAGTTTGGTTCCCAAGTACGAAACCTTTAAACATTCGTTACATGATAATAATAATAATAATAATAATAATAATAATAATAATAATAATATTTATTATCCTTATCATAAAGTCAGACTATTACATAGAATAGCTTAAACATTTAGTCAGCAACTTTCCCTTTCCCCTTGTTCTTGGCAGATCCTTCGGGTTGTTCACACTTAACTGAAAACATTTAAAATTAAGCAAGAATGAGCATTCGAGTGCCCAGCAAGTAATAGAAACAATAGTAGTTAACTGAAAGGATTAAATGTTTTCTTTGAAAGATACTTTTACAACAGATCAACAGTTGTGAAGTAAGTTGAACCAATAATCAACAACATGTCATTTCGATTTCAAATTTTTGAAACTACGTATTGACTATAAATGAGAATCAGTTGACAGACTATGAACATTATTTTCTATTTTCGAAAAGGTTTAAACAAAAATTCATCTATAAACCGTCATTGCTTACGGGCACGGGGGTGATCAGCCCGTTATGCCCTGTATTCATCAATACTACATTGCTAGAACGATATTATCGTCAACCTTTGTCCGCCTTAGCGCATAAAAATTTCCCATAATTGGGATGTTCATAACAGTCTTGAATCCAAACCAAAACAATTCGGTTGGATAACAGTAAAGTTTTATCTTGTTCAACAACAACTTTAAATTTATGTCTAGCTGGATCAAATAGCTTAGACAACTTTTATTTCAATGTATACATACTAGACAACTATAAGTATGTATCAACATGTGATAAAATATAATGATTATCCAAGTGGGAACACTTGTATAACCATGTTATAGAAATTAACGAACATAATAAATAACTTGATCAATATTAACAGGATAAAAGAAATTGTACAACAATTATTGCTTAATAACTTACTTATATAGAATCATTGCATAAGTATATACGAAGGTTGAAATATTTGAACAGTTCAGATATTATCTTACGCATGTCCTTAGCATAAAGTAAATGCAAAGGGTTAGATACTTGCCTTGTCTGCTGCTTACACAACTTAGATATATCTTTTCTATCAAGTCCTATCATTAAATAGATCATTCTCTGATTAGAATAATATATTATATCATATAATACTGCTTATTGCAGTCAGCACATTCCTAATCACATTGTCACATAACTTTAACATCATTGAATCACAAATAATTCACTTATCAATTCAATCTAAGTCCAGATCAATTTCTGAAATATGTCGGTCTACCGACAACTTTATCGGGTAATTATCGAGTCTATGACTCTATACAGTTATACAATATCCACTTAAATATCTTAAACAACAGTCGCACTACTTTTCATGACCTTATAATAATTTTTAAATAATTATTATCATTTATCATAATTTTTGAAATATCAGAATCATTATTAAATGATTTAAATATTAAATAATTCTATTATCATTAATATTTAATTAATAATAAAGTATTAATGAAACCATTGCCAAATATTAAAGTTATTAATAATAACTTAAAATATTTTTAAAACATTTATATTACCCTTAAATAATTTTTAAAACATTTAAAATCATTATTAAATAATTACCATTAATATTTAAATATTAATTTATCATTATCCAAATATTAAAAGTTATTAATTACAACTTAAATTTTTTTAATTCACTTATATCCCTTTTAAATGATTTTTAAATAAATAAAACTATTTTAAACTATTTATTTAATATAATTATTAAATAAATTTAATATCATTAATATATCATTAATAATAAATTATTAATGAAATTATCCTTTAAATATTAATAGTTATAGTTTATAACTTAAAATATCTTTAAATACTTTATTTTTATTTAAAATGATTATTATAATATTAAAATCATTTTTAAAATAAATTATTTAATATAATTATTAAATTACTTTATTATCATTAATAATAATTAATTAATGAAATTTACCTTTAAATATTAAAAGTTATATTTTATAACTTAAAATATTTTTAAATACCTTATTCTTATTTAAAATGATTTTTAATTTAATAAAATCATTTTTAATTCATTTATTTAATTTATTTAATAAATAACTTAATTATCATTAATATTAATTTATTAATGAAAATTATTACATAATATTAAAAGTTATCAAAAATAACTTAAATTATTTTCTTATACCATAATATAATTTTAAATGATTTTTCAAATATTAAAATCATTATTAAATAATTTATTTAATATTCTAATTAAATAAATTAAATACTTTTAATATTCCAAAAATATTAAATATTTATGAAATATATTTAAAATAATTAAAAACTAATTTTCTGAATTTAAAATATTTTTTAATAATTTATTTTGTATTTTTAATAATTAAAAACTATTTTTTTCTATTTATTAATTAATTTCCAAAAATTAATTACTATCTGTCGCTAAAGACCACCTATAGCGACAGAACCGTCGCTATAGGTGTTCTTGGTGTTCTTCATGCAAACCCAGAAAACATGTCAGTGACCGGGCTTGTTAGTTTAACCGAGTGTAATTTCGTGTGTTAAGTGTTTCTGGACTCGGTTTTGGTCAGATCATGTAGAGAAAATGTAAGACTACAAGATCCAGCAACAAATATGCTTATAACATGCATAACCAACAAGATCTGAAGCCTTGAACAAGCTGTCAGAGATGTTCTTCATTTTCTGGGTTACCCAGAAATGAAGAACAGTTCGACTGGCTAGCTTTGGGCTTCCACAACTTGATAATCTTGTAATTCTTTTGTACTTTAAATGTTGTAGTGCCTAGATAACATGTCAAGGAAGAGATCCATCACAAAACATAAATAAAAACACAATAGAACCACATGATCCAGGCTGGTCAAACCCTGTAAGAGATCACGTTCTTGAGTTTTCTATGTTTTCCAGAAAACTCAATTCGTGATCATCATAATATAATTCTTAATGATTTTTCATGTATTTAAATTATTTTTAAATAATTTATTTAATATTATAATTAAATAAATTAAATATCTTTAATATTCCAAAAATATTAAATATTTATGAAATATATCCAAAATAATTAAAATATACTTTTTAGAATTTTAAATAATTTTTATAATTTATTTTGTAATTTTCTGAATTAAAAACTAATTAATAATAATTATTTAATAAAAATAATTAATTTTCGCAAAAACCGTCGTTAAAAGGGACCTATAGCGACGAAACTGTCGCTACAGGTGTTCTTGAGCCTGCCCAGACAGAAACCGAGTGGGCACATTTGACCAACTTTGTTGATCAGATCATGATGTTTGTGTGTATGTTTTTGGTCAGATCATGTAGTATAAATGCAACACTACACCATTCAACAAGAAAAATGATCAAACAACATTACAATCAGAAGATATAAAGCCTCAAAGTGGTTGTCAGACCTGTTCTTCATTTCTGGGTTTTCCAAAAATGAAGAACAGTTCGTAATGCCTACTTTGGCCTTCCACAACTTGCAAGATATGATATTTTTAGTGATTTCAAAGCTGCAGTATATACACCACATGTAACACTATAGATTCATCGCAAAAGATCACTAAAACAACAATAGAACAGCTAGATTCGACTCGGTCAAACCATGTCAGAAATAAACCAAAAATTTTTCTGGGAATTTTCCAGAAACAGAAATCATGATCGGATGGTCTACTTTGACCATCCACTACATTCGATTCTTATACTTTTAAGGAGATTTTAAGGCATAAGATTAAATTTCATATACCCAGCTATAATTTGGATGCAACAAAACAGTAAATAAACTAACAACATGCCAGATCTGAGCCATCCAACTTCCTGTCAGACAAATCTGGTCAAGTTCTTAACTGCCCAGAAAGTTTCGATCAATGCCGGTCAATGGTATTTGACCGTGAATAACTTACAATATATTACTGATTTAGGCATGATTCTTGCTTCAGATTAAAGAGAACATACCAGACTACAAGCAAAAAGCTTTAAATAACTAAAACAGTTAACAAGTAACGATTAAAGAGGCCTGACATTCAGTAGTCAGACATAGAAAAAAAAATTCCAGATTTTTTCAAATCTTCAAATCCGAGCTTCTGAATGTTATGGATCCAACATCTAGCAACCCAGATCATCATTAGACACTAGAACCAACATATTCTGACATTTAAACACAAGATCTAACAACAGATTATGGACAGAATTAAAGCTAAGGTTTTTATACCTTTCTTTGATTAATTTCTGATTTTGGCTTCTGATGTTGTTAGGAATTTCGTGGGGCTAGATTCTGGGACTGATTTGCTTGATATTTTCGTGGGTTAGAGAGTTATATGGTATTGATAGAGAGTTGGTGCTTAAATGGCCAAATAATGCACATTTCTCTCTCTTGATCTATTTATAGCTTGAAGTTACAATGAATTTGGCTGATCTAGAGCTTGATGCAGTCAATTTTGGGCAGGTAGAGTTGTTAGGGTTGGCAACCAACTCACCCTAAATGTCAAAACCTACATATTAGCCAAAATAATGCACTAGGGGCAAAGTGGTCTTTTGATAAATCATTTTAATGGCATTTTTGTAACTTGTCAAACCCTAAGGGTTTGACCCTTAGGGTTTAACCCTAAGGTTTAACATATACCAAAATAAAATTTAGCAACTAGGGTTTGTAAAAAAAATAAAATTATAAACTAAAATTTTAGTTTCTAAAAATTCACAAATTAGGATTTCTAAATTAGTTTAGATTTCTTAATCACATATACTTAAAAATCAGGTTTAAGAATTTACTAATTATAATTAAGATCACTAATTAACAATTAAGGCACCAATTAGTTAATTAGGGTTAACAATTTACTAATTGGGATTAACAATTTAATAATTAGGGTTAACAACTTGTAATTAGGGTTTTTAATTACATTAATAATGATCATTAGGGTTTAAATAACATAATTAACCTTGCCACCTAAGTAATTAGGGTTTACAATTATCAATTAGGGTTCCTAAATATCAATTAGGGTTTCGATTTCGCAATTAGGGTTTTAATTCATTACGGTCTTAAATCACTAATTAGGTTTATTTAATAAGTGATATAAAACATATTATACCTATCATTAATCACTGTAACACAATTCTTGACAGATCAAACCTTCGGTTTAAATTTTCGAATTAGGGTTTAATAGAAATTCAGATATAATTAGGGTTTTAATTTTCAAATTAGGGTTTCCTAATTAGCATACCATGAAATAACACACAGCATATATCATATAATACAAATATTTAATAATCTTAAATTTCCCATTTAAATTGATAAATAGGATTAAATCAATTAATGCTAGGGTTTGGTCAATATACCATAATTGACCAACCATTAACAGTACAATTTTTACAGTACATATTCATAGCACTGAAAAATCAAAATATTATAATATTATTATCATTCCTTGATCAAAACCCAAAATTAGAGTTTGGATTCCATATCTGATTTTATCTGCCATAATTAACCTTATAATTAAGTTAAAATAATTAATTTAATAACTTGAATAAAATTTATATAATAAAATAATTATTATAATTATTCAAAAAAAATTATATCATATATTATTTAAATAATATGCACATATAATTTTATGGAAAAATAATTAATAAACCATTTCTAATATAACCTTAATTATTGTAAAAATATAATTTATAATAATCAACATTTTTTAAAATAATATTTATTTGCAACTATTAATGTAATAAATAAATTTTATTTATCACACATATAATTATAATTACACATTACCTTGGCACATATCATTCATATTTATTTTAATAAATAAAAAAAAATTCATACGCAAAATTTATGATTTATTTATATAGAAAATATCGAGTTGTCATATGTGTTCTCATTTAACATGGGAAAGTCATAGCTTATGCCTCTCGACAACCCAAAGAATATGAGTAGAATTATCCTACTCATGATCTAGAGTTGGCAGCTATTGTCTTCGTACTTAAAATTTGGAGGCATTACCTGTATGGGGAGAAAGTGGAGATCTATACGGATCATAAAAGCCTCAAATATTTTTTCACTCAAAAAGAACTCAAATGCGGCAACGATGTTGGCTCAAACTATTGAAAGATTATGATCAGAATATTCAATACCATCCTGGAAAAGCGAACGTAGTAGCTGACGCATTGAGTAGAAGATCATATGCAGGTACGAGTGCGTTATTGTCAACGCAAAGGCCCATTTTGTATGACTTGTAAAGGATGGAGATAGAGTTAAAGAGTCCAGAGACCCACATGATGATGGCTAACATACGAGTAGAACCAACTTTAATCGATAAAGTTAAAGATTCTCAAGCTACAGACCTAGAGCTGATGCGTATGAGAAAGAAAGTGCAAGAAGGTGCTATACCGGAAGCAAGAATCGATGAAGAAGGAATATTTCGAGTCATCTCCATACTTTGTGTTCCTAATGATTCTAACTTGAAGTATAAAATCATGATGGAGGCGCACAATACACCGTTTGCAATCCATCTTGGGAGTACAAAAATGTATCGTGATCTTCGACATACATTTTGGTGGAGCAATATGAAGAGAGAGATCGCGGAGTTTATCTCAAGGTGTTTAACTTGTCAATGTGTCAAGGCGAAGCATCAAGTGCCAAAAGGTCCATTGCAATCATTTGAAATTCTAGAATGGAAGTGGGATCACATTATCATGGATTTCGTTACTAGTCTTCCTAAGATTTCGAAAGGCATAGATGCAATTTGGGTCATTGTTGATAGATTGACCAAGTCTGCTCATTTCTTACCTATACGAGAAATATATAAACTTGAACGTCTTGCTCGTATGTACATAAATGAGATTGTAAGACTGCATGGTATACTAGTATCCATAGTTTCTGATCTAGACCCAAGATTCACTTCACGATTTTGGGTTAGTTTGCAAAAAGCTATGGGCACGGATTTGCGATTCAGTTCGGCATATCATCCTCAAACGAACGGGCAGTCGGAGAGGACTATTCAAGCTCTTGAAGATTTATTAAGTCTCCGTGTTCTTGACTTTAGAGGAAGTTGGTACAACTTCTTGCTGTTGGTGGAATTTTCCTACAACAACAGTTATCAAACAAGTATTGGCATGCTCCATTCGAGGCGTTGTATGGGCTCAATTGTCATTCTCTAGTGTGCTAGGACGAGGTGGGTGAAGCAACGTTGTTGGGACTGAAATTTTTACATATGACTACGAAAAATATTCAAATGATCCAGCAACATATAAAGACCTCACAAGATCGACAAAAGAGTTATACTGATCTTCATCGAAAAGACGTGGAATTTAATGTTGGAGAGGAGGTGTTGTTACGTGTGGCACCATGGAAAGGAGTTACGAGATTTGAAAAGAGAGGAAAGCTCAATCCTTGATTCATTGGCCCATTTTAAATACTTGACCGAGTAGGAACTGTGGCTTATAGACTCGCGTTACCGCTTAGTATGTCTCGTTTTCATAACGTTTTTCACATATCCATGTTATGTAAATATGTGGAAGACCCAAACCACATTATTTAGTTAGAACCGGATGAAATAACAAAAGATTTAACGTATGAAGGGATTCTTGTTAAAATCTTGGATATGAAGGAACATATTCTACGCTCCAAGGTTATACCTCAAATCAAAGTTTTGTGGAGAAACCACGATGTTGGGGAAATGATCTGGGAGTTAGAATCTAAAATGAGATTAAGGTATCCTCACATATTTGTCATACCAGGTATGTACCTTAATTTCGAGGGCGAAATTTCATAAGAAGGGGAGGTTGTAAGACCCCAATTTTTATGAATAAAGATAAATTTTCTATAAATATCATTTTTGAATATTAAGAAGTGAATGTGATATAATGTTATAGTTGTGGATAATATTTATAAATTTTGCAAAGTACACAAGTTGTTATACTATATTCGATTGGTCGGGGAATATTCATTTTAATAGTGAATATTCATACGACGACACAATCATTGGTGGACCCCACAGTGGAATTAATATCGGAGTTAGAAAACGACAGAAATATCTTTTTATAAAAGTAACGACGGAAGTTTTTACCGTTAACTGTTGAAATACCCGGTGATAAAAAGTACAGTAATACGTGTGGTTGCATAGTAGCACACAATATTGATCATTCATGCTTACGAGAGAAGTCACTCAATTTTGTTCAATTATTGCTACAGTAATTGCTGCATAGTATTTCACGTTATTTGATTCAATTTTTGTCGATATTTTACATATTATTAAATCAATAATTGAGATGACAAGTTATTCATATTATTATCGACATAATTAACAATGTCTAGAAAGTTCTGTCGAGTAGAGGTTTGGTCACCTAATTGCGCGTCAATAGGGAGAAATCCTTATCGGAAAGCCCCCTATTTCCTGGAAACGATCTGGTTGTTAATATTGCGTGTTATAATAATGATGAATAAATGTTGTTAAAAATATTGAGAGGATTTTTATGAAGTATTTGTTGTAAATTTTGCTCATTATTTGGACCCTCATTTATTCATTTTTTCAAAACTTTCGGTAGAAGTTATCTCAATTTTGTTATATATATATATATATATATATATATATATATATATATATAATAAGGACATGTGGTGGGGCCCACATGTAATGAAAAAATGGGATTGTCACGGGAAGTTTTGAAATTGTCACGGAAGGAGTAATTATTATATATTTATTATATAATTTGTTTTTTTATAAAAAATAGAAGATTTTATATTTTATTATGCATAGTGTTTGCATAGTGCCTGCATAGTGTGTGCATAGTAAAGTCAAAATATTATTTCGGCCGAATTTTTCTGCGTACCACTGTGCGTCCGTGATTTTCAAATTTAAATAGTATCCTTTCATTCTCCTATAAATAGGATGCTTAGTTAGAATTGAAAATCACACCAGAATCAGAGAATTCTTCTTCTATAATATTGAGCGTATTTCTTTCGAGTTGTAGAAAGCTTTGAGCGTAGAAAACAGTGAAAGTTTTCTTCAAGAATATTCCCGCTATACCAATTGGAATACTCTTCTTTTTAAGGTAAGAGATATTATTTTTGTTCAGTATTCGTATAAAATAATATTTTTTTCCATACTCTGTAGTATGTAAGTAATATTATTTCGTTTCAGATTTCGAATTCTATACTCATTTTGTTAAGTTTTGGCTTCTATACTCCATGAAATTAGTAGAATATCCTTAATATTTGTGTTTCAACCAGTATCTTTTCATGAAAATATTATTCATAGCATTCTTTATAAGTTTTAATCTTTTTATGTCGGAGTACTATTCACGGGGTACTATTCCCGAAGTACTATTCACTAAGTTATTATTCACCCGGGGTACTATTCATGACAAAAATTGATTTTTTTTCGGTCCAAATTATTTTTGATACAATATTATTCATGAATTTTACTCCACAAAGAAGTATCATGTTGACAATTTGGACATTATTGAATTTTGGATAAATTAAATTATAAATCTTTAAAAATTTATCCTTTGCTTTCTTTTAATTGAATTCTTATATCATTGTCATCATCCTCATGCTTATATTGTTATGAATGTCATCTTTGTCCATAGTGCATAGATGGACTTGGTATGATTATGACCAAGGATTATTAGTTATAATCATAACCGTAATATTACAAATGATGTGGTAAAAGTTCTCATTGGCCCGTAGTGCATTGATGGACAGTTGTTGGCATAATCATGACCATTGGTGAAAACACGAATATCCTTGGCTCGTAGTGCATGGATAATTATGGTCGTGATACTAATGAATATCCTAAGCCATAGTGCAGGGGTGATTCGATGATGTGGATTATTTATTAAGCTGAGTCTCAGCGATAAAAGTGATAAAAAACCTTTTAAATCATAGAAGATAGTAGATTTCATGTTTTATTTGACTCTTCTAATAGATTGCTTGTTCCGCTGCAGTTAAACTTGATGTTATTATATTTTATCAGTTTAACACTGTTGAAGGCTAACGATAAATTATTCTGCATTATCTTAGTCATAATATTTCTTACTGGGCTAGTTGAGCTCACCCTTTTGCTTTAATTATTCTCTTCAGGAAATGAGAACATAGTCGGGACTAGTTGAGGAATGGAGTGACGGTCCAGATGTTTGAAATAGTAGTCCTCACTATTCTATGAAATAGTGTGATAATAAATGTATTGAGGACTCCATTTGAGTTTGAATACTGTCTAGAAGTTAATATTCGTATTAAAACTCTCAGTTTATGTTTTGTCGTATTTTACACGATAGTTGTATTATTAAGCTGTATTTGAATTTTGTACCATGTATTTAGCGACTCAGAATGGGTGATGTATAACTATTTTGGGGGCGTCACAGTTGTGAGGTCCCCGAATCCGGATACTTAAAACCCGAACTCGGTATTTCACGATACCATTTCTATGAGCGGAATAATACTAATGATAATAACAATAATATAAATTTATCAAATTTAATTTACATATTATCAGAGTTTCCTAAATCCCAAGTACGAAACCTTTAACATTCATTACATGATAATAATAATATTTATCATCCATGTCCTAATAAAGTTAAACTATTACAGAAGATAGCATAAAAAGTTATTCAGTAACTCTCCCCTTCCCCTTGTTCTTGGCAGATCCTTCGGGTTGTTTATACTTAGCTGAAAACATTTTAATTAAGCAAGGATGAGCATTTGAGTTCCCAGCAAGTATTTATATATATATATATATAAGCAGAAAGAATTTAAATGTTTTCTTTATAATATTCTTCTATAACCAATCAATAGTTGTGAAGTAATTGTACCAATAATAATAGCATAACAACTCTCTTTCAAATTTTTGAAAATACGTATTGACTATACATGGGGTTTCTGTGACATACTATGAACATTATTTTCATTTTTGAAAAGGTTTAAATAGAAATTCATCTATAAACCGTCATGACTTACGAGCAAGGAGGGTGATCAGCCCCGTTGTACCCTGTATTAATCAATACTACATAACAAGAACGATGTTATCGTTCACTTTGTCCGCCTTGGGCGCATAAAATTTTTTCCCATTATCGGGATGTTCATACCTATCGGGTTTTCATAACAAATGTCTTATTTTGTTCAACAATAATCTATAATTCAACATATATGTATATCAAAGGTGTATCAACATGTGATTAAATACAATGATTAACCAAGTGGGACACTTGCATAATAATTTATAGAAATTAACGAATAGAATATATAACTGAATTATCATATACTAATATGTTGATAATCAATGGGTATATATAATATAGGTTTAACAATCTGTACAGTAATAATATAATTCTGAAACATTCTTACACTTGTCCATTGCATAAAGAAAATGCAAAGGTAGGATACTTGCCTGATGCGATGCTTATAATTCTCAACTTAGTTTTATCTTTTTTATCACGACCTATCATTAATCAAAGCATTCGTTCGATTAGAACAATATACCTTAACACATAGTACTACATTTCACAGTTAGCACATAACCTAATCACCTTATCACACATGTTCAACAATCATGGCATCACAAACAAACATCAACTCATTTCTAATCACATTGTCACATAACCTTAACAACCATTGAATCACAAATAAACAGTTAACTAACTAAATTATCTAAGTCCAGATCAATTTCTGAAACATGTCAGTCTACCGACAGCTTTATCGGGTAAATATCGAGTTTAAGATTCTATCTCGAAGTTCAATATTCAAATATATTACTCAAACAACCGTCAAACTGTTTTTCATAGCCTTATAATAATTATTAAATAATTATTATCATTTATCATAATTTTTGAAATATCAGAATCATTATGAAATGATTTAAATATTAAACAATTCTATTATCATTAATATTTAATTAATATTAAACTATTAATGAAACCATTGACAAATTATTAAAGTTATGTATAATAACTCAAAATATTTTTAAAACATTTATGTTACCCTTAAATGATTTTTAAAATAATTAAAATGATTATTAAATAATTACCATTAATATTTAAATATTAATGTACCATTATCCAAATATTAAAAGTCATTAATTATAACTAAAAATATTTTTAATTCATTTATATCCCTTTTTAAATGATTTTTAAATTAATAAAATCATTTTTAAACTATTTATTTAATATATTTATTAAATAAATTTAATATCATTAATAATAAATTAATAATTATTAATATTAAATTATTAATGAAATTATCCTTTAAATATTAAAAGTTATATTCTATAACTTAAAATATCTTTAAACACTTTATTTTCATTTAAAATGATTATTATAGTATTAAAATCATTTTTAAACTAAATTATTTAATATAATTATTAAATAACTTTAATATCATTAATAATAATTAATTAATGAAATTTACCTTTAATTATTAAAAGTTATATTTTATAACTTAAAATATTTTTAAATACCTTATTATTATTTAAAATTATTTTTAATATAATAAAATCATTATTAATTAATTAATTTAATTCATTTAGTAAATAACTTAATTATCATTAATATTAATTTATTAATGAAAATTATCAAATAATATTAAAAGTTATCAAAAATAACTTAAATTATTTTCTTATACCATAATATAATTTCAAATGATTTTTCAAATATTAAAATCATTTTTAAATAATTTATTTAATATTATAATTAAATAAATTAAATACTTTTAATATTCCAAAAATATTAAATATTTATGAAATATATTTAAAATAATTAAAAACTAATTTTTAGAATTTAAAATAATTTTTTATAATTTATTTCGTATTTTTTTTATAATTTAAAACTATTTTCTATAATTATTTAATAAAAATCTATTTTTTAAAATAAATCTGTCGTTAAAGACCACCTATAGCGACAGAACCGTCTCTATAGGTGTTCTTCATGTTCTTCATGTAAACCCAGATCTTCATCCCTAGTTACCGAGTGCACTACTTTGACCATGATTAAATCTCAATGTATTGTGTTTCTGGGAAATACAAAAGTCAGATCTTGTAGAAAAAGTGTAAGAATACATGTTACAACAAATAAAACGATCAAAAAAACATAAAACCAACTAGATCTAAGCAGGCAAAGTGACTGTCAGACCTGTTCTTCATTTTCTGGGTTACCCAGAAATGTAGAACAGTTCGTCCATCCACTTTTGGGCTTCCACAACTTGCAATCCATGCAGTGTTTTTGTGATTTATGAATTCTAGGTTCTAGCCACATGTAAAACTACACATCTGTTACTTAGCATCAACAAAACAACGACATATCCATAAGATATACCTCGGTCAAACCCTGTCAGAAATAAACCAAAATTTTTTTTGGAAATTTTCCAGAATTCATAATCATGACTGGATGGTCTACTTTGACCATCCACTACATTCGATTCTTATACTTTTAAGGAGATGTTAAGGCATAAGACTAAAGTTCATATACCCAGCTATAATCTAGATGCAACAAAACAGTAAAACAACTAGCAATATGCCAGATCTGAGCCATTAAACTTCCTGTCAGACAAATCTGGGCAAGTTCTTGACTGCCCAGAAAGCTTCTGGTCAATGCCGGTCAACGGTATTTGACCGTCAATAACTATCATTCTACACATCAAATGACCCTGATTATTTTTGAATATTAAAGACCACATTGGAAACTACGGGTAACAACTTAAAAACATCAAAAATCATAAACGACCAGAGATCTATGACTACTGACATTTGTTGTCAGACCACAGAATAATTTTTTTCCAGATTCGACAAATCTTCAAATTCGAGCCTCTAAATGTTATGGATCTAACATCTAGCAACCCAGATCATCATTAGACAACATAAACAACATATTCTAACACTTAATCATAACATCTAACACCAAAATTTTGGACAAAAATTAAAGCTAGATTTTATACCTTTCTTGATCCAATCCTTGATCCTATGTTACTGATTTGTTATGGGACTTCGTGGGGCTTGAAACTATGTCTGATATTATTGATAATTTCGGAGGTTTTAGTGAGAGAAGCTCTTGGTTGAGTTTTGTGCAAAATGGCTTAACCAAAATGAATTTCTCTCTCTAATCTCTTATATAAAGCATGCATACAATGGACTTGGCTGATTTAGAGCTGATTGCTGGCAATTTAAGTCAAGAGAGTTGTTGAGTTTGGTGAACAACCTCTCCTAATGTCAAAACCTACTAATTAGCTAAAATAATGCAACTAGGGGCAATATGGTCAATTAGTAAATCATTTTAATGGCATTATTATAACTTGTCAAATCCTTAGGGTTTGACCCTTAGGGTTTAACCCTTAGGGTTTAACCCTTAGGGTTTAGCATAAACACATTTTAGCAACTAGGGTTTGTAAAATTATAAACTAATTTTAGTTTCTAAAATTTTGAAAAATTAAAATTGTTAATTAGGTAAGTTAGTAATTATATTATACATGAATATTAGGGTTTTGTACCACTAATCATAATTAACCTTGCCAAAATAGCAATTAGGGTTTAGGGTTTTGATAATTAGGGTTAAATAATTATAATTAGGGTTTTCTAATTATCAAATTAGGGTTCTAGGTTTTAGGGTTTTAATTTACTAATTAGGTTTACCTTAATTAGCAATTAAAGTCTATCGTACGTGTTATTAAACACAGTAACACAATTTCTGACTGATCACGAACTCCAATTTAGATTTCAAATTAGGGTTTTCTAATATTTAGAAAATACAAATATAAACTAGGGTTTTAAATTTAATATTTAGGGTTTCCTAATTTGCATAACACACAACATATATATATCATATAACACAGTTATATAATAGTCTTAAATTTTCCATTTACATTGATAAACGTGGTTAAATCAATTAATGCTAGGGTTTGAGTCAATATATACCATAATTGACCAACCCTTAATATTACGTACATACAGTACATATTCATAGCACTGAAAAATCAAAATAGAATTAATATTATATTATTATTCTCATACCTTGACAATAATCCAAAATTTGGGTTTGGATTCCATATCTGATTATTCTTTCATATTTAACCTTAATAATTAAGGTAAAATAATTAACTTAATAATCTGTACTAAAATTCCTATAATAAAAAAATTATTATATTTATTCTAAAAAATCACTCCATATATTATTTAAATAATAT
Source organism: Panax japonicus (assembly GCA_020205505.1). Lineage (NCBI taxonomy): Eukaryota > Viridiplantae > Streptophyta > Magnoliopsida > Apiales > Araliaceae > Panax > Panax japonicus. The sequence goes on along the minus strand of CM035101.1, from coordinate 25,996,492 downwards.
ATGATTATATTTTCATGAAAAATAATTAATATAACATTTCTACCATAAAAGTAATTATTATAAGAATATACTTTTATAATAATCAATAATTCTAAAATCAGATTATTTGTAAATATTCATGTAATAAATATATTTTTATTTACCACATAAATACATATACACAATATCTTGCACAAATCCTTATCTTTAAAATAAAAAAAAAAATTTATACGCAAAATTTCTTATTTATTTATATAGAAAATATCGGGTTGTTACATTCACCCTCCCTTATAAAGATTCCGTCCCCAGAATAACCACTTTAAAACCTTCACATATCCGGGTATATAACATACAAAATCTTCGCAAGTAGATCTCGATCATCTTTGATCGAAATGATCTTTAACTAATCACATAAAGCTTGTCTTTCTGATTAAACGAAAATTTGATTTCTAAAAGAACTCAAATTCCTCCTTCAAATTTCTTTATAAAATAATTTAATATAAATAGAAAAATTATAAATATGCAATTAAAAGTTATTCGAATATTACCTGGAACTGTATTGCCAGCTGCCACCGTGTCTTGAATCGTCATGTTGAAGAACCTTGATGTTGACTTTGTTGGTTTGTTCGATGATGTCGGTCCCGTGATTGCTAACGTTCCACTACCCTTACCAGTATTCTCCTTTCCTGCCTCCACCCTCATGTTCAGACAATCCTTCACCCTGTGCTCCATTGATCCACAAATAAAACAACCACTGTTCATTCTAGGATTTGGGCAGTTGGGAGAGATATGACCCTCCTGCCTGCATTTATAGCAGATAAATTTCTCTTTCGAACACTCACCAGAGTGGTTCTTTTCACATGTCTTGCACTGAAACGCCTGCCTTTTCACTCCCTCTTGCTTCACCTGCACTTTTCCAAAGTAGTTTCCCTTCCTTTTTCCATCAACACTCCTGCTTCCACTATTAATTCTCACCTTTTCAGCTCCCTCGACCTTGCCCTTGTTTTTTCTCTCCTTGTTGTAGAGGCTCATAGCCTCATTCCCTTCCTCAGTAATTATTGCCTTCTCCATGAGTGCTGCAAATGTTGAAATCTGCAACACTGCCACCTTATTATAGAGCCAGGGTTTTAATCCCAGCTCAAATCTCCTCGCCTTCCTAGCCTCCGTATCAACTTGATGTGGAGCAAACCTAGCTAACTCATTGAATTTCGCGGCATATTCCGCCACCGACATATCCTCTTGCTTCAACTCCAGAAATTTTACCTCCATTCTAGACTGCATACTAGCTGAAAAATAATTCTTGAAAAATAAAGTCTTAAATCTATCCCATGTTACCACACCTGCTCCTGCCCTCACCTGATTCGCTTCCCACCAGAAATTTGCCTCACCCTTCATCATGTAGGTGGCAAAAGAGGTCTTTTGCCCCTCAGCTACCCTAGCTATTACAAACGCCTTGTCAATTTCCTTAACCCAAGTTTGGGCTTCTATAGGGTCAGTCGTACCTTTAAATTCTGGCGGTCCTACAACCTTAAAGTCTTTGAAATTTTCCAAGTGATTATCTGGTTGGTTCCCTTGTTGCATAGCATGGGCTACCATATTTGCGAATTGCTGCATTGGGTCCGCTTGTTGTTGTCCTTCAACGTTGTTGACAGACTCTTCTGCCCTCTGATTTCTAGTTTAACGTCTTGGCGGCATTATCTGGTTAAGTAAAACCATAAATTAACTTACATTCTAAACCTTATCATATAAGTTTAATGTATTAAACTTGTTTCATAACTCAAACTTTGATTCATATTCATTCATTGATTTCAAAATACTTTACATAACACAGCACATAGTGCTTTAAACATCAGTTATCCCTTTGTGACTGCAAAAGTCGGGATTTACTTCACCACTTGTACAAAAGTTTAGAATAATATATTACACAGACATACTAAGCACACATATTATATTAAACATGTCTACACAACAGAACCTACACTACCTATTTACTAAGCCTTCTTTCTTGGACATCTTCTCGCCTGATGATCTTCCTTTCCACAAACAAAACATGCTCCCCATTTATAGTCAGGACAATATAGAGTGGTATGCCCTTTATAACCGCAAAGATAACATATTCTTTTCCATTTCTTCTTACCAGGTTTTCCTAAATCATGGTCTTCTACCTTCCTTTTTCCCTTATCTCTCAGAGCTGCACACAAAGTGTTGCTTGAGGCTCCCATCTGATTAATTTTGAGTTTAAGCTTATCCTGCTCTTCCATTGATTCTATTAACGCTTGACGCAACTGACTATTAAGCAGCTTTTCTATCTCCCACAACCTATCTAGAGAAGAAACCTTGTTCCTTAAATCCTGCACCTCTATTGATGTTTGATCAGCTTCAGCTTTAGGGTCTGAATCACTATCAGTCAAATCCATTATTTCCGGATCTGGTATTATGTTTTCCACGATAACCACCTCGTCCGAGTTGGTTTCATTATGAGCTTCTATTTCCGCTATTGGCTTCGATATTAGCTCCTTCTTTACGATCCGTGGGTATCATAATCCTTTTTCACCTGACATCTACACACAACAATTATCCTGATTAGCATATAATATATACACATAACACATAAAGGTTTTATATAAGTTATCTTTTAGTTTGTTTGAAGATGAATTTATCCGATTCATCTATTTTAAACTCTATATGAGTTATTTATATTTTCAACGTTTCCCTCTGTTCTAAGGTTATAGCCTAAGGTCTATCCCACCTAAGGTTTCTAACCCTATAGCTCTGATACCATGATGTGAGGACCCTGAATCCGGATACTTGAAACCCGAACTCGGTACTTCACGATACCATTTCTATGAGCGGAATAATACTAATGATAATAACAATAATATAGATTTATCAAATTTAATTTACATATTATCAGAGTTTCCCAAATCCCAAGTAAGAAACCTTTAACATTCATTACATGATAATAATAATATTTATCATCCATGTCCTAATTAAGTTAAACTATTACAGAAGATAGCATAAAAAGTCATTCAGCAACTCTCCCCTTCCGTTGTTCTTGGCAGATCCTTCGGGTTGTTCATACTTAGCTGAAAATATTTAAATTAAGCAAGGATGAGCATTTGAGTGCCCATCAAGTATTTATATATATATATATATATATATATATATATATATATATATAAGCTAAAAGAATTTAAATGTTTTCTTTATAATATTCTTCTATAACCAATCAATAATTGTGAAGTAATCTGTACCAATAATAATAGCATAACAACCCTCTTTCAAATTTTTGAAAATACGTATTGACTATACATGGGGTTTCTATGACATACTATGAACATTGTTTTCATTTTCGAAAAGGTTTAAACAGAAATTCATCTGTAAACCATCATGACTTAAGGGCACGGAGGGTGATCAGCCCCGTTGTACCCTGTATTGATCAATACTACATAACAAGAATGATGTTATCGTTCACTCTGTCCGCCTTGGGCGCATAAAATTTTTTCCCATTATCGGGATGTTCATACCTGTCGGGTTTTCATAACAAAGGTCTTATCTTATTCAACAATAATCTATAATTCAATATATATGTATATCAAAGGTGTATCAACATGTGATTAAATACAATGATTAACCAAGTGGGGACACTTGTATAATCATTTATGGAAATTAACGAATAGAATATATAACTGAATTATCATATACTAACATGTTGATAATCAATGGGCATATATAATATAGGTTTAATAATCTGTACAGTAATAGTATAATTCTGAAACATTCTTACACTTGTCCATTGCATAAAGAAAATGCAAATGTAGGATACTTGCCTGATGCGCTGCTTACAATTCTCAACTTAGTTTTATCTTTTCTATCACGACCTATCATTAATCAAATCATTCGTTTGATTAGAACACTATACCTTAACACATAGTACTGCATTTCGCAGTCAGCACATAACCTAATCACCTTATCATATATGTTCAACAATCATAGCATCACAAACAAACATCAACTCATTCCTAATCACATTGTCACATAACCTTAACAACCATTGAATCACAAATAAACAGTTAACTAACTAAATTATCTAAGTCCAGATCAATTTCTGAAATATGTCGGTCTATCGACAGCTTTATAGGGTAAATATCGAGTTTAAGATTCTATCTCGAAGTTCAATATTCAAATATATTACTCAAACAACCGTCGCACTATTTTTCATGGCCTTATAATAATTATTAAATAATTATTATCATTTATCATAATTTTTGAAATATCAGAATCATTATGAAATGATTTAAATATTAAACAATTCTATTATAATTAATATTTAATTAATATTAAACTATTAATGAAACCATTGACAAATTATTAAAGTTATGCATAATAACTCGAAATATTTTTAAAACATTTATGTTACCCTTAAATGATTTTTAAAACAATTAAAATCATTATTAAATAATTACCATTAATATTTAAATATTAATGTACCATTATCCAAATATTAAAAGTCATTAATTATAACTTAAAATATTTTTAATTCATTTATATACCTTTTTAAATGATTTTTAAATTAATGAAATCATTTTAAAACTATTTATTTAATATATTTATTAAATAAATTTAATATCATTAATAATTATTAATATTAAATTATTAATGAAATAATCCTTTAAATATTAAAAGTTATATTCTACAACTTAAAATATCTTTAAAAACTTTATTTTTATTTAAAATGATTATTATAATATTAAAATCATTTTTAAACTAAATTATTTAATATAATTATTAAATAACTTTAATATCATTAATAATAATTAATTAATGAAATTTACCTTTAAATATTAAAAGTTATAATTTATAACTTCAAATATTTTTAAATACCTTATTATTATTTAAAATGATTTTTAATATAATAAAATCATTTTTAATTAATTTATTTAATTCATTTAGTAAATAACTTAATTATCATTAATATTAATTTATTAATGAAAATTATCAAATAATATTAAAAGTTATCAAAAATAACTTAAATTATTTTCTTATACCATAATATAATTTTAAATGATTTTTCAAATATTAAAATCATTTTTAAATAATTTATTTAATATTATGATTAAATAAATTAAATACTTTTAATATTCCAAAAATATTAAATATTTATGAAATATATTTAAAATAATTAAAAACTAATTTTCGGAATTTAAAATAATTTTTAATAATTTATTTCGTATTTTTTTTATAATTTAAAACTATTTTCTATAATCATTTAATACAAATCTGATTTTTAAAATAAATCTGTCGCTAAAGACCATCTATAGCGACAGAACCGTCGCTATAGGTGTTCTTCATGTTCTTCATGTAAACCCAGATCTTCATCCCCAGTTACCGAGTGCAATACTTTGACAATGATTAAATCTCAGTGTATTGTGTTTCTAGGAAATACAAAAGTCAGATCTTTTAGAAAAAGTGTAAGAATACATGTTACAACAAACAAAACGATCAAAAAAACATAAAACCAACTATATCTAACCAGGCAAAGTGACTGTCAGACATGTTCTTCATTTTCTGGGTTACCCAGAAATGAAGAACAGTTAGTCTATCCACTTTTGGGCTTCCACAACTTGCAATCCGTGCACTGTTTTTGTGATTTATGAATTCTAGGTTCTAGCCCACATGTAAAACTACACATCTGTTACTTAGCATGAACAAAACAACAACATATCCATAAGATATACCTCGGTCAAACCCTGTCCGAAATAAACCAAATTTTTTTTTGGAAATTTTCCAGAATTCATAATCATGACTGGATGGTCTACTTTGACCATCCACTACATTCGATTCTTATACTTTTAAGGAGATGTTAAGGCATAAGATTAAAGTTCATATACCCAGCTATAATCTAGATGCAACAAAACAGTAAAACAACTACCAATATGCCAGATCTGAGCCATCAAACTTCCTGTCAGACAAATCTGGGCAAGTTCTTGACTGCCCAGAAAGCTTCCGGTCAATGCCGGTCAACGATATTTGACCGTGAATAACTATCATTCTACACATCAAATGACCCTGATTCTTTTTACAAATTAAAGACCACATTGCAAACTACGGTAACAACTTAAAAACATCAAAAATTATAAACGACCAGAGATCTATGACTACTGACATTTGTTGTCAGACCACAGAATAATTTTTTTCCAGATTCGACAAATCTTCAAATCTGAACCTCTAAATGTTATGGATCTAACATCTAGCAACCCAGATCATCATTAGACAACATAAACAACATATTCTAACACTAAATCATAACATCTAACACCAAAATTTTGGACATAAATTAAAGCTAGGTTTTATACCTTTCTTGATCCAATCCTTGATCCTATGTTACTGATTTGTTATGGGACTTCGTGGGGCTTGAAACTATGTCTTATATGATTGATAATTTCGGAGGTTTTAGTGAGAGAAGCTCTTGGTTGAGTTTTGTGCAAAATGGCTTAACCAAAATGAATTTTTCTCTCTCTAATCTCTTATATAGAGCTTGCATACAATGGACTTGGCTGATTTAGAGCTGATTGCTGGCAATTTAAGTCAAGAGAGTTGTTGAGTTTGGTGAACAACCTCTCCTAATGTCAAAACCTACTAATTAGCTAAAATAATGCAACTATGGGCAATATGGTCAATTAGTAAATCATTTTAATGGCATTATTGTAACTTGTCAAACCCTTAGGGTTTAACCCTTAGGGTTCTATCCTAAGGTTTAGCATAAACACATTTTAGCAACTAGGGTTTGTAAAATTACAAACTAATTTTAGTTTCTATAATTTTGAAAAATTAAAATTGTTAAATAGGTAAGTTAGTAATTATATTATACAGGAACATTAGGGTTTTGTACCACTAATCATAATTAACCTTGCTAAAATAGCAATTAGGGTTTAGGGTTTTGATAATTAGGGTTAAATAATTATAATTAGGGTTTTCTAATTATCAAATTAGGGTTCTAGGTTTTAGGGTTTTAATTTACTAATTAGGTTTACCTTAATTAGCAATTAAAGTCTATCGTACGTGTTATTAAACACAATAACACAATTTCTGACTGATCACGAACTTCAATTTAGATTTCAAATTAGGGTTTTCTAATATTTAGAAAATACAAATATAAACTAGGGTTTTAAATTTAATATTTAGGGTTTCCTAATTTGCATAACACACAATATATATATATATATATATATATATATATATATATATATATATATATATATATATATATATATATCATATAACACAGTTATATAATAGTCTTAAATTTTCCATTTACATTGATAAACGTGGTTAAATCAATTAATGCTAGGGTTTGAGTCAATATATACCATAATTGACCAACCCTCAATATTACGTACATATAGTACATATTCATAGCACTGAAAAATCAAAATATAATTAATATTATATTATTATTCTCATACCTTGACAATAATCCAAAATTAGGGTTTGGATTCCATATCTGATTATTCTTTCATATTTAACCTTAATAATTAAGGTAAAATAATTAACTTAATAATCTGTACTAAAATTCCTATAATAAAAAATTATTATATTTATTCTAAAAAATCACTCCATATATTATTTAAATAATATATGATTATATTTTCATGAAAAATAATTAATAAAACATTTCTACTATAAAAGTAATTATTATAAGAATATACTTTTATAATAATCAATAATTCTAAAATAAGATTATTTGTAAATATTCATGTAATAAATATATTTTTATTTACCACATAAATACATATACAAAATATCTTGCACAAATCCTCATCTTTAAAAAAAAATTATACGCAAAATTTCTTATTTATTTATATAGAAAATATCGAGTTGTTACAACAGTTCTGGCTTTCCCCAAAATTTTGATGGTCCCAGCTCCTTGAATTGCTTAGCTTTGAACAATAGGCCTCAAGGGACGTTGCCTAGCGATACAGAAAAGAATTCGAGAGGAAATCACGGGTAATGTAATGCGATTACACTAAGGAATGGTAAAGCCTTGGGTGCCGACTTGGATTGGAAAACAAGTACATATGATGATTATGAGAATGAAGGAAATGAATTAGACATGAAATCTAAAGAGAAAGTGGTGGAAAAGCCGAAGGAAGACAAACAGAATAAAATAACACCACCTGTACCTTTTCCTCAAAGGCTAGAAATTCAAAAGTCAAATGCCCAGTTTTTAAGGTTTATGGATATATTCAAATAATTTCACATCAATATTCCATTCGCCGAAGCACTTCAGCAGATGCCCCGTTATGTTAAATTAATGAAAGAAATACTTTCGAAGAAATTCAAGCTCGAGGAATTCGAAACAGTGGCGTTAACTAAAGAATGCAGTGCAATACTGCATAAGAAGGTTCCTCCTAAATTGAAAGATTTGGGGAGCTTCACAATTTCATATGCAATTGGCAATCAAGCTGTGGGAAGAGCTCTATGCGATCTAGGAACAAGTATAAATCTTATGCCACTATCCATTTACCGAAAGTTGGGGTTAAAGGAAGCAAAGCCAACTAACATCAATCTACAACTTATAAATAGATCAATAACATATCCATTGGGGATAGTCGAAGACGTGTTGGTGAAGGTTGACTCATTGATCTTTCCAGCCGATTTTGTGGTGCTAAATTTTGAAGAAGATAAAAATATCCCTATCATCTTGGGACGTCCATTCCTTGCGACTGGACGAACACTGATTGACGTGCCTAACAGAGAACTGATAATAAAAGTGTTCGATCAGGTAGTGAAGGTGAAATTGTTCAAGGAAATCCCAATTCCAACTGACAAGGAAGAGTGTGAGCTGCTCAAGAAATCTACACGTGTCAAATTCAGGGATTGTAGAGAGGTTGGTCGTCTTAAGGCACTGATTGAGGATATTAAGTTAACTTCACCCTTAAACATGCAAGTGAACGGGCATGCAATACAACGATGTTGTGACGTCCCCAAATTCAGGTACTTGGAACCCGAACTCGGTGCTTCACGATACCATTTTTTTGAGCGGAATAATAACGATAATATAAATATCAAACTTAATTTACATATATCAGAGTTGTCTAGACCCAGGTACGCGACCTTTACTACATTTCATTACATGATAGATAATAAATATCATTATCTTAATATAGTCTAACTATTACATAAGATACCATAAAGTTTATTCTGCTAGCTTTCCCTTTCCTTTGGCCTTGTTTGAACATTCAGGTTGATTACACTTAGCTAAAAATATTTACATTTAAAGAAAGAATGAGCATATGAGTGCCCAACAAGTAATATAAGACAATAAACGTTAGTTAAACAGAGTAAATATTTTCTATGAATGACACTTCTACAACGAATCCACAGTTGTGAAGTAAGCTGAACCAATAATAACAACATATTAATTCTATATCAAAATTTTGAAACTACGTACTGACTATAAATGGAGAGCAGTCGAAAGACTATGAACTTTGTTTTTAATTTTTGATATTCAATTGAATAACAAGAATTAATTATACGCAATAACAAAGTGGAATATTTTCCAGAGTTTATGTTGAGTGATCCCTAAGGATCTTGAACTTAATTCTTGAGTAACTATCAAAGATTTGCTTTGATATACCCAGGTGTATCAGATAACCATAAAGATTAATTCATACCCCTCTGCAAGTATAATAAGTGATCAGCTTCATTATACCCTATATTATGCATAATATTTACACGCGCTCAATTGCCGAATATATGACCAATAGTTTTCCCTTTGTATTAAAGGTTGTTCTTCTCAGTCTTACAATCAGAATTTGAATTATAACAACGAAATACTATGATTTTAATATCTAATTGCCTTTTTCGATCTAGACAAAACAATTGGCATCGACTTGTCAATAATAATTGAGTTATATTCTCGAACGTATCAAGTTTTAACAAATATTCGTCTAGCCAGAATAATTAGCTAAGACATATCTCAATGCTATCTTTAAATATAAGTCTAACCAAGTCAAATAGCTTAGACAACTTTTAATCAATGTATACATAACAGAATTTAATAAGTATGTATCAACAGGTATAATAATTATCCAAGTGAGAACACTTGTATAACAATATTTAGAAATTAACGACCAGAATAAATATCTAAATTATACAATAATACTATATTGATAAACAATGATCGGATAGAATTCAAGAACTGGCATATCGACAAAAGTATAGATACATGAACAATAACAATAACAATAGAGTTCTGAAACTAGCTTACACATATCCATTGCATAAAGTAAATGCAAATGTTAGATACTTGCTGGTCTGCTGCTTACAATTACGCAACTTAGCTTTATCTTTTATGTCGAGACCTATCATTAATAAGATCATTCTATCAATTAGAAATACATATCATAACATATAGTACTGCTATTTGCAGTTAACACATAACCTAATCATATTGTCACATAGTTATATCAGTCATTGGATCATAAACAATCACCTATCAAGTCAAACTATCTAGATCTAGATTAGTTTCGAAGTCAATTTGGCGTACCGACGATTTTATCGGCAATTATCGAGTCTAAAACTCTATTCTGTAGTTCAATATTCAATTAGATAATTTAAATATCATTCATATTATTTTTCATAGCCTTATAATAATTTTTAAATATTATTATAATTTATCATGATTTTTTAAACACTGAAATCATTTTTAAATGATTTAAATACTAAATAATTCTATTACCATTAATATTAAATTATTAATAAAACCATTTCTAAAATATTAAAGTTATTTATAATAACTCAAAATATTTTTAAAACATTTTTATTACCCTTAAATAATTTTTTAAAATATTTAAAATCATTTTTAAATAATTACTATTAATATTTAAATATTAATGTACTATTCATCAAAATATTAAAAGTCATTTATTATAACTTCAAAATATTTTTAAACCATTTATATCCTTTTTAAATGATTTTTAAATTATTAAAACTATTTTTAATCTTATTTATTTAATATAATTATTAAATAAATTTAATATCATTAACATTAAATAATTAATAAAATTTATCTTAAAATATTGAAAGTTATATTTTATAACTTCAAATATCTTTAAGCACTTTATTTTCATTTAAAATGATTTTTATAATATTAAAATCATTTTAATTAATTTATTTAATATAATTACTAAATAAATCTAATATCATTAATATTAAATAAATAATGAAATTTATCTTAAACTATTAAAAGTATGTTTTATAACTTCAAATATTATTAAATACTTTATTATCATTTAAAAATGATTTTTAATATAATAAAATCAATTTTAATCAATTTATTTAGCGCATTTATTAAATAAATTAAATATCAAACATATTCAAATAAATACTAATATTTATGAAAAATATGTCAAATTATTAAAAGTTAATTTTTATAACTTCAAATAATTTTTAAAATTTATTTTGTAATTTTCAGAAATTATTTTCTATTTATAATGAAATTTTAGAAATTTATTTATATTTTTTATCATTTTCCGGAAATTAGAAAACTAAAATAATTAAATATGTCGCTAAAGGCTTTAGTGACGGTTTCTGTCGCTGTAGGTGCAACGACCCCAAAATTCATACAATAATATTCTCCTTCTCGATCGTTAACAATACAACTTTAATCTATCTTTACATCATTATTCGATATTAAAATCACTAAAAATGGGGAAAATTTAAAACTTTTATACATTTCCTTCTTTATTGCCCTAAATCGTAACCTTTACATTACATCTTTTCGATTCAAATTTATATCATGAATCGTTACAACAAAATGACTATACAAAGTCTTACATCATAAATAGATATCCACATACACCAGATAACTCAACTTATAATTCAACAACATGTTACATTCAAAATATTAAATACATTTCCCATAAAGCATAAGTAATCTTCGTGAATATGGATCTCTATAATTCACATAGCACATATCCTTACCTTAAATCTTTAACCTACAAAAATGGTTATTTGCAAGGTTGAGCTCGACAGCCCAACAAAATCTAACAGTTTTCATGCATCACATATCACATAATAACATACTCAACATATATCTCATAAACATTGGACTAACACAACATACATGTTGCATTACATATAACAAGTATAAAGATTGAGTTCCTTACTCAATCAACATTCATTATTTAATCAACGTAGTCATAAATTGACTTTAACTTTTCATACTTTCAATATATATAGAACACATCATGCTCTTTGCAACAATTATTTAAAACAGTTCATCATCAAGTTCACATAACAAATAGGAACTGAAAGACTTGCCTTGATCGTTATTTACCAATAACAGTTTAACAGCTTACAGTTATCTGCACTCACGTGCCCTACACAATTATATAATCAGACACATCAACTATTAGTCACATAACAACACATAGTAATTGTAATGTAAACTCTACTCCACATCTCATAATCTTTCCTATTAATTAGTACACAATGTTTAAATAGATTGTGTTAACTTTTCGACTTATATAATATTCGATATTCATTCAAGTATTTAAATCTTTCTAGGAATCATTATTGGTTTTATATTAAACCCATTTCATATTTTATAATATCAATTTCATTTGACTTAAAAAACTTTTTACGTTCATTAACACTTATCACGGCGTTTCGACGTTTATTCCGTCATACGCCCGATTTGCCTCTCTTGTGTATGCTTACTATGCTTCTATAATATATCTAATACATCATTATATTAATGTTAAGCATCATTATATTTAGTAACATTCATATTTTATAACTTAGAACAACATCTTTTATCGTCAAGAAGCACTACACTAGCATACGTGCATGCCCGACACCCTCCGATTGCCTCCGAAAACACAACAGGTCCTAACGATGACCATTTTGACCACTGTTCCCGACATCAAATTGAAAAACATATAGAAAAAACATTGTAGGTCAACTCGTTTTCGTTCTGGATCATCTTGAATCTCCTCAATCGGAGTTCTTATGAAAAGGTTATGCCCTTTTTTGTAAAACATGTTCTGTCAGATTTTCTCAGCAGTTGTAAGTCAGACCACCCCCTCCAGGGCGGGGGTCTTTCCCTATAAATAGCCCTCCTGGGACGGGCCTAGCTACTGTAAGTAGGAAATTTCATGCCCTGCTACGAGCTAACAAGCCAAATTACTTTCCAACTTTCATAATTTGAGTTATACATGTCCAAATTAGTCCGTTTTTCGATTCTATGGATTCATAATTCATAGAACTACAACATACTATAATACCGATCAACTAACATAATCATTAACTAACCCAAATATGAATCTATAACTCATGTTCATGCAAATGTTTATATTTTGAACAATTTAGCGAAATCATTCACTACGAATTGTTTCTAAACCAAATCAAGTAATTCTAATTGTGATAACTCATATTCTTAACATACTAACATAATACATAATCAATTTCCACAATAAATCATAACCAAACATCAATTTGATAGTTTCAAAAGCCATTTTTTAAAAACTAATTCACAGAAAATCATTATGAACAAAATTCCTCTTGTTTATCAAAATTACATGGATCGAATTGCTAGAACAACCATATAACTCATAATTCATCATGTTCATCATATCTTTGTGAATTGAAACTTTTGAACAACTATAAAACTCTAAAACTATGAAAACATAAAAGAACATGATTTTAAAACTTGTTTTTACAACACTTGTATTAGGAAAATCCTTTCATGGAATACAATCACATATGAAAACATATGATCACCATATATACATATAAATACATAATCATGAAAACCTAATTTTACAAAGACTAAATACATAACATCTTAATTTAGTATAAGAGTTAGTTTGATACCTTTCTATGTTGAATTAGGAGAAAATATGGAGATGATGAAAGCTTTTCTTTTGTTTTCTCAAGGTTCTTCTTCTTCTTCTTTTATTTGTTCTTAGTTTAGACTTAGGTTTAGAAAACTAACGTAACTTAGTGTATATACAATATACATATAACACATATAATTATAGAATATGTAACTCCCAATATAATTACATATACTAATTATTAATTTAATATATAAGTTACAAAAATTAGAATTTTAAAAGCCCTAAGGATTGTTTGGCAAAACCATATTAAAATAATGACTTAATCATTCCTTAAGCCTTGTTTGGCAAAACAAGATTAAAACTACTTTAATTTATTTTAATAACCACTTATAATAAAGTTATTTGTCACACTTCTTTTAATTAAGTTTTCATACTTAATCTAATTAATACCAATAACAATTTATCAATTAAATCATTAAATCACAAAACTCAATACAAATAATTACCCATCAAAATGAAATATCAATATAATAATTTATTTAATCAATATAAACTCTATAATTTAACTATTAAATTAAATTAAAACATTATCCCATAATTATTAATTTCTTTAACTCATTAATTATTTATTAAACAAATAATTAACCAAATCAAATAAAATCAATTAAATAAATATTTATTCAACGATAAACACATCCATTAAATATTTATATAATTCAATAAATATTTAAATATTATAATTAAAAAATCTGGATTGTTATATCATTCCCTCCTTACAAGGATTCTGTCCTCAGAATCACAACTCAAACCACTCATTCGTTGCAATCTTTCCTACTTACAAAGATTCTGTCTCCTGAATCGAAGACACAAATTAAACAAATAACTCAGAGTAATCTTTTATCATTTTATCTAAATATAGATTTTATATTTCCTACTACATTCATTACCTTAGCAAATTCTACGTTTCATTTCATAACTTTCACTTAAACTCAATTATATTTTGTGTATCATATTCTTAACCCATTTATTTCCTTTTCTAAGGATCTCTATCACAAACACTCAGGATACTACATTCACCCTTTCTTCTAAGAATTTCATCCTCAAAATTTTATTTATTAATCTTCAATCTATAAAAAATAGATTTTACGTTAATACCTTATTCATTCATTGGATTCTATAACCACTTCCTTTCCACAAAGATCTTTCTATAATTATTAACTTTTCTATTAAAAGTTTTACATTATTCTTTGATAACTCATCTCCTTCTCATATCAACACTTCTTTTCTCACTTATTCAATATATTCATCATTCAGTGTCGCATTCTACGACTTACTTCTTTCTAAGGAATATCATCCTTACCACATTCGGCTTTTAGAATAGCAAGAATCTTCCATAATTGCTCAATAATTAGGAAGTAGTATGAATAACTCAAGAATTTAAAAGATTCCAAATCATACTGAGGGGTCACAAGACCGTGAACTCTATTCTCGATTTACTAGTGCTTCAACTCAATCCTAAAACACTGCAAACCAGGGTGTTTAACAATCACAAAGACTGAAAACACCCTCCTCACGTACACTAGGTGGCCAGCCTATTGTACCACTACGTTGGGGCGCAACGTAGTGTTTTATAACGACTATATACGTTACGCTCGGAACCATTGTCCCCGAAAACATGTCCCCTTATAGGGTTGTTCATCTCTGCTTTTCAACATCTGAATCCGCACTAAAACAATTTGTTTGGCATAACTTTTCAATAAACGCTTGAATTTCATGAACATCTTTCAATATTCGTCTAGCTAAATCAAATAGCATAGACCTCTACAACATTTCGGACATCAACCGAAATATACATATGAATTCTCATATCTTAAAGAATCTCAAAAATTCTTTTTATAACGTCATGATACCACACTGTATTTACAGTCCATTGAGGATTCTGTCATTTGGTGATTTTATCATACTACATCATATGATAGTGGTCTGATGATCCTTAGATCACATCCAACACTAAGTAATACTGTATTGATGACTCCATCATTTTTATCATCTCTGCACCAGGTTACATGATACATTGATGATATATAAAATACATTTTGATATATTCCAAATCATTTTTGTCTAGCTGAAGCAATTAGCATAGAAATACGAATAACAGTATTGTTGTTAAAACTCATTGGTTCCATCAGTTGATCCAATGTTTTTCAAGAAAATAGAAGTGTAAACATCAACACAAAGTCAATAAATTTCGAAAGTCTAGCATAGCTAGTAGATTTAGAATACATATGCTTCCACCATCAACTCCACTTTTTATAATGATCCATTGCTTAATAGGTCTATCTATTCCTATCATCCTCAATACTCCATTCACACTTATCTATACCTAGTTCGTCAAACTAGCTACACGTTATGATTTTAAGAACTTATCCTAGTTAGACCATAGGCATCCATTCGCTGAGGGGTTAAAAAATATACCATATAATTATGAGTCGCGAACCTACCATAAGTATGAGTTTTAAGAACTCGTACTTAACCTTATAATATTCTCTAACTATACTCTACCTATCTGTTATACACATGAGAAAAGAATCACCTTCTCAACAAGCATATAACAAATAGTGCGACACAAACATTCCAATAATTATCAATGTGATAAACTGAGTGCGAGTACAAAACCCTCGCCCATACAAAGATTTGTACAACTCATCCATCACATGAGTCCTTAATTGAAACCCCACCTAACTCTATCTTGCTCTTTGCTCGATACGAATTCCTCGTATCACATCATCTATAACTCCTCATGAGTTATCTCGTACTATTTCATAGTACCCCATCCTCATAGCATTAAGCTATAATCATTCAAACATTATAGACCATCTTTCTTTTATAACTTAAACTGATCACATCGTGATCTTATTCTATAATAATCTCTCTTAAAATTCTTTTGTTAACTCGTGATCGTTTTGTTTTACGATCACCTTTCTTTCCTTTCATTTACGACATTATTCGTTATCTTGGCTATTGGAGTTAGGTAACTCCCATTTCTTATCTACATATCTCTTCAAGATTCTTCTTTGAATCTTCTTGTTTATATAACAATTCCTACTTTAAGAATTTCTAACTTCATTTACATTGCTCAATATTCCAATCGAGTTCCACATTTTCATCATACGTATCCATTTCTACACTTGATACACATCGAGTCTCTAATAGTTTTAATATGGTACGCTGAGTGGTTTCCCACAAACAACCTACAAACTAGGTTTCGAGTTGCTAGTTCATATATACCTTCGCTCTATGAAGGAATCATTCAGCCCAGATACCATACATCAACTACTAAAGAGTACAACTGTACCATACTTAAATATAACTTTTATTCTTAACTTCTTTACCATTCTCTTCTTATAGACATTGTCTATTTATTAACATCTTATATCCTTATTATTGGAGTTGGGTAACCCCACATTCATATTCTTTATAACTTTACAAGATTCTTCTTTGAATCATTTCACACAAGTTTTAATGCCTTATCTATACGTTTCCTACATTACTTCTTATTGCTCAAACTCTATCTGAGCTTATTCTTTCATTATCTTCACCTCTTTTCTCTAAGGTTATAGCCTACGGTACTCCTACCTAAGGTTTATAACCTACAACTTTGATACCAACTATTATGACCCCAAAATTTATACAATAATATTCTCCTTCTCGATCGTTAACAATACAACTTTAATCTATCTTTACATCATTATTCGATATTAAAATCACTAAAAATGCAAAATATTTAAAACTTTTATACATTTCCTTCTTTATTGCCCTAAATCGTAACCTTTACATTGCATCTCTTCGATTCAAATTTATATCATGAATTGTTACAACAAAATGACTATACAAAGTCTTACATCATAAATAGATATCCATATACACCGAATAACTCAGCTTACAATTCAAAAACATGTTACATTCAAAATATTAAATACTTTTACCATAAAACATAAGTAATCTTCGTGAATATGAATCTCTATAATTCATGTAGTACATATCCTTACCTTAAATATTTAACCTACAAAAATGGTTATTTGCAAGGTTGAGCTCGACAGCCCAACAAAATCTAACAGTTTTCATGCATCACATAGCACATAATAACATACTCAACATATATCTCATAAACATTAGACTAACACAACATACATGCTGCATTACATATAACAAGTATAAAGATTGAGTTCATTACTCAATCAACAATCATTATTCAATCAACGTAGTCATAAATTGACTTTAACGTTTCATACTTTCAATATATATAGAACACATCATGCTCTTTGCAACAATTATTTAAAATAGTTCATCATCAAGTTCACATAACAAATAGGAACTAAAAGACTTACCTTGATCGTTGTTTACCAATAACAGTTTATCAGCTTACAGTTATCTGTACTTCACGTGCCCTACACAATTATATAATCATACACATCAACTATTAGTCACATAACAACACATAGTAATTGTAATGTAAACTCTACTCCACATCTCATAATCTTTCCTATTAATTAGCACACAATGTTTAATTAGATTGTGTTAACTTTTTGACTTATGTAATATTCGAAATTCATTCAAGTGTTTAAATCTTGCTAGGAATCATTATTGGTTTTATATTAAACCCATTTCATATTTTATAATATCCATTTCATTTGACTTAAAACACTTTTTTCTTTCATTAACACTTATCACGGCGTTTCGACGTTTATTCGTCATACGCCCGATTTGCCTATCTTGTGTATGCTTACTATGCTTCTATAATTTATCTAATACATCATTATATTAATGTTAAACATCATTATATTTATTAACATTCATGTTTTATAACTTAAAATAACATCTTTTATCGTCAAGAGCACTACACTAGCATACGTGCATGCCCGACGCCCTCCGATTGACTCCGAAAACACAATAGTCCTAAAGATGACCATTTTTACCACTATTCCCGACATCAAATTGACACACTTAAAGAACAAAAGTTGTAGGTCTACTCGTTCTCGTTCTGGATCATCTTGAATCTTATAAGTCGGAGTTCGTATAAAAAGGTTATGCCCATTTTAGAAAAACATGTTCTGTCAAATTTTCTCAGTAGTTGTAGGTCAGACCACCCCCGCCGGGGTGGGGGTCTTGCCCTATAAATATCCCTTCGGGGTGGGCCTAGCTACTATAAGTGGGAAATTTCATGCCCTGCTACGAGTTAACAAGCCAAACTACTTTCTAACCTTCATAATTTGAGTTATACATGTCCAAATTAGTCCGTTTTTTATTCTATGGATTCGTAATTCATAGAACTACAACATACTATAATACCCATCAACTAACATAATCATTAAATAACCCAAATATAAATCTATAACTCATGTTCATGCAAATGTTCATGTTTTGGACAATTTAGAGAAATCATTCACTACGAATTCGTTTCTAAACCAAATCAAGTAATTCTAATTGTACACACGAATTTGGCGAGGTTTGCCCCGTATCAAGTACATACGGACGAGAGAAAAGCCAGAAGATTCGAACAAGGACTAAAGCCTTGTGTGTACAACAAGGTATCAATGTTTCAGCTAAACACGTTTGCTGGAGTACTGGAAAAGGCCATCCTCACTGAAGGTGGAAGCGATGCGGTGACCAAGTATAATCAAGATCAGAAGAAGAAGAAGAGTGAAGGTGAAGTAAATAACAAGGCTAGTGAAAGTGGCACAGGAGGTGGAAATTTTAATCAGAAGAAAAGGTGGAATGATAACTCATCATTGGGGAATCAACATGGTAGTCAGAAGAAAAGAATCGAAGCATGCCCGACCTACGGGAAAGCCCATCTGGGAGTTTGTATGAAAGGAAAAAGAGTGTGCTACAAATGAGGTCAGGAAGGCCACATAGCACCTAACTGTCCTAACCCAAAGAAGGGTGCTTGCTTTACTTGTGGTTAAAAGGACCATCTGGCAAGAGACTGTCCTAAGAAGGGATCGTGAGGGTCAGGATCAGGAGGAAACCGGGGAAACAATAGTGGAAATGCCTTATCTATCACCGGACCAGCCGCAATAAACTGACCGACCGCAAGGACTTTCAACATGACGGTGCAAGATGAAGTCCAGTCTCGTGATGTGGTGTCAGGTATCATTCCGATCAATAAAGTTAATGCTTATTTATTATTTGATTTGGGTGCTACTTGTTCCTTTATATCCGATAACTTTGCTAATAGTTTAGATTTGCTTAAGGATGAGTTGGAATATCCCATGAACATAGAAATTGCGAATAGAGAGATAATCCCTGTTAAGTACGTATATAAGAACTGTAGAGTGGATATTAAGGGTAATATCATGAACGTAGATCTTATCCCTATTCGACATGGGGAATTTGACGTTATTTTGGGAATGGACTGGTTATTCAATTACGAGGCTGTAATTGATTGCCAAAAGAAGCATATTAACCTTATGACCCCGTCAAAGGTTGTGTTTTATGGTAGCAAATCGCCTAGACAAGCGAGTTGTCTGACAATGATGCAAGCCAGGAAGTTATTAAGACAAGGCTGTGTAGGATACTTAGCTTAAATAGTCGACAGTCGAAAAGAGAATTCGAAGATAGAAGAAATATCGATTGTGAGGGACTTCGTCGACGTATTTCCAGACGATTTTCCATGACTTCCACTAGATAGAGAAGTAGATTTCGTGATCGATTTGGCGCCCGGAACTGCTCCAATATCGAAGGCACCTTACTGAATGACACCAGTAGAGATGAAAGAACTAATGGTACAACTACAAGAATTATTGGACAAGAAGTACATTCAACCGAGCGTATCGCCGTGGGGAGCGCCGGTGTTGTTTGTGAAAAAGAAGGATGGATCGATGCAGCTCTGCATTGACTACAAAGAACTAAATAAGGTCATGATTAAGAATAGATATCCATTACCGAGGATCAATCACCTGTTTGATCAATTGAAGGGAGCGAGATACTTTTCCAAGATAGACTTGAGAAGCGGTTATCATCAACTAAAGGTGATGCCTGAGGATGTACCGAAGACAATATTCAGAACGCGATATGGTCACTATGAATTTTTAGTAATGTCGTTTGGTCTTACGAATGCTCATGCATCATTTATGGGACTAATGAATGGTGTGTTCAAATCATTTTTGGACAAGTTCGTAGTGGTATTTATTGATGACATTTTCGTTTATTCAAAAACCAAGGAAAAACATGAAGAGCATTTGAGATTAACATTGGAAGTATTGAGAAGGGAAAAGCTATATGCCAAGTTTTCAAAATGCAAATTTTGGATTGAACGAGTACAATTTCTTGGTCACGTGATAGATAAAAACAGAATTTCGGTAAATCCATCTAAAGTCGAATCCGTGATTAACTGGGATCAGCCGAGAACGCCGTCAGAAGTAAGAAGTTTTCTTAGATCGGCAGGATATTATAGAAGGTTCATACAAGACTTTTCAAAGATCACCACTCCGTTAAGGAATTAACTCGAAAAGCTGTGAAATTTGTTTGAACGGAGAAGTGTGAGGAAAGATTTCAAAAATTGAAGAAGAGGTTGAGTACAACACCTGTGTTGTCTCTTCCGGATGATACAGGAAATTTTGTTATTTATAGTGATGCGTCACATAAAGGACTTGGCTTTATGCTGATGCAAAATGGCAAAGTCATTGTGTATGCATCAAGACAATTGAAGGATTACGTGAAGGGATACCCGACCCACGACTTAGAGTTAGCTGCAGTTGTTTTTGCTTTGAAAATTTGGAGACACTACCTCTACGGGGAGAAGTGTGAAATATATACGGACCATAAGAGTTTGAAATATATTTTCACGCAGAAGGATTTGAATATGCGTCAAAGAAGATGGTTAGAATTAATTAAGGATTACGACTGTGAGATTTTATACCATCTGGGTAAAGCAAATGTGGTTGCCGACACCTTAAGTAGAAAGGGTCGTCAGAAATTGATGATGTTGACTGCTCAGGAGGAGCTAATTTCAGAAATGGAGAAACTAGAGTTGGAAGTGAAGTATCCTATGGCGATTGATGAGAAACTATTTCAGATGCAATCTGGTACAACTCTACTAGATAAAGTAAAGGAGGCTCAGCTTCAGGACGAAGAATGTAAAAAGGTGACAAAGAAGATATCTGAAGGAACTGAACCGAGATTTAAGATGAATAAGGAAGGAATACTGAGATTTGAGAGTAGAATTTGGGTACTGCCAGTACAAGAGATTAAGGAAGATATTTTGAACGAGGCTCATAGTTCACGATATTCAATTCACCCTTGTAGTAACAAAATGTACCAATATCTTTGACAATATTTCTGGTGGTCGAATTTTAAACGTAATGTTGCAGAATGTGTTGCCAAGTGTCTGACCTGTCAGAAAGTGAAGGCAGAACATCAGAGACCGAGTGGATTGCTACAACCGTTAGAGATCCCAGAATGGAAATGGGAACATATTACAATGGACTTCGTGGTTGGCCTTCTGACAACTCAAAAAGGCTACGACGCAGTATGGGTTATAGTTGACCGACTGACGAAATCCGCACACTTTCTTCCGATCAAAATTAGATGCACCTTAGATCAGTTGGTGAGGTTATACATTAAAGAGATTATTTTGAGGCACGGAGTTCTGGTGTCAATTGTTTCTGATAGAGATCCGCGCTTCACATCGAATTTCTAGAAACGTCTTCAAGAATGCATGGGTACGCAATTGTGAATGAGTACAACATACCACCCTCAAATAGACGGACAAAGTGAAAGAACAATTCAGACATTAGAAGATATGCTAAGAGCCTGTGTGATGGACTTTAAAGGAAATTAAGATGATCATCTACCGTTAGTAGAGTTCGACTACAACAACAGTTACCACGCTAGTATTGGCATGCCGCCTTATGAAGCGTTATACGGCATAAAGTGCAGAACTCCACTTTACTAGGATGAAATTGGTGAAAGGCAATTACTAGGGCCATAATTGGTACAACAGACAGCAGAAATAGTCAAAGTTATCCGAGCACAACTGGTAGTAGCTCAAGATAGATAGAAGAAATACGCTAATCCACATCATAAAAATATCGAATTTGAATCAGGTAGTTATGTTTTCTTGAAGGTCTCTCCTTGGAAGGGAAAGATCAGGTTCGAAAAGAAATGGAAATTGAGCCCAAGATTCGTTGGACCATTTGAAGTACTGAGAAGAATCGGAGAAGTTGCGTACGAGGTAGCCCTACCTCCAACACTCGAGAATGTCCGTAACGTCTTCCACGTTTCTGTTTTACGTCCCTATAAACCCGATTACAAGCATGTAATTGAATATAAACCCCTACATTTTGAAAAAGACTTATCTTACCAAGAAATTCCTGTTCAAATTGTCGACAGAAAAGAACAAGTTCTCAGAAATAAAGTAATACCTTCTATTAAGGTAATTTGGAGGAACCACAACGCTGAAGAAGCTACGTGGGAACTCGAAGAGAATATGATGAAGAATTACTCTCATTTATTTACTTAATTATGTGTAAGCGATTCTAGGGACAGAATCCTTTTAAGGGGGGAAAGATGTGACGAACGAGATTTTTGTAATTTAATTCATAATATTTATTGAAGTAGATAAATATTTTCGATGATTTATTTATTAGATTAAATAATTAATTGATGTAGTTGAGGTAGATTAATTTAATTACATGTGTTACATTTATTAAATTAATGTGGAGAATTTTTATTATCGAAGTATGTCATTATGTGAGCTTATTGTATTAAAAGAAATATTTAATAAGCCTAATGTTATTTTAATTAATTTAATTATTAATTAGAGAGTTAATGATTTCACATTATTTATTAATGAGAAATCTAATTATGTGACTATGTGAATTTATGAGAAATTATTATATTTTATTTAAAGTAAATTAAGTAAGATATTGATTTATTTTATAAAGGAGTGTGACATTATTTAAACTATAGTATAAGAGGTTTTATTAAATTAATTGGGTATAAGCTTTTAAATGGTAGCCAAACATTGCCTTAGTGGGAGTTGAGGGAAGTTACCCATGACTGGGTAACTGACCACAACGCGTCAGTTCCTTCCCTTATTATTATACGTATTCTTCTTCTCTTCATTTTCTAAGTTCAACAAGGAAATCACAGAGAGAGAATTAAGAATTTGAGAGAATTGTTAGTTGTTTGATTAATTGAGAAAGTTCATCTCTTCTATCTACATTAAGCTGTGAGTAATCTCCTCCTTCCCAAATTTTAAATTACATATTAAAGTTTTTATAAAAATGGCTTTCATTCATCCTGTAAAGTCTATGTAATTGGGAAATTGTGTTGTTATATATATATATATGTAATCATTCGAGTAGTATAGCATGTTTTGTATATATATATTGCATGATTCCCTATCATCAGTTTCATTATATTACACCGTATAGGATTGCTTCAAAATTTCAGAGTTTGGGTTATGGCCATACGGCCCTTATATGTAAATTTAATGTGTCAAACATAAATGTTTTTATAGAATTCCCACTCCTATTTGATTACGCATGTTGTTACGAAGAGACCAAACCTTAAATGAACGGATTCGGTGCTTATAACGAATTCGTAGTGTTAAAATTTTATGGTTTTGTTCAAAATCTTCAAAAACACAAAGAACAGTGAAATTTATACATTTTAATTCTGTAATTATGTGTTTTAATGGGTTAAAATCATTCTATAGATGTTAAGTAATGTTTATATACGAATTCTAACATGTGGGTATGATTAAATTCGTGTAGTAAAAATTAATTGGAGTTTTTTTTTTGCTGTGTTCTGCAATTTTCGAGAATTACATAACAGTTTCTGGTTCGCCGCGCCGCGCCGCCAGTCTCATGCCTTATGTTCCGCACCGCAGCGCGACCGTGCCGTAGCGCGAAGACCAAGTAAAAAAGTGGTGCCGCAGCGCCACTCTCCAGAATGTCAGAAATGAATTGTTATACATGTTCAAGTCTAGCAATGTGATAGCAACTTGATTTAAAGAACATAGAGATATGCTAGAAGTATAATGAGATATTAAAATAGATACTTAACATGTAAATAACATAATTGCATGTGGATTGAATTATGAAATACATAAGTAGTTTATTATTTATGAAGTGTTATTATATGACAATAAGTGTGATATTTGACTAAGTATAGTCATAACCGAAGTTTAGATAAAAGAATGAATTTATGATGGTTAATTATATTATAATTTAACTATAGTTGTGAATGTAAATGATATGTAGGATTTAAATCAAAGAACGAGTTTAATTAAAGTGTAATCTACACACGAGGCAAGTTTCCTACCCCTACTTGTTATCATTGTTCAAGTTTATTATTTACCTTGAGTAAATCCTCATTACTATTATTCAAGTTCGAATTGTTATATTAAAGATTTATTATCCTTTCAAAATATGAAATTGTTATACAATATTTGTTCTATTGTATTCTTCTTGAGATTATTATTAAATTTGAATATCATTATTGTTGAACCTTGTTAGACTAGTGAACCTTATTGATTCGACTAGTCCATAGTTGATGAACGTTCTAAATTTCAGAACCCTTATTGAATTATCCAAACCAAACATCCTTTGGTGCGGACTCGAATGTCAAACTGAGATGAACAACCCTGCAAAGGGATTTACTTATGCGTTAGCGTTAAGATATTGTGCACAGTATAGTACTAAGGGCTGATCCCCCTAAGTATGAGTAGAAAGGTCCATAGTCTTATGACTGTTAAAGGTTTAAAGTATAACTCTTGATAACCTAGGACATAGTTCAAGGTCTTATGACCCTCAGAAATCTTTTGATTCTTGTTATTCATTCTTGATTCAAAAGTTGAGCATTTATTTCAGAAGTTATTATTCTCTTGCATGTTAGTATTCATTGTTATATTGTTATACTTGTGGGCAATCGTGCTCACTCTTGCATAATAATAACATTTCAGTTAAGAACGAAAGAGCAGACGAACCCTCCACTAGTAAAGGCAAGGGCAAGCTTAGCAAGTAATGAAGACTGATTATTTATGTGATGTAATTAAAATTGATGTTACTTAAGACTTATTGTTTATATTTCTGCATAGATGTTTAAGGTTAGTTTAACCTGGGATTGTATTATTATTATTCGGATGTTGTAACCCTTAATGGGAAGATTTTATTTCTATCTATTGCATGGTTTGCATTTATTATGGGTAGATAGATAGATGCTATTTGTACAGTGAACACCAAATCCTATGGAATTGAAGTACCCGGATTTGGGGGTGTCACAGGTAGTGCTTGATAGCTACTTTGTGCCTTATTTAAATCGAGTTCTATGTAATTATATGGTGTTCTAATGGTTCCAGTGTGTAGCCAACATGTAAATGAAGAGATCTAACACATAAAACACTTATAACAGCAACACATCAAGCAGATAAGGTTTGGTCAAACCTTGTCAGGGATCACCTTCATACGTTTTTTAGGTTACCCAGAAAATGGAAATCATGTTCGTCCTACCTACTTTGACCAGCCATTATGATCAACATGTTTCATGTTTAGGTGTTAAAAGGGGATGAATCTATAGTCTATATAACATACTATAGCCTAGATACAAAAACAAAAACATATCATCAAACCATTGTCTGATCCAATACCATCAAGATCATGTCAGAACTTTATGGGCACGTTCTGGGTTACCCAGAATCGTTCGGTCATGGCCGGTTAACGTGGTTTGACCACTTATATCTTATAATCTGTAAACGATCTGGACTTGATTCAATTTCCAGATCAAAGATCTCATAGCATACTACAATATCAAACCTTAAAATGACCAAAAACATAAACATTCAAAGATCTACAAGGCCTGACATTAGGTTGTGAGACACTAATTTCCAGCTTTTTCCATATTTTGAAAAACAACAAATTCGAGCCTATAAATGTTATGGATTTAACATCTATCAGCCCATATCATCTATTTACACTCTAAACAACCTATTAGAACATAAAATCATAACTTCTAACACAACATCAAAGGTCAGATTTTAGATCTAGGGTTATACCTTTCTTGATCAAATTCTTGATTCTAGGCTACTGATTTGTTAGTGGAGGTAGTGGTGCTTGGTTTGGGAACTGAAATTCTAGGAGAATTCGTGGGTTTTAAAGAGAAAAGGTCTAGGTTGAGTGTTGGTGAATAAATGGTCTTGAAAATGACTTTTTCTCTCTCTTATTCTATTTATATAACTTAGATGCAATGTATGTAGCTGAGATATGGATGATTGCAGGAGCTTTTGGTCACATGGGAAGTTAAGGTTAGTTCACCAACTCTAATATGACTAGATCTACAAGTTACCAAATAAAGAATGTACAAAAGGGCATTTTGTTCAATTATCTTGTGATTTTAATGGTATTGTTGTAATCTTGTCCCAACCCTTAGGGTTTCAAAATTTACTTTTTTAGGATATCTTAATTTGGTATAAAATGAAAATTTTAGTTTCCTTAAATTCCAAATTAGGGTTTCTAATTAGTTTAGGTTTACTAATTACACAAGAGCTTGAAAATTAGGTTTAGGTGTATTAACTAACATTAAGCTTTATAATTTAGCGATTAGGGTTCCCATTTATCAAATTAGGGTTTCTAGTTTAGTAATTATGGTTTCAAATAATTAGGATTTTTAATTACTAATTAGGGTTTTCCATAATTAGCGTTAAAACCTATAATACAAATCGTATATCTCATAACACAATGACTTAACAAATTTTAAAGTCGTAATTGACTTTCATATTAGGGTTTATCAAAGCAATGCTAGGGTTTTCTCTTGTTACACCATAATTGACCAACCATTATCAGTCTATACACACAGTACATATTTATAGTACTGAAATATATTAAATATAATATTATTATTTTCATTCCTTATTCCAAATCCAGAATTAGGGTTTGGATTCCATATCTGATATATCTTTCATATATACTATTATTAATTAATTTAAAATAATTAACTTAATTAATCTAAAATAAATTCATATAAGAAAATAATTATTATAATAATTCTAATAATCATTCAAATATTATTTAAATAATAATATAATCATATTTTCATGGAAAATAAATAATAAAAATATTTTCACTACTCCCTCTGTCCAAGGATAAAAGTCATGGTGGACTTTTCACGCAAATTAAGAAGATAAATAAAATGAAAAAAATTGTCCACAATAATGTCATTAAATATGGAGAGATAATAAGAATAAGAAAAGTATGTGATATTTAATGCTACGAGTATAATATGAAAATATATGTGTAAAAGTTTGGTTATTAAAGAAAAATGAACATTTAACATTGGACTACCCAAAATAGTAATAACGACTTTTATCATGGGACAGAGGGAGTACAAAATTAATTTATAATAAGAACATAATTTATAATGATCAATAATTTCTAAAAGTTTTATTTGTAAATATTCATGTAATAAATAAATTTTATTTATCACATATATACATACGCTTTAACTTGAACATATTCCCACATTTATTTTTTTTTAAAAAAAATTATTCGCAAAATTCCTTATTTAATTATATAGAAAATATCGGGTTATTACAGATGTTGGTTATGTGCTATAAACAAACAGCATGTCGCAGATAGCCCGATTGATCAAGGATAACATAGGGAGTAGTCAGGCTAAAAGACTTAAAAACAAGCTGCTAATTGGGAGGCAACCCAATTTTACTTTTATTTGCAGTATTTTTAAGTATGCTAATTAATTTGTAGTTTAGAGTATAAGTTAGTATAGAGTAGGTTAATTTCGATTCATTAGGTAGTTCGTTGAGTCTTGATTTCTAGTTCGACCTTCAATGTTCAATGTTCATGATGTTATCTTAATCTTATAATTTTATTATGTTTCAGGCACGTGGGAAGCTTATGGATATGTGTTGGATGCAAAGAATTGGAAAAGATGAACCAATCAGCAGAATACCCCATGTGACACCCCCAAATCCTGGTACTTAAATTCCACGGAATTTGGTGTTCACTATTCAAATATCATCTATCTATCTACCCATAATAAATGCAAACCATGTAATAGATAGAAATAAAATCCTCCCCTTATGGGGTTATAACATCTGAAAAAAATACAATCCCAGGTCAAACTAACGTTAAACATCTGTGTGGAAACATAAACAAATAATAAGTCTTAAACAACATCAAGTCTTAACAATAACATTCTTAAAATTAAATAACAAGTCTTCATCACTTATTAGCTCTGCCCTTGCCTTTGCTAGTAGAAGGCTCATCGTACCTTTCGTTCTTAACTGCAATGTTATTATTACGCAAGAGTGAGCATGATTTCCCACAAGTATAAAAATGTAATAACAATATATAATAACATGTGAATGAATCAAATACTTCTGAAATAAAAGCTTAACTTTTGAATCAAGAATGAATAACAAGAATTCAAAAGATTTCTGAAGGTCATGATCTTGAACTATGTTCTAGGTTATCAAGGGTTATACTTAAAACCTTTAATAGTCATAAGACTGTGGACTCTTCTACTCGTACTTAGGGGGGTCAGCCCTTAGTACCATACTGTGCACAATATCCTAACGCTAACGCATAAGTAAATCCCTTTGCAGGATTGTTCATCTCAGTTTGACATTAAATGCCGCACCAAAGGAAGTTTGGTTTGGATAAATCAATAAGGGTTCTGAATTTAGAACATTCATCAACTATGGGCTAGTTGAATCAATAAGGATTCGCTACTCTAACAAGGTTTAACAATAAATGATATTTTTATGAATAACAATCTCAATAGGTATACAATAGAACAATTATTGTATAACAAAATCATACTTTGAAAAGATAGTAAATCTTTAACATAACAAATGAACTTGATTTATAACTTGAATAATGATAACAAGTAGGTCTAGGAAACTTGTCTCGTGCATAGATTACACGCTAATTAAACACGTTCCTTGAATTTAATCCTACATATCATTTCCATTCACAACTATAGTTAATTATAATATAACTAGTCATCATAAGTTCATTCTCTTTGTCTAACTTTGATTATGACCATACTTAGTCAATTTATCACATTCATTGTCACATAATTTACACTTCACGAAAAACAAGCTAATTTTGTATTCAATAATTCAATCTACATGCAATTATGTTATTTACATGCTAAGTGCAACAATCCGGATTTTTAATTAATATTTAAATATTTATTAAATTATATAAATATTTAATGGATGTGTTTATCGTTGAATAAGTATTTGTTTAATTGATTTGATGTGATTTGATTATTTATTTGTTTAATAAATAATAAATGAGTTAAGGAAAGTAATTATTTTGAGATAGTAATCTATTTAATTTAATAATTAAGTTAGAGGGTTTATAATGATTAAATAAATTATTATATTATGCAATGAATTGTTATTGTCATTAATTAAATGACGTATAAAAACTTAATTAATTAGAAGTGTGACAAATAACTATATTATAAGTAGTTATTAAAATAAATTAAAGTAGTTTTAATTTATTTTGCCAAACAAGGCTTAAATATATTAATTCTTTAATTTTAAAGAGTTTTGCCAAACGAAGCCTTATGTCTTTTGGAGTTCTTTTGAATTTTGAAATATTATATAAATAAAATAATGAATAAAATATATTTATAACCTATAACTCCGTTAATATTACAACTGCTATACTTTAAAGTTCTATTTCTTTAACGAACTGTTTCCAAGTATGCTTTTTGGCTTTTTGTTTTGGCTAGATTTTATTGATGATAAATGATATAACCATTGAAAAATTCAAATCCTTTGAAGCTAATTAATGTTTACTAATCCAAATTGCTTTGGTGCGGTCTCGCTTGAATACTAAGATGAACAACCCGAATAATTAGGCCAAACAGATGTCGGGCATATAGTCTCATTTATACATCAGGAGTAAAAGCATTTGTATGCAGTTAAACTTTATACCTGTGCACAATGTAGGGTCCGATAGGCTGATCACCCGGAGTACTTGTAGAGACTGTTTACAATCTATTTGATTGTTAAACCTTATGATGGTTTTTGATGAAACAAAATAATGTTCAGGGTATCTAACACCCATTAGTATGTTATTGAGAATTCTAAAACTCTTATCTTGATATTCCTGTTTATCTCTTGACAATTATTTCAACTGTTGAGAAATATTCATACAAATGCTTTTACTCCTGATGTATGTTTTCAAACTACTTTATACACTTGTTGGGCAATTTGTGCTCATTCTTGCTTAAATCTTTCAGTTAGGGCTGAGAACACTGAGGGCTCGGGCAAGGACAAGGGGAAGTCTAAGATGAAATGATGCGAGTTATTTATGTAATAAGTTATATTTTCCGCATATGATATAATGTAGCGATAAATGCTAAGTTTAAGTTTCAGTTTATTTAAGGTTGTAAAGACTTGAGATTTTATTTGAATGGGAATGTAAAAGTTATTATTATTATTATTATTATTATTTCTGGAGTTTTTGTAGTTAGATTATTATGTATGTTTTATCGTGAGCACCATGTCCGGTAATCGATGTTATACGGATTTGGGGGCGTCACATGTTGAGCACACACACTCTATATCAATGATTACAGTTTAAGATTTGATGATTAATAGGAATTTCCTGATTGGTTTTGATACGAAGTATTGTTATGTTTGCTTGATTTCTTTGAGGCCGGATGAACAGACTTATTGCTATCACTACTGCTGGATTCGTAGGCATATTGTCTAGTTTCACTCCATTGCATTACAT
Source organism: Panax japonicus (assembly GCA_020205505.1). Classification (NCBI taxonomy): domain Eukaryota; kingdom Viridiplantae; phylum Streptophyta; class Magnoliopsida; order Apiales; family Araliaceae; genus Panax; species Panax japonicus. The sequence continues at coordinate 25,964,889 of CM035101.1, read as the reverse complement.
AGCATTTTTGTTTTGTTTTGTGCTCGAGGACTAGCACGTGTTTAAGTTTGGGGGAGTTTGATGAGTGGGTTTTATACCTACGAATCGGCCTCTAAGTCGAGCTTAAACTGTGTTAATTCTTTATTTTTGTGTTTCTTTTTACTTGTTTATTGTTGTTTTATGTTTAGGTGTGGTGGCATAGCATTTGGGCTTAAAAGATGGGTTCATGGCGAAACTTGGCAAGTAAATGAGCAAAAGTTGGGCTGATGTAGAATGAACCCCCATCGGGGCGGACATTATACACTCAAAACCCCCCACCGGGGCGGGGGTACTAAGGTAAAAACAGAAGCACCCCCCGCCGAGGCGGGGGTACGGGAAAAGTCCAAGACTTTTATTTCGGTTGTAATTTTGTAGTGGCGTGAAGGAAGGAGGTTGGTATGGTTTGGAACTGTATTTGGCATCGAGTTATGATCAGAATACATGTCTTATGTAAGTGATAGCAGGAGACAACAAGGGGAGATTAACAACACACAATCAATTTACAATTAGAAGCCGGAATTTGGAGAAAATTCATTAGAGGAAGGGTTGAAGGTCTGGGTCGCGATAATTACAGATTGGAGCTGAGAAGAAGGGTGGTTTTGTATTAATTCTACTTCTTTAATTCAATTTTTGTAATTGGGATGATGATTACTTTGATGATTTCAGTTTTTATTTCGTTTGTGATGAACTAATTATTTGTTAGGCTTATGACAGATCTTTATGGTTGAACGATGATTATGTAGTCCTTAATTTCAGTTTAATAATCTATCATTCAGTTTATATATTGTGATTTGTGCTTTAATTCATGAATTGCTTGATCACCAATTCTGTGTGGATTTGTATGAACTCGAGAGATGATATATCAATCTAGACTTAATCATTATAGCATCTGTTCTTGAATTCTGTGATTGAATGGAATCTTAATGAATGTTAGGGTAGAGATATACTTAACATTGTATGTAATCGGGTAGAGTGTAACGACCCCAAAATTTAAATAATTTAATTCTCGACTTCGGACGTTAATAATACATTCAACCTCTAATTTTACATCATTAAACAATAATACAACCATTGAAATCTATGAAATAATTAAAATTTTCTATTACAAACTATTCTCGTTCCCAAAACTTTCAACCTTTACATCTAAATATCGCAGAATCATTTTAATACTACAAGAGTTTACATTCGCAAAATGATATTACAATTAAAAATTAATACATTATTCGGAACCTTAAATATGGTTCAAATAATAATAACTCAGCCAAAGTATATAATTCTTTAAGTATAACATATGATTCATATCTTTCAAGTAGCACATAACTTTACCTAAAATCTTTATCCTGCAAAAGTGGTTATTTGTAAGGTTGAGAACGACAGCCTAGCAAAATCTAACAGTTTTCATGAATCTCATAGCACATAATAAAATGCTCGATATACATCTCTTAAACATTGGACTAACATAACATACAAGCTACAGTTCATATAACAAGTATAAAGATTAAGTTCCTTACTCAATCAACATTCATTATTAAATCAACGTAGTCATAATTTGACTTTAACGTTTTATACTTTCAATATATATAACACATCATGCTCTTTATAACAAAAATTTAAAACAGTTCATCATCAAGTTCACATAACAAATAGGAACTAAAAGACTTGCCTTGATTGTTGTTTTCCAATAACAGTTTAACAACTTACAGCTATCTGCACTTCGTGTGCCCTACACAATTATATAATCATTCACATTAACTATTAGTCACATAGCAATGCATAGTAGTTGTAATGTAAACTTTACTTTATAACTCATAACCCTTCCTATTATCAATAAACAATGTTCAATTTGATTGAGTTAACTTTTGACTTATATCTCACTATATTTCTTTTTAATAATACTCAAAATTAATTTAAATGTTTAAGTCTTGATAGGAATCCTTATTGGTTTTCTATTAACCCCATTTCATATCTTATAATTTTCATTTCATTTTACTTAAAACACTTTTTACGTTCATTAACACTTGTCACGACGTTTCGACGTTTATTCGTCACACACCCGATTTGTCTCTCATGTGTATGATTAGTATGTTTATACAACATATCTATACATCATTTATTAATCTTAAGCATCATTATATTTACTAACATTCATGTTTTATAACTTAGATCAACATCTTCTATCGTCAAAAGCACTACACTTGCATACGTGAATGCTTGACGCCCTCTGATTGTCCCCGAAAACACAATAGTCCTAAAGATGACAATTTTGACCCCTTTTCTGACTTCAAATTGAAAAACTTAAAGAATGAAAGTTGTAGGTCTATTCTTCCTCGTTCCGAATCATCTTGAATCTCCTCAATCGGAGTTTGTATGAAAAGGTTATGGTTGTTTTACTACAGGAGGTCAACATAGTCACACTGGACAAACCTAGAGCGCAGTTACGCCTTAGAGGGAAGTTGCGCCCCAAAATGTTTAGGGCACAGCATAGCTGCGCCCGATATCAGATCGGGACTTGCAGTTTACTGTTCTTGCGATTTTTGACCCTTTTCTCTTTCTAATCTTCATAACTTGAGTTATACGTATCCAAATTAGTCCATTTTTGATTCTATAGATTCGTAATTCATAGAACTACAACATACTAGAATAATAAAAATTTACAGAAATACTAACTAGTCTAAATCTTGACCCAAAACTCATTTTCATACTAAACTTTAATGTTTTAACATGTTTAACGAATTTATTCACTATGAATTCGTTTTACAATCAAAACAGTTAGTTTCAATTACTTTGTTTTCATTTCTTCATATATTTTCACAATCAATAGCGAATTTATACATTATACTATGAATTAAACGTCAATTTTGACTTCAAAATAAGCCATATTCATACTCATATTCACTCTAAACGATTTCATTTCTTTTTGAACGTAATTCATCTAAATTAATATCCCAAATCCTACTCTAGATGTTAGTTATAACATCACAATTACATCTACACACAATCGAACAATGTATATACTAACAATTCATTAAAATTCCATTTACAGAGAGTTTGAAACTTAAGAACATAAAACTTTCATATACTTAAAACTAAAGTTTTAGAGATTTTACCTTCAATTGGTAGATTATTCCACAAGAATGATTAGGCTTTCTTCCTCAACCTTCTTCCTTCAAACTCATAATTTCTCTCTTTTCTTTCTCTCCTTTCTCTCTATTTTTCTCTGTATTATCCCTTTCTTATCTTCTCAAACTTAGGCCAAACTCTTACGTAAAACATAAAACAGACGCAATAAACCAAAACATATAAAACTACCATACTAATAAATATAATAATTATGTATCAGCTATAAAAGTATTTATTATATTTTATTTTTTTATTTAAAAGCCATAAGACTTTGTTTGACAAAACCAATTAAAATAATGACTTAATCATTCCTTAAGCCTTGTTTGGCAAAACAAGATGAAAATAAGAATTTCAAAAGCTCTAAGGTTTTGTTTGGTAAAACCAAATTAAAACTCTTTTAATCTATTTTCATAAGTCATTTATAATATAGTTTAATTGTCACACTTTATTTAAATAAATTCCCATATTCAAATTAAATTAAATCTAATAACAATTTATTAAATCAATTTACCACATAAACTAATACAATAAAATTATAATTTTTATTATAATTATAAGTTTATTTAATAAATTAACACATCACTTTAATTACAAAATCAAATTAAAATAACAATAGAATAATTCATTTAATCATAATATAGTTTCAACTTAATTTAAATTACCCAATATTTATAGGGTTAATTTCACTTGCCACCAAATTTCTTATCGTGACTAATTTCTTTTATTTCCTTTAATAGTTCAATCAACTATTAAATCTCATAGAAATTTAATTTCTTCATACCAAAACACATAATTCAAAATATATACACCTCTTAATAAGAATTTTAATTATTAAATTCTTATTTTAATAATTTATGAAAATTCGGGTTTTCACATCCTTCCCCCTTATAAGGATTTCGTCCTCGGAATCACTGAAACCCTACCTTACTCAGGTTTTCATCAAATCTTTTTAAAAAACTTTTTAAAAAAAATTATCGTTGAATAACTTTAACACATTATCTTAATATAGGTTTTATATTTCCTACTATATTCATTTCTTCAACAAATTCTAGGTTTTATTTCATAACTTTCACTTGAACTCAATTATAGTTTGAGTATTATATATTTTTTAACACATTCATTTCCTTTTTCTAAGGATCGTTATCACAAACACTCGGGATATTACATTCACCCTTTCTTCTAAGAGTTTCGTCCTCAAAATTTTATTTATTAATCTTCATTCATTCAATTTATCAAAATAGATTTTACATTAATCTTTATTCATTCATTGGGTTCTATAACCACTTTTCTATTAAAAGTTTTACATTAATTTTTGATAACTCATCTCCTTCTCATTTCAGAATTTCTTTTCTCACTTATTTAATATATTCATCATTTAGTGTCGCATTCTACGACCTACTTCTTTCTAAGGGATATCATCCTTATCACATTCGCCTTTTAGAACAACAAGAATCTTCCATAATTGCTCAATAATTGGGAAGCAATATGAATAACTCAGGAATTTAAAAGATTCTCGAATCATGATGAGGGGTCAAAAGACCTTGAACTTCATCCAGGGTTATAAGTATTTCTTTCAACTTAAACCTAAACAGTCATTAGACAGTAGGGACTCCCGTACTTAATGTGTTAAGCCCTTCGTATGATGTATTGTGCACTCTTTCCAAGGTTATAAGTATATTTTTCAACTTAAACCTAAACAATCAATAGACTATAGGGACTCCCGTACTTAGGGTGATAAGCCCTTCGTACCATATATTGTTCACAAACATCTAAACAATTTCGTGTACTCCCCTATAAAATGGTTGTTCACCTCAGCTTTTTAACACCTGAATTCGCACCAAAACAATTTGGTTTGACATAACTTCTCAAGAAACGATTGAAGTGCATAAACATCTTTCAATATTTATCTAGCTGAATCAAATAGCATAGACTTCTAACAACAACTCGAACATAAATTAAAATATTTTTATCCAATTCATATGGCATATCTTTCTTAATTTAAAGAAAACCAAAAATCCTTTTATGATGACATGATAATGTACTATCTCGAAAGTACGTTGAGGATTCAATCATTATATGACTTTATCATGCTACAACATACCATAGTGGGCTAATGATATTATGATCACATCCAACACCAGGTTCAATTGTGACACCCCCAAATCCGGGTACTTCAATTCCACGGGATTTGGTGTTCACTGTACCAATATCATCTATCTATTTATCCACAATAAATGCAAACCATGCCATGTATAGAAATAAAATCTTCCCCTTAAGGGTTACAACATCCGAATAATAATACAATCCCAGGTTAAACTAACCTTAAACATTTGTGCGAAAATATAAAGAATAAGTCTTAAGTAACATCAATTCTAATTACATCACATAAATAATCAGTCTTCATTGCTTGCTAAGCTTGCCCTTGTCTTTACTAGTGGAAGGTTCGTCTGCTCTTTCGTTCTTAACTACAATGCTATTATTACGCAAGAGTGAGCACGATTGTGACACCCCCAAAATAGGGATACATCACCTATTCTGAGTCGCCAACTACATTGTACAGAATATAAATACAATCTTAATTATAGAACAAAAGAGCTATGAGTTTAAATACAAATACTGTATTCTAGATAATATTCACTCTCAGAATAAGTCCTCATTACATTTATTGTCACACTATTTAACAGAATAGTGAGGACTACTAGCTAATACTATCATCCGGACCATCACTCCGTTCTCTGACTCGTCCCAGCTACGTTCTAATTTTCTGAAGAGAACAGTGAAAGAAAGAGTGAGCTCAACTAGCCCAGTAAGAAATATTATGACTAAAATAATGCAGAATAAACTATCATTAGCCTTCAACAGTGTTAAACTGATAAAATATAACAACATCAAGTTTAACTGTAGCGGAACAAGCAATCCATTAAAAGAGTCAAGTAGAGAAAAAAATCTACTATCTTTTATGATTTAAAAGGTTTTTCATCACTTTTATCGTTGGGACTCAGATTAATAAATAATTCACATCACCGAATAACCCCTGCACTACGGCCAATGATATTCTTTAGTATTACGACCACAAATTATCCATGCACTACGGGCCAAGGACATTCGTGTATTCACCAATGGTCATGATCATGCCAACAACTGTTCATCAATGCACTACGGGCCAATGAGGACTTTTACCACATCATTTGTAACATTACAGTCATGATTATATTGAATAATCCCTGGTCATAATCATACCAAGTTAATCTATGCACTACAGGCCACATATGACTTTCAAAAAATATAAACATGAGGATGATGATAATGATATAAGAATTCAATAAAATAAGTTCAAGAATTAATTTATTCAGGAACTAATAACGTCCAAGTTGTCAACATGATACTGCTTTGTGCAGTAAAATTCAAGAATGCTCATAAGAATATTTCCATGAAAAGATACTGGATGAAGCGCAAATATCAAGAATATTTCACTAATTTCGTGGAGTATAGAAGTCAAAACTTTAACCAACTGAGTATAATTAGGAATGAAATAACAAAAGAAATCACCAGGCATGCGATAGACCGCATAGGCAGGTTATTCCAAAAGAATAATAATTAACGGAACCAGGTCCGGCGTAAAACGCACAGACAGGATATTCCAACAGAATAATAAAGACGGAATCAAATCCGACGTAAAACGCACAGACAGGATATTCCAACAGAATAATAAATATGGAATCAGGTCCGACGTAAAATGCACAGACAGGATATTCCAACAGAATAATAAAGAATAGAATAACAGAAGAATTTCACCAAGTATAGGGCAGCCCGCGTATACAGGTTATTCTAATAGAATAATAAATAATGGACTAACATAAGTTCTCTTCATGAATACAAAAGAAATAATACTCCTTACCGTAAAAGAAACTGAATATAAGAGTAGGGAAGGAGCATAATACTTTTCTATAGCTTCTCTATAATTTCTCTCTCTAGAGTTTCAGTGAATTCGTAAGAAATAATGAAGGAATGAGCTTCCATTTATAGTAACTAACTCATGAACGGTCCAGATTGATTTACTTTAATCTGACGGTCAATATTTAAAGCAAAATCTTTTAAATAAAATATAATATATTATTTCTAAAATCTAATAAAACAAAACTGTTTATATATATATATATATATATATATATATATATATATATATATTACACACGTTGGTTTGAAAAAGAAAACCTTCCGTGACAAAAACATCAGACTTTCATCCCCCTCCAAACTCATTTCTTCCCTTGTGGGCCCAGCTTGTCATTATCATATATATATATATATATATATATATATATATATATATATATATATATATTCCCCCATCTTACGTAACAACACCCCCCTCCCATTTCTAAATTCTGATTTTCAACACATATGGGCCCCACATGTGGGCCCCACCTTTATAATATAAAGTAATTTTCTACCAAATATTTTGAAAAATTGGCAAAATGGGGGTCCATAAAATAAGCAAAACTGAGTGACTTCTTACGTAAGCATCAATAATCAATACTGTGTGCTACTATGCAACCACGCGTATTACTGTACTTTTAACACCAGGTGTTTCAACAGTTAACGGTAAATCTTCCGCCGTTATTTTCATAAAGTATTTTTGTCATTTTTTCAATCCGACAATAATTCTGCTATGGGGTCCACCAATGATTGTGCCGTTGTATGAATATTCCCTGTTAAAACGAATATTCCCCGACCAATCAAATATTATATAACAACTTGCGTACTTTGCAAAATTTATAAATATTACCCACAATTATAACATTATATCAAATTCATTCCATAATATTCAGATATGATATTTATAGAAAATTCATCTTTATTTATAAAAGTTGGGGTCTTACAACCTCCCCTTCTTATGAAATTTCGTCCTCAAAATTAGGGTACGTACCTTGTATGTCAAAGAGGTAAGGATACCTTGATTTCATTACAGATTCTAACTCCCAGGTCATTTCCTCAACAACGTTGTTTCTCCACAAAACTTTGACTTGAGGTATAACCTTGGAGCGTAGAATATGTTCCTTCTTATCCAAGATTTGAATAGGAACCTCTTCATACGTTAAATCTTTCACTATTTCGTCCGGTTCTAACTCAATAATGTGGTGCGGGTCTTTCACATATTTATGTAACATAGATATATGAAAAACGTTATGAACACGAGACATACTTGGCGGTAAAGCGAGTCTATAGGCCACAGTACTTACTCGATCGAGGATTATAATGGGCCGATGAATCGAAGATTGAGCTTTCCTCTCTTTCCAAATCTCGTAACTCCTTTCCATGGAGCAACACGTAACAACACATGATCTCCTATATCGAATTCCACGTCCTTTCGATGAAGATCAGCATAACTCTTTTGTCGATCTTGTGAGGTTTTTATACGTTGTCGGATCGTTTGAATCTTTTCCGGAGTCATATATACCAACTCCGGTCCCAATAACGTTGCTTCACCCACCTCATCCCAGCATACTGGAGAACGACACTTTCTTCCATACAACGCCTCGAATGGAGCAATGCCAATGCTTGCTTGATAGCTGTTGTTGTAGGAAAACTCAACCAATGGTAAGAACTTATCCCAAATTCCCTTGAAATCATGGACACAGAGTCTTAATAAATCTTCAAAAGTTTGAATAGGCCTCTCCGACTGTCCGTCCGTCTGAGGATGATATGCCGAACTAAATCGTAAATTCGTGCCCATAGCTTTTTGCAAGCTAACCCTAAATCTTGAAGTGAATATTGGGTCTCAATCAGAAACTATGGATACTGGCATACCATGCAGTCTTACAATCTCATTTATATACATACGAGCAAGACTCTCAAGTGTATAAGTTTCTCGTATCGGTAAGAAATGAGCGAACTTGGTCAATCTATCAACAATGACCCAAATCGCATCTATACCTTGAGAAACCTTAGGAAGAGCAGTAACGAAATTCGTGGTAATGTGCTCTCACTTCCATTCTGGAATTTTAAGTGGTTGCAATGGACCATTTGGTACTTGATGCTCCGCTTTAACTCGTTGACAAGTTAGACACCTTGAGATAAACAGCAATATCTCTCTCTTCATATTGCTCCACCAAAATTTATGACGAATATCATGATACATTTTGGTACTCCCAGGATGGATTGCAAACGGTGTGTTGTGCGCCTCCCTCATGATTTTATACTTTAAATCAGGTTCGTTAGGAACATAAAGTCTAGTTTTGACTCGAAGTATTCCTTCTTCATCGGTTCTTGCTTCCGGCATAACACCTTCTTGTACTTTCTTCCTCATATGTATCAGCTCCAGATCTATAACTTGAGCAGCTTTAACTTTATTAATTAAAGTCGGTTCTACTCGTATATTCGCCATCATCATGTGGATCCCTGGAGTCTTTATCTCTATCTCCATCATTTGCAAGTCACACAAAATGGGTCTTTGCGTTGACAATATCGCACTCGTACCCGTATATGATCTTCTACTAATCGCGTCAGCTACCACGTTCGCTTTTCCAAGATGGTATTAGATTGTATGATCATAATCTTTTAACAGTTCAAGCCAACGTCGTTGTCGAATGTTGAGTTCCTTTTGAGTGAAGAAATATTTAAGGCTTTTATGATCCGTAAAGATCACCACTTTCTCCCCATACAAGTAATGCCTCCAAATCTTTAGTGCGAAGACAACAGCTGCCAATTCTAGATCATGGGTAGGATAATTCCTCTCATATTCTTTGAGTTGTCGAGAGGCATAGGCTATGACTTTCCCATGTTGCATGATACAACATCCCAACCCTTTGCCTGAAGCATCACTGTAGATGACAAATCTCTCCGAGCCAGATGGTATTGTCAGAACATGTACTGAAATGAGTCTCCTCTTGAGTTCTTGAAAACTCTTCTCACATTCCTCGCTCCAACCAAACTTTATATCTTTCAGAGTCAGCTGAGTTAATGGAGTAGCGATTCGAGAAAATCCTTCCACGAATCTCCGATAATAACCAGCTAGGCCGAGAAAGCTACGTATTTCGGTCACTGATTTAGGTTGCTCCCAGCTTTGAATAGCTTCAATCTTTGCTGGGTCAACGGATATTCTATGACTTGATACTACGTGCCCAATGAATGCTACCTCCTCAAGCCAGAACTCGTATTTCTTCAACTTGGCATAAAGCTTATATTCACAAAGCTTTTGGAGTATCAGCCTCAATTGTTGCTCATGATCTTCACGGCTTTTGGAATAAATAAGGATGTAATCAATAAAGACGACCACAAAGTGATCCAAATATTCCTTGAATACTCGGTTCATCATATCCATGGAGGCATCAGGAGCATTAGTCAATCCAAAGGACATGACTAGGAATTCATAATGCCTGTACCGAGTTCTGAAAGCCGTCTTTAGATGTCATCGGTTCTAATCTTCAATTGGTGATATCCGGAATGAAGATCGATTTTTGAAAAGAATTTGGCGCCTTGCAACTGGTCAAACAGGTCATCAATATGTGGCAATGGTTACCTATTTTTGATGGTGACATTGATTCAACTCCCGATAATTAATACAAAGTTGCATACTCCCTTCTTTCTTTTTCACGAATAGAATAGGAGCACCCTAAGGAGAAGTACTAGGACGAATAAAGCCAATGCCTAACAATTCTTGCAGTTGGGTCTTTAATTCCTGAAGTTCAATAGGAGCCATTCGATATGGGGCTTTGGAAATGGGTTTTGTACCGGGTTCAAGGTCGATACAAAATTCAATTTTACGCTCTGGGGGTAGGCCAGAAAGTTCTTCAGGGAATACGTCAGAAAATTCATTAACAATAGAAATATCATTCAAAACTGACGTATTTTTGTTTAGATCCGTGACATGAGCTAAGAAAACTTGACAACCATTTTTCAATAAACAAATAGCTTTATGGCTTGAGATGACAGTGATTGATTTTAATAGTTTGGTTGCTTGAATTCTCATAATAGGTTGGTTAGGAATATGAAAGCTAACAAACTTACGAAAACAATCAATTTTTGCATGATGTGTTGTTAACCAATCAATCCCTAGAATCACATCAAATGCAAGTATTTTCAAAGAAATAAGATCAACAGGTAACAAGAAGGTGCCGATTTGAACTAAACAAGACTTATAAACAGTGGATGTAATGAAGGTTTCTTCCAACGGAGTTTCAACAGATAAGTCAAAATCTAATTTCTCCGGAGTCAAATTTAATGGTTGAGCGCAAGTAGGAGACATAAAAGAATGGGTAGAACTAGTATCAAATAAGGTATAAACTTCACTAGAGTTTATGATAAGCTTACCCGTGATGACCTCATTCGGGTTCCTTACTTTCTGGGAGGTCACGACAAATGCTCTCCCTTGCACCGCCGACTTTGACTTTTCTGGGACGGCCTTTGGTGCCTCTATCCTAGCTGAACTTGTCTTCAGTGAACGACAAAATCGGGCTAGGTGACCTTCTTTTCCATAATTATAACACTCTTTGGATGGCATCACGCAGTTTGGACTGATATGTCCCTCCCCTCCGCATTTGAAGCATATGATAGGTGGTCGTTCTCCTTCCTTAATCATGGTTGCTGGTGCTGACGTCTTTTCATCATTGTTGAATCTCCTTTTCTTGAAATGTCCATTTTTACTGTCTTGGCCATGATTACCACCGAAGTGCTTACCATTTCTGGCATGTTGATTCCCTCCACGTTTGTTTTCACCGCTTCGATAACTGATACCACTGGTATTTTCATGCTGCCAGCTGCTTTCTCTTGGTTGCATTGACTTGTTACCACGCTCCAATAATTGAGCCCTATTTACAACATCTGAGTACACACGCGGTTTATGAGAAATAAGATATTGACGTATCTCCGGTTTCAAACCTCTTAAAAACATTCGCGTCATTCGCTCCTCATTATCGACCAAATTGGATGTAAACCGAGATAACTCCGCAAATTTAGCCTCGTATTACGACATGGTCATATTGTTTTGTTCCAACTTGATAAACTCCACCTCTTTCATGTGACGAATACTCTCGGGAAAGTACTTGTCGTTGAATAGCTCTTGGAACTTCTCCCAAGACATCTTGAGTGCATCAGGCTTGGTACGTTTTACAGATTCCCACCAGTAATCTGCCTCTTCACTCAACATGAAGGTGGCGAAGGGAACCTTTTGCTCCTCGAAGCATCCCAAGACATCAAATATCTTGGTGATCTGCTTTATCCATGCTTCCGCCTTAAGTTGTTTTGGCTCTCCAATAAACTCCGGTGGTCCCAGCTCCTTGAACTATTTAGTGGTGACCGTCCAAGAGTTTCCAGTGTTTCCACCTACATTTTGGACAGGAGCCACTCTTGCCTGATATTGCATGAATTGCATAAAGCCTCTGAACAATCCATCATTCATCATTTGGTCAGTGTTATTGTTTACATGAGGATTGTCGCATTCCTGATGCACATTCTCCCGATTTTTGATATGTGGAGACTCAACGGTCTCCTATGCTCCATTGTTATTCTCAACATTTTTGGATGTCATTTTTAGATACTGCCACAAAACAAGGGTTAGTTGACATATAACATATTATCTCTAAACTCTGACCAACCAATTAAATACCAAATAAATTTAAGTAGGTCATACTAGCGAAGGAATTCCTTGTCCCTCCCCTCCGAGATCTAGTCTCACATCTTAGCCAGGGATCATATCCATAAGCTTTGATACCAACTGTGACGCCCCCAAAATAGGAATACATCACCTATTCTGAGTCGCCAAATACATGGTATATAATATAAATACAATCTTAATTATACAACAAGAGAGCTGTTAGTTTAAATACAAATACTGTATTCCAGACAATATCCACTCTCATAATAAGTCATCATTACATTTATTGTCACACTATTTAACTGAATAGTGAGGACTACTAGCTAATACTATCATCCGGACCATAACTCCGTTCCCCGACTCGTCCCAGCTATGTTCTCATTTCCTAAATAGAACAGTGAAAGAAAGGGTGAGCTCAACTAGCCCAATAAGAAATATTATGACTAAGATAATGCAGAATAAACTATCATTAGCCTTCAACAGTGTTAAACTGATAAAATATAACAACATCAAGTTTAACTGCAGCGGTACAAGCAATCCATTAAAAGAGTCAAGTAGAAAAAAAAATCTACTATCTTTTATGATTTAAAAGGTTTTTCATCACTTTTATCGCTGGGACTCAGCTTAATAAATAATTCTCATCACCGAATCACCCCTGCACTACGGCCAATGATATTCTTTAGTATTACGACCACAAATTATCCATGCACTACGGGCCAAGGACATTCGTGTTTTCACTAATAGTCATGATCATGCCAACAACTGTTCATCAATGCACTATGGGCCAATGAGGACTTTTACCACATTATTTGTAACATTACGGTCATGATTATACCGAATAATCCCTGGTTATAATCATACCTAGTCCATCTATGCACTACAGGCCACATATGACTTTCAAAAAATATAAACATGAGGATGATGATAATGATATAATAATTCAATAAAACAAGTTCAAAAATTAATTTATTCAGGAACTAATAACGTCCTAGTTGTCAACATAATACTGCTTTGTGCAGTAAAATTCAAGAATGCTTAGAAGAATATTTCCATAAAAAGATACTGGATGAAGCATAAATATCAAGAATATTCCACTAATTTCATGTAGTATAGAAGTCAAAACTTTAACCAACTGAGTATAATTAGGAATGGAATAACAAAAGAAATCATCAGGCATGCGATAGACCGAACAGGCAGGTTATTCCAACAGAATAATAATTAACGGAACCAGGTCCGGCGTAAAACGCACAGACAGGATATTCCAATAGAATAATAAAGACGAAATCAGGTCCGACGTAAAATGCACAAACAGGATATTCCAACAAAATAATAAAGACGGAATCAGGTTCGGTGTAAAACACACAGACAGGATATTCCAACAGAATAATAAAGACGGAATCAGGTCCGACGTAAAACGCACATACAGGATATTCCAACAGAATAATAAAGAATGGAATAACAAAAGAATTTCACCAAGTATAGGGTAGCCCGCGTATACAGGTTATTCTAACTGAATAATAAATAATGGAATAACATTAGTTCTCTTCATAAATAGAAAAGAAATAATACCCCTTACCGTAAAAGAAACTGAATATAAGAGTAGGGAAGGAGCAGAATACTTTTCTATAGCTTCTCTATAATTTCTTTCTCTAGAGTTTCAGTGAATTCGTAAGAAATAATGAAGGAATGAGCTTTCTATTTATAGAAAAATGGACTGCATAGTAACTAACTCATGAACGGTCCAGATTGATTTACTTTAATATGACGGTCCATATTTAAAGCAAAATCTTTTAAATAAAATATAATATATTCTATTTAAAATCTAATAAAACAAAATTTTTATATAATATATATATATATATATATAGTATATATATATATATATATATATAAATACATATTACACACGTTGGTTTGAAAAAGAAAACCTTTCGTGACAAAAACATCAGACTTTCATCCCCCTCCAAATTCATTTCTTTCCTTGTGGGCCCCGCTTGTCATTATCACACACACACACACACACACACACACACACACACACACACACACACACACACACACACACATATATATATATATATATATATATATATATATATTCCCCCCATCTTACATAACAACACCCCCCTCCCATTTCTAAATTCTGATTTTCAACACTTATGGGCCCCACATGTGGGCCCCATCTTTATAATATAAAATAATTTTCTACCAAATATTTTGAAAAATGGGCAAAATGTGGGGCCATAAAATAAGCAAAACTAAGTAACTTCTCACGTAAGCATCAATAATCAATATTGTGTGCTACTATGCAACCACGCGTATTACTGTACTTTTAACACCGGGTGTTTTAACAGTTAACGGTAAAACTTCAGCCGTTATTTTCATAAAGTATTTTTGTCGTTTTCTCAATCCGACAATAATTCCGCTGTGGGGTCCACCAGTGATTGTGTCGTTGTACGAATATTCCCTGTTAAAATGAATATTCCCCGACCAATCGAATATTATATAACAACTTGTGTACTTTGTGAAATTTATAAATATTACCCACAATTATAACATTATATCAAATTCATTCCATAATATTCAAAAATGATATTTATAGAAAATTTATCTTTATTTTTAAAAGTTGGGGTCTTACAACGACTGCCCACAAGTATAACAATATAACAATGAATAATAACATGCAAGAGAAATAATAACTTCTGAAATAAAAGCTGAACTTCTGAATCAAGAATGAATAACAGGAATCAAAAGATTTTTGAGGGTCATAAGACCTTGAACTATGTCCTAGGTTATCAAGGGTTATACTTGAAACCTTTAACAGTCATAAGACTATGGACCTTTCTACTCGTACTTAGGGGATCAGCCCTTAGTACCATACTGTGCACAATATCTTAACGCTAACACATAAGTAAATCCCTTTGCAGGGTTGTTCATCTCAGTTTAACATTCGAGTCCGCACCAAAGGAAGTTTGGTTTGGATAATTCAATAAGGGTTCTAAAATTTAGAACATTCATCAACTATGTACTAGTCGAATCAATAAGGTTCACTAGTCTAACAAGGTTCAAGAATAATGATATTCAAATTGAATAATAATCTCAAGAAGTATACAATAGAACAAATATTGTATAACAATTTCATATTTTGAAAGGATAATAAATCTTTAATATAACAATTAGAACTTGAATAATAGTAATGAGAATTTACTCAAGGTAAATAATAAACTTGAACAATGATAACAAGTAGGAGTAGGAAACTTGCATCGTGCGTAGATTACACTTTAATTAAACTCATTCTTTGATTTAAATCCTACATATCATTTAAATTCACAACTCTAGTTAAATTATAATATAATTAACCATCATAAATTTATTCATTTATCTAAACTTTGGTTATGACTATACTTAATCAAATATCACACTTATTGTCACATAATAACACTTCCTGATTAATAAGCTACTTGTGCATTTCATAATTCAATCCACATGCAATTATGTTATTTAATGTTAGTATGTATTTTAATATCTCATTATACTTCTAACATATTTTTATGATCATTACATTAAGTTACTAACACATTGCTAGGCTTAACATTTAAAAATAATTCATTTCTGGACATTATGCAGAGTGGCGCTGCGGCGCCACTTTCAGTACTTGGTCTTCGCGCTGCGGCGCTGTGGCGCTGTGGCTCTGCGGTTTGAAACCTAGCGCTGCAATGCGGTGGGGGTGTGGCGCGGAACATAAGGCATGAGACTGGTGCCGCGGCGTGGCGAACCAAAAACTGTTCTGTAATTCACAAAAATTGCAGAACACAGCCAAAAAACTCCAATTAAATTTTACTACACGAATTTAATCATACCCACATGTTAGAATTCATATATAAACATTACTCAACATCTATAGAATGATTTTAACCCATTAAAACACATAATTACATAATTAAAATGTATAAATTTCATTGTTCTTTGTGTTCTTGAAGATTTTGAACAAAAACATAAAATTTTAACACTACAGATTCATTATAACACCGAATCCATTCATTTAAGGTTTGTTCTCTTCGTAACAACATGTATAATCAAATAAGAGTGGGAATTTTATAAAAACATTTATGTTTGACACATTAAATTTACGTATAAGAGCCATATGGCCATAACCCAAACTCTATAATTTTGAAGAAATCATATACGGTGTAATATAATGAAACTGATGATAGGGAATCATGCAATATATATATATAAAACATGCTATACTACTTGAATTATTACATATATCCATATAACAACACAATTTCCCAATTACAGAGACTTTACATTGATGAATGAAAGCCATTTTTATAAAAACTTTAATACGTAATTTAAAATTTGGGAAGGAGTAGATTACTCACCGCTTAGTATAGATAGAAGAGATGAACTTTCTCGATTAATCAAACAACTAACAATTCTCTCAAAATCTTAATTCTCTCTCTCTGTGTGATTTCCTTGTAGAACTTAGAAAATGAAGAGAAGAAGAATACGTATAATAATAATAATAATAATAATAAGGGAAGGAACTGACGCGTTGTGGTCAGTTACCCAGTCATGGGTAACTTCCCTCAACTCCCACTAAGGCCATGTTTGGCTATCATTTTAAAAGCTTATACCCCATTAATTTAATAAAACCTCTTGTAATATAGTTAAATAATGTCACACTCCTTTATAAAATAAATCAATATCTTAATTAATTTATTTTAAATAAAATATAATAAATTCTCATAAATTCACATAGTCGCATAATTAAATTTCTCATTAATAAATAATGTCAAATTATTAACTCTCTAATTAATAATTAAATTAATTAAAATAACATTAGGCTTATTAAATATTTCTTTTAATACAATAAGCTCACATAATGACATACTTCGATAATAAAAATTATCCACATTAATTTAATAAATGTAACACATATAATTAAATTAATCTACCACAACTGCATCGATTAATTATTTAATCTAATAATTAAATCATCGAAAATATTTATCTACTTCAATAAATATTAAGAATTAAATTACAAAAATCTCGTTCGTTATATCAATTGCATTGATGACTTCCTCATTTTTCAAATCAGCATCAAATTTAGTGATGCCTTAATGACTACAAAAACACAAAATACATTTTGATATTTTTAAAACATTTTTGTCTAGCTAAAACAATTAGCATAGACATGCGAATAACGATATTATTTTCTAAAACTCATTGGTTGCATCATTTGATCCAATGTTTTTCAAGAAAAATAGAAGTATAAACATCAGCACGAAGTCAATAAGTTTTGAAAATCTAGCAAAGCTAGAAGATATGGAATATCTAATTTTCTCCATCAATTTTAATCTTTACTCCATTACCTCATTACTAACTAATTCTTTTTATTTGTAGCACCACAAATGCTCTTATACTAAATATTCTTGTATTTCAACTAATAATCTTCCTATACCCCCAGTATATTTCATCAAACTTACCACATATTGGAAGTTCAGGAACTTGCCACAATAATATGAGTTTAAGAATTTATCCTAGTCAGACCATATGCGTCCATTCGCTAAGGAGTTCAAAACATACTATATAATTATGAGTCACGAACTTACCATATGCACTAGTTTTAAGAACCGTACCTAATCTTAATATCATCTAACCTAATCTTAAAAGCCTCTAACTATCTGTTAGTTCCTAGTAGGCACAATAATTATCTAGAAGGGGGATTGAATAGATATTTAAAAAATCTTTTAGTTAATGATGATTAAAACTTAGCGGAATTTATGTTTGTTTTAATATTTTTTGCAAAGTAGTGGAGTTATGAGAGTGAGGCAGTTATAGCAGTTATGGCAGATATAGCAGTTATAGTATGAATGTAAAAGACACAATCATTTTAAGTGGTTCATAGCACTTAAAGCTCCTAGTCCACTCTTCTACTCAACGAGTAGGAAATTCACTAAGGATGTCTTTTACAACTTC
The DNA here is from genome assembly GCA_020205505.1 of Panax japonicus. Classification (NCBI taxonomy): domain Eukaryota; kingdom Viridiplantae; phylum Streptophyta; class Magnoliopsida; order Apiales; family Araliaceae; genus Panax; species Panax japonicus. Next base: position 25,946,174 of record CM035101.1, on the reverse strand, counting down.
TGAATCACACAGATTCCTTCTAGACCAGTATTCTAGGAACTTCTTAGTTCACTCTTGAACTCTTCAAGTCCAGCAGACTTAGTTCTCTTACAGTTCACTTAGAACGCTTCAAGTCCAGCAGACTTGGTACTCTTCTTCAGTTGATTGATAAATGTTGAGTTCTTGATGGTTGCTACTCAGTTGCTGTTTAAGTACTTGTTCGAAAGAACTGAGTGGCTGAGCAAGCTTTGCAATTTCTCATATCGTAGAGTTGCGCTTTTAGAGTTGTTCACGTTGTTTGTTCAATGCTTGCTTATCTTGCATTCATATGCTTGATTTGCATATATGTGATCTTGAAAACTATCCGTTGGAACCATCCGTTGAAGTATTAAATGCATTTGACTTTTTTGTTTTTTGATAGAGACATTTCTGCAGATCTTCTGAACTACATCTTGGCCTACTGACACTGCAGACTGCTTTCTTACTTAACACTTGAAAAGGTGTTTTCTCCTTACCAATTGTACTTTTCTTAGCTTCTTCAATACACTTTTTTGTTGCATACTAAGGATATTTCTTATGACTTTGGGACTAGTGAGTACTGCAGAATTTAGAATCCATTCCTCTTTTGTTGGAACCTATCTCTGAACAAATTATGAGGCTCGACGTTTTCTGACATAAGACAGATGATACTCTACGATTTAGATTATGGTGACTTATCGCCTTGGTTCCTGGTCTGATGCTATCAGCCGAGAGCACTACGATTTCTCTTAAGTCTTTGCACACTACGATCTTTGCTTGCTTGAGTTGTAAACTCTACGTTTCTGAGAGCACTCTACGATCGTTGACTTGTAAATTCTACGTTTCTTTCAGCACACTACGATCGTTGAGTTGGCTCGACAAACATTAGGACCACTCTACGATTTTCGAAGAGGCCCTTCAAGGCAGGCACACTACGATCTTTGAAGCTCTACATTTCTGCCTTGACTTCTGTAATGTTGATCAGATTTATTCACTCTGATTTCTTTGAAGCCTATCTATTACATCTGAAGATCAACCTAACAGCTTTGATCTTAATATCTACACATTCTATTAAAGAATGATACACGTTAAGAGCTTAGATCAACCTAACAAATTTGATATATCACTAAGTCCTTATACATATCTTACTTGAAGGACTTTACAAATAATCATAAGTATATACATTAAAACATCAAATCATAATATGCATGCTCCCAACAATCTCCCCCTATTTGATGTTGACATAACCAAGGAGATTTGTTGTCATGATTATTAGTGTCTAGATGCATTTGCAGGAATTTTAAACATGTCTTAGTATTTCAGTGAGCAACTGAAATTTTTAGAGAATAAGAATGAATTTATTAATGTTCAAGAAATATTGCAGTTTAGCTTTACATCAATAAGAATATAAAGTTTCAACTTATCTCTATTTCTTTGACATTTTCCTTGGAGGATTGGCATACTCCTCAGCCCTTCTTTTTCTGCTAGCTTCATCCCTTCTGGCTAACTATTACAGCTTACTTGGACTTACTATCAGGTTGTGATCATGCTTATTCATGAATACTAGATCTCCAATTGGCATTCTTAGGCCTGTGGTGGTCACATTTGGTGAGCTGGTAGTTGGCCCTTGACTTCTTAAAGGCTGAGCCATCAAGACTTCCTGCTGATCAGATCATTGAGTCTGATTGCTTGATCGTGGAGTCTGTTGGTGGAACTGTCTTGCAGGAGGGCTTCATGAAAATTGTCCTCTTCCCTTTTATTGGTTTCCTTGACCTCCTATTCCTCTGCCCTGATCTCCCTGTGCTCCTTGAACTCCTTTCCCTTTATTATCCCCTTTTATGTCAGCATCAAGCGTTCAAATGTCTGTAGAAAGTCGATTTACTCCTTGGACAAGCTCGTTTAGTTGGCTTTATGTTTGAGCAATGTCCTCTCGACTTTCCTTGATCTGGATTTCAGATCTAGCTTCTTTGTTTAGAGGGCAGTGAGAACAATATCAGTCTGTTGTTCCTGATTTATATAAGCTTTCTGGAATTCTTTGACTGAATTTTTCAGGTTTATGATGTTCTTCGGCATGAGTTTATTTTGGACTTCTTGATTTCTCTGCATTTCAAGAACAGCCTCTCTTTGTTTGGTGGATATCTGGAAATGAATCTCATCACTGTCCTTCATGCTTTGAAGAATTTCTTGGATAATTTCCCTCAGCTTTTTTATAAGCTCAGCATTTAGAGTGCCATGGATATTATTTGTAGCAATGATCATTTGATTCAACCAGAGATGAATGAGGTCTGAGTGAGTGTCCAGGCTTTCTTCAATGTTCTTGACCATGTTCTTGGACACTTCATTCAAGTCATCTTTTGTGGGCAGATTTGGAAGAGTATCATTGGTTTGAGGATTGTTGAATGGAAGAGTTCTTTTTTGGGATTGATCTTGCAAGGAGTAGAGAGCAAGATCAAGACTAAAATAGTCATTGGAGGAGGAGGATGGTATATCTGATAGAGGGGCCTAAGTTTCTATGTTTGGAGTATGTGGCTCTACGATTTCTATTTGGGACTCTATGATAGGACTAGAGTCATGGATCGTAGAGTTGGTGGTTTGTGGGAGTGAAATAAAGTTGACTGCATTTGGTTCCTCAGTTACAGAATTTTGGGATTCTGCAACTGAAAATTAATTTGGGACTCTATGATAGGATTAGAGTCATGGATCGTATTAAAGTTGACTGCATTTGGTTCTTCATTTCTGGCAGGGACATCTTCTTCTGCCATGGAGATATCTTGAGGCTCCTCCTCAACTTGATCTTCTTCTTGTAATCTCATAAAATCCCCCTCAATTGGAGCATCTTTTTGAGCTTCAGGAATCTCTCCCTTAGCTGGTGGATTCTCTATCATGAGAATCTTAGGGATCTACCCCTCAGCTGGAGCACTGTCCTCTTAGGTAACCACGCTCTTGTCTTCCTTCTTGAGCACTTTTTCATTCTCAAGAATGTACTTCTTGACCAACTTTCTCCTTGATTTACTAAGCTTAGCCACAGCTTCAGGACTTTCTTGAACCTCAGTGTTGTCCTATTCAATAGCCACTATGCTTGAAGCAGCTACTTCTTTGACTGTCATGCTTGGTCTGGTCTCTACGAACAGTAGATACTCTATGATTGAGGTGACTGATGGCCTTTTGGACTTATGACCAACTTTGTTCTTCTTCAGGATCTGGAATATAGTAGCATGATCCTCATCTGCTTCATCCTACTGCTGCTTTCTTCTTAGCATCCTCAGAGTCTCTATATCAGAGGACTCTATTGGTATATTAGTGGTAGATCCTTGAGGCTCTTCTACCAGTCTAGCCTTCAGCTTCCTCTTGCCCTTGCTCTTTCTGGTAAGGACAGAGGGTTCTTCTTAGTTGGTTTCTTCTTCTTATTCGATCTTCCTGACCACAGACATGTTTCCTGGAAGGCCTGAGTCCTTCAGATCCCCAGTTCTTCCACTGGACTCGGTCATCATTCAAACATACTCAGCTGGGTTCATCTTCCAATTTTTAAACAATTTATGGGTCATTCGTCTATTTGGGTTGATAGCTTCTCCTTCTTCATCCCCAATTTTGTCACCCATGGCTAATTGTATAATGATACTTATGAATCGCCCATTTAACATCTTTTGAGGGATTTTTGACTTCTTTGAGTTGACGAGCCACTTACCAATCCAACCGAGCAATAAGACTCCATAGTTGAGTTGTATTCCATAATTCATGGCAGTCATGAGCTTAAGTTGAACTTCATTCACAGAGTCATGACCTGAGCTCTTGTAGCATATACATTTCCAAAGTATATCGGCTAGAAATTCATACCTCTGTGAGAATTGCTTCTTTTGTACCCTTTCACAGAGGGGAGTTTCTTGTGATGCATTGTTCTAAGTCCCTCTTGGAAGTCTAGGCTATCTAAGAATGGATGCCCTTCATTTTTGAGACCTAGGGCGTGGGTGATGTCTTCGACCTTCAGTCTTATTTCCATATCCCTTACTCTCATAGTGATGATGTCATTTTCAAATATTCCATTCCTATAGAACTCTTTCACTAACATGGGATAAATCAATGCATCTGTGCTAAAAGCTTCTTCGAGACCTCCCTTCTTCAGTAAGGCCAGAGTCTTGTGGAACTTGGGTTGAGCTATTTTGAACTCATCAAAACAGAGTCTGTAACCTGAGATAACATTGGATGCCGCCATTGATTTTGTAGTTGGAAGTGAGATATGACTAAACTTTCTTCTGATTTAGGGTTTTTACTTTGAGAGAGGATGATAGAGATAATCTTTCGAACTTCTGATTTCAAAAAATATGATTTCAATTTGTACTTGCAACTTCCCTCTCTCCTTTTTGCTTAATGGGACATATATCATCTTTTGCTTGGCTCTACAATTTTGACTGATAGAGATTGTACTGATTTGCCTTTGGTTCCTGCAGAGCTGAGGTGTCCTTAGGGAGGACTACGATCGTTGAGGCAGTTTTGTGATCGTTAAGTGCTTTCAATTTGTTGAGTCTGATCTACGATCGTCGAGTCTGTCCAGCATTTGTCGTGTCTGATCTACGATTGTCGTGTTTGTCCAGCATTCGTCGTGTCTGATCTACGATCGTCGAGTCTGAATGGATCCTTGTGATGAGTTTTTGACATAACATTCTTTTAAGGTAACTCAGGAAGGGCCAACCTCTTGGAGTGAGTCAAGGGTTAGGTTTTTTCTTGAGGCGCTTATCAGAGGGGTTGCTGTGTTTTGAAGCTTATCATCACAGGATGCACTCTTTCTTTGTTGATGGGGCTTTTGTCATCATTGAGTCTGCTCAACGATGGTTGAGTCTTTGCTACGATCATTGAGGTGGTTTTATCTCTTCAGCTCTACAATCGTGGACTTCCCTTGATCATGTCTATGATTTTGAGTTCAGCCTTGTATCTGTTATGGTTAGCACAATCTAGAGCATATATTTTATGGTTGAAGATTTAGCATGCCCAACTCACTTATTAACTTATTAAATATGGATTCATCTAGAGGTTTTGTAAAAACATCTGTAGGTTGATTTTCAGTAGGGATATATTATAAAGATATAGTTCCATTTTGTACATGATCCCTAATGAAGTGATACCTTATCTCTATATGCTTAGTCCTAGAACGCATAACATGATTATGAGTTATTCCTATGGTACTTGTGTTATCACAGTGAATGGGAATAGATTTGAAATCAAACCCATAGTCAGCTACCTGATTTTTCATCCATAGGATATGAGCACAGCAGCTGCCAACAGCAATGTATTCAACTTCTGCAGTTGAAGTAGACACTGAGTTTTGCTTTTTGCTAAACCAGGACACAAGTCTGTTTCCTAGCAATTGGCAGGTGCCACTAGCACTCTTTTTATCTATTTTGCATCCTACAAAATCAGCATCTGTGTATCCTGTTAGTTCAAATGAGGATTTCTTGGGGTACCAAAGCCCCAAGTAAGGTGTACCCTTTAGATACCTAAAGATCCTCTTTACAGCAGATAAATGTGACTCTTTAGGGTTAGCCTGTAATCTAGTACATATGCATATTGCAAATATTATGTTTGGTCTACTGGCAGTTAGATATAAAAGAGAACCTATCATACCTCTGTATTGAGTTATATCAATACTTTTACCTTTTTCATCTTTGTCAAGCTTGGTTGCAGGAGCAATTGGTGTTTTCATGGGAGAGGATTATTCTATGCCATACTTCTTAAGTAAGTCTTTGATGTAATTGGCTTGGTTTATGAAAATTCCTTCATCAGTCTGCTTTATTTGCAGTCCAAGGAAGAAATTCAGCTCACCCATCATGCTCATTTCAAACTTGCTCTGCATCAGCTTAGAGAATCTCTTGCATAACTTTTCATCAGTAGAACCAAAAATAATATCATCAACGTATATTTAAACTAATAAAACTTTGTCTTTATGCTTTCTAAGAAACAGTGTGATATCTGCTCTACCTCTAGTGAACCCATTTTCAATTAAGAAGTTAGTTAGTGTTTCATACCATGCTCTAGGTACTTGTTTAAGACCATATAAGGCTTTGTCTAATCTATAAACATAATTAGAAAGAGATGGATTGATGAAACCTGAAGGTTGCTCTACATAGACTTCTTCTTGGAGTTCTCCATTTAGGAATGCACTTTTGACATCCATCTAAAAGACTTTGAACTTCATGTGAGCAGCAAAGGCAAGAAAGATTCTGATGGCTTCTAGTCTAGCAACAGGTGCAAATGTCTCATCGTAGTCAATGGCTTATTGTTGAGAGTAGCCGTTTGCCATTAATCTTGCCTTGTTCCTGGTTATAACTCCATCTTCATCCATTTTATTTCTAAAGACCCACTTAGATCCAATGACAGGATGACTCTTTGGTCTTGGTACCAATCTCTATACTTTACTTCGTTCAAATTAGTTGAGTTCTTCCTGCATGACTTCTATCCAACTAGAGTCTTCCATAGCATCCTCTATCTTCTTTGGTTCTATTTGAGATAGAAAGTTTAGATAAAAACATTCTTTTTGAGTGGCAGCTCTTGTTTTGACTCTAGCACTCGGATCTCCAATGATTAGATCCTGAGTGTGATCTCTGTCCCATCTGTTACCGGTTGGGACATCTGTCCTGATGCCTTCTTGTCTTAAGTCTTCAAGATATATTTCTTCTTCTTGGTATGGAGGTTCATTGTCTTGCATAGACCTCTCTACGATCTCATTTTGTTGCTCAACGATTACACTATCTGGCACTATAATCGTAGTGTTGGGCTCGATGATTTCATTCGTAGTGTCTGCACTATTGGTCATAGTGTCTTGAAGCACTGTGTTGTCTAAATGTATTTCATCAGAGATGATATGGATCGAGACTTCAACACTCAGTGTCTTCTTGTTGAACACTCTGTAGGCCTTACTGTCTGTGGCATATCCAAGAAAGATTTCTTCATCTGACTTGGACTAAAATTTTGTCAGGTACTACTTTCCATTGTTGAGAATGTAGCATACACAGCCAAAAATATGAAAGTATCAGACATTTGGATTTCTTCCTTTCCACAAGTTTGTAGGGCGTCTTCTTGATCGTAGAGTGTATTAGTAATCTGTTCTGCATGTAGCATGCAGTGTTGACAGCTTCTGCCCAGAAGTATTCAGGTAGATGAGTTGCTGCTAGTAGAGTTCTTCCAGCCTATATCAAGGTTCTGTTCTTTCTTTCAGGTACTCTATTTTGTTGAGGAGTTCATAGGAGCTAAAAAGTTATGACTGATGCCATTGTTTGAGCAGAACTGGTCCATTTCTGAGAAGTCGAATTCTCTGCCATGATCACTCCTTATGGCCTTGATTTTCTCTCCTTTCTCGTTCATCACCAGTATAAATATCTTGATTAATTGGGAGATCGATTCATCCTTTGAAGTTAGGAAGAATACCCATGTGAATCTGGTCTAGTCGTCGAGTATAACTAGAGAGAATCTTTTTCCTCCAAGACTAGTTGTTGGGATTGGCCCAAATAGATCCATGTGAAGCAACTGCAGGGGCTTTTCAATAGAGTTTGCAGTTTTGCTCTTGAATGAGCTTCTTGTTTGCTTTCCAAACTGACAGGCATTGCATGGCCTCTCTTTTATGAAGTTGAACTTAGGTAGGCCAACAATGATATCTTTTGAAGCCAGTTTGGACATACTTTTAAAGTTTAAGTGCGACAACCGTCTATGCCATAGCCAGTTCATTTCTTCAAATGCTTTTGCCAGAAAACGTATTGTCTCGTCTGAGCTTAGTTGACCAAGATTCATTGTGTAGAGATTTCCTTCTCTTGTCATGGTTAGATTTATAGCAGATGTCTTCAAATCTCTGACTTGACATTAGTTGTTGAGGAATATTTCTTGATGACCCTTGTTGTAGAGTTGACTGATGCTTAGAAGGTTGTGTTGGAGACCTTCCACATATGTTACTTTGTTGAACGATACTGCACCATTGCTAGCAGAGCCATATCCTCTTGTCTTGCCCGAGCCATTGTCTCCAAAGATGACTGGGGGACCCTCCTTCTCTATGTAGTTAGATAGTAGGGCTTTGTTCCCTGTCATGTGCCTTGAGCATCCACTGTCCAGATACCATGTAGTGATCGTGGAGCTCTTTTCCTGTCAAAATAGTGAAACTTCATTTTGGTACCCATATTTGCATGGGTCCTTCTTTGTTAGTGCCTTTGGGGACCCAAATCTATTTAATCTTGGGTCATACATGCATGGAATTATAATAACACTTAGAAGCCTTGTGACCATATTTATTGCATATAATATATCTAGTATGATGCATACATGTGTGTGTATGATGATTCATCCTCTATTTGGACTTGTGTGGTTCTTTAATTGTCCTTCTGTTAAACTAATTCTAATTTTTCCACGTGTCCTTAGATTTCATAAATAGTGATGAGTGTGCCTTACCTCTACTGTACCTTCCCAATTGATTCGTGGAGTTGGTATTGCATGACTCTACGATTCTTCGAGGTTGGTGAGTAGAGGTTAGGTTATTTTTCTCTTTTATGAATCCCAAGCCAGCATGAGATCCTTTACTCCTTTGAGTATGAATGGAGACAGCAGAACAAGGTTGAACTTGTTCGTCCTTCTGTGATGATTTCACAAAGGTAATGCTTCTACTAAAACTTGAGGCATTACTAGTGCTAGTTTCCTTTGTCTTTTCCCCACATGGCTTTAAGATGGATTCCCCAAAGCCTAAGCCTGTTCTATCGAATGTACTTCTCTGAATAGAGAGCAGGGAGTCCATGGATGATGAGGATTTGTGCATTGAGCGTGTTTGTCTGTTTTAAGGTCTCATTCTCAGCCTCAAGATTGGAGAGAAGATTAGTAGTTAGAAGGGTTGTTTCAAGCTCCTCTTGAACTTTCTTCTTCTCCTCTTGAAGAAGTGAATGATCCTTAGACAAAACTCTGAACCACATTCATGTATTGATGTAGATCAGTGGTTATGCCATGCAGAGTAGTTCTTAAATCATTTATGTATACATCAGGTGAGTTGAAGTCAAATACCTCATCGAGACTTACATCATGTATGTTGAGGTTTTGTTTGTCCTTTGCATGTTTGTCCATTAGGCACAAATTAGCCATTTGTGGTTCTTCATCATCTCCGGAGTCAGCATTAGAGTTATTGTCTGAATCACTCCACGATCCTCCAGCTATCAGGCATTTAGTCTCTCTTCTGAGGCCTTTTGTTGCCTTTGTATTCCTTCTTTGCATGTGTTTTCTTCTTTAGTTCTTCTCTTAGAGGTTTGTTACAGTTGGCAATGAAGTGGCCAGGCTTCTTGCAGTTGTAGCATAGATAATTCATTTGCTCTTGGCTGCTCTAATTGCTGACCTTCTTTGGCTTGCTGGGTTTGCCTTGACGCATGAACCTTCTTAATCTTTTCATCAGCATAGCAAGGTCTTCATCATCGTCCTCATCATAATCAAAATCAATCTCAGTGTTGACCTTTGATGCACTTTCAGTTGCCCTGAGAGCAACACCCTTATCCTTCCTTCTTCCTTCTGATAGGGTTTTAGCTCGTTGAGTCAGCTCCAGTTCGTATGTCAAGAGATTGACTGTGACGCCCCCAAATCCGGGTCTCTTACAACCCGACAAATGGTGCTACACGGTACGACCATTCATTCCCACATTTCCTCAAATAATCACAAGAGGACTAATATAACACCATATATATATCAAAGTAATATTACATTACCCAGGTTCTTTATAACCCATTCATTTGTTCTTGTCATAATATCAATATATTACAGACATTCTTCCTATACTATTACATAAGTATGCTACGGGTTCGTCTTCGCCTTGCATTTATCCTTGCCGGATCCTTCAGTCCGCTCGATCTTAGCTGTGTTCATATGGTTCAAGCAAGAGTGAGCATGGCTAGCTCAGCAAGTACTATAATTCTAATAAACAACATGCTTGAAACATAGAGCAAATATATATCTCCAGTAACTGAACAATAGTCACGAAGTACTATCGGTGATTCAAAATAGCACTTTATTTCCTTCAAAACGTTTTTCCATCAATATTCAGTAGAATAACAATTATGGCTCAAGATTATGAGCATACATAAGTTCTTTTAAAAAGGACATCCCGGCACTAAGTCCGTAAGTCCGGCATAGCTTACGAGCACTTCTGAGTGATCAGCTCATAGTACTCTATGTTGATCAACACTACATTCTTTAAACGTGTATACGTTTAATTGTGGCAACCTCACGTGCCTGTCGTTAAACGACAAAAACATTTGAACATGCGTGGTCTTCGATTGAAAACCATACCAATATAACTCGGTAATTTCTAAATCATGCTTGACAGAATCATAATATAAGTCTAGCCGGAAGAATTGGCTTAAGACTTCATCATTCTAGATTTCATGTGAAAGAGAACATGAATTACAAAGCTTGCCCAGACTGAACTGGAACAAGGGTTAGAATACTTGCCTTTGGTGACTGCTTAGTGGTTAATACACGTACACTTTAAGTCTTTATGATTCTACAATTCATAATCATATAACGTACCATATTAGATCATAATTAACAATGTATGTTTTCTATTATACCTTACCCTTCATCTCAAGGTAATTCTAACTTAGTTTCGTTATTAAGGGTTTCGGCTTTCATTATGTCATTCATATCCCGCTCGTATTGATTGATTATAAACATGCATTAGTGTATTACAAGCACCTTACAATGTCTTAATTATGTTGTGATTACATCACAATTCATTACTATTAATCCCTCTTTCTTTCTATACTTGGAACTCTTCTTCTCTATCTTCTTCCTTGTTCTGGCGCCGCGGCGCCACTAATTGGTCTTTGACTCGCGCTGCGGCGCGAGTTAGCAGTGTGTCATCCTCTGGCTTCGCGCTGCGGCGCGGCCAAGAAGGCTTAGAGTCGCGCCGCGGCGCGGACTCTGGTCCTCAGAAAATTTTGTAGTTTTTGAAAATTTTGCTAACTTCCCGGACGCATAACTTCTTCGTTTTAACTCCGAATTGGTCCGTTCAAAAGCCTATGGTTCACAAATTTCATAATCTATGCGTTCATGCAAGAATTTTATCTATTTGACTTCATTTGCTAAAATTTGACCTATTAGTCCATTTTAACGAAAACGATAAACGTTCGTGAACGTTCAACGCTCATTTCTTCGTTCTAAGTCGGAATCTGGTCATTTTCGAGTCCGCAACTCTATAATGACTACAATGACTTGTCTCCATTGAAAACCAACGTTTTCGACTTCCAATACAAAATATGACTTCTATTCCGAGACTTTCACGAATTCGACGTTAATCGTCTAATCGTGCAAAGTTCGTCAATTCAACCATACTAAGTGTTCTAAGTGGATTTTAACCAACATATCAACATTTCAAGTTATTTATTACACCAACTTATAATCAAAGTAGGTTTTGACTTATTTCCATAAGTCATTGACTTTCTCAACTTATGAACTAGAAATCTTCATACTCATGACTTACCAATAATTTAAGTCCTTCAATCAATGTTCTCATGTTATAAATAACATACTAACATCATATGACAAATCCTTCATGATCTTAACAACTTATTAGGGTTCAAGTTGCTTATTCAACTTATTCGGCTTAAGTTCATTCCTTATAACTTATTACATGTTATCCTCAATCAATCCCCCTTCTCTATCAATCCTATCATAGAAAAGATATAGATAAAAGAAAATGAGTCTTACCATTGAAGACTTCTATTTGCTTTGGAAACTATCAAAGGTTGAAGTGGCTTATAAGTGCTTTAAGTGACTTATTCTCTCTACCAAATAAGTTACTTATATGCTTGAGAGGAAAGTGTTGGATGATAACAAAACAACCAACAAAAATGAAATGAACTTGGTATTTATAGGCCACCAAAGCTTGGGGCAAAATGGACAATAATCAATCCCACCTCCTCATTCCACCTCCTTACTATTCATAACTTAACCTTCAAGTCTTCTTGCTAGCCACTTCTTTTACTTGCTCACCACAACACTTGGTCATCACACTTAATCCTTGCCCATCAAGACTACCCACTTCCTCACTTGGTTTGACCCATGGGTCAAGGCTTCACCTTGGGCTTGGTTAATTAATCCAACTACTTTCCTATTGGGCTTGAGTTACAATAGATTGGGCTTGTGATAATCATACACTTGGGCTTCTATCAATAAACTAGAAATCCCATAAGTCCATTATCTTAAATTCAATAACTTAACATACATATCCTACGTATAATTCTCGTATGCTATCTCGTATATTAATTCGAAATATACGATATCTCGTTCTTCGTACATAATAATACAATACGTCGTATTATACCTCCATTCCTTACTCCATATAATGTTTACACATTATACGATTACAACTTCATTCTTTTAACGCTTAATAACCTAACTATCTCAAATTAGGTACGCATGCGAAATATTTCATTTTCCATACTTAGATTATTATTACATAATCGATATCATCTCGATATTATAACATTACGTATTTCTCGGAAGTTCAAAAATAATTCCCGAGCAGAAATTGATGAATAGTGTTTTTCGGAAAATTTCTCAGAAAACTTTTATTTTTGTTTTAGAAATTCAAACACTTTAATTCTCCCACGTAGTTAAAATACTACTACTTTACGACGTTTCTAGGTTATAAAACGACATCCATCATCTCAACACGCAATAATAATAAATAATATTATTTTATTCATTATTAAAAGAAATTACAAAATGTTCAATTTTCTGGGGCGTTACACTCTCTCCCCCTTATAAGGATTCTGTCCCCAGAATCTCGCTAAAAAAAAAATTACACAAATAAATTCGGGTAATTCTTTTTCATCATTTCTTCTAACTCCCACGTTGCTTCTTCTGCATCGTGGTTCTTCCATATCACCTTTACTGAAACTATACTTTTGTTCCGCAGAACTTGTTCTTTCCTATCGACAATTTGAATTGGCGTTTCCTCATATGTTAAGTCCTTCTCGACATGAATAGGTTCGTATTCTATCACGTGCTTATAATCCGGCTTATAAGGACGCAATACCGAAACATGAAATACATTATGTATTCGTTCTAGGTCTGGAGGTAACGCTACCATGTAAGCTACCTCACCTACCCGTTTTAAAACTTCAAAAGGTCCTATAAATCTCGGACTTAACTTTCCTTTCTTCCCAAAACGTATCTTTCCTTTCCAAGGAGATACTTTTAGGAATACGTATGAACCCACTTCAAACTCTCGATTCTCTCTATGCAGATCTGTAAACTTCTTCTGTCTGTCTTGAGCTGCTAAGAGACGCATCTGAATCTTTTTAACAATATCCGCTGTCTGTTGCACCAATTCTGGTCCCAACATTCGGCGTTCTCCTACCTCTTCCCAATACAGTGGCGTTCTGCATTTCCTACCATACAAAGCTTCGTAAGGCGGCATACCTATGCTTGCATGATAACTATTGTTATACGCAAACTCCACTAATGGTAGATGATCATCCCAACTACCCTTGAAGTCCATAACGCATGCTCTCAGCATATCTTCTAATGTCTGAATTGTCCTCTCGCTTTGTCCATCCGTTTGTGGATGATACGCCGTACTCAGCTTCAACTGCGTTCCCAACTGCTCTTGCAGACTTGTCCAAAAGTTCGACGTGAATCGTGGATCACGATCTGACACAATCGATACTGGCACTCCATGTCTAGAGATTATTTCCTTAATATAAAGTCTAGCTAACTGGTCTAAGTTATACTTAACCCTAATTGGCAAAAAGTGAGCTGATTTCGTCAATCGGTCCACTATTACCCAAATTGCATCATACCCCTTATGAGTAGTCGGAAGTCCCACCACAAAATCCATTGTGATATTCTCCCACTTCCACTCCGGAATCTCTAATGACTGTAACAAGCCACTAGGTCGTTGATGTTCAGCCTTAACTCTCTGACAAGTTAAGCACCTACTGACGTACTCAGCAATCTCTCTCTTCATGTTTGGCCACCAGAAACTCTGTCGAAGGTCTTGATACATCTTAGTGCTACCAGGATGAATCGAAAACCTTGAACTATGAGCCTCTTGTAGAACCTGCTCCTTTAATTCCGTCTCATCTGGAACCCAAATTCTTCCGTCAAATCTCAACAATCCCTTGTTATCAAGACTATATTTAGTATCTTTTTCGTTGGTCAGCCGTTCCTTCATCCGGTCACACTCATCAGTTTTGAGTTGCACCTCCTTAACTCTCTCTACGATGGTTGGTTGCATCTCCATTGCAAACAACATTGGTCCTTCTTCTTCACTGGGCAGCTTCACCTCTAACTCCATCCTAGCCATCTCTGTTATTAACTCAGTTTGAGCCGTTAACAAAGACAACTTTTCCCGACCCTTTCTACTTAAGGCATCGGCAACTACATTGGCTTTTCCAGGGTGATACAAGATTTCACAGTCGTAATCCTTTATCAACTCCAGCCATCTTCTCTGCCTCATATTCAACTCCTTCTGTGTGAAGATATATTTTAGACTTTTATGGTCCGTGTATATCTCACATTTTTCTCCATAAAGATAATGTCTCCATATCTTTAGAGCAAAAACTACTGCGGCTAGTTCTAGATCATGAGTAGGGTAAACTTTCTCATAATCCTTCAACTGCCTAGATGCATACGCAATGACCTTGCCATGCTGCATGAGCACGCAACCAAGTCCTCTATGCGAAGCATCACTATAAACTACAAAATTTCCCGTGTCATCGGGTAATGACAACACAGGTGCCTCACTCAATCTCTTCTTTAGTTCTTGGAAACTGTTCTCACACTTGTCAGTCCAAGCGTATTTCACAGTCTTCCTCGTCAAATTAGTCAACGGAGTAGCTATCTTTGAAAAATCCTGGATAAATCTCCGATAGTAACCCGCTAACCCTAGGAAACTCCGCACCTCAATCGGCGTTTTCGGTTGTTCCCAATTCATCACGGCTTCTACCTTCGCTGGATCCACTGAAATCCCCTCATGGTCAATGACATGACCTAAAAATTGCACCTTCTCTAACCAAAATTCACACTTTGTGAATTTTGCATACAACTTCTCCTTCCTTAATGTCGTCAACACTAATTTAAGGTGTTCAGCATGATCTTCTGGCGTCTTAGAATAGACCAGAATATCATCTATAAACACCACGACGAACTTGTCTAAATATTGTTTGAACACTCTGTTCATCATATCCATGAATGCAGCTGGTGCATTTGTCAACCCAAATGACATCACTAAAAACTCGTAATGACCATAACGAGTCCTGAATGCTGTCTTTGGCACATCCTCCTTCCTAACCTTCAACTGATGATACCCCGTTCGTAAATCTATTTTAGAAAAATAATTAGCCCCTTTCAGCTGATCAAAGAGATCATCGATCCTGGGCAATGGGTATTTATTCTTTATCGTTAACTTGTTCAACTCTCTGTAGTCGATACAAAGTCTTAACGATCCATCCTTCTTCTTGACAAACAGTACCGGTGCTCCCCATGGTGACACACTCGGCTGAATGTACTTCCTATCCAACAGTTCTTGTAACTGCACCATCAACTCCTTCATTTCTACTGGCGCCATACGATACGGTGCCCTGGAAACTGGTGCCGCTCCTGGCACAATGTCTATCACAAATTCTGTCTCCCTATCCGGCGGAAGACCAGGTAATTCACTCGGAAATACATCGGCGAATTCCCTCACTATAGGTATTTGTTCCATGGTTGGTACCACTCTTTCGGTATCAACAACATGGCACAGATATCCTACGCATCCCTTCCTCAGTAATTTTCTAGTTTGTGTCATGGTTAGACAACACGAACGTCCCGGCGATC
Source organism: Panax japonicus (assembly GCA_020205505.1). Classification (NCBI taxonomy): domain Eukaryota; kingdom Viridiplantae; phylum Streptophyta; class Magnoliopsida; order Apiales; family Araliaceae; genus Panax; species Panax japonicus. The sequence goes on along the minus strand of CM035101.1, from coordinate 25,930,346 downwards.
TATTCCCATAAAATACTACCCGAGGTTGTTCTAAGGTCTTTATGTTCACACACTTCTTTTGACAATCTATTATTGCCCCATGGTTTACTAACCAATCCATTCCAAGAATTACATCGAATTCTTCTAACTTTATTGGTAATAAATCTACCGATAATTTACAACCCCGTATATCTACACAACAACTTCTATGAACATCTTCAATAGGAATTATATCTTCATTTGCTACCTTAATATTTACAGGTATAAGTAACTTTTCAGGAAGTAGTCCTAATCGTCTAGCAAAACTGCATGCTATAAATGAACAGGTAGCACCCGAATCAAACAGCACGTACGCATTGATATCGTTGATTGGGATAATACCTGCAACAACGTCCCCTGATGCAACCGCATCTTGGATTGTCATATTAAAGGTACGACCCATCGGCCTACCCTGCTGAGCTGGACCCCCAATAGCTGACTTACCGCTATTAGTGCCCCGATTCCCGTCCGTCCCATTCTTCGGACAGTTCTTTGCCATGTGGGCGGTTGACCCACACACAAAGCATCCATGATTCTTTTTCGGACTCGGACAATTTGGCGCAATGTGCCCCTCCTGTCCGCAGTTGTAACAGACGGCCTTCCCTTTGAGACAGACTCCTAGATGAGTCTTTCCACAGGTCTTGCAGGCCTCCATTCTTCTCTTTGGGTCTCCTTGCTTCACTCCGGTATTCCCAGAGTTAATTACCTTCCTCTTTTGACCCTCGCCACTCCCACTGGCTCCCTCAATCTTGACTCTCCCGTCAACCTTCCCCTTATTCTTCTTTTCCTTGTGGTATTGGCTCAACGCCTCACTACCACCTTCGGCGATTATCGCCTTCTCTAAAACGATCCCAAAAGAAGTACTTTGGAATACTGATATACGGTTATAGAGCCAGGGTTTCAAGCCTTGCTCAAACCGTCTCGCCTTCCTCACCTCGGTATCCACTTGGTGTGGAGCGAACCTAGCCAGTTCATTGAACTTGGCAGCGTATTGGGGAACCGTCATTTCCCCTTGTTTCAGTTCTAAAAACCGCATCTCCATCCTTCCCTGCATGCTCGTGGGAAAATAGTTCTCGAAGAATATCTCCTTGAATCTATCCCACGTAAAAGTCGTTATCCCGACCCTAGCCTGATTGGCTTCCCACCAAAAATTGGCCTCTCCCTTCATCATATAGGTTGCAAAGGCAACCTTCTGGGCCTCATCAACATTTGCAATTACAAATGCCTTCTCTATTTCCTTAACCCACGTTTGGGCTTCGATTGGGTCCGTAGTTCCTTTGAACTCCGGCGGACCTACACTCTTAAAATCCTTAAAGGTAGTAGCTCGTGCTACTCCTGGATTTACGGGGATATTAGCCCCTGTTCTATTAAAGGCGGCTGTTAATAAATTAACAAACTCCTGCATCGCGTTAACCGGACCTCCCTCCGGTTGATTTACGTCCGCACCTTGATTTCGTTGCACTCTTCTCGGCGGCATTTTGCCTGATACAATAAACACATTACATTATTATTCCTTTCTTTATTAGCTATCATTAATATAAAACAATAACTCCAAACATTCATAACTCATTGCTTTCCATAAAACGATCTTTATATACATTCTTTGTAGTATAATACTACATCGGTTACATACTCAGCCTAAGCTGATTACCTTACTTTCCCGCTATCACTTTCCAAAAATTGGGATTTACAAAAGACTACCCTTTACTATACAAAAAGGGTTTTACATCACTACTACTTACCAAAAATATCTACAAACTATTCTAACCACCACTAAACTACATCTGCCTCAAGGCATTATTGAAATCTGCCTTGGCCAGACCGGCAATGATATCACGGCTAATAGTATGCCTCGTTTGCCCCACCTCCACCGGATATCCAGCTACCTGCTGCTGAAAATCCGTGTGAGAACTCCTATAGATATAGGACATCCTCCCTATTTTCTGCACTTTTGTCTTGAGCTCCTCCTTAAGCTCCAAGACCTCATGCTTTAAATCCTGGACTTTGTCCTTAGCCAAAATCCTCTCGTCATGCTCCTGCTCCCACATGGACTCGACATCAGTCTTGTCCTCTATAAGCATTTGAAGCTCTGCCTTCAGCTCCTTAACCTCCTGACAGTAATGGATATTTCTATCTAACACTGACATAAACAGAGACATCATTGACCCCCCAGGAGCTATCTCTGCTGCTATAGCTACTGGGTTAAAGGAGACTGTCTCTACCTCCTCCTCTATCATCCCGTCAAATACTGACATGTAGTCAGCTTCTTCTGAGTCTTCAGACTCAATGATTACTACTTCTGGCTCTGCTGCTATAGGGTTTGGTACAACCTCTACTTGGTTCACCGACTCATCACTTATGGTCTGTTCATAAACAAACATCTCGTTTACTCCTGACATCTACATAAAACAAATGAGTTGATTAGTACACGTCAGTAGCATAATAAACATACATATCATAATCATAATGCATTTTTATAAGGTTATTTTCTTCTTGTATTTCTTTGATTCTTCCTAAGGTTATGGCTTAAGGTTTTAATTCCCCCCCTTAAGTTTTATAACCTGTTGCTTTGATACCAACCTGTGACGCCCCCAAATCCGGGTCTCTTACAACCCGACAAATGGTGCTACACGGTACGACCATTCATTCCCACATTTCCTCAAATAATCACAAGAGGACTAATATAACACCATATATATATCAAAGTAATATTACATTACCCAGGTTCTTTATAACCCATTCATTTGTTCTTGTCATAATATCAATATATTACAGACATTCTTCCTATACTATTACATAAGTATGCTACGGGTTCGTCTTCGCCTTGCATTTATCCTTGCCGGATCCTTCAGTCCGCTCGATCTTAGCTGTGTTCATATGGTTCAAGCAAGAGTGAGCATGGCTAGCTCAGCAAGTACTATAATTCTAATAAACAACATGCTTGAAACATAGAGCAAATATATATCTCCAGTAACTGAACAATAGTCACGAAGTACTATCGGTGATTCAAAATAGCACTTTATTTCCTTCAAAACGTTTTTCCATCAATATTCAGTAGAATAACAATTATGGCTCAAGATTATGAGCATACATAAGTTCTTTTAAAAAGGACATCCCGGCACTAAGTCCGTAAGTCCGGCATAGCTTACGAGCACTTCTGAGTGATCAGCTCATAGTACTCTATGTTGATCAACACTACATTCTTTAAACGTGTATACATTTAATTGTGGCAACCTCACGTGCCTGTCGTTAAACGACAAAAACATTTGAACATGCGTGGTCTTCGATTGAAAACCATACCAATATAACTCGGTAATTTCTAAATCATGCTTGACAGAATCATAATATAAGTCTAGCCGGAAGAATTGGCTTAAGACTTCATCATTCTAGATTTCATGTGAAAGAGAACATGAATTACAAAGCTTGCCCAGACTGAACTGGAACAAGGGTTAGAATACTTGCCTTTGGTGACTGCTTACTGGTTAATACACGTACACTTTAAGTCTTTATGATTCTACAATTCATAATCATATAACGTACCATATTAGATCATAATTAACAATGTATGTTTTCTATTATACCTTACCCTTCATCTCAAGGTAATTCTAACTTAGTTTCGTTATTAAGGGTTTCGGCTTTCATTATGTCATTCATATCCCGCTCGTATTGATTGATTATAAACATGCATTAGTGTATTACAAGCACCTTACAATGTCTTAATTATGTTGTGATTACATCACAATTCATTACTATTAATCCCTCTTTCTTTCTATACTTGGAACTCTTCTTCTCTATCTTCTTCCTTGTTCTGGCGCCGCGGCGCCACTAATTGGTCTTTGACTCACGCTGCGGCGCGAGTTAGCAGTGTGTCATCCTCCGGCTTCGCGCTGCGGCGCGGCCAAGAAGGCTTAGAGTCGCGCCGCGGCGCGGACTCTGGTCCTCAGAAAATTTTGTAGTTTTTGAAAATTTTGCTAACTTCCCGGACGCATAACTTCTTCGTTTTAACTCCGAATTGGTCCGTTCAAAAGCCTATGGTTCACAAATTTCATAATCTATGCGTTCATGCAAGAATTTTATCTATTTGACTTCATTTGCTAAAATTTGACCTATTAGTCCATTTTAACGAAAACGATAAACGTTCGTGAACGTTCAACGCTCATTTCTTCGTTCTAAGTCGGAATCTGGTCATTTTCGAGTCCGCAACTCTATAATGACTACAATGACTTGTCTCCATTGAAAACCAACGTTTTCGACTTCCAATACAAAATATGACTTCTATTCCGAGACTTTCACGAATTCGACGTTAATCGTCTAATCGTGCAAAGTTCGTCAATTCAACCATACTAAGTGTTCTAAGTGGATTTTAACCAACATATCAACATTTCAAGTTATTTATTACACCAACTTATAATCAAAGTAGGTTTTGACTTATTTCCATAAGTCATTGACTTTCTCAACTTATGAACTAGAAATCTTCATACTCATGACTTACCAATAATTTAAGTCCTTCAATCAATGTTCTCATGTTATAAATAACATACTAACATCATATGACAAATCCTTCATGATCTTAACAACTTATTAGGGTTCAAGTTGCTTATTCAACTTATTCGGCTTAAGTTCATTCCTTATAACTTATTACATGTTATCCTCAATCAATCCCCCTTCTCTATCAATCCTATCATAGAAAAGATATAGATAAAAGAAAATGAGTCTTACCCTTGAAGACTTCTATTTGCTTTGGAAACTATCAAAGGTTGAAGTGGCTTATAAGTGCTTTAAGTGACTTATTCTCTCTACCAAATAAGTTACTTATATGCTTGAGAGGAAAGTGTTGGATGATAACAAAACAACCAACAAAAATGAAATGAACTTGGTATTTATAGGCCACCAAAGCTTGGGGCAAAATGGACAATAATCAATCCCACCTCCTCATTCCACCTCCTTACTATTCATAACTTAACCTTCAAGTCTTCTTGCTAGCCACTTCTTTTACTTGCTCACCACAACACTTGGTCATCACACTTAATCCTTGCCCATCAAGACTACCCACTTCCTCACTTGGTTTGACCCATGGGTCAAGGCTTCACCTTGGGCTTGGTTAATTAATCCAACTACTTTCCTATTGGGCTTAAGTTACAATAGATTGGGCTTGTGATAATCATACACTTGGGCTTCTATCAATAAACTAGAAATCCCATAAGTCCATTATCTTAAATTCAATAACTTAACATACATATCCTACGTATAATTCTCGTATGCTATCTCGTATATTAATTCGAAATATACGATATCTCGTTCTTCGTACATAATAATACAATACGTCGTATTATACCTCCATTCCTTACTCCATATAATGTTTACACATTATACGATTACAACTTCATTCTTTTAACGCTTAATAACCTAACTATCTCAAATTAGGTACGCATGCGAAATATTTCATTTTCCATACTTAGATTATTATTACATAATCGATATCATCTCGATATTATAACATTACGTATTTCTCGGAAGTTCAAAAATAATTCCCGAGCAGAAATTGATGAATAGTGTTTTTCGGAAAATTTCTCAGAAAACTTTTATTTTTGTTTTAGAAATTCAAACACTTTAATTCTCCCACGTAGTTAAAATACTACTACTTTACGACGTTTCTAGGTTATAAAATGACATCCATCATCTCAACACGCAATAATAATAAATAATATTATTTTATTCATTATTAAAAGAAATTACAAAATGTTCAATTTTCTGGGGCGTTACATTGACATATAGTTGTTGAACTGTCATCTCGTGGAGATTCTTTAACTCTCTTATAGCAGTGGTTTTGGCATCCCATGTAACGCCCCGAAATCCGATCTATCTTCACACCCGGATTCTGTACGTCACGAGTACATCATTCATCTAACATACATCATTATATACTGAAATATAATAACATACATTCTGAATTCCCAGGTTCTAAAACCTTATAACCTTTCTCATTACGAATAATGATAATTACATTATTCCTTTCATCTTACAAGAATGACTTTTATCCGCCACCAAGGATACATAACAGTTCATTAAACTAGTCTATAGTTTAATTTTCATCTTTCTACATCACAAGTCTTCACTTGATCTTCTCGCTCATTCACATTCTGAATGGAACTTCATCTGGATACCGTCTGCTTGATCCTTACGGTATCTTTAAGTTCTTCTAACATCGTTTACTGAAAATGTTTTTCATTTAAAGCAAGTGTGAACATTCAATTGCCCAGCAAGTCATAATATTTGAACATACAACTTCAAGCGTTTAACATTCCTTTGGAACTTCGATAACCGAACAAAGGTTATGAAGCAGCTTGAACAATATGAATAATCTCGATTCCTATCATTTTAAAACATTAGTCACATTCATTTTGAAATACTTTAATTCTCTACTCTTTTCATACACATTTTGTCTGACTAGAATCAATAGCACAGACTTAACAATAACGGTTCATGTATAAACAAAACATTCTTTTATTGAATAGTTCAATCATAGAACAGTTCATCTCAAAGAAACACCGAAGTGTTCAAATTTTGGCACAAGGCCTCATATATTTTACCACCTTGTACAAATATCGCAAATTCACACATAGATAGAACTTCTCAAGTTCAACATCTGATAAGTTTAAGAAACTAGCATTCATTTAAAATATTAATGAAGTTAGGAAACTTGCCTTACGCACAGCTATAGCTTATTCTGAACTACTCATTCCAATCCTTATAACATATAAGGAAATAACAAATACACCAATTAGTCATATACTTAACTTTACTTCTTAAGGTTCGCGTTCTTATAATATAATTTTACGCGACTAACTTTCATTACTGGTTTACAGTTTCATGACATACGGAGATGTCTTACTCAAAACTTTCATCATCTTTGATGATTTACATTCTTATCTTTTTCTTATACTTCTCTAGGACTCCGCACACATCGTTTCTCTGCTAGTAGTCCATAAGGTACTCTGAGTGGTTTCCCACAAACAACCAACAAACAAGTTCCCATCTCATCTACACTGCCCATACAGTGAGTTAGATCGGTTGCCAGTTTTGTATATACCTTCGTTCTTTAAAGGAATTGTGCTCCCATATGTCAACCATCAAAGGTTACGATTGTACCACAACCTAACATTCTCTTAACTTATACGAACTATTAAATTATAATGTTTGTTAAGGTAATTTCTTATTCCTTATGGCTTTCTGGCAAGTAATTGCCATACCTCAGAACTCGTTCTTATCCAACTCCCATTCGGCTTTCATTAATCTTATTACCGTTCGATAGGGCTTTCTTGATACCATTCGTATCTTATTTAATACTTTCATCAACATCTAAGTCATACAACTAGGGTATACTTAGAACATTCGTCAAACGCGAATACGATTTACGAAGATCGTTTACGTATTCAACGTTCACGTTGCTCGTCTCTTAATCTCTCATTCAACCTTTACTCAAGGTTTTTATTCGCTTTTGATCGTTATCCATCCCATGAACCCCATGTTCATTATAATTCCTTAATGTCAAAGCCATACGGTTAGCTGTATGCTAAGACCGATCATTCATCGTATCAATGTTGCGTTCACAGCGTCTAAACACTTTACATTCATCTCTTAAACATTAACATCGTCAACCACCGTCTAAGGAATCACAACCATAACAATCCCTCACGTTCGTTTATCGTGACTACGGTCCCCGGACATCAGTTTCGTAACCCGCATCTACATTCTTTGTCTTTTAATCTCATTTAATCTTTTCGTTCAACCTTTATTAAAGGTTTAAAACACTTAATTAAGTGTTACATTAGTTGAACATTATGTACATATTTATTTCTTGCACATCCCCCAAGAAATTGAGCAGTTAAAATCTCATTTCTGGGTATTGCCCTGCACTGGCGCTACGGCGCTGTGCCCTTCCTTTCCTCTCGCATTGCGGCGCGACCTACTTCTCTCTCCTCTCTTCCCGGGCTAGCACTGCGGCACCAAGTCCTTTATTATCTCTCACACTGCGACGCCACTCTCCAGAAGATTATGGCCGATCTTGCGCTGCGGCGTCGGCCTCCAAGGCATGACTCGCCCTGCGGCGCCGAGCATGAAACCTAGAAAATTTTTACAAGCTTGAGACGCTAATTTCGAAATCTCATAACTTCTACGTTATAACTCAGAACGAGGTTGTTCCAAAGCCATTTTATTCCTTATCTTATGTACTTCGATTACCCTCAGACGGAACTTTGTTCTAAATCTGTTAACATGCCATTAAATTGGCTTAATCTTCATTCTTCGTTCATTTTAACTTTTTTAACGTTCTTTGTTCGTTTGTCCGTAATTCGGTCATCCAAACTCGGAATTCATTCGTTCTTTAGTCCACGACTCACATTTTATAAGTTCTCTTATATTCTTATGAAACCCTACACATTCGGGTTCATTTACTAACTTTCAAATTTTCGTTCTTCTTTTAAGAATTTTTTTTGCCATAACTTCGTTATAGCTCAGTTTAATATGTTCTTCATGAACATTTCTAACGTTCCTAAACAAGCAATAAACATCTAATTTATACGCAATGGTTTTAAACTTGTCCATCAATAACAATTACACTGCGATGGTTTTAAATTTGTCCATCAACAACGTTCTTCGTGTTCTTCGCGTGTTTTTCGCGTTCTTCATTTAAATCGATATTTTGGATTACGATTTCACTTTTTCTTGGAATTTGATGTTATTGAACACCATTCCTTACTTATTTGACCTACTAATTCATAGTATTCATTCGGATCGCTCAAAATCTTTACGAATCTTATATTTCCTTAAGAAATTTATAAACTAAATTTCTTATTTCTTATTTATTATTTTCTCATGATTTCAACCATATGAAATCATTCTCAATATCTTTTACTCCTTATTCTCATTAAACTATGTTTTTACCATAAAAACTTAAAGAAAAATTATCTAGAAGTTAGGTTTTTGGATTACCTTTCTTCTTTAATTTCATTCCGTCAGACACAGTTTGCTCACGAGCAACTTTTCCTCTTCCTTTTCCTTTTCTCCTTCATTCGAAATCTCTCTCTCTCTCTCTCAAATGTTTGACATCTTTCAAAATTCCAAACAAAAGAAATTAAGCTTCCTATTTATAGATTTTCAAGGCTAGGGGCAAAATAGTCATTTCGCCCCAAAAATCACTATTCACACCTCCTTACTATTCAAGACTTAAGGAGCAAGTTAACTTAGCCCTCAAGCTTGCTTAGCCCTTAAGTTTCGTAGTTCCATCTTTCGGGTTTCGTCCGACAGTTTTAAAAACTGCGATTCTCGGAATCTAGATATTTTTGGATATTTCGTCTTTCCTTTACCGATTAACTTTTACGTATTCTTCGGAATTCTGAAAAACAATTTTCCACATTAAGCGTTTTCCTTCACGTTTTCTCCTAACGTAGCTAAACGAATGAAAAGTACACAGCAGTGCTTTTCGTCGTTTTTATTTCGTCCGATTTCTGCACGTTTTTCGAGGAAAACTTTTATCGGCTTAATTAACTTTTCACGATATATTATTGTCAAATCTTTTGACAGAATGTCATTTCAACATACCGAACTCTAGGAAAGGCTTAGGTTATTCAAACCCTAACCCTTAGGTTTCGTCGGGTGAATAGTGCCTATTTCGTCATTTTCCCCAGAAATATTTTGTTCCCGAAAAAATTTTATTTTCGTCTTAAAAATTCTTACTCGTTCAATCTAGCTCGTAGCCAGAATCCTTCCGATTAATAATCATTCTAGGTTATAAAACGATTAATAAAGACATAGCACATAATAGTAAAAAAAAATTATTTTATTAATAACTAATTCTTTAAATCATAATTTCTGGACAATCCAGATTTTCGGGTTGTCACATCCTTCTCCCCTTATAAAAATTCCATCCTCGGAATTTCTTCAAACCATACCCATACCCGGGTCATCACATTTACCCCTTTTTCACAGAATTTCATCCTCGAAATTTTAACTTACTCTTCTTCTCAACTTCTCTTCAAATAAGTTATTATCTTTCAAACATTCCCTACCCTTCATAACTTATCAAGAATCATGAAGTGAAAGAAATAACGAGGAATATAAAGATTCCTTTAAAACATTTCATACTTTTGTTGAGGCGTCAAATTGACCATGAACTCTTACTAGTTTAAACAGCCTCGCACCGTAAACCTTTCTTACACGGTAAGTTTACAATCACAAAGAAGGTAAACTACCTCTTCTATACGTAGGTGATCAGCCTATCGTATAACCCCATTTCAGGGTATGTTCACCTCAGCTTAATCATTAGAATCCACACCAAAACAATTTGGTTCGGCATAGCTCTTCAAAGAAAGCTCGATTTTCTTTTAATCATGACATACCATTCATCTTAGCCAAATCAAGTAGCTTAGACCATACCAATAAATTGGACATCAACTTGAAACATTCGTCTAGTCAACTTAATTGACATCGACTACTTCTTTAAATTCTTTTGCAATACATAAAAACATTTTATGACGTCATGATGCCGCACTCTTCATAGTACGTTGAGGACTTCGTCAGTTTATGACTTCATCATTATACATCATACCATAGCAGGTTGTTGATCCTAAGATCAAATTCCACACCAGGTTTAACTTCATTAATAACTCCATCCTTTTACCATCCTTGCATCGAATGCACTGATGATATAAAATTCATTTTGATATTTCAAATCAATTTCTGTCTAGCCGAAACAATTAGCATAGACATACAAAGAATAATTCTTTTAAAATCTGTTGGTTTCAAAAAAAATTGAACCAACTCTTTCATTTTCAAAACTCGCACATCAGCGCGATTTCAAGAAATTTCAAAATCTAGCATAGCTAGATGACTTGGAATATCTTATTCTACATCTCCCTTCATTGTCTTACTTATGACAATACGTAATCTTCTCTAGCACCTTCAATGCTAAGTCTACTGAAAATACTTACTTTCAGTCTAAACATTCCTATACCTTAGTATAGTTCATCAACTTACCACACTTTATGTGTTTAGGAACTTTCCACAACTATATGTGTTTAAGAACTTATCTTCGTAATATGTAATCCAAAAACAAATCAAGGACTATCCATATGCTTAGGGCTCAGAAACATAACATATAACTATGAGTCACAAACTTTTCATAAGTATGAGTTTCAAGAACCCGCACCTATCTTATCATTTTCTACCTATCAAGTATATACATGAGAAAAGATTCACCTTCTCGTCATATACATATTGATAACACGACATACTATTCCAATGATTATCATTGTAATAACTAGGTAATCACAAACCCCCTCCCATTCGAAGGTTCGTACTACTCAGCTATCACATGAGTCCTCAATCGAAATCTTAGAACTTCTAACTTTCTCTTTACTTAATACGAATTTTCTTTAATTCGTATGCTATCCTTTATAACTCAATCTGAGTTCTTCTTTCCGTACTACTTTGTAGTACCATTCATTCATAGCATTAGCTATAAATCATTCATCGTTTAATAGCTCAATTGTTACTATGATTTACTATGTTACGTGGTGATATTCTTATCCCTCTCTTTACGATTATAGTCTTAGGTACTCATACCTAAGGTTTATAACCTATCAGCTCTGATACCAACTTGTAACGCCCCGAAATTCGGTCTATCTTCACACCTAGATTTTGTACGTCACGAGTACATCATTATCCAACATACATCATTATATACTAAAATATAATAACATACATTCTGAATTCCCAGGTTCTAAAACCTTATAACCTTTCTCATTATGAATAATGATAATTACATTATTCCTTTCATCTTACAAGAGTGACTTTTATCCGCCACCAAGGATACATAACAGTTCATTAAATTAGTCTATAGTTTAATTTTCATCTTTCTACATCTCAAGTCTTCACTTGATCTTCTTGCTCATTCACATTCTGAATTGAACTTCATCTGGATACCGCCAGCTTAATCCTTACGGGATCTTTAAGTTCTTCTAACATCGTTGGCTGAAAATGTTTTTCATTTAAAGCAAGTGTGAGCATTCAATTGCCCAGTAAGTCATAACAGTTGAACATATAACTTCAAGAGTTTAACATTCCTTTGGAACTTCGATAAGTGAACAAAGGTTATGAAGCAGCTTGAACAATAGGAATAATCTCGATTCCTATCATTTTAAAATATTAGTCACATTCATTTTGAAATACTTTAATTCTCTACTCTTTTTTCATACACATTCTATCTGGCTAGAATCAATAGCACAGACTTAACAATAACGGTTCATATGACATCCCCTAAATAGGTATACATCACCCATCTTAAGTCGCCAAATACATGGTACAAAATTCAAATACAAACTTAATTTTTCAACAGTCATGTAGAATACGACTAAACATATGCTGTGAGTTTTAATATAAATATAGTCATCTAGACAATATACAAACTTAATGGAGTCCTTATTACATTTATTGTCACACTATTTAATAGAATAGTGAGGACTACTAATGCTATCATCTGGATCGTCACTCCATTCCCCGACTAGTCCCAACTACGTTCTCATTTCTTGAAGAGAACAGTGAAAGAAAGTGACCTCAACTAGCCTAGTAAGAAATATTATGAATAAGATAATGCATAATATTTTATCATTAGCCTTCAACAGTGTTAAACTGATAAAATATAACAAACATCAAGTTTAACTGCAGTGGAACAAGTAATCCATTAGAAGAGTCAAATAGAGAATAAAATCTACTATCTTCTATGATTTAAAAGGTTTTTCATGACTTTTATTGCTTAGACTCAGCTTAATAAATAATTCACATCATCCCTGCACTACGGCCAAGGATATTCATTAGTATAACAACCACAAATTATCCATGCACCACAGCCAAGGATATTCGTGTATTCATCAATGGTCATGATCATGCCAACAACTGTCCATCAATGCACTACGGGCCAGTGAGGACTTTTATCACATCATTTGTAACATTACTGTCATGATTATACCGAATAATCCCTGGTCATAATCATACCTAGTCCGTCTATGCACTACATGCCACATATGACTTTCAACATAATATAAACATGAAGATAATGAAAATGATATAAGAATTTAATAAAACAAGTTCAACAATTAATTTATCTAGGAACCAATAACGTCCATGTTGGGAGAATGCATATTATGATTTGATGTTTTAATGTATATACTAATGATTATTTATAAGCTCCTTAAATGTATATATGTTCAAGGACTTAGTGATAGATCAAAATTTTTATGTTGATCTAAGCTTTCAACGTGTACCATTCTGATAAAGAATGTATAGATAGAAAGATCAAAACTTTTAGGTGGATCTAAAGATGTAATAGATTAGTATTGAAGAAATCGTAGTGCATCCATCTGATCAACATTGCAGGAGTCAAGGCAGAAAACGTAGAGCCTGAAGATCGTAGTGTGCCTGTCTTGAAGAGGACTCTTCGAAAATCGTAGAGTGGTCCCAACGTTTTCCGAGCCAAGTTTACAAGTCAACTATCGTAGTGTGCTCTCGGGAACGTAGAGTCAACAACAAGAGCAACAGAAGATCGTAGTGTGCGAAGGTTTAAGGGAAATTGTAGTGCTCTCGACTGATAGCATCGTCGTGTGCAAAGATGTCTAAGACGCTACGATCTAAATCGTAGAACACCACGTTCCAAATCGTAGAGTATCATCTGTCTCATGTCAGAAAACGTCGAGTCTCATGATCTGTGTTTTCAACAAGTGAGGAATGGGTCCCAGATGCTACAGTGCTCATTAGTCCCAGAATATATGAAATATCCTTAGTATGCAACAAAGAAGCGTATTGAAGAAGCTAAGGATAGTACCATGGGTAAGAGGGACAAAACACCTTTTAAGGTGGTAGGTGAGAAAGCAGCCTGCAGTGTCAGTGGGCCAGAATGCATAATTCAGAAGATGTGTAGAAATGTCTCCATCACAGTACAAAAAGTTCTAACGCATTTAATGCTACAACGGATGGATCCAACGGATTGTTTTCAACATCATATATATACAGATCAGATAGATGAGAGAGAATTAATCAAGCATAAAGCAAACAACGTGAACATATCTTTATAGCTCAACTCTACGATCTGAGATATTGCAAAGCTTGCTCAGCTACTCAGTTCTTAATGAACCAGTGCTTACACAACACCTGAGTAGCAACCATCAAGAACTCAAAAACCATCAATCAACTGAAGAAGAGTACCAAGTCTGCTGGACTTGAAGAGTTCGTAGTGAACTGTAAGAAAGTCAAGTCTGTTGGACTTGAAGAGTTCAAGAGTGAACTAGAGAAGTTCCTAGACTGCTGGTCTAGAAGGAATCTGTGTGATTTAGAAGATTGTAAAAGACAACCTTAGTGGATATCCTACTCGTTGAGTAGAAGAGTGGACTAGGAGCTTTGAGTGGTCTGAACCACTTAAAAATAACTGTGTCGTTTACATTCATGCTATGTCTGCTATAACTACTTTACTCGCTCATAACTCCATTGCTTGGTAAAGAAGATTAAAACAAATACTAATTCCGCTAAGTTTTAATCATTATCCAAGAACAAGTTTAAAAGGTAAAGATTTTTAAATATCTATTCAACCCCCCTTCTAGATAACTTGTGCCTACTAGGAACTAATAATTGGTATCAGAGCAGGTTCTATTTTACAGCTTACACGCTTTAGTAGATCTAAATGGCACTCGTACCAAGCGAATCCAGGACCGGGGGAGGCAGCAAGCCAGCAATGTGCAACAAGGATAAATTTGCTAACTGGAAAGTCAGGATGCAAGCTCACATGGACTCAATAGATGAAGATCTATTTGAGACTGTTCTTAATGGGCCCTATATACCAACAAAGCTTGAACCAACCATTGACGATCCAAACAGAGTACAAATCAAAGTTAAAGAAGAATGGACAGACACAGAGAAGAGAGCTGTCCAACTTGATAAAAAGGCGAAGAACATCCTGTTCCAATCCTTAGAGGACGATCTGTGTGAAAATGTTGTAAACAGCAAAACAGCTAAGGAAGTGTGGGAAGCACTGCTGATCATGCATGAAGGAACTGAAGAAGTCAGAGAGAACAAACAGTCTCTCTTGACACAACAGTATGAAATGTTCACACATGTGCAAGGAGAAAACGTGATTGTAACCTATGAAAGATTCAACGTTCTGCTCAACTCTCTACGAGCGTATGGGAAGATCTATCCTAACAAGGATCTAACCATAAGCTTCATGAGAGCCCTACTGAGCAGGTGGGATGCAAAGACCACAACTATAAGAGAATCAAAGAATCTAAATGAGATGACAGTTCAACAACTGTATGAAAATCTCCTGACCTACGAACTGGAGATGACCCAACACGCCGAAACCTTATCAGAAGGAAGAAGAAAGGATAAGGGTGTTGCTCTCAAGGAAAATGAAGGTGTATCAAAAGTCATCACTGAGATTGACTCTGATAATGATGAAGACGATGATGATTACTTTTCTATGCTGGTAAAGAAACTAAGAAGGTTCATGAGACAAGGCAGAACCGGCAAACCAAAGAAAGTCAGCAACTACGTCAGCCAAGAACAAATGAATGATTTATGCTACAGCTGCAAGAAACCTGGTCATTTCATTGCCAACTGCAACAAGCCTATCAAAGAAGAACTAAAGAAGAAATCTCATGCAAAGAAAGAATACAAAGGAACCAAAAGGCCTCAGAAAAGAGACAAAGGCCTGGTTGCCGGAGGATCGTGGAGTGATTCAGATAATGACTCAAATGCAGACTCCGGAGATGAGGAAGAATCACATATGGCCAATCTGTGCTTAATGGCCAAACATGCAAAGGACAAACAAAGCCTAAACATACATGATGTAAGTCTCGATGAGGTATTTGATTTTAATTCTCCTGATGTATATATAAGGGACTTAAGAAATGCTTTTCATGGCATAACCACTGATCTACATCAATACAAGAAGTGGTTCAAAGTCTTGTCTAAAGATCATTCACTTCTTCAAGAGGAGAAGAAAAAAGTTCAAGAAGAGATTAAAACAGCCCTTCTAAGTACTAATCTTATGTCCAAGCTTGAGGCTGAGAATGAAACTTTAAAACAGACAAACACACTCAATGCACAAAGAGAGTCTATTCTAACCTCTAAAGTTTAGGATCTAGAGAAGACTATCTCTGCATGGAACAAATTTCATCATCCATGGATTGCCTACTCTCTAGTCAGAGAAGCATATTCGATAGAACAGGTCTAGGCTTTGGGGAATTCATCTCAGAACCTTGTGTGGAAAAGACAATGGAAACTAGCACTAGTAATGTCTCAAGTTTTGGTAGAAGCATTACCTTTGTGAAATCCTCATAGTTGGAAGAGCCAGTTCAACCTTGTTCTACTGTTTCTAGTTATATTAAGAGAAGTAAAGGATCTCACGCTAGTGTGGGTTTCATAAAGGAGAAGAGTAACTCAACCTCTACTCACCAACCTCAAAGAATCGTAGAGTCAAGCAAAACCAACTCTACGAATCAACTGGGAAGGTACAGTAGAGGTAAGGCACACTCATCACTATTTATGAAACCTAAGGACACGTGGAAGAAAGAGAATTAGTTTAACAGAAGGTTAACTAAGGAACTACACAAGTCCAAGTGGAAGATGAATCACCACACACAGGCATGCATCATAATAGATGTTTCATATGCAATAAATATGGTCATAGGGCTACAAAGTGTTATTATAACTCCATGCATGTGAGGCCAAAGATTAGACAAATTTGGGTCCCCAAAGGCACCAACAAAGAAGGACCCATGCAAATATGGGTACCAAAATGAAGGTTAAAATGTTTTGACAGGAAAAGAGCTCCACGACCTCAACATGGTATCTGGACAGTGGATTCTCAAGGCATATGTCAGGGAACAAAGCTCTACTATTTAACTATGTAGAAAAGGAGGGTCCCTCAGTCATCTTTGGAGATAACGGCTCTAGCAAGACAAAAGGATTTAGCTCTGCTGGCAATGGTGCAGTATCTTTCAGCAAAGTAGCTTATGTGGAAGGACTCCAACACAACTTTCTAAGTATCAGCCAACTCTGTGACAAGGGTCACCAAGTAACATTTCTCAACAACCAATGTCTAGTCAGAGATTTGAAGACATCTTCCATAAAGCAGACCGTAACAAGAGAAAGAAATGTCTACACAGTAGATCTTGGTCAACTAATCTCTGATGAGATAATATGTTTTCTGGCAAAAGCATCCAAGGAAATGAGCTGGCTATGGCATAGAAGGCTGTCTCACTTAAACTTCAAAAGCATGTCCAAACTGGCATCAAAAGATCTCGTAGCTGGTGTACCCAAGTTCAACTTTATGAAGGAAAGGCCATACAATGCCTGCCAGCTTGGAAAGCAAACCAGAAGCTAATTCAAGAGCAAGACTGCCAACTCCATTGATAAACCCCTGCAGCTGCTCCACATGGATCTCTTTGGGCCAATCCCAACAACTAGTCTTGGAGGAAAAAGATACTCTCTAATCATAGTCGACGACTACACCAGATTCACATGGGTATTTTTCTTAACTTCAAAGGATGAGACAAGCTTTGAATTAATCAAGATGTTTAGACTGGTGATAAACGAGAAAGGAGAGAAAATCAAGGCCATAAGGAGTTATCATAGAAGAGAATTCGATTTCTCAAAAATAGACAAGTTCTGCTCAGACAATGGCATCAGTCATAACTTCTCAGCTCCACGAACTCCTCAACAAAATGGAGTTGCTGAAAGAAAGAACAGAACCCTGATAGTGGAGGGAAGGATTCTACTAGCAGCAACTCGTCTGCCTGAATACTTCTGGGCAGAAACTATCAACACTGCATGCTACACACATAACGGATCATTAATTCACTCTACGATCAAGAAGACACCCTACGAACTGTGGAAAGGAAAGAAGCCAAGTGTCAGCTATTTCCATGTCTTTGGTTGTGCATGCTATATTCTCAACAATAGAAAGTAGTATCTGACAAAATTCCAGCACAAGTTAGACGAAGGGATTTTCTTGGATATGCCACAGACAGCAAAGCTTACAGGGTGTTTAACAAGAAGACACTGAATGTCGAAGTCTTAATACACATCATCTTTGATGAAACTAACTTAGACAAAGCAGTGTCTCAAGACACTACGACCAATAATGCAGATACTACGAATGAAATCGTCGAGCTCAATACTACGATCGTTGTGCCAGATAGTGAAATCGTAGAGCATGATAATGAAATCGTATAGAGGTCCATCCAAGACAGCGAGACTCCACTCCAAGAAGAAGAGATAGACCTTGAAGACCTAAGACAGAAAGGCATCAGGAAAGATGTCCCAACCGGGAATAGATGGGCAAGAGATCACACTCAGGATCTAATCATAAGAGATCCAAGTGCAAGAGTCAAACACAAGAGCTGCTACTCAGAATGAATGCTTTTATCTAAGCTTCCTGTCACAGATAGAGCTAAAAAAGATAGAGGATGATATGGAAGACTCCAGTTGGATAGAAGCCATGCAGGAAGAACTCAACCAATTTGAACAAAGCAAAGTTTGGAGATTGGTACCCAGACCAAAGAGTAATCATGTCATAAGAACGAAGTGGGTCTTGAGGAATAAAATGGATGAAGATGGGATCATTACCAGAAACAAGGCAAGATTAGTGGCAAAGGACTACTCTCAAGAAGAAGGTATTGACTATGATGAGACATTCGCACCTGTTGCTAGACTAGAAGCCATCAGAATCTTTCTTGCCTTTGCTTCCCACATGAAGTTCAAAATCTTTCAGATGGATGTCAAGAGTGCATTCCTGAATGGAGATCTTCAAGAAGAATTCTACGTAGAACAACCTCCATGTTTCATCAATCCATCTCTTTCCAATTATGTCTATAGATTAGATAAAGCCTTATATGGCCTTAAACAAGCACCTAGAGCATGGTATGAAACACTGACTAACTTCTTAATAGAAAATGGGTTCACTAGAGGTAGAGTAGATACCACACTGTTTTTTAGAAAGCATAAAGACAAAGTCTTACTAATTCAAATATATGTTGATGATATCATTTTTGGTTCTACTGACAAAAAATTATGTAAGAGATTCTCTAAATTAATGAAGAGCAAGTTTGAAATGAGCATGATGGGTGAGCTGAATTTCTTCCTTGGACTGCAAGTGAAGTAGACTGATGAAGGAATATTCATCAACCAAGCCAAATACATCAAAGACTTACTAAATAAGTATGGCATGGAATCAGCATCTCCTATGAAAACACCAATTGCTCCTACAACCAAGCTTGACAAGGATGAGAATGGTAAATATATTGATATAACTCAATACAGAGGTATGATAGGTTCTCTTTTATACCTAACTTCTAGTAGACCAGATATAATATTTACAACATGCATATGTGCTAGATTTCAGGCTAATCCTAAAGAGTCACATTTGTCTGCTGTAAAGAGGATCTTCAGGTATCTCAAGGGTACACCCTACTTGGGGCTGCGGTATCCCAAGGAATCCTCATTTGAACTAATAGGATACACAGATACTAATTTTGTAGGATGAAAAATAGATAGAAAAAGTACTAGTGGCACCTGTCAACTTCTTGGAAATAGAATTGTATCCTGGTTTAGCAAAAAGCAAAACTCAGTGTCTACTTCAACTGCAGAAGCTGAATATATTACTGCTGGCAGCTGCTGTGCTCAGATCCTATGGATGAGAAATCAGCTAGCTAACTATGGGTTCGATTTCAAATCTATTCCCATACACTGTGATAATACAAGTGCCATAGCAATAATGCATAATCATGTCATGCATTCTAGGACCAAGCATATAGAAATAAGGTATCACTTCATTAGGGATCATGTGCGAAATGGAACTATATATTTACAATATATCCCTACTGAAAATCAACTTGCTAATGTTTTTACAAAACCACTAGATGAATCCAGATTTAATAAGTTAATAAGTGAGCTAGGAATGCTAAATCTATAAACATGAAATATATGATCTAGATTGTGCTAACCATGACAGATACAAAGGCTGAACTTAGAATTGTAGACATGATTAAGGAAAGTTCATGATCGTAGAGCTGAACAAACAACTACCTCAACGATCGTAGCAAGGACTCACCAATCTTAGTGCAGACTCAATGATGACAAAAGCTCATCCTGTGATGACAAGCTTCATAACAAGACAATCTCTCCAAGAGGTAGCTCAGGAACAAACCTAACCCTTAAATCTCTCCAAGAGGTTGGCCCTTCCCGAGCTGCCTTAAAAGAATGCTTTATCAAAAACTCATTACAAGGATTCGGACAGACTCGACGATCGTAGGACAGATTCAACGAATGCTGATCAGAATTAACGACTACCGGACAGACTCGACGATCTCAGGACAGACTCATCGAACATAAGACTACCTCAATGATCGTAGTCTTCCTAAGGACACCTCTGCTCTGAAAAGGCCAAGGGCAAATCAGTATATTTCTGCACAGTCAAAATTGTATAGCCAAGTAAAAGGCGACACCTGTCCCATTAAGTCAAAAAGGAGAGAGGGAAGTTACAAGTACAAATTGGAACCGTGTTTTTAAAATCTGAAGTTCAAAGGATTATCTCTCCCATTCTCTCTCTCTCTCAAAGCAAAACCCTAAATCAGTAGAAAGCTCAGTCGTATCTCACTTCTCAACTACAGAATCAATGGCTGCTTCAAATGTAATTTCAAGCTACAGACTTTGTTTTGACGAGTTCAAAGCCGTTCCACCAAAATTTCACAAGACCTTAGTGCTACTGAAGAAGGTAGGTCTCGAAGAGGCGCTGAGCACCGACACCCTCATCTATCCCAAGCTAGTGAAGAAGTTCTACAAGAATGTTGTGTACGAACACAACACCATCACTACACGAGTGAATGGAGTAAAAATGAGACTATGGGAAGAATACTTCAATCTGGCCCTAGGTTTCATGAATGTAGGGCACCCATTTCTAGACAGCATAAGCTTCCAAGAGAGATTGAAGAAAATGCACCGCAAGAAGAATCCTTCTGTGAAAGGCTGCAAAAAGAAGGAGTTCCCTCAAAGGTACGAATTTTTGGCTGACATTATTGGGAAATGCATCTGCTGCAAGAACTCGGGTCATGACTCGATAAATGAGACTCGGCTTAAGCTCATGATGGCCATGGTTCATGGTACACAACACAACTATGGGGCTATATTGGTCGAATAGATCGGCAAGTAAATCGTAAACTCGAAGAAATCAAAGAGCACTCGGAAGATGTTGTATGGGAGATTCATAAGCATCATTCTGTAATCTGTATTGGGTGACAAAATTGGGGATGATGAAGGAGAAGCCATCAACCCAAATCGAAGAATGACACAGCAGTAATTTATAAACTAGGAAAGGAACCCAACTGAGTATGTAAGAATGATGACTGAGTCCAGTGGAAGAACTGGGGATCTGAAGAACGCATGCATTCCAGGAAACATGTCTGTTATCAGGGAAATTAAAGAAGAAGGAGAAGCATGCAAAGGAGAACCCTCTGCACTTGCCAGAAAAAGCAAGGGCAATAGAAAGCTAAAGGCAAGACAAATCGAAGAGCCTCAAGGATCTACAACTGACATTCTTGTAGAGTCCTCTGATATAGAGATTCTAAGGAGGCTAAGAAAGAAGCAACAGCAAGAAGAAGCTGAAGAGGATCAAGCCACCATATCACAGATCCTAAAGAAGAACAAAACTAGTCAGAAGTGCAAAAGACCAACAGTTTCTTCAATCGTAGAGTCTCTTCTACTCTCTGAAACCAGGCCAAGTGTGGAAGAAATGGAAGAAGTTGCTTCAAGAATAGTGGCTATTCAACATGACAAAGCTAAGACTCAAGAGAGTCCAGAAATTGTGGCTAAAATAAGCAAAGCAAAAAGAAAGCTGGTCAAGAAGTATATAATTGAAAATGAAAAGGTGCTGAAAAAGGAAGCAAATAGTGTGGCTGCAAAAGAGGAACAGCCCCAAGAAAATAAAGAGGACAGTGCTTCAGCTGAGGGGGAGATCCCTAAAATCCTCATGATTGAGTACACACCAATTGAAGGGGAGAAGTCTACAGCTCAAGAAGATGATCTAGCTGAGGGGGAGTTTCTGATCTCTCAAGATGATGTTCCAGCTGAGGGGGACTTTCTGAATCTACAAGAGGATAACCATGCCGAGGGGGAGCCTCATGATATCCCAATGGTAGAAGAAGAGGTTCCTACTCAAGATAAAGTTGAATCAATGCCAAACTTTCCAGAGACCATTGAGATAATAGAATCTTCAAAAGAGACCAAAGAAGAGGAAGAAAATGATGATGACGAGCTTGAAATCACTGGTGTATGGAAAGATGGATTTAGGAGTTATCTGTACACTCAACTATTTTGTTATCTACCCATGATGGCATACCATCAAGCTCAAATCCTGAACTCATGGGATCACATGTTCTAGAGCTTCAAGGAATATCCAGCCATCTCAGTTCTGGCTCATGGATTTCCAACAAAAGTCATCTTTTCCAAGAAGCTGCTTACCAACCATTCCTCATCAAAAGACAAATCTAAGGTATTGTCTATTCCTATCAAATTCAGAGCTAATCACTTACCATTATCTTCATTTAGCTATTTTTATGAATTCCCTCGATGGTTGGAAGTGACTCTCAATCCAATAAATCAGTTTCCAGTTTCAGAATCTCAAAATTCTGTAACTGAAGAACCAAAAGAAGTCAACCTTACCTTGTTTCCATAAATTACCCACTCTACGATTCAAGACTCTAGCCACATCGTGGAATCCAACATTGAAATCGTAGAGTCTCCTATCTTAGACACCCAAACCCAAGCCCCTCCAGCTGATATACCATCCTCCTCATCACATGACTACTTCAGTCTTGATCTCGCTCATTACAATCTGCAAGATCAATCTCAACCGAGAACCCCTCCAATGAACAGTCCTCAAGCAAAAGCTACTCTCCCAAGCCTGCCTACCAAGGATGACTTGAAAGACACCTCTGAGAAAATGGTCAAGTCTATAGAAGCAAGCTTGGAAACCCACTCTGATCTCATCAATATCCGGATGAATCAAATGATCACAACTGCAAATAATTTCCCTGGCACTATGAATACTGAGCTTACAAAGAGGCTAAGAGAAATTATCAAAGAGATTCTGCAGAGTATGTCGGACAGAGATGAGATCCACTTCTAGAGAGATGCCAAGCAAAGAGAGGTTGTACTCGAAATGCAGAAACACCAAGACCTTCAACATAAAGTTTTGTTGGACAACATCCTCAACTTGAAATCCTTTGTATACGACTTCCAGAATCTTATGCAAATCAGGAGAAACATAACGATATGATTCTGTCAGTTCTCCAAAATAAAGAAGCAAGATCTGAAAAACAGATCAAGGAAAATAGAGAGGACATCACTCAAACCCAAAGCCAACTGAATGAGCTTGTCCAAGGAGTTAATCGCCTGTCTGCAGATATTCGAACCCTTGATGTTGACATAAAGGGGAGAAGAATAAAGGAAAAGGAGATCAAGGAGGTCAGGGAGGTCATGGAACTCAAGAAAGGGGAAGAGGACAATATCAAGCTCAAGCATCATGAAGCCCTCCTGCAAGACAATTCCACAGTCAGACTCAACGATCTGATCAACAGAGAATTATAATGGCTATACCATTAAGCCGTCAGGAGTCAACTCTCAGCTCACAAGATGTGTCTACTGTACGCATAAGAATGCCAATTGGAGATCCTGCATTCATGCATATTCATAAGGAGAATTCAATACTAAGTCTAAGCGAGCTGGAAGAGTTAGCCAGAAATGAGGAAACTTAAAGAAAAAGAAGGGCTGAGGTGTGGCATCCCCAAATCCAGGCCCCAAATCACTACGGATCCGGTATACTATTACTATCACTATTTGCAGAAGATATAAACATAAATTTTTTATACATTAAACTTACACACTTTTCCCCAAAATCGAGTAACCTTAACTTAAACACAATTCATAAAATATCTATTACACAACAATATTTATCAATATATACTATTATAAACTAGCCGCACATTTTATCCCAAGCTGAACTTGGCATTAACCTTTTCTTGTAATCCGAACGCATTCGTTTTATCTACAATGTTTATCATGATATAGCAAGGGTGAGCCTGAAAGTTGCCCAGCAAGTTTAAATACAATAATATAACGATATATCATGATTGAAGAGTATGAATAATAAGCTGGCTATAATTCATCAATATAATTGAGAACTAGCACGAACAAACTTTTGACTGAACAAGTTTTAAACATGAACAAACATTTCTGAACCAACTAGTAATGAAGGTGATCAGCCTTTCATACCTGACTTATACATGCAAGATGTACAGAGTACAATTTTCGTGGCAATAAGCAATGATTAACCATAAGCTTGAATAAAATACTCTTAGTAGAGTTTAGTAAAAAGAAACTTGCCTGAACCGTTGATTACCGCAACGCAATTTATAATGCTTTATCCGAAGACCTAATATTAGTAATATAGATGTCTAATATTAGAATAATATCATCACAGCTTAATACTGTTATATATATATATACACAGAATAACCTAAACACATAACACATAACCCTATCAGTCTATACAGCACACAAGACCTAATATTAAGTCAAACTGTTTAAGTCTGAGCTGAAACCGACATAGTTCTATCATCCCGACGGTCTAGTCAAACGAATATCGAGTTTAAGTTCAATTAAACTCTTCCTGAACACTTAACAAATATCACAGATAATTTTCTTAGCAGTCAAAATAATTTTCATTGACTTAAAATAATTTTCAGATAATTAATATCATTTATCAACATTTTTTAATCATTAAAACCGTATTTAAATGAATTAAATATCACATAATTCCTGAATCATTAATATTCATTTGATATAAAATATTAATGAAAATCATTACATAATATTATAATATATCAAAGTATTTTTAATACCTTAAAATCATAATTATATGATTTTTAAACACTTAAATCCATTATCCGATAATTTCTATTAATATTAAAATATTAATATTTTCATGACAAAATATCAAAAGTTACATTTTATAACTTAAAATATTTTTATAACACTTAAATCATTTTTATATGATTTTTAAAACATTAATTCTATTTTCCATAATTTATTTAATATATTTATTAAATAAACTAATAACCATTAATAATAAATTATTAATGAAATTCATCACAAAATATCAAAAGTCATCAAAAATAACTTCAAATATTTTCTAACACAATAATATAATTTTTCATGATTTTTCATGAATTAAAATTATTTTTAAATAACTTATTTAATATTATAATTAAATAAATAAATACCATTTATATTCCAAAAATATTAAATATTTTTGTAATATACCCAAAATAATTAAAAATATTTTTCAGAATTTAAAATAATTTATCAGAATTTATTTAGTATTTTTAATAATTAAAAACTATTTTTTTTCTATTTTTAATTAATTTCTGGAAAATAATAATAATAAACTGTCGCTAAAGGGCTATAGCGAGACTTTCTGTCGCTATAGGTGTTCTTGAGTGTTCTTGAGCTTTATAGTCAGACTTCGAGAGGCTACATTTGACCACTTATAAATTTTTGATCCTAAGGTTTCTGGGAAATATAATGTATTGAAGTTGTAGTATAGCCAAAACACAACATAACAGTGAGATCTAATCAACAGAAAAACTTGTCAGACATGTTCTTCAATTTCTGGGTTTTCCAGAAATTGAAGAACAGTCGAGGTGCTTCATTTGAACCATTAAATATTTGCTTTACTGGCTTGTTTTATGCGATATGAAGGTTCCACCATATATTCCATATGTCTGGGTACGATTATAATGCATCAAACCCAACTAATAACATCACATGTGAGAGATTAAAACCGGTCAATATGATGTCAGGAGCTGTTCTTCACGATTTCTGGGTTTTCCAGATTTCGTCAAGAATAGTGGGTCAACGATACTTTGACCATTATTATTATTGATTTTGTTAAGGATCTAGGTAATATAAATGCATGAGTGTGAAGTCCTTATACCAGTCTACAATATTCCAATAACAACTTGGCCAAACTAACAAACAACAGAAAGATTCATGGCCTGCAAAAACGATGTCAGTGACTTCTGGGTTTCTGGGTAACCCAGAAACCAGATTTCGTGGTTGGTCAACGCGGTTTGACCGCTTATATCTCTCGATCTACACTTGATCCGACAATGATTCCAGATTTAGATCATAGTCATCATAACATAGAACACATTCAAAACATAAAACATACAAAACCGCTATCACATAAAGATTTATGGCGTCTGACATTCGACTGTCAGGTCATATTTTCCCACTTTTCCATATTTTTCAAAATGATTGATTCGTGCGTCTAAGTGTTATAGATCTATGATCTATCAACCCAGATCACTTATAGACACCATATTACACAACTTTAACCAATCAATTTCAACATATAACAACAAATCTTAATATTTCGAATTTTAGGGTTCATATACTTTTTGAGTTTTGATTCTGATTTCTTATCTTTGCGGATCTGTTCTTGGTTGCTAAGAAATGATTCTAACCTTGTTTATCACTCCCTTCTCACTCAAAACCCGAAATATAGAGAGAGTGTGGCTTGGACAAAATGAACATAAAGTGAGACTTTTCTCTTTCTTAATCTATTTATATTATGTAATTATGCAATGTATGTGGATGGCTAGATGGCTGATATGGCTGGATAATAGGTACATGTAATAGCCTTAGTTGGTCAACAACTCATACTAGGACAATCCTTACAAGTAACCTTCAATTATACAACAAAGGGTAAAATAGTCATTTCCATGCAATTTAATTCTAAAATTGTCATTTGATACAAACCCTTAGGGTTTAGGGTTTAGTATTTTAGGGTTTAGGGTTTAACCCTTAGGGTTTAGGTTTTAACCCTAAAGATTTTAGCAACTTGATTTTCTAAAATTTCCAAATTAGATTTTCAAAATTGAAAATTAATATTTCTTAATTATAATTAGAATTTTCTAATTATATTATAATTTCCTAATCATTACTTAAATCTTTCTAATTAGGATTAGCATTTCCTAATTACCACCGCTAATTAAGCAATTAGGGTTAAAATCACGGATTAGGGTTTATAAACCATTAATTAAGGTTTCTAATAGAAAAATAATTTTTCTAAATTAGAACTTAGATTTCCTATTTAGATTAGGGTTTCTAATAACTTGACAATTAGGATTTATATTTCCTAATTAACATTTCTAATATAGCAATTAAATCCACCACTGTACAATTAGGGTTCAAAAATTGGAAATTAGGGTTTTCAATCCCACAATATTAGGGTTTCTAATAGAAAATAATTTTCTAAAATAGAAATTAAATGTTCGTAATTAGATTAGGGTTTTCTAATTACTTAACCTGAAAATTAGAATTAATATATCCTAATTAACATTAAAAGTATTAAATTAACACTTTCGTTTTCCCTAATTATAAAATTAGGGTTTAAAATTCGTAATTAGGATTTCAAATTTGGAATTAGGGTTTTGCAACCATTTTGTTAAGATTAACCCTAATTTACACTTACGCCATTAAGTTCCCAATTTAGGGTTTCAAATTACCGAAATCTGAAATTAGGGTTTCCAGATCGGGTATTATGGTTTTCTAATAATCAATTCGGGTTTCAGGTAATTCATTAGGGTTTTCCCTAATAAATTTCTAATTAATGACGTTTAACCTAATACATACCATTTCATTCCCAATCTAGGGTTTTCAATATTTGAATTAGAGTTTTAGATTCCCAGAACTGACATTAGGGTTTTCAGAACCAGTTTCTAGGATTTCTTATTAATCGCTAGGGTTTTCTAACCGAACGTTAAAGTTCCTAATATATAATTAGGGTTTGTTACAGATATCGTTTATCTGGTCAACCCTTGACCCTTAACCACATTCAGAACACATACATAACCATAATTACAGAACTTAATCAAATAAATCCTTAATCCTGAATAATTAACCTAAATCCTTCACAGAATTTTGAAATCCTCAAAATTCCATCCCAATAATATCAAACGCATACACTTATTTCTGTCTAGGTCTATTATTTGACCTTAAATCAATCATTTAAGATTTTAATAAATTGTCCAAATTCTCGGGTTGTCACATGAGGAGTACGCCAACCCACCTCCACTAAAGAGGTCAAGGAAACAGAGATAAGTTAAAACTTATATTTCCTATTGATGTAATGCTGAATTGTAATATATTCTGATCATCAATAAATTCATGCTTATTCTCTAGAAATTTCAGCTGCTCACTGAAATACTAGGTCATGTTTAAATTTCCTGCAAATGCATCTAGTCACTAATAATCATGACAACAAATCTTCTTGGTTATGTCAACATCAAATAATGGAGATTGTTGGGAGAATGCATATTATGATTTGATGTTTTAATGTATATACTAATGATTATTTGTAAGGTCCTTAAATGAATATATGTACAAGGACTTGGTGATAGATCAAAATAGTTAGGTTGATCTAAGCGTTCAACGTGTACCATTCTGATAAAGAATGTATAGATAGAAAGATCAAAACTGCTAGTTTGATCTAAAGATGTAATAAATTAGTCTTAAAGAAATCGTAGTGCATCTATCTGATCAACATTGCAGGAGTCAAGGCAGAAAACGTAGAGCCTGGAGATCGTAGTGTGCCTGCCTTGAAGGGGACTCATCGAAAATCGAAGAGTGGTCCCAACGTTTGCCGAGCTAACTCCACGATCGCAGTATGCTGAATGAAACATGAAGTTTACAAGTTAATGATCGTAGTGTGCTCTCGGGAACGTAGAGTTAACAACACGAGCAACAGAAGATCATAGTGTGCGAAGGTTTAAGGGAAATCGTAGTGCTCTTAACTGATAGTATCGTAGTGTGAAAAGATGTCAAAGATGCTACGATCTAAATCGTAGAACAACACGATCTAAATCGTAGAGTATCATCTGTCTCATGTCAGAAAACGTCGAGCCTCATGATCTGTGTTTTCAACAAGTGAGGAATGGGTCCCAGATGCTGCAGTGCTCATCAGTTCCAGAATATATGAAATATCCTTAGTATGCAACAAAGAAACGTATTGAAGAAGCTAAGGATAGTACTATGGGTAAGAGGGACAAAACATCTTTTCAGGTGGTAGGTGAGAAAGCAGCATGTAGTGTCAATGGGCCAGAATGCAGAATTTGCAGAAATGTCTCCATCACAGTACAAAAAGTTCAGACGCATTTAATACCACAACAGATGTATCCAACGGATAGTTTTTTAACATCACATATATACAGATCAGACAGACGAGAGAGAATTAAGCAAGCATAAAATAAACAATGTAAACATATCTCTATAGCTTAACTCTACGATCTGAGATATTTCAAAGCTTGTTCAACTACTCAGTTCTTAACGAACCAGTGCTTACACAGAAACTGAGTAGCAACCATCAAGAACTCAACAACCATCAATCAACTGAAGAAGAGTACCAAGTCTGCTGGACTTGAAGAGTTCGTAGTGAACTGTAAGAAAGCCAAGTCTGCTGGACTTGAAGAGTTCAAGAATGAACTAGAGAAGTTCCTAGACTGCTTGTCTAGAAGGAATCTGTGTGATTTAGAAGATTGTAAAACACATCCTTAGTGGATATCCTACTCGTTGAGTAGAAGAGTGGACTAGGAGCTTTGAGTGCTCTGAACCACTTAAAAACAACTTTGTCATTTACATTCATGTTATATCTGCTATATCTGCTATAACTGCCTTACTCGCTCATAACTCCATTACTTGGTAAAGAAGATTAAAACAAATACTAATTCCACTAAGTTTTAATCATTAACTAAGAACAAGTTTAAAAAGGAAAGATTTTCAAATATATATTCAATCCCCCCCCCTTCTAGATAACTTGTGCCTACTAGGAACTAATAACGTCCAAATTGTCAACATGATACTGCTTTGTAGAGTAAAATTCAAGAATGCTCAGAAGAATATTTCCATAAAAAGATACTGGATGAAGCGCAAATATCAAGGATATTCCACTAATTTCATGGAGTATAGAAGTTAAAACTTTAACCAACTGAGTATAATAACGAATGGAATAACAAAAGAAATCACCATGCATGCGGTACTTCGCATAGACAGGTTATTCTAACAGAATAATAAGTAACGAAACCAGGTCAGGCGAAATTCACACCGACGGGATGTTCTAACAGAATAATAAAGACAGAACCAGGTCCGGCGTAAAACGCACAGACATGATATTCCAACAGAATAATAATAAAGACAGAATAATAGAAGAATGTCACCAAGTATAGGGTAGTCCGCGTATACTGGTTATTCCAGCAGGATAATAAAGAATGGAATAACAGAAGTTCTCTTCATGAATACAAAAGAAATAATACCTCTTACCGTAAAAGAAACTGAATATAAGACTAGGAAAGTAGCAGAATACTTTTTTATAGTTTCTTTATAATTTCTCTCTAGAGTTTCAGTGAATTTGTAAGAAATAATGAAGGAATGAGCTTATATTTATAGGAGAATGGAAAGGCACTGTGTAATTCACTGGCTGAAATCATACGCTAGATTTTTAAAAATCAAATTTTTATAATATATATAATATAACACATGCTATATTAGAAAATTTTACCACCCATGCATCATTTGTCAAGGTGCTGGCCAATTTGAAGAAAGAGAAGAAAAAAAACTAGTACACGCCAAGTTTGAGAAAATGGCTTTAGGCATATGTTTGATAGCATTATTGGTTTGCTCAACCAATAAGGTGCAAGCTTGAAAATTATATCACATATCATGCCAAACTTCATCTTCCACCACAACCCACTTACCTACATTTAATATATATAAACCTATTATTCACACACACCACAACCTACTCACCCACATTTAATATATATAAATATTTACTATTATCACACACCCACAATTCACCACTCCCCCCATTTACGGTTGAAAATTTCTTCACCCAAAATCCTCCATTAGTGGCCCCAACCATATATATATATATATATATATATACCAAAAACTTTCTACCGATTACTTTGAAAAAAATGGGTAAATTGGAGTCCATAAAATAAACAAAACTTACAACAACTTCATAAAAAATCCTCTCAATATTTTAATAGCATTTATCATCAGTATTATAATTCACAGTATTAATCGACCAGGTCATTCCCAGGAAAGAGGGGGCTTTCCAATAAGGATTTTTCCCTATTGGTGCGCAATTAGGTGACCAAACCTCTCCTTGACATAACTTCTAGACATCGTTAATATTGCAAATAATAATATTAATAACTTTGTCGTCTCAATTATTGATTTAATAATATATAAAATATTGACAATAATTGAATCAAATAACGTGAGATATTATGTAGCAATTACTGTAGCAATAATTGAACAAAACTGAGTGACTTCTCACGTAAGCATCAATAATCAATACTGTGTGCTACTATGCAACTACGTGTATTACTGTACTTTTAACAACTGGTGTTTCAACAGTTAATGGTAAAACTTTCGCCGTTATTTTCATAAAGAATTTTTGTCATTTTCTCAATCCAACAATAAATTTGTTGTGGGGTCCACTAATGATTGCGCCGTTGTACGAATATTCCCTGTTAAAATGAATATTCCCCGACCAATCGAATATTATATAACAACTTGTGTACTTTATAAAATTTATAAATATTACACACAACTATAACATTATATCAAATTTATTCTATAATATTAAAAAATGATATTTATAGAAAATTCATTTTTATTCAAAAAGTTGGGGTCTTACAATTGATGTATAAACAGAACATTCTTTTATTGAATAGTTCAATCATAAAACAATTCATCTCATAGAAACACCGAAGTGTTCAAATTGTGGCACAAGGCCTCATACATTCTACTACCTTGTACAAATATCGCACATTCGCACATAGACAGAACTTCTCAAGTTCAACACCTGGGAAGTTTAACAAACAAGCATTCATTTAAAATATGAATGAAGTTATGAAACTTACATTACACACAGCTATAGCTTACGCTGAACTTCTCATTCCAATCCTTATAACACATAAGGAAATAACAAATACACCAATTAGTCATATACTTGACTTACGTATTGGTTTACATAACTTACTTCTTAATGTTCACGTTCTTACAATATAATTTTACGCGACTAACTTTCATTACCGGTTTACGATTTCATGACATACGGAGATGTCTTACTCAAAACGTTCATCATCTTTGATGATTTACATTCTTATCTTCTTCTTATACTTCTCTAGGACTCAGCACACACGCTTCTCTGCTAGTAGTCCACATGGTACTCTGAGTGGTTTCCCACAAACAACTAACAAACAAGTTCCCGTCTCATCTACACTGCCCACATAGTGAATTAGATCAGTTGCCAGTTTTGTATATACCTTCTCTCTCTGAAGGAATTTTTTAGCCCAGCTCCCATATGTCAACCATCAAAGGTTACGATTGTACCACAACCTAACTTTCTCTTAACTTATAAGAACTATTAAATTATAATGTTCGTTAAGTTAATTTCATATTCCTTATGGCTTTCTGGTAAGTAATTGCCAAACCTCAGAACTCGTTCTTATCCAACTCTCATTCGGCTTTCATTAATCTTATTACTGTTCGATACGGCTTTCTTGATACCATTCATATCTTACTTACTACTTTCATCAACGTCTAAGTCATACAACTAGGGTATACTTAAAACGTTCGTCAAACGTGAATACGATTTACGAAGATCATTTACGTATTCAACGTTCATGTTGCTCGTCTCTTAATCTCTCATTCAACCTTTACTCAATATTTTTAATCGCTTTTGATCATTATCCATCCCATAAACCCCATGTTCATTATAATTCCTTAATGTCAAAGCCATACGGTTAGCTGTATGCTAAGACCGATCATTCATCACAACAACATTGCGTTCACAGCGTCTAAATGCTTTGCATTCATCTCTCAATGCCGTGTCATAACATCAAAATGTTATACATTAACATCGTCAACCACCGTCTATGGAATCACAACCATAGCAATCCCTCATGTTCGTTTATCTTGACTACGGTCCCCGGACATCGGTTCCGTAACCCGCATCTACATTCTTTATCTTTTAATCTCGTTTAATCTTTTCGTTCAACCTTTATTAAAGGTTTAAAACACTTGATTAAGTGTTATATTAGTAGAACATTATGTTCATATTTCTTTCTTGCACATCCCCCGAGAAATTGAGCAGTTAAAATCTCATTTCTAGATATTACCCTTCACTGGCGCTCCGGCGCCGTGCCCTTCCTTTCCCCTCGCGCTGCGGCGCGACCTACTTCTCTCTCCCCTCTTCCCGGGCTGGCGATGCGGCGCCAATTCCTTTGTTATCTCTCGCACTACGGTGCCACTCTCTAGAAGATTATTGCCGATCTCAAGCTGCGGCGGTGGCCTCTAAGGCACGACTCGCACTGCGGCGCCGAGCATGAAACCTACAAAATTTTTCTAAGTCTTTTACAAGCTTGAGACGCTGATTTTGAAATCTCATAACTTCTTTGTTATAACTCAGAACGAGGTCGTTCCAAAGCCATTTTCTTCCTTATCTTACGTACTTCGATTACCCTCAGACAAAACTTTGTTCTGAATCCATTAACATGCCATTCAATTGGCTTAATCTTCATTCTTCGTTTATTTTAACATTTTTAACGTTCTTTGTTTGTTCGTCCGTAATTCGGTCATCCAAACTCGGAATTCATTCATTCTTGAGTCCACGACTCACATTTTATACGTTGTCTTACATTCTTATGAAACCCTACACATTCGGGTTAATTTACTAACTTTCAAATTTTCGTTCTTCTTTTACGAAATTTTTTTTG
Organism: Panax japonicus; assembly: GCA_020205505.1. Lineage (NCBI taxonomy): Eukaryota > Viridiplantae > Streptophyta > Magnoliopsida > Apiales > Araliaceae > Panax > Panax japonicus. The sequence continues at coordinate 25,896,375 of CM035101.1, read as the reverse complement.
CCATAACATCGTTATAACTCAGTTTAATTTGTTCTTCATGAACGTTTCTAACGTTCCTAACCAAGAAATAAGCATCTAACTTATACGCGATGGTTTTAAACTTATCCATCAACAACAATTACACTACGATGGTATTAAATTTGTCCATCAACAACATTCTTCGTGTTCTTCGCGTATTCTTCGTGTTCTTCGTTCGTTCTTCATTTAAATTGATATTTTGGATTAAGATTTCACTTTTTCTTGGAATTCGATGTTATAGAACACCATTCCTTACTTATTTGACCTACTCAATCATAGGATTCATTCGGATCGCTCAAAATCCTTACGAATCTTATACTTCCTTAAGAAATTTATAAACTATATCTTATTTCTTATTTATTCTTTTCTCATGATTTCAACCATATGAAATCATTCTCAATATCTTTTACTCCTTATTCTCATTAAACTATGTTTTTACCATAAAAACTTAAAGAAAAATTATCTAGAAGTTAGGTTTTCAGATTACCTTTCTTCATTAATTTCATTCAGTCAGACAAAGTTTTCTCACGAGCAAATTTTCCTCTTCCATTTCCTTTTCTCCTTCATTCGAAATATCTATCTCTCTCTCTCAAATGTTTGACAACTTTCAAAATTCCACACAAATGAACTTAGCCCTCAAAATAGTTATTTTGCCACTAAAATCACTATTCACACCTCCTTACTATTCAAGACTTAAGGACTAAGTTAACTTAGCCCTCAAGTTTGCTTAGCCCTTAAGTTTCGTAGTTCTGTCTTTCGGGTTTCGTCCGACAGTTTTAAAAACTGCGATTCTCGGAATCCAAATATTTTTGGATATTTCGTCTTTCCTTTACCGATTAACTTTTACGTATTCTTCGGATTTCTGAAAAAATGAAAAACACTTTTCCACGTTAAGCGTTTTCCTTCATGTTTTCCCCTAATGTAGCTAAACGAATGAATAGTACACAGCAGTACTTTTTGGTCATTTTTATTTCGTCCGATTTTTGCACGTTTTTGAGAAAAACTTTTATCGGCTTAATTAACTTTTCACGATATATTATCATCAAATCTTTTGATGGAATGTCATTTTGACATACCGAACTCTCATAAAGGCTTAGGTTATTCAAACCCTAACCCTTAGATTTTGTCAGGTGAATAGTGCCTATTTCATCTTTTTCCCTATAAATATTTTATTCCCGAAAAAATTTTATTTTCGTCTTGAAAATTCGTACTCGTTCAATCTAGCTCGTAGCCAGAATCCTCTCGATTAATAATCATTCTAGGTTATAAAAGTATTAATAAACACATAGCACAGAATAGTAAAAAATCATTTTATTAAAAACTAATTCTTTAAATCTTAATTTCTGGACAATCTGGATTTCCGGGTTGTCACATCTCACTTGCTCGGTAGGGCTCTCATGAACTTTATGATCATATCTTTGTTAGGATAGATCTTCCCATATGTTCGTAGAGAGTTGAGCAGAACATTGAATCTCTCATAGGTGGCTGTCACGTTTTCTCCTTGAACATGAGCAAACATCTCATACTGCTATGTCAGGAGAGATTGTTTATTTTCTTTAAATTCTTCAGTTCCTTCGTGCATGATCAACAATTCTTCCCAAACCTCCTTAGCTGTTTTGTTGTTGATAATATTTTTGAACAGATCATCTTCTAGGGATTGGAACAGGATGTTCTTGACCTTTTTATCAAGTTGGACAGCTCTCTTCTCGTTGTCTGTCCACTCTTCTTTAACCTTGATTTGTATTCTGCTTGGATCGTCAGTGGTTGGTGCAAGCTTCATTGGAATATAGGGCCCATTTTGAATGGTCTCAAATAGATCTTCATCTATTAAGTCCATGTATGCTTGCATCCTGACTTTTCCAGTTTGCAAATTTATCCTTGTTGCACATTGGTGGCTTGCTGCCTCCTCCAGTTCTAGATTCGCTTGGTACATGTGCCATTGGATCTACTAAATCTTGTAAGATGTATAATAGAACCTGCTCTGATACTAATTGTTAGTTCCTAGTAGGCACAATAGTTATCTAGAAGGGGGGTCAATAGATATTTAAAGAATCTTTTCGTTTTAAACTTGTTAGTTAATGATGATAAAAACTTAGCAGAATTTATGTTTGTTTTAATCTCTTTTGCAAAGTAGTGGAGTTATGAGAGTGAGGTCGTTATAGCAGTTACGGAAGATATAGCAGTTATAGTATGAATGTAAAAGACACAGTCGTTTTAAGTGGTTCAGAGTACTTAAAGCATCTAGTCCACTCTTCTACTCAACGAGTTGAAAATCCACTAAGGATGCCTTTTACAACTTCTGAATCACACAGATTCCTTCTAGACCAGCAGTCTAGGAACTTCTTAGTTCACTCTTGAACTCTTCAAGTCCAGCAGACTTGGTTCTCTTACAGTTCACTTAGAACTCTTCAAGTCCAACAAACTTGGTACTCTTCTTCAGTTGATTTATAGATGTTGAGTTCTTGATGTTGTTACTCAGTTGTTGTTTAAGCACTTGTTCAAAAGAACTGAGTAGCTGAGCAAGCTTTGTAATTTCTCAAATCGTAGAGTTAAGCTTTTAGATTTGTTCACGTTGCTTGATTATCTTGCACTCATATGCTTGATTTGCATATATGTGATCTTGAGAACTATTCGTTGGATCCATCCGTTGAAACATTAAATGCATTTAACTTTTCTGTTCTTTGATAGAGACATTTCTTCACATCTTCTGAACTGCATTCTGGCCCACTGACACTGCAGACTGCTTTCTCACCTAACACCTGAAAAGGTGTTTTCCCCCTTACCAATGGTACTTTCCTTAGCTTCTTCAATACGCTTCTTTGTTGTATACTAAGGATAATTCTTATGACTTTGGGACTAGTGAGTACTGCAGCGTTTAGAATCCATTCCTCTTTTGTTGGAACCTATCTCCACACAAATTATGAGGCTCGACATTTTTTAATACAAGACAGATGATACTCTACGATTCAGATTATGGTGACTTGTCGCCTTGGTGCCTGGTCTGATGCTATCAGCCGAGAGCACTACGATTTCTCTTAAGTCTTTACACACTACGATCTTTGCTTGCTTGAGTTGTAAACTATACTTTTTTGAGAGCACTCTACGATCGTTAACATGTAAACTCTACGTTTCCTTCAGCACACTACGATTGTTGAGTTGGCTCGGCAAACATTGGGACCACTCTACGATTTCCGAAGAGGCCCTTCAAGGCAGGCAGACTACAAACTTTGAATCTCTACATTTCTGCCTTGACTTCTGCAATGTTGATCAGATTTATACACTCTGATTTCTTCGAACCCTATCTATTACATCTCAAGATCAACCTAACAGCTTTGATCTTTCTATCTATACATTCTATTAAAGAATGATACACGTTAAGAGTTAGATCAACCTAACAGATTTGATATATCACTAAGTCCTTGTACATATCTTACTTGAAGGACTTTACAAATAATCATGAGCATATACATTAAAACATCAAATCATAATATGTATTCTCCCAACACTATCAAATATACACATGTGAAAAGAATGTCCTTTCCACCATATATACATTGATAGCGCGACACCGACATTCCAATGATTATCAATGTGAAAAACCAAGTACATGCACAAAATCTCTGCACATACAAAGCTTTGTATAACTTAGTCACCATTTGAGTCCTCAATTAAAATCCCAACTAACTCTATCTTTCTCTTAACTTATTCTTAACTTGCCCTTAGCTTGCTCAATACGAATTCCTCGTATCACATTATCTATAACTCCTCGTGAGTTTATCTCGTACTATATCATAGTACATTATCTTCATAGCATCAAGCTATAATTATTCAAACATTACAGACCATCTTTCTTTTATAACTTAAACAGATCACGTCGTGATCTTATTATATAATCATCTCCCTTAAAATTCTTTTCTTAACTCGTGATTATTTTGTTTTACGATCCTCTTTCTTTCCTTTTTCATCATTTACGATTTCATTTATGCTTTTAATCTTACAGACTTTGTCTATTCATCATTATTCGTAATATTGGCTATTGGAGTTAGGTAACTTTTATTTCTTATCTTTATATCTTTTCAAGATTCTTTTTGGAATTTTCTTGTTTATATAACAATTCTTCCTTTAAGAATTTCTAACTTCATTTACATTTCTCAACATTTCATTCGAGTTCCATATTTTCATCATACGTATCCATTTTCTATACTTAGTACACATCGAGTCTCTAATAGTTTCAATATGGTACGTTGAGTGGTTTCCCACAAACAACCAACAAACTAGGTTCCGAGTTACTAGTTTGTATATACCTCCGCTCTATGAAGGAATCGTTTCGCCCAAATATTATACATCAACTATTAAAGAGTACTCCACATTCATATTCCTTATAACTCTACGAGATTCTTCATTGAATCCTCTCACGCATGTTTTAATCCCTTCTTTATAAATTTCTTAAATTACTTCTTATTGTTCAAACTCTATCTGAGCTTATTCTTTATCATCTTCACATCTCTTCTCTAAGGTTATAGCCTAATGTACTCTTACCTAAGGTTTCCAACCTATTAGCTTTGATACTGTGACACACCCAAAATAGGTATACAACACCCATTATGAGTCATCAAAATACATGGTACAGAAACAACTACAACTTTATTAATACAACATAAAAACTGTGAGTTTAAATACAAATATTGTCATCTAGACAATATCCACACTAAAATAAGTCCTCCGTACAATTATTGATACATTATTTTACAAAAATGGCGAGGACTACTAAAACGACTTTCTAAAACTTTCATTCCATACCCCGACTAGTACTCGCTACATTCTCGCCTCTTGAGAAGAAAAATGGAACAAAAAGGAAAAGGGTGACCTCAACTAGCCCATTAAAGAATATTATGACCAAGATAATATAGAACAAATTATCGTCAGTCTTCAACAAGGAAAAATCTAATAGAATACAATAGACAACAAGTTTTAAATCAATATTCGCAGCGAAAATAATAATTCATTAGAAGAGTTAAGTAGAGAATAAAATCTACTATCTTTTATATATGAATTTAAAAGTTCATCGTCAATATTTTATCCTTGTAACATCAATCAATATATATCTGGAATCAAATCTTCATCTTTGCATTACAGGACAAAGATATTCATCAGTTGGTCATGTTCATCTAAACACATGTTCATCTTTGCACTACGGGCCAAAGATATTGATCAGAAATAATTAATCTTTGCACTACAGGCCAAAGATATTCAATTATATCATCATTTAGGACTGAGAATGATGAAAAATATTTTAAAAGAAATGAATCTAGTGAAACAAAATAACAAATAATTAGGATTTGTATTTCGGTTTATCCATGTCCAAAAATACCTCATAAGTAATCATAGTGAAGTAAAATTCAAGAATGATCAAAACATGGATACAATCAAAGCTAGTATCCATAATAGATATTTTGGACAAAAAGAAGAAAATTTCATTTTTTAAGGAATAGTGTCGTATTAGTGAATAGTGTCGTATACGTGAATAGTAACTCTGACACTAAAAGATAGAAATTTCATAAAAAAAATTATCATGCATCGTGAATAGTTTTCGTGAATAGTAACTCGTGAATAGTAACTCATGAATAGTAACTCCGACATGAAAAAGTTCTAAATTTGATAAAAAGTTCCAACCAATATTTCGGTATAATTATATTGAAGAAATAATATCATTTTTTTTAAAAAAATAATATCCCTTACCTCAAAAGGATAGTACTTCTGACTGTAATACTAGATATAGTGCTGAAAGAACTTGCACCATATAGCAGTACTCAAAGTACTAAAATACTCACAAAACACGCTCGATATTATAGAGAGATGGAAAGAGAGAAATCTTTAGTTTCTGGTGTGATTTTCAATTCTGACATAAGCACACCCTATTTATAGGAAATTGCTTAGAACACTAAAGCAGAAAATTTAATATAATAATAATAATATATTATAAAAATTTTCAAGTCCACTGTAGAAAATCTGAAATCAGCCCATTCAACACACATGCGGAACACACCATAATGTAAAAAACGTTTTTATTAAATAAAATAATTAAAACTTCCAAAAATCAATTATTTCAGAACTTCAATAATTCATAATAAATAGCTCTTTTATCAGAAAATTCGAATCTTGCGAGTTTATATAGGAATTTCAATTCTCTACAACTTTACAGAAGATAGTTTTTCCAAATTCCAAACAGAAATTGACCGAAATCCATAAACGGGCGATTTTACAGGCTATAATCAAATTTCAGTCAAGAAATGGGCCCACAGACATGTTTAACGTGTTTTAAACAACTTTTTCAACAAAAATACCCTTCCACCTCATATATTCATATATCTCACATTCATTATAAAAATATCATCATTATTATATTATAATAATATAATAAAATATTATTTTATCAAAAAAGATAAAATATTAATTTTCAGTAATTGTCACTTTAAAAATTTTCTTCATCTATATCCACATAAAATGAATATTTTCCTCATCATATAAATTAAAAATTAATTATTCACAAATAATATTACAGAATCACAATACTGACAATCAGGCAGTTCCCAGGAAAGAGGGGGCTTTCTAATAAGGATTTCTCCTTACTGGCGCGCAATTAGGTGACCAAACCTCTTCTTAGACAGAACTTTCTAGACATTGCCAATAATGTTTTCTAATAATATTATTCAGATGATATGAATTATTGCTTTGATAATGGAAAATACTGTGTAGTGACAATTATTGAAACAACAGTAATATAAAATATCAACGCAGCAATTATTGAATCAATAAAATAAAATACTGAACAGTTACTACTGTAACAATTATTGAGTAGTGCCTTCTTACGTAATAATCAATAATTGGTGCAATATCGTGTGCTACTGTACAACAATGCGTATTACTGTGTTTTAACCACCGGGTATTCCAACAGTGTTAACGGTAACAACTACGCAGTTATTTATAAACAACTTATACTTGTCATTTTCTTCATCTAATCGCTTTCCGTTATGGGGCCCACACAAGGTTCTGCCGTCGTACGAATATTCCCTGGCAGTAAGAATATTTCACGACCAAATGAATATTCTCCGACAACAATGAGTATTTTATAACCACCTGCTTGTTTTAAAATATTTGCACATTTTACCCATAACTAACCACATTAATCAATTCAACCCTTACTATTTCAGAATAATAAATAGAAGAAATTAAATTTCATTTATAAAAAGTTGGGGTCTTACAACCTTCCCTTCTTATGAAATTTCGTCCTCAAAATTGACGTACGTACCTGGTGTTTCGAAAAGGTGAGGATACCTCTTTTTCATTTCTGATTCTGACTCCCAGGTCATTTCTTCAATAGCATGGTTTCTCCACAAAACCTTAACTTGTGGTATAACCTTAGTGCGTAAGACATGCTTTTTCCTATCCAAGATCTTGACAAGTACTTCCTTGTATGTTAAATCTTCGGCTATCTCGTCTGGTTCTAACTCAATAATGTGGTTCGGGTCCTTCACATATTTATGAAGCACAAATATATGAAAAATGTTATGAACACGAGACATGCTTGGAGGTAACGCGAGTCTATAGGCCACATTTCATACTCGTTCAAGAATCTGAAATGGACCATTAAATCGTGGATTGAGCTTTCCTCTCTTCCTGAATCTTGTAACTCCCTTCCATGGAGCCACACGCAACAATACATGATCCCCAATACTAAATTCCACATCCTTTCAATGAAGATTCGTATAACTCTTTTGTCGATCCTGTGCCATTGGTATACGTTGTCGAATTATTTGGATCTTTTCCGTAGTCATACGTACCAACTTGGGTCCCAACATTGTTGCTTCACCCACCTCATCCCAACATATTGGAGAGCGACACTTTCGTCTATACAATGCTTCGAATGGAGCCACACCTATACTTGCCTGATAACTGTTGTTGTAGGAAAATTCCACCAATGGTAAATACTTATCTCAACTCCCTTTGAAATCGAGGACACAAAGTCTTAATAGATCTTCAAGAAATTGAATAGTCCTCTCTGATTGTCCGTCCATTTGAGGATGGTATCCCTAACAAAATCGTAAATCCGTGCCTATAGCTTTTTGCAAGCTAACCCAAAATTTTGAAGTGAATCTTGGTTCACAATCCGAAACTATGGATACTGGCATGCCATGAAATCTTACAATCTCATTTACGTACATACTAGCAAGACATTCAAGGGAATAAGTCTCACGTATAGGCAAGAAATGGGCTGACTTGGTTAATCTATCAATAATAACCCAAATCGCATCTATGCCTTGAGAAACCTTGGGAAGACCCGTAACGAAATCAATAGTAAAGTGTTCCCACTTCCATTTCAAAATCTCAAGTGGTTGCAATGGAACCTTTGGTACTTGATGCTAGGCCTTTACACTTTGACAAGTTAAACACATCGAGATAAACTTTGCAATCTCTCTCTTCATATTGTTCCACCAAAATGTATGTCAAAGATCACGATACATTTTGGTACTTCCAGAATGGATTGCAAATGGTGTATTGTGTGCCTCCATCATTATCTTGTACTTCAAATTAGAATCATTAGGAACACAAAGTCTGGAATGGACTCGAAGTATTCCTTCTTCATCGATTCTTGCTTCTGGAATAGCACCTTCTTGTACTTTCTTCTTCATAATAATCAGCTCTGGGTCTGTTGCTTGAGTAACTTTAACTTTCTCGATTAAATTTGGTTCTATACGTATACTTGACATCATTGCATGGGTCCCCGGAGTCTTGAATTCTATCTTCATCTTTTGTAAATCACACAAAATGGACCTTTGTTTTAACAACATCGCATTTGTTCCCGCGTATGATCTTCTACTCAATGCATCAGTTACCACGTTCGCTTTTTCAGGATGGTATTGAATATTGCGGTCATAATCTTTCAATAGCTCAAGACAACGTCATTGTCGCATGTTAAGTTCTTTTTGAGTGAATAAATATTTGAGGCTTTTATGGTCTGAATATATCTCCACTTTTTCCCCATATAGATAGTGCCTCCAGATCTTTAGCGCAAAAACGACTGCTGCCAACTCTAGATCATGAGTAGGATAATTCCTCTCATATTGTTTAAGTTGTCGTGAGGCATAGGCTATGACTTTCCCACGTTGCATGAGAACACATCCTAACCCTTTGCCTGAAGCATCGCTGTAGATAATAAATCCATTCGTACCAGATGGTATTGTCAGAACAGGAGCTGAAATGAGTCTCCTCTTGAGATCTTGGAAACTCTTCTCGCATTCCTTGCTCCATATGAATTTTGTATCTTTATGAGTCAGCTGAGTTAACGGAGTAGCGATTCTAGAAAATCCTTCCACAAATCTCCGATAATAACCAGCTAAGCCCAAAAAGCTACGTACTTCGATCACCGATTTCGGTTGCTCCCAACTTTGTATTGAATCAATCTTCGTCAGGTCAACAGATACTCCATGTTTTGACACCACGTGCCCAAGGAATGCTACTTCTTCAAGCCAGAACTCGTATTTCTTCAGCTTGGCATATAGCTTGTTATCACGAAGCCTTTGTAGTACCAGCTTCAAATGGTGCTCATGATCTTCACGGCTTTTGGAATATATGAGCATGTCATCAATAAAGACAACAACAAACTGATCCAAATAATCCTTGAATACTCATTTAATCATATCCATGAAAGTCGCAGGAGCATTAGTAAATCCAAAGGACATGACTAGGAATTCATAATGCCCGTACCGAGTTCTGAAGGCAGTCTTCAGAATATCCTCAGTTTTAACCTTCAGCTGATGATATCCAGAATGAAGATCGATTTTTGAAAAGAATTGTGCTCCTTGCAACTGGTCAAATAGGTCATCAATACGAGGTAGCGGATACCTATTCTTGATAGTGATATGGTTTAATTCCCGGTAATCGATACAAAGTCGCATACTCCCGTCTTTCTTCTTTACAAATAAAACAGGAGCACCCCAAGGAGATGTACTAGGACGAATGAAACAGATGTCCAACAACTCCTGTAGTTGGACCTTTAACTCCTGAAGTTCAATAGAAGCCATTCGATATGGGGTTTTAGAAATAGGCTTTGTACCAGGTTCAAGGTCAATAAAGAATTCAACTTCTCATTCTGGGGGTAGACCGGGAAGTTCTTCAGGAAATACGTCAGGAAATTCTCTAACAAAAGAAATATTATTCAAATCTGACGTGTTTTTGTTCAAGTCTGTGACATGGGCTAAGAAAGCTTGACATCTATTTTTCAATAAACGGATAGCTTTATGGCTTGATATGACAGTGATTGACCTTAATGGTTTAGTTGCTTGAATTTGAACAACAGGTTGATTAGGAATATGAAAACTAACAACCTTACGAAAATAATCAATTTTGGCATGATGAGTAGTTAACCAATCAATCCCTAAAATCACATCAAAAGCAAGTATCTTTAAAGAGATAAGGTCAGCAGGTAATGTGATGGTGCCAACTTGGATCAAACAAGATTTATAAATAGTGGATGTGATGAAAGTTTCTCCTAACGGAGTCTCCACAGACAAATCAAAGTCTAATTTCTCCGGAGTCAAGTTTAAACGTTGAGCACAAGCAGGAGAGATAAATGAATGGGTAGCATCTGTATCAAGTAATTTATAAACTTCTCATGAATTTATGATTAGTTTAACCGTGATCACCTCGTTTGGGTTCATCGCATGTTGACCAGTCACGACAAACGCTCTTCCAGGAACCGTTGACTTTGAATTTTCTGGGAAAGCCTCTTGAATCACCATCCCCGATGGACTTGGTTTCGCTACAGTACAATCTCGATCGATATGTCCTTCCTTTCCATAGTTATAACATACCTTAAACTGTTGTGGGTAGTTTGGGCTGATATGTCCTTCTTTTCCGCACTTATAGCATATAACCGGTGGTCGTTCTCCTCCCTTGGAACCAGTTGTTGCTGGTGCTGACGTCTTCACATTGTCATAGTTGAATCTCCTCTTTTTAAAATCTCCCCCCCCCCCCGAGTCGCTTCTTCTATTTTCATGGCCATGATTACCACCGGAGTGGTTACCGCTTTTGTCTGAATGTTTTCCTCCCCGCTGGTTTTCATTACTCCGATGACTGCTGCCACCGGTATGACCCTGGTTGCGGTCCCTTGGTTGAACGTACTTGCTATCTTGCTTTAATAATTGATCCTTGTTGACAACATTTGAATATAAAGAAAATTTATGAGAGATAAAATATTGCCGAATCTCGTGTTTTAAACCTCTCAGAAACATCCTCGTCATTCGTTCCTCATTCTCTACCAAATGAGGTGCAAACCTGGATAACTCTGCGAACTTCGCCTCGTATTGGGACACTGTCATGTTGTTTTGTTCTAGTCTAATAAACTCTACCTCCTTCATATAGTGAATACTTTCAGGAAAGTATTTTTTGTTGAAAATTTTTTGAAACGTTTCCCAAGACATGTTGAGTGAGGCAGGCTGGGTCCGTTTCACAGACTCCCACCAGTAGTCTGCCTCGCCACGGAACATAAAGGTGGCAAATGGAACCTTCTGTTCCTCCGTGCATCCTAAAACATCAAATATCTTGGTAATTTGCTTGACCCATGTTTTCGCCATGATCGGATCCGGCTTTCCCTTAAATTCCGGTGGTCCCTACTCTTTGAACTGCTTGGCCGTGACAAGCCGCGCGTTGCTATCATTTCCACCCGTATTTTGTACACGAGTCTCCCTTGTCTGGTTTTGCATGAACTGTAAAAAGCTCCTAAACATCCATTCGTTCATCGTCTGCTCAGTGGTGTTGTTTACAGGAGGAATATTGTCTTCTTGTTGCACGTTCCCCTAGGTGGTGATTAAAGGTGTTTCCACGCTCTCATTAACTCCACCGTTAATATTCTCAGCTGCTATTCTTAAATACTGCCATAAAACAAGGGTTAATTAAACAAATTTACATATCACATATTAACCATATACTTCAACTGACCAACAAATAAGCTTAGGTATGACACACTAGCGAAGGATTACTCGTCTCTCCCCTCCTAGTACTATTCCCCAATCTCCGCAAGAGACCATATCCCTAAGCTCTGATACCAACTGTGACGCCCTGAAAATAGGTATACAACACCCATTCTGAGTCGTCAAAATACATGGTACAGAAACAACTACAACTTTATTAATACAACATAAAAACTGTGAGTTTAAATACAAATATTGTCATCTAGACAATATCCACAATCAAATAAGCCCTCTGTACAATTATTGATATATTATTTTACAAAAATGGTGAGGACTACTAAAACGACTTTCTAAAACCTTCATTCAATACCCCCGACTAGTACTCGCTACATTCTCGCCTCATGAGAAGAAAAATGGAACAAAAAGGAAAATGGTGAGCTCAACTAGCCCAGTAAAGAATATTATGACCATGATAATATAGAAAAAATTATTGTTAGTCTTCAACAGGGAAAAATCTAATAGAATACAATATACAACAAGTTTTAAATCAATATTCGCAACGAAAATAATAATTAATTAGAAGAGTTAAGTAGAGAATAAAATCTACTATCTTCTATATATGAATTTAAAAGTTCATCGTCAATATTTTATCCTTGTAACATCAATCAATATATATCTGGAATCAAATCTTCATCTTTGCACTACAGGCCAAAGATATTCATCAGTTGGTCATGTTCATCTAAACAACTATTTATCTTTGCACTACGGGCCAAAGATATTCATCAGAAATCATTAATTTTTACACTACAGGCCAAAGATATTCAATTATATCATCATTTAGGACTGAGGATGATGAAAAATATTTTAAAAGAAATGAATCAAGTGAAACAAAATAACAAATAATAAGGATTCGTATTTCGGTTTATCCATGTCCAAAAATACCTCATAAGTAATCATAGTGAAGTAAAATTCAAGAATGATCAAAACATGGATACAATCAAAGCTAGTATTCATAATAGATATTTTGGACAAAAAGAAGAAAATTTCATTTTTATGTGAATAGTGTCGTATTAGTGAATAGTGTCGTATACATGAATAGTAACTTCGACACTAAAAGATAGAAATTTCACAAAAAAAATTATCATGTTTCGTGAATAGTACTCATGAATAGTAACTCGTGAATAGTAACTCATGAATAGTAACACCGACCTGAAAAAAGTTCTAAATTTGATAAAAAGTTCCAACCAATATTTCGGTATAATGATATTAAAGAAATAATTTCATTTTTGAAAAAAATATCCCTTACCCCAAAAGAATAGTACTTCTGACTGGAATACTGGATATAATGCTGAAAGAACTTGCACCGTATAGCAATACTCAAAGTACTAAAATACTCACAAAATACGCTCGATATTATAGAGAGAGAAATCTTTAGTTTCTGGTGTGATTTTCAATTCTAACCTAAGTACCCTATTTATAGGAAATTACTTAGAACACCAAAGCATAAAATTTAATATAATAATATTATATTATAAAAAATTTCAAGCCCACCGTAGAAAATCTGAAATCAGCCCATTCAACACACATGTGGAACACACCATAATGTAAAAAATGTTTTTATTAAAAAAAAAAAATAAAACTACCAAAAATCAATTATTTCGGAACTTCGGAACTTCAATAATTCATAATAAATAACCCTTTATCATAAAATTCGAATCTTGCGAGATTTTATAAGAATTTCAATTCTCTACAACTTTACAGAAGAAAGTTTTTCCAAATTCCAAACAGAAATTGACTGAAATCCATAAACAGGCGATTTTACATGCTATAATCAAATTTCAGTCAAAAAATGGGCCAATGAACATGTTTAACATGTTTTAAACAACTTTTGCAACAAAAATATTCTTCATCCTCATATACTCGTATATCTCACATTCATTGTAAAAATATCATCATTATTATATTATAATAATATAATAAATTATTATTTTATCAGAAAAGATAAAATATTGATTTTCAGCAATTGTCACTTTAAAAAATTTATTCATCTATATTCACATAAAATGAATATTTTTCTCATCATATAAATCAATAATTAATTATTCACAGATAATATTACAGAATCACAATACTGACAACTGGGCAGTTCCCAGGAAAGAGGGGGCTTTCCAATAAGGATTTCTCCTTACTGACGCGCAATTAGGTGACCAAACCTCTCCCTAGACAGAACTTTCTAGACATTGCCAATAATGTTTTCTAATAATATTATTTAGATAATATGAATTATTGCTTCAATAATGGAAAATACTGTGTAGTGACAATTATTGAAACAACAATAATATAAAATATCAACGCAGCAATTATTGAATCAATAAAATAAAATACTAAACAGTAACTACTGTAACAATTATTGAGAAGTGATAATTGGTGCAATACTGTGTGCTACTGTGCAACAACGCGTATTACTGTGTTTTAACCACCGAGTATTCCAACAGTGTTAACAGTAACTACTACGTCGTTATTTATAAACAACTTATACTTGTCATTTTCTTCATCCAATCGCTTTCCGTTAGGGTCCCACACAAGGTTGCCCCGTCGTACAAATATTTCCCGACAGCAAGAATATTCCACGACCAAACGAATATTCTCCGACAGCAATGAGTATTTTATAACCACCTGCTTATTTTAAAATATTTGCGTATTTTACCCATAACTAACCACATTAATCAATTCAACCCTTACTATTTCAAAATAATAAATAGAGGAAATTAAATTTTATTTATAAAAAGTTGGGGTCTTACAAATACCAACTGTAACGACCCCAAAATTTAAATAATTTAATTCTCGACTTCGATCACTAACAATACATTCAACCTCTAATTTTACATCATTAAACAATAATACAACCATTAAAATTTGCGGAATAATTTAAATTTTCTATTACAAACTATTCTCGTTCTCAAAACTTTCAACCTTTACATCTAAATATCTCATAATCATTTTAATACTACAGGAGTTTAAATCACAAAATGATATTACAATTCATTATTAATAAATTACTCGGAGCCTTAAATATGGTTCAAATATTAATAATTCATCCAAAGTATATAAATCTTCAAGTATCACATCTGATTCATATCTTTCAAGTAGCACATAACTTTACCTTAAATCTTTAACCTGCAAAAGTGGTTATTTGTAAGGTTGAGCTCGACAGCCCAGCAAAATCTAACAGTTTTCATGCATCATATAGCACATAATAACATGCTCGATATACATCTCATAAACATTGGACTATATAACATAACATACAAGCTACAGTTCATATAACAAATATAAAGATTGAGTTCCTTACTCGATCAACATTCATTATTAAATCAACGTAGTCATAATTTGACTTTAACGTTTCATACTTTTAATAAGATTTAAAATAGTTCATCATCAAGTTCACATAGCAAATAAGAACTGAAAGAGTTGTCTTGATCGTTGTTTATCAATAACAGTTTAACAGCTTACAGCTATCTGCACTTCGCGTGCCCTACACAATTATATAATCATTCACATTAACTATTAGTCACATAACAATGCATAGTAGTTGTAATGTAAATTTTACTCTACAACTCATAACCCTTCCTATTATCAATACACAATGTTCAATTTGATTGAGTTAACTTTCGACTTATATCTCACTATATTTCTTTTTAATAATACTCAAAATTCATTTAAGTGTTTAAGTCTTATTAGGAATCCTTATTGGTTTTATATTAACCCAATTTCATATTTTATAATATTCATTTCATTTGACTTAAAACCCTTTTTACGTTCATTAACACTTGTCACGGCTTTTTGACGTTTATTCGTCACACACCCAATTTGTCTCTCATGTGTATGCTTAGTATGCTTATACAACATATCTAATGCATCATTTATTAATTTTAAGCATCATTACATTTACTAAATGTTTTATAACTTAGAACAACATCTTTTATCGTCATAAACACTACACTTGTATACGTGCATGCCTGACGCCCTCCGATTATCCCCGGAAAAAAATTAGTCCTTAGGATGACAATTTTTAACCTTGTTCCCGACCTTAAATCGAAAACCTTAAAAAATAAATGTTATAGGTCTATTATTCATCATTCTAGATCATATTGAATCTCCTCAATCGGAGTTCATATGAAAAGGTTATGGCTATTTTACTACAGGAGGTCAAAATAATCACACCAGACAAACCTAGAGCGCAGCTGCATCCAATTAAGCCTTTGGCACAGCGCAGTTGCGCCCCAAAAGGCTTAGGGTACAACGTTGTTACGCCCTATAGCAGAACCAAAACTTACAGTTTAGTGTTCTTGCGATTTTTGACCCTTTTTCTGCTTCTAATCTTAATAACTTGAGTTATACATATCCAAATTAGTCCATTGTCAATTCTATGGATTTGAAATTTATAGAACTACAACATACTAGAATTATAACAATTTATAGAAACACTAACTAGTCTAAATCTTGACCCAAAACTCATGTTCATACTAAACCTTTATGTTTTAACATGTTCAGCGAATTCATTCACTACAAATTCATTTTACAACCAAAACTGTTAGTTTCAATTACATTGTTTTTGTTTCTTCATGTATTTTCACAATCAATAGCCAATTTATACATTATACTATGAATTAAACATTAATTTTGACTTCAAAATAAGCCATATTCATACTCATATTCACTGTAAATGTTTTCTTTTCTTTTTTAACGTAATTCATATAAATTAATATCCCAAATCCTTGTCTAGATGTTAGTTATAACATCACAATTACATGTACACACAATCGAACACTGTATATACTAACATTTCATCAAAATTACATTTATAGAGAGTTTGAAACTCAAGAACATAAAACTTTCATATACTTAAAACTAACGTTTTAGAGATTATACCTTCAATTGCTTGATTATTCCATAAGAATGATTAGTCTTGCTTTCTCAACCTTCTTCCTTTAAACTCACAATTTCTCTCTTTTCTTTCTCTCCTTTCTCTCTATTTTTCTCTATATTCTCCCTTTCTTCTCTTCTCAAACTTAGGCCAAACTCTTACGTAAAACATAAAATAGACGCAATAAACCAAAACGTATAAAACTGTCGTACTAATAAATATACTAATTATGTATCAGTTATAAAAATATTTATTATATTATATTTTATTTTATTTTATTATTCAAAAGCCATAAGGCTTTGATTGGCAAAACCAATTAAAATAATGACTTAATCACTCTTTAAGCATTGTTTGGCAAAACAAGACTAAAATAAATTTTTAAACGCTCTAAGGCTTTGTTTGGTAAAACCAAATTAAAACTATTTTAATCTATCTGCATAAGTCATTTATAATATAGTTTATTGTCACACTTTATTTAAATAAATTCCCATATTTAAATTAAATTAAATCTAATAACAATTTATTAAATCAATTTACCACATTAACCAATACAATAAAATTATAATTTTTTTTATAATTATAATTTTATTTAATAAATTAACACATCACTTTAATTACAAAATCAAATTAAAATAACATTACTGTGACGCCCCCAAATTCGGGTCTCTTCCAACCCGACAAATGGTGCTACACGGTACTCATAACTGTACATTCATTCTACTGAAACGACATCAAATTGTTTGTTCCAGCGACATTCTTATTACATTATTAATAATAAATCATGTTCCCAGGTTCTTAAACCATTACATTCTTTGTTCATCATAATATAATACATATACTTACTAGTCTATTACAAGATAAACTAATCATTCATCTTCGCCTTGCTTTTATCTCTACTGGAAACCTCAGTTTGCTCGTCTTTAGCTGCATTCATATGGTTCAAGCAAGAATGAGCATAACAAGCTCAGCAAGTACAATAATTTCTTTTAAACAACATGCTTAAAACATAGGAATCGTATATCTTCAATAACTGGATAATAGTTATGAAGTACTATCAATAACTCAAAATAGCATTTCATTTCCTTCAAAACATTTTACAATGACAATATTCAGTAAAACATCAATTCTGGTCCAAGACCATAAGCGTTTCATAATTTCTTTGAAAAGGACCACCCGGCACTAAGTCTGTAAGTCCAGCGTAGCTTATGAGCACTTCTAGGTGATTAGCCTATAGTACTCTATGTTGATCAACACTACATCCATTAAACGTGTGTATGTTTAAGTTGTTGCAACCTCACGTACCCATCAAATACTCGATGAAAATACATTTGTTTATTCATATTCAGGCTTACCTTGAATCCGTACCAACAATTGGCGTAGGATAGCGTTTGCAATTCTATATTGAAAGATTTGTAAATAAATTAATCAATCTATCAAGATTAGTCTACCCGAGTTAAAACTTGCTCGACTCTTTCTTTAAAACCATACATGCATCTTTATAACTTGAATCATTTAAAAACTTGGCTAACACGAACGTTAGACAAGCGTTTAGAAAAACTTGCCTTCAGCGTCTGCTACAGTAAAATTATGTTTCCTTTGAGTCTTTACGGTCTCTACAACACGTAATCACATAACATACCACCTTAGGTCATGAATGAACATACATGGTTCCTAATGAGTCTTACCCTTCTTCTCAATCTAATCATATATTAGATTTGTTATTTATTGGTTCTGGCTTTCCGCCGTTCTTTTACATCGTTCTTACCAACTTATTTCTTTTCTATAACTTAATTGAAATTATTTCATTAATACAACTCAGTTCGAGTTAAACATCCTTCCTCACGGCTTTTTAATGTTCTTACATTATTATTCGAAACTCGATCGTCATTGGTTAAGTACATTTATTGCATGTCGTTCATGTTCACATTCGACTTATCTTCAACCTTTAGTGTATTACTTAAGGTTTACAATCACCTTAATGATGTTACATTAAGTTTAGTAATGTATTGGTTCATTACTAATTAATTATCTTTATTTCCTTACTTGTAATCTTTTCTTACTGTGCATGATCTAGTGTTGGCGCTGCAGCGCCAGCTTCTCCTCTTGGGCTCGTGCTGCTGCGCGGGCTTTTGGTTACTAGAATTCGGTCACGGCACAGCGGTGCCATGCCTAGTGTATTTGGCCGACCTGCTGCGCCAATTAACAAGGTCTATGATCTGGTCTCGCGCTGCAACGCCGGAATTTTATGCCTTGAGTCGCGCCGCAGCGCGGACTCTGTGCATCAGATAATTTCAACAGATTTTTCATTTTGTGAGATTCCCGACCTCATAACTTCTTCGTTATAAGTCCGAATTGGCTCGTTCAAGAGCCTACAATTCACAAATTACATATTCTATGTGTTCATACAAGACATTTATCTATTTGACTTCGGTAGCTAAAAATTCACCTATTAGTCAATTTTTAACAAAAAGGATAAACGTTCGTGAACGGTCAATGATCGTTTCTTCGTTCTAAGTTAAAATCCGGTCATTTTTGAGTCCGCAACTCTATAATGTCAAATAAGACTTGTCTCCATTAAAAACTAACATTTCCAAACTCAATATCAAAATTTGACTTCTATTCTGAGAATTTTACGAATTCGACGATTATCGTTCAATTGTGTGAATTCCGGCAAAACTTCCTTACTAAAGATTTGTTCTTCGTTTCAAATGAATTCAATCCATCATACTAAATTCTTAATATACATACTTCATTAACTTATTTACATGATAAGTTATTACTTGTTCTTTATGAGTTTATAACTTATTAAGGTACAAACTACTTATGTTTCCATTTCTCATGACTTAGGATAGTTTATGACTTATAACCATTATTCTTGCTTCTTGTTAACATACTAACTTCATTTGTGTAAACATGATACAAGTTCATATACGGTCATTATAAGTTCATAACTTATTTATGTTTGAATTACTTATTCATGCCTTATACGGCTTATTAAGACTTAAGCCCTTTGATTCATCATTTCAACTCCTTAGCATACATGTTCTATCACTACTCACTTCTCTAATAATGAAAGAGAAAGAAATCATGGTTTAAGATTACTTACTCTTGAATAACACTTGTTTAATCTTCAATCTCCTTTTTGATTCTTGAATTTCAATGTCTAACTTTCTAGCTTTTCTAGTTTTTTCTCTTAAGCAATAAGCTCCCAACTTATAAGTTATAAAGTGTTGCATGAAATAAAAAACCAACAAATGAAATGCAAGCTTGCTATTTATAGGAGTTTCTAGGTTAGGGTATAATGGTCAAAAAGCGTTCCACCTCCTTACTATTCCTATCTTAGCCATCAAGTAAACTTGCTCCTCTCTTTAATTACTTAGCCATCACAACACTTAGCCATTAAGTTACATTGCTTGCTCACCACAACACTTATCCATTCAGTTACTTTACTTGCCCACCACTTTGAGTCATCCATGTGCTCATGGGTTGCCCCATGGATCATCCTTGTTTTGGACTTTAAATTCAATTAATATCATTTTATACTTTGGGCTTGTATTAACAAATCTTTGGGCTTTACATTACAAACACTTGGACTTGCACATTTAATTTACATTGGACTTAATCATTCCTACATTTGGGCCTTATCAAATCCCATTGGATTTTAATATTTCCTACCTAATCCTACAAATCCATTTCTTTTGGCTTAAAGCCTCATAACGTATAATTTACGTATAATTCTCGTATTCTCACTCATATACTTATTCATCATATACGATATACTATCATTCATACATACTCGTATAATACTTCGTATCATACCTGTATTCTCTACCTCGTACAATATCTACGTATTATACGATCATCGCTTTATTTTATTAATCGCATTTGAATTCCTTCTTGTAAATCCATTTCCATAAACGTTAGGTTTTAAGTCCGCAGGCAAAAAACTGTGTTTCCCATAACTGAAATATTATTGGATATTCCATATCACCTCGATATTCTATCGTTACGTATTTCTCGAAAGTTCAAAAATAATTCCCGAGCAGAAATGCGTGAATAGTATTTTTCAGAAAATTTCTCGAAAAACTTTTATTTTCTTCTTGGAAATTCAAACACTTTAATTCTACCACGTAGCCAAAATACTACGACGTTCTGATATGTTTAGGTCATAGAACGACCTTCAATTAGCTTGCTCCCATAAATAATCAATTAAATTCATTTAATCCACATAATAAAATAAAAATTTAATTCTCAAAAAAATCTGATTTTTTGGGGCGTTACACTCTTTCCCCTTATAAGGATTCTGTCCCCAGAATCTCGATATACTTATATAAACAAATGAGGAAAAAAGTTCTTCATTTTTATCTCGAATTCCCACAATGCTTCTTTGACATTGTGGTTCTTTCATTTCACCTTTTCTGAAGGTATTGTCTTAATTTACATGACTTGTCACTTCCTATCAATAATTTGAGTTGGAAGTTAAGCACTTATTAACATATTTTGCTATCTTCCTTTTAGTAGTCCTTCTTTTAACACAGAATTATATAGAACTCAAATTCATTCTTCAAAACATGATTATACTTGATCTTCTCTTTATCTTGCATCCTCTTCTTTATTCGCTTGTACTCCTCATTACTTAATTATACTTAATTAACTCGTTCTGTTATCATGGATTGAGCCTACATTGTGCATAACATTTTTACCCCATAATTTAACTTCTAACTTCGTTCTCGCCATCGCCGTTATTAACTCATTCTGAGTCGTTAACATTGATAGCTTTTCCTTACCCTTCCTACTTAACGCGTCGGCTTCTACGTTTACCTTCCATGTATGATATAAGATATCACAGTACTTCTCTATACCGCATTTTAACTCCTTCTGTGTGGAGATATATTTCAGACTCTTAGAGTCCGTGTATATCTCACACTTCTCCTTGTAAAAATACTATCTTCATATTTTTAATTCAAAAACTACAACTGCCAATTCTAGATCATAAGTAGCATAGACCTCCTCATAATCCTTTAACTGGCGTGATGCATAAACAATGACTTTGTCATGCTATATGAACACGCAATCTCGCCATCTATGCGAAACATCGAGATACACTACAAAATTCCTCGTATCATCTGATAAGGATAATACAGGTGCCTCACGTAACCTTCCTCTTAAATCCTGTGACGCTAAGGGTACCTTAAACCATAGCACCTCACATGAGAACCTATCTGTTTATCACCGACTTCTCGACGCCCCTTACAAAAAGTTTAACTTCAGCACATTAGTCAACCCAAACGACATAACCAGAAACTTGTCATAACTATAACGAGTTCTGAACGTCATCTTAGGTATCTCCTCATTCCTCTTTACGTTCAACCGACTATACCCCGTACGCAACTCTATCTTAGAAAAATTATTTGCCCTCTTCAATTGATCAAATAGATCATCGATCCTGGCCATGGGTATTTATTCTTAACTGTTAACTTACTCCTATTACGACGTCGATACACAACCGTAACGACTCATCCCCTTCTTTAGCATCCTACTAATTGCGTCATGGATAGAAAATAATAATGACGCGATGTTTTATTACCGTAAATTACTACCTTGAGTTTTCTTAGAAAAACTGACTATTTATACTTTTATTCTAACAATTTATTAAAATTCTATGGTTACTTAACTCATTCCTACCGAGAATTTCTTCAAATTCTATCAACTTTATTGGTACTTATCTACCGATACCTGCTTACCTTTATTATACATGAAACAATTTCCACGAATGTAATTAATGAAAGTTATTTCTTCCTCCTCTACCCTAATGTTTAAAGGTACTTATAACCCCTTTCAGATAGACTCCTAGATGAGTCTTCCCACATGTCTTACACGCTTCGATCTTACACTTAGGATCCCCTTGTCCCATTCTAGTATTCCTGGAGTTAAAATTCTTTCTTTTTGGCATACGACCAATAGCATTCTCTATCTTGGTTCCTCCCTCTCCTTTGCTCTCATTCTTTACCTCTTTGTGGTATTGAGTCAATGCCTGACTACCACCTTCTGCTATAATCACCTTCTCCTGAATGGTCTCATAGGAAACCCTCTAGAACACTGCAATCCTACTATAGAGCCAGGGTTTCAGGCCCTGCTCAAACCTACGAGCCTTCCTCTCCTTTGTGTCCACTTAGTGTGAAGAAAACTTTACCAATTCATTGAATTTGGCCGCGTACTGGAGAACCGTCTTGTCGCCTAGTTTAAGTTCTAAGAACTTAATCTCCATCCTCACTTGCATGCTTGTAGGGAAATAATTCTCGAAGAAAACCTTCTTGAACTGTTCCCACGTTACCACATCTATTCCAGCCCCACCCTAGTGAACCTCCCACCAAAAGTTGGCTTCCCCTTTCATCATGTAAGTCGCAAAAGAAGTCTTTTGCGCCTCACCTACACTTGTAATAATAAACACCTTCTCTATTTCTTTTACCCATGTCTGGGCCTCTATTGGGTTCGTCGTTCCTTTTAACTTCGACGGACCTAAGCTTTTAAACTTTTTTAAAGATAGTTGTTTTGGCTACCCTAGGTCCCGCGGGTACTCTACCCCCGGTTTGGTTAAATGCTGCCATTAATAAATTAACGTACACTTGCATAGGGTTGTTTGAATACCCTTGATTTTCATTATGTGTTTCCGCTTCTTGATTACGTTGTCTTTTCCTTGGCGGCATTTTCCGATTAAATAAAATTTCATTATTATCTACTTACTTACTTAGTTATCGATTTTCAAACAACAACTCGTACCACAACAAAGCATGTTAAATGAAAACTTCATTATATTCATAGGCTTCTTCATAGTTCAAAACTATTTACAATTGTTTTTCATAGCCAAAAGCTATTACATCTCTATCCCACAAATGAACTTCATAAAAGTTGAGATTTACAAAAGGACTACCCTTTTTATACAAAAGAGGGTTTTGCATCACTACACACATATTTATAACTCTAGGCTTCTAATAATACATAACAGGGTCCTCGTATTTCTCATTCGCAATCATCGCTACGGTATCCCGACTAATAGTGTGTCGAGTTTGTCCTGACTCAAAGGAATAACAAGAAACTTTCAGCTTGAAATCCTTATGAGCACTTCGATGGATGTAAGACATATGTGCTATCTTCTGATCCTTCTCCCCAGTTCTTTACGAAGCTCATTGGCCACCTTCTTAAAATCCCTAGCCTTATTTATCATGAGCACCTTCTCATTATGCTCTGACTCAAAATCTGCTTCCGCAGACTCCTTCGCTATATAAAGAGTACTAATCTCTTCATTCTATTTCTGCACAACTGTACTTAGTTGCACATTTTTTTCAACCTCTGCCAGATACAATGATCTCATTGCATATGGAGGTGATGACTCTAGTGTAGGTACCACCGTATTAACCGATGTCACCTCCATTTCTCCCTCCCCATCAACCATCATATCGAGGTACGATGTCCAAGCTACATCTCCCTCGGAGTAGTCTTCCTCAGAGAAATACTTCTCTGACTCCGACTCCTCTAGAATCACTATTGGTACCTCTGCCACTGGCATGGGCGCAGGCTCTATTATGTTAACAGCTCCTTCGATCACCTTGTGTATATCTCTATATATCAAGTTATCGAATGACATCCTACAATAACACATAACATGTTGATTAGTACATAATACACAATAGTATAAGCACAAATCACATTTAATTTATTTAGGGTTACTTTCCATCTTTTAAATCTTTCGGTACTAAGTTTCCTCAATACCTTATTAACTCATTCTACTTAAGTAATGCTCAAGTTTACTTCTTTCGGACTTCTCTTCCTTAACGAGGTTATTAGCCTAAGGTTCTTCCCCCCTTATGTTTTATAACCTAATTCTTTGATACCAACTTGTGACGCCCCCAAATCTGGGTCTCTTCCGACCCGATAAATGATGTTACACGGTACTCATAACTGTACATTCATTCTACTGAAATGACATCAAAATGTTTGTTCCAACAACATTCTTATTACATTAATAATAATAAATCTCATTCCTAGGTTCTTAAACCATTACATTCTTTTGTCATCATAATATAATACATATACTTACTAGTCTATTACAAGATAAACTAATCATTCATCTTCGCCTTACTTTTATCTCTACTGAAAACCTCAGTTTGCTCGTCTTTAACTGCATTCATATGGTTCAAGCAAGAGTGAGCATAACAAGCTCAGCAAGTACACCAATTTCTTTTAAACAACATGCTTAAAACATAGGAATCGTATATCTTCAATAACTGGATAATAGTTACAAAATACTATCAATAACTCAAAATAGCATTTCTTTTTCTTCAAAACATTTTACAATGACAATATTCAGTAAAACATCAATTCTGGTCCAAGACCATAAGCGTTTCATAATTTCTTTGAAAAGGACCACCCGCCACTAAGTCCGTAAGTCCGGCATAGCTTATGAGCACTTCTAGGTGATCAGCCTATAGTACTGTGACAACCCGATATTTTCTATATAAATAAATCATAAATTTTGCGTATAAATTTTTTTTTATGAGGATTTGTACAAGATTGTGTGTATATGTATTTATGTGGTAAATAAAAATATATTTATTACATGAATATTTACAAGTAAATTTATTTTAGAATTATTGATTATTATAAAGTATATTTTTATAATAATTAATTTTAAGATAGAAATATTTTTATTAATTATTTTCCATGAATATATAATCATATATTATTTAAATAATAAATGAAGTGATTTTTAGAATAAATATAATAATTATTTTATTTTTGTACAGATTATTAAGTTAAATATTTTACCTTAATTATTAAGATTAAATATGAAAGAATAATCAGATATGGAATCCAAACCCTAATTTTGGATTGTTGTCAAGGTATGAGAATAATAATATAATATTAATTATATTTTGATTTTTCAGTGCTATGAATATGTACGGTATTACCGTATTGATAATGGTTGGTCAATTACGGTGTATTTTGACCAAACCCTAGTAATAATGTTAAACCCTAATTTGAGATCCAAATTAGAGTACAAGATTATTTTATAAGTGTATAATATTAATTATGTCGTGTATTAATGTATTAATTAGTAACCCTAATTTGAAATTAGAGTTTGAGATTGTTGGTAAGTATTGATAATTTGATTAATTAGCAAATATTTTGATTATAATTATTAAATTTAGAAACCCTAAGTTAGTAATTGAAAACCCTAATAGTAATTTGGTAACCCTAATTACCAAAAAGGATAAACCCTAATTGCTAAAATAGCAAAGTCAATTATAATTATATGATCTAAACCCTAATGTCCATTTGTTAGATAATTACAAACTTACTTTAATTAACAAAGTTATTATTTTCAAAATTTAGAAACTAAAATTTAGTTATTTTATTTTAATTTTATTATTTTTGTACAAACCCTTATTGCTAAATCCTAGATTTGTTTTATGCTAAACCTTAGGGTTAAACCCTAAGGATTTGACAAGTTCCAATTTTGCCATTAATTGGAAATTAAAAGACCAAAATGCCCATTTTAGCATTAAAGAGGCTATCTTGTAGGTTTTGACATTAGGATAAGTGGTTGGCCAACTCTTAACAACTCCATTGACAGAAATTGGACAACACACAAGCCTCAAATCAGCAAATACATGAATCTAAGTTGCCTATTTAAGGATTGAGAGAGAGAAAATGTTATTTTGTTGCTCAAAATTTCACTACACTCATCCTAGACCCTCTCTCTCTAAAAGCCACGAAAATATATAACATTTCAGTCCATTATTGAAGCCCCACGAAATCCAACAACAAATCAATAACCAGAAATCAAGAATTGAGCATAAAAGGTATAAAACCAAGCTTTAAATTCTGTCCAAAATTTGTAGATAGAAGTTGTGTTTAAGTGTTTAAATATGTTGTATAGTGTTAAACCATGATCTGGTTTGGTAGGAAGTTGATCTATAACATCTTATGCTCGAAATTTATGTTTTTCAAAAATCTGGAAAAATTATTTTTGGATCTGACAACCGAATGTCAGATCGTCTAGATCTTTGTGTGTTTGTGATTTTTGATGTTTTGTTGTTTGAATAGATAGCCTGGTATATGGTCTTTAAGATCCAAGTGGTAGAATAGCTAGTTGATTCCTGGAAATGAAGTTATTCACGGTCAAATACCATTGACCGAAATTGATCGAACGTTTTCTGGGTAGCAAGAACATGCCCAGAAATGTCTGACAGGATATTTGACGGTCCAGATCTTGCATTCTGCTAGATGTTTTTTGGTTTTGTTGAATCAAGGTTATAGAATTATATTAGAACTATAATATTATACCTTAACATCTCTTAGAAATCAAGTAATCTGACTACAGTGGCCGGTCAAAGTAGGCCAAACGGCCATGATTGCAAAATCTGGGAAAACCCCAGAAATTTTTGAATAAAAATTCTGACATGATTTGACTGTCTTGTATCTGTTTAATCTGTTGTTGTTTGGTTGATGTTGTGACGTGGATATGTACACTGGTATGTTGTCTACACACTACAACTTGTAGATCACAAAATGATTAACAGGATTGATCGTGGGAGTAGCTTAAAAGTGACTGCCCGACTGATTCTTCATTTCTGGAAATGAAGAACAGCTCTGACAGCATCTTGGGACGCTTGGATCTAGCTCGTGTTAGGTTGTTTGATCATGTTGTTTGTTAGAACATGTAGTATTGAACTTTGTCTACAAGATTTAGTTCATAGTTGGTCCAGAAACACTCTGTGTGATGAAAGATTGTTGGTCAAACATGACCACTCGGTTACTGCCTTTGAAGGTTCTGGAAATGGTGAAGAACATGAAGAACACCTATAGCGACGGTTCTGTTGTTATAGGTGGTCTTTAGTGACATATATTAATATAATTTCCGAAAATTAATAAAAAAATAGAAAAAAATAGTTTTTAATTATTAAAAATACAAAATAAATAATTAAAAAATATTTTAAATTCTAAAAATTAGTTTTTAATTATTTTAAATATATTTCATAAATATTTAATATTTTTGGAATATTAAAAGTATTTAATTTATTTAATTATAATATTAAATAAATTATTTAAAAATGATTTTAATACATAAAAAATCATTTAAAATTATATTATGATATAAGAAAATATTTTAAGTTATTTTTAATAACTTTTAATATTATTTGATAATTTTCATTAATAAATTAATATTAATGATAATTAAGTTATTTATTAAATGAATTAAATAAATGAATTAAAAATGATTTTATTATATTAAAAAAATCATTTTAAATAATGATGAGGTATTTAAAAATAATTTAAGTTATAAAATATAACTTTTAATATTTAAAGGTAAATTTAATTAATTAATAATTATTAATGATATTAAAGTTATTTAATATTTATATTAAATAAATTAGTTTAAAAATGATTTTAATATTATAAAAATCATTTTAAATGAAAATAAAGTGTTTAAAGATATTTTAAGTTATAAAATATAACTTTTAATATTTAAGGGATATTTTGATTAATAATTTAATATTAATGATATTTAATGATTAATGATATTAAATTTATTTAATAATTATATTAAATACATAGTTTTAAAATGGTTTTATTTATTTAAAAATCATTTAAAAAGGATGTTAATGATTTAAAAATAATTTAAGTTAAAATTATGACTTTTAATATTTGGATAAATAGTTCATTAATATTTAAATATTAATGGTAAATATTTAATAATGATTTTAAATGTTTAAAATCAATTAAGGGTAATATAAATGTTTTAAAAATATTTTGAGTTATTATACATAACTTTAATATTTTGGCAATGGTTTCATTAATAGTTTAATATTAATTAAATATTAATGATAATAGAATTGTTTGATATTTAAATCATTTAATAATGATTCTGATATTTCAAAAAATTATGATAAATGATAATAATTATTTAATAATTATTATAAGGCCATGAAAAATAGTGCGACTGATGTTTATGTTATCCAAATGGATATTGAATTACGGTTTAGAGTCTTAGACTCGATATTTACCCGAAAAAGCTGTCTGTAGACCGACATGTTTTAGAAATTGATCTGGACTTAGATAATTTATTGGATATGTGTTTATTTGTGATTCAATGGTTATTAAGGTTGTGTGATAATGTGAATAGGAAATGTGCTGACTGCAATATGCAGTGTTATGTGTACAATATGTTGTACTAATCAGTAAAATGATCTGATTAATGATAGGTTGTGATAGAAAAGGGTAGAACTAAGTTGAGAATTTTAAGCAGCGCATCAGGCAAGTATCCTAACTTTTCAATTTCTATATGCAATGGACAGAAGTAAGAAGTTCAGAATAATTATTATTATTAATGTACAAATTGTTAAACCTATATTATATACACCCTTTGATTATCAACATGTTAGTATATGATAATTCGGATATATATTCTGTTCGTTAATTTCTAGAAATGATTATACAAGTGTCCCCACTTGGATAATCATTGTATTCAATCACATGTTGATACACCTTTGATATATATATGTTGAATTATATTATTGTTGAATAAGATAAGACCTTTGTTATGAAAACCCGACAGGTATGAACATAACGATAATGGGAAAATTTTTATGCGCCCGAGGCGGACAGAGTGAACGATAATTTCGTTCTTGTACATGTAGTATTGATCAATACAGGGTACAATGGGGCTGATCACCCTCCGTGCCCGTAAGTCATGACGGTTTACAGATGAATTTCTGTTCAAACCTTTTCGAAAATGAAAACAATGTTCATAGTATGTCACAGAAACCCCATATATAGTCAATACGTAGTTTCAAAAATTTGAAAGAGGGCTGTTATGATACTATTATTGGTATAGATTACTTCACAACTATTGACTGGTTGTAGAAGGGTATTATAAAGAAAAAATTTAAATTCTTTCAGCATATATATATATATATAATACTTGCTGGGCACTCAAATGCTCATCCTTGCTTAATTTAAATGTTTTTCAGCTAAGTGTGTAGAACCAGAAGGCTCATGCCGAAACAAGGGAAAAGGAAAGCTAACCAAATAAGATTTGTGGTACTGTTTGTAATTGTTTTAGATTATGAAGACTATGATATTTAAATATCTAATATCATATAATGAATGACTAAAGGTTACGTACTTGGGAGAAAGACTCTGATGTATATGTAAATTTAAGTTATGTTTTATATTATTATTATTAGTATTAGTATTATTCCGCTCATAGAAATGGTATCGTGAAGTACCGAGTTCGGGTTTCAAGTATCCGAATTTGGGGGCCTCACAAGTTGGTATCAGAGCTATAAGCATGAATTTGCGAACAGCCCCGAGCCTCTCGCTAGTGACTTCCTTGTGTGGAATGCACCGAAGTCAGACTCTCCGTAGGGGACGCCGAGCCAGTCGGTGGCAAGTTGATAGGTACCCTTGTAAGGTGCTATGGTTGGAAGCACCATAAAAGTCACAAGTTGGTATCAGAGCTATAGGGTTAGAAACCTTAGGTGGGTTAGACCTTAGGCTATAACCTTAGAACAGAGGGAAACGTTGAAAATATAAATAACTCATGTAGAGTTTAAAAAGAGATGAATTGAATAAATTCATCGTCAAACAAAATAAAAGATAATTCATACAAAACTATTATTTGACTATGTGTATAATATATGTTAATCAAAATAATTTATGTGTGTAGATGTCGGGTGGAAAAGGCTTGCTATATGCTTATAACATGAAGAAGAATCAAACCCATACACCTAAGCTGATATTGAAGCCAATAGCTGAAATAGAAGCTCACAATGAAAACGACTTGGATGAGGTACTCATCATAGAAAATATAATACCAGATCCGGAAATGGTGGAGCTGACAGATAGTGATTCAGACACTAAAGTTAAAGCCGAACAAGCATCAACAGAGGTACAGAATCTGAGGAACAAGATTTCTTCTCTGGAAAGGCTATGGGAGATAGAAAAGTTATTAAATAGTCAACTGCGTCAGGAATTAATAGAAACAATGGAAGAACAGGATAAGCTTAAAATCCAAATTGATCAGATAGGAGCCTCAAGCAACATCCCATGTGCAGCTCCGAGAGATAAGGGAAAAGAAAAGGTAGAAAACTATGATTTAGGAAAACCTGATAAGAAGAAAGGGAAAAGAATTTGTTATCTTTGTGGATATGAGGGGACACACTACTCTGTACTGTCCTGACTATAAACCAGGAGCATGTTTTGTCTGTGGAAACAAAGATCATCAGGCAAGAAGTTGTCCAAGAAAGAAGGCGTAGTAAATAGGTAGTATAGGGTATGTTGTGTAAGCATGTTTAATATAATATGTGTGTTTAGTATGTCTGTGTAATGCATTATGATAAAACTTTTGTAAAAGTGGTAAGTAAATCCCGACTTTTGTAGTCACAATGGGATAACTGATGTTTAAAGCACTATGTGTTGTGTTATATAAGATATTTGAAAGCAATGAATGAATATGAATCAAAGTTTGAGTTATGAAAACAAGTTTAATAAGTTTAAACTTATATGATAAAGTTTAGAATGTAAGTTAATTTATGGTTTTTACTTAACTAGATAATGCCGCCAAGACGTCAAACTCGAAATCAGAGGGCAGAAGAGTATGTCAACAATGTTGAAGGACAACAACAAGCGGACCCATGCAGCAGTTCGCCAAATATGGTAGCTCAGGCTATGCAACAAGGAAACCAGCCGGATAATCACTTGGCGAATTTTAAAGATTTAAGGCTGTAGGACCGCCAGAATTCAAAGGTACGACTGACCCTGTAGAAAGCCCCAAAACTTGGGTTAAGAAAATTGAGAAGTCGTTTATAATAGCTAGGGTAGCTGAGGAGCAGAAGACCTCTTTTGCCACCTACATGATGAAGGGCGAGGCAAATTTCTGGTGGGAAAGCGAATTAGGTGAGGGCAGGAGCAGGTGTGGTAACATGGGATAGGTTTAAGACTTTATTTTTTGAGAATTATTTTTCAGCTAGTATGCAGTCTAGAATGGAGGTAAAATTTCTGGAGTTGAAGCAAGGGGATATGTCAGTGGCAGAATATGCCGCGAAATTCAATGAGTTAGCTAGGTTTGCTCCGCATCAAGTCGATACGGAGGCTAGGAAGGCGAGGAGATTTGAGCTGGGATTAAAACCTTGGCTCTATAACAAGGAGGCAGTGTTGCAGATACCAACATTTGCAGCATCA